>OW804102.1:1950326-4350326 GCA_942159475.1 Sthenelais limicola | reverse complement strand
CAAGTAGGCCTGGGGGATTGACTCTACTGATAAAAATCTGATCATCGTGGCAAACTGGGTTGTCTAATATCGCATTCTAAGGCATTATTATATGAAATAATTGCCTAACCCTATAGGAGAAATGTCCTATAGGGTAAACCCTGCCCTTCTTTAATTCGCTCCATCTAGATTGGCCTATTGGTGGCTAGATAAGGCAGATGGGAGGGAGAGTAAACATTGTACTTGTAGCTGGTACATCACGGAGAAATTACGCTCCCTCGAAGTAATAAAAAACGCTATTTCTACTTGATATGCATGGTCAAGATGTTAAAATTCACAATGGGCATGCTTCTCTTCCCCATGATAATGTAGTTTTATCAACACAAATTAAATAAGAAAGATATGAGGAAAACTATAGGCCTATGTTTTTGTCAACACCCGATATGCCGGCCATGACGCAATATTGTACCGGTTGTTGTGACGTCTTCTAATTTACACTACGTTAGTAACGCGCGTTGTACTTAACAAATCTTTTTCCCGCACTAGTAGAATTGGTCAGGGGAAACCGTTTTCTCCTTGGTCACAACCACAATTTCTTGTTACAGATTGTCCTGCTTTGTATGGAGAATCTCTGGTAACTGATTTCATTGTTTAACAAATTATTGTAAAAGAACTTATAACATCAATGGAAATAATGAACACTGCAACCCATGAATTAAGTATTATTGCTGATTTTATTTGGTCATCATTAGTTCATTTAATGTTATATTATTACTTTAATAGATATGTATACTCATACATGAGTGTTTTCAAGTGTTGGCTTCAATAAATTTAGAATATGTTCACTCCATGCTCACACTTTGGTGTCATAAATATCATAAATCCTTCTTTAGCAGGACCCCTATGCAGAGTTATTTTTTTACAGATTGTCATGCTTTGTATGGAGAATCTCTTGTAAGTGATTTGACTGTTTAATCAATTGGTGTCAAAGAATTTATAACATTGATGGCTTTAGTCACCATTTGTTGGGATGTTACTTACAACAAAATATAAATGATTTTGAAGCAAATTGAACCAGTAGAAAGCCATGAACTTGCAGTTTTGAGGAGTGAATATTGTTTTTTATTATCGTTGATGTAAGCGGTTTCCCCAGAAGCGGACGTCCAACACTAGTAGGCATGATCTGTAGGCCTACAACTGTTCCTGCCATCCCAACAAATGGCGACTAAAGGATATCAACATGAGCATCCTTAAAAAGCTTACTAATTGGTTTATCCTTCAAGGACTTCTAATCAGAGGAATGTAATCTTACAGCTACCCTACAGGTCTACATTAATGTTTAACCCATTCGAGGTGCGCGGGAAAACTGCGTCATCTGTCCAGAACAGACGTCAGTAATGGGAGCGCCACTACAATGTAGTAATGTTCCCTATGCAACGTCGTCATAACTGACGTCACAGACAGACCGGGCGGGGCATTACACACATTGACATCGCAATAACAACATATATTTGACAATTCCCTTTAGTTTATTTATTCTACAACCAAATATTCCGATTTTCAGTATTATAAGAGAGTAGATGCTACTCATCGTGGAGTGTAGAAAGGTTTTACTAGCATCATTAGATTTTCAATGAAAAATAATCTAAAACATTGACTCAGAAAGCTACATGACTGATTCAACAATGGCAGACATTATGAAGCTGGTATTATCAAGATATAGGTAAAGAAAAATTATCTCTTATGAATTGATTTTAATGGGAATGAAAGGTATGTAAGGTATATAAGGTATTATTCAATGATATATCGTATTGTATAAGGGTGATTAATAGAATACTTGTAGGCATTTTATTTGTGTCAAATTATTAATCTTTTGCTCAGAATATGCGTTGGTGCCACCCGCCGTCGGCGCCATTACTCAATGTCGTCTGGTCCTGCAACAACCCTGCACTTAATTTGATTAATGTGAGTTGAGTAATTTCCTATGGCAATGATTTTAATGTTACAAAGTAGACGAAATCTCATGTAGAAATTACTTTTTAAAGAAGAGAAACGAAAAACCAATTGATTTTTCGAAATAAAATGCATTTTCCCATGTCCATACTTTATAATGCATTAATGCAAGCCACGCCCTATGGACGGTAATGCATTAATGCAAGCCACGCCCTATGGATGGTAATGCATTAATGCAAGCCACGCCCCTATCATGGGAATGCATAAATGCATCCCACGCCCCCCCCCCCCCTCACGGGAATGCATTTAAGCATTCCACGTCCTTAATGGGTTAAGCAGGAATGTCTTAACACAAAATGTAACGGAAGTAAATCTGCTGAGTTGTTATTCAATGGTTTGGAATAGATTCTGTAGTGCATTAAGTGGTGATGTTGGAATCTAATCATCTATTTTTCCCCTTCAACTAAATACTAAATGATGAAAACCTCACTTTGATACTGCATTGAAAGCTGCAGGTAATTAATCAATAATCCTTTTTCAATACTTTAATATTGAAAGGTTTGGGGAACATATGAGTTCCGATATCATAAGTACGTGGATCATGACTTGGTCTCTTGTCATCAGACTCTGGCAGTAACACATAATGTTGCAGCAGTCTGGTCAAGAGAAGAAACATCCTGTTCTTGGCCAATACTTCACCCACGCAGGCTCTACGTCCAGCTCCAAATGCAAGCAGTCTGCAAGAAACGATATTTTCACTAGAATTGATATCTTCACTAGAATTGATATCTTCACTAGAGACTAGTAGAACACCTACTATTGAAGCAGTAATTAATGACATGACTTCATATTTGTTTATTTGACTGGCAGAAATCTCAGTACAAGTGTTATAGCCCTAACATTATTTTAATTTCCAGCACATCCCTTCTTTGGAATGAGTTTTAGTCTTGATTTGTTCCATCAATTTGACAGTATGCCTTCTCTACCATGGCCGATACACAGCTTCACTTGTGACTCATTTTCCTGGATCACATCACAAATAAGATTAATGTAATAAAAATGTGTTATGGATTGTTTGATAAAATAAGTGAAGAAACTGATTCACGGTACCTTTTCTTGTGGGGATGATCAGCAGCAACAACCTTGCCTTCCTCAATAAATCTCTCCGGTCTGAACTGCCAAGGTTCCTGCCAGAATTCTGGATCATGGTGCAGCTTCCAGAGATTGAAAAGCACCTAATCCATGGTGCAAACATAGGAAGGAAATATATAGTGAAGTCACAGATCTTCCTTTACAAAAATAGTGAATAAGGAAGATTCCTCCCACGTCTGTAGAATACTAAATTTCATATCATTTCATATCAAATCGCAGGAGCAATAATGAAAACGATTGGAACCTGGCTAGAAATTATTGTAGAAGAGTTGCTTAACTCATCAGAAGAGCTAAGAAAGACCATCTGGATAATATACTAAATTAATGTGGGGGTAATACCAAAAAGTTCTGGAGGAATTTGAATGGCCCGTTCAGAAAAAAACAGGGAATTTACCAGAAAGCTTCGACTTCAATGGAAGATTCATAGATGGCGCTGAAGCAAGTAACTGTTTAAACAAAATTTTCATGGAAATGGGAAATACCGGTCCACAAACAAGTAAAGACTTTAAAAGCTTTTTACCAGAAGATCTTAACATTACTGCTGTAACTAGAATTAATATTAGTGAGCAGGCTGTTGAGGATATCATAAAGGCTATTGATGTTAATAAGTTGTGTGGGATGGACTGGATCAATAGTGAGGTATCGAAATCCTATTTTTCCAGGTGTATTTCTCAGTTTACTAATCTAGTTTACTAGTTTACTAACCATAACGTTTCACATGGTTACCTAGAATGATTAGAATGATTCTTCACTTAATAACTACAAACTTCGAAATAGTCTCACTTGTTTATGAATTTAGACTTAATAAATGTATACATGTGCATACAGTTGTTTCTCATGAACTGTCTGCTTTGGATGTTCAAGGGTATTTACTTAGTTAATTTAATAGATAAAGATATGGAACCATTGAATGTAAGTGGATCTGCCTGTAATGTGCATACATTTGAGATCATGCACATCCATATGAAGAGACATGAGCTGCAACACACAGGATAACAAAATAAACACTTCCCATAATGGCAGCCATAGTGTTGACTTGTTGAACGATTTGCATGCGGATGAAATAATAAGAACGAAGGCTTACTGGAATGTCACACAGCCTCATGGAGACCTTTCTGGGGATACCAATAATTGTATACCTGTGATGGGAACATTTTGTTTCATGGGCCAAAAACATGTCGGTTTTCACCATTTTTAAAAATTATTCCCTCAGTTGTTTTGGATAACATGCAGTTTAAAAAGGGAGAATAGTAGTAAATCTATTTAAAATGTAGTTTCCAGAGGTGAAGCTAGATGGCACAGAAAACACCTTCCCTTCACTCAGTAGCACCCCCATGACTGCCTTCCCCTTCCTCCCCCTTCTCCATCTCCCCTGTTCTCCTCCTTCCCCCATTTCCTTTCACCCCATGGTTATTTGTGGACAGTGGACAAACGGGGGCAGACCTTTCCGCGCCAAGACCTAACCGCACTCAGACCGAACCGCGCACAAACCCTACCGCGACCAACCACTTCCGCGAACAAGCTTTGCACGCTTGCCTGCCACAAGGCACCCCGGCCTTCCCGTGACCTGTAGACCGAGGCAGGGTCTCGTAGCTCCTGCCCACAGGCATCCAGAAGCAGGGTGAATACTGCGTCAGGTCGTAACGCCCCGGAAGGAATATTTGTGTCGCCGTGACATATATTGGCTTCAACACAATGAAATACCCCAATAGAAATGATTAATATTGAATTGCATTTATCTTTTTGTGTTGGGAAGATGTATATCCATTTATCATTAGATAAAAAGAAAAGTTATTAGCCTATGATATCCCTGAATCTTTTTATAACTCACATAAAATTCCTTGAACTGGTTTGGGAATATTTTAGGTCGCCTTACGACATGTGTAATATCTCCAATATTTTACCTAAAAAACATGTTCATGTAATTTCGGCCTTCTTAATAATTCTTTAGGCCTGCGTGAATTTGGTGAAAAATATAGATATGATTAAATACAGATGGTTATATATTGAGGCCAGCTTGTGTACTAATGTCGCTGTTACATCATAGTGTCGCCGTTACGCCATAATTATTACTGATAAAGAGACCCTCCTTTTTAAACACAAAAATAGTATAGTAATAAAATAGATATTTTTTACAAAAAGATAGTCAAACTTGTGGCCAAACCAGGCCATCTTTTGCCCGTCTACATCAATTCTGTAGCTTGACTTTTCATTTTATTTTGATAGCCGAATTAGTAGACAATTCACCCCAAACTTATACTATGTTATTTCATGAATCGGGATTAATATGGCCGAAATAAGGAAAAAAATAGGCAAAAATGAAGGTATTTGAGGTATGGGTGTAGGAATCGAAATATTTGCTTCAGCCTTCCCAAACTTCGGCGGTAGTATGCTGCAATTCCCTGCTATATGTACGCCACAAATTGTAGAGATTTGACAAATTTTAATTTTTCTGAAAAAATGGCCTCCAGAAATCAAATGCTGCCCATTTGGGAGAATTACTCATATGGTCAAGTCTCACGAAATGTGCCCAATGGGCCTGAAAAGGGGTCTAAAATCATGGCTTCATACTTATGTAAGACAAAGTAGAGGTACTGGAAGTTAATAATCTCAGTTTGCTATTTAATTGGACAATTTGTTTTTGGGTTACAGCCATTTAAGTGAAGGGTTCTTTTAAGGGGTGTGATTATGTCGCAGACATGATTTCCTGTAAAATATCCATATTTTACATGATTAAATCAATAATGTATGTATGTATGTATGTATGTATATATATTATATATGTATGAGCAATTCCACCAATTGGTCGTCATTTAGCCATCCAGGGCTGAAAATTCTTAATTTTTTTAGAATTTCTTCTATCGATTTATTCTTTTTTGTGTATAAACAACACATATTGCTGGTATTATATACAAAATTGGGAATGTTAATGATGAATATTGTAGTCAGGGCAGCTGGAATGATTCTGTGATTCTCCGCCCTCTTTCTCACCCTCTCTATAGAGTTTGATTTAATATTAAACCTTTCTTGTATTGTAAGACATCAAGTATCTATAATACCTCTCTAGCAACGATGCAAAGACTGGTTGAATTAACAGCTCTATAATCATACATGTCTGTATAACTCTGGTCAAACTTACCACCCATGCATTTCCCCTGCTAATCACCCTTATTACGATGGGGTGATCTGCCATCAAAATATAAAAAAATCATTCAGAAAAATAAACAGACAAATTTTAGCATTATGCCCACACCTTGGAAATTAAAGATATAGGTACATGAAGCTGTATGTATTTCCTCGGTAATTTCTTTGTAAGAACCTATAAAAAGAGCTATATTATTCTGACATTGTGAGATATGATTAAATTCGTTCAAGCATCTGTTAATTCCTACTTTTAGATACAAAATTAATTTCTCAAATGTTCAACTGTAAAGACCAGTAGAGGGTATTGAATTCAGTTGCCCCTAGCAACGGCGCTTTTTAAAGCATGTGGGGGACTTGAAACATACAGGTACATTTGGAGAAAATGTGGATCTATATTAAACAAAAAGATTTATTCAAATCGGTGCATTCTAAGTGGAGTTTCAGGGGGAATTAGAACCATTCCCTCTGGAAGTTTGAGAATGTTTCCTTAGGCATTCTGCACACCTGTTTTGCGCTCCCGGCCGCTCCCATCAATGTATTCTGGAAAGAGGCCCATGCCAAGGCCATCTGTGACGGCCTCCCTCCCTGAATCTGCATTGTTACATATCTTATACTTTCATATTGTATTGTGTGGGGAGGGAGAGAGGTAGGAGCACAGATGGTATTTATATTTAAATCGAGTTAACACTTGTACAACAGGCCCCTACTGCAATACCTTATTGCTTATGAGGTAATGACGTAATTTACAACAAAAATTCAGGCGGACAGTGCTCTGAGGGACACCGTAACATATAGGTGCTGATGGGTAGTGAGGCCGGGTCGCGGCCGGGTCAGCCCACCCAAGTCCATCGAGCGCGCAGTGGTAAGGTGGGCGCGAAGAGGACGTCGCGGTAAGGGATTGGCGCAACTAGGTATAGGACCTGGACAAACTATCTGAGACATGTTGCTACGGAACTTAATAGAATGATTTATTATATGGGATGAAATACAAGTTTATAGGATGAATAGGATGTTTAGAGTCAAATGGTGTATTATTGGGGTAATTTGACCTCATAATTGACAAAGATGACGGGAGTAATCACTTGCACACAATCCTCAGGTCAAGGTGCCCACAGGTCCCATGACCAGACAAGTGGGTACCATGACCAGAGTTACTGGTTACCATGACCTGGGTACTGCGCTGAGTGGGTCCTGTGACCAAACACTGTGCGGGTCAGTCATGTAATCATGAAGGCCAGGTAGTTTTGCCGGGGCAAATAACTTCATAACTTCAACGATTTTCAAAATTCTTTCATTGTTTACTGATCTAGGAACATACTGCCATCACATAGACGATGAAAAGATTTTAAATTATTCCAATATTTAGTGATTGTAGACCCATCATACCGGTTTCAATACAAACCCTATAGCAGACGGACACTAAGTTTTTTAGTGTTTTACAGCCAAATGGGTGGCAGTTTCAATGCAAACCCTATGGCAGACGGAAAGGCGGGAAGGTGATTCAGGTGTCACCCCATATATATTTGTATATATTCATATACACCACATATAATATGGCCTTTGTTACACTTGATACATGTATATTAGACATAAGCATACTTGATTACTTACAGTAGTGCCTTTAGGGATATCATAACCTTGGATCTGTGCATCTGCCACTGTTGCATGAGGCAAATTTAGAGGAACCAGAGAATTGTAGCGTAATGTTTCAAGGATTGTAGCTTCTGTATAAGGCATGGCCTGCTTGTCTTGCAGTGTTGGAAGTCTGGCACCAATGACTTCTTTGATTTCTTGGGCAACTTTCTCTTGAATCTCAGGGAAGTTCACCAAACAGGACACCATCGAATGAAGGGTTAACGTAGAAGTCATTGTGCCTGAAGATCAGCAAATTAAGTAAAAAGTTATTTCTTGACATGAAGTTCAAAATGAGCCACCAGCAATACTTTTAAGCAGACTTAAGGTAAGTCCATCATTATTCATTATTATCTTGGCGATGGATGGGCTGTCCCGATAAACACCAACTCTGCCGTCCTGCCCCTACAGGTCTTTGTATTTAAAGGTTTTTATTCAGCTACACATCATTATATAACGGTTACAATTTTCTTAGACTGTGTTGTATATACTCAGAATCAATTTACAAACATCAATCTAGATTCATTTATCAAAAAAATATCTTCATTTAAAGTGAATAATAATAAACACAAGAAAATAAAATCCCACACCAGCATTGTTTTGTATTCAACATTCATATTGGGTGGATCTTATATATATGGTCCATTCCCATGAAATGGGCCCAGTGGCCTGAAACCATTGCACAAACAAAAGTTCCTTTAAAGTTTTTCATAGTTAAGGAACTTTAAGTAGACTAATGGAACCTTTAAAATCTAAATTTGCTACTAAATTGATCAAATAGTTTTTATTCTATATAAAATCAATGACTGGGTTAGGATTTCCTACGCTTTTAAGTCGCACATCAAATTGGCATTATATACCAGGCATTTTGGCAATGGGACATTTGTTTTGGTTAGATTAAACAATTTATTTAGAAAATAGGGGCAATACAACATGTGTTTGGCAGTTTATGGTGCAAGAACTCTCCTATTTTGATATAGGAATTCCAAAATTAAACATAGCTTCATTATTCAGTTATAGGCTTTTTTTATCTACGACTGTTCTCTTCATAAGCAAGAGATATAAGAAAAAATGACTTAGATAGCTTTGTTAGCACCTTACCTCGAAGATCCAAGTGTTAATTTTGCCTGGGATTATATTTCTATTTTCTAAACCAGGTTGAAAATATGGGCGACGTAAAAACGCTATAGATCTATTTTCTGAAACATTTTGCTTCCCAGTGATGGAAATGAGAAAAAATGAATTTAGATTAAAGATAAGAGGTTTTATCCATCTCCCCGCCCACTGGTGGGAGATGATTATATTTATAACAGAGGGCAGCACCGCCCCTTGTGAACTGATCATGTCTATACAACCTCTACGGTTACTCTTCCATTGTTCACCGTCGCTCACACGTTTCTCAAAATGCTTAGATTTTTTTGAGATTTTTTGCTGGACTCTCCATTATGCCGAGGCAAAGGCACTGCAAAAAATATAATTCAACTCATTATCCCCCTACTGGGGCTAAATGTGCTTTATTATCTGTGTCGGGTAAGGTGGACTTTCCCTTATTACGTGATACTTTCAAGAGGGAATCGGAAGAGTTATCCGAGCCTTGGGTTGACTGGTCTCGATGGACACCAACCGGTGGCAAGAGCAAAACCAGAAAGAAAATGAAGAATTGGGCCTCATCGCTTAGGAAGGCTGTTAAGCCCACGATTCATAGCTTCAAACTTCAAGAATCACGCCGACAGAGGCGTGCCTATATTGGCTCTACTTCCAAGGAGGATACTTAACCTTTGGGTGACGATGACTTTGACAATTTGCTATTCGCCAAGAAAGTTGTGAGGACCAAAGCTGAGGTACATGTGCAAGCCCCAGCCTTCACTGCTCCTACTGTCAATGTTGCAACCTAAAAACGTGTGGTCTAAGAATGTGCGACCTCAAATCAGGTGTTTTCTCTCTCTATGTGAAAGGCATATTTCTGTTCACACCATGCTTGAAACCCTCCCTTTGACTGGGAGCTTAGACCCATTGACATTGCCATTAGGCATAATAAAAGTTTCAACAACAAAACAACCATTTGGAGGATCTGAATGATTATATATCAGCAAGAAGCTGACATGATTGCAGTTTGTTTGATATATGTTATAGCCTTCTATCTCAAATATTGTTTCGTCTACAAAGCAAATGTTGCGACCTAAAAACGAGCAACCTAAAAATGTGCGAACTAAAATCAGGTGGTTTCCCACTCTATGCACAAGGCATTTCTATTCAGACCATTCAAGGGATATGGATGATTTTATATCAGCAGAAAGCTGATACTATTGCGGTTTGTCTGGTACATGTTAGAACTTTCTATTTTAAACAGTTTTGCTTATATCAAGCAAATGTTATGTGCGACATAAAAACGTGTGACGTAAAAACAGGTGTTTTCACTCTCTATGCACAAGGCATATCTGTTCAATCCATTTATATTGCACTGGCAACAAGAGAATCAATTGCCCAATATATATTCACATTAGTTTTAAATGATTTTTTACAATAAAATTGAAAAGCACAACTTATCAATGTGGCGATATAAAAACATGTATACATAATTAGCCATTTTCCCATTGAAAACATCCTTACTAACAGTCCTATTTGGACAAACGTTTTTATTTTATTTTGTGCTATAATATTTTTGAAAAGTAAGTTGGGTTACTGAAATGCATTGAAATTTGAACCTGGTGACTGAGCAAAATTAATCGGATATAAAATATACCAAATTGATGTAAATTTCTGGTTCCCAAATGTTTAATCATTGAAATATTTCTAAAAAATATTGATTTAAAGGGTATTAACACATAAAATATCCATCAGTCCTATAGTAATGTATACATCAGAGGAATTCCCATGCCAAGAGGAATGTGTCAGTATGATTTGTTTTAATATCAATGAATTTTAGACTGAGATATGAGGCATAGAGAAGCGGAGCATGATTCTACCAAGAAAGCATCTTCTAGTTTGTATGGAAAAGGGGCCTGGGCCCATTTCATAGGAATGGACCATATATATATAGCATGCATTGGTTTCAAGCAATGCAGGTATAAATAATTGTAGTGAGTCCTGAATCAGTGTGTTGGTTGCTAGTGGCAGCCGCAATTGTTTATTCCCATCACTCTGCAGACGACCATGCTCTGAAAAGGTCAATTTTTGGTGGTGAAAAAAGCTAATGATTTGTTAATCATGCTATAAGACGCTGCTCTGCTTGCAAGAGATTACATTGTCCGCCTTTCGGAGGTTATTGCAAAAGAGAAATGTCTTCCGTGTTGGCGGGTGTCGTTAAATCCGATCCGGATTATCAGAAGAAGCTAGAAGACGCTTACACTGCTTCTATTTGGGAATTTGACGATCTGCAAAAACAATCAGTCCATGATTCTACCGAGAAAGCATCTTCTAGTTTGTCCGAGGGTAAAGATCCTGTTCTTGCCATGCTGAGCAAGATAAATGCTCGACTTGATGCTTTGGAAGATCCTAATGGCAGCTCCAAGAATACCAAGACCCCGTTGGGTGAATCGACTGACGCTACCGGTGCCACTTCTGACCTTGTCAACGGCCCATTGACCAAGGCCCTGGAAAAGCTTGCAGGGACTGACAACGAGAAAGGTAAAGTCCTGAGACCAGAGATACATGCCATTCCGGATTGTAAAAAACCAGATCATTCCAAGTTGGATTATATCAGTCTTGTTCATGGGATGTCTGCTGTTTTGTCCCACCTCCATTCTGTTTTTTACACAAGACTTGCCTCCTATATCACTCATCAGGCTTTCGTCCCAGAGATGCACGCCACCCGTAAATTTAAAGAATGTGTGGCTATTGCATATGACAAATATGTTATAGATTGTGTGGTGGACAGCAAGGCTACTGATTTCGACCCTAACAAACATGGTTTGGGGGTGTTGATTTGTTTCTCAAATGTTGTGGTTGCCATGCCGGAAGTCAAAAATACACAAGGACAGTCTGCACGGAAAAAGTCTCGGCAGAAAACTGATTCTCAAGTACCATCTGATTTCCCCGAAGATATTTGCTTCTACTACAACTATCGAGTCGGCAATAGTTCTAAGTGTGGAAAATCACATGTTTGTCGTAAATGTGCGGGCAAACATCGTGCCCAGGGTTGTGGAGAATCCATACCGAAGGCAAAATGAATCCGGTTAGCACGCCTTTTCTTGTGGCCGGTGTTTTCCCAAAATGGGGTGCAGGAATGTTTGTGGACTGGAAACAGCCTTTCAGACATTGAACTTTCCGGTAATTCAAACGCATTTCTTGATTTTTAACATGACAATGATACTGTACTTGATGCTTCTTGTATTTCTAATGTTTCTGCCGGGTTTTCAAATGAATCTGATGCTGTAATTACTTGTGAATCGCAAAATGCTACTGTTCACATTGATGTTGTATCTTACGCTGTATGTAATGTAGGTGATGTTGATATTGAATCTGCGACCTATATGTACGATATCGTAATAATAATGCTTTTGATCGTTATGCAAATTATGTGCCTGTTTGTGTAGTCTATGACTTACCTGTCTCTATGTCAAGATCTTTTGATCATATTCTCAGAGGTGTCCACACTGACTGGAATGTTCTAGCTTGTGAACATGAATTAATCTATGAAAATGCGAGATTATATTTATGATTGTGTACTGAATGGTTTTACCATTGTGGATGTTGACAATGATATTTCTAGCTATGAATGTGAGAATTATAAATCAGTTTTTTCTGGCCCTGCAAATGTTTTTATTGATAACCTGATTACATCTGAACTGAAGGAGGGGAAGTATATTGTCTCCAATGATCACCCTTTCTGTGTGCATAGTTTAGGTGCTGTTCCTAAACCAGATGGTCGTTGGTGTCCGATAACAGACTGTAAATGCCCATTAGGAACCTCCATCAATAACTTCATGGTTACCATGGCCCAAAAATTATGTTACAAGTCCGTTGACGAGGTTATTGAATTAATCACCCCAGGCTCTTATATGTCTTGCTTGGATGTCTCAGCAGCATATAGAACTGTTCCCATCAGGCCTGATCAATGAACATACCAAGGTATTAAGTGGGTAATCAATGGGCAGACTTGTTATCTTTCTGACACCAAACTATGTTTTGGCTCGAAATGCGCCCCGCATATTTACACACAGTTGTCAAATTTTACCGTAAAGTGCCTTCAGCGACATGGCCATTTCAAGTGTGTTAACTATATGGATGATTACCTCATTGTTTCTGACTGTTACGATAGTTGCCTCGCCACTCAACATTTATTGATGGCCATACTACGATCTCTAGGCTTTGGAATTGCGTGGAAAAAGTCCACGTCACCCTCCCAAAAAGCAGTGTACCTAGGTATTGAGTTTGATTCAGTTAACATGTCTGTTTCTCTTCCATCAACAAAACTAGAACGTCTTCTGCTGGAACTAAAATTCTTTTCGGATAAGTCCAGGGCTACTAGAAGACAACTGCAATGACTTTGTGGCCTCATGGCACATGCAGCAAAGGTTATCAGAGGAGCCAGGACCTTTTCGCGCAGTCATTGACTTATTGGCTAACATCAACCCTGACAAGCCAAGAGTCCGATTAAATGAAGGTTTTGCTCTTGACATCAGGTGGTGGTTGAGCTGGGCTCCGACTTTCAACGGCTCCAACTTAATGATAAAACACACTTATGGATCAGGGCCTGTTTTTTATACCGACGCCTGTAACACTGGTTACAGCTATAAGGCTGGTATACCTGGACGACTGGCAAGCAGGCCTCTTCTCCGATCTTCCTCTACCTTGCTCCAAATTTCCCTTCGCTAGTCTCCTTAAGTTGACTCCTTTCTTTTCTATATAAGATTTGTTTAGTGATCTACTATATGCCCTTTCCAATATATGTTTTTCTCTTCTATTTGCCAATGACGGAGTATTCAATTTGACATGAATGTCTTTCGTATTCGAAAGTTTAGGTAATTTCAGTATAATCTTAAAACATGCATTTTGCAGTACTTGTAATTTTTGCAGGTATATTTGTGGGGCTGAGTCATAAAACACATCCCCATAATCTATATGAGGGAGAATCATTGTTTTATATAACAGGGTCATAGTTTTCTGGTCACATGAACCATATCTATAGTTTCGAAAAGGCTTTAACCTTGGGCTTGATCACATTGGACTTCCTTTCTAAGAATTTTTTGAAGTTAAGATTGTTATCAAGTTCTATACCAAGATATTTATAATAGTAAGGATGTTATACCTGTTAAAAAAGTTCAATGGGAAAATGGCTAATTATGTATGTTTTTACATCGCCACATTTAAAACTAATATGAATATATTGGGCAATTGATTCTCTTGTTGCCAGTGCAATATAAATGGATTGAACAGATATGCCTTGTGCATAGAGAGTGAAAACACCTGTTTTTACGTCACACGTTTTTATGTCGCACATAACATTTGCTTGATATAAGCAAAACTGTTTAAAATAGAAAGTTCTAACATGTACCAGACAAACCGCAATAGTATCAGCTTTCTGCTGATATAAAATCATCCATATCCCTTGAATGGTCTGAATAGAAATGCCTTGTGCATAGAGTGGGAAACCACCTGATTTTAGTTCGCACATTTTTAGGTTGCTCGTTTTTAGGTCGCAACATTTGCTTTGTAGACGAAACAATATTTGAGATAGAAGGCTATAACATATATCAAACAAACCGCAATCATATCAGCTTCTTGCTGATATATAATCATTCAGATCCTCCAAATGGTTGTTTTGTTGTTGAAACTTTTATTATGCCTAATGGCAATGTCAATGGGTCTAAGCTCCCAGTCAAAGGGAGGGTTTCAAGCATGGTGTGAACAGAAATATGCCTTTCACATAGAGAGAGAAAACACCTGATTTGAGGTCGCACATTCTTAGATCACACGTTTTTAGGTTGCAACATTGAAAGTAGGAGCAGTGAAGGCTGGGGCTTGCACATGTACCTCAGCTTTGGTCCTCACAACTTTCTTGGCGAATAGCAAATTGTCAAAGTCATCGTCACCCAAAGGTTAAGTATCCTCCTTGGAAGTAGAGCCAATATAGGCACGCCTCTGTCGGCGTGATTCTTGAAGTTTGAAGCTATGAATCGTGGGCTTAACAGCCTTCCTAAGCGATGAGGCCCAATTCTTCATTTTCTTTCTGGTTTTGCTCTTGCCATCGATTGGTGTCCATCGAGACCAGTCAACCCGAGGCTCGGATAACTCTTCCGATTCCCTCTTGAAAACTGTTGAAAGTATCACATAATAACGGAAAGTCCACCTTACCCGACACAGATAATAAAGCACATTTAGACCCAGTAGGGGGATAATGAGTTGAATTACATTTTTTGCAGTGCCTTTGCTTCGGCATAATGGAGAGTCCAGCAAAAAATCTCAAAAAAATCTGAGCGTTTTGAGAAACATGTGAGCGACGGTGAACAATGGAAGAGTAGCCGTAGCGTTTGTACAGACATGATCAGTTCACAAGGGGGTGATGCTGCCCTATGTTATAAATATAATCACCTCCCACCAGTGGGCGGGGAGATGGATAAAACCACTTGATGAATGACTCCCGTTTCGCGCTCGATTTGAGAGAAAGGCCTCACGCTCTGCCAGAGCATTAATAACTCTTTTCTTTCAGATTTAAAGCCTGTAGACTTCTCCAACCATGGGGAAAAGGAAGATAAAACATCACAGTACATGAAGAATATCAACAAAAGTATTGTCAGAGAAAATTCACAACAAAACATCCAGAAAAGTCAAACGAATCGGAGAGTTCACGGATTATCACTAATCGCCATCTTGTCTTCTCCGGGCTTCGACTATAGCGAGCACATGGATTAACGATCGAGAGGGACTATCTCTAGGATTATAGAAATATACCTAAAGCTACAAAGGTGCCTTGGACAGTGAAAAATTAGTTAAACATCTCATCCCTAAGCGGAGAAAAGACAGTTCTAAAGATTAAGACTTGAAATACCCTGGAGGAAATCAAAAGCCCTAGGATATAAAAGAGCGGGAGAATAACCAACTGACTGGAAATACTCACCGAACGGCTATAAGTATTAAACCAGGGTGCCAACCTTGGAGATTAAAAAGTGATAGCAAAAACATTGGACTGGTATAAAAATTGATTTGAATATAAAAGGATTAACTCGTTAATCCACACAGCATAAAGGAACAAGAACGCCATCTGAAGGAGTAATAGGTCAACACCAACACGGTAGGGACTTCAGTTAGCCAAGATTCCACCAGGTGGCCTCAGTGTTTACGCTGAGCCGAGCCGGGTCGGAAAGGACTGATCTGTATAAATAAATGTTTTTATCAAGAGAGAGGAAAAGAAAACCCCTAGAGGTGCAAAATAGGGAGTTTGTAAAACTCTAGTGACACTGTCTTTATTAACCTGGATATAATTGTCTATAAAATGAACTTCTTCTACCTGTCACAAATGTAAAATCTGAAAACCGGAAGTAAACAGATGCCATCTTGCTAAAAGGCAAAATTACGCGGCTCCCATAGAAACAACTAAGGAAATATCTGTCAGAAACCGTTGCAACAACAGCTCTTGCCGGAGCATGACTACAAACCCAACTGAGGATAAGAGTCAGAGACAGAAGAGGAGGTTGGATAGCTCCCCTGATCTAGTCGTATCTCAAACAAAATTGGTGAAACTGAACAATAGCAGCAAAATAAAATTAAACATGTCGGGTGAGAAGAAAATATGCAAAGGTAACGACCTGAACGACGACGGAAGCACCACCGATTCTGGTAAGAAGGATCAGAAAAGTGATCAGGGTCTACGAGGCCTCATAACATCTTTAGCCTCTGACCAAACGGAATCAAACAGAGTTGCTCAACTAAAATATGATATGGTTCTCAAAAGATTGGACCAACTCGATACCTTGGAGCAGGAAGTTGGTATAATTAAAGAGGGTTGTCAATATCGTGACGACGAAATGGCAAGATTTGAAGAGAGGCTAAAAAAACAGGAAGAGAAAATGGTTGTCGTGGAAGAAACGATCGCAGTTCCCAAAGACACTGATTACTTAGAGGAACAGCAGACCAAGAGGGAAAAGGACCAGGAGTTTATAAGGAAGGAGACTCTGAAACTTGAAAAAAATTTGCTGAAATTACGAATTAAATTGACTGAAGAAGAAATTCCTGATCGGCTCATGGAAAAGGTAAACAATATAAAAGCGAACTATCTTAACCTAGCTGACATCATTGTGATAAAGGCAGTATGAGTAAGCGCCAAGCCGGACATGCCCATAAAATAGAATTGAAGAACGCTGAACAGGCAAAAATTGTCTATGAAGCTCGTTTAAGGCTCAAGCAACATGATGAAGAGAATGTGGAGAAGGGCAAATAAATGAATATCCGTCGGGATACCCCCCATATTGTGAGACAAAGGCTCTTAAAAGTTAAATCTATTGCTAGTGCGGCTACTGCTCAGAATATAGGTGTGGAAATGTTTGGTACGAACATTAAAATAGACGGCAAATGTCAAATATCTCTAAGAGGCAGAATGATAAGACAGTAGTCATTTTTACTGCACAAAACCCCCTGTCAAACCACTACAGGGCACAATTCAGAATCGATGGCCAAAAATATGAACACGTTGAACAGTTCTTGTTTCATCAGAAAGCCAGAATCGCAGGAGACCCCATCAAACTAGCCATGGCCCTGGCCACTAAGAATCCAGTGGAATGTAAAAGATATATGGCGAACGTAGACGATCCCAAAAACAGATGGAGAGAACATAGAGAGGAGATGTTGTTGAAGGCAATTCGTGCTAAGACGAGGCAAAACAAAACAGTCAGGAATTATTTGATCCATACTGATGATCGCACAATTGGTGAAGCTTCCCTACCAACAAATTGTGGGGAATTGGAATGGGGTTGGACCATCCCCATGTGCTTGATTCAGACACCTGGCCTCCAAATGGAAATTTGGTGGGCAAAGCCTGGATGAAGGTGAGAAAAGAGATAAGGCTACCCCGATGGAGGAAAATGCTCCCTCTGTATAAAGGTCCCCGGAGGGTCTTTTAGTGATGTGAAAAAACCCTCACAATGTCTCTGAGCATAGACAAAGAAAATTGTGAAGCGATGAAGTTCATAACCCTTAATGTAAATGGACTGAATAATGTGACTAAAAGAAAAGCTTTGTTTACTTATTTTGAATCATTCCCTAACACCATAGTTGCCTTACAGGAGTTCCACTCCTGTGCAGCGAAAGAGAAGATATGGAACTCCCAGTGGAAAGGACAGATCTTCTACTCCCATGGATCTTCAGCATCCAAGGGAGTCCTTCTACTAATTCCCAAAGAATTCAAGAACACGATTGTAGAATCAAGATCAGATGAAAATGGCCGTTGGCAGTTACATCAATGTATATGCCCCTATGGCTGACAAGACCGAAGAACAGATGCTGAAAATAATCACTAAATTAGTGGAAGAAACTGACTATGATAACTTGATAATTCTTGGTGATTTTAATACTGATATTTCTTATAAACCGACTAGTGTCTCAAGTGTGAAATTGAAGGATATGATTAGTAATCTTGATTTAAACGATGTTGTCGACTCTAAAAGTGTCAGCCAACCCAAATGTACCTGGTTTAGACTAGAACAAAGTTCTAGGCTGGATTACATCCTTGTATCCAATAATATTGTTAGGTAAGGTTTTAAAATGTGACACAATTTATAGCACTCATTCCGACCATCTCGAGGTACACGCAGATATATCCATGTATAAGCCAGAGAGGGGTAGAGGTTATTGGAAATTGAACAATCAAATTCTAAATAGTCCTAACTTTGTCTACGGTGTGAAAACGCGCCAAATGAAGCTAGCAACCCAAAAATAGCATGGGAATTTTTTTAAGCTAAAGGCAAGAGAGTTGGCAATCAAAACAAGTAGCAATTTAGCCAAAAGTAAAAAAGCTTGGAATGAAAAGAATAGAAATATATTAGCTTCACTTGATTCTAAAAAGAGAATGACGAAAGAAGAAATTAATATAAGAACAAAAACCTTGCAAGATATAAGAGAATATGAGCTAGAAAAAGCAGAAATTGCCTTAATAAGATCAAAAGCTAAATGGGCGACAGAGGGGGAAAAGCCAACAAGATATTTCTGCTCTCTAGAAAAAGATAAATCTGAAAAAAGAGTCATCAATTTATAAAACGTTAATGGTGAAATTAAGAACAAGAAAGATGACATCATCTCTGAAGGTCAGCGTTTTTACTCTAAATTATATAGCAAAGACAGCACAGAAGTCAGTGTAACGGAACAATTTGTTAACCCAGATCATTTTTCTAAGCTGGACGATGTAGATAATAAATTTCTATGCCGTGAGATTTCTGCTGAAGAAGTAGAAAAAGTTTTAAAAGACTTCAAAAAACACAAATCACCTGGGTGTGATGGTTTTGGAGCGGAATTTTACCAATTTTTTTGGTATGCCATTAAAGACATTTTTATGGCAATGCTAGAAACTTGTTTGGTAGAGGAGGAAACGACAGAAAATCAAAGAAGACGAATAATAACTGTGATTCCTAAGAAAGATAATGATTTAATGTATTTAAAAAATTGGAGACCGATAACTCTCCTAAATGTTGATTATACGATGATTTCCAAGGTTATTGCTAATAGATTATCTTTTTGTTTTCCTAATATTATTAAGGATGACCAGGTGCGATTTGTAAAAGGCCGCTTCATCGGTTCGGCTGTAAGAAAAATCGATGACACCCACTCTTGGTTAGAAACAACAATGAAACTGGATTAATAACTTCTGTCGATTTTTCCAAAGCATACGATTCCGTGGATTGGATTTTTATAGAGAAGGCCCTAGAGGCTCACAATATAGATCCCATGTTTATAACTTGGGTAAGAATGCTTTTGAAAAACTCTAAGGCCTCATTTACTAACAATGGCCATGCTTCTTCATGGTTTAATGTAGAAAAGGGCGTCAAACAAGGCGACCCAATATCATCCTCCCTCTTCATTATAGTAGCGGAAAAATTATCCGAAAAGATAAGAAGAAATCAGGAAATAGCTGGCATAAAACATGGAGAACAAGAGACAAAGTTAATTCAATTTGCTGATGATTTGACTTTATTTTCTGAAGACGTATTCTCTCTTTTACAGGCTATCAGAACAATTGATAAATTTTCTCTAGCCTCGGGTTTAACTCTGAACTCTAAAAAGTCTAAAGGTTTTATTATAGGGAATGTTTCTATTACCAATAGATCCCTACTCAAAATAGACTGGACTAATAAGATGAAAGTTCTCGGTATCTATCTTCTTAATCCAAGAAATGAAACTGAAATGTATGAAATAAACAGCAGCGAACTTCTAACCAAAGTGAAAGATACAATTAATTCTTGGAAAAATAGATTTCTTACTATGAAAGGTAGGATTATGTATGCAATGTTTTTTTATTGCCTATATTTCAGCATGCCCTGTCATGTATGCACTTCGGTGAAGCACTACTCAAAGAAATAGAACAGATCATGTTCAAATTTGTGTATAATAGTGTCCATCACAAAACTAGTGTTGACTTTCTGGCGCAAAAACCAGACAACGGAGGGCTGAATTTAAGACTGATTAGACAAATATATGAAACCAACAGAATAATGTGGGTGAAGCGAATAGTACTAAGCAGAACAGATCTTGGTTCAAAATTCTTGAATCTTTCCATCAGCTGATATATTTCTGTGCAGGTATAAACCCAGTATCCATTTAAACAGCTTTTATAAAGAGCTATACAAGATATGGAATAAGTATTACTACAGACTGAAGCCAGAAAGCATAGAGCAAATCTTAAAAGAAAGAATATGGGCTAATCGTTATATCAAAGATAAGGGCCAAATGCTCTACTGGGATGAGTGGAAACAAGCTGGCATAATTGTTTTGGGAGATATTTTTAATGAGAACGGTAACATGATGACTACTAAAGAAGTTTCCATCAATTTCCAATTTGCCCTCTCGTTTTTCTCTAGACAATTACTTAAAAAAGCCATCCCCAATGAATGGATCAGATGTATAAAGAGAGAAAGAAATCATGTACTAAATAATTCAGTGACCTTTGTAATTCAGGACAAAGAAATAGATCTTTGCGAATGCAACGCGAAAATAATATATAATCAACTGATCTCGATGTTAAAACCTAAATGGAAGAAATTCCTGAAGTGGGAACAGAAGCTAAACCTGTCCTAGGAAAGTTACGATGAAATTCAATGGAAAAATGTTTTTACAATTCCTTATGAAGCTTCAACTGAAGCGAGAATTCATATCTTTCAATATAAGGTGCTACATGGAGTACTTACCTGTAACTCATACTTGAAGCAAATAGATGTAATTAAGAACGACACTTGCTCCTTTTGTAAGAGTAAAGAATAATCTGATGACATTTCTCATTTTTTGGTAACGTGTTCCAGAACCAAAATGCTCTGGCAGTATATATTAAGATGGATTTATGATAGTGGATATCTTAACAAAGATGGAGAAGGCAATGTAATTTTCAACCAAAGAGGTAATAGCATTGTGTTAAGACCAAGAGATATTATCTTCGGTATTGATATAACAATATCAACTCAAGAGTTATAAATTGGCTTATTCTACAATTGAAGTCATTTATCTATCGACAAAAACTGTTTGACAAAGGTAGAGTTGATTGTCTCTCAGCAATGTATGAATTAAGAATGAGGGCAAAGGTAGTACGGTATTCCTTCAAACTCAAAAAAATAAACACTAATGAAAGAGTAATATGGAGGCGTATATCTGAAGACATAGAGGAACATATTGTCAAGCTAAAAAAATGATTTATTTCTCCTTATGTTTCCTTCCAGCCACGCGAAATTAGAATTGTATATGTCCAGACGGCAGGTTTCAGAAATAAAGTCGGTTGCAAAAACAAAAAAAAAATTATAAGATAAAAAGATTTATAATAGGTTACATTCTCCAGTTCAGACTTTCTATATGGTACCTACAGTTTTTTGTTAACTTTGGTTTGTACTTATACACATTGACTTGCATTTCTTTATATTCAACTATATCTTATTCTTGTTGCACCAATATATAATATTATCAAGGTCTCCCTGTAATGCCGAACCATCTCGCTCCATCAAGTCCCTACTTTTAAATAACACCGTGTCATCAGCGAATAACTGAACTGAGCTATCTTTGACCACTTTACTTAAATCATTGATATAAATTAGGAACATTAATGGTCCGAGAGAGGTACCCTGTGGTACGCCACAGGTCACCTCTCCCGGAGAGGAGAGTATGCCATAAGCTAATACTCTTTGAGTTCTATTTTCTAAATAATTTGTTAAGTAGAAGCTCATGGTTGACCGTATCAAATGCTTTACGGAAATCTAAAAATAAGGTCCAGAGCTTTTTTGTTATTCAGACAATTATAAACAGTCTCCAATAAGTGATCGTGCGCGTCTACAATCGATGTTCCTTTTCTAAAACCATATTGATCTTCGCTAAGAAAATCGTTATCTTCTAAATAGGAGGATAATTTTTGCTGAATACAGCTTTCCAAAATTTTTGCTGGGAGCTTGATACAGGAGATGGGTCGATAGTTTCCAGGAGTACTTCTAGTACCATCTTTATACAAGGCATTTTTAAAGTCATTTGATATCGACGATGTTTTAATAGATAAGTTATAAAGAAACGCAAATTGTTCAGAGAGAGCTAACATACATGGCTTGAGGATTCTGGTTGGGAGTAGCTCAATTCCTGACGCTTTGTTATTACGTATCTTCTTTAAAGCTAGTTCTACTTGAGACCAAGTAATCTCCGAAAACTCAAAGATTTGGTCAGGGGTTTTAGCTGGTGGAGTATGTATATTAGGGTCTGATCTATTGTCAGTCTCCATTTTCTTGTCAATAACATTTGCCAATTGAGGCCCAATATTAACAAAAAATTTGTTAAAGTCATCAGATATAGCTTTCCCTTCAAGTTTTTCACCATCCGGAGAGATAAGTTTGATTTTATCTCCTTTATTAGCCACCTTGTCGGGTGACATTAGAGGTTTTATGATGTCCCAGAATTTATTTGGGTTTCCTCTATTTTCTCTTATTTGTTTCCTTAGGTAGTTGTTCTTTGCTTTTTTAATTTCCTTATTAAATTGGAATCTTAGGCTTTGAGCTACTGCCCAATCCTCGTCCTTATTAGTATGTTTTGCCCTTACAAACGCTTTATCCCTTTCTTTAGAGCGTTGTATGATTTGTTTATCATACCACTCCGGTAACCTCCTAATTCTATTAAAATATTTCCCCGGACACATCCTATCTACATATTTCATGATGGACGATATCAGCACCTCCCACGCCACTTCCACCTCCCCTAATTTATAATAGTCCGCCCAATCTAGGTTTTGGAGAATTTCTTTAAGTATTAATGTCTAGGCATTTCGTATTTCTCGCTGGCTGGATTCAGTATGATACTTATTTCGTGCTTTTTTTATCTGTATATATTAATTAAGTAAATGACAGCAACAAGCAGAGTGGCACTGGAAGGTGACGGTCTAATTGACCGCCCAGTCTGTTTATTAAACAACAAACAAAAGAAAATAATCTTCAAAACGAAAATATCTTAAAATCTAGAAATACTTATTATTTTATTAGACTGTTTACTATCATTGGAATCGGCTTGATCTCATCTATTCAAATATAATAGTATCGCAAATTTTTTGCGAATTATGACTCATTTTCCTGAAACACATCACAAATACGATTGAAGTCTTGAGTACACGTCAAATACATGGTTGGCGCAGAAGTGTACAGGTAGGAACAAGGTGGCATTGTCCTGACGATGGGTTTTTGAAGAACGGACCTTAAACAGCACGTAACCAGGATGAAACTCTACATCTGATCGCAGCAACACGTGCTCAGACGACTTCCCTGAACTCTTCCCTGTGGAAACCAAGTTGCTCTTCCGCAACAATGTTCAAAAACATATGATGATTCCTATCCAGTAGATGTCATAGAGGGAGCCCTTAGGCATGTTGCAGTACATCATAGATAGTTGAGTAGGTGACAAGTACAGCTTCTGCACATGATTAGGAGCAAGCACCTTACAAAGCCCTGCCAAAATAACCTTGATCAAGTACACTTCACGGAAGGCAGTAGGGTGTCTTAACATCTTGTGTAAGGTGATGATTGAGCTCAGGTAGTTGTTAATCGTAGAGAAGACGCAGGACTCGCTCAGATGCACCAAAAATCTGGCTACAGTAGTGGAATCAGCTGGGCATGAGGTCAGGCCAAAGTCATTACAAAACGAAGTGTAGCGTCTCCATTAAGAGCCCCTCGTCGCTAAGGTATTATCTGCCCAGGCCGAGCAAATCACTTCTGTGACTCGCTTATCCAAGGCTGGGAGGCGGGACACTGCAACACAAGGAGAAATCCTGCATAAACGAGAAGTCACAGCTGGGCGGAATGCGAGAGAGCTTATCAGCAGAGCAGTTTTCAATTCCTCTAACATGGCGAGCAGTAATATAAATGTTATTGACTACAGAGGTCCAGAATATAAGACAAATCAATTTCATACAGGAATCATTAGCACTTCGACCCTTGTTAATCATTGATAGGACCTGGGTATTGTCGGTATATATAACGACATGCTGATTTGCGAGATCATTTGTGAAAACAGAAATCCCAAGCCACACTGGGACCAGTTCCCACAGATTAATATTGTCATCTTGAGTTGAGAGAGCGGGCACTTTTTGGTTGAGCCAGTGACCGTGGCGATCTATGGCTGAGATGAATTCAGGAACATCGTCAGAGTTAAAAAACCCAGCTAGCCACGATGAACCCATGACGAAACCATAACCGGTAGCGCTGGCATCTGTGAAACATACAGGCCCTGACCCAAAGTTAAAGCGAATTATGGTGGCAACACCGTTGAACACTGATGAGAATTTGATCCACCAATCAATGTCATCCTTGAAGCTGTGTGGTAGCCTGATCCGTTTCCTATCCTGAATTCCTTTCAATAGGGCGATAATCCTGTGGGAAAAAGTGCGGCCCCCCCTCACTACCCTAGAGCAATGGGCTAATATGCCAAATAATCGCTGTATCTGAGCTTTGGTTGCCCTCAATTTATGTCTAAAGAAACGTAATTCAGTGTGAAATTTCTCAAGTTCAGCTACTGGCAGGCGCAAAACCATATCAATAGAGTCCAAGACCACACCTAAATACCTAGTACATTGGGCTGGCGAAGAACACTTCTTCCAAGCAATGTTGAAACCCAAGCCGATTAGTAGATTGACTAGGGCACACTGACATAATTGACATTTATCATAAGTAGATTCGACGCACAAAAAATCGTCCAAATAGTTAACCACCTTGGTGTAACCCCTATGGTACATGCATCTCACCACAAAATTGGTAATAGACCGTGTACAATACCTCCCCCAATGAATTCTCTAAGCATGAAATCGTTTTCATAGTATAATTCACACAACCATGAATCTGTATTCATTTGGTTATAGAGACCTCCTATAGTACTATCATTACAGCATGCTACCCTAAATAGGGAAAGATCAGTACATAATTCAATTGGACAGTAACCAATATGTGATTCAGGCACACAAGCACCAACCTCAGTATAACACGATTCATCGTACATATCATTGGAAAACATTTGGCTACGACAAAATAAACAATCACTCGAATCACAAGTACAACCATCAGCACAGAATAATTGAACGTAATCATTAGTAATATCAACCGAGTCCATATCATCTTCAGGGATGATGTAGTGGTCGTCACAGACTTGATCGAGGCCTTCAGGGGCCCGGACAGGCAATGTAGTGTCGGAGGGCGATCGGTCTTCACCAAACAATGTGAAAACTCAGCAAAGTCCACTTTCATAACCCCATCTGAAGTCCCAAAAGGAGTAGGGGGATCATCTGAGTGCAGGACAGGAGTAGATGAGTCTGTAGACGGCAGATCGATATCACAAGAAGAAGAAAACATATTGTTTTCACCCTCAAAGACGACCACCGGAAGTCTACAGCCGCCATGACACCCCAGACTCGGGGGATGTCCTGGCGAGTCATGACGTCACTGCCCAGGATTCCCCTTATCACGAGGGCAGCCGACCGCTTTGTGTTTTCCTTTACACAAATGGCAGACATGAGATTTGGGGCAGCTCTCAGCATTGCAGACACGATAGTTCCAGAGATAGCAGTTATCTGCAGGATAGTCGTCTGGAACCACATCCTTGTTCCTGTTTTTCCCACGGTCTTTGCTCGCACCAGCGGAGCCAGAGTGGCGACCTTGACCTTTACATCCGCGATTATCGCAGTCAGGAAAGCCAGCAGATTTACGTTTAAGGAAGGTGTCCACCACATAATGATCGTAATCGACAAAGGCGATGTCTAAATAATCCCCATCTGCTGTGTGCCGGGTGACGAACTCGAGATGATTCAGGTAAGAGCTGACATCACCCCCAGTAGACAAAAGATACTGCGCCACCATGATCATACCGTACATAAGTTGGCGGTAACTCAACTTTTTGTGATCAACATTCTTCAGTTGTACTGAATTTAACCCATGCTGGTAATAGTATTCTGGGCGATATACCATACCGGCATTTCTCTTCACAGACTCCGGGTCCACTGAGGCGTTGATCTGCCGCAGGGCCGAGGCTACCAGATCCGCTAGCCAAGTGGAACCAATAGCAGTAGGGTCAACAACAGGTACAGATTGCGGGATAACTACAGGAATCTGAGGAATAATCACCGGAGTAGAACCTGTAGTGTTGACGGGTGCAGACTGTGTGATCGGTGTAGACTGTGTGGTACTGACAGCAGTTGACTGTGTGACAACAGGTGTGACAACCCGAGGAGTAGCACCCAGCAGGTGGGGAGGAGTGTGCCGAGGAGGTGGAGGCGGAGGGCGCACCTGATGATGCATCGATGGATCAGTGAATACAGACTTGAACGATGTAGATAACTTGGTCATTTTGTCCAACATATCCTGCATTTGCACACTGGGCTGCAAACTGGGCTGCACACTGGGCTGCAAACTGAGACCCCCAATCCTCCAGAGTCATTTCCTTCTTGACACCGATCGTGGCCGCGGCCGGTGGGGCTTTCACATCCATGGCTGCCAAATCCAGGTATAGCTTCCAAGAATTGATGTCGCCAGTACTGGACTTAGACTTCTCACAGGCATCCCGAAAGAATTTACAGGTTGGATTCTCTGTAGCCGTAGCTGCATGTGTGTGTTCCTCACCGCAGGCTGTACAAATCGCCATGATCACAGTTCAGATTGCAATACAAGTAAGTACAATTATTTCCCTTGAAGAAAAAATTGCGTGTTGTACGCCCGGTGAGGAAGGTGAGAATGGCGGCTTGTATTGCATCGTAACCTAGCAACCACCCACACCAACCATTCAGGTAACACTACACTTTATATATACACATTATATATTAAACAAACATATAAGGCTACATATAAATTGGAAGATGATCCCTCACATTAATGTTAAGTGCCCCGCTCCCACTTATATTGTTACAGTTTGTGTAGACGTCGTCAATGGAAGTGGCGGAAGATTTGCTGATCCTCGTTTTGACATTAATAATCTGTTGTAAGTTAAATTTATATAGCAACATTTTCAACCTTTCTGCACCAACTGATTTTCCCCCTTCTATGTCTGATGCCTCATAATTAAAATCCCCCATGATAATCACTTCCTTTGTCATATCTATTTCATTCAACATTTCGTCAAGTAAATCCAGCGCTTCTTTTAAATTTCCCTGGGGCCTCCTATAAACATTAAGAATTATTTTATTTTTCATGAATTCTCTGGAGTTTTCAAAAACTTGTAATTCGATGTCTTTAGTAGGTTTACAGAGATTCGCATATTTGTCTTCTTCTACCGCAAGGGATGAGTGAATGTATGCAATTAATTCCCCCCCTCTCTTTTTTAATGTTCTATCATGTCTGATAATTTGATAATTTTGAATCCCAATATGGGCTGGTAATACCTTACTATTCAACCACGTCTCTTGTAATAATGCGACTTGGGGATTACATTCGATAAAATATTGTTGTATCTGATCCAACTTAGGTATAAGACTTCTCACATTCCATGAAATAACTTTGAGCCCTTTAAGGCCTTTGAACATTTTTACATCATCATTTTCTTTATCCATTGGAAAAGCTCGTAGTAATTAGCAAATATACCGAGTTACTCACAAATCTTTGTTTCATACAGAATACCCTAGTTAATTTTTTTAGTTGAGTTCTCCTTCCGTTGACATAGGTACTACTAATTACTGTAGTCCCGACTAGATTGATGATGAATGTCTTTTGTCTAATAAATACTGTAGCCACGACAGGAACTTCTTCATGTTCCACATTGTACATAGTAAAAACAGTTTTAACAATCTTCAAATGTCCGATATTGACTCCCAACATTATTGAACTACAATGGGGTATATTAGATAGGCTTTACTCAAATATCATCAATCAATTACACTTCACATAGTAATAACATTATTTGATCCTATACGATTCATTACATATTTACAATTTAACATATCATAAATATTTTATTTTTATACGCTTCAGGTTACCTGGCTAGATTTACTGATTTACTTGGTTACTTTGTTTATGCAGCTTGAATGTAATGTGGATAGTGAAGGTCGGGCTCAGAAACTCAGTTATACGTCCCATACTAATTATATTAGTTTTACATAAATTTCCTATTGGTCGAGGTCGGGCTCAGAAAAGTTCCTGTCTCTCCCAATTTTCATACAAATATTTCAATTGTTACATAAGCATACATTAATACATTAATTGGTTGAAGTCGGGCTCAGAAAAGCTCCTGTCTCTCCCAATTTACTAACAGAGTTTTTCTAACAACACATCAACAGGTATAGTGTACCCAAAAACAAAGTCAATATGCAATGCAAAATTATTTTTAGAAGTCTAACCCTCACACTCAATGTACACTGTCTCTATCATCTTTTATCAATATTGATTGTTAATATGACGTCATTTAAATATTATAATATTATTAGCTGAGCTGATTTGAGGTGGTGTTTTCCTCTCATTGTTCACATCAATACAGGTACTTTATTCATCAGGGGGTGATTGGTTATGTTCTCTGGCCTTCCTATACGCACTGATTAGTTGGGAGGCGACTCTTTTCCGTAGGTCTGCCGTTAGGTGACATCCATCTTCATCTAAAAGGTGGTACATCGCAGTGTATGTAGGTCATCCAGAGACCATGTGTCTTCTTCCAGATCTTCTCATATGTGTTATCTGGCTTACATATGGTGTGGGAAGATCCCTGAGTCTGTTGTACAGTTTGACGCTGTTATTGAATGCCAACACTTGCTCATTTAGCATTTCTTGATCTTCTGCTAGCTCGTTGATTTTACTATCTGTTAATATATATCTCTATAAGTCCGGTTTGGATAAAGCTATGTAAGAATTGTAAGCAACAATGTCAATTCAGAACGTTGTGGAGAATATAACTATAGGAGGGGCCATATGAGGTGGCAAATATTCAGATATTATTTTATTTGCCTCCACCATTGCCTCAGTAGTGTCAGACGATAATTTAGTTTCACACGAGTATCTGAGCTTGACCTCACCTGCAACTTTATCTTTGACCGTAATATTACATATTCCGGAAGCAACTATGATATATACTGGTCTATTAATCCGGATAACATTCTTCACCCTCTGTACAAGCGAGATGGTGTCGGCTCCCTTAGCCATGAAGATTTCAGTATCAATGTCGGGGCCAAAGACTCGATAATGTTAGTCATGTTGGTCCCGCGAGAGTCGAATAGGAGAAGTAGTTCTTTCCTGGGTCTATCCATGATCACTGTATTACAACAGTTGTGGGGCTTGTTGTTGTTCCCTACTGATGTTAAATTGTCCCTGATTTCGTCCAATAGTCTGCCAAACCTATTTTCACCGAGCGCTTTGTTGATCTTCAGTTTGACCCGTCCGCCATTTGCAATAAGCACTCCGCAGACGTGCCTTCCGACTCCCCAATTCTTGGAGGCTGTAATTTCGTAAAAGACGGTGATATCCAGGTTGGTAAGTTGATCTCTAAGGCTTTTATTTTTTGAGAATTTGTCAGTGCAGATTTCTTGCAATATGTCTATTTCTATTGTTTTCCAACTTTCCAGTAACTGCGGGTCAGCTCCTACTTCCGCTTTGGCCCCCAGTCGCTTAGCTTGGTATGGACACGCTATGTTGTTGATGGTTCTAGCTAGCGCGTGCTTGTTTAGATGTTTAGCTTTGTGACTTTGATAAGCATGCTCGGCACTATTAAAAGAAAGATTTACCTTTGAATTCAACTTTCACTGGATACATGGAGAATGGGCTGAAGTTGCCATGAAAGCCTATGCTCTGCCTTCAACTGGAAGGTGGGAGACATCAGATGGCCTGCAGCCCTCGTGCAGGTGTCAGAGATCGGACGTTGCGTAGCTCTTGTCACCGATGACAATGTGACCAAGTACTAGCTCGGCTGGTATATTTTTCAGCCTCAATAGTTTGTGACAATCATTTGTAAGTTTATAGTTGTAATCATGGGGATCCGGGACATATTTATTAAACCACAGACCCAGTCCACTCTTTCTTCTGAGTTCCTTAGCTTGGTTCAACACCGTTTTCTTGACCGCAGGCTTAGACCTTTCTACATATATGACACGGGTTAGATTTGCCTTACTAATACCAACCCTATAGACCTTCAATAAATCTCCAGCCTTTACATCAATGGTCGACTTGAAAAGATTGAAAAGATCTGATCAATAAGTTTATCAATTTTTGGACTGTCCTCGTGACATAATTTACCGTCCCAGTTCTCCGGGATTCCCTCAATGAGGAGGTGGGTAGAGCCGTCATTTTTCTTGTCTGCGATTTGAGCAGCTGAGTTTTATTGCTAGAGATATTTCCCATGTCTGTATTCAGGAAATTCGCGTCCTCACTGGTGCCGTTCGAACGGCCGTGAAGAGAGCTTCAAGTGGCTTTTTTCTGCTTCTTTCTATCGTAATTTGACGTCGATCGATGGCAATTTAAATGGGTACCAACATTTAATAACTTTACTTAAACAACCATGAAATACAGCTAGAGCACCAACAGACGGCCATGCAGTCACAGCTGAATCGATCTGGTGTGGCCCGTGGGTGCCGCCATGTTACTTTGCCTTTGGCCATAGAGCGGATTGCTGTGGGTGTGTCACGCGGTGACCAAGGGGAGCAGCGAAAAAAGCAAAATAGGCGATGGGTCGATTCAAATCGCCATACATCAACGGCAAATAGCGATAGAAAGTGCGGACGCGATCGCAACATTTGGCATTGCGTGACAGTATGGGAGTGCGGTAGATGGCGTGGCAGTAGTCAGGATGTAAACACGCGATTCCGCATCTTCATTCTGCTCAGACACGCGTTCAGTGCCAACATTTAGCACTTTACGCCCAGTAAAACAAGATTCCGAGGGTGAAATGTCCCTATAAACCCCATAAGTAATTGTGTATGACCCACTGAGAAGCCATCACCCCCGAATCGATCGGTGGTGGCCCGTGGGAGCCGCCATTTTATTCTCATGCATGCAAGGTGGACGTGGGTGTGTCGCACCGTGTCCAATGGGAACAAAGCAAATCAGTATTAGACTGTGGGTCCTGCCAGGGGCTAGTAGCCAATCGGCGCTGGGGGCACAGGTAAACTGACGCCTACTGACCAATGGCCAGCTAGGAAAAGAACAAATAGACCGTCACTGTAGTCACGGTCTGTGGGAACATAATTGCACACTAAAATACCCAAAATCTGATCCAAAATGGACTAAATATATATAGATTCACTGTTCTTTTCTCTTGATTTCAATTCATGCATTTCTACTTCTGAGTACGATAACTCGGGGCTAGTCCCTTCGCCATCTTGATTGATCGTTTCTTTCCCATACGACTTCAGATCTTTCCTGTCAGTCCTATCACAGTGCTCCCCTATTACTATTTTGCTGTCAATAATATTTTCTTCGTCAGAGTCTTGTGAAAACTAATGAACCATCCAGAACCATCTCCCTAGACACCTTTTCGGTGGACATTCCTACCTCATTGTCACTGAGCTGTGCTGATGGGAAGTTCCCATGCTGTGCGACGTCGCTGATAACCGTTGACATGTTTTCCACGCCGTTGTCCATCGAGCATTCGTGATTTTGTTGATGGTAGAATATCCAGAGTAATATCAACGGGATGAGTCCAAAAACTATCCAAATAGTTTCTCTGATCATTTGTGTAAGAGTTTGCTGTTTTTCTCTTACTGGTGGAGCTCTGTTGCCTATTAATCCCCCATTAATCTTCTGGCTCATTTCAACCTCATGTGAGAGCTTCCCGCCATTTTTCCGTCCCGCGGAGGCGGGAACGTATCATGTAACGGCAGTATTTAAAGAGGGGGGAGAGGTAGTCGAAAAACTCTCCTAAATAATTAACACAACAAATAACAACAAAAAATTCAATCATGATATTATCACGAGGGTGAGCTTGTAGAGCTGAAACCCCCACTATCATGTGCGTAAAACAGTAACGTAAGTTAGTCCTCATGGGACTTGCCAACCAGCTTGGAAAGGAAGTCAAACAGAAACATTGCCTCTCCGTCAATGATTTGGCTCCCATATTCAGATCCGTCAGCTTGTCAGATGTTAATGAACAGACTTGTAGTACTGCCGTCTTACTCAGTTTTCGAACGTTGCTACAAAAATAGAATATTTTAAATAGAATATATATATATTTACCATCTTCGTCCACCGACCTTAGCAATGTAATTCGTCGCTCAGATGTAGTCTTCACTGATGAAGGAATCTCTATTACTGTCAGGTCATCTAAGACACTTTGTCACCGCCGTGACAAGTTGACTATTCCCATCAACAGGTGTAGATGTTGTATCCAACCGTGGCCATCACTTCATGAAGTTTCCTCTCCTGATGAGCCATTATTTTTCAAATTATTGGGAAATAATCAGCGCACCTATTTGCTATACAGTGACTTGTTAGCTTTCTTGAAAGCCAAGACTGTTAGTATTGGTTATGATCCACGAGACATAGGCCCTCTTTCCTTACGGTGCTTTGGTGCATCATATCTACATGGGTTAGGTGTTCCCCTGGTAGATATTAAATCCTTCGGCGATTGGAAGAGTTTGTCGGTTTTAGATTATCTTCATACACCTCTCCACAGGAAGATGTGCATTGAAAATGACATTAGTTCTGATTTATCAAAAGTTATTTGATTTTTTCCTCTACTTGATGTGTTTTGGAGGTTTGGCGGCCTCAATGGACACACCTTCCAGTCCCATCCCTTGAGTTGTGTATTATTGTTTATTATTCTAAGCAAACGGAATTGATTTATTTTGAACCTTCCTATATTATCTTTTCACTCAATGAATAGGGTTATTACATAAATCACCAGATCAGACGTATTCAGTTAATAATTACTGATTGTTAATTAGAGGACATTCCAGACATAAAATCTAACCGAAATTCACAAATAAGTGTAAACTGTTATAATGTTCATAGTCAAAACATTCTTATCCTCAAAAGCTCTTATAGGAGGTAAGGTGTTTCATTATAATCTATCTAGTCTAATATTTATGGCAATTATGATTCATCCTTAGATTGAACTTACCTGCAAGGGTGATATCAAATACAAGTGCAAAAATATGTCCATCTGTGAGTTGCTCTCTCTCTGGCCTGGTTGAGTTGGTGGATTGATACTTGAATAGCTCATCTATGAAACAGTTATCCTCACTCCCACATTTCTACAAGTAAACAATTCAGGTAATCAATGTAAGTAGTATCAACCTTCAGTTAAGATAATACATATTAGACTGCTGTCTCATACTCCCCATACTAGTCAGACAATCTTCAAAGAATTAAGTAGACATATTTAGTTAATGAAACTTGATTCATCACAAGAAATAAAACATATATATATTGGTTAGATTAAAAATCTGTCCAAAGCAAACATGGACTCACCCTTGCTTGTTCTATAGCAAATCCAACCGCACTATGTGCCAACTGCCTGGTCTCCAGTACTCTATTGTACAGTTGTCTACAGGGGAAGAAGCGAGTGATGGGAGCAAAATCTAGCAACATTCCAGAAACAGAAAGTTTTGTATTTTCATCAATTTCCTTTTGGAACTGTAACAGGTCTGCAACATATTGTTCTTCCATCTTCCTTGCAAAAATCTGGAAAATACAACTATCTGATCTGAGATGGTTCTCTTGGTGTGTACATCTCTTCTGATTGGCAAGTTTACCTTTATTCATAAGGTTTTATTAAAGGAATAAACAGGCAATAAATTCATTTCCGCTTAAGGAGGCTGGCCACCATATCGAAAAATCATCAGACTTTTCCCAAAATTTCTCCTTTTATTGTTTGAAGTATACTGAATTCAAAGTTACCCTTTATTAAGCACCTTTCCATACTTAATTCTCTGCTGTGGGGTCAATCTCCTGCAGGAATCTTTACCATAGGTGGATATGGCAAAATTTCATAATCCTACACATTTTTCGCATATTTCATCAGGAAAAAGTCATCAGATTTCTTTTGAATTTAAATATAATATTCTGATAACTGTTTACCATCAAACAGTTAAATTTATTTGGTGACCCAATACTCGAGTGTTGCAAGTGATAGGTTCTGGTTGAGTCAGGGTTTGAGTTTGCCAGCTAAGTTACTGATTGCATCATTATTTGCACTTGTCAACTCTAAAATCAACTGCCTAGTATGTGATTAATTTCCCGAGATTTTGTGTCTTCGGCATTTGCTTGAAAATAAACCCCAAGGCCCGAAGGGCTGAGGGGTTTATTTTCAAGCAAAAGCCGAAGACACAAAATCTCGGGAATTAATCACTTTAATAGCCGATTTTTGGATTCAATAACACTGTTTAAACACATATTAACAAATATTAGGCTTTAAAAAAGGTTGTAGATGTACTTACAGCATGATGAATTCCAATAATTTAGCTCCTCAACTCGAATACATGGGTTACTATTTTACATCTGACATGGCATCAAGCCCAGAATTAATTTCCTTTTATCAAAACTAGCCTTTGTCACTGTTGATAAGATGAGACTGAATAATACTTTACCTCAAGCTAGAGCACCACGCCAGTTTGATGCCCCAATTCTACAAATATTTAATCCTAGGAAAGAATCTGATAAGCAATCATTGAAATACCAGGTTGCATCAATTTGGAATACACTTCCTGTTCGATTACGTAATATCCAAGACTCCAAAACTTTCAAAATTCTTATCAAGAAACACTTTTTAAGAATGGAATAAATTAAGCCTCTTCCTCAGCTCCTCCTTCTCACTCACTCACACCTCTAGAATTGTATTTCATGATAGATCTGAATCCTTATTCTCATCCTCATTATTTCTTATATCATATGTCCACCCTACCAGTTATTTAGTAACCTCCAGCATTGTATAGGTTAGAAGTAATCCTAACTCTTGATTAAATTAAATATTTCACTACCAATAGATATGTGCGCAGATGGCCTATAAAAACGCTTATTGTCAGCGGCGGTCATTTCTGCTTATTTTTCTGAATGTGTCATAGGAAATAAAAACTTAAAAAAAAAAAAAAAAAAGGACCGAGTCACAACGCCGCCTTTATAACGTCCAAATTAGCATGTTTTACACATTTAAAACCAATACATTTTAATATTTAGTTTATTTTAGCTCTGTCCAACCAATATCACATATGTAAACCTAATGATAACTTCACAATGTTGGTTACGTCAGCCGCATTCTCCGTTCCAGAAACAAACAAAGCTTCCTCTTTTTGCAGGCAACCAAGCATCAGACTTCCGGTTTACGAATGCCGTGTTCGTGTGTCTAGGGACTTAAAAGAGAAATAAAAAAAAAATTTAAATCGGTAGAAATGTTTTAGATATTGTTTTAAGCCGATAGCGCAGTTTTCCTCTATGGAAATCAAGTAATAAATGAATGGCGAATTCAGAAACCATGTGTTTACACGCCGCAAGTTTGTACCGCTTTAGTCGGAACCTTAATGGTAACGCGACAGCTGGCAGAATGAACATCCAGGTACAACAGCCAATCAGAGGTGCGTATTTACTTATGTTTATGTTCAGCCAGCCGGCGTGTTTTCGTAAGGATCCGCTGCTTGCTATCCAAAGCATCGGAGACTTCCGGTTCTCGAATGCCGTGTTGCGTGTGTCTAGGGACTTAAAAAAGAAATAAATAAAACATTTGAATCGGTAGAAATGATTTGAATATAGTTTTAGCCCGATAGCGAAGATTTAGTCTCCGGAAATCAATGATTTCAGAAGTTATAGAGTTCGAGCGATTTCAGAACCCATATGTAGACCGGAAGAGATGTGGAGACTCTTCGGCATAGCCACTCATGTGCACCATGCACTTGGCGTTGCATTGTGTACGGCAGTCTATATAGCGCACGGAGGATTTCATTCGAAAGAGACCGCAAGTCAACAAACGAGCCTTGGCCTTGCACGATGTCTACTGTCGTCATGTTATGGCGAGGTTTAGGCTGTAATTACTTTAAAATGGCTAATATTTCCATCGGAAACAGTGGAGGAATGACTTTAATGTGACCAGGACTTTATACACGTTCCAAACTGAACGCGGAATCGACAACAAACAACCAAAAAAACTAGTGAAGAAGCCCCATGAGGGGAGGCAGCCATTGTATCATGAAATATCGCTCGCACGATGTCCTCGCATGATGTCTATCGTCGTCACGTTATGGCGAACCCTATGCCCTAAAAACTTAAAAATGGCTAATATTTCCATAGGAAACAGTGGAGAAATGACTTTAATGTGACCAGGACTTTGTACACGTTTAAAAATGAACGCGGAATCGACGACAAACAACTAGGTAAGTGATTGAGCGGAAACGCCGGCTGGGGTTTATTTTAACCGCATCCGCAAAATAATTCTACATCCGTTTTCCGGTTTGACGACTTCCTGTCCAAACAGTAATTTATAAGTATCCAGAACCCCAGCAGAATCCAAAGATCTGCTATTAAAGCTAGATAATAGCTTCCTACTGGATTCTACCACATGCACTTGTTATACATATTGATTTCAACAGAAATATCCATGTTCTACACAGAAACTAGGCTGTTAACGATTTGTAAACAAACTGACTAGTTCAAGATTTATGTTCGGATTTAAACCGTATAATATGTCGTAAGATTGCCAGAAATGTAAAAGAAACCAATAACATTTGAAACAATATATCATTTCTCACTATGATTTTATAGTTTTCCATTAATTGTGATATGTCACAAAAGAGAGAATATGAGAACTGTATAATGGCATATTCCGACCACATGCGCATTATCACTAACCGGGGAATTGTGACCAGACTCCTTGAAGGGCAATCTAACCAAGTGACAAAATGCCTATTAGAAGTTTTGAAAACTGGATTCTTGGTTGCTAGAAATCTCCCACTCAACTATAAAGGAGGTCAATGAGTTTTAATTATGCTAGAATCATCCTCTACATAATTTGCATCTGAAATGTATACTCTACCAGTGAAGAAAGAATTGCAGTTATGCATCGATGAACAATTGGTTTGATGTCAAACGGCTCCCCAGACTCAGCAAATGTGTCCAGTTCATCCAACATATCTGTGGTCAACTCATTGCATTTCTCCTCCAGGACCATCAGCTGTGTGCCATAAGGCTGAAAACCATTAATTGTTCAATGCAAAGACAAGTTTTTATTTTTGAAGATGGCTGAGAAGATTATTTATATACATGTATGTTGCTTAAAGACCCACTGACGTGTGAAAAAATATGTACTTATGTCCCTTGTGTATGATAACTGACCTAACCATGATACCAGATTTGAAATATATCTAGCGGTTTTGAAGTTAGAGGCCCATGAACATCCTCAATCTTTCACACACCCCTCTCTCCACCCGCCACTAGTAGAGTGGCGCAGTGACGTCACTGGTGGTATAGCACCCCTCCTGTACCCTAGCACCCCTCTTGCATGAGACCCTTGGTGAGTGGTGTGAGCCACCATATATGGCTGGGGGTTTGGGGATTTGTTTTATATCTAAGTCAATTAAATGCCCATTCTACGGCCAACCTTTATCCATGTATTTTCACATCATGTTGGGTATATATATGATTGAATAGAATTGAAAAATCATTTATTTGTCAAGAAAATACATAAGTATGAAGGTTGAAAAAGGCGTCAACAGGCTTCTGGGATAATCCCAGCTCTTCCAGTCGTAACTTAACAGAACAGGGTTTGCTAATGAGAAAACAAATACAACAATAATAACAATAACAACAAATGATACGATGACTTAATTGATGACTTAAATCCAGCATGTACAGTACAGAAGGTTGCAAGGTGTATAGAATATCACATGGTACAGTGCAATATAACAGTGATCAAAATAAGGAATCAAGACAGGTTGCCTGCCCATGCAAGCTACTGACAAAATGAGGTTGCCCGCCAGAATTTCTGGTTGCGGTGAAAACAGCTAGCCCGCCATGATCTTTACTTGCTAAATGGCCTGGGAAGCTATTATTGCGAACGTTGTATAATAAACTGTTTTATCCGACTTATCATTTTTAAATCTTGTTATATGACCTGGTTATGTGACTATATAGAGTATTAACTCATTAGGCAAGTGTGACTGGCAGTATCTGGTTAGGTATACTTCTTACCATTAAATCAGATGATACAATAATAATACAAAATAAAGTGATATTTTTTCGGTCATATCCTTGTGCTAAACTTCATAAGTGCAAAAGACTAGTAGAACAAGACAACCAAAGGTTGTGATAACATACAAAATACATATTTATATATGCCTTTCAGAGAGAAGTTCATATTCTTAGTCCTCCTCTTTCTGTTGCTTTAATCTATAAATGTTTAAATGTGATATTTATTTTCTAAAGTGTTTTCTAGACTCATGGGCTCAGTTTTCAATTGATAGTGAGTTCCAGGCCACTTTTGTCTTGTATAAGAAGCTATTTTCGCATAAGTTTGATTTTGGGTTATAAATATATTTTAAAATTTTTCTTTTGGCCAAAGGCTTCTAGTTGGTCATCTGTATTTGATACAACAGCTTATTTAACTGAGTGCTTTCTATTAAATTTTTAAAAGGATTTTGCCATTCTGTATTATTAGATAAAGTGGGAGACACTGATGGAACTTCACTCAGCTAAATCCAAATTGAACTGATGAAATCAATGTTTGTTAATTACCTTGAGTGCTTGCATCTCAACTTTTTTTAACCAAGTCCACCATGGAGATATTGAGGAAAATATCACCCCAGCATTAGCCATTGTTTGTAATTTGAACATCTGTGGTCTTCCTGCGAAACAATCACTCTGTGTAACTAGAGCTTCATAAATGCTCTTGTAGTCATTCAGCATGACTACATTGTCACCAAAAATCTGCAGAAAAGAAAAAAATGTTTTATTTGATTTTATTTTGTTTTCCACAAGTGTCACATTTTAAAAATGTTATTCTCAGTCTAAGAGAGTAATACATCTCAGATTTTTAATTAATCAACTTATGAATGCTGCTATATTATACAGTCATACATTTTCAATTTCTAACCAAATAATACATTTTCTAAAACAACACCAGTAATTTTACACTGTCAAGGCAGTTATTCTGCTATAAAATAGTTTTGTGTATTAGCTCCTCCACAGATGCTTGATAGAAGGCTTAATTTACATGATTTCTTGATTTACTTGATTTCATTTTGTTTTAACTGGGCTACCTACCCAAGGGGGTGGTATTTTCAAGTGACCCCAGCTGATGCTTCAGAGATTCAATAGATAATGCCAAGTTATATTGATGTATCAGTTTCATTTTGTCTTCACTAATTCTCTCAACTAACCCACATTCAAGACAGAAATGAGTTTCAAATTGCAGTTTATGATAACAAAACAGATACTTTAAATCAATGCATTATAATCTGATATGCCTAGTATTCATCATTTTTTGCCTAGTTAAGCCAAATTTTCATAGATGTGTAAAGCTGCCAATTATAGTTAAACATAGGAACCATAGTAAATATATCTATTCCCAAAAGAGCTTTGAGTTGTAGAGGCACTATATGTATCAAACTGATGGCAACAAGGCAGTTTATTAATATTGCTAATATTTAATTTGCTTGGTAGGCAGACATTCCTCTCAATCCAGCTCAAAAAACATTCCTGTCCACACCAACCGCATACAGCTCTGAATATGAATATAAATGTATAAATATATGGTAGTTGTAGTGGTATGGGTATACAAGTGGTGCACCTTGCTGGGTGTCAACAGGTGTACTGCCAGACTACCACTGGTACAGCCAGGTGGCAGGTAGATGAATCAGTGTGAAATGCTCCCACCTGTAAATTACCTTCCTGTCAACAACAAAGATGGTACTATAGCTCCATTATATCATAACTTGTTATTAACTCCTCAACTAAACTGATTGGCACTATGTGTTTTGTTCTGGAAAACTGCATGTGGTTTCTGCAGAGTGATGTCACTGATGTAAAGGCATTGTTGATTTTGTAGTTTCATGTAGTCCTTGACATTGTCAGGGACAATTATACAAGGTAATAGTACCATTTAAATGTGATCCGTTTTAGGAAAATTAGTCATAAGTCGCAAATATGGATTTTGAGATATCATTATAGTTGAAAAGATGAGACCAAGCTGATTCCAATAATAGTAAACAGTCTAATAATCTAATTTCCAGATCCGGATCCAGATTTTAAGTTTGACTTTTTTCATTTTTGAAAAGAAAAGTTTGCAATATTTCTGGGCAATAGCCAGTAAAGTAATTAGATATACTCCATCTGAGGACCTTTAAAAACAAAAGGATATATTAAATACATTGTCCTGAAATTTGATACATCAACTGACATAACTATAACCACAGGTGATAAACTCTCCCAAACTCAGAACATTCAAATAAGGTGTTCTCATGAAACAAAATTTATGACTCATTTTCCTGAAACACATAACAAAGTATGGTAGTTGTGATAAAATTAGAATGCAACTGGTGGGCACTGTATGTGAAAATGTAGGGATTATTGCTCATGGCTTCCCCACTCTCAATGATATGTACATTTTCACTCCTTGTGTGTCTGATACACTATTTCAGAACAACCACTCTTTGCAGTTCATCTAATTTTCTCATATTTCTTTTATACTTTATTGGCTGATATAATATTTAATCAGACTATGTACAAAAAACACTGTATCCTCCATGAATGGTTGCTGTATAAATATACTAAATTTCAAGATAACTGAACAGATAGCTAATCAACTAAATGATAGGCAATCATATTACCTACATAGGTAAAAAACTAAACACTCCCCCTAACACAACTCTTGAGGCATCGTAAGGAATCAAGCTTTAGATGAAAAGATTTAAAAGATTAATTTGATCATGAACCTGTAGCATAATTTTAACAATTAAAACAGATGCCAAAATAGAGCTTCCTTCACCTTGCAGTAGACTATGTTTCCATGCTCAGCGGCCCACTTGTCTGCACTAAAGTGCAGTCCTCGTTTGTCAATCTTATGACCAACACCTATAAATGGTAGGCCTTTTGGTCCTGGTGGTAACCTTAACTGGGCTCTCATATACCACTTGGTAATGATAGCGATGACAAGACATATGAGGATTCCAATTGTAATGGACTCCATTTTCAAGACTAGTTGATATATCTTTAGCTTGGAACAATGGGGTTTAACCGTTCCCTAAATATCTGTCCGTGATTGAAGTCGGTGATGCTGCTACTGACATGGATAGCTCTATTGTTGGAAGGCCTATTTAGTCTCCTACAACCAGTAGGAGCTGTCATTATGTATGATATTGTATTGCTGGGGCATGGTATTCCTCAGATTCTTATTGTATCATTACATAGACTGTGGCTGGTGCTATATTTAAATGAACAAACTATTGTAAGCATTCTCCTAATTTGTATAATATTCACAATCAGTTCACCACCTACCTATAACAGATTTGATTGGGTGGAATAACTACAAACTGGGTGAATCACTCAGGTGCTTGTTGTGTTAAAGATGAGGATGTGTTTGTCTACAGTTTTGCTGTTTTTTAGTTTATGTTTTAAAGTATGTCCTTCAGGCACAGTAACATTGGTTATGATTTGCCAACTTGGGCGCCAGCCTTTATAAAGGGAAACATTGGTACTACTGCATCATGGGAAAGCTTGGGTATGAGTAAAGTTAGCAGTATAATTAGAACAGATATTCTCTGATAGAATGCATGTTCAACTTTAAGATTGCTCAACTCTTGTTCCTCCCTTACACATTTATATATTCTTATCAAATACTTTAATTAAAACTAAACAAATAAAGTAAGACTTGATGGTCAATGAGTTTTATCATAAAGATCTAATTCAGTTAGCACATAATGCCTATGGTGCTGCCAGTAGAAGGTATATCAATGGGTACCTTGGATACTTTTGCCATTTTGGTTGACACACATACTCTTGGGGTCTCCTCAATGGAGGCCTGTATTTAAAAAACATTGAGGGACTTGATATATGAAACCAGCAGACGAAGTGGTCTTGTGTTTGGTTGTTTCCAATACATCCAAATGCTTCATAATAGTGCCCAATGTGTTAAGAATCTTGACATCAGGCTTCAAATCGGTAGAACTACTGGAAGCTTGACTCTTACCATCCACTATGTCTTGCAAAGACTGACGCTTGGTCTCACTAAGGGCCATTTCCTTAGTAAGTGCAGTACAGGCTTCTTCCACTAGAGTCATGTACTTGGGATCTGACTTATCCACACCGGCTAACACAGACGCCATTGCACCCAAACAAGAGCGACCAAACGGAAATAAATGGAGCCTCTTGCATGTAGAGCAGCGTTTCAACATTAGATCCAGGTAGGTAACCCAGATAATCAAAGACTCTTAATAAGTAAAAAATAATAGTGTAGGCTTGATGCACTTAGCGAGCAAGCTCAAGCTTTTTTACTACCGTATGCACGACCATTAGGTATCATGATCACATTCAGAGTGAGTGTGTAAGCCAAGCTTGGTGGTTGCCAAGCAACCCCCGCCACTGAATTTAGGTGTCTCTACACAATATATAGAAATATTCTAGAATAATATAAACTATACATCTAATTGCTCTTTGGTTCTCATGGGAAGAAGCATCCAAAAGCTATGGAAATGATAGTGAAGGGAGTAATTGTGACTCATATCAGCTGATCATAGAATATATTTAGACAAAACAATGATGATAGTTATTTAACATGGAAGTGTGAAAGAATTTCAAACCAGAATTATCTAACAACCAGGGAAACACATTATGTCTGGTCCCTAAATAACTTAACTTTTTGATTCATGGTTTATTTTAGCTGATAAGGTTTGGCTGATAAAGAGTTATATATAGTGATCAAGATAAATAGAGTTCAATATATAGATCTAAATGACTGTTGTTTACTTCTGATTATCTGCTGGTACTTTTCATGTATGTCATTCTGTAAAGATTAATTGATTTTAATTTGTTTTGGTGCTTGCAAACACAAATCCTTGTCCAATTTTTTTTGTAAAATTTTGCATCATGCCGTCATTATTGATTGATTGATTGATTAATAATTGTTTATTTGGAATAAACTTATTAAAACCATAACACAAGGGTTTTCTTTCCAACTTCACATCAAGTTCAACTACCAATAACCACCGGACCCCTTGGTATAAAGACGATATTTACCCACCTCAATACTAATTGTTTATTTTCCATACTGGAAAGGAGAATCTCTTATATAAATCTGGCATTTAGTCTCACCTGGTCTACTTACAATTTTCAAATTGTCTTCCATTTTCTTATTAGTTTTTTTCAAAATCTTTCTGCTCTTGGTCTTCCATGTCAAATCTTTGTTGGATAACATGGTCTATCAGATTGAATGCATCTTTGTTCTTGCCATTCTTTTATGGTGTGTTCCAGGAAAATGAGTCATAAGTCGCAAAATTGATGATTTTCAAAGTGTTTTCATCAGAAGATCTCTTTATCGAATTGTTCTGATTTGTAGTATTGGGGGGGGGGGGGAGGCATAGAGAAGCATTTACACAAACCCAATACCTTATCAGGAAACCAAGCACACTTATAATGCCTATACTACCATACTTCTAAAGACATTTTTAGATTTTATGGGGGTATACTTTATCTTCTTTTGGATATATTGTTATAATGAATGTAACAAGCAGGACCTAGTCAAAAAGTAAAACTTTAGGGGTAGGCACAATGAGGTATAACAATATACTAGGCCTTAAAGGTTTGTAATGTCTATACCATTCACTCTCTACTTTCTTTCTGCCACATTAATGCCAAATACATCATACATATTCAAACAAAATTTCTTGCTAATAATTGTTTTAAGTACAAGAAAAGAATACGATAAACCAAATATGGTGACTACCATCTGTCATCTTCATTTGTGAATTTTCTTAAACATTCAAATAACCATTTTAGTTCTCTATGATGTATTTCTATATTTATATGTAGTGATGAATGAGTTTAAATCCTTAGATGTTGTATTGTTGCTATCTGGCGTTTTTCATACAATAAAGGCCGATTTGATGCAACATGTTAAACCTGAATATAAATAATGCAGCTTGGTTGAAGGGGAGAAATATCGCTTCAAACTTCGACATACAACTTCGATTAGGTATTGTATGGTGACTTTTATTTTCCAACGTTTCGGGCTATAGGGTGCCCTTCGTCAGGGAAAGTGGAGAATGTTACAAACTTCAGGGGGTTATATAAAAAAATGTGAAAAACGGGAAGTTGTTTTCTTGTGTCCTTGGTTATACTCGTTCGGAACTTGCTCCGTTTACCGCGGGGGAGTCGCTTGGTGAAATCTTGGGTCATTTTTTAGTGGGGGGAGGGGAGGGATTTCTAGGGGGTTCTTGATCTTCTTATTGAGTCTTGGTTTGATTAATAAATTTGTGGAGGTAATAATTAGGTGGGGACTTTAGGGGGGTTGGAGTTTATAGGCTGTGAGCCAATACAGTAAAAGTAGGCTAGAAATGAATTTTCGTTCCCGTAATTGGGGTGGTACAAAATTTTTACATATTTTGGTAGACAATAACCTTAATAACTCAGGATTAAAAGTTCTCCATCCAATATCCTGCAGTTTTTGAGTAAAGTGGATTTAAATGAATTAAATATCAAAAATTTAAAAAAAATTCTGTAGCTCAATATGAGGGGTTTAGTGGTCTTTTAAAAATATATTCTAGTACACAATGCCATAGATAATACAGGGAAAAAAGTTTTCCATCCAATCTTTTTCATGTAAAGTGGATTTAAATATTAAAAAAGGGGAAAAATTGGAAAAAATGTGGAGCTCAATATGAGCCATTTAGTGAAATTTAAAATACATATTCTAGTACACAATACTGCAGATAACTCAGAATTAAATGTTCTCCATCCAAAACTTTCAAGTTTTGATGAAAAATGCAAGTTAAGTTAAAAAAAACATAACAAAATGTATTAAAATATAAAACAAAATTGTTGTGTTAAATATGAGACTTTCATAAGAGATTGTTCTCTTTACATATACAAGTACAAAGTACTACATGCTCAGAAATAAAATCCCATCCAATATCCTCTACTTTTCTTGGACATGTAGTTCAATATGAGTTGTTTACAAGAAGACTCAAGTTCAAATCTGAATCCAGCAAATTCCACTTATTCTATCATATCACTGCCATGGAAAATGGTTAGATCAGGGGCAATATTTAAGGGACCTGTTGGACCAGTTCTACCCACTATCTGCATTGTTATATGCAACAAAATACAAATACAGGTGGCCTTTAGGTGTTAGGTGTGGCAAAAAGTTCACTATTTGTGAAATATTCTTCCACTGCTGCACTGACTGCAACTTATTGTTGTCAAAAGTGCCTGGTGTTAGTGGGTCTTAGGCTTAATAGCAGCAGGGGGTGGGGTGGGTGGTGGGCGGGACTTGGAATCTTTGTCAGCAGGAAACACAAGAGGAATTATGTCTGTTATCTGAGCTCTTATTTACTATTTATATTATGAAGAAAAAAAGAACTATTCAACAGAATTAATGTGTTCTATTTAGTCACTTATAAATCCTTTATCAGTTATCAAAAGTCAGCGTATACTATACAATATGAAAAAACATTTATATAAGTATATCATATAAAACCAAATGAACTCATGAACCAATCTAATTGAAAGTTTGTATGTTAGATTACAGGATATTATCGGAGTAGATTGATAGGGGTACAGGGTAGGGTTTATACAGCTTTGTATAAAAAACTATGTACTTGTTTTATTGATTCTATACCTTTTTCCGCCAGTGTGTTTTCCCTGCACCTTTTCGCTCCACATGCCTTTTTCTGCTAAAGTGGAGTCAGAAGGAATATACCTATTTCCGCCACACTAAGACTGGTTTGTGCATTTTCGCTCCACCCCACTCCACCCCATTTTCGCTCCACCCCACTCCGCTCCACCCCACTCCACTGAGCTGTGTGATGTGCATTGCTCAACAGAGCCCGTCGCTATAACCCCTGTCAGTGTAACGCATTGTTTCGCGGAAAGAATTGCTCTACATGTTTCGGCGTTTATCTCAGAAACTTTTCAAGATTTCTTCAAAAGAAAAACTGTTTTACATAGCTACATATGTCCTTTCAACAATTTGAAGATAGCATTATTATAGCACTATTTCTTCTACCTTTTTTCTTGATCGTCGCACGGACACTATATAACATATTTCTACGGCGCTAAACACCTTCCGCCGAAATAATTGGTCTAAATGTTCCGGCTTGTATCCCCAAAACTATCCATGATTTTGTTTTTAAAAAAAATGTTTTACATAGCTACATATGTTCACTCAAAGTTGTAACCTATTTCTTCTACCTTTTTTCTTGATCGTCGCACAGATCAACACTATAAAATTGACAAAGATGTAGCATAAATGAATATATATGTACCAAATTCAAGACAGTGTATTACATATCCAATTCGTAGGTGTAGACATACATATCTTTCATGGGAGCATCTCCGATTTTTAAACTGCATGTTATCCAAAAAAAACTGAGGAATTATTTTTTAAAAAAAATGGTGAAAAATGACATGTTTTCGGCCCCTAGAAATAAAAGTTCTGATCACAGGTACACAAATAATTATAGGTATCCCCCGAAAGGTCTCGACGAAGCGGGTTCACTGGCATTGGTCCCATGTCTATATCGCTCATAATAACTAAGTTATAGCTTTGAACCCACAAAGCGGACAGTTCATCAGAAACGACCATATATATGTTCATATATATGTATATACATGTATACACACCATCATGGATGCAGGAAAAGGGGTGATCTAGTAGCATTAAATCACTAGAGAAATATTCTTGGTTCCTGTGTCGGACCAAAACATTATATGAACAACTTTCCTTTTATTTATAGTCAGGGTTGATACATTGACATCCACTAATACCCTCTTGTTAAGACTCCATATATAATGGTGCGAAAGCTATAAATAAATAAAAAGGAAATGTGAACCAATGAAATTGAAATATAAATAAATTGTAATGCCATTCCATAAATGCATTAAATTTAATTTAGTATATTGAATAAAATGATCGATTTAAATACAGAGATTGAGAGTGAAAGGATATATGTCTCTGTCTCCTTTCTCGCTCTCACAGAGAAGGTAGGAATGGTTCAAATGAAAATAATTAATTAAGCCAACAAATCGGCCGACTTTTATTTATGTATGGCCACCTCAATGGCCGCCTCATTGTCTGACTTGGCGGTAGTTCTTACAATTTATTTAGAGCATCGCCGACAATGTCGGTGTAAGGTAAACAATATTGGTTACTTTCCAACTTAATCGGCAGAGTATAAATTTAGGCCATCATTTTACTGATACTGTCGACGATTGAGCGGTAGTTTCAATCAGGTTTCCATATTTTTCTAACTTTTGATATGTCGGCCGATTCTGCACAGCTACCGACACCATGCCAGAGTTCACATTAGTGACATTGCTTAATATATGGTCTAACTTAGAGTTAAATTCCTTTTATTATAATAGACTGCAACTCTATGGCTATTCTCAGAAAAGTCTTGCATTTCAGGGTTGGAAATTAGGGTTGGAAATATAATTTCCTGGAAGTATATATGGTCGATTCTATTTGTTTGGCGTCCAGTGGGGTGACAAATGGTCATTTTGCAAATAGGTCTGAATCAGAAGCAAATGTTATATCAGGAAACTAGATATTTTAAAGGGTTTTGTGCATAAATTGGTAAGGTTATCTCTGGATATTAACTAGGCTATAGATGATGGGCCAAATGAAGCCCTAAGTAAGTATACCATGCGTATGCCATGTGATTTATTCAAATGTGTGCTAATTTTACTACATCAGTCTATTCTTATCTTGATTTCATTTTCATTATGTGATAAACATATAATATATATCATTGTCTCAGAGTCACAGATATTTGATTGTATTGATTTTAGATAATAAATATGGATTCGAAATGAGGGTGTTTCCTTGTAGAAATCATTGTACTTTAACTATATATGTTACATAGTTGTGATTAGCTTTACCATATCAATAATGAATAATTGTTGCCCTGCTTTATTTCATAGTTGAGTGTGTCTGACATATGCTGCCGAATTTGAGGAGAAATTTATAGAGTTTTTCAGTACTTTATAAGCTCCTAGCCTAAGGCATACGCACAGTATAACACATGAGAAACACCAGTGCTAAACTTTTTAATTCAATTAAGCCGCAGTTGATTTCTTTTATGATAGTGTATTATTCTATGAATAACAATTTTATTATGACCCCTATATCTGATACAATTTTCGGTTAAATACAAGATCTAGATATTTATTTCCAGAGGGTATTTCTCTTTTATTGTAGGCATACTAAGGCATATGCATAGAATGGGTATTTTGGTTGAAAACATGTGTAAAGCTTATGAGAGTCATAATTGAACTTGGCACTTTCAAGAAACATTCTAGGTTGACACTTTGCATTTGAATCGGTTTTATATTTAGCTAATATACTCCTGAAGATATGCATATATAAATAAACTCAACCCATAGCCCTCAGTTGGTACATGTATTCATGCTATTGGAAGCACTTACCACCAAAGAATAAAAACATTTTGAGCAAGCGATTTGTAGATAAATGACTGAATAATACCCAGTGAACACTCTTGCACTTTTTTCTTTAATAAATTGCGCGAAAATCGGCCGCGATTTTTGCGCGTCAGAACAGCGTCAGATGTTACTCCATGGAGCGCGAAATTGCACCGCGCGTGACGCGGTGCAGTGACGCGCGTTATGCGCGGTCATTATTGCAGGTTATTTCGCGGTGGTAGGGTCCTGTTCAAGGGGGGGACGGGGATGGTGTTACTATGGTTCATAATTTTAGGGGGGCGGCGGTTTATATCCGATATTATATTGCAATTAATGTACTGTACTGTACCATGCTGTATGAAAAAGATGCATTATTATCGGCGAAATTGAAGCAACAGAAGACAAGACAATGGTCACATTACATACACTTTATTATTATTTCACACTCCAGTCACATATTATATATATAACTTTCATTTGCATTTTACATATGTACAATTCCCTCTGCTGTGCAGATCGTCCAGGGAGACCATTAATAAACATACACTCCACCAAAGCTCAATGAGTGGAATACAAGAGAATTCATCTAACCAATATAATAGTGCACAAAGCAACCTGTATTCCCACTCCCATCATTCCTTACACTAATATTATCATATAGTTTATTATATAATCAGTCAGTTTTGTACCGATTTGATACTTTCTGTACATAACCAATACTTGGGACAGTTAAAAAAGCCCATAATGGGGATCCGTATACCAAGTCTAATAAAAAATCTTTTTTAAAAATATAATCAGGTTAAACCCGAATCATTTGGTTCATGTTCCCAAATCCATGATATCCTTTAACACTCAGAAGAATTTACAACCTATACATCTTAATTGAACCAAGCAATCATTTGATCTGCAAATGACAATGAAACTAACATATGATGGAACGAATATTCTTATTAATCTGTTGTACCAATACACAACTATAAAATACAACCATTTCTCATAAGTCTCAATAATATCATAAGTAATACTTCTTGATATAAGCTTTGGAAAACACAAATCCTAACTAACCTACACATAAACGTATCCGTATCTCTGATATACCAAGTTAAAAGGAAGAAGGAGATTCAGGAAAACATGATGGAAAAAATGTAATGTCACATATCAAGCGAAATGGTTCATCTCACAATTTTTTTTTATACATACAAATGTACCGTCATTCACAAAAAAAGATATGGATCCGGTTACGTAATTGAGATGGGTATACTTGCTGAACCTCCCTACTGAGAAACTCACTTTAACCTTGTAGAATATACCATATTTGTACATAATTACTTAAATTGAAAAGTTTTCAGTCATATCTTTATATTACAAGGATCTGAGTCAAAGATAAGGCTTTCCTAAGGAGTGCCTCATTTGTGCCTCATTTGGTAAGACCTCCATGCTTTCAGCATCCCCACTTACGCTGGAGAACATCCCACATCCAAAGATCTAACAATTTGAGCAAGATCTTATGATTCATAATTTACAAGTCAAGGTTGTTTATTGTAAGTCAGTCATCGATAACAGCCATAAATATCTGCCATGCAATTTTGGTGTCACCAAGGTGGTAATCCGACGGTCATTTCTGCACTACGTTGAAAGAGGCTCACAGGTTCCCCTAACCTATAATCAAGGCTCCATGACTCAGCATGAGTGCCCAAATGACTTTAATTGAAATTAAATAACTCAATATTAACGTCGGCCACATTGGAAGAAATACGTCTTCCTGAACACACAGCACATAATATATTCTCCCTGCATCATGAAAATGCTATAACTCTTGAAAAATATCACCTTATGAGCGCATATAACACCTAACAGATACACGTTGCAAATGCATTGCACTTCCCAACACACACTTTCTTAAACAGATTCAACAAGGGAAGGATGCAAGAATCTTATGAGTATTGATTTTTTTAATTACACACTAAATTCTACCAACTAGTTTAAAACAGATGTTGTATACTCGTTGGTTCTACAGACACTTGTACTCTGACAATACAAGTCATGTTTGATGTCAATGATCAGATTCAAAGGAAAATGGACTCCGTCCCCAATTTGGGCTGTCTAGGTAGTTGTTTTCTGGGAGTTTGCCTTTGATCCGGCTGCCTGCAGGTTGTTGCAGGTGGCCATGTGGATAACTAACTCAATATTGTGCTTTTCCGTTGGTCTGGTGGCCTTCACTGCTTCTGTAATAGGACGAAACAGGATTTTTAAGTCAAATTGAACACTTACACATTTCTGTCATAATACCAGATTCTAATCTGAAGGGTTCCACCTGTTTTGTTTCTGTAGTTCCTTGGCAGGATATAATCATTTGTAACAATTATTATGATATTAATTTAATAATCATTCAACTGGTCAGTCATATTACAATATATTTTACACATTTTACATTGTATATTACATTATATTGGTAACTTTCATATATTGGTTAATTCAAAACCCATAAATTATAGGATAATACATGACTATTTCTTTATTACATTATTTATCCAGGTAGTTATAAATGGGTATTAAAGTGACAACTTACCAGAAACTATCCCTTAGAGGGGGAAACACATGAAAGGACACTTTCCTGTCCATCCCACAAAGGTTGAATGGTTTTATAGCCTTGCAGTCCATGAGCCGGTTGCATGGCTTTTGGCATCTTTCCCTTTGACTTGGGTCAATAACCCCACCTGAAAGCCAAAGTAAAACATCAGTATTGTGTATATACTTCATTATCACATTCATATTTTTCAGGTACATCTAATATATAATTGTGGCCAATGAAAATAATGAATAAAATAATAAAAAACACATAATTAAATAGAGCATTAAATAAGTTTTATTAATGTAGCTCAAGAAATGGCCTCGGTATGAACGTTTTAATTAAACAGTATCAGTAGGCCTAAATACTGCATAATCACACAGTGGGCACCGTTGTAGGCCTACTAACGGGGCTGTCAGTGGGGCTGTCAGCGGGGCTCTCTGAGACTTCTTTAATATTTTTTCAGTGATATCTGATGACATATGTTCAAACTTTATGCACATATAATAAATATAGAATGGAACTCGCCGGCAATAATCGAAAATTAATTGGACGAGATTCGTCCACATAAGCACGATGCCATAGGCTAGTCCCATTCTTTCTATGTATAAAACGACCGTTGAAGGCAGGACGGGTCTCGCTAGCCTGTAATAACAAAAATGTTTATGCAAGCCCTGACTGACAGGTGCCTGCCGTCGACCCTAGATGGTTGTGTAGGCTCTACCATTACTTGCTATTCCTGTACTTTCCCGCGAATTTTGGTGTTCTAGGAAATAAAGACGTAGGGTTACTGGTTTTTGTACAGGTTGGTCTTTTGCAAATGATGGGTTTCCAGATCCCCAGAGAACCCCTATAAGAACCCAGGAGGTTGGGAGCCTCCTCAGTTACACTCTGGGACTTAAGACGTATGCACAGAGAGACACTAGTCCGGCACTATACTTGGAGAGAGAGTGGACTTACTCTCATATTTGTGACTGCTTTGACCTGTACAAAACCACCCATAGTGACACTTTCATACAGACCAGACTTTATTACTTGTGAGACTTTTCATATATTGTTGCTATTGTTCTATTGATCGATTTCCATATTATTTAATATTGATATTTACCTTTGCCATGATTATTAGTTAAATCATTAATCCGAATAAATCACATATTAGTCTGTTTGTGCAAGAGCTATCCCCAGTAGAACTCACACATCAAACTCTTATTAATTAGACAAACCTCAAGACATTATTACAATATCCCAGCTGTTAAGGTGAAATAATGCTGTGTAAAGGGCTCTGACATTAGATATCAATGTCAAAGCTCCATAGAGAAAGTTTTTGGATCAAAATGTAATTTTTTAAATCTCATGAAAGATTCACAAAATAAAATGATTTTTTAAAAATAATCCATTTAATTACCACCTTGGTCTATTGTGAGAATGCAATGGCAATTTGCCCAGAGATTCGGTATGTAAAATGATGAAGTCAGAGAAGTCGGATGATAGTAGTCTTCGGCCAGGCAGCAAGGTGTGTCCAAGCTTACTCTGTCCTCTTTATTTATAGTCACACGTTAATTATTCATTAGCATCAAAATGGGTATAGCAAAGTGCGCTCCCGGCGATCCACCCTTATGATTGGCTGAGGGGGATCCTCCTCCACATGATCATGACCCCCAGCGCTCTCCCACGCCAAGGCCATGCGCTGTGCGCCTGCGCGGAGGATCCCTTGCCCTCAACCCCCCCCTCCCCTCCCATTATCCCTGACCCAAGCATGTAGCGTCCCCTCCCTCCCCCAGTCCCTTCCCCCCACCCCGTAATGAGAGTCACGCCGGAGAACAATTGGCGATGCTATTTCGGTTGCTAAGACAATCAAACAGGTAGACACATAACAACAGATGTCCAGTGCCCCGCTCTCCCCCGCTCCACCCAGGTCCCGCGTGGCGGTCGAGGCCCAGGCGGAGGGGAGGGGGGGAAGAGGGGGAGGGGGGGGCGGCCACTCTATGGGTAAATTCCTATCGCAAGAATTGCAATTCTTTACATTCGTCCAATATTTTTCTTTTGATTGAAAACACAGTCTTTCAAACAAAATACTAGCCGTCCGCCCCATCAATACAAGTAACATTACTAAAAACATACATGTTAAAGCAGTAAGATAAGAAGATAGATATAATACGAGTCAAAGGTAAAAATGTCTCTTTGGGACCTTAATCGGTCAGAAAAATGTCTCTGGAGATGTCTCCTTAGGGGAAGGTTCATTATCGTATGATGCCTTCATTCAATTACTAAAAAGTCTTTTAGTCAACATGGGTAAGAGAAGTCTTTGTGTATATAAGTGTGCTTCTGAACACTTCTACAAATGTCTGTCTCCCTCTGGAGGTTCTACTACACAAATTCCTCTAGTGCGGTCGTCACCGACGTCTCCTCTGCCCGCCTGACCAGCCGAGGCCCCCGCTGGACCTCGTCGCTGGCCGACTGGGCGCCCGTCTCTCTCTCTCTCTCTTGGCCTTTGAGAGCGAGAACGGTTGGGTAGTCAACACTACCGTATTTTCATTATTAAAAAACCCTAAAATAACTGCAGAGCACATGTTTTCTCCTGCAGTTTGGCTTATAAAACTCCTCAATGAAAAATACACTTCAAAGCAGAATGGTTTGGAGATAGACAAGAAGCTCTGGTCCTGTGGTGCTTCTTCTCAGACTCCTCTTACTCGCCCCATTCTGTCTGCATAAAACAACTTCTCATAGTGAGAGTTGGATAAAATACCTTTGGGCTGGATCCTTGTCCGTGGATTCCACCATTTTCTCCTGAGAGAGAAATGGATTTCACCCAGGTATGTTACTCTTTGCTCTGCGGTCTCTCTCGCACCCGAGAGAGGGCAAAACAGCATTAATAGTAAAATATTAAAAGAGTACAAAGAAAAGACAAGTTCATAAAGTGATTAAAGTACTACCCAGAAAACCAAACAAAATAGCTGAAACTTATTACTTCATCCTGGTCAGTCCGAGATTGGCAGCGTAATATGGTGAGGTAGAGGGGTGGGCGGGGAGGTGTTCAAAGGGGCGGGAATCAGCCCTGGCGCCAGGGTCAGATTCTCCATCCTCTCGATCTTCGTCTTGGGGGGGTAGGATTTCCAGGGTGAGGGTTGGGGGTTCTTCGGGGGCGTTCTCTCGGGGCCTACGGTTCCTTTGGCAACACTGGAGGTTGACCATGCCTCTGGGGGCAAGCCCCTTTCGGCGGCGGAGGTAGAGGATTCCCAGGGTCATGACTCCTAGGAGGGTGGGGATGAGAGTGGCTATACCCCAGATAGAACTTTCAGACCAGGGGCTAGGGATAGGTGTGGGGGAAATGGGCTTAGGAAAATCGGTGAGAGAGAGTAAGGGTATCTCAGCTCTCTGTAAAAGGGTCAATTGTTGGGTTAATTGGGGGTAAAGGGAGAAATTTCCATAAGTCAGATTAAACCCGGGGAGGGGCATAATCGTGGGGGTGGGGAGAATTATATGGGACTTATGGCGTTTGATGCTACTCACACGCCAATCCTTTCCAACCAGGAGACAACCGTCTTCTAATATTACCCTAGTATGCTGGCGATACGTTTTAATTACTGGCTTCTGCCCAGGACACCTCAGGATGGTTTCTAGGGGTTGATATACTGTTAAAATTATAGAAGAAATGGACTCTCCCTCTCTAAATACTTGATTGGTCAAATTACCTCTCTTCAAAATCTGGGCCTTACAAAGATCGGGTCTTTTACCCATGATGATATTGGTCTCACAAGTTGGGGTTAGATGTTCAATTGCAGCTGAGCAAATTTGTGGTTTAAACCCAATACAGTGCTGTGGGAGGAAAGATGCACTTGACACGCTGTCTAGGGCCACTTCTTCCTCTCCCATTAACTTTCTGAGGTGGTCAGCACCATACGGGACGGGGAAATATTTTAGTCTATAATGTAGAAATTGGGTGCCTGAAACAGCCGGAATTACCGTCTGATATACCAACTCCTGCTCGCCATCTAGTAATAGTTGGACGTTCAGGTGCCTGTAATACCAGCGGTTATCTTGTGGGGTATAATGCTTCCCTTCTTGTAATTTAGACAGAATTTCTGATAAATATGCCAGTGGTAAAATCTGGTCAGTTAAGAATCCCCTTTCCAGCTGAATTCGCTGGCGATAGAACAATTCGTTCTGACGGTAGTAATTTTCTACCGCTCTACCTACTTGTTGCAATAGAACATCCACTTCCCTTCGCATGTGGATTCGGTGAATTTCTATACTAAAACCATTCAAATGTGTTAAGATATCAGCCACCTGACGGGAGATGTTATTGGCTGCAGCCTGGAGCGCAGCAATGTCCATACGGTTTTCTCTCATATAGAGTCTAGTTTGGTTCAGCACAGACACCATCTCCTCTTGACAATGGGCTAATATTTCCTCACTATTGTGGGTCGCTTGAACTGCAGCTTGCAATTCCTCGACCTGTCCAACCGTAGCTGTGCCAAACAGGGCACGGCTCAACGAACCCACAAAATTAAATAGGCCCCTCTTCTTCCTGTTTTTGAGGTGGGCCTGTGCTGGTATCTCTGTCCGGAGGAACTCCATGTGCTCCTCCCAGTGGAGAACATCTTGGTCTCCCACAACCTCCGCCTGTCTGAGCTCTGCAATCCTTCGTTTAAGAACCGAGATCCAAGTTTTGACAGGAGGGGGTGTGGGAGGGTGCAGTACAATCACAGTCGTCCAAGTCGCGGTCAGGGCTCTGACCTCCCCTTCCTCATACACTAACACCCCTTCCTCCTCAAACAGACCGCCTCTAACCATCGTGGTTAAGACGATCATCAGGAGGGTTTTTAGGGTGAAGTGGGAGAGAAATCCGTCACTGGTGGTGCCACTGGATCGAACTCCCATGGCTGGGGCTGTGGTGGGGGTGACGGTGGGGGTGATGGTGGTGGTGGTGGCGATGGGGGTGGTGATGGTGGTGGTATGCAGGGCAGCTTCCTAGGCCTCTGCACAGGTGAAGAAGGTGAGACTGGGTTGGGGGAGGAGTCAGGCCTCTCTCTCTTTGTAGATCCCAAAGAGTGGAAAACCTTAATCCTCTTCTCGGTGCCTTCAGATGTAGTGCTCAGGGCTTTGGGTAGAGGGTTTGTAGTTGGAGTCTCAACTCTCCCTCTCTTAGCCCTTGATCTTGTGACTGGACCTGGAGGTGGTGTGCGCTGAGGGGCAATCTCCACAGCAACGGCGGGTGGTAGGAGTGGGCGCACTGTGACTGGCTTAGGTGTAGCCAGTACTAGTACTTTCTCCTTTGGCGGTCGCTGCTGGGGTGGGCGTGGCACTTGTTGTGGTCGTTGGGGGCGTGGCACTTGGTCCTCGTCCTCCACTAGCATGTGCTCTTCCTCTGGTTGATTTGCGGGCGCGTCTTCCTCCTGTGGCTCTACCTGAATTATACGAGGCATGTGAGGTATGGGTATGAATACAGGGTCAGGCTCTGCCTGAGGCTCGGGCCTTTGTGGGGGTGGTGGTCTGACTCGATTAGCTTGTTGGGCCTGTCTCCGAGCCCTATTACGTTTACCTTGACCCGCCCTTGGTTGCCTAGTTCTCAGTACATCCCATTCTATTTCCCCTGATACCAACTTAAGTCTATTTCTATTAATACGTTTTTGTTCACCTTGGGGTCCTCTCAGAGTTATGACGGTACCCCTGATACCAGTTATCATGTAACCATGATCCCATTTCGGGTCCAGTGGAGTGCTGGTACCCGATAACACCACTACGTGATCCCCTATGTTTAGATCTTTTGCGTTCGCTCTGGCTCTCAATCTTTCGTAATTAGCCACCCTACTTGCCTCAGTGCGCTCAGCGGCCTCTCTGAACGCACTTGTCAAGGCCTGTAGGCGCTCACTTAGCACGGCATCCTCTGTTCCCTCTGGAGTAGGGAATATTTTAGAAAAAGGGTATTTTGGTTTGGTGCCGAAAGTTAGAAAATATGGTGTGAAACCAGTTACACAAGAGGTGGAGACTCTATGTGCCCAGAGGGTAGGGCCTAAATGGCTCTCCCACTCTGCTGGTCTGGCGTTTATGAATTTTCTGAGTATTCCTTTAAATGTTTTGTGGAATCTCTCTATTTTACCGTTTGTGGTAGGGTGGAAACTTGTGGAGTGCCTTACTTCAGTGCCTATTGATTTGAGATACCCTTCTACCTGTTGGTTCATGAATTCTAGCCCCCTGTCGGTGATGACTACCTCTGGAGGGCCATACCTGGGGACGTATTCATTCGCCAAATAGTCAGCTATATTCTTAGCTGCTTTGGTGGGTATGGGTTTAACTTCTACCCAGCCAGTAGCGTGATCTATTACAGTTATTATATACCTGTTCCCTTGTTCAGAAACGGGGAAGGGACCACACAGATCCATCCCTAGTATCTGGCCAGGGTATTTTGCCAGAGGCATAGCTGTAGGAGGTACATGCGCCTGCCCGACTCGGTTCACTGCACACCTAGCGCATTTGGTCAAAACACGGAAAGTATCCCTTCGCATTGTGGGCCATTTATAGGCCTCTTGAATTCTATCCAATGTTTTTCGCATACCCTGGTGGCCTACCTCAGTGTGGGCGCGCCTCACTACTCTATACCTGGCTGAGGGTGGTAATACCAACCGGGGGTAGGCTGGCTTACCTGGGGGAGGAATCAGAGTAAAGAGCATTCCATCAATTATGGTATAGTCTCCCTCCTCTTCCACCCCTTGTTGGAACTCATCCATTTCCCTCTGTTCTAACCTTATTTGCTCTTTCTCGAGTTTATCAAATTCCCAAGGAATTTCATCTATTTCTTCTAAAGCGCAGACTTCAAATTGACTGAGAGTCGGCTCTTTTCCCTTGGTTTTTATTCGAGAGAGCATATCCGCCCTAATGTTGTTGGCCCCTTTCCTATACTCAATGGGAGCCCCATATTCTGCTATAAGTACCGCCCACCTCTGAATTTTTGTGTTTTTGACTTCACCTACAAATAGCGATTTTAATGGCTTGTGATCCGTATAAATTTTGAACTCGCTACCTTGAAGATAGGGCCTAAGTTTGTTTAGCGCATAAACAATAGCATATGCCTCTTTCTCAATCGTAGCCCAATTTAGCTGTGGTCCGGAGAGTTGTTTAGAGATATATTGAACAGGTCTCTCCACACCCTGACTATCAGTCTGGACCAATATGGCCCCTATTGCGTAATCACAGGCATCTGTATAAAGGCGGTAGGCCTTATTTAGCTGGGGATGTGCCATTACTCTGTCTGAAGTAAGTAGCTCCTTCAGCATTTCAAAAGAATTTTGTTGTTCTTCCAACCATTCAAACCTAGCGTACTTTTTGGTGAGTTTTACTAGCGGATAAGCTACCTTAGCATAATCTGGAATACATTGACGGTAATACCCAGTCATCCCTAGAAAGGAGCGAATTCCGCTCACGTCTTCTGGGGGTAGCATATCCCTGATTGCACTACATTTATCTGGGTGGGAGTTAATCCCATCCTTGGAAACCTGGTAGCCGAGGAGATCTACCTTTTCCTGTTTGAAAATACATTTACTCTTTTTGATTGTAATTCCGAACTCTTCTAATTTATCAAACACCAGAGCCAAATGGTGGTCGTGCTCCTCTTCAGATTTGGAATAGATTACAATATCGTCTATAAAAGTCATGCAAAATTTTCCAATAAATTCCGAAAACATTTTATTCATGGCCCGTTGAAAGACAGCTGGTGCATTAGTGAGACCAAAAGGCATTCTCCTGAAGTGAAAAAGTCCTCTGTGACACACGAATGCAGTCTTTTCAATACTCTCTGGGTCCATTTCTACCTGCCAGTACCCGCTTTTTAGGTCAATGGTGGAAAAGACAGTTGATCCTGCCAAGCTATCGAATATGTCCTGAATATTTGGGAGAGGGTGAGCGTCCTTTTTAGTCACAGAATTGAGTCTTCTAAAATCTACACAAGGTCTATTACTCCCATCTTTCTTAGGAACCAACAATATTGGGCTCCCCCATGCTGAGGTGCTGGGCTCAATTACTCCCAGTTCCAGCATTTCATCTAATTCCTTATCAACTAGTTTTCTTTTAATCAGGGGCAAGCGATATGGCCGTTGATTAATGGGGCGCGCATTTCCAGTATCTATGTGCATTGTCACATCTTTAAATTTTCCAAGATTACCCTTTTTGCCTTCTCCAAAAACAGCCGGGTATTTTACTTCCCAAGCTTCTGCTTCAGTGTGGATGGAGGCAAATTCTAAATCAGAGTCACCCACCCACCCACTCTTATAGCTTTTCCCTTCTAAAATGATTTTTCTCTTTTTGAATACAATGTGGGCGTCTAGAATGTCTAGCGCATCGTCCCCTAAAAGCATTTCATGGTGGAGTTTTTTAACAACATAAACTGGAAATGAGCTACCTCCCAAGTTAATAATCGCCTGTCCCTCTGTTACAAGTTCATGACCAGAGAGGGATTTTAAGGTCTCTCCCTTTGTTAGTATGAGTGGACGGTGATAGGCTTTACAGAAAGCCTTCCACATATCCTCTCTCATCAAACTTCTAGACGCGCCGGTATCAATGAGAGCCCGCATCCCCATCCCCGCCACTGGGATAGAAATACAAAATCTCCTGTCCGGCCTGCCTATTCCCCCTGGTTCCCGATCTTGGGGGTGGCGGCAGCCATCTGCATGGCCGCTACCACCGCCGCTTGTACATGAGCATATCTTTGAGAGCATTCTCTCGCAAAATGTCCCTCTTCCCCACATTCATAGCAAACACCCTTGCCCCTAAACCTCTTCCCTCCTCCCTGTTTATTCTTTTCAGGACCTGCGTCCCCTTTACCTTTTCCCTTCCCTTTCCCTGAGTTATTAACAGCTTGAGAACTGGCAACCGGAGGGGGTGGGTAGGATGGATTGTAATAAGGTGGATACATAGGCAACATGGGTGGTTGAAAAGGGTACTGGGTGGCTGTACTTGGTTGGGGCATGATCACAGTTGGGTTAGGGGTTTTTATGTTCTCCCATTTTTCTATTACTTTGGTCAACATATTTATTCTAGCCTCTAATTCAGAAAAAGGTACCCAATTTGCTGGGGGTTTTGGAATTTCGGGTTTTAGTTGATTTAGGACGGCCCCTATCTCCATTGGCTCGTCCTTTCTCTCACCTCTGGCAGGCTGGCCTGCCAATGCGAAGGTGTGAGCGGCAGCTGAGGCTTGAGTGATAGCCTCAGCCAGAGTCAGAGGACGAGCGGCAAATACGTCATGACGTATCTGCTCGTCCCTCAGTCCCCCCACAAAATTCCTTACTAGCGTCTCTTGGACAATATCATGATTTAAATCATCCATGCTATATGCCCTTTGAGACGCCAGCTGGAATTTGCGTCCATACTGCTTAGCATCCTCGTACGGGAGTTGATAAAGATCAGTGAGGCGTGCCCTGAGCTGTTGTTCCTCCTCTTCATTCATGAAGAGTCGGAAAATCTCTGCCCTTGCCAGATCCCAGGTTCTGTTCTCTGCTATCTGCAGGAACGCTGCCACACACCTCGCTAGAGGCCCACTAGCAAGCGTCCCCAAAAGCTCTAAAGTGAGGTCATCATTGGCCGCACAATAGGCTTTTGCCCTGCTGATCCCATCCAGCCACTCTCTCAAGGTGTCCTTGTTGGAACCATCATTGGCTCCCAACATAGATCCATGGCGTTCCAAACGCCTTCGGATCTCTTTGATTGCCGCAAACCTTGCCCTTCTTTGATTGACATCTAGAGCAGCAACCGCCTCTGCATCTAGCGCCCAATCAACCTCCATTGCGGTTTTTAGAGAGAGTAACTAGACAGTACAAGGTACAGATCTAAACATACAGAACCCAAGGACCTAGCGAAATAAAAGCTCTAGGCATTTCTCACGCACTCTCCAAGTATTATGAGTGGTTAAGTGTGATCATTGCACCCAATTTTGTACAGAGTCCCCAGATCCGCTTCCCACACATTCCACAATAATATACAAGCAAAATCAGAGTTCAGATTTCCACTCACCCAGTCCTGTTCTTCATTTGCTCGCCTGGTTTTTCTCTGACTTCAAGATGAGGGTTTTGCTATTTTAGCAAGTCGTCTCTTCGAATGGTCGCCAGTGTGAGAATGCAATGGCAATTTGCCCAGAGATTCGGTATGTAAAATGATGAAGTCAGAGAAGTCGGATGATAGTAGTCTTCGGCCAGGCAGCAAGGTGTGTCCAAGCTTACTCTGTCCTCTTTATTTATAGTCACACGTTAATTATTCATTAGCATCAAAATGGGTATAGCAAAGTGCGCTCCCGGCGATCCACCCTTATGATTGGCTGAGGGGGATCCTCCTCCACATGATCATGACCCCCAGCGCTCTCCCACGCCAAGGCCATGCGCTGTGCGCCTGCGCGGAGGATCCCTTGCCCTCAACCCCCCCCTCCCCTCCCATTATCCCTGACCCAAGCATGTAGCGTCCCCTCCCTCCCCCAGTCCCTTCCCCCCACCCCGTAATGAGAGTCACGCCGGAGAACAATTGGCGATGCTATTTCGGTTGCTAAGACAATCAAACAGGTAGACACATAACAACAGATGTCCAGTGCCCCGCTCTCCCCCGCTCCACCCAGGTCCCGCGTGGCGGTCGAGGCCCAGGCGGAGGGGAGGGGGGGAAGAGGGGGAGGGGGGGGCGGCCACTCTATGGGTAAATTCCTATCGCAAGAATTGCAATTCTTTACACTATCCTAAGGAAGCCATTTTAAAAGGTATTTGACCCCCTTGCTCTGTAAAATTGAATTAAATGTAGAATTTATTATATATTGCTGATTTCTCTATTTACCACGATACTAGCAGCTTAAATAAGCTTCTCTGGTCTCCCAATTCACTATGTTGCACACTGCTTCCCCTAAATATATCTCTGCAAATCTAACATAGGATTATGAAACTATGTGGAAAAAGTCACTTGATAATGTATTAGATCTATATAATAGCTTAATGTTTATTATTGTTCTAGGCAGGGTTTGGTCAAAGCGTCCTACTGTCAGAGCGTCCGACAGTCAAAGCGTCCTGTCCCTAGTCAAAGCATCCTGCCCTATAGTCAAAGCGGCCTGCCCTATATTCAAATCGTTCTAAGTGAGGTAGTTGATATGGTATAACTATTATTTCATTGCGTAAGGCATACATATGGATATAGGCGAGAGATGACATTAAATTAATATTAAATGAAAGAACCCTTACGCCGCCACCTCCCTTCACGGGGAGGCGGCCTCTGTTCAAGGGGAGGTGGCCTCTGTTCAAGGGAAGGCGGCCTCTGTTCAAGGGGAGGTGGCCTCTGTTCAAGGGGAGGTGGCCTCTGTTCAAGGGGAGGCGGCCTCTGTTCAAGGGGAGGCGGCCTCTGTTCAAGGGGAGGCGGCCTCTGTTCAAGGGGAGGTGGCGTTGAAGGAGATACATAATTCCCTGGCGAATATTTGAACATGAATAGTAACACATATCAATATAATACCCATATAATATCAACTTAATATAATACCCATATAATAGCAACGAAAGTACAAGTGCAGGGTAAGTGAAAGTAATAATGATGGTAATGATGGTAATATGATTTCGCCTATAACGAATGCATACATTCGAACATACAGAAACGTGACATACTAAGGCCTACAATGACGCACATATTTTCCAGGTTTCCCCTCTGGCTCCCCTCTAGAGAAAAATTGAATTTAGAATTTATAACCGTTACCATAAATGAGAGAGGGAGCGGGAGAAAGTGGTGTTGGGGCCGATGGTGGACATTATTTAGGGCCTACTGTGGTAAAAATCTAATAAAATCGTCAGGAGGCATTAATGAACCCAATTCAATATTTTGAAACAACCATTCACTTAAAAGCTGGATTTCAAGCTATGCAATCCTAACGGTCCCCACCAGCCCAACCAACAGGGACTAATACCATTTAGAAGACTAATGTTATAATAGGGCTCAAGTGAATGAGAAACAGCTGGCCAACGCAACGACATAAATTAATTTGGGTGATAGGCCTATATGTATTTAGAACTCAAATTAGAACTTAGGCCTAGTGAGTTTTTCCCTTAATTGTTATGTCTGGAACATGTATGAATAGGAAAACATGGGCCGGTCCGGGCCGGGCCGGCCAGGCCAGGTCTCCTCGCAGTGTTTGGTCACGGTACCCGCTTGCAGTGTCCCCGTCAGTCTATATTGAGTCATGGCCAAATAAACAACTCAATCCTGTGCGTAAGATTAGCAATCGAGCCCTAGGCCCTATGTTATTTAGCTGAAACAACTTACCAACATTTGTAGCTATCCAAACATCTTTGTTTTAGAAGTAGCAATGATGTATGTGATGAGAAATCCGGTACAGTAGGCTAGGGGGAAACCGTTGAATCCAAAATGCGTCCTTAACAATCGGCCATGTTGGAAGTGGTGCCCGGATGAAAACTAGTATCAATCCCACACTCAAGGTGGCGTGCACCGCTTATATAGCCCAGAGAGCGTATATTAAACATAGCCTATAGTCTCTGTGATACCGTATGCACAAACATAAGCCTACCGCGGGGCCTACCATACCGTAGGCCTACTTAAAAGAATGGTCCTATTTACAGAGAATAATGCAGTCTCAATATACTATATTTCATAATGAATTTTAATTGGAACCATTCTAGGCCCCTATTCTACTTTTGTTTCATTAGACATGGAATAAGGGGCAATTTATAAACTGAAATTTGTAGCCATGAAATTTATCTAAAAAATTAAAAAATGGCCGAATCCTAATAGCAAAGGTGGATAATTGGTAGGCTACATGCCAACCTGTTTACACAAGGATAGGAAACATAGGTTTCATAGAGGCCTAAGAATACATTTATATAGGAAAAACAGGGCGGGAATAAAGACTGTATTTCATAATTTAGGCCTATGCCCCATTTATTTAGGCCTATAGACACTGGCCAATGTGGCCTATGTTAGCGGATTTGCCTGTTCTTTTCACTGTGGAAATGTGAATAATGTTACTTTATTAATGTCATTTATATTTAGGGAGACCGGGGCAAGTTCTAGCATGGGACAAGTCTTAACATCGAGTTTTAGACACATTAATCAAACCTTTGTTCATTGTGCACATATAGGCTAATCCATTATACTAAGAATAGATAGGCCTACAAAACGCTTTGTGGTAAATCATGCTCTGCCCCCTGTGCTCATTCACGGCCCTGTGCTTATTCAAAGAAATACGGTAGCCTTGCTGCCTGGCTGAAAGACGTACCGGAAGACGCAATTAACAAATTTGTGACGCAGTTAATTCAGTGCAGCTGGTGTCACTCTTAACATTTGACTTTGTATTGATGGTCCCTGTTTTTTCTTTTGATGTGGGGAGCAGAGGTTCCATATCTCCAGTGATTTTGGGGTTTATAGCCCAACAACTAATCCTGATATCCCAAAATGTGAGGGAAACCTCCCATTATATAATAGAAATTCTGAAATGTAGATAGCTAAAATGTAGGCCTATTTTAGCCTATGCCTAGGCTATAGCTATGTAATGTACCCTACTACTCACTTGATATTAGTGTTTTCCTTTAATTTGAATAATCTTTACAATTAAAGATGGCGAAGGTGTAGCCTAGATATCAACAGAAAAAAGTTAGGGTTCTTATTGTAGACAAACTCTGTCTCTCTCTCCTCCCGGCCATATTGGGAGATATGGAGATATGGAGTCTCTGAAAACATACAACTACCAATGTATATTATAATCTGTCATGATAAAATTGTTGAAGACTGAGTAATATCGATTTAAGTAAGGAGGACTACAATTTTAAATGGAAGTACACATTATTGTCTCCTTATAATATTCATTTATATTTGAAGTTTTAGTTACATGAGATATTTGGTCTGTACACTTTCAGACTACTTCACCTTTATGATATGAATATCTACAGAGATAATTAGACTATAAATGTATACAGCACAATGAAGCCACAAGAGATCACAATGCTTGACACTCACACTCTGGTGGCATTCACACTATATGCCACAAGTCTGACACCCGGCCCCTGCCTTACACTCACATTCGTAATTAAAAACCCCTAAACACTAAACAAAGTAATGATAATGGTAACGGTCTTCATGAGACCAAACATCAGGCTGTTAGTGGTATACACAGCAAATGGGATATTTTTCACAGTCCTATGTATGTTATATTGCGGAATGGCGGCCGCGCTGGGTTAACACAGTGTTTTGCAGGTAGTGAGTTGGAGCCTCTTAAAGCATTCAACAACTACCAATGTATATTATAGTCTATATCATGATAAAATCGTTGAAGTCAACAACAACATCATGCAACATATCTACCAATTCTCATCATGTAATTATTCACCAAATTTCAGCAAAAGTGACATTGGGTTCTGGCTTGATTTTCTAAGTGCTACACCATCGGATTATACGCTGTTCTGATGCGCGTTATTTGCGGTAGAATATTAGGCACGATGTTATATCGCTATTGTAGCCGCCGCACCATCTCCCGAGCGGGTAGCAAGGCAAGGTGTGACAGCACCAGGACAGCGAATCTCGCGGTCTGAGTGCCAGTTTGCACCCAAAGCGCTGTTTCGGCGTAACATATCGCAGTATGTGTGTCCATTGGGTATAAACTTAATTTATTACAATGCATCGCATTTTATTGCCCTTGGACATCATAATAATAATGTCTACTGAACCAAGGTGTACATATTTAAAATGGGTAGTATTAAATGGAAGGAAATACCCTCATAGAAGTTCTGACCATCTTAACTTAAAGCAGCAAAGACGTCTCAGCATTTATTTCCATTTTTATTGATATATGTGGTGTGTTTCAGGAAAATGAGTCACAAGTCGTAAAATTGACATGTTTCAAAGTAGATTATTTACAAGAACCCTTGCTTAGAATGTTGTAATTTTTGGAGTTCTCGGAGCTGCTAATAGCATAAATACAGGTACCAAATTTCAAGACATTGTAATAAATATATCTTGCATTAATTACTAAGGTCATCTTATAGAGTATATTTAGCTTCTTTACTAGTAATTGTCCACCCCAAAGATATTGCAAACTCTTTATTTTAAAAAAAGAATATCAAATTTAAAATATAGAAATAATTATTAAATGTCCTTAATATTTACTATCATTGGAATCGGCTTGATCTCATCGTTTCAAATATGATGATGTCTCAAAATCCATATTTTGTGACTTATGACTTATTTTACTAAAACAGATCACATATATAGCCTGCAATTGTCTGATATTTCCCATTTCTCTGATAATTCCATATGCATTGTATAGGCATACGCATGACATGTTTCTAATAATCTTGCTAATCATTTTAAATGTGCTTTGGATACAGAAATGAGAGATACCTTGTTTATTAACTTGAATAAGGGTCCAAATTATGTATACATGTTTAAAGTTAAATATGTTAATTTGTTGAGATATGGATGTGTACATAGCATACGCATGGTATGCAGAAAAGGGTATTAATATTTATTTTAGACCCTTAAAAGTAGGGTTCAGATTGTAGCATTTTTCATGGCGGATCCAGTAAATCTCAAAAATCATGTCTAAAGTTAATATTCCTGACGATATCATGCAAAACCCATATGGACGCAAAAAAAAATAGAATTGACCATAATTATATTCTCCTCTATATAATCCTTTATATTGAAAAAATAACTTTCAGGCTGAAATATTGTGTGGGGTATAGACAAATCCAGGACCAAGATATCTAAAGTGATTTTATTTGGATTTAAATAGTTTGAACATTTTGGGAAAATCAAAATTAATAGCCAGCAACCCCCCTGGGGAAAGAATGAGGTGGCGGAGGAGGAAGAGGAGAAGGAGGGGGAGATGGCAATGGTAGCAGCGAGGCTAGCGGCGTCGATCGTCGCGCAAAACTTGGTTCCGTAATATCGTATTATTTCCATTTATCCTTTATTTAATAACGTCAACATATATATCATTCGAAAGAAAACTATTTAAGCTTCAATTTGATATAAATTATGTTCATGTACAACATTTATCAAAGGCGTGAGAGATACAAGAAAAGCTTGTTTTATTTGCGGCCGCTCACGGGTAAAATATGGAGCGCGCTTAATGTGGAGCGAATGTATACAGGGAGAAAGGTGTGTGTGTGCGAACTGCAGGTAGAGCGAAAAGGGAAAGGGGGAAAGGGCAGAATGGGGGACAAGGTTCTGGAGTGGCAGTGTTCTGGAGGAAAAGGGTTGGTCACCGTTTTATTGGACCCATGTTTTTAAAATGAAAACAGTCCTTCTAAGGGCTTTGGCAATACAATTTGGAATTATAGACTAGTTGTGATAGCGATGATGTATTATGGGATGAATTTGAGAGATTGAGTAATAATTTTTCAAAAATTGTGTATTTGATTGCGAGATAGTATCAATATATAGTGTGAATTAGTATTCTCTAAGCAACATGAGAATACATCCACAAGGTGGACAGGCGTTTTTTCTAATTGATTGTTAAATATATTGGCTCAATATGTACTAAAAAAATCAACATTATACACCAACTCTAACAGATCCAAATTGAAGCAAGGAGAACAATTCATGAACAGGAGGGGATTAGAGAATCAGTTGCTTTGGGCCTTATAATTATAAAATGAGGATAAAGTAGTCGTGACAACACCATACTTTTGTATATATTTAGTCCTATCAGGGGGAGAGAGGGAACATAATAATGGGGTGCGATACTCTACTCTCTCAAATATTATATTTCCTTGAATGGGTGCAGGGGGTAGAGCATGATTAACTAAAATGTGCTGGGTCTTGAGAAAACGCCTGGCTTAAGATTATATCAAGCCCAACATATGATTACCATTGGGACATGGCACTATCTGTAGTGGTAATGATTTGACATTGGTTTGACTTTTTCTATCTCCAGTAGTGTAATTTCTGTTTCCCAAATTAAGGCTCTTCAGCTTATACACATGGCCAGCCTTTTGATAGCCCAGTTGGCGTGCATTGGATGGGAGGTGAAAGGATGCTCTGGTAAGCCACTGGGATTCAAAATATGAAAAAGAATTTATATTCAAAGAAATGTTTGAGTTTTGAGACTACATTCCTGCAAATAATTGTTATTAAAGCTATTGATGTGTGTATGGGCCAAGATATCATTAAAGTTTAGAGATTACAATGTCATAAGATGGTAATTTTCTAGTAGATTAACTGTACTACATAAAATTATTGGTAAACCTTTCAGTTATTGTCATACTGGTGAGAAAACATTAAAAGAACTCACAGGGGAGCAGTATGAGTGTAACTACTATGTGCTTGTACTCTTACAAATATGTATGACGGATACCAATAAATGTTGGAAGAGGTTTTAGGCTACTATCCAAATCATAATGTAACAATAGAAGTTTAATTTTTCAGAAAACCTATTTCTCATTTAAAATGTTGAGTTGAAGTGCAGTCTTGAAGACCTGCATAAAGTCCATTTTCCAAATCTGTGTTATTTGATATTCCTTTTGTTGGCATGTTTTCGGCAAACAAACATCACATTCTTTGATTCAAAAGTATAACAGCTTTATGCATGATAAAGGAAATATAAAGGTAATGGACACAGACAGAATGCATATCTTTTGCTGAAACAATATCTAAAGGTCTTCAGTGAATTATGTGGGGTTTCAAGGTCTTGGGAATCCACCATGCTAATTTTCCAATGCTAGAAAATGGCCTGTATGTCAGACAAAAGGCCTGAGTGTGGTGGGTAAATATAGGTAACATTGAGCCACATTTTAAAATGTTTTTGGGAAATATGCCTTTTATTTTGTTGTCAGGATTTGCATCGCCCAGTGAAACCAAGGCTTTACCTAGACATATTCCAACATATACCGGGATTAACATGTAGCATCTTAGACATTTCCCTTGGGCTTTACCTAGACATATTCCAATATAATATATGTAGGTTTAAATGTAGCATGTTAGTTAGACATTTCCCTTGGGTAGAATTTTCAATAAGTCTTCCATAAACAACTCATTGAACTACATGATTTAACTAATTTTCTGTTTTATTTAACTCCTATGTCCATAAAAACTACAGGATATTGGATGGGATTTATTTCTGAGCTATTGTAGTATTTTGTACTTGTATATGTAAAGAGAAAAACCTCCCTTGAAAATCTCATATTTAACACAACAATTCTTTTTATATATTTTAATATATTTTGTTGGATGGAGAACTTTTAATTCTCAGTTATCTGCAGTATTGTGTACTAGAAAATGTATTTTAAATTTCACTAAATGGCTCATATTGAGCTTCACATTTTTTTCAATTTTTCCACTTTTTTTATATGTAAATCCACTTTACATGAAAACTGTTGGAGATTGGACAAAAAACTTTTTGTCCTGTATTATCTATGGCATTGTGTACTAGAATATATTTTTTAAAAGACCACTAAACCCCTCATATTGAGCTACAGAATTTTTTTTTAATTTTTGATATTTAATTTTTTAAAATCCACTTTACTAAAAAACTGCAGGATATTGGATGGAGAACTTTTAATCCTGAGCTATTAAGGTTATTGTCTACCAAAATATGTAAAAATTTTGTAGCACCCCCGACCCGGGAAGGAAAGTCTATTTTGAGTGCATTGGCTGATGGCCTATTAGGGGAATTGATGAAAATTGATGAGAATATGAATAAAGTTGTTGATGTTGTCTTTATTACTGTAATACATCTGTAATACATTCTGTGTCCCTGGGGTTTCGTTGTAGTTCCTTGTTGTTATTATATGATATTATTACAGGTATATAGTAAGGACAAATTTTTTACATCTTTTGCCCCAGGCTCCTTTTTTATTGTTTTAAGGTGAATGCCAGTGTTCAATGAAAAAAGAAGGAATTATGGATTTTTTCCTAAACTTGACTGGGTTAGGGAAACCCAAATATCTAATAAAAACCATGATGTCATTGCACTAGGTATTTTTTCAGGGACTATGAAATTAAAAAACGGGTGCATGTGTCATCTTCAAAGCTGAATAATATTCGTCCAAGTATGTTTATACCTCATTTTCTAATTTGTGAAAATAGTATGTCAGCCATGTTTGGAGAAATTTACAAGAAACAAATCACCTTTTTCTATATAAAATCTTGAACAATCTCACCTGAAGAAGGGCAAACTAGCCCGAAAGCTTGTGCAAAATAAAATCAATAAGAAACAACAACTTTATTACATGCTTCCCCAAAGTCATCATTTACCGAATGACCCAGATTAATACACAGCAATACCTTCCCTCTCTAGGATATAAAATATAGGAATACTCGTATGTTAGGTACCCTAGTGTTTACTATCAGTGTGGAATAAGCTTGGTTTCCTCTTTTCCAATATGATAATATCTCACAATCCATATTTTGGGACTTATGACTCATTTTCTTGAAACGATCATATTTGGATTATTTCCACATTAGACTTGATTTGATGAGATTTTGGGATATTTTTTTTTCTCTATAGAAGCCCACAGCGTGTTACGACTCCATAGATCCCTGGTCGGCCTGGATCTATTGTTTTTGGAGCCCTCCCCTGTCGCTTCCGGCGATTCTCATCTCGTTGAGGCACAATTTGGACAGTTTAGAAGCGCTCATTCACCCTGAGTGAAAGCCGTTGCCTCCGCCATGATGTCTGTTGACAAGTGAGCAAGGCGGAGCAAGTTTTGAATGGCGGCAATCTTGTGCTGTGGGAAAGGGGTACTCAAATGTCGTAATGGGGAGCACTTCCAGCCACGAAAGCCGAACTAATCTGAGTAGACAAATTATCTGAATGTAATTCTCACAGTAATGTCAATATAGCGGACATCTTGTTGTTTAGATGCTTTTGTATTGGTATATTTCCACATATTTGAAAATTAACAATCTCCGTAGATTACCAAACCTACGGGTCAAATGTCACATCCGGTCAAGATTACTTCTGGTTTCAAATGACAAGATGGCGGGGATAGACCCATAAGGAACTTTTTGACAACTAAAGTAAGTGTTAATAAGGATGTTCTGTCAATTTCTCCGATGTGCGTGGGGTCTGTCTGACTCCTAAATGGTATAATACAATCATAGGCAAGATTATGTTATCAGCCTGCGATTATTTGGTTAGTTATAACAGTTTTTATGTTGGGCGAAGGTTGTTTTATTTCTTCTCGGACAATGATGTGTGACAGTAATATAGACGTCTCTGCGAGCAAGGGACTGAAAATTATGATCTTCAATACTTGTAGTTTGTACACTAAACTAGATTACTTGAAACACAAATATTTGAACGGATTGTATGATTTTTTATGTTTAGTAGAAACATGGCTGAGTTGTGACATTACCGACGTTATGTTACGTGTGAATGGCTATAAATTCGACCGACAAGATAGATCGGTGAATAAACAATGAGGGGGTATTATAATATATTATCGAGATACCTTCCCTTGTCAGACAGTAGCTAATTTAAGTCACAATCATGTTATCGCTGAGATTCTAACATGTAAAATCAAACCAGGTAACAGGAAGGCTATGTTATTATCTGTAATTTATCAGCCTCCGAGTGGTTCTTTATCACATTTTTTCAAAACACTTGAAAATCTAGTGAAATGTTTGAACAAAAATTCACTTCGGAATTGCTATAACATGTTCAGTGGAGATATTAATTTAAATCTAAAGAAAGATAATGTTGACACTCAACGTTTTCTCTCTATTATCGAGAGCAAAGTTATCTTTCAACACATAACTAGCCCCACCAGAGTCACAATGAATAGTTCATCATTAATCGACTTCTTAGCTAGCGATTGTAAATATATAATGAAAAAAGGGACAATAAGTGAGAACATTAGCGATCACTACCCTGTGTATATGATCATAACAAAATTTAAATCTCCAGCCAAAGGTATATGTGCTGCATACATATATACGCCCCATCAGAAACATGTCGTTTAATGTGATAAGGCAGGGTATATATGATAATGATGTGCATATTTTACCACAAGACGACTCTCTTGATATAGATCTAGCCAGTAATGATATGATGAATCAGTTTTCAGAAGTTACAAGATAGATTATATCCCTATAGAAGCTATAATATTAGGAATGGTAAGATTGTCAGAGACATTGAATTAACACGGTTAATAAGGAGGAAAAACAAAGCCTATCGAAAAGCTATAAAAAGTAAAGAGGCAAATGACTGGGCACATGCCAACGATAAGGGTCACTATTGCAGTCTATTTCGATTTGTCTTAGGCATTTAATTCTATTAATATTGATATTCTTTTGTTTAAATTAAGTAAAGTTGGCATCGGCGAAAATCTGGTAAATTTAATCAAAAGTTATTCGACGAATAGAAGTCAATTGACTCAATTGGGTGATGTATGTTCTGAGCCCGAACTGCTGCATGCTGGGGTAGCTCAGGGAAGTATTGCAGGGCCTTTACTCTTCATTTTTTATATTAATGATGTGATTGATGTGGGATTTGAAGGGGACATTGTCATGTACGCCGACAACTGTGTGCTTTTAAATAAGATTGTTGTAAACCAGGACTTAGAGAAGGTTCAGAGTGATGTACTGAAATTCCAGAACTGGACCGATAGAAATGGTTTAACATTAAATACTAAAAAAACAAAATTACAGACTTTTCGTGGGAAAAGAGAGTTGAATGCTAATGATTATTTTGTGTATTGTAATGGTCAAGTTATTGATAGGGTGAATAATTTTAAATACCTAGGTTTCCTCTTGAATGACAGGTTAAATATGATACCGTATATAAATTCGGTTTGTTCAACAGCCATTTTACTGTACAGAAAATTAGCCAGAGTAAGATTCTATATCTCTAAAAATGTATCGATACTGATTTATAAAACTTATATCTTGCCTATTCTAGAGTATGGTGGGCTAGTATTTGACCTGGCACCAAGAAACGAAAAAAGAAGGCTACAATTAATCCAAAACAACTGTTTAAGGCTGTGTCAGGGATACAGACGGAGGAGAGCTGAAAATGGAGTTAGAAAGTTCATAATAATTGCAATTCATTGCCACTCTGTTATCGACATCTCCAACGCTTTTTCAGTGTTTTTTGGAAATATCCTGTATTAAATCCCCTTTATAACTATAATCTAAGAGACCCATATCGAGTACAAATTGAAGACTGGAAAAAGGAATCTATCAGAAGAAGTCTCTTTGTTAGGATTTATAACTTTTGGAATGACCTTCCTCACGGTATAAAGGTAATAGATGATGAAAAAATATTCAAAAAAGAAATTAAAAAAATCCTGGTAAAGAGTTTCAAGCTGAGGAACGAATTTTGGAATCTAGGCATACTCATGTACTGAGTGCTATTTTTCACCAGCTCTCTTGTCTAAATCATGTACTGGGTGTTGCTATCCTGTAGCAGCTCTCTCGTCTAGCCCATGTACTGGGTGTTGCTATTTTTCATCTTCCATTTCATGTTCATTTTTAGGTTGCATATATGTATCGCTCGCAGAGGCAAAGGTCTCTATTGCCTGTGATTATTTTGATTATATGGTGTGATATTATATTCTTACGACTATTTCAAGGAATGTCATGAAAATGGACACTGCCCAGGGTTTGAGTTTTTAAATGTCATGTCATTATTATGATGTTACCATATATTATTATATTATATTTGTCTGATATTTTTCCTAACATTTTTCTAAACTCAGCACGTACAACATGTCGTAGCTGAATAAAAATCTTAAAACAAACAATTTGGCACCCGGAACCGCCATAAATTGGAAGGATTTTTCCAAAATGGAACTCTTATATTTTGAAAAACAGGGTCCAAGGTGATAATGTGTTTTAGACGCGATTTGGTCTGATTCTGGGGGGTATTTTTTACCTTATAGACCACTCCAACGCCACTTCCTCACCTGGATTCTTCCCTGTGATTGGTCTTTGCGCGGCTGAGGGTTGTCTATAGGAATTCTCCGTAGTCGCAGCGCATCTCTTCCGGTCTATAACGTAAGCACGTATAGCTTCTGAAGCCGCCATTCATTTATTACTCGATTCCCGTCGACTAAATCTTCGCTATCGGGCTCAAACCATATTTAAAACATATCTACCGATTCAAATCTTTTATTTATTTCTTTTTTAAGTCCCTAGACACACGGACACGGCAGTTTGTTGACGTGCGGGTCACTTTCGAATGAAATCCTCCGTGCGCTATATAGGCCACCGTACACAATGCAACGCCAAGTGAATGTGCACATGAGTGGCTATGCCGAAGGGTCTCCACATCTCTTCCGGTCGCACGTATAGCTTCTGAACTCGCCATTCATTTATTGCTTGATTCCCGTCGACTAAATCTTCGCTATCGGGCTCAAACACTATTTAAATCATTTCTACCGATTCAAATCTTTTATTTATTTCTTTTTTAAGTCCCTAGACACACGCAACACGGCATTCGAGAACCGGAAGTGTCCGATGCTTTGGATAGCAAGCAGCGGAACCTTGTAAAAACAGGCCGGCTGGCTGAACATAAACATTAGCGAATACGCACCTCTGATTGGCTGTTGTAGCTGAAGCTTCATTCGGCCAGCCGTTGCGGTATCATGTAGGTTTCGATTAAAGCGGTGTCCGATGCTTTGGATAGCAAGCAGCGGAACCTTGCGAAAACAGGCCGGCTGGCTGAACATAAACATTAGCGAATACGCTCCTCTGATTGGCTGTTGTGGCTGAAGCTTCATTCGGTCAGCCGTCGCGGTATTATATAGGTTCCTTGAATCCGACCAAATAGTGTCTAAAAGCACTAATACCCTCGGTTTTGGCTGGTTTCCGGGGTCTATTGCCTGGGGAAATTCTCGGGCTACGCCCTCGAATGTTCCCCAAGGCAATAGACCCCGGAAACCAGCCAAAACCTCGGATATTAATGCTAAAGTAGCCTAGAATTTAGAAAGTTCTTAATCAAATGAAATACTAGTTTGAGATGGCTAAAGAAGTAGTTGGTGTATGTATATTGTCTATAAGGTGGTTTCTGTCAGTTTGGCGCAGCCAGGGTCATTCCATCTTCTTTGCGTGTCCAGTAAAATTCAGATCCATGCAAGCACTTCTGGGTCAGGTCACATAGACAGTATGGCGACTCTCATGGCATCTGCTGATGTTTTTCGGCCATAATAAAAAAGGTTTGTCTATCATTGTTTGTCTCCCAGAAATTGAATCTCATCAAATCACATCTAAAAGCAATAATTTCCTCTGTTTTGGCTGTTCGCGGGTACCATTACCTCAGGGAAGTTCTTGGGTAAGCCCTTAAACTTCCCTGAGGCAACAGTACCCGCAAACAGCCAAAACAGAGGAATTATTTCTTAATTATTTTTGGTCATGCAAACATCTATTTCTGTGGAGATAAAATCTTTCCCCTCCCCAAGGTTTCTTCCAGTGGTTGTTTTTTCTCTTGCTTCAATTCTTTTGTGTAATTTAACATATTTCTGGTCAATATTTTCCTGGAGGGTCAGAAAAGTTTGGTTCATTTCCTCAAATTGATAACAATTTTTTATTTTGATCATCAGTAAGCTCAATATTGCTCACTTGTATTTTCATTTCTTGACAGTGTTTTGTTTGCAACACTCTAGTTATGAATTTTCACTTGTTTCTTGTCTTTTTAACATGTAACAGTTCATTTAGTATTGATGTCAAAAGAGGGTCATGATGATCACATCCATGGTCCCATCCAAAGTAGAAACATAGTTGGGTACCATATGACAAACTTAAATTGAAATATATTCTACAAAATTTCATAAATTTGTTAAACTAAGGAAATAACTGCTGCAAACATTATCAAAATTGGTGTTTCCCATGGAAACATCTAAATTTAAAGGTATTTTAACAAAAAGAGGTTTAACTTTAAGTTGATAAAATCTCCATTGGTTGCCAGAGGGACTGAGGTATGACTCCACAAACCATTTGTAGAAGATTTTTCATCTTTGATATATGGTAGATGATTATTTTCTTGAAGCTAATGCGAAGCATGAAAACGTCCAAGGATTTTGATTTGAAAATATTTTAATCAGGACGTAACATTGCATCAGATGCTATTCTCAGATATTTCTGCTGTTGTTATTGATTTACCTTGTAAATTTTACATGAAGGACAAATCAGAAATAATAATATCTATTAATTATTATGAGCTTGAAAGAGTGATATGGAAGAGTTTCATCCTTTTTTAACCATTTAACCCAATTTCTCGGGTTCATTTGCTGTGTTATGCCTTCCAAGGCTGATAGATTGTCACATTTACATGCTTTTTTCTCCAGATCCAAGAATATTTTGTTCGTAATCACAGAAAAGTCACCACTCATTAGGCCCAAGTCGAAAGGAAAAAACCCAGGCTGCCATCTTTATCCTATACTTACGGTTCCGGGGCTTTTTGCACCTCCGGCTGATCACTTGACTGATGCACCTCGTCTTCACAATGATCCTTTCCAAAAACTCCACATAATATATGGCGTCAATTGCAAGGAAACCTACAAGGGGTATGATTTGAAGGTACATTCCACCTCCAGCAGACTTCCTCAGGCCATGTAGAAATATCAAACAGACGGTCATACTTGACACTTCAGGAAGAGCTCCATTGTTGGCCACTAGTTCCGGCATGTTTGTCAACAACAGATCCACGCGAATGGCGTCTACTTTTGTAGTTGTAGTTTCTCGGCCTGCGATGAAATTCAGGACCAAAGTAAAGGGGATTACCCTCTGCATCAAGCAAAGACCAATTATCACAATCACCTTCTATCACTTTCGTAGTGACAAAACATTCATACAAACATATTCCAATGGAGTTGAACTGGCCACAAGCAGCTTTGTATGAAATGTAGGTCAAGTGATCGACATAGCCAACTATAGGTATTCCTCTACGGGTCAGGTGCTGAGTGACATACAGTACAGCTACAGAACAGTGATCTGATCATATTTCTTTGGATATAATGCATAGAACTCCGGACAAAGCTTACCAAAATCATCTGTGTAATCATGAAGGACATTTTCCGGCCTCAATGCCTGAACAGATTGATCAGGCCCACCTCAGCCGTACCAGCAACCAAGCTGTCACACATTGTACGGATCTTGTCTTCGAGTTTCAACGTATGAGCCTTCCTTTTTTTTACTTGTTCCAGTTCTTGCTTCTTCTGTTTCAGCTTGAGCAAGAATTTATCATAATTGTCCAATCCTCTCTCTGGGATATCCTCCTCAGGTACCCGACTAAGATCGCTCAGGTCTTTCAATGACATCGCTATTTTGGTCGTCGAAGATTTTCACTGGAGAGGCTTTTCTGTTTCTTATTCGCCTTGTATAGACAGGATCGGCCTTGATGTAGTTGGCCAGACCCGTTACAATTGATGAAACAGCCAGTCATTCAGTTTTGCTATATTTTTATCAAGTCAAACTGAAACAAATTCCGTTCAACCAAGTCTCTTTTTCAACTAGCTTGTTTGCCCGTCTATGAGCTTCTGCCTGTTCGATTAAAATTTTGCGCTGCTGAGCAATGTCACAAGCCGATCATGTGACCAAAGGAGTCCACCAAGGTCAAGGTGAGAGGCGGAGGGGCGTGGTCAATTTCCATGAGTTTATACCGCTATTCAAGCAAATATCTGCCCCTAATCTTTTTACTTACCCTAAATTAATCATTCATGAAACAATTTTCTCATCAAAGAAATCAGGAAGCTCACTAGGGTTGAATTTTATGTGATCTGCAAACAGAAGGGTCAAGAGAATGCAGTGGAGAACTAATTCACGTTTTTTTATTAAATGGTATATGTAAGTAATAAGGTAATTAAAATTAGATGATATCAATACAAATTATATGAATGAGAAGAAATTGGTGAAATGATATTAATAAAGAGGGAGGGGAATGATATCCACTGTATGTAAAAGGATTAGATTAAGTGCCTGTCATTATCAGGACTTCTATACAGAAGTTACTGTACAGATTGTCCTGCTTTGTATGGAGAATCTCTGGTAATTGTTTTCATTGTTAAAAAAATTTTTGTAAAATAACTTATAACATTCTCCTGATGAATGTACACTGTACCGAAACGTTGAGATTCAAGAAATAAAACAAGAGAGCAACTCACTGCGAGCTGGTCGTTTTGTCAGTACTTCAGTATCAATTTCAACTTATAACATTGATGGAAATAATGAACACTGCAACCCATGAATTAAGTATTATTGCTGATTTTATTTGGTCATCATTAGTTCATTTAATCTTATATTATTACTTTAATAAATATGTATACTCATACATGGGTTTTTTCAAGTGTTGGCTTCAATAAATTTAGAATATGTTTGCTCGATGCTCACACGTTGGTGTCATGAATATCATTAATCCTTCTTTAGCAGGACCCCTATGCAGACTTATTTTTTACAGATCGTCATGCTTGGTATGGAGAATCTCTAGTAAGTGATTTGACTGTTTAATCAATTGGTGTCAAAGAATTTGTAACATTGATGAATGTCACCATTTGTTGGGATGTTACTAACAACAAAATATAAATAATTTTGAAGCAAAATGAACCAGCAGAAAACCATTAACTTGCAGTTTTGAGCAGTGAATATTGTTTTTTAATTTTTGTTGATGTAAGCAGTCAGCCTAGAAGCAGATGTTCAACACTAGTTGGCATGATCTGTAGGCCTACAACTGTTCCTGCCATCCCAACAAATGGCTTACTAATTTTTTCATCCTTCAAGGACTTCTAATCAGAGGAATGTATTCTTACAGCTACCCTACAGGTCTACATTAATGTTTAAGCAGGAATGTTTTAACACAAAATGTAATGGGAGTAAATCTGCTGAGCTTATTATTCAATGGTTTGGCATAGATTCTGTAGTGTATTATGTGGTGGTGTTGGAATCTAATCATCTATTTTTCCTCTTCAAGTAATATGATGAAAACCTCACTTTGATACTGCATTGAAAGCTGCAGGTAATTAATTAATAATCCTTTCTCAATACTTTGATATTGAAAGGTTTTGGGAACATATTAAATCCAATATCATAAGTACGTGGATCATGACTTGGTCTCTTGTCATCAGACTCAGGCAGTAAGACATAATGTTGCAGCAGTCTGGTCAAGAGAAGAAACATCCTGTTCTTGGCCAATACTTCACCCACACAGGCTCTGCGTCCAGCTCCAAATGCAAGCAGTCTGCAAGAAATGATATCTCAGTACAAGTGTTATAGCCCTAACATTAATTTAATTTCTACCACATCCCTTCTATGGATTGAGTTTTATTCTCGGTTTCTTCCATCAATTTGACACTATGCCTTCTCTACAATGGCAGATACACAGCTTTACTTGTGACTCATTTTCCTGGAACACATCACACATAAGATTGATGTAATAAAAAAATTTGTTTGAGATTGTTTGATAAAATACAAAAAGTGAAGAAACTGATTCATGGTACCTTTTCTTGTGGGGATGATCAGCAGCAACTACCTTGCCATCCTCAATAAATCTCTCCGGTCTGAACTGCCAAGGTTCCTGCCAGAATTCTGGATCATGGTGCAGCTTCCAGAGATTGAAAAGCACCTAATCCATGGCGCAAATATAGGAAGGAAATATATATGTATAAAAGTCCTTTACAAAAATAGTGAATAAGGAAGAATCCTCCCACATTTGTAGAATATTAAATTTCATATCATTTCATATAATATCGCAGGAGCAATAATAAAAACCATTGGAACCATTGGAATTGGGTAATACCAAAAAGTTCTGGAGCAATTTGAATGGCCTATTCGGGAAAAAACAGGGAATTTACCAGAAAGCTTCAACTTCAATGGAAGAATCATAGATGGCGCTGAAGCAAGTAACTGTTTGAACAAAAGTTTCATGTAAATGGGAAATAATGGTCCACAGACAAGTAAAGACTTTAAAAGCTTTTTACCAGAAGATCTTAACATTACTGCTGTAACTAGAATTAATATTAGTGAGCAGGCTGTTGAGGATATCATAAAGGCTATTGATGTTAATAAGTTGTTTGGGATCGCCTGGATTAATAGTGAATAATCTATTGTAGTGAATATGTTATTTCACAAGACCTTCTTTTACCTTTCCTTTACCTGAAACACCTTCATTGACTGTCTACTAAAGTTGCCTCTTGCCTTGATGTACTAAACCTTGTTACTCTTGCCTGGAGTGATTGCTCACCCTTGCTGAGTCATTGGGACCAAAGCTTGGGACCAAGATCAACTGACGGAATAGGTCTGTGTGGTGGAATAAAGCCTGAGATACTGAAAGACTGTGTTGCTGGTTTTACTTCCCCTTCGTTGAGATTGATAATATTCGAACTTGGTTAGTGAACTAGTATTACTAGGCAGAAATCACTACACTAGTTTACTAGTTTACTAACCCTAACCTTTCACATGGTCACCTTTAGAATGATTCTTCAGTTAATAACTACAAACTTCGAAATAGTCTCACTTGTTTATGAATTTAGACTTAATAAATGTATACATGTGTATCCGGTCGTTTCTAATGAACTGTCTGCTTTGGGTGTTCAAGGGTATTTACTTAGTTAATTTAATAGATAAAGATATGCAACCATTGAATGTAAGTGTATCTGCCTGTAATGTGCATACATTTGAGATCATGCACATCCATACAAATAGACATGAGCTGCAACACACAGGATAACAAAATAAACACTTCCAGTAATGGCAGCCATAGTGTTGACTTCTTGAACGATTTGAATGCGGATAAAGTAATAAGAACGAAGGCTTACTGGAATGTCACACTGCCTCATGGAGACCTCTCTGGGGATACCAATAATTGTATAACTGTGATGGGAACATTTTGTTTCATGGGCCAAAAACATGTCGTTTTTCACCATTTCCCAATTTCCTTTGAAATACAAGTTTATAGGATGAATAGGATGTTTGTAGTGATCATACTTTTCTATGTTACATGTTTCAGAACTGCCAACCTGTGAGAATCCCAACTCCTAGTTTTTTTGCCGGGAACCAAGCGCACTTTGCGCTTAGCCCATCTGGTGGGGTCCGGGGGCATGTCCCCTGAATTTTATTTTATAAATAAGAGTCAAATGGTGAATTCTGAGGGTAATTTGACCTCATAATTGACAAAGATGAGAGGAGTAATCACTTGCACCCAATCCTCTGGTCAAGGTACCCACAGGTCCCATGACCAGACCAGTGGGTACCATGACTACAGTTACTGGTTACCATGACCTGGGTACTGTGCTGAGTGGGTCCTGTGACCAAACACTGTGTGGGTCAGTCATGTAATCATGAAGGCCAGGTAGTTTTGCCGCGCCAAATAACTTCATAAATTCATCAACTTTCAAAATTCTTTCATTGTTTACTCATCTAGGAACATACTTCCATCATATAGGTGATGAACAAATTTTAAAATTATTCCAATATTTAGTGATTGTAGACCCATCATACCGGTTTCAATACAAACCCTATGGCAGACGGACACTTTAAGTTTTTTAGTGTTTTACAGCCATATGGGTGTTGTATGACTTTCAAAATTGCTTCCTTGGGATGGACAAAGGTTATAATTAACTAGATAATTCTGAGATATTATTAAAATTTTGTATTTTCATGAGACTAGGCGATTTTAAAATCACAGGTTATGAGGATTTGTCTCTATGGAGGTTTTAACTGACATCAGATGTCAGTGCCCATTACGCAGTAATATAACCTATAATTAGCGACTCCAGAATTATTTTTCATTAGAAGATTATCACTTGTTGTAAGTATTTATTGACAAAACAATCCAAAAGTAATTAATATGACCCTACCCTAGCTTCCCCCCAAAAATCTGTGTGGTCAGGACAAGGAATGTTTGAGGAGTGACCAATATGTAACATTCAGGTGACTGCAAAGGCGGGAAGGTGATTCAGTCACCCCATATATATTTGTATATATCTCTCTCCTACAATAACATAATATAACAAACAAGGAGGTGCGACACAGTGGCAGCCTGAACCGCCCAAAATCCCAAAGGAAAAAAACCCAATATAATAATAAAAAAGAAAGAAATGTCAGTAAATGAAGTAGGTAGAACAAGCAATAAAATGCTGTCTGAAAGTCACTCTCAGTACATGTAACAAATAGCCCCACGAGCAGCAACCAGGGCTTGAACGCTGCGTGAAAGTCACACTATGTACATGAGACAATAATTCTTGGCAGGAAAATAATAAGGTTTTGAAGTGATTTTGAGAAGAGATATTTTGAGAATTGAACTCTCAAACTTGTACATAGACCCCAGCATGCTTTTGGGAAACAAATTCCCAGACTTGAGACATACAGGTGTATGTAATTAAATTAGGGGCAACTTGGAAGCAGCACACTGTCAAGTTCAAGTTTCCTGGAAGAAGAGGTTGATAGATAGGAGAGCACGGCTAAGCTTGCCCAGTCTCCCAGTCTTTGGATATCCTCCAGGGAGTACCAATGGAGTGCAAATACTGAGCCCCCAACCTCAACAAATGAAACACAACTGCTTGAGGATCCAAACCGATTCTTGATACAAGATCCGTGAGAAAGTCCATTACTTCTCTGTACATCACAGGTTTACCCTGAACGAGAAATAAAGGGTCAGAATCAATGCCAGGTGAAGATCGGAGATGAATGCTGAGAAGATACACGGCACACAATCGATAATTTGCAGATAATCATGCAATAGGGATGTCTAAAACTCTGCTCCTGTTCTTGAGAGTCTTAGTAGATCATACATGAAGTGTCATGCCAGATGAGTGAAACTCTACATCTCCTCTGGTGAGAAAATGGACATAATCTGTTGACAAAGTTGGAATTATGTTAGATTTCCTTAAGAGGGAACAAAAGGATAATATTATTGAAGACCACATAGTAAATTGTCTAGAGTCATTGAACCTGATGTGGCCTGACATTAGTGCCATCTTCTGATCAGGTCTAGTTCCTAAGATGTGTTTGAGCCCGTCCAGATCCATCTTAATAAGGTAAGAATCGCGGAATGAAGCATCATACCAAGAATATTTATGCAAAGTCACAATAGCCGATAAATAGTTGTTGACAGTTGAGAACTTGGATGATCTAGCCTTGAAAACCAAGAACCTGGCCACCATGTGGATGTCAGAAGGTAGGATGGTAAGTCATAATCGTGGCAGAATCGCTGGAAAATTGACCACTTTGAGGATGTAACAGAATTGGTATTAGCTGCCCATGCAGACGAGATAACAGCCGCCATCTCAGTATCCAGCTGCTCGATTTCGACTGCAACAAAAATTGAAATTGTCTGAAAAATAATTCCAGAAGATTTCTCACGTGAAATATGGCCAGGAAACACATTCTCTACACCAGGAACGTGAAGAGAAGTTAGATGAAAGTTAAATAACACACTCATCCAGAACAATTCGCGAAGAATTTCCATGCAAAAATGATTAGAACTACAGCCCTTGTTTAATAAAGCTGTAGCCTGAGAATTGTCACAGAAAACAATCACATGTTTATTCCGCCATAGTTCTTTGTATCTGATAGCAGCCAGAAAAATGGAAATAGTTTCCAAGACATTTATGTTGGTACGATGAGCATCAGGGATGTTCACATTAGCCCAGTGTGTATGGCAGGGAACACACAGGGAAATACCTTTGGGGGTCTCATCAGAAGAAAAAAATCCACCAACCCAATCGTCGTCGCATACGATACCATACCCAGCGAGGGAAGCATCAGCAGAAAACAACATAGGAGATTTGTTGGATCTGTCTATAATGCATGAGGTCCCATTGATAATAGCCTCTCAGGTATGCCACGTAGAAGTTCAAATATGGCGAATGTGGCCAGTTGTCGTCTAGGCGACTGCCGCCAAGGTCACGAAGGCGACCACTTCCGGTTCAGGATATATGTCCATAGGCCTCCGACATATAGACAAACATATTCATATACTCCACATATAATATGACCTTTGTTACACTTGATATATTAGACATAAGCATACTTACAGTAGTGCCTTTAGGGATATCATAACCTCGGATCTGTGCATCTGCCACTGTTGCATGAGCCACATTTAGAGGAACCAGAGAATGGTACCGTAATGTTTCATGGATTGTAGCTTCTGTATAAGGCATGGCCTGCTTGTCTTGCAGTGTTGGAAGTCTGGCACCAATGACTTCTTTGATTTCTTTGGCAACTTTCTCTTGAATCTCAGGGAAGTTTACCAAACAGGACACCATCGAATAAAGGGTTAATGAAGAAGTAATTGTGCCTAAAGATCAGCAAATTAAGTAAAAAGTTATTACTTGACATGACGTTCAAAATGAGCCACCAGCAATACTTTTAGCAAGACTTAAGGTAAGTCCATCATTATTCATTATTATCTTGGCGATGGCTCTCCCGACTAACACCAACTCTGCCGTCCGGCCCCTACATGTCTTTGTATTTAATGGTTTTTATTCAGCAACACATCATTATATAATGGTTACAATCTTCTTAGACTGTGTTGTATATACTCAGAATCAATTTACAAACATTAATCTAAATTCATTTATCCAAAATATCTTCATATAAAGTGAATAACAATAAGAACAAATACAAGAAAAAAAATCCCACACCAGCATTGTTTTGTATTCATATTGGGTGGCTTATATATATTGAACATTCCTATATTATCTTATCACTCGATGAATAGGGTTATTAGATAAATCAATAGATCAAACGTAATCAGTTAATAATTACTGATTGTAAATTAGAGCATATTCCAGACATAAAACCTGACCAAAATTCACAAATAAGAGCAAATTGTTTTAATGTTTTTAATCAAGACATTCTTATCCTCAAAAGCTCTTACAGGAGGTAAGGTCATCCATTATAATCCATCTATCTAGTCTAATATTTATGGCGATTATGATTTATCTTGAGATTGAACTTACCGGCAAGGGTCATATCAAATACAAGGGCAAATATATGTTCATCTGTGAGTCGCTCTTTCTCTGGCCTGGATAAGTTGGTGGATTGATACTTGAATAGCTCATCTATGAAACACTTCTCCTCACTCCCACATTTCTACAAGTAAACAATTCAGGTAATCAATGTAAGTAGTATGAACCTTCAGTTAGGATAAAGCATCTGAGACTGCTGTCTCATACTCCCCATATTAGACAGACAATCTTCAAAGAATTAAGTAGACATATTTAGTTAATGAAACTTGATTCATCACTAGAAATAAAACATATTTGTTGGGTTAAAGATCTGTCCAAAGCAAACATGGACTCACCCTTGCTTGTTCTATAGCAAATCCAACCACACTATGTGCCAACTGCCTGTTCTCCAGTACTCTATTGTACAGTTGTCTACAGGGGAAGAAACGAGTGATGGGAGCATAATCTAGCAACATTCCAGAAAGAGAAAGTTTTGTATTTTCATCAAAATCCTTTTGGAACTGTAACAGGTCTGCAACATATTGTTCTTCCATCTTCCTTGCAAAAATCTTGAACATACAACTATCTGATCTGAGATGGTTCTCTTGGTGGGTACATCTCTTCTGATTGACAAGTTTACCTTTATTCATAAGATTCTATTAAAGGAATAAACAGGCAATACATTCATTTCCGCTTGAGGAGGCCACCATATCGAAAAATCATCAGACTTTTCCCCAAATTTCTCTTTTTATATTTTGAAGTATACTGAATTCAAACATATCCTTCATTAAGCACCTTTTCATGCTGTGGGGTCAATCTCCTGCAGGAATGGCAGGTGGATATGGCAAAATTTCATAATCCTACACTTTTATCGCATATTTCATCAGGAAAAAGTCATCAGATTTCTTTTAAATTCAAATATAATATTCTGATAACTGTTTGCCACAAAACAGTTCAATTTATTTGGTGACCCATACTCGATTTTTGGTAGAGAGTGTTGCAAGTGATAGGTTGAGTCTGGTTGAGTCAGTGTTTGAGTTTGCCAGCTAAATCACAGTTTGCATTGTTATTTGCACTTATCAACTCTAAAATAAATTGCCTAGAGCTGGATAATAGCTTCCTACTGGATTCTACCACATGTACACTTCTTGTACATATTGATTTCAACAGAAATAACCATGTTCTACACAGAAACTAGGCTGTTAACGATTTGTAAACAAACTGACACTATGTTTCGATTTAAACCATACGTATGTCGTAAAATTGCCAGAAATGTAAAAGAAACCAATTACATTTGAAACTATAATTCATTTCTCACTATGATTTAATAGTTTTCCATTAATTGGGAGACATGATATGTCACAAAAGAGGGAATATGAGAACCGTATAATGGCAAATTCTGACCACATGCGCATTATCCCTAACTGGGGAATTATGACCAGACTCCTTGAAGGGCAATCAAACCAAGTGACAAAATGCCTCTTAGAAGTTTTGAAATCTAGATTCTTGGTTTCTAGAAATCTATAAAGGAGGTCAATTAGTTTTAATTACGTTAGAATCACATGAACCTTCCTCTACATAATCTGAAATGTATACTCTACCAGTGAAGAAAGAATTGCAGTTATGCATCGATGAACAATTGGTTTGATGTCAAAAGGCTCCCCAGACTCAGCAAATGTGTCCAGTTCATCCAACATATCTGTGGTCAACTCATTGCATTTCTCCTCCAGGACCATCAGCTGTGTGCCATAAGGCTGAAAACCATCAAGTGTTCAATGCAAAGACAAGTTTTTATTTTTGAAGATGGCTGAGAAGATTATTTATATTCATGTATGTTGCTTAAAGACCCACTGACTTTTGAAAAAATATGTACTTATGTCCCTTGTGTATGATAACTGACCTAACCATGATACCAGATTTGAAATGTTAAGTTCCTATATCTAGCGGTTTTGAAGTTAGAGGCCCATGAACATCCCCAATCTTTCACACTCCCCTCTCTCCACCCGCCACTAGTAGAGCGGCGCAGTGATGTCACTGGTGGTATAGCACCCCTCCTGTACCTTAGCACCCCTCTTGCATGAGACCCTTGGTGAGTGGCGTGAGCCACCATGTATGGCTGGGGGTTTGGGGATTTGTTTTATATCTAAGTCAATTAAATGCCCATTCTACGGCCAACCTTTATCCATGTATTTTCACATCATGTTGGGTATATATATGATTGAATAGAATTGTAAAATCATTTATTTGTCAAGAAAATACATAAGTATGAAGGTTGAAAAAGGGGTCAACAGGCTTCTGGGATAATCCCAGCTCTTCCAGTCGTAACTTAACAGAACAGGGTTTGCTAATGAGAAAACAAATACAACAATAATCACAATAACAACACACAATACGATGACTTAATTGATGACTTAAATCCAGCATGTACAATACAGAAGGTTGCAAGGTGTATAGAATATCACATGGTACAATGCAATATAACAGTGGTCAAAATAAGGAATCAAGACAGGTTGCCCGCCCAGGCAAGCTACTGACAAAATGAGGTTGCCCGCCAGAATTTCTGGGTGCGGTGAAAACAGCTTGCCCGCCATGATCTTTACTTGCTAAATGGCCTGGGAAGCTATTATTGCGAACGTTGTATAATAAACTGTTTTATCGGACTTATCATTTTTGAATCTCGGTATATGACCTGGTTATGTGACTATATAGAGTATTAACTCGTTAGGCAAGTGTGACTGGCAGTATCTGGTTAGGTATACTTCTCACCATTAAATCAGATGATACAATGATAATACAAAATAAAGTGATATTTTTTCGGTCATATACTTGTGCTAAAATTCATAAGTGCAAAAGACTAGTAGAACAAGACAAATGAAGGTCGTGATAACATACAAAATACATATTTATATATGCCTTTCAGAGAGAAGTTCATATTCTTAGTTCTCCTCTTTCTGTTGCATTAATCTATAAATGTATAAATGTGCTATTTATTTTCTAAAGTGTTTTCTAGACTCATGGGCCTTGTTTTCAGTTGATAGTGAGTTCCAGGCCACTTTTGTCTTGTATAAGAAGCTATTTTGGTATAAGTTTGATTTTGGGTTATAAATATATTTTAAAATTTTTCTTTTGGCCAATGGCTTCTAGTTGGTAAATTCCTGTCATCTATATTTGGTACAAAAGCTTCGTAAACTGAGTGCTTTCTATTAAATTTTTAAAAGAATTTGCCATTCTGTATTATTAGATAAAATGGCAGACACTGATGGAACTTCACTCAGCTAAATCCAAATTGAACTGATGAAATCAAAGATTGTTAATTACCTTGAGTGCTTGCATCGCAACTTTTTTTAACCAAGACCAGCTTGGAGATATTGTAGAAAATACAACCCCCAAAACATAGATTGTTTGTATTTGGAACATCTTCGGTCTTCCTGCGAAACAATCACTCTGTCTAACTAGAGCTTCATAGATGCTCTCGTAGTCATTCAGTATGACTACATTGTCACCAAAAATCTACAGAAAAGAAAGAATAGTTTTGTTTGACTTTATTTTGTTTTTAAAAATGTTATTTTTAAACATTTTAAAAATGTTATTCTCAGTCTAAGAAAGTAATAGAAATCAGATTTTTAATTAATCAACTTATGAATGCTGCTATATTATACAGTCATACATTTTCAATTTTTCACCAAATAATACATTTTCAAAAACAACACCAGTACTTTCACACTGTCAAGGCAGATATTCTGCTATAAAATAGTTTTGTGTAGTGGCTCCTCCACAGATCCTTGATTGAAGACTATTTGTTGATTTCAATTTTTCTCTTTTAACTTGGCTAAACACTGTCCTGAAATTTAATACATCAACTGACGTAACTATAGGGGATAAACTTTCCAAAAATCAGAACATTCCAAAAAAGTGATCTTATGAAATAAACTTTTGAAAAATATCATTTTTGCGATTTATGACTCATATCCTAGAAACACATCACAAATATGAGAGTTGTGATATAAAATGGATTGCAACTGGTGGTCACTGGAAGTGAAAATGTAAGGATTATTGCTCATGGCTTCACCACTCTCAATGATATGTACATTTTCACTCCCTGTGTGTTTGATACATTATTTGAGAACAACCACTCTTTGCAGTTCATCTGGTTTTCTCATATTTCTTGTACACTTTATTGGCTGATATAATATTTAATCAGATTATGTCCAAAAAACACTGTATCATCCATGAATGGTTGCTGTATAAAGATACTAAATTTTAAGATAACTGAACAGATAGGTAATCAACTAAATGATAGGCAAACATATTACCTACAAAGTTAAAAAACTAAACAATCCCCCTGATACAACTCTTGAGGGATAGTAAGGAATAAAGCTTTAGATGAAAAGATTTAAAAGAATAATTTGTCCATGAACCTGTAGCTTAATTTTAACAATTAAAACAGATGCCAAAATAGAGCTTCCTTCACCTTGCAGTAGACTATGTTTCCATGTTCAGCTGCCCACTTGTCTGCACTAAAGTGCAATCCTCGTTTGTCTATCTGATGACTGACACCTATGAAAGGTAGGCCTCTTGGTCCTGGTGGTAACCTTAACCGGGCTCTCATATACCACTTAGTAATGATAGCGATGACAAAACATATAAGGATTCCAATTGTAATTGACTCCATTTTCAACACTAGTTGATATACCTTAGCTTGGAACAATGGGTTTTAACCATTCCCTAGATATCCGTCCGTAATTAAAGTCACTGATGCTGCTATTGACTTGGATAGATCTATTGTTGGAAGGCCTATTTAGTCTCCCCTAACCAGTAGGAGCTATCATTATGTATCATATTGTATTACTGGGGCATGGTATCCATTTTGGATATGTATCGATCCCCAAATTTTGATTGATTATTATTTACCTTTCTCACAACCCTCCGACTCGGCAAACAACATTGCGTGATGGAATGATCGTCACAAAATGATCGTCATTGATTTGCGTCATTTGATTTACTCAACCAATCAAAACAAGTCTCTTGGTATTGGGTGTATCAAACATGTGTTGATCATCAAATAGGTTGATCTCACTCATATATGATCTCACTCTATATGATAACACCCAAACTTGTGATATAAAATATTATCTATAACACAATGGTATACTATTCATTTATTTATATAATTGCATGTTTGCAGTAATATAAATAGCAATAATGTATCAATCATATACCTATATCATAGGGGATTTCCATAGCTGCCATTTTCAATCTTGATTCGCATGGATTTAGAGGACTAATGGTACAGTGTAAAATCTAAAGAAAACATGTTCAGTATCGAATATTTATCAGTGCTCTAATGTCAATATCCATGCGTGATACATGTTTCCCTGACACAAGTCTCCATCTTTCCCATCATGCATTTGGTTTTTCTGGATCATTTATTCAAGCTATGATATTGGTAATTACATTCTTGCAATTTTCGATAAACTATCTTGCTGAATCTTTGTATGGTAGATTTCAACATAATCCATCCAATGATGCACTGTGACAGACATGCGCAGTGGCACATGCAAATCCCCTATTGTATTGTAGTGATAAATACAAATCACTCTCCTATCAAGAATGTCACTCACACATTCATAATGGATGCTTGACTCCTTTTAGTAAGTGTGGATTGGGGTCAATTCAGTATTATTATATATAGATTTGGATTTGGGGCGTTCATCCTTTGATTAATTCAGATTATGGACCCTTTATCTGGTGATATATCAATGTCTATATCAGTGGAGTATCTCTCTATATATATATCAATCATTTAATCGGTGTCAGTCAGTCAAACGGTTGGTGTAATATAATTTTAATTGACGTTTCCACTAACATGGTATAAAATGGTATAAAAATACAATTGTAAATCATGTGTAAAATTGGTATCAATAAGATAATTAATAAGAAGAGGTAAAAAATTCATATCAATACACTTCTTTTTCTTTTTTAACTGTGTTTTTATGAGAAAAGAATCAATCAAATACTATACAATGAACTTGACACTGTATGTTCAATAGAAAATAAGAAAACCAACCAAATTTAATGAACATCTGGATGAAAAATAAACTTATAAATCATTTGTAAAATTGATATCGAGAAGATAATTAACAAGAAGAGGTAAAAAATGGAAAATGGTCCATGTAAACATGCCAGACCACATCGAGCTATTGAAGCTATTTGTGATGTGTTTTAGGAAAATGAGTCACAAGTCGCAAAAGTGTTATTTTTAAAAGTCATTTATTCACAGGATATATTTGTGCGAATGTTTTAATATTTGGGATGCTTAACGCCTCTCGTAGCCTCAATTCGTACCGAATTTCAGGACAGTGTAATAAATACATCCATGTATTTCTAGGGTTGTCGTAATGAATATATTTAGCTACTTTACTAGTAATTGCTCACCCCAAAATACTGCAACCTTTGTTTTCAATAATAAAAATATAACACTTAAAATGTAGAAAAGCATATTAAATGTCCTATTGTTTACTATCATTAGAATCGGCTTGTTCTTATCTTTTCAAATATAATAATATTATCTCAAAATCCATTTTTTGCGACTTATGACTTGTTCCCCTAAATCGGATCACATTTGTACACCCCATGTTTAGCATTGTAAAATGCCAGAAGGCAAAGCAGGTTATGTTCGAATAAAGGATTTAAGAAATGGCGGTCATGGCAGTCCACGATAGGAATAGCGAGCATGAGTTTGTTATCTTGTTATCAAGAGGAGGTGGAAGGGCAGGTGGGGAGATGGACATAGATAAGGGGAGGGAGGAAGGGAATGACCAGGCATGGCTAGCTAATGGGCATGGCTTGATAGAGGGTATGCATATTTTATAATTCTTTTGTTTTGTAAGTGGGTTCATGATTGGATCTCTTATAAATGTATTATTGTTAATGTATCATCACAATTATGAACAATTGATTACTTGTCATAATGCTCTGGCACTCTTTGCACTGGCCCAAAGTACACACCACTACACTCTGTTTGAAACCTACTTAAGTAGAGTAAACATCAAAGCGACCTAATGGTAGCCCTACAGCAAGCCTCTCCAAGTAGATCTCAAATAGAGTGTGGTTGTGTTAAAAGTGCTAGTTAAAAACTCTAAATTACCTTCAATTTCCTTCAATATATTATTTTTTTTTTTTTTTTTTTTTTTTTATTTTTATACGACAGTACCTTCAATTCATGGCCTCGCGGTAAGGCGATTTTATGGACACCTGTCTTAATATATTAACCTTTCTATCATAATATAATTAATATGGTATTATACAGTGATATGCAATTTCTTTATGAATCAATAAAAGAATATACAATTTCAATACAATATGATTAGTCAGTCATCGTCTGAGTCAATGGTTTTGTCGAGGGGGCGGGTGTATTTTTACCGATACGTGGGTATTTTAGTCAAAGTGCCCATGTTCGCGTTGTCTGAGCAATAACATGTGTTTTAAGTGACTTTTTAGCTCGTTTTCTTCTAAGTTTCTAATATTGCTGTGTAATTTGTTCCAATTATAAGATATCTGGTATGAAAGGGACCTTTTATCACTTTCCGTTCGTGGCATAAATTGTTTCAGTATAATGCCATCATGCCGTCTGGTGTTTCTGTTTAGAACCTCTTGATTACCTTCATGCTGACTCTGCTTTTTACCTCTTTTTATCAGTAGAAGTTCCTGCCTATTTGTAACTGATAGTATCTTATATTTCTCGTGCATTTCTACTCTTGTAGTATCATTGTCTGCTTTTACCGCTATTCTAATTGCTCTATTTTGAAGTGCCTGTATCTTCTTCATCTTTGTTTTGCAGACGGGCGTTAAAAATACGAGGCTGTAATCTAGAATTGATAATATATATGTCTTTAACAAGAGTATGGCTGCGAGCTCTGTTAAATATGGCCTCATAATACTTAGTTGGTGTATACGATAATTTAGGTTTTTGTGGAGTTGTCCGACCTGTTTAAGCATGTTTAGCTTCCTATCAAGGTTTATTCCGAGATATTCATAGCTGTCTACATTTTCTAGGCTTATATTATTGATTTTTATAACTGGCTTTCTATTTAAGTTCTTTCTGGTGAATAGCATACTTTTCGTCTTTTTTATGTTTATTTTTATTTTGTTTTCAATCGACCATCTGTAGAACAGAGCCATATCTTCTTCCATGATGTTTTCCAATGTATCTATATCCGTTCCTGTTATATATATTGCAGTATCATCTGCATATAATATGCATCGACTTCTCATGTTGAGATTTTTAATATCGTTTGCATAGATCAGGTACATTAATGGTCCGAGTACAGACCCCTGCGGTACGCCGCAGCCTATAGCTAATTCAGAAGAGGTGTTATCTGTTGTCTGAACTCTCTGTGTGCGGTTACCTAGGTATGACCTAATCCAATTCAGATACGCTCCTTCAATACCACATTTTTCCATTTTTTCTGTCAAAATTTCATGATTAACGCTGTTAAATGCCTTACTGAAATCGATAAAAATAGTTAAGACTAGTTCCTGTTTGTTTAATGCTTCATTTATCGGACTTAATAATGTTGTTAGTGCATCTGCCGTACCACGTTCAGGAAGGTAGCCATATTGGTTCTTGCATAGTATATCATTATCTAGGAGGTGTGTTTGTATTCGTGGCGTTACAATTTTTTCCAATAGTTTACCGACAAGGTGTATTAAAGTAATTGGTCGTACATCTTCTATCTTTTTTGGCATTTCTTTCTTGGGTATGGCTTTGCAAAGGCTTCTTTTCCAGTCTAATGGAAATATACCATCTTTTAATGACATATTGAATATGTAGGTTAATTGCTTAGTTAATGCCATTAGTCCATCTTTATACAATCGACTGTTTAGTTCAGTGCAGCCGGATGGTTTTTTAATTTCTATTTTCCTTACTAGTTTTATTACCTCTTCTTCATCGATTTCTTCAACTTCTAGCGGCCTTGCAAAATCTTCTCTAACTATATTGTGATGTATGTCTGGAATTTCTGACTGAATTTTATCTCCTATCGCACAAAAAAATATATTCGTATGCTCTGCCAGGTCTAGTCCTTTTAATGCTTTTCCATCATCGTCATATAGCGTGGTAATATTTGTACTTCTCTTCCCTTGTAGTTCCGCGACAATTCTCCAAAATTTTTTACCGTCATTTTTATTTTCTTCCAGTAGGTTTCTATAAAATCTTTGTTTTGCCTGTTTGAGATTTTTGTTAAACTCGTTTCGAGATCGTCTGGCGATGCTCAAATCTTCTAAGTTTTTTGTTCTGTTTGCTTTTCTAAATGCTAGTCTCCGTTCTTTAGCTAAACGCATTAAATTTTCATCATACCAGAATGGTCTTTCTGTTTTAAACTTATACCTTTTCAGTGGTGCTAGGTGGTTTGCACCTTCTTTTAGTTGCTCTAACATAATATTCCAGGCTTTATCAATATCATTACAGGAGTATAAAGTGTCCCAGTCGTATTCTCTCAAATACTGCGCTAATTTTTCTTGTGTATAATTTCTAAAGTTTCTTCCCATAAACTCTGTACCCTGGCGTATTTCCCTTTCTGATTTTATATTCAGGTATATACCTTGGTGGTCGGAGATATTATATTCTATTGTGCCATATCTATAGTCCATTTTTATATTTACCATATAAAAATCTAGGATAGAGTCTTTATATAATCCATATCTAGTGGTATTCTCCATTCTAATTTCTAGGCTATGTTTTCTGCTAAAGCGGTCTAATAGTGCGTATTTCCTATCAGCTTTTTCCGTCAGATCAATATTAAAATCCCCTACTATGATCGTGTCATAATTGGTTTTGTTTGCTAATCTCTGGCTTGTTATTTCTTCCAATATATTAGATATTTCTGATAAACCTTCAGATGCATTGCATGCCGGTGGGCGATATACGCAAATTATCAATTTCCTTTTTATATTCTCTTTCCTAACTATCATCGCTTGTAATTCAATATTTTTGGTTTTTTCTCTGTCTATATTAATTTCTTCTATGTCCAGATCCTGCCTAACAAATGTACACAGTCCTCCTCCGTGTTTGTCAGTATCTCTATCTCTCCTAAGGCAATTATAATTTTTATGAGCTATATATTCGGTTGGTATTGTTTTTCTTAGCCACGTTTCAGATAAGCATAAGATTTCTGGATTATGATCAAGTATGTCTAAGTGAATTGAATCTTTCTTTTGCATTATCGATCTAACATTTAGATGTAATATTTTGAATCCATTTCTTTTTGTTATGTCAGTCCATCTTTTTAGGGCCATGTCTTATTGTCAGTGAACGTTAGTGGAGATGGAAGAGGCTTATTGTAAGCGCTATTATCATTATAAATACATAACAGAGTGACTTATTGTAAGCGCAATCCATTATGGCGAATCATAGAGTAATAAATCTACAGTTCATATAAGCGATGTTCAGAAATTTCAAAGGCATTAGGAAACATCATCATATGTCACTATATAGCTCCAATTACACACAGAATATCTTATAAGGTTGGGGTGACTTATTGTAAGCGCAGAGACCTCATGAGATAACATTCATAAGCATAGTACAAAACATTTTTAGAAATGAAACTAATATGTAACAATATCTAGTAATCAGTCATCTGAGATTGGGAAGACTTATTGTAAGCGCAACCTTCATTCAGTAAATAATTCGCACAAAGAATAACATTATACATAGCATTGGACTGATCATTATGTGCATTAAAGCGTGCATAGATATACATACATGTATGCATTTTTTTTAGAAGCTACAGAATAATCTTTCATAAGGTGCACATGAGTAGTAACATCACTTGATGAATAAAGAAGCACAGTTAAACTATTCCAGTCACCATAATTCTTGATGTCAAGGAGGGGCAAACCAAGGCGACTCAAGTAGAAAGCTCCACCCCTTCTCAACCCATGGGAAGAAGGTACCATGTATACCCACTAGCTTAGAAGAAGCTTTAAGCTTAGCAGAATACCAACGATATGATATAGGGGAACCTCCAGGCATGACAAAAAGATTTGATGTACCATCTAGCTTTGTAAAATGTAAGTAAGCCCTTAGTCTTCAGACTGGTCATAATAAGTAGGACTTTGCTTCAACTACAGGTACTTGCAACATTCTTTCGCGAAATTGTATAGTCTTAGATGATCGTATAGACAAGAGCATACCATTGAAGAAATGATAGACATTCTTCGTAATAATTCAGGGTCAGTAGTTGGGCGAGAAATTAATCAACGCAACACACAGAGATGTATGCTTCAGGTCAGTAGGATCACTTAAAAGAGGTCGAACTAATCACTGATCTTTATTCTTATACTAGACAGATTAGAACGAATACACTGGGCCTGTGCTGATTGGCTTAGGTCTCTCTGGACCAATTAATCAACAGGTTAGATTAGAGATTTAACTTAAAAATTAGACAATTTATGCTTGTCAATTTTACACCATAATCAGTGAAAACAACATCGGAAACCTTGCTACTTGGATAGATCTATTGTTGGAAGGCCTAGTTTGTCTCCTTCAACCAGTAGGAGCTGTCATTATGTAGGATATTGTATTGCTGGGGCATAGTATTCCTGAGATTCTCATTGTCTCATTACTTGTATTGTGTCTGGTGCTATATTTAAATGAACAAATTATTGTAAGCATTCTCCCAATTTGTATAATATTCACAATCGCATTCACAAACCTTTCTATAACAGATTTGATTGGATGGAATAACTACAAACTGGTTGAATCATTAAGGTACTTGTTGTGTTAAAGATGAGGATGTGTTTGTCTACAGTTTTGCTGTTTTTAATTTATGATTTTTAGTATGTCCTTGAGGCACAGTAACATTGGTTATGATTTGTCAATTTGGGCACCAGCCTTTATAAAGGGAAACATTGTTACTAATGCATTATGGGAAAGTTTAGGTATGAGCAAAGTTAGCAGTGTAATTAGAGCAGATATTCTCTGATAGAATGCATGTTCATGTTTAAGATTGCTCAATTTTAGTTCCTCCCTTACACCTTCATTTATTCTTATTAAATACTTTAATTAAAACTAAACAAATGAAGTAAGACTTGATGGTCAATGAGTTTTATAATTTTGTTATAATTTTTTCCATTTTTGTTGATACACAGACTCTCGGGGATTTTTCAGTGGAGGCGGGTATTTCAAAAACATTGTGGGATTTGATATATAAAACTTCAATGAGTTTTATTATATAGATCTAATTGCTCTTTCATTCTCAGGGCAAGAAGCATTCAAAAGCTGTGGAAATGATGGCGAAGGGGGTAATTGTGACTCATAAATTTAGACAAAACAATGATGGTAGTTATTTAACATGGAAGTGTGAAAGAATTTCAAACCAGAATTATCTAACAACCAGGAAAATACATTCTGTCTGATCCCCTGTTTTGATTCACGGTTTACTTCACCTGATATGGTTTGGGTGATAAAGACTTATATATAGAGATCAAGATAAATAGAGGTCAATATATGGATCTATATGACTACTGTTTACTTCTGATTTATTTTATCACAACAGTTTGCTGGTAATTTTCATGTATGTTTAGTCATTGTGTGAAGATTAATTGATTTTAATTTGTTGAACAGTTTTGGCACTGGCAAATACAAATCCTCTTCCAATTTTCTTTGTAAAATGTTGTATCATGTCCTCATTATTGATTGTCTGATTGATAATTGTTTATTTTTCATACTGGAAAGGAGAAGCTTTCATATAAAATCTGGCGTTCAGTCTCAACTGGTCTACTTACAATTTTCAAATTGTCTTCAAAATTGATGTTTTTCAAAGTGTTTTTATCACAAGATCTCCTAATTGACATGTTCTGATAGTTAGTGGGTTCAGCATCTATACTCATATAATTTTGGGACATTGTGATAAATATATCCTTGCGTTTTGGAGGCTCTTATATGGAGTATATTTAGTTACTTTACTGGTGATTACCCATCCAGAAACATTGCAAATTTTTCTTTTTCAAAAATTAAAATATCAAATTTAAGATATAGAATACATGTGACCCTAGTGTTTACTATCATTGGAATCAGCTCAGTCTCCTCTTTTCAAATATGATCCCGACTTATGACTTATTTTCCTGGAACAGATCACATTTGGATTATTTGCACATTAATTTTGGTCATGCCATCATCTATTTCTGTGGAGATAAAACCTTTCCCCCCAGGTTTCCTCCAGTGGTTGTTTTTTCACTTGCTTCAATTCTTTTGTGTAATTTAAAGTTAAATGCCAGCGTTGTCAGCACTGCAGCAGACAGGAATTCAAGGAACTAATGCATGAAACAGTAGAAGTCAATATATGTTTCAATATATATTGTCTGCACTATATATTTATATAAATCAGAGGTTGGCCAGTTTGGGTCGCCATCTAGTGTATGTATTGTTTACCAAACATCTCTCTCACCTGGGTCGGTTCACTTACCTGTTGGCGACCAACCACTCCACACCTCTCACAGCACCTTTCATGTGGAAAAACATCTTTAAATAAACATAGGGCGGTCACTTGACAGCCGGCCATCAAGGCAAATTCAGTTTCCCAGTTATTTTTCCACACGCCATTTATTTTGTTCAAAGTTTGTCTTAAGAAATTTGTTTGGTGGAACACAAAATGCCAAAAAAACTGGATGTTATATTATTTTGTGTTTTAGGGATGAGTGAACTTTACTTCCATTTACTATGTATTTCACTGGGGGAAACTCATTGTGATACAAGTTTAGCTGAATAACTTTTTTTTAGTTTAATGACTCCTTATTCTTTTTTAATTGGGAGGGTAAAATACCATGTCAGCAATGTATATAAATATATGCAGATTTTAAAGAAAATCGTATGATTCAATCATATGCTATTGGGGAAAATGCAGAACATACCAATTTTCCCATAAACTTCTATAGTGAAGAGTAGTACATTTCAGTGGTCCCTGAAATAAAAACTAATCCAATGACATATGTGATGTGTTTCAAGAAAATGAGTCATAAGTCGCAAAATTGATATTTTTCAAAGTGTTTTTTTTACAAGATCACATTATTGGAATGTTCTGATTCTTGGAGAGTCTGTCACTTGTAGTTATGTCAATCAATGTATCAAATTTCAGGACAATCTATGTAATATATCCTTTAGTTTTAAAGGTCCTCATATGGACTACATTTAATTACTTTCCTGTTTAGTGACCCCCAGAAATATTGGAAACTTTTTTTTCAAAAACGAAAATATCAAACTTAAAATTTAGAAATACTTATTATTTCATTAGACTGTTTACTATCATTGGGATCGGCTTGATCTCATCTTTTCAAATATGGTGGTATCTCAAAATCTATTTTTTGCGACTTATGACTCATTTTCCTGAAACACATCACATATGGTTTTTGGGAGCTTTCTGGGTTCCCCCAATCATGTTCTTTCTAAATCCAAAGTTTAAAGAAAAGTCCATGATTCATGCATTTTTTTATATCAAACACTGGTATTTACCTTTAACATATTTCTGGTCAATATTCACATGGAGGGTCAGAAAAGTTTTTTTTTTTTTTGGACGTGTTTATTTTCAACTTAAGATTAACAGGAAAATTTATGCAGAAATAACCGCCGCAGACAATTTGCGTTTTTATAGGTCATCTGCACACTTCTCTATCGGTTGAGTATCGTTATATTTAATTGGGTGAAAATTTCATTATAATTATATAATAATACACGTTGATCATCAAAGATGTTACATCAGTATTGGATGGACAGATGAAAAAATAGAAATAATGGGTAATGGTGTATTCAAATCTCTAATGCCATTAAGTTTTGAGGTGAGGAGTGAGGGGAGGAGCAAGCTGAGCAAGTAGTCCAATTTATGTTTTTTCTAGATAATGCTTTTTGATGAGAATTTTGAACATGGTTTTATCTTGGATTTTACGTAATTTGGTGGGCAGTTTATTCCAGTTAAAAGATACTTGATAATATAGTGAATGTTTGTCTGAATCTTTCTTTGGGATGAATAGTGGGAGGGTCGGGGCATCCATTAGGCGAGTTGCTCTAGCGATTTGGGGTTCATTATTTAATCTTCTTTTTTCAACGGTGGTAAATGCCAGTTTGGAGAGAAGAAAGCCGGTTCTATTTTCTAAAGTCATTGTTTTAGTACGGATATGGATTTTGGTGGTTGGCGTTCTGGGTAAGCATCCAAGAGCAATTTTCAGCGCTTTGTTTTGTAATCGTTGGATTTTTATTAGTATTTTTTTACTACAGTTGCTGAGAAAGGGGGCACTATAGTCAATGATTGAGAGGATATTTGCTTTAACTAATAGTAAGGCGCTTTTAGTATTCAAGTTTGGTCTAATGATTGCAAGCTGGTGAATTCTAAAATTTAGTGATTTTATTAGAATGTTACTCTGCTCTTGGAAACTTAAATTATTATCGATATTAATACCAAGATATGAATAGTTTTTAACACATTCAATTTCTGTGTTATTTATTCTAAGGAGTAATTGATTATTGGTCTTTCTTTTTTCTCCAAACAGGATTGTTTTAGTTTTATTGGCATTTATGAGTATTTTATTAGTAGTTGACCATTTATAAAATTCGTCCAGATCCGTGTTCATACTTTTTTTAAGGTCAGAAATGTTCTCGCCAGTAGTATACAAAACAGTGTCGTCAGCGTACAATAAAAATCTGCATGACAAATTCAACTTATTTATATCATTGGAGAATACTAGGTAAATGATAGGTCCAAGAATCGATCCTTGGGGGACACCACAGCCTATTTGTAGTTGTTTAGAATATGTGTCACCTAGTCTTACATACTGCGATCTTTCGTGAAGATATGATTTCAACCAACTTAGAGCAAGATCCTTAAAGCCAATTTTTTCGAGTTTTTTAATAATTATATCATGATTTACACTATCGAAAGCCTTACTAAAGTCTATAAAAGTTGCTGCTGTTAAAAGGTTCAAATTGTTATTCTTGTTTATTAATGTTATCAATTCGTAAAGGGCTTCTTGTGTGGATCTTTTTTACGGAAACCGTACTGGTGCTCTGTTAGGATATTATTATTGTCCAAGTGGTTCCAAATTTGGGTTGCGATGAATTTTTCTAGGAGTTTACCCCCTATATGGGTCAGTGCTATAGGCCTGGTGTCCCCAGGATAGATAGTGTTGGGTTTTTTTGGAATTGGCTTTACAATAGCTACTTTCCATGTTGATGGAAATATACCTTGCCTGATAGACGTATTCATGACCTGGAGTAGTTGTCTTGATAAGAGGTAAAATAGTTCTTTATAAATGCTGGCAGAGATTTCTTTACATTTTACATTTAGAATCGATCTGATGAGATTCTGGGAGTTTTTTTTTCTCTATAGATTCCCTCAAACCACTTCCGTCCCCATAAATCAGTCCCTATAGATCAGTATCAAGCCTATAGATCAGTATCAAGACTTCCGTCTCCATAGATCAAGAGATCAGTATCAAGCCTATAGATCAGTATCAAGACTTCCGTCTCCATAGATCAAGACTTCCGTCTCCATAGATCAAGACTTCCGTCTCCATAGATCAACCCAACCCAGTCAACTTTCGAATGAAATCCTCTGTGCGCTATATAGACTACCGTACACAATGCAACGCCAAGTGAACATGCACATGAGTGGGTATGCCGAAGGGTCTCCACATCTCTTCCGGTCTATAACGTAAGCACGTATAGCTTCTGAAGCCGCCATTCATTTATTACTCGATTCCCGTCGACTAAATCTTCGCTATCGGGCTCAAACACTATTTAAAACATTTCTACCGATTCAAATCTTTTATTCATTTCTTTTTTAAGTCCCTAGACACACGGACACGGCATTCGAGAACCGGAAGTGTCCGATGCTTGCCGCGTTAGTCGGAAACTGTATGATACCACGACGGCTGGCCGAGTGAAGTGGGCGGGGCTTAGCGGAGAAACAGCCAATCAGAGGTGCGTATTCGCTAATGTTTACGTTCAGCCAGCTGGCGTGTTTTCACAAGGTTCCGCTGCTTGCTATCCAAAGCATAGTTTTCAGTAAAATAGGGAAATCACTTCCGGTCTCATAGAAAGGCTGACGACTCGCATGGCTTTGCATGATATTTTGGATGTTTTTGGACGGAATAAAGAAGGTTTGTCTATCGTTTTTGCTCTAACATTAAGGGAATCTCATCAATTCTCTTCTAAAAGCAATAATTTTCTCGGATTTTTCTGGTCGCGGTCTCTATAGCGTCAGGGAATTCTCGGGCTTCGCCCTCGAACTCCCTGACGCTATAGAGACCGCGACCAGAAAAAACCTCGAAAATTATTCCTTAACCAGATGATTTTGTGATATCAATATCTGCAATCAATTCTAAGAGGGATTCGTTAGTCAATAGGTTAAAAGCAGGGCAGTCTTCACTTAATATTTCGTCATGCAATGAGATAAGGATTTTTTCAATTTTATTTTGTATTTTGTCGCCAATAGTGCAGTAATGCTCATTTAAGAAGTTTGCTGAGTCAGAAGTATTTAGTTCAATATTATTATCGTCACATATATTTGTTAGATCTTTTTTCTTTTTCGAGGTAATTTCATCTATGGTGCGCCAAAGTTTCTTGCTATTATGAGAATTATTTCTTAATAGAGTGGTGTAATATTGTGATTTAGCCCTTCTAAATAAAGTGTTGACATAATTTCTCTGGTTCTTAGCGGCTTGGATATCGTTTGAGTCTTTGGTAATATTGGAAGTTTTATATAATTCGTCTCTAGTCTTACAGGCCTCCGCAATTTCAACCGAGTACCAGACAGGCCTACCACTATGAAAGTGTATCTTTTTCCAGGGGCCAGTGTACCTGCAATCTCCAATATAACAGAGAAAAGTCTATCCCATGCTCTATCCACATCCTGAATATCGTAAAAATGATCCCAATCAATATCTGCGAGGATGGCATTGATTGATTCCTGGTTAAATTTTCTCATTGATCTGATTCTCTTTTTCGACCCTGGTGTTTTTTTGATACGCTTATGTTTGATAGTAAGATATATGGCTTGGTGGTCCGAAATGTTATAGTTTATTGTGCCTGCTGTGACAGCTTTATTGCATTTAAACATAAAGTAGTCTAATATGCTATCTTACTGGAGCCCATAGCGTGTAGTAAATTTTTTATTAATATTAAGGTCAAAATCTTGGGCTAATTCAATTATCATTTTATATTTGGGGTCTTTTTTGTCGCAAAGATCAATGTTAAAGTCACCCACCAGGATTATTGTACCCGGATGTTTAAGTTCTTCATGGGATTGAAGGATTTCTCTGAGTTTGATACAACATTGATTAATATTCGATTGCGGCGGCCGATAAATTAGTCCTAGCCGTATGGGTTTCATAAAATCTTTCTTGACTGTTATGTGGAGTAGTTCTATTGTTTCGTTACTAGCGGAAAGGTCCCAGTCGATAGTGTACTGATATTCGTTCTTAATATACACACATAGTCCTCCACCATGTTTATTTGATGACCGATTATAATTGATAAGGTTATAATTTGGGTGACTTAATAGGTCAAGGGTCGCATCATTCTTTAACCACGTTTCTGAGAAACATATTATATCAAGGTCTGCACTTAAGATATCTCTTTTAACCTGCTCAATTTTGCGATTAATTGAACGAATATTCAAGTGTACAATTTTAAGACCCGTTTGCCTATTAAGACTATCCCAGCCATCTAAGCTAGTTTCAGTTATCATACCCACAGCTTAGTCTGTCTTCTATGATAGAGTCGTTTAGTCACATAAATATATTGCCTATTCACCAGTATATACATCGCAATGGTGTAGTATAAGCAGATCTCAAAGAAGGAAGAAAGGGCGGTCTGGGGTCCTAGGCAACGATTATCGTCATCGTGGGAGCCCCAGTCCACATATTAGTTATTTGGTTTCCTAATTGCTATAGTTATCAACATGACTAATACGTCATCCAAGGATAGAAAATTCGGAGACTTACCAGCCTTGTGGGAAGGTAATAAAGTTAAATACCAGTACATTCAGTGAGAATCCTAGTGTGGGTCGTACACATACATTTTAGGCGAGTGACATGTTTAGATAGAGAGTCCAATCTGGTACCAAGGTTTGGGTTGGCGTCTCTGTCCAGTTGTGTAAAAATAGAGAACAGTACATATAGAGTCATTGGGAACAAGTATATACAAATCAGTGTATATGTTGGTAGGCCTCTCGGACTGGGTCAATCAGATCCACACCTGATGATTATCATCGCTGTGTTTTGCCAATCCCCCAATGCGGGAGACCCACCAATACTGAATCAATGAACATTTTAGGCACATGTAAATTACAATTTTTTCAATAGGCTCAGATGGTTCCGGATGATTATCATCGTTGAACATAAATTGCCGTCTCCAAACCCAGTGATATATACATAATCAATAGTGGATGTACAACATACTGTTAAGTAGCAATTGTCAACTGTATATTTCAACATTATGATTACAATTTATTAGAGATCGTACAAAATGCAAGTGTTACCTCGTCCGCAGATTGTGAAAGCACATGAATTTCAAGCTCACCTTATGCCAGCGATGAGGTATCGTCGTCAGACTAGCGTACATTTTACCATCTGAAATATCTAGGTTGATCATAATATAAACAATGGTTATATGCAAGTGGAGAGTAATTGGTAAATAAACAATAGTAAACAGAGCGACCTCGTGGTTTTTAGTTCAGTTTCTGGTATGTTATATATTGAATCCAACAACATTTGGTCAAACAATAAGCGATGATTATCATCATCCCATCGTAGTCTAAGTAATTGGAAATTATATATCTAGTCTTGGTGTATTGTGAAAGAGTTTAATCTGTTTTGACCAGTTCAGTAATACCAAATCGTCCAGGTGTATCCCATCTGGTAATCTTGTGTACGTGTGGCGAGGTTTGTGGCGCTCATACTTGTGGACTTTCGTGATGAGATGGGGGTGATTGATATTTCGAGTGGAGTTTAGCATTCTTAGGTCCTGATTAATAGTGAGTATTGCATCGGAAATCATGTTTTGGTATGGTGAGAAGTCATGTAATCTGTTCGCTCTGTTTAGATCTACCCCAATTAGACCCCTGAGGGCGATGTTGCATATTTGGCGTTCCTGGTAAAGGGTTTCTAGAGAGAGATCATACTTGGTTTTCATGAGCCGCACTAGGTCTCCTTCATGGTAAGAGGCGAGTGTTATCTCTTTTGTTTCTGGGTTTTTACAACAGAAGTCGCATATTCCGCCGATGAGTATGGCGTTGGTTGGATGGTGTCTATTAATCAGCGTTTGCAGTTCATAAGTGAGTCTTTCTAGTTTTGCACCACTAAATGAGTATACCAAGATGTCGTTTGAGTCGATGAAGGATTGTAATCGTTTTCCACGGGAATCAGTTACAATTAGATGGTAGTATTCATTGTGGCTGAAATATATGAAATATTTCTAGTTAGATATATATATGCTAGCTAGAAAGCAGACCATTTGAGGAAAGTTTACACATGTGGCTAAGCGAAACCCTATTATCAATTGAAATCTTGTCCAAAGGATTAGAAGTTTTACTGTCAGGTTTTTGCGCTTTTACCTGTGATTTGGCCGGATTCTTTTGCTGTCCTTTGCTGCGGGTTGTAGCAGAATTATTTGGCTTTGATTTTCCTTGCTCCTGCGTAGTATTGGAGCTTTTAGGTATTTTATCCTCTCTACCCGTGGATACAGATCTTGTTCGTGTAAAGGAAGGAGTCAACTTCTCAGCGTAGGACGTACTCTGCATAGTGACTGACCCAACGGTGGCTTTGGGTGGTGTGTGTGCTTGTTGTTGCGGAGATGAGGGGGGGGGCATTTCAGAGCGTATCCGACCTCGTGGACCAAGAATTGTATCCTCTAGGTTGGTAGGTATAGAGCGTGGCATTTGCTGGCTAAGTGCATAGGTTGGGAAATCGACATCAGAAAGGTCTTCTTGGTGGTCGGTTGTCCAGTTACTATGAGCTACCCCTCCTGTGGCTGTGCTTAGTTTCTTTTTTTCAGATTTGTTGTCTTTTTTCCTATTTAATTTCACTGAAAAAACAGCTAAGTAAAATTACTGAAGAAAAGAATCAAGATCACGAGAAAATGCTCTCTCTGGAGACTGATCAACGTAGATCCAATATCATTATTGCGGGGGTCCCATACGACCGTTCTGAAGATATTGATAGAGTAGTGTTACAGGTCTTACGTGTGATTAACCCTAGAATACAAGAGGATGAAATTTTCCATGCGAGAAGACTAGGTAAATACCAACTGGGCACAAAACAAATTCTAGTGAAACTTAAGAACGAAGTGGTCCGCAATTACATCTACGACAAGCGCTCTAGGCTAAAAGATAATACATCATTCCCCAAAGTGTTCATCAACCCGGACCTTCCGGAGGAGATTCAAGAAAGAAAAAGCAAACTCCGCACTGTAATATATCACGCAGAAAAGCAAGACGGAATAGAAGTTGGCAAAATAGTGAGAGACAAGATCCAAATAGGAGGAATTTGGTATAGACACGACCAACTGGAGTTGTTGGACGAGGGCCTGAAACTTAGTAACGCGAAGACCAAATGTTATTTTCACTCTCTACTATATCATCCATTTTACTTATCACTTGTTCAAGATTTCTGTGGGCGCATTTCAATGATTTCTTAAGAGAATCTACAGACGAATCCTCGTCGGCGATCTTATATTCAGATATTTGCGAAAGTTCATATGTTGGGATAGCTTCCAATGGCTTAGACAGTGTTTGCACGTTTGTTTGTAGTTGAGGGATTAGTGGGTGTGAGAAAGCTTTCGTTAACTGCTGCCCGGTTAGAAATGCTGGTTTATCCCCTTCCATATTGAGGCGATATTGGGTGATTTTCGGTGAAATGTTGCTCAAATATGGTGATAAACATATAACAAAGTTTCAATTTTGGACTCACTCAGCTCTCCTCCTCTCGCTCATTTTAGCAATGTCCTTTATAGAATGATGAGTCAGGTATGTCCAAAGTTATGGTATGCTTGAGTGGCGATCGGCGTAGCTCCAGAAAATACGTCCGTCACCTCTGATGATCGGTCTCTCAATCCTGACAACATTTGGCCCCCTAGACCCCCCCTGGGTACCCAAAAATAAATTTCACATTAACCAGTTGAGTTCGTATTATTTATCAACCTTATATGTATGCGCATTGAACTACCAAGTATGGAACAATTCTGATTATTAGTTATTTTTTTACAGAGGGTTGAAAAATGTGATGTGTTTTAGGAAAATGAGTCATAAGTCGCAAAAATGGATTTTGAGATATCATTATATTTGAAAAGATGAGATCAAGCTGATTCCAATGATAGTAAACAGTCTAATAATCTTCAAGTATTTCCAGATTTTAAGTTTGATTTTGTATTTTTGAAAAATAAGTTTGCAATATTTCTGGGGAGCAATAACCAGTAAAGTAACTAAATGTAGTCCATATGAGGACCTTTAAAACGAATGGATATATTACATAGATTGTCCTGATATTTGATACATCAATTGACATAACTACAGGTGACACACTCTCCAAGAATCAGAACATTCCAATAAAGGGATCTTGTGAAAAAAACACTTTGAAAAATATAAATTTTGCGACTTATGACTCATTTTCCTGAAACACATCACAAATAGCTCCCAAATATGGAAAAAATGCCAAAAATAGCATGTCTCCTACCGTCGGCCAATGTGAATAAGAATATAAAATGCAAGTAAAATTAATATTTGTATTTTATTTGCCATCATATCATATAATTATGTATAGATAAAGACTCAGAAAATGATATAAAATGATTATGACAGTAAATGTGTATAAATACATCACAAATCGAGCTGGGGAACAGGTATATATTTTTTGCTTCACTTCTGTGCTTTGCCTAACAAAGTAAGGAAATAAATGGGAATTTAAATTAGAAATAAAAAAAAAAAAATATGCACATACTGTATTGAACTATTTTGTACCTAATAGGGCTCGATATAAGGGTGATAATGCTTTTTAGTTTGTGAAAATATTCTAACTAGAAGAAAAGTTACAGCCAAATAACAGTTTGTGATGGCAAATTTTAGGGCAAATTTTAGGCCAAAAAACGGCAGAATACGGTAGGATACAGCCAGGGATACGGTAGGAGACAGCACAACTAAAAAGCATTTTGCTCTAAGGATCATGTAAAAACTACTCGGAAATTATGAATTTTGATATACATAAACTGATATTAAGCAAAGTCAATTAATAAATGTCAAATTTAAAGTTTATTATTAAACTTATGCCTTATAAGGCCCTAAAAACCCTTAAATAAGGCCGACGGTAGGATACAAAGTCTCCTGTTCCAGGGATTTTTGAAATCATGTTATTTTTTGCCTATGAGTCATGAAAAAGTTAAATAAATACATCATGTTGTCAAATTGGTGGAATTGGCCATATTCATTTCTAGACTGTTTTGTTGGCAACACTCTAGTTATTGATTTTCACTTGTTTCTTGCTTAACAGAAAGAGGTTTAACAGAAATACATTTGTAACCCAATGCATTTTACCATTATTTAACATCATTGGATAATTTTCATTTTTTTTTTAGATTTTTCCACCTTAAGCAAGTGTGCCGACGGTAGGATACAGGAGGGGGGTACCCACATTTTTTTTTTAATTATTTTGATGGCTTTTGGCCAAAAAAAATTTTTTTTGCATTTTTTTTTGACACAGATCATATTCACGTAACCTACTATCACAACATACTAAAAAAAAATGTGCAATTTTGAAGATTATTTAGAAATTTAGCAATTCCACGGACTATTGGCACTTAAAAAAAACAATTTTTGCCCCCAAAATGTGATTTTGAAATTAAAAAAAAAAAAAATGGGCTAAAAATGCCAAAAATGTGGTTCCACAGGTTAGTAGAACAATCCAATCAAAAAAAATAATCAAATTAATGGTAATTAATTTGATCAAAGCCCATTTTATCACTTTCCACGGTTGGGGGCCAAATGTTGTCAAATTGGTGGAATTGGCCATATTCATTTCTAGACTGTTTTGTTGGCAACACTCTAGTTATTGATTTTCACTTGTTTCTTGCTTAACAGAAAGAGGTTTAGCTTTAATATGATACATACAATCTCCATTGGTTGCCATAGTTACTGAGGTAGGACTCCACAAACCTTTTGTAGAAGATTTGTTTATCTTTGATATAAAGTAGATGATTATTTGCTTGAAACTTATGCAAAGCATGAAAACATCCAAGGATTTTGATTCAAAAACTTTTTATTCAGGACGTAGCATTACATCAGATGCTATTCTCAGATATGTCTGCTTTTGTTATTAAGTAACCTTATAAAGTTTACATCAAGGAAAAATCATGAATAATTACCTCTATTAATTATTATGTGCTTGATAGAGTGATATGGAACAGTATAAGATGTGACCTAGTCACATACATGAAACCAGTAAGGACTACATTCACATCAGGCAAAATCAGATACTAAATGCTGATTTAAATTCTTTTCGCAATCACCACTAGTGTCATATCTTACATAATTCATTTTCTTTTTTCTTCAATATCTTTTTTTTACTAGTCTGTTACTTATAGCGAGGGAGGATTAGCGGGGGATGGTTTTGTGGGTATTTTATTTTCACTTGCTTTCTAGCTTGCTTGCTCTTCTACAGGTTTGTTACTTGTCAACACACTTATACAAATACTTGAACAACAGGTCCACCTGGTATATTGGTATAAAACTACAATGGAGCATACAGCTTTTTTTCTATCTAAACTGATTAAATTTATATCATAGACGTCAAAAGAATGATAAAAAAAAGATATATGTAAGTATTGTTAGAATCAATTTGATGAGATTCTAGGAAGTTTTTTTTCTCTATGGAACCCCGCTCCTACTCCTACATCCGGTCGGCCGGGATCTATTGTTTTTGGAGCCCTCCCCTCGCACTTACGGCGATTCTCATCTCGTCGGCCAGCCAAGCGGTGACCGTATTCAAACGTTGATATAAAAAAAACGGGACCTTGTATAAAGGCGAAATCTTCAGGACATTTTAATCAATATGATTTTGTATGATATCTGAAATCTTGTTGTCTTCCCATGTTTTCTTCATAGAGAAATGTTAGTGGGAACGCTGCGAGGATGGAATAAAAAAGCTGCCCAGGCGAGGCTCAAACCTCTAACCCTTGGCACTGAAGGCAAAGGCTCTGCCCCTGAGCTATGCATTTTGGTTGGGGGAGGATGACAAAATTTTGCTATTTAGCTACGAGTGTTTTTGCAGGGAGGACCATTCATTATGTGTTCATAGGGGAGATGCAAACTCCTATCCTTTAGATATTAGTATTTTGTGTGTAATTTAACCGCAAAGTTGGGAATCATGGAAATCAGAAGCAATTGTACATTTCTAGGTGACCTGACCTATATACTATACATGAACCCAGTCCAAACATAATATTAGCCATCCCCTCCCTATACATGATGACCAGCATGGAGAGGTGCGCTTGCCAGGCGTGACGGGTGTGTAGGCTATGGCTTTAGCCCAGTCCACTTCCGGTCAGGTCACGTAGACAGTATGGCGACTTCATGGCATGTGCTGATGTTTTTCGGCTGTAATAAAAAAGGTTTGTCTATCCTTTTTTGTCTCCCAGAAATTGAATCTCATCAAATCACATCTAAAAGTATAATGGATGCACATTGTACCACTACACTAGTACATGAAAGAAACGTCCAATATCTAATAATCTCGTTTCAATACTTTGATATTGTATGGAATGGGAGCAATGTTCAATCCGTCTTCATAGGTATGTGGGTCATGACTTGGTCTCTTATCATCTGACTCAGGCAGCAGCTGGAAATGTTGCAGCAGTCTGGTCAAGAGAAGAAACATCCTGTTCTTGGACAATACCTCGCCTGGACATGCTCTACGTCCAGCTCCAAATGCAAGCATTCTGCAAGATATAATGTCTTCATGAGGTGATGGCTATGGACAAGTAGTACACATCTAGTTTAGAAATTAAGATTTTCACATGACATAAGGTTTGTTCATTGGACGATCACAGAAATCTCAGTACAAATGATTAAAGTCATTTTCATGAGGTGAGGACTATGGACAATAGTTAGTGTAGCATCTAGTTTAGAAAGTAATCAATCATGATAATGATAATGATAATGGTTTTGTTAATGGGGCAATCATTGACATCTAGTAATGCTTGAATAATTGCCAGTTGGATTTGTTTCATTATAATAGTAATGTAAATGTAAAGATGGATTCCATGTTTCATGTTACCTTTTCTTGTGGGGATGATCAGCAGCAACAACCTTTCCATCCTCAATGAATCTCTCCGGTTTGAATTGCCAAGGATCCTGCCAGTAATCTGGATCATGGTGCAGCTTCCAGAGATTGAAATAGACCTGATCCATGGTGCCAACAGAGGAAGGAAATAATTATCTACATTTATAGAAATAAAGAATATGGAAGAAGCCTCCTGCATTGGTAGAATATTAGATATTGTATTTCTTTACAGCGCAATACTCCATTTTCTACTTTTAAATGATTTAAAATAAAATAGGATTTAGAATCCAATTGAATGACAAAATAAGAACATTTTGTAAACGTATCAAAATATTTTTGTAGTGTGTTTCATATTTCTGAAAAATAGATTTGTAGTGGGTCCGCCACCCGGAATACAGCGAGGCTGTCGACTATCGCCGAACACCAACCAGGCTACGACAGCGGGGGCACTTCTACCAGCGCCGGAGACGACTACCACCAGTTCCGGCCAGTTCCGTCAGGGGGTGACATTCACCACCGTGCAGACGACACTGCAGACACCCTCCGATGGACGGTAGGCGGAGGATACTACTACCTCCGCAAAGGGATCCAGGCTTCGTTTAACACTACAGACTCGAGCCGCGCCGCGGACCGAGATACTTCTGTTGTTCAAATTAAGCACCCTTGCTTCAGTGACAATACCTTTGTAACTGTATACCTTTGGGAAATAAACCAGGTTCAAACGAATCTCCTCGTATTCGTGATTCTTTCCGGAATTTCGTAAACTTTTGCCCACAAATCTGCGGTTCACTACATTGGTGCTGTGAGCCTAGGGCCGAGTAGGGAGGTTCCCGAAAGGATCCCCGATGTTAAGAGTCAGACGATGACTCTTGGCGACGAGGAAGCAGCCAAGGCCGCAGCCAAGGCTGAAGCCGAGCAGCAAGCATGCGAGGCTCTCGCTCAGATGTTGACGAAACGTCAGGGCGATGCGCAAAATTTTGCGAATGACTCATTTGCTCAACTAGAGCAAGTAGTTGCACACATAGACGATATGCGTGCCAATGGATTGGTTGTCAATCCGGAAACACAAAGCTTAGTTGAGAAACTAGTAGCTATAGTGTTAGGATTGCGCCCGTGTTACAACGAGGACGATCTTCGCAAGCTCATAGAGCAAGCGGGCTACAACGTCGAGACAGGCGAGGCGGATGGATCGGATCATTCCGACATTAAGCCTGCGATATTAAGGTGCGATATCGACCGCATTCCTACGGGAGGATGTGCGGTTGGCCGCGTTCGAGGTGAAGGTCGCGTCTGTGGATGTGTCCCTACCCAAGAACTACGTGGGCTAGGTGCTATATCATGGAGTCAGATGTAGGGTTACAGGTAGACGGTTTTGTGGAGGGTTGCGATACATATGTATCGTCTGCTCACTGCCACAAGCTTCCTATTATGAACTCAACGGGACTTGCAATAGTCATGCCACGCGGGACGCCCGTGGCATCCGCATATGAGGTGGCGGCAAACTTCACGGGTGACTATTCGCATCTGGTGTGTGCGAGAGCAGAGTCCATGAACGGGTCCAGCATGGGGGTCAAGCGAAAGCTGACCTCTGATAGCTGTTCAATTACTAGCATCCCTGAACTGGAATCTATCATAGAGGGCGCTGAAGTAGCAGATACTGAAACCTTGAAAAAGGTGCGTGAGTTGGTATATGCGAAAAAGCGTGTGTTCAGATTGCAAGGTGAACAATTGGGGTTTACGAACAGGGTTCTACACTCCATCGACACGGGTGACACTAAGCCTATTAAGTTACCTTTTCGTCGAGTTCCCTTAGCAAAACAGGAGGCTCTGGACTCCCAGGTCAGTAAGATGCTAGCGGAGGATAAGATCGAGGAAGGAAATGGCCCGTGGGCCTTCCCCACCATTCTTGTTCCGAAACCAGATGGTTCGACTAGGGTTTGCGTTGATTTCAGGAGACTGAACAATGTGACACGAAAAGACTTGTATCCACTACCACGAATAGACGACTGTCTACACGCGCTTGGCGGCAATGCGTGGTTTTGTACCCTAGATCTGGAAAGTGGCTATTGGCAAATAGCTATGGATCCGGACAGTAAGGAGAAAACGGCTTTCACGACTTCCACGGGTTTATACCAGTTCAAGGTGATGCCGTTTGGTCTTTGCAACGCCCCGGCCACGTTTTAGAAAATGATGACGGAGGTTCTCCTGGGGGCTTAATGGCAAGATCTGTGTCGTCTATCTCGACGATGTGATCATTTATGGCACAACGATCCATGAAGCTATTACGAACACGGGGTTAGTGTTTGACAGGTTAATGGCGTACGGCCTTAAGTTGAAACCGAAAAAGTGTCGCCTCTTTCGTGAAGAGGTACAGTACCTGGGTCGCATCGTATCTAAGGAGGGGATACGGGCGGATCCGGAGAAGACGCGAGCGGTAGTAATTTGGCCTATTCCGTTGACAGTGAAGGTATCAGATCTTTTCTGGGTTTCGCTTCATATTACCATCAGTTCATTCCGAGTTTTAATGATCTCGTACGGCCATTGCAGGAAACTGCAACAGCCGGACAAAAGGTACTATGGTATAAGCTTACTTGGAATAGTCAGCTCGATGATGCATTTGAGGCTACAAAGAAAGCCTTGCTTTCCACGTCCGTCTTGGCGTATCCACGAGCAACCGGCCAGTTCATTCTGGATACGGATGCGAGTGGTACGGCCATGGGGATGGTCCTATCGCAGGTTCAGGATGAGCAAGAGCGAGTGATCGCATATGCCAGTAATTCGCTCTCGAAATCGCAGAAAAACTACTGTACAGAGAGCTGTTGGCGGTCGTATATTATGTGCGGAAGTTCAAACATTATTTATACGGGGCAGACTTCATAGTCCGTACGGACCACTCGTCCCTTACGTGGCTTATGACCATCAAGGAACCAGAAAATATGCTGGCTCGTTGGTTGCTGGACTTGCAGCAGTACGGGGTTACCAATAAAGGTGTTATTCAGCACCGCCCGGGCAAGAAGCATGAAAATGCGGATGGCCTCTCTCGTAGACCCTACAGTCGTTGTAAATGTACAGATTGCGATGATTGTGGGGCGCACGAGGCTGCTGTAGCTAGTCTCGTGGGGGAGGGGGTAGGCACGGACGACAATCTCGTATCTGTGAACCAGACTATCCGTGAGCAACAGCGCACAGACGATACTATCAATCGTTTCATGGGTTTCCCGGAAAACAACCACGAACCCACGAATCTGACTAGTGAAAGTGATGAATTCAGAACAATCTGGAGTCACAAGACGGATTTGTGTTTGGAAGAAGGGGTACTCACGTTCAAGTGGAGAAAACCTTCGACTGGACATGTTTTCCCGAGGATCATGTTGCCGTTTGACCAACGCCTATCTATGTTCAGGCGATATCACGGCCCGGCCTCAGCGGGACATTTTGGGCACGCCAGAACGAAAGACGCTTTGCGAAGAAGGTTCTTCTGGCCGGCTCAATCCGGGGACATAAAAAGATGGATTCAGTTATGCCCCGAGTGTAATGTGCGAAAAACACGAAAAGGTGTAAATAAATCGCCATTGCAAAAAGAGCTCACGGGAGAGAGATTCAGTAGAATATCGATGGATGGGGAACGTGTTGTTGCCCGAGAAGCGCTACCACAACTATCGATGGACATCCTTAGTAGCTTTAAGACTAGCACGAGAGGAAATACTTGTGTATTGGTCATTGTGGATTACTTTTCAAAATGGTAACGGTAAGCATACTGCTTACCGAACCATAAGGCGGCGACAGTCGCCTGGACAGTATTTCGCAATTGGATCCTGCGGTTTGGCGTGCCCAGGGCGATACAAACTGATGGGGGCCCTGAGTTTGATGGAGAATTATTCCGTGAACTCTGTAATCTCTACAACACGAAGAAACAGACAACCCTCCCGGATTATGGCGCGGATGATTGGGATACTTATATCCCATGCATTGCGGCGGCCTATAATAATACGATTAACGCGAGTACGGGCTGCACTCCTCATTCCGTGGTTTTCGGAATAGAGGCATATACACCTGCGGATCTAATTCATGGTGTACCTCGAGATGGCTTGGACTTCCCCTCCGGCTCAGGCTTCATTGAGGATCTTCGTAAAAATTGACGGAAGTCGCACGAATATGTGCGTCCTACGTTGAAGAAAACGGCCATCGCCCAGAAACGCCATTTTGATTTGTCCGCAACAAACCGGTCATTTGAAGTGGGGGACTGGATATATCGATATTACCCACCAAAGGCGGCAAACAAATATGGTGCGAAGTGGGATGGTCCGTTTAAAATAACCCGTGCATTAGGAGGCAACTCCTATGTCGTAGATACCGCAGCCAGTGGTGTCAAGTGGAGTGGAGATCTTATGAAATCTGTTCTGGACCCTGACAAGAGGGGAGAGCTCCACCAAACGACCGGGTTGGAACAAGCTCCTGAGTATAGGAGACTTGTGGCTGCTGGTAGAGAGGTGGTGTCACTGGAGAAGGGCAGGGTCGTGGCAGGTCAAGAGCTCGCTGAGTCGTTAGAGAAAACACTTCTCCGGAAAGTTAATCTCGCGAACAGGCATGGCCGACCACCGAAGCACAAGAAGGGGTGTACTGGGGAGACCGTGCTCCCTCCAGAGCGACCAACTTCTCTACCGAAAAAGCAAGACAAGGGTAGGAAACCCTTGGTACCTAAGGCAGACAAGCCTGATAAGCTTGTACGACGGGGTTCGGAAGTGCCGAATCCCACAAGCCCGCCCGATGTCCATGAACCATAAGGCGGCGACAGTCGCCTGGACAGTATTTCGCAATTGGATCCTGCGGTTTGGCGTGCCCAGGGCGATACAAACTGATGGGGGCCCTGAGTTTGATGGAGAATTATTCCGTGAACTCTGTAATCTCTACGACACGAAGAAACAGACAACCCTCCCGGATTATGGCGCGGATGATTGGGATACTTATATCCCATGCATTGCGGCGGCCTATAATAATACGATTAACGCGAGTACGGGCTGCACTCCTCATTCCGTGGTTTTCGGAATAGAGGCATATACACCTGCGGATCTAATTCATGGTGTACCTCGAGATGGCTTGGACTTCCCCTCCGGCTCAGGCTTCATTGAGGATCTTCGTAAAAATTGACGGAAGTCGCACGAATATGTGCGTCCTACGTTGAAGAAAACGGCCATCGCCCAGAAACGCCATTTTGATTTGTCCGCAACAAACCGGTCATTTGAAGTGGGGGACTGGATATATCGATATTACCCACCAAAGGCGGCAAACAAATATGGTGCGAAGTGGGATGGTCCGTTTAAAATAACCCGTGCATTAGGAGGCAACTCCTATGTCGTAGATACCGCAGCCAGTGGTGTCAAGTGGAGTGGAGATCTTATGAAATCTGTTCTGGACCCTGACAAGAGGGGAGAGCTCCACCAAACGACCGGGTTGGAACAAGCTCCTGAGTATAGGAGACTTGTGGCTGCTGGTAGAGAGGTGGTGTCACTGGAGAAGGGCAGGGTCGTGGCAGGTCAAGAGCTCGCTGAGTCGTTAGAGAAAACACTTCTCCGGAAAGTTAATCTCGCGAACAGGCATGGCCGACCACCGAAGCACAAGAAGGGGTGTACTGGGGAGACCGTGCTCCCTCCAGAGCGACCAACTTCTCTACCGAAAAAGCAGGACAAGGGTAGGAAACCCTTGGTACCTAAGGCAGACAAGCCTGATAAGCTTGTACGACGGGGTTCGGAAGTGCCGAATCCCACAAGGCCGCCCGATGTCCCGACGCGAGGCATTGGCAAACGTGTCTCCAGGCGTCCAGTCAGGAGTCCAGCCATGTGCATCGAGAGAACAAGAGGAGGCTGGTGTCGATACCGACCATCTCAATGAACCTCTTTCCGATATGGGATTGGGTTGTTGGGAACTATCCTCGATGTTCGCCAAATGTTGCCGTGGATAAGCGATGAAATAGTAATTGGGAACTTTTGATTCTCGGGGAGGGCTGTTTCATTGTTTAAATCTGATGGTTTCGATCGTCAGCCCGAAAGCCGCCATGTGCGTAGAGGTGACCTTACTGCACTGCCGGTGGTTTCGGTTGCTGATTTCCCTGTCGCCAGGTGGGGTGTATCTAGTTTAGTTTTGTGTTTTCGTACGGGTTCCGGCTAAATATGTAATAAAGATGCCGGGCATGGATGAATACATGAACGCTACCGGATAACGCTTTTCACGAGTAGTGTCAGTCCCTGTCGCGCCGGTGGCTTGTACGGCTGCCGTGACACGCAAACTTTCGCGAGTGGTGTCAACCATGCAACCGGAACGGTTGGACGCGGCTCCCGGGAGTTTGCGAGCGATGTCAACACCTCGGGTGTGATTGAGTTGTTTCATTTGGATAGCTGCCGATATAAGAGCCCCGAGACTAAGAGAGAGGTAATTAATTTCGGCAAACACTTGGGGTTTGTCGTACTCCTCTATCTCGGCGGACTACTGGTTAGGCCGTTCGTGTGTGAGATATTATTGTGACCCGTGAATTGAGTGTTCCACTTTGTATTACAGGGTACAGGTTTCGAGTTCTGGAACGAGAGGAGACGGACGAGAACACGGATTGGGGACTGTTTCTGAGACGAGCCCCTTCTACCATCGGGTAGCCTTTTGTTGTCACGCTCCTCATGAGCGATGACAGCGAACACTCGGCCGCAGACTCCTTCGAGGAGGCTGCAGCCAATCGCAAACGGCGTGTTCGTCGTGAGCGCGACCGCCGTCTCAAACGTGAGGTGGACGGTCCGTCAAGTCACTCGGATGACTCGGATGCGAGCCCGTCGGAAGGCCTAAAAGACCCCGATGTGGCTGCCGACAAGTACCGCCGGCACAAAGCTCTCAACGCCGTGGCGAAGAAGCTCATGTGGGGAGATGGGAAGAAGCTGGTTCTATCTCTACTCCCCGCAAACGAGGGAGAGCGAAAGGAGGCGGTCCGTGACCCATCGGAGGTCGATCGCTTCCCCGACTACCCGGAGTACCACAAAGCGGTCTCCGTGGAAGAGTACAAGCGTTTCTTTGAAACCTGTACCAACCCCCGTAAGGTCTTGCGAACGGCTGACCTAGCGTAATCGTTTGAAGCTGATCGTAAGCTTCAAATGGCTATGCTCCTCTACGAAGAGGGTTTGTGGTGCCCGTTCCTGCTCTGCAGAAGGGAAGCACTTGTCCGATTGGGTATTGTCCCGTAACCGGGGACCGTTGCTCCGACATCATGGCCCACGGGACAAAGGAGCCGCATAAGATGGCCCGTAAAAAGACTGTCGACAAAATTATGCAGGCTCTCGAGCGCGCGGGTGTGTCGTATCTCCCACAGTGGGGATACAAAAGCACGCTCCACCTTGCCTCTGCAACCTCGGAAGCCATTCTGAGGAACGCAAAGGAGCAAAGCTTCACCTCCAAGTACCCGTTGGAAAAGGATATAACAAAGCCTAAACGAACGGGGAAGACCAAGAGGAAGAAGAAGGGCTCCGATAAGTCGGACAAATCGGATCGTTCGGATACGGAAAAGCGGCTCGAGAAACGTCCGAAACTCGTGCCCGCCCCGATTCCCGACAAGAACGTCTGGCTAGACGGGTATAAAATTGCGTCCTCTAAGGAGAAGAAATTCCCCGTCTTGCCCGCGCCTACAGGACTTATGGTCCTGCAGAAGTCGCGAAGCCCCACAGCCGCATCCGCGGAAGGTAGAGCACCTCGTGCCACCTCACCCGTGCCAGACCCTCAGCCTGGTCCGTCACAGCCTGCGGCTACCGCAAGGGTACCCCCACCCGAGGTCGACCGGGTAGGCATCGCTCGCACCCGGAAGGTGGTGGCTGATCGCGCAGCGGTCCTCCGGCTGGCTCTACAAGAGTCACTGGAAGGCTTCTGTGTGGATATCGAGACCTACAGGCCTCTCGATAACGTGGACCGTTTGGTTGATAGCCAAACGGAAATCGCGCAGCTTATGGAGGACCTTAACAGGTCCCTCAATGAGCAGGAACTCCTGGTGGAGAGGGTAAACCTTCTCGACACGCAAGTCAACGGACTTCGCCGGGAAAACCTGGAGCTGCATGCGGATGTCACTCTGCTGCGGGCTCAGGCCGCGCATCGGGCTACGAGACCCGCGTCTCCTCCACCACCCGGGTAGGCATCGCTCGCACCCGGAAGGTGGTGGCTGATCGCGCAGCGGTCCTCCGGCTGGCTCTACACTGGAAGGCTTCTGTGTGGATATCGCAGAGACCTACAGGCCTCTCGATAACGTGGACCGTTTGGTTGATAGCCAAACGGAAATCGCGCAGCTTATGGAGGACCTTAACAGGCTCCTGGTGGAGAGGGTAAACCTTCTCGACACGCAAGTCAACGGACTTCGCCGGGAAAACCTGGAGCTGCATGCGGATGTCACTCTGCTGCGGGCTCAGGCCGCGCATCGGGCTACGAGACCCGCGTCTCAGCTCTTTGTTCTCACCTCTTTTTGGAGGTATAGGTCATGGCGCTCCAACCAACACCCCAGCCCGCGCGCCCACACTCGTCGCGGCTAGGAAGGTGACACCGACTGCTGGTGGATCCGCGCTCGCTGACGCGACTCCTCTCCGTAGCACGGAAACAGAGATGGAGGTAGACCCCCACGAGGGGTCAACTGCTCGGAAGGAGGAGGAAAAGGCGATGGTACAGCGTCGTTTCGAGCACGATCGGTTTGAGGCAGAACAGCTCCGTGTCAAACGTGAGACTGCACTAGCTGAGACGCGCCTGATCAAAGAGGCCTTGGAGAGGAAACTCCGTGAAGAGGAAACTCTACGGCAGGTGGAGGATCTACGACTCCGACAGGAGGAGGCTGCTCTACGGCAAGCGGAAGAGCAACAACTCCGACAGGAGGAGGCTGCTCTACGGCAAGCGGAAGAGCGACAACTCCAACAGGAGGAGGCCGCTCGTCAGCAGCTAGCTGATACGGCCAAGCGGGAGGCTGCTTTCGCTCTACACCGTCAGCGAGACCGTGAACAAGCGGCTCGGGACATGGCGCACTTCTGCGAGGAAGACGAGAAGGAGGAAGCTGAACGACAGCTGGCCAAACTGGATCGGGAGATACAGGAGCTCGGCGAAACAGAAAGTCGGCTGCGAGTTGAGGCTCTCAATTCGCGCCGGCCGGCCTTTCCCCTATCCCACGAGATAGAACCTCCCTCCGTCCAGGTAGTGGACCCTGCGGGGATCCCCATGGACACTGGTGGCATGCTCATCGGCGTTACCGATCTAACTCGGCAATGCGAAAACCAGTGCGTGAGTACGGCCACGGGACCAACTCGCGGATGTCGGCAGCTACGTGGGGCCCTAACATGCTCCCGGGTAGCCACTCCGCGGAATCGGAGGATTCGGCAGTAGCAACTCCGGCTGCTGCCTCCACTCCCCGCTTGTACAGACCACCCCGAGGGGACGTCTCCTCGGCGACCAAGCGCCTCTCCTTTATAGAGGAGAAAACTTTGGTGGCACGGCCGGAACCGCCTCTGAGCGGAGAGGCTTCCCCAAAGTTTAAGGAAGCGCTACCTTAGATGGATACGTCCATGAATGGTCTGTTGGCATCCGAACCAGCGGCACCTCTTCCCGTAACCGCAGTTACCGCAGAGTATGGAAGAGGTCGAGGGAAATGGTGACGTAATTCCGTTACCATGGCCTCGCACGGGCGAGCGTACCAGCTCCGTGGACGGTCCGGTGACAGCAGGCTCGGGCTCTGACAAGTTGGTAGAAATATCGGATGGGGAAGAGCACGAGCTACTGCAGGAGTCGGACTCCGATACGGGGTTGATCTACGATGATCTGGGACAGGAAGACAACGTAGTTGTCGTCCCAGATCCGCGTTTCGACCCGTTCGATGTAGCCCTTATTGGGAATCTTTCGCTTCATGGCATCTCCAAAACGGAGGGTGAAGCTGAGGCAAAGGAGACGGGTGAGTTCGTCTAGAACTCCCCAATAGGGCTTGGGATTAGCACTGCGATTCCCCGAGGCGGCAGTCTCGTGTGGGTTCATCTCACAGCGAGGGGAGGGCTCTCCTCCTCGCAGGTGGTGGTTTTATCCGCAAGACTAGTATGGTTCACTAGTCTCGCTTTTAATAATAAAGCTTGTGCACAAAAATTTTTTTTTATGCTTCGAATGTACGCTTCCGATTGTACCGCACCGCGAGATTGGGACGGAGAGGCATGTCCAGTGGCCTCTTGGGGGCGAGTGCAAGCCTGGCTCTATGATCCGTGCGGCGGAGTGGCATAACATTTGCCCCGCTGCACACGAGGGTCTAGAGCCACGATGATCTCCTTGGTGCCACGGCGGACCCTACATAACTAGTTATCGTGGACCTCCTCAACTCCAACTAGTGAGGGGGCAGTGTAGTGGGTCCGCCACCCGGAATACAGCGAGGCTGTCGACTATCGCCGAACACCAACCAGGCTACGACAGCGGGGGCACTTCTACCAGCGCCGGAGATGACTACCACCAGTTCCGGCCAGTTCCGTCAGGGGGCGAGATTCACCACCATGCAGACGACACTACAGATACCCTCCGACGAACGGTAGGCGGGGGATACTACTACCTTCGCAAGGGGATCCAGGCTTCGCTTAACACTACAGACTCGAGCTGTGGCAAGAGCTGTGGCAAGAGCCAAAGACACATATTATGAGGGTGAAATCATCAGAAACAGTACAACTCCCCTTAACCATTCCTCACCAAAAATACTAATTTAAGACCAAAATAGAGTTTAAAATACAGTTCAACATAACAGAACAAATTCTTTAAATGAAGGCAATACCAAATATGTATACTCAGATATACCCAGTATCTATCCTTTTTAAGCCTAATCACTAGCAAAGTACCCATCCTCTGGACGGTCACCCTCTCTCCCCACACTTCCCCCTCTCCCTCGTTTCCCTCCCCCTCTACTCTGTCTTTCATACCTGTTTTTCTCTCCCAACCCCCTCTCTGATCCCCCCTCTCCCTCCCCTCTTCCTCATGCTCCCCCTCCCCTCTCTCTCTTCCCCTACATCCTCTCCCTCGACTCTTTCTCCCTCTTCTTTGATGGTCACCCTCTCTCCCCACACTTCCCCCTCTCCCTCTTTTTCCTCCCCCTCTTCTCTGTCTTTCATACCTGTTTTTCTCTCCCAACCCCCTCTCTGATTCCTCCATCTCCCTTCCCTCTTCCTCATGCTCCCCCTCCCCCCTCTCCCTTCCCCTACATCCTCTCCCTCACCTCTTTCCCCTTGTTCTTTCCAATACTTGTCAGTTGTAGACTCTAAGCCTTATTGTATCCACGCTCTGGGAGCCTTGCTCAAAAAAGACAGATCGGCGAGGCCTATCACCGACTGTAAAAGACCCCTGGACGCCTCAGTAAAGTGTTATACTTCTCAAGTTTTCTCTCGTTTTAGCTATGCAAAAATCGAGGACATTGCTTTGACCATCCCACCTGGCTCATATCTCAGATACACCAATAACTTAATTGTAAGACTCCTAATGGCTTGGGGGATTGGGACTCGAAAGTGGTCGGGTTTCTTATAATAATAATAATAATAATCGATTTTATTTCCATCACACAGTTATACATGAATTGAGTTGAATAATAATGGAATTGGAGGACTGTCTGTGCTATTCACAGCTCTTCCGAGCTCCCCGTTGTTTGGAACATATAAAATGATCTAACATATAAGTTATAACAGTTGACTAGTTGACTATGCGTAATATATATGAATAAGGCGTACAAAAGTGTACGTATATATACAAGGGCGGGTGTGCAAGCACCCTGTCCGACCTATGTCGGTTTTCTTCAGTTTATAAGTTTTCTTATATTGTTGTTATTGGTTGGAACTTTAGCATTACTGGCTAGTGGGATATACAGTGAAAGTCAGTCCCCAGTCACAAGGGCATCAATTATTCAGTATCTTCAATATACATATATAATACTTCCGGCTAGTTGTCGGCGGTGTAATGGGTGCCTAGATAGCGTTGGAAGGCTTTATAGTCTGGTATACATCTAACTTTGCCGTCGAGGCTATTCCACAGGGTGGGTGCCTGGTACACAAATGACCTCCTGAATTTTTCGCTTTTTGGTTTCGGGACTATTAGTGTCGGTCCTTGTGATAATGATCTGAGGTTGATTTTTCTTCTGTCTAGTTTTTCTTCTGTTTGTGTGTCTTTGTATGCTTTTTGTAGTAAGTGTATTTGTCTTCTAGTGTGTGGTAGTTGCAAGCCCATTTCTTCGTGTAGGTGTTCGACGTTTGTTCTTTTGTGTAGTTTGAGTGCGAGTTTGATGATTCTGTTTTGTATTGTTGTTATTCTGTTGAGTGTCTGTTTTGGTGCGACGTTGTATAGTGTGTCTCCGTATTCTAGTATTGGTCTGATCGTCATTTTGTATAGCATTATAATTGTGTCTTTTGTGAGTGCCCTTGATATTTTGGTGAGGGCTTTGACTCTTGACTGTGCTTGTGAGATTCGTCTTTCTATATATTTTTTGAATGAGAGCGTGTTGTCTATGTCTACACCGAGATATGTGTATGTTGTTGTGTTTTCTAATTTGTCTTTGTCTATGTGTATGTTTGGTGTGTTAGTTTCTGTAGTGTTTCTTTGTTTGTTATGTATTGTCATGACTTGGCTTTTTTTGATGTTCAGGGATATTTTGTTCACCTTGCACCAGACCCCCACCCTGTGGAGGTCGTCTTCCAACATCATGTTGTTGTCGGCGGCGTCCGTTCCCGACGCATACAACACAGTGTCGTCCGCAAAATATTGGACTCCACTGTGTCTTATACATTTGTACAGATCGTCAATATATATCAGGAACATAAGAGGGCCTAAGGCCGTTCCCTGTGGGACCCCACACATAACGCCCCTTTCATCGGAAGTAAAACCATTTGCTGTTACCCTATGCTCTCTGTCTGTCAAATAATTCTTAAACCATTCAAGGGTGGAATTGTCCACACCCCTTTTAGCTTTTGTAGCAGTATTTCGTGGTTGACCGTATCGAAGGCTTTCTTGAAATCCAGGAAGGCAAGCGTTGTTGCCTTCCCGGAGTTCAGATTGCCATATACCGTTTCTAAGATTCTATGATGGGCCATTTCGGTAGATTTATTTGCTCTAAATCCGTATTGGTGTTCGTATAGTAGGTTATTTTCTTCTAGATGGTTATACAGTTGCTCATGGATTAATTTTTCTAGTATTTTGGCCGGGTATTTTACCACTGTAATGGGTCTATAGTTGGTGCACTCATCCTTTTTTCCCCCTTTGAAAAGTGGGGTGATGGTGGCTATCTTAAATGATCGTGGTACTATTCCCTTTTGTATTGACAGATTGTAGATATGGGTTAGTTGGTGTGATAAAGTAAGCATTATTGGTTTTAATACCTTTGTTGGGATGTGTGGGATCCCAGAGGCTTTCCTGGAGCTTGATCGGATTATTTGCTTGATCACCTGGGCCTGACTGACTGGGGAGAGAGAGAACCCCGGCGGGTCAACCCCACCTGGTAGCTTCTCTATTGATTTCGCTTCCTTGGCTGTAATTATTGGTATAGACTCTGCTAACAGTGGGGCTATTTCAGAGAAGAATTTGTTCATGATATATGGTGTTTCCTCGGGTGTTGATGAGGTCCCATCTTCTTTTCTGATTTTGATGTTTTGTTTTGTTTTTAATTTGTCTGGGTTTAGTAATGGTGTGATTATATCCCAGAAGTTGGCCCTGTCTTTCCCACATTCTTCTATTTCGTTTTTTAAGGTATGTGTTTTTTGATTGTAGCATTTTCGAGTTGAATTTGTTGCGTGTTTGTTTAGCATTGTCCCAGTCTGTCTTTACCCCTGATTTCCTTGCTTTCAAGAAAGCTTTGTCCCTTTGCCTAGCATTTCTCCTCAGTTCGTCTGTGTACCATGCTGGCTTTATTTTGGTGTTTTTGAATGTTTGTTTGGGACACATCTTGTCTAGGTATGTATTGATTTTGTCTTCTACAATGCTCCAGCATTTGTCAACGTCACTGGTTTGGTATAGTTCGATCCAGTTTTCGTCCCTTAGTATTTGTTTAAGTGTGTTCATATCAAGGTTTTTCCAGGATCGTGAGGATATATCTTTGTTGATGTATGTGTTTCTCTGTTTCTTTTTCGAGATAAATATGGGAAAGTGGTCACTGGTGAAGTCTATAATTGATCCTTTATTTGTTATGTTGTTCATGTTGGTGTATATTTGGTCTATGAGTCTTTCTGATCTTGTGTCGACTCGTGTTGGTGTTAGTATTTGTGGGTGCAGTCCAAATGGAAACATAAAATCAGTCACTGGGTTTGGCGGAAGTTTTGCTGGTGGTGAGGGTGAGCCTTTAGTTCTCCCTCCCCCCCCTTCAGACCCCCCAGGTGATCAACATTAAAATCTCCCAGAACCACTAAGTCCGGGTTTTTACTTATTGATGTCAACGCGGTCTCCAGCTGTTCCTGAGCCCTATCTAGTTTACCATTGGGAGGTTTATAGATGTTACAAATGATCATTGCTTTCGCTCGACCTTTGTTTATCCTAATTAACTGTGCTTCCAGATGTTCAGTGCACGAGTTTAGGTGGCTGTAGATTGTTTCGTCTACGGTATATTGTTCATTTACATATGAGACGTGCTCCATCAAAATGAGTCCCATGTCGGCCAAATCGATTTTGGAGTTAGCTATTGGATGGGTAAGCAGCAGGAAAGAGCTTTCCAATGATGTATAGAGCTTAATTTTAGGCCTATTGGGTATAATTCTATGGTTGCGGTGAGTATTTAAGGGACGCGGTTACTGGAGGAGCCGGAAACTGAGATACAGCCTGTTTAAGTTCGGCGAGTGACCTTCGGCGCGCCATCCTTGGTTACGGGCATTTGTTATCAAGCGATTTCTATGAAATTTGGGACACACTTTACTAACTGCCATAGCCATAACATATACCAAATTCAGTTCATTTACTTAGTAACTTATCATTTTATCGCGCGATGAAAATTGGGTGAAATTTGGGCAAAATACATTTCTAGGAGACTTTTGTGGGATTTATGTCGGACGCGTCGCCATGCAAAATGACCAGTTCATATGATTGGATTTTTCTCAGATTTGGGGCAGGTATTATAGACTAGTAGGGCCACAATATATAAAAAAATCAGTGCATTTCATTTAATATTTTTTATTTTATTACCCTGTTAACACGAGTATAATAATTCTGTACAAAATTCTTCGGTGCAGTGCTTGCAATATATGGGTAATTCTCCCAATAGGGTGTCATTTGGTTTTCCAGCCTATGGTGTCTACAACCTGTATTTAGGATGACCGCACATGATTATAACCATTTTATTTGAATTTCTTAGCAAAAATAAGGGTTTGGGAACCCCACTTTCAAAGTTCTTAGGCCAAAATCTTTGCCGCTATTATGATAAAAGGGGTTATTTCAGGCCATAAAATAAGTAATAGTTATGGAATTTGAATGTAATACACTGATGCATTTGGAAAATATATTACTTCTGCTAGAAAAAATAGGTTCTACACATGCACACATGTTCGTCATTGTGAAAAAACAGAATATTTATGTAATCACTAATTTAGACTGATCTAGACATGGGAAATATTGTTTTGGAATATTTGTGTCGCCGTTACGACATGTATTGACTTCAAAACAATAAAATACTCCAAGAGTAACTAAATATATCAAACTGCATTTAGTGTGATGTGTGGGGAAGATGTATACATATGTATATTTAGATAAAAACAAAAGTTATTAACCCACAACATCCCTGAATCTCTATAATACCTCATGTGAAATTCCTTGAACTGTTATGGGAATATTTAATGTCACGTTACGACATGTGATAGATCTCAAACTATTTTTTAAAAAAAACATTTTCATGAAATTTCGAACTTCCTAATAATTATCTAAGCCTGCCTTAAAACGATGAAAAATATAAATATGATTGACTATTGGTATTGTTAAAGTCAGGAGAGTTTGTGTGCCAATGTCGCCGTTACGACTATGGCGTCGCCGTTACGTCATAATTAATAGTAATAAAGAGATCCTGCTATATTAGCACAGTTATTGTATAGAAATAAAACAGATATTTTGACCAAAACTTATTCAAACTTTGGTTAGAACCATATTCCATGTTGGCGGCCATCATCGATTTCCTAGCTGTTACTTTGTCATTTAATGACATAATCAATAATCTCATCTCAAATTTACAAAATATTATTTGATAAATCTGGCTTAATTCAGGCGAAATAAGGCAAAAAAATAGGCAAAAATGGGGTTTCTGAATCATAGATGTAGGAATCGAAATATTTGGCACAGCCTTCCCAAACTTTGTCTATATAATGTTGCTATTCCCTCCTATATGTACGCCAAAAATTGTAGAGATTCGACGAATTTTATTTTTTCTAAAAAAATGGCCTCCTGAAATCAAATGCTGCCCGTTTGGGAGAATTACTCATATACATGATAACACACCTATTCATTCTAACAAAACAAAATGTACAACAGTATTCACCAGTAATAAAATCAGTAATAAAATCAGTAATAAAATCAATAAAATAGCAGTCAGCCCCTACCCCTACCCCTACCCCTACCCCTACCCCTCCCTGGCCGGCGTTGCTGAACATTTCCCCTCCCCCTCCCCCTACCTCTCTTTGCTGGAGGAGGTGCAACCTCCCCATCCGAAGAAGATTCTGAAGATTCCCTTACCCTGCCCCTTCCCCTTACTGTTCCTCTACCCCTACCCCTACCCCTACCCCTAGCTTGAGGTTCCTCTTGAGGTTCCTCCTCCTCCTCCTCCTCAGAAGATTCATCACCACCTAATTCTAATGATTCATCAGAAGAAGATTCCCTGTCCCTTCCCCTTCCCCTTCCCCTTCCTCTACCCCTCCCTCTTCCTCTAGCCCTTCCACTTCCCCTCCCTCTACCTCTTACTGGGGCGACTGCAGGAGCCTGTACAATGTAGCCATCCCACCCCATCCCCCCCCCTCCCTGGCCCTTCTTCAGGTACAGTTGGTTTGGGGCACATAATGTCTTTGGTTTCTTCGGTACAAAAATCACGAATAGAATTAAAAAGATACCACTGTCTGTATGCAGACAGTCCAGGAGAAGGTACAATGGGTGGGTTGTCCTGAGGGACATCACCCACATCAACAGTAAGCATTTTAAAAGTACCACTATCTTCAGGGCCTACAAATGGCCTGAAAGAAATAACACCAGGTTTGTCACTAGAAAATTCAAAATGATGATACCCTTTGATACCTGGAAAAGATTTGGAGAAAGGTGACAGGAATGCCTGCCAGTCGTACAATGGAACAAAAACAGTACCCCTTTCATCACCTACAAGTTGGGCCTGGTTGACCCCCCCTGGCGTACTGCGCTGCACACTGGCTTTTAATTGCTGAAGAGAAGAAACGTTGTCCCGACGAAATTGTTTTTTCAAGAGACCAAAGCACCAGTTGGGGGCAAACTTAGTGTGCCCAGTAATCAAAAAGTTAAGTGTAATAGACCTGTGCCTTCCAGTAAGGACACGCCACATCAAATAGGCCAAAACATACCGGTTCTTGTTCTGGCCACTACAATTGTCACAGTTAAGATCTAAATCTTTCTCCCCCAGACCATAGTTTTCAAAGTAATGATTCAGATAAGAAATAACTGCATTTGACCCCTTACTGGTGCAATGGCTCTCATCTATAAGGTAGTTAACTTGTCTAGGCATTCCTTCCATGCAAATACCGAACAGGCCTACCTTCCTCGGGGTGAGAAAATAAAGGGGACCTGGTTGCATCGGGTAAGAAGGTAAATGCACTTGTTGTGCAAAGTCAAAACTGAGATGTACTCGAATGTCACATGAGCAAGGGGCATGTTTGCCAAGGGGGGGTTCACCATTGTCTTGTCATTGTCTTGTACGCTTCTTTTGCATCAGCACAAAATTTCTGATAAAGAGTTCTTTCGGCAGTTACACTGTCTAAATGTTTCTGCTGTTTCTTTAACTTGGCAGCTTTCACAACATCAGGTAAATTACTACTACAGGAAATGTCTCTGTTATTACGCTGGCACTCCCAGCAGAGGTCTGTCATGGGACGACTTGTGACTATTTTAGGAAGATACTTGCGCCATAAATGACCAAAAGTGGAGTAGGAAACAGCCCTATTGCCAGTCTCTTGCATGGCTTGTGTGTAAAGACGATGAACTTCAGCTTTTGTAGAACGGCAGGGGAGAATTAAGATGTCGTCTCTGTGGTGAGAAGATACTCTGCCTGGCAAGACAAGAGCATGTGTTTCGGCATAAGATGTGATGAAGTTGATAGTGTTCTTCAGGTCATCTATTGGCAAAGACCTCACAGCACGGTGACCACCACCCTGTCGTGAACGAGTGACCAGACCATCCTCAGCGAAGGATTTTAGCAAAACTGTCAGCAAGTTTTGGCTAATCCTAGAAGTGAAGGGAGAGAAAAGAAATAGAAAAAATAATTAATAATAATTTAATCGTTGACAAAGGAAGAAATTGAACATAATGCAGGATCTTAAAATGACAATACCAAAATATTGATTCTTAGCAAATAATCATGTTATTATGAATAGCTATCTAATGTTCAGTATTAATGGGCACCACAAGATTCATGATAACACTCACTTGTAAAGGAATTTAAAGGTAGCTTTGCAAATAGGCTTGTTATGCATCCTGTAGTGGCTCTTTGGGTGTTTTCTCTCTCCCTTCCACTGGCGCCCCTTCTTGGTTGGACTGCATCGATCACTGTTGTCAGTAACAGTATTGAAAACGCCAAAGAGTGCCATGTCGAGCTCATCTGAAACGACAGTATAACAATAATGTAAAAATGAATTTGTGACTGACTAATATCACCGACACCAATCTTAGTCTGAGTCCCTACAGTTATCCTACGTAATTAGTTATCCTATGTAATTGGGTAGCACGTGTCCTCATTATTTAACAAGCTACAGCTTAAAATACTGATTAAAATACTGAATGAGTATTATACAGGCATGTATGGGCAATGAGGCAATAGAGAAAAACATTATTTTGAAATTACCTCAATGGATTTGGTCATGTTCCGACCGATGAGAGATGCGCTGTTCCACAGTGAACTGGTCTATGCATGGCCCGCCGTTAAACAATCGGCAGTTACATCTGAAATGGACAAAATCCTAGATTTTAATTTGCCCATAATGACACAAACAAACAATGTATTTTTAACCCTACATTCCACACGAGATAAGTAAGGAATCTCAGACGTCCCAAGTAAATAGCTACTCCCCAGATCTCGAGGGCCTTAAACTCCCCACGCACGAACAACACCATGCGACTTAAAACATACACCAATTAAATTTTAGAACCTCTAAATATACCCACAAGGTATCTAGCACATATAACAGCATTGGATTATAGATTTGGAATGATTTCCAGGGATGTACATAGCATAGTTTTCAGATCGCGTCCCCCAGCATGTCAACACACACGATAGAAAAGATGGCTGCAGAGCACCAACACTTACCGAAACGTGGAGCACTTTTCCTGTTCCTTGTCCACGACTGCCTGCATGTGATCAATAATAAGAATAGGTTCTGATGCTTCCTCAACTTCTTCTTCGTTCGTCTCCGGAGTTTCAGGCTGATCAGGGACGTCTGGTTCTCCATCTGAGTCAGATTCCACCGTCTCTGTTTCCTCGTTACTAAATACTCTTCGATGAGGTTACGCCATTCGGCGTTGTCGACAACACCTCCCAAATTGGCTCGAGCGATGCCATTAAGAGCTTCTGCGACGGTGGCCTCAGCTTCCATGTTTAAATAATAAACCTTGGTCCATTTAAAACTTTGTTGGAGAGTAAAACACGTCTTGTATCGTCTGGAATCGAGGAATAACTGGTCGCTTCGATTCAAATCCAAGACCACGCTAGAAGATGGCGTCAGCCGGAAGTTGATCTTTTAAAGCGGCTGGACCAATCACAGGGCTGTATCGACCCCTCGTGGGCTCCCTTGACGACCCTAGCAACCATTGTTTACGCCGAATGCACTTGGAGAGAGCTCTGTGATTGGTTTACTTACGCGGCGATTCAAAAGGGAAGAATCCCATTGGCTAGAGGAGATTCGCGGCTTTCCGAGGATACCAAATGTGCTGGGGTACCCTACGATCAAATGTCCACGGCGTACGAGTGAATTTAGTGAAAAATAGCCTTCGGCTCCTTTGTTTAAACCCATCCAACCATGTTAGGAAAATGTTTACCGGCCGTTATGAAGCGTAAATAATTGTTTTTGGTACAAAATATTTTCCAGTCTCAAAAAAAACATAATAAAGATTAATATTACGGGAAAAAAAGTTTTCGACCGAAAAAGTCCTATACCACCTTTGGAGCCCTATATCTCAAAATGAAAGTTGCCGACATGGGACTCTTTTTGATGGAGCGCCTCACATATATGATTAGCCCACCCCCTCTCTTTTTGAGACTTCGGTCTGATCTGAAGGTATTGTAATTTTTTATCTGTAATATGTTATCGTGTATATTTTTGTTGAGCCATGATTCTTGTATGGCCAATACGTCTATATTAGTTCGGATCAGGAAATCCGAGACCGCGTTGACCTTTTGAGTCAGACTTCTAACATTCCATGATGCCAATTTTAAGCCCTTTATTTGGGCAACTTTGTCAATGTTGTACTCATGACTGGGGATATCAGGTTGTTCATCTTCTACCCTATTGAGATTAATTCTCACTCTCTACAGCATGTCAATTCAGGATCCGACCAAACTAGATTATTGGTCTTATAGGTATTATCATAGAGAGAAAGACCAGTCCTCAAAGGAAGAATACTTACATTACATTAAAACATTATAATTATATTATACATTGATAAAAATAAAATAGTATGGGTAAGATAAAACGTGCACATACATACAAGATACGGTTTTGTTCATAAAATATATATATAAGATACGGTTTTGCTAACCCAGTGTTTATATCATGTAATTGTATGAGATCTATAACCGGTTTCACCCAGTCATTGTATATAGTATCGGTCTGATACCATTTGTGGCTTTTTTTTTTTTGATTTCTCACTATGTAATTGAGAATAATAGTCAGTGTCCTAGGTTGTTAAGAATAATATTCTAGGCTCGGATCTAGCCTCTCTTTACCTTTGGGACTGCCATTCGGATAAAATAGCTGTGCCTCCAGTGTTGATTGGCTGTATCTGAGACAGTTCTTAATGCCCTATTATATTATGTTCGCTCATTTATAACCAGTCTATAATTATTGATCTGATATGTATATATATATATGGTCAAGTTCCAACTCGTCAGAGGTTCAATATTCACATTTTGGGTATATGGGAATGATATGGTAGGTTTGTTACCATTGATTCATGTTATATCATATTATATTAATAGTCTGTCAGTGTCCCTTTGATGGCTTAGGTGTATGTTGGCAACTGTGTGACTTGGTGTTCTGCCCAGTCAGTCCTCTCTCTTCCTTTGGGACAGCCATTCGGATAAAATAGCTGTGCCTCCGGTTTCAATTGGCCTGCCTGGGGCGGTTACCGTGTCGCACTATTTACCAACCTGCTTATCGCTAAAGACATACTGTGTTAGGTTTTTCCTAGCTTTTGAGTCCGCCCTTCGGATAAAAAAGCAGTCTCTCTGGCTAGGATCGGCCCTATGGCAGCATTTTATTGATTGCAGTTTTGATTTGGTCCGATGTTTGGTTCAGTAGTTCAGGGGAATAGTGGCACCCGTCTTCCTGTAGTTTGTTGTAGAGTGTTGTGTATTTGGGGGCCTCTTTTGATCTTCTTTTTGGTTTGCATCTGTGAACGAGTTGACCGATGTAGGGGGTTACCACTGGTTGATTGGAGTTTGATTTCTTGGTTATTCTGTTGAATGCGAACACTGATTGATTCAGAATATGTTGTTCGTCGGGAGAGCATGGGATGAATTGATTTTCAGCCCCCGCTCTGGCGGCCAGGTATTGGTTGTATTTATTTATGTCAAGGCCTATTAGGGTAGAGAAGCTCACCGTGGGTTTCTCTTCATGAGATGGTACTATTCCAGATAGTTTGAGGACGGCAGCTGGTAGGGCGTTCCAGATATGATCTTCAAATAGGGCTTGAGTTCTATGTCTTAGTGTTATTTGTCTCCCTTTTTCACGTTTGTCTCTTTTTGTTAAGTCACATATGCCCGCTGTGATGATTATTAGTCTGGGTCTATTTAGTGCTGTTACCTGTAATCCAGCCTCTACTGCTTTATTTATGTCCGCTCCTGGTCTGGATATGACCCTAATGTTTTTGTTCAGGAGGCCTGTGGTAAGGTGTTGTTCCAGGCCTCTGCCTCGTGAGTCGGCCAGTATTAGGACATCTAATCGGTCCATCCCTTGCTTTGAGTCACTAGTATTCCGAATTAGTTTACTGTGTATAATTGCCACGTTTTAGTTCAGTATATAGTCCCGTACTCTGGCCAGGATTTTGCCTAGTTTGTTTTCTCCTTTGAAAAACTTAGACCGTAGCTTCACTCGTTCGCCATTTTGTACGTTTACTGCTGGTGAGCGGAAGCCTGTGCCCCATTTTAGCGATGTCGTTACTTCGTAGAACTTGGCTTCATGGTTTGCTGTGAGTTGTTGTTTAAGTTCAGGATGTTGTCTGAATTTGTCTTTCAATATATCTTCCATCACTCTTTCTTCCTTTTCTTCCCATTCTCCTATTTTCTCTCGGTTATTCAGTGCGAGCCTCGTGCCAAGCGCTTTCGCCGTTGCCGGATGTGCAGCAAGGCCTATGTTGGTCGATGCGCGTGCGTCGCCTAAGTGAGAGGCTTTCACCGACTGATAGCAGTGCTCGGCTGAGGCGTATCTGTTACCCTTATAGAAAAAGTCGGCCATGTAGAAGTTGGAGAAGATTGAGTGCTCACCATGAAATCCGATGTCTTTGTCATCTATTGGGATGGTGGCGACTGTTGAAGGGTTTGAGTGAGCTGGTAATAGATGTAGGTCCCTGGCTCTGTACGTTTCTGTACCAATTCTGATGTGGTTTAGTACCAGTTCTGCTCGGACATTGTTCAGTTTAAGTAGTGTGAAGCAGTCGTATAACATAGCTTGGTTATTATCGAATGATTTAGTATTCATTCTGTTGAACCATATATTTGAGAATTTGCTGGTTTCTCTGATTTTCCTGGCCTTTGTAATTATTTTCTTCTTTAATTCGGGATTTTCTAGCTCGATAAATATTGGTCTTGTGTCGTGGATTCTAGCCCTCCCCACCCTATAGCACTGTTTCATATCGGATAATTTGAAATCTGGCTCTGTGGTTTGGAATATATTAGTTGTTATTTGCATGATGTTTTCTTTGTATCCCCTGATACTGTGCTGTGATTCACCTTGCCTGGGGGATCCGTCATCCAGCATCCAGGCTTCTGGTAGTGCTTCCAGCATAATATAGGGTGTATCCACGATTTGTTGTTGTTGACTTGGCCTGTTGTTTTTGATTTTTTCTTTAATGGACTCCGTCCTTGTTTCAAGTTGGGTTTTTAGTTTTTCCAACTCTTCGATGGCCTTCTTCATATCTTTTTGTTCTTTTCTAATATCATCCGCGAATTCATTGTAGCTTCGTTCTAGTTTTGGTATGTCGGTTGTTTTGACGGCAATGGCCTGTTCTACTTTGTTTTTAGAGTACCAGTTCTCTGTAGCTTTGTTGTTTAATTTGTCCTCTATTTCGTCCACCTTTTTTATCAATGTGTTCAGGGGAGTGTCGATTGAGGGATCGTATGTTGTTTTGCCCCCCCCTACGTTCTGTTTGGGGGAGACAAGGTTTCTCCTTGTGTTCTGTAGATCGGTTCTTAGGGCTTTCACGTCCCCTTCCAACTGTTTCATTTTTGTTGTGTTTCTACCCTGGAGGAATGCATGGCCTTCCTCAGCAAAATGTTTAGCTATATCAAGTTGGATTTCTCGTTTGATCTCATCTTTCATTCCATCCCTATCATGTTTTGATATCATTGTTGCCTCCGTTTGGGAAGCACTGTCAGCGTATTGACGGGCCTTGGGCGAGTCTGGCGGGTTGCTTGACGGGCTCGCCTCGTTGTCTGGCGAGTCGGTATGGCTGCTTGACCGACTCTCGTCGGTGACAGTGCTGCTCTCGCTGCTGTCAATATTGCTGTCATTATTGTCTATAAGTTCGAGCTGGATCCTTGTAATCTATAACCGTATCCGCAGATTTATCCTCTGGTGAGATGTTCTCAGAGTCTAATTGTTGTTGTGTGTCATCCAGGTCGTCGGTGGCATATGACTCGCTGTCTGAGTCATGCTCAATCTCGATCGAGTTGTCCAGTGGTTGGTCATTCGGGCGGTCAGCGTCCGCCATCTTGCTTCCTCCTCCAGACATCCACGTTCGCAAATTAAACATGTGGGTATTTATAATTATTCGTGTATCTCTAGTAGATGTATGATATGCCTTTGTATTTACCTAACATTCATAGATCGGTGTGTTGAGTTCCATGAATGGGTGTCGGCAGTATATGGTCGGATCCTGAATATATGGCGGTGCTATTTACCGCGCAGCTTCATCCCACGTAGGATAACAACTTAATGAACTAGGTCATTGACAAAACTTCCGGTGCTAGTTTCATGTGTAGAATAGGTTCATCAAAATATTTTGTATTGGTCTCTGATAGAAATGGTTCCCAATAAAAGGATGAATTATTCGAGGTTTAGAGGAATCACACTTAAATTTAAAGAAAGCCAATTATGCATTAGGTCCCCCTGGACGTAGGTTGTGGGTAATGACGTAGTATCTCACAGGGAGTTTCCCAGGCTATAAATAGAGTGCTTCAAAAGGCTTCAAAATCACATTTCCACCACAGATACCTTCACAAACCACATACGACGACATCCAGAGAGGGGGGACAGACCTCTACAGATGAGTGAAGTGGTTTGTAATACAACAACTTCCAAGAATATTCGGGACAAAGAAACCCTTCTATTCCTTATATGGATTTCTACCTCCTTTCCTAGAAATCGCTCTAGCCGTATATTATATGGATTACATTGAGCTTCCAATTGTACATTTTCCGACAATCTGACACTTATAATGTGTTCCAACAGCAGAAGGCTAATAAACAATGATTAACAGATTTCTGTGATATTTAGTACTAAATAACTGGAGTACAACTGGCACTTGTTTTTACTGAGTTGAGAATCCACTCAAAGTTAGGCTTCTTGTTGATTCTCAACTCAGTGAAAATGGGTGACTTTACATATCCATTGATCAATACACTTGTTACATTCTCTCCAAATACATGGGTGTTCATGCTGAACAGATCTGAATTGATCTTATTTGACGTTCCTGATTGCTTGGATCTTGAGTCTACAATCATATTACTGTTATACATGTTCCACATCTGAAACCCTATGGGTTATTTAAACATACTTGAGTACTCACAGTAGTGCCTTTAGGGATATCATAATCCTGGATCTGTGCATCTGCCACTGTTGCATGAGCCAGATTTAGAGCAACCATGGACTGGTAGCGTAACGTTTCATAGATTGTAGCTTCTGTATAAGGCATGGCCTGCTTGTCTTGCAGTGTTGGAAGTCTGGCACCAATGACTTCTTTGATTTCTTGGGCAATTTTCTCTTGAATCTCAGGGAAGTTCACCAAACATGCGACCATCGAATAAAGGGTTAACGTAGAAGTAATTGTGCCTGAAAATCAGTAATATACCCAAAGGTACAAAGTTATTACTTGAAATAGTTTTCAGTATGTGATACCAAAATATTTTTAAGCTGACTTTGACCAACAAGAAGGTGTCTCATTCTTTAGTTTTGTATTCATTGTATTTACTCAAATCTCAAAGTACAAACACTGTGCTGCTATGAATAATATTTAAAAAACAACTTTAGAAATCCAGAAAACAGTGTCACAATCATCCACTGTGGTGGTCAGCCTTGAACTGGCAGGATAGGTCCCTAGCAACCAGTGTTTGGGTCAATTTAGGTAGCAGTCCGGTCTTTTAAGATATAACTGTAGTGATCTTGTTCGGATTTGTATCCCTTAACCATGCTTTCTATGAAACAGAGCAAAACAAAGACGGCACAACCTGTGTTTTATTTCTGAGAATTGTTAGCAATCAGCCCAACCAATCCTATCTGAGGCCGAGGATCTCGGGTCTCCTTGCCAGCCAGGTGACCCTCGACTGCAGGTGTCTCAGGTAACATACAAACAAACAAAAGCTAGACTGCTGTTATATATGAAATGCAACAGGTAAAAAAGATATGACAGACTAAAAAGTCACTTCCAACCAGTACTGCCCACTGGGGTAGATTGGCTGAACTACCCACAGTGGACAGCACCTAGAGATAAACTCTAGTAAAACACAATATCACAAAAATACCCCCTTTTTTCTTTTAAGAGTTTGAAAAACACATTTTAGAACTCAACAGGGTATAAAAAAGTTGTAAAGTCTACATGCAGGAGCATAAAGTGTCCTCTCTACAATGAACAAATAAAATTTCATGCAAACTTCTTGCTTGCAACAAATAGGAGCATACTGTGTCCTAATTAAAGTGAACATTCTTTGAAGCAAAATTTTATGAAAACCTCTTCGCGTTTTAACAAGCAGGAGCATCTGTGTCCTCACTACATTGCAAACAACATTTTTATGAAAAGGTATTCTAGTTCAAGTAGTTGACTTCAAAATTTTGGTGCCTCACACCATGGTCATACATCCAAGGATCCAGGGCATCCAAAGAGTGTCCGAGGGTGGTTTAAAGGGTTGATGGGCAGTCTGGTCATCATCCAGTTCAATCCATCCTTCAGGGTCCAGGGGCGTTCTTCTTGTCTGCATCTTCTTTTGGTGAGTCTATAGGGGAAAGTCTGCTTGGGGTGTCAAACATCCTACCAAACACTTTGTTTCTACCTTCAAGAGGGCCCTCCTCAGCCAAACCTCAGTCTACCTAGGCTGTGGTTGCTGTTGTTGGGAGTAAAATTGGTCCAGGAGGTTGGTGAGGAAATTGATCTGCTGATCATCAACCTTTAACATCCAACCAGCTTGACTGGACACAATGGTCAAGGCAGGAGCTACACTTGTATTGAAAGAAGGTTCAGTCCGAGGAGTATCAACTGCCTTGTCAGGCAGAACAGGCAGATTTCCGCCTGGGAAACTCTGTGTCTGTGTCTGACCTAAGTTGGACTCATCTGAATCATCCACAAGTAGCAAACCCTGGAGTCTGGTGTTCTCCTTAAGGAGTTTCAGGATTCACTGTCCTTTTTTCTATATATTTTACAATCTTTATGATAATGCTTGTCATCATGTAATACACACCTTTTATCTTATGTGTTCTACTGTTTGTATACATTGCACCCTTTACAGTGTGAGGTTGCTTACTGGGTGACCGTCTGGGTGACCATATCTAAGACCTTAAGCATTAAACAAACAAGCTAGCAAGGACTGGAAGATCTGGGTTTTGTGTTGTGATTTCCAAACCACCGAATTTAGAATAGCAGACACTATACAAGGATATTGATAGCTCTGAATTTAAAAATGCAAATAAGTTGCAAATGTAGTTATGTTCAATTTTCTATTGGAGTAAACTCTACAAGACAAAAACAGTTAAAAGAGTTGTACCTTTCTGGCTATTTGTTATGGCAATAAAGAATTCAACCAACTTGTATCCTTAGATTGAACATACCTGCAAGGGTCATGTTAACTAAAAGTGCACTTATATCTCCATCTGTGAGTCGCTCTTTCTCTGGCCTGGATGAGTTGGTGGATTGATACTTGAGTAACTCATCCATGAAACAGTTCTCCTCACCCCCATGTTTCTGTTCAGAAATTGAATGTGATTAGATTATTATGAGTATAAATAAGAGTATACATATACAATTGAGCTATGGTGTTGTTCCAGACTGTGTTTAAGTTAACAAAATTTTAGGCATTTGGCGAAAAAAAAGAAAGGTTGTGCATCCGCATCAATAGCACCTGTTTCACTTGCTCCATGTTACATCTCAGACATGCGTTCCTCTAGTTTAAGTAATTAACTATGCATACTTGAATTGTTATTTCATTCATTTTTTTACCAAACCTTATTTATTTATTTACCATACCGGAAATTATCTACTCAAAGGAAATATAGACTCACCCTTGCTTCTTCAATTGCATTTCCAACCACACTTTGTATCAAATTGTGGGCTTCCAGTACTTTATTGTACAGTTGTCTACAGGGGAAGAAGCGAGTAATGGGCGCAAAGTCTAGCAACAATCCAGAGGCAGTTAATTGTAATGATTCATTAAATTTGTGGTGAAAATGTAACAGTTCCGCAACATATTTGTCTTCCATCTTCCGTGCAAATAGCTGAAAAACAAGACTATCTTCAGTTTTAGTAGAGCAACAACAACAACTAGTTTTATTAAATATTCTTAACAATTATAGTATCAGTTTTAACAGTTTCATGCTACATATAAATCACTTAGGAATAACAGTAAACTAAACAAGAACTAAAAGAACAGAATTATTATCTTAAAATGTTAAACTACAAGAGTTTTCAACAATTAAATTACAATCTTTAAATAAATTGCCAAATAAACCAGTAATTTTTATTGTGAAAAGTACAAACAGTAAACTAAACAAAATTAAAAGAACAAAAATCATTATCTTAAAATGGTAAACCACAAGAGTTTTCAACAATTAAATTAATTTTGAAACAGACCAAACATTTTTATCTATGCAAGAAATATAGGGATACAACAGGTACAAGATTGTGGTCTCTTACAAAAGAAACAACAACCATTTCACCCTTTTTCTACCCCTTCATGGGCATATACCAGTAACTAACAAAGTCCTTTAACTGTACCTTTAACTGTACCTATTAAGAGGGCATATGCCAAGCCTGTTTGTAAGGCTACACCAAACTGATTTAGGATTCACAGTTTTAAATTGTCAATTACTCCATTATCTTTGACTATTAAAAGTACAAATTATAGAACTAAACAGAGACCAAAGGAAACACAATTGTGAGCTTGAAAGATGATACCATGACATCTACTCAGACTTCTCAGAACGTGAGGCACTCTTCTTAGAGTATAAGCCTTTCAGTAATGTTTGTTGGTGAGAAGAGTGGAAGGGAAAGAGGGATAAGGATGGGGGTCTAGAGGGCACGGGTCATAAGGACATTCTCAACGATTAGAAATATAATACCAGAGAGGAAAGAATTGCAGTTATACAGTGATGAAGTATTGGTCTTAAGTCAAATGGCTGCCCAGACTCAGCAAATGTGTCCAGTTCATCCAACATATCTGTTGTCAACTCATTGCATTTCTCCTCTAGTATCAACATCTGTGTACCATATGGCTGGAAACAAAAAAAATGTCCAAATAATTATGAAAAGTTGTATTTAAAGGTTTGATAGCTCTTTGGCATTTCATCTAGTGACAGGAAATGGCAGAACACCAGGAATTCTAGGAGCTACCGTTCTGCTTAATTTGAATAAGACTGACTGTGTCAAAGGTTGTATATTTACCTTAAGGGCTTGCATGGTCACTTTCTTAAGCCAAGTCCATCTTGGATTTACTGGTAAAAATGCTATACCAGGAAGCATTGTTCGACCTCTGAACAGATTTGGTCTTGAAGCAAAACAATCACTCTGTGTAACTAGAGCTTCATAGATGCTCTCATAGTCATTCAGTATTACCACATTGTCACCATAAATCTACAAAAATCAAGGGATAATTTGATAACATATGTCTGTGTAGCTATATATTATATTTATATACAGAAAAGGTAACACAAAAAGAAAGACCAATATATGAGATATGTTTGCACCAGGTTTTATTCAACCCTAACTTGTGTGATACAGCATTCTCACATGTGGCTCTAATAATAGTATAGACTCAAGCTGGGGACAGCACAAGACCGCAAGACCTTTAAGTAAAGTTTATTCTTGGCTTCCATGCAGAGATGGTATGATCCACCTGCCATCCATAGGTTGGTGTCTTCAGTCATGGTGATCCAGCTTGTCGGTTGGTGCCACCTGCAGGAATTGGTGGTGACTAAATGTGTTCACTCTGCAAGCATCTAGACGAGCACAACCGACCGCTATTCGGTATGAATAGCTTTGCTATGATTATGAAGTCATGTGACCGGTTGACCCCCCAAGAGGATAAACGTATATATACCGAGACTGTCTTCCTGTGCTTTATTTTTTTATGGAACTTTCCAACCGATCCCAGAAGCTAGAGTTAGTCAGGGTAGCCACGTTCAAATGGGAACATGTGTTACTTACTGAATAATTAAAAAGTTATCGCTAACCGCAGACTCGAATCGAGAGCTATCAGCAATGGCCGCCATATCAAAACAAAAAGAAGCCACAGCCACAGAAAGAGACACTATGACTCTGAGCCAATCAGATCCTGCGAATCGGTCACATGACCATGGGGACAATGACGTCATATATAGCGGCAGGTTGGGGAAGCCCTCCGATCAGAAAAACAAAGCTTATAGGCTCTTTTTGCAGATAGAACATCCGGGATTATCATTTATTCCATTTAAAAGGTAACAAAATATAGATTCTTCTGCTAAAATCTTATTGCCTGCTGGTCGTTGGGTTGGTTGAACCCATACGACCTGAGCAGACAACTCAAAGCAAAACATCTGCACGAGAACGGTCGAAGCCATGCCGTAAGGCAAGCAGCTAGAAATAGTTTAGTAATCGGTTTCCCGGCTGGTGTGCGAGGGCCGTTTTCGCGACGATGCTTCATTTGTACATATAAAAACAATATTAGGCGGTCAGATCTGCTGAACTAGGTCAATAATCAACATCTTTCTAGCGGTCTACACTTTTCTGGATGATAGGTGTCAGGCTACTGATACTGCTATATCACCATTATGTACTGGTTTCTTATATCATCCTGGAGGTGGAATGAAGTTCATGGATTGATAACAATACTTATTATAACCCTTGACCTAACCTAAAATTAGTGGTCCTAACTCAGTGTATGTAGTACATATATCACATTGGTAGCCTGTCACCTAGTATTTAGTCAGTACCATTCACTCCAGACTCTAAAAGAGATGCTAGAATCATGTAGAGTTTATTACAAGGCATGCAGCTGATAGTGATTACCTTGACGTCGCTTACTGCAATTATGATAATCACGTAGTTGATTCTTTCCTCAAGGACAAAGCTGCTGGGTTTCCCGACTGCGGTTGTAACTTTTGTTTTCATGGTGCTGTAATGAATTCAAAGTGTGACTCCCCTAACACCCAGGGTCAAGGCCGTCATGCCAACTCGACTGGTTCTGCTAAATACAAGTCGAAGAACAAGTTCAACTATTCCATTCCTGATGATTACCCTTCGGACAACTGTTATTACTTGAACTATCATACTTGTACAGTTGATAATTGCCCCAAGGATCATCTTTGCCGTCTTTGTAAGCAAAAACACAAGGCCCTTGGGTGTCCACGTGACAAGAAAGATTCTACCCCGGTATCCCCACCTGTCATGGCGACCTAGTACTTCCGGTCGTTCTGATTTCCACTGTTTCTGCTGATTTTGATGATGTTTCATCTTCTCCTTTGTGTGATGATATTACCAACTGTTTGTACGAATTTTCTTGCTATTGATGATGATAGTACTTTGTGTAATGATTAGTTGATTGACAATGTATTTTTTGGTAGCACAGGTAGTTATGTCGCTGAATCACATATTGATGTTGTCCCTACTCATATCTGTCCATATAGACTTGAATTAGGCCACATCTTGATGATCTAGGGTCAACCTGGGCACAATGTGAACCAATCGCAATTGTCTCTTGCAAAAGTAAGGACTTAGCGCAACCTCAATAATATGGATTTCATTTAGTGCAACCTCATGCAATGCGGCCCTGTGGACATAGTGCCTGTAGTAGATTAGGGCACAGTTCAATAGGGGATTTGCCACCATTATGAATCGCATGGAATTATGGGATGAATGGTACTGTCTAAAATTTATAGAAAACATTTCATATTCAGCATGGATTATTTAATTATGCTCTACTGTTAATATCCATGTGTTATACATGTTTTAATTTCACAAGTCCGGATCTTTCTAATCATACATTTGGTTTTTATAGATCATTTATACAAAAATGTTGCCAAATATTTGTATTTAAACTGAATAAATCCCAACATGCACTGCAATAGACATGTACAGCAGGACATGCAAATCCCCTATTTTATATATATTTATTTCAGACCGATCTATGCCCAAAAGATCCTCAAAAGTAATACAATTATAAAGATGTCATGAATGTCAATCCACCCTCCACCCAACCTCTTATTAACCTCTACAAGTAGAAGTATTATTGTAGCCTATTTCTTTACTTAGTATTAGATAGACACAGGTTGACCATGGATATTCCTCACTGAATATACTACCCTGAGCCATAGACTGGAATCAGATCATTATAAAAACATGTTTAAAACTTTCTAGGGGCATTTTAGAGTAAAATTTGGTAAGAAACATTTTTAGGTCAATTTTTGGGTGTAGATTTTAAAAAATAATCTTACCAAGCTGAAAAATTCGTTTTTACCCTTCTAAAAGCCCAAAAACAAAATGGCCGCCATTATGTATTAGGAAAACCAAGAATCATGTCTAAAATCCTTATTTATTCATCAATATCATTGTGTAATAGCTCAAAATAAAGGTCTAACCAAGATGCATCACATTACACTAATTCTGCAGTTGCCTTGGCAATTTGGTTACCATGGCAACCAAAAAAAGAGAAAAAATCACTAATTACCAAATCACGTCTAGAATCTTCAATTACGGTCAGTTGATAGCTAAAATTTAATGCCCAACTGAGATGCATCAAATGTTCAAAGTTCCATGGTTGTTATAGCAATATCGTTACCATGGTAACCAAAACTAAACAAAATAGCAAATGACCAAGTTGTGTCTAGAATCCTTATTTCTTCATTGAAGAAAAAAAATATACAATATACATGCCCCTCAACGGTACCCTTGAGGCACAGTAAGGAGACAAACTTTAGATGAAAAAAAGATTTAAAAGAATAATTTGATCATGAAGCTATGAGCTTAATTTTAACAATTAAAGGCAAACGCTACTATTCACTGCCACGCCCCCCTTTTCCATATACCAAATATACGGGCATTTTACGTACTATTGCTTTAGCACTGCAGTCTATGAGGAAACGGCCCATTTTTTCATGTTTTATAGTATAAAACAAACAATTAATGGCTACTCCTACTGTCCCAAAACTTTCTACACATATAGTGCAGGTTATATACTACATATTAAAAGGAAAAAAAACATATGTCATCGAGTTAGATTTTTTTGTATAGCTGTCTGAAATAGACATGTTTGGGGAACTGAGCTAGCTGTGGGTACCCTCAGTTGTACCCATTTAGTATGCAAGTCTATTGGGAAGTGCTGCATTTTTCTTTCACGGTTTTGGGAATAAAACAAAAATGAAAACTCCTAATGTCCCAAAATTTTCTACACATATAGTGCAGGTAATATTCTACACATATATAGGGAAAAAAATGTATGTCATCATGCTAAAAAATAATTGTAGCTGTTTGAAATAGACATGTTTAGGAAACATAGAACACATTGAAACAGCAGATTTTATGGTTGTCATGCCATGTTTCAAAGCCCCATAATTCAGAAACAAGCACGGTGACCCATTATTTTTTTCTCAGTTTTATGAACACACATACTTCAAGAACCATCTACTAAAGAATCAGAAAAATGACATTTAATTTTCGATGAGAGAGAAAAAAAATGTTTTTATTAAATTAGTGAAAAAAAAGTGGGTTTTTTTCGAGTTTTTAATTTAAAATTTGCATTTCGTATTTTTTGTTTTCAGAATAGAAATAACCATGCATTCTATAAAAAAGAGGCATAGAATTATTGGCAATATAATACTCTCTCTAAAACTGTTAACCGTTAACTGTTAACTGTTACTTAAATTGAGGGAATATAAATTGCAAATATGAACTATGAAGTCTAGGTACTCCAAAATGAGCCCCCCCTTTTGATCCTCATTGGTTCTTGAGATACCAACTTTTGAAGCACTCTAATTAAAAATTGAGCATGGTGACCCATTGATTTTTTTCCATCTTTATGACCAGAAACACTTCAAGAATCAAATTTTAAAGTTTCAGAAAAATGACATTTATTTTCATTTTCCACTAGATAGTAGCATTTGCCTTTAAAACAGATGACAAAATAGAACTTCCTTCACCTTGCAGTAGACTATATTCCCATATTCAGCGGCCCACTTGTCTGCACTAAAGTGCATTCCCCGTTTGTCTATCTGAAGACTGACACCTATGAAAGGTAGGCCTTTTGGTCCTGGTGGTAACCTTAACTGGGCTCTCATATACCACTTGGTAATGACAGCGATGACAAAACATACGAGGATTCCAAATGTAATGGACTCCATTTTCAAGTCTAGCTGATATATCTTTAGCTTGGTACAATCGGTTTTAACCATTCCCTAGATGTCCATTCTTAATGGAAGTCAGTAACGCTGCTACTGACCTAGATAGACTGGTGGAAGGCCTACTTAGTCTCCCCAAACCAGTAGGAGCTGTCATTATGTATGATATTGTATTGCTAGGGGGGTGTTCCTGAGATTCTTATTGTATCATTTCTTGTACTGTGGCTGGTGCTATATTTAAATGAACAAATTATTGTAAGCATTCTCCCAATTTGTATAATATTCACAATCAGTTCACCACCTACCTATAACAGTTTTGATTGGGTGGAATAACTACAAACTGGTTGAATCACTAAGGTGCTTGTTGTGTTAAAGATGTTTTTCAAGCACAGTAACATTGGTTATGATTTGCCAATTTGGGCACCAGTTTTTATAAAGGGAAACATTGGTACTATTGCATTATGGGAAAGTTTGGGTATGAGTAAAGTTAGCAGTATATTTAGAGCAGATATTCTCTGATAGAATATGTGTTCAAGTTTAAGATCAACTCAACTTTAGTTTCTCACTTACACATTTATATATTTTTATTAAATACTTTAATTAAAACTAAACAAAAGTAAGACTTAATGGTCAATGAGTTTCATCAAAAAGATCTAATTCAGTAAGCACATGAACTATGGTGCTGCCAGTAGTAGGTATATCAATGGGTACCTTGGATACTTTTGCCATTTTGGTCAACACACACTCTCGAGGACTTCTCAATGGAGGCGGGTATTTCAAAAACTTTGAGGGACTTGATATATGTAACTTCAATGAGTTTTATCATATACATCTAATTTCTCTTTGGTTCTCTTCGCGAGAAGCACCCAAAAGCTATGAAAATGATAGTGAAGGGAGTAATTGTGACTCATATCTGCAGATCATAGAATAAATTTAGACAAAACTATGATAATAATTATTCTACATGGAAGTGTGAAAGAACTTGGTAAATACATTCTGTCTGGTCCCTAAATTACTTGACTTTTTTAATTCATGGTTTATTTTAGCTCATAAGGTTTGGCTGATAAAGAGATATAAATAGAGATCAAGATAAATAGAGGTCAATATAAAGATCTAAATGACTGCTGTTTACTTGTGATTTATTTCATCAAAACACTTCGCTGGTAATGTTTAGTCACTGTGTAAAGATTAATTGATTTCAATTTGTTTGAACAGTTTTGGCACTTGCAAACACAAATCTCCTTCCAAGTTAGCATCATGTCCTCATTATTGATTGATTGAATGATTAATATTTTTTCCAGAATCTCTCATTTAAATCTGGCGTTCAGTCTCACCTGGTCTACTTACAATTTTCAAACTGTCTCCCATTTTATTTTTATTTTTGTTCATAATTTTTCTGCTCTTGGTCATGCATGTCAACTTTTTGTTGGATAACATGGTCTATCAGATCGAATGCATCTTTGTTCTTGCCATTCATTTGTGATGTGTTCCAGGAAAATGAGTCATAAGTCGCAAAATTGATGTTTTTGAAAGTGTTTTTTTCACAAGATCTCTTCATTGAAATAGTCTGATAATTAGTGGGTTTAGCCGTTATAGTCATATGAATCTATGTAACAAATTTTGGGAAATTGTATTAAATATATCCCTGAGTTTTGGAGGCCTTCATATGGAGTATATTTAGTTAATTACCCATCCAGAAACATTGCAAATTTTTCTTTTTCAAGAATAAAAATATCAAATTGAATCATAGTACCCTAGTGTTTACTATCATTCAAATCAGCTTGATCTTCTCTTTTCAAATATGATGATTTCTCAAAATCCATATTTTGCAACTTGTGACTCATTTTCCTAAAACAGATCACATTTGGATCATGTCCACATTACTTATGGTCATGCCACCCTCTATTTCAATGGAGATAAAAACCCCCCCCTCCCCAGGTTTCCTCCATTGGTTGTTTTCTCTCTTGCTTCAATTCCTTTGTGTATTTTAACATATTTCTGGTCAATATTTTCCTGGAGGGTCAGAAAATTTTGTTTCATTTCTTCAAATTCATGACATTTTTTTTTTGATTGTCAGTGAGCTTAATATTGCTCATTTGTGTTTTCATTTCATTAGACAGTGTTTTGTTTGCAACACTCTAGTTATTGATTTTTACTTCTTCCTTGCCCTTTTCATTTTGACTTTCTTGTCTATTTCATCCATTTAGTCTGGCCTAGTGTAAATTGAATCAGGCATTTATGCTTGTCAAACAGGTTTTGTTTACAGTTCATTTAGTGCTGATGTCAAAATAGGGTCATGATGATCACGTCCATGGGCCCATCCTAAGTAGGAACAGAGTTGTGTACCATATAACAAACTTTAATTGAAATATCTTCTACAAAGTTTCATGAATTTCATAAGGACATAACTGCTGAAAACATTATCAAAATTTGCGTTTTCCATGGAAACTTCTAATTTTAAAGGTATTTTAACAGAAAGAGGTTTAACTTCAAATTGATACATAAAATCTCCATTGGTTGCCAGAGTTACTGAGGTATGACTCCACAAACCTTTTGTAGAAGATTTGTTTATGTTTGATATATAGTAGATGATTATTTTCTTGAAGCTAATGCGAAGCATGAAAACGTCCAAGTATTTTGATTTGAAAATATTTTAATCAGAACGTAACATTGCATCAGATGCTATTCTCAGATATCTCTGCTGTTGTTATTGATTTACCTTATAAATTTTACAACAAGGACAAATCAGAAATAATAATCTCTTGTGGTGCCGGCGGGAGTCAGGCAGGTTCTTACTCTGTCCGGTACCATGGATCCGGGTGTCCGGATGCTCTCCTGTTAGGCTCCGGGCTTAAATTTGGGCGGTATGGTATTGGTATGTTCTGACAGAGGTCGTAATTACCCATTTATCTGCATTCATGATAATTTTTACGTTTGACTCTTGTACTTCTGTGTATTCTCTTATAAACACCTTTGACACTGGATATGCTTTCCATTCATATATCTTACTGCCCTAAGTTGTAAGGGTTGGCAACGGCTCTTCGAGCTCCAACCGTGGCAGGTGTTGTGTGGAGTAATAAAAGGACTTGGCTGGCGAGGACCATTAGTACCTGGTTGTGTCGTTATTTGCACTAGTTTCTTAGCCACTAGGGAACACAGAAATAACCAGACACTACACTCTATTAATTATTATGTGCTTGATAGAGTGATATGGAACAGTATAAGATGTGACCTAGTCACATACATCAAACCAATAAGGACTACATTCACATCAGGCAAAATCAGATATTAAATGCATGCAGCTTTTTTTCTATGTAAACTGATTAATCATATATCATTGAATATCAATATATATATATCATATATCAATCATCATTGAATATCAATATATATATATATCATATATCAATGAATAATAAAAAAAGATATATGTCAGTATTGATAATTATAGAAATCTATTTATCTTCCCTCTCTACAGTATAATGGATGCACATTGTACTAGTAATATATGAAAAAAACATCCAATAATTAATAATCCTGTTTCAATACTTTGATATTGTATGGTATGGGGGCGATGTCCAATCCGTCTTCATAGGTATGTGGGTCATGACTGGGTCTCTTATCATCTGACTCAGGCAGTAGCTGGAAATGTTGCAGCAGTCTGGTCAAGAGAAGAAACATCCTGTTCTTGGCCAATACCTCACCTGGACATGCTCTACGTCCAGCTCCAAATGCAAGCATTCTGCATAATCAAATGATTATGTTTTGTTAATGGGGCAATCATTGAATTCAAGAAATGAATAATTTGGGTTGGATTTGTTTCATTATAATGGTACTCTAAATGTGAAGCTGGATTCCATGTTTCATGTTTCATGTTACCTTTTCTTGTTGGGATGATCAGCAGCAACAACTTTTCCATTCTCAATATATCTCTCCGGCTTGAATTCCCAAGGATCCTGCCAGTATTCTGGATCGTGGTGCAGCTTCCAGAAATTGAAATACACCTAATTGATGGCGCAAACATAGGAAGGAAATAATTATCTTCATTTATAGAAATAAGAATATGGAAGAAGCCTCCTGCATTGGTAGAACATTAGATACCATTGTATTTCTTTATAGTGCAATACTCCATTTCTACTTTTAAATGACTTAAGATAAAATAGAATCAAATTGAATGACAAATTAAAGAACATTTTGTAAACGTATGAAACATTTTTTGTGGTGTGTTTCGTATTTCTGAAAAAATGATTTAGTTTATTTACAATTTTTTTCTAGGATTAGGACCATGAGTTTTCATTTCTGTATATAACCTAATTGTCATAAATACTTGATGTATGATCTTAATTATTTCTTTAGCTTGATTTGCTCTGAAAGCCCAGAAGAAGACCCGGAACTGTGGAAGATAGAAAGAACACATGTGCACAATATAAAAAAAAGAGGTTGACCGTCCATTCCCAATATCGCATCAGTTACTGACCTGCTAGACAATATACAGAGCCTATTATCTCTATCGGCTGAGCAGATCAAGGGTGAAAAAGATAATTTAATTATACTTGACTTTGGGTGATTTGATGCTAAACTGATTTGAATTAATCATATTTGTGATATGTTTCAGGAAAATGAGTCATAAGTCGCAAAATTGATATTTTTAAAAGTTTTTTTTCACAAGATTACATTATTGGAATGTTCTGATTTTTTGAGGGTTTATCACTTATAGCTATGTCAATCGATGTATCAAATTTCAGGACAATCTATGTAATATTTTTCTTAAAGGTCCTCATATGGACTCCATTTATATACTTTACTGTTTAGTGACCCCCAAAAATATTGGAAACTTTTTTTTTCTAAAACGAAAATACCAAAGTTAAAATCTAGAAATACTTATGATTATTAGACTGTTCACTATCATTGGAATCGGCTTGATGTTATCTTGGATATAATGGTGTCTCAAAATCCATTTTTGGCGTTTTGGCATTTTTTGCCCGAAAGCTTGTGTAATCAATAAAATCATAATCAACAACTTTTAATGATATCTACATCGATTCATCATTTCCACCCCGGCCCTAACCGATATACAGCGATATTCTCCCCTTCTACCATAAAATATAGAAACACTCATTAGTGTTTACTATCATTGGAATCGGCTTGATCTCATCTTTTCAAATATAATGGAATCTCAAAATCCATATTTTTGCGATTTATGACTCATTTTCCTGAAACACATCACATTTTAGGTTCCTTAATGCTTGCTTCTCCTTAGAGGCTACAACATATTACAACTCTTATAGATGTTCCACACCTGAAACCCTTGGGTTACTTAAACATACTTACGGTAGTGCCTTTAGGGATATCATAACCCTGGAGCTGGGTATCTGCCACTGTTGCATGGGCCAGATTTAGAGGACCCAGAGATTGGTAGCGTAATGTTTCATAGATTGTAGCTTCTGTATAAGGCATGGCCTGCTTGTCTTGCAGTGTTGGAAGTCTGGCACCAATGACTTCTTTGATTTCTTGGGCGATTTTCTCTTGTATCTCAGGGAAGTTCACCAAACATGCGACCATTGAATAAAGGGTTAACGTAGAAGTAATTGTGCCTGAAGATCAATAATATACCCAAAGGTACAAAGTTATTACTTGAAATAGTTTTCAGTATGTGATACCAAAAATATTTTTAAGCTGACTTTCACCAACAAGAAGGTGTTTCATTTTTTAGTTTTGTATTCATTGTATTTACTCAAATCTCAAAGTACAAACACTGTGCTGCTATGAATAATATTTAAAAAACAACTTTAGACATTCAATAAAAAAAGAGAAAAATCCAGAAAACAGTTTGTCACAATCGTCCACTGTGGTGGTCAGCATTGAACTGGCAGGATAGGTCCCTAGCATCCGGTGTTTGAGTCAATTTAGGTAGCAGTCCGGTCTTTGAAGATATAACTGTAGTGATCTTGTTCGGATTTGTATCCCGTAACCGCGCTTTCTATGAAACAGATGGAACAAAGACGGCACAACCTGTTCACAAGGGTTTTATTTCTGAGAATTGTTAGCTATCAACTCAACCAATCCTACCTGAGGCCGAGGATCTCGGGTCTCCTTGCCAGCCAGGTGACCCTCGGCTGCAGGTGTCTCAGGTAACATACATGCTTGGTGAACCATCACACAATCCAGAATAAGAGTAACAATGACATAGTTACAATATAGAGACAATTCATAACATTTGGCATAATAAAATTGACAACAAACAAACAACAGCTAGACCGCTGTTATATATAAAATGCAACAGGTAAAATAGATATGACAGACTAAAAAGTCACTTCCGATCACTACTGCTCACTGGGGTAGATCGGCTGAACTAACCCACAGCGGACAGCACCTAGAGATAAACTCTAGTAAAACACAATATCACAAAAATACCCCCTTTTTTCTTTTAAGAGTTTGAAAAACACATTTTAGAACTCAACAGGGTATAAAAAAGTTGTAAAGTCTACATGCAGGAGCATAAAGTGTCCTCTGTACAATGAACAAATAAAATTTCATGCAAACTTCTTGTGACAAATAGGAGTATACTGTGTCCTAATTAAAGTGAACATTCTTTGAAGCAAAATTTTATGAAAACCTCTTCGCGTTTTAACAAGCAGGAGCATCTGTGTTCTCACTACATTGCTAACAACATTTTTATGAAAAGGTATTGTAGTTAAAGTAGTAGACTTCAAAATTTTGGTGCCTCACACCGTTGTCATACATCCAAGGATCCAGGGCATCCAAAGAGTGTCCGAGGGTGGTTTAAAGGGTTGATGGGCGGTCTGGTCATCATCCAGTTCAATCCATCCTTCAGGGTCCAGGGCGTTCTTCTTGTCTGCATCTTCTTTTGGCGAGTCTATAGGGGAAAGTCTGCTTGGGGTGTCAAACATCCTACCAAACATTTTGTTTCTACCTTCAAGAGGGCCCTCCTCAGCCAAACCTCAGTCTACCTAGGCTGTGGTTGCTGTTGTTGGGAGTAAAATTGGTCCAGGAGGTTGGTGAGGAAATTGATCTGCTGATCATCAACCTTTAACATCCAACCAGCTCGACTGGACACAATGGTCAAGGCAGGAGCTACACTTGTATTGAAAGAAGGTTCAGTCCGAGGAGTATCAACTGCCTTGTCAGGCAGAACAGGCAGATTTCCGCCTGGGAAACTCTGTGTCTGTGTCTGACCTTGGTTGGACTCATCTGAACCATCCACCAATAGCAAACCCTGGAGTCAGGCGTTCTCCTTAAGGAGTTTCAGGATTCGCTGTTCTTTTTCCTATATATTTCACCATCTTTATGATAATGCTTGTCATTATGTAATATGTAACGATTCCATTATGAAGATTTCCATTGAGCTCCGGATAGCTTTGGATTGACCCGGACCCGGACCTCCGCCTCCGGGTAGTTCCTCCGGATCCCACTAGGATATTCATTGCAACCATTGATGATATTTGCAGTTTATATTATTTGTTTAGTTTATCATTAATTAACTATTCATTTGATTTCATCCGGACTTTGATCATGATGTTCATTACATATTTCTATATTTATGTTCAACTTTGCATTCATGTGATTATTATATTTATTCCATTATTCCTGAATTATGTTGCAAACATAATGTTTCCTTGGTTTGAAAATTATTCATATCTCGATGTACCTGTTCATTTATCGGGTTGAGGAGCAAGGTCTTCAACCCGACACACAAGGAGGAATAAAGGGAACATATGAAAGAAGTATTTCACTCTTGATGTTTTATCTCGGATCCGCGCTTGGAACATAGAATATTTCAACCCTTGGTCCTTTGGAACTTTAATATAATCCGGCCACTATAGTTCCTTTCCTCCCATCTCCTGCTAACGATATTGGTAATATATTTATTCTCGCAGAAGTAAACCTATACGATCACGAAATACCATTATTTAATATCGATTAATATTAAGCCGGAGCTGCAAGACAGATGTACAATGATGGCCACCAAGACATTGGAAAGAACATAGGCAAGAATCGCAACACTGGTGCCGTGAGTGTGAGGGAAAAATACATTTGTATTTCTTCCTAGAACACTGGATTGTCTGCTGGATATTGAAGTTTCAAGGGAATATAAACAGTCTGCTTATTTTTCTCACTATCCGGACCCATCCGGACCTCCAGGATCCTCCGGATCTCATTGGATCTTTGTCTCCATTTTTCTTTGGAAGTGTCCGGAGCTGGAGATAGTCATTGGATATCGTCTGGATACATCTCAAATTAACACGGAATATTTAAACTTGGGTTTTTTTTTATTTTTGGGCAGAGTGATATAAGACAACTTATGTTCACTGGTTAGATTCCTGGATGGTGTGGACACTGCTTCGCCTTGCTGTTGCTGTGGAGAGATTTTTGATTTTCTTCTCCTGAAGGGTTCAAACACGATTGGACTGCTTTTTTTTTTTTTTACTTAGTATATTTTTGTATTTCTTCCCAAATAAATGGACTTGGAGTCACAGGAAGGATTAAACATGGCTACTGATTTAGCGAAGGAGATAGTAGCTGGCATAGAACTCAAGGACATGGATCCTAAGATCAGGGATTACATCTTACAGGCAGCTAAAGACAAGGAAGATGTTGATAAAGTATTGGCTTTGACAAAAAGCGAATTTAAGGATGTAGCTGGTGAACGTGATGCTGCCATAAATACAACGGATCAGCTCCAAGAGGACCTTATTCATCACAAAGATGCTTTAGATCGAGCTACTAGTGATACAGATTTGCTGCATAAGGAGGTTACTTCGAAGGAAAATGCCTTGAAGAGGATGAATACGGAACTGCAATTAGCTAAAGCTAATGTCGATGATGCAGTGAAAAACGTGGACTATTGGAAGAGTGAAGCTCGAGTTAATAAAGCTGAGTTAAATGAAACCAAAAGTTTGTTTAAAATGAAAGATGGGTCTGATGTGAGAGATACTGAATTTTGGAAATCATTGGATTCCAATCCTTTGTATGGCCATATTGGCACATGCGGAGGGAAAAAGGTTTCTTTTCAGAGAAAATCACGAGGATCTCTGTCGTTGTTTGATGCTGTGGAATTTGAGGAGGAAGAAAATATTTGTCCGATCAAGATCAAGGATTCTTCCACAAATCTATCTGTGACTCAATGGTCAGAGAAGCCCAAATGCTCTATGCCTCCGGCTTTCGAAGGAAAGGATTGGTACCAATATCTTGTTCAATTTGAGAATATTAGCTTTGCTAACAATTGGTCTCAGGAAACAAGGATGAAGGTGCTTTTCTCCAAATGTAAAGGCGAGGCTGCAAGCGTTGTTAATGATTTTGACATCTCTGAAGGATCATATCAGGACTTAGTCACCGTATTATGTAGGATATATGGAGGAGGTACTCCTGAAGACCGAGAAAATACCTTCTATTCAAGAAAGCAAATTCCTGGTGAGGATCTAAATGCCTTTGCAGTTCATCTTAGGTCTTTGATGATCTGGGCCTTTCCGGGTGAAAGACATAATTTTCATACTCGGCTGCTGATTCAGCAGTTCATTAAAGGCATGTTGGACAAGAAGATTGCATTGGAGGTTCATGCTCGTCAGCCTAAGTCATTATTCAATGCCCTGGACTTAGCAAATCGTTATAAAAGTGGAATAAAAACACTTTTTGGAGTTAATGCCAGCTCTGATGTGTTGACTACAGTTGCTGCTGTTTCTCACACAACTGAGGCCGAGTTTAACGAATCAGATGAGGAAGAATATGGGATAAATGCTTTGGGAGAGAGAACAAAGTGGTCGGGATACAGGAAAAGTGGACCCTGGAGGAATAAATCATCTCAGACTCCTTATTGCAAGTGGTGTGATACAGCCGGACACTCTACCTTTTCATGTAAAGGTTTCCTTGATGCTAAGAACAAATCCGGAATCTTGGATCAGAAATCTGGTAAAAGCATGGCTGGTCTTGAGGGAAACAACTAGTGGTTGTGTTGGACAAGGCCATCAACTCAACCACCCTATCTCAAAGTGGCTTTTCCGACCAGACATTTACAGCAATGAATAATTCTTCAGGACCTTCTTTCTTAGGGGAGGGTACGGCCCCTGAAGCTCCTGATTTATTACTGGTGACCAGGCCTGAAGAAAATGCTTATTGTCTGCCTAACTTAAAAGGAGCAAGATGGTATGTACCTGCTACTTTTGGAAGAGATTTGTATCACCTATTAGTGGACACTGGAGCCTCCATTAGCTTGATCGATGAGGGTATATATTCCTCTATGATCAACCCACCTTCATTGTTACCCACTTCGGATAAGGTCATTGCTGCTAATGGCAGTGATATAACCTTATTAGGTGTTGCTAATTTCCACTTTGATCTTGGAGGAAAGTTGCATGTCTGGAGATTTTTCGTTGGACGTATCCATAGGGAATCCGGAATATTAGGCTTAGATTTCCAGATGGCAGTGGACATGGCGTTTAGAAGCAAAACTGGGGAGATTGATATAAATGGAAGGAAAACTTTTTGTGAATTTGTATCGAATAATGGAGCCCTGAGAGTTAAGGAAAGAACTAAAATTAAGAAGAATTCAGTGACGATGGTAGAAGCAATCTGGACTGGCCCTAGGAATGGCATGAGCAAATGTGATTTCCTTGTGGAGCCTCCTATGTACATAGACGATGACAGAGGATTAGTGAATTTTCCTACCATGATAGGATATAGAGAAGAGGAGGAGTTGTATGGGTTGCCTGTGATGAATATCACCAACCAGGCACAATTCATTGAAGAGGGTGAAATATTAGGCGTTGCTGAAGTGGTTTCTCAAATAGAAAACACTGGGAATGATGAGTCGATGGACATCGCTGAACCTGAAAATTCTACCTTGGAGGATGAGCGAATTACTGTATTATTGGAAACAATTGCTCGTGATCCGGCAATGACTGAATATAATTTGCCTCAATACCTGGAACAGCTGGTTTCTCAGAGTGACATTACCACTGAGAGGGAGAAAGATTTGGTTAGATCTGACCTATTGGAATTTTTCAATATATTCCAAAAACCTGGAGGAGACCTAGGCAGAACGGATAACGTGAAACATCACATAAACACTGGAGATTCGGAACCTATCAAGCAGAGCTATCGCCGCTTACCCATAGGCAGGAGAAAAACAGTGGAAGAAGAGCTAGTAAAGATGTTAAATAAAGGAGTTATTTCGCCTAGTGACTCGCCATGGTCATCACCGATTGTTCTGGTCAAAAAGAAGGATAATTCCATTCGTTTCTGTGTGGATTATCCCAAAGTAAATGACATCACAAAGAAAGATGCGTTCCCCCTACCTAGAATCGACGAAAGTCTAGATGCTCTTGGAAAAAACATGTATTATTCTACCCTGGATCTCGAATCAGGCTATTGGCAAGTGGAATTGGATGAAGAATCGAAAGAAAAATCTGCATTTGTCACCCATATAGGCTTGTTTCGTTTCAATGTGATGGCATTTGGGCTATGCAATGCCCCAGCCACATTTGAACGCATGGTAGAGAGTATGTTACAAGGATTGCGCTGGACAAAATGTATGGTTTACTTAGATGATATAATTTCCTATGAAAAATCATTGGATGAAGCCAGGAAAAATCTGAAATGTGTCTTTGAGAGAATATAGAATTTGGTTTGATTTTGAAACCAAAGAAATGTGTACTTTTCAAGCGCTCTGTTAGATTTCTAGGCAGAATAGTTAACAGCGAAGGGAGCAGACCAGATCCGGAGAAGATTGAGGCTATTACACACTGGCCACAGCCACAAAATATCAAAGATATTCGTTCCTTCTTGGGACTTGTAGGATATTACAGGAATTTTATTCCAGAATTTGCGGAGAAGGCTGAGCCTATGTTCCAACTGCTCAGGGATCATACGAAATTTGTATGGAATGAAGATCGGGAGAAATCGTTTTGCCTACTGAAAAGTGCATTGATTTCTGAGCCTATCCTAGGATATCCAACCGAGAATGATTTATTTATTCTCGATCCTGATGCCAGTAATTTTTCAATTGGCTCGATTTTGTCTCAGGTACAGGACGGAGAAGAAAAAGTTCTTTGTTATTTCTCCAAATCATTGGATTCTACTCAGAGGAATTATTGTACAACGCACAGGGAGCTGCTTGCGGTGATTAAATCCTTGAAAAAGTTCAAGCATTTCATCTGGGGCACAAGATTTATCATTCGTACGGATCATTCTTCATTGAGATGGGTCCTGAATTTCAAGGATGCTGATGGAATTTTGGTTCGGTGGCTGTCTATTCTAGCTTATTTTGATGTGGATCAATCTAAGATTTTCCACCGGCCAGGAAAATTTCATAGCAATGACGATGCTCTTTCAAGAATGAGGAAGATCAGGAGATGTAAAAATCCTGGCTGTGTCACGTGCAGGAAGGACCCTTGCAAACCTATTGGTATGGTATCTTCTGTCGATGATATGACAAGCAAATGGGAGGAGAAGAAAGGATTTTTGCAGGAAGTTTTCCCTTGCTCAGAGGGTGAGATGGCTAAATATCAGGATGAAGACAGAGATATTGCCAAAATCAAGTCACTGGTTTGAAGTAAAGAAGAACTTTCCACTCAGGAGATTCGTGCAGAAACACGAGAGTTTAGAGTATTGTATGGTTTCCTCAGCAAGATGATAATACGCAATGGGATTCTATATGTGATATATCATGAAGAAGCCTCAGTTTCTGACATGACTATCGTTGGCCCGTTGAAGATAAGGATGGCTATTTTCCGCATGTTACATGGTTCTCCTCAAGGTGGCCATTTTGGAAGAAAGAAGACCCTAGGAAAGGTGAAGCAAACATTTTTCTGGCCACTTATGTCTGAAGATATAGAGCGATGGTATGCTTCTTGTGATATTTGCCAACGTGTGAAAGATTTCCCTAGGAAAGGGAAGAGACCGCTTCATAATGAAATTTCTGGCGCAAGATTTGATAGGATAGCTCTGGATATTGCTGTAAATTTACCTTTGACTCTCAGAGGTAACATATGCTTTATGGTGGTCCAGGACTATTATTCAAAATACATGGAGGCATTTCCTATGCCAAATTACCAAGCTGACACTTGTGCCACCCACCTTATGGAAGGCTGGATCTTGAAATTTGGAGCTCCATTGAATATTCATTCGGATAGGGGTGCCAACTTTACTTCTTCTTTATGGAGGGAGTTGTGCATATTGATGTCTATAAAGAAAACATTTACCAATTCTTATAGGCCTCAATCCGATGGATTAGCTGAAAGATCGATTAGGACTCTGAAGACAGCTTTGTCAGGCTTGGCAAATCTCCATAGAAATGACTGGGACCAGCTGATTCCATATATCACCTATGCTTATAGGTGTAGTTTGCATGAATCAACCGGCTGTTCTCCAAATCTACTTACCTTTGGTGAGGAAATTTCAATGGTGCCTGCAGTCATTTATCGGAATTATGACGAAAATTTTGAAGCAAGGTGTCCAAATAACCAGGTGTTATACATCAGAGAACAACTCCTGAAGGCACACAAATTTGTAATGAAGAATTTAAAACGATCGGTGAAAGCACAGAAAAAGGTCTATGACAAGAATACGTTGGTCAGAGAATATGCTCCTGGAGATTGGGTCTACAAATTTATCACAGTGAAAACTGGACGGCCACTGTGTGGAAGATGGGAGGGTCCCTTTCAAATAGTTGAAAAACTAAATGAATGGACCTATGTCATTGATAAAGGCACGAAGAAAATGGCGAAAATACATGTGGATTATCTGAAGCCCCGCCTAAAACCTGATAATGAAAGCAGAGATAATGATTTATCGCCAGAAAGTGCAAGGAGAACCAGAACGAGGGTGATTAAGGCTCCCACAAAATATGGCTTTCCCTGATTTTAAATGATAATTTTATTCAATATCTGGAGGAGGAATGTTGACTTAACATAAGATTTTATTCCCTGCCTTCAGGAAAGCCATCTACATGTAAAGAAGCCTCTGGTGAACACAGGAGAGAGAAGATACGATTACATGGTGGATTTACGGCCATTTTGAAACCATGATTGGGTCTATTTCTACATGGAAATTGAATTGAATTGAATTGAAAAACATTTTTATTCAGACACTAGCTGCATCAAAGGGGGTCTCCGGCAAAATGGGAGGTATCCTTGGCCCTCATGATTATTATTACAATAGGATCAGGTAGCAGAGAACAATACTGCCCCCTTCGATGAAGGGAGTCAGCTCTCGGCTATTATAGTCATATTTAAAATCTACAGTGCTTTCTTTTGAATATGGCATGAATATCAATCAATGGTATCAAATATAGCATCATTGGTATGAAATCGTATCAAGATAGTATTAAAATAGCATCAAAATAGCATCACTCGAGAGGGTGTTTCAGTTATTACAGTAACTTGAGCATTTATGAATAAAAATAGGTTATATTACAATCTGGTAGGTATGTATGTCAAGGTTGAACAAAGTAATCGTCATTCCAGATCAGATTTGCCCTGGCGAGGGTTTTAAATCTGTCTTTATCGATGGTTAAGTGGGCCATAGTTGGCAGGTTGTTCCATGCATAGGGGATCGTATTGGCTATCGACTTCCTAATTTGTTCTGTTCTTGGGTGTATTTGTTTTAGGATTTTACGACCTTCTCTGAAGTTTCTAGTATTTAGTAGCCGTAGATCGATATTTGCAGGAACTTGTGCCAATCTATGACCCATTTGCAGGAGGTGGAGTCGCCTGCGATATTTGAGGGGGAGGAGCCTTTTTTGCAAGTGTAAATCTCTAACACTCTCTCTTGCGGGGATTTGATAGATTATTCTCAAAATTCTGTTTTGGAGTATTTGTAGGCGGTGGAGATCCGTTGCTGAATGTGATTCCAAAAAGAAATCTGCCTGGTCAATGGTCGGCAGTACCATAACTTTGTAAATCATTAATAGTGTTGGTTTGGGCAATTTTTTACTAAGTTTTGCGAATTGCCAGCATTTATAATTCATAGAATTTATTAATTTGTTAGTTTGTTCTTTAAATTTTAGTGTCGCATCAACAAAGGTCCCCAAGTATTTATAGGTGTCTACATCCTCTAGTGTCTCACCTCCCAGCTTAATACTATGTTGGTCTAGAGAGGAGAGATTTTGAGATTTCCATCTCGATCTGACGACAGGCCTCGGGAACATCGTTTGAACTTTTGATTTTGTATAATTTAGGGATATTTTAAATTTTTGGCACCATTTACTCAATGAGTTAAGGTCTATTTGAAGCTTTTGGGTGGCTTCAAGGGTGGATTTAGCATGACAATAGATGATGGTATCGTCAGCGAACATTTGGATTTTACATTGGTTAATATAGTTTGGTAAATCATTGATATATAGGTTAAAGAGGACAGGTCCTAAAGTAGTTCCTTGCGGAACGCCACATGTGACTGGTTGTTTATCAGATAGCTTTTGATTAACATTGACCTGTTGGTGCCGGTCTGTAAGGTAATTTTGGAACCATTTTAATTCTTTATTTTTAATTCCAAAGGTAGTAAGTTTAGTAATAGAAATATTCCTTTTATTTTTAATGACAATTTCAAGCTAACCTAAGGTGTTAGATAGGCTTCTTTGAAGCATTTCTGTACAAAACAGTTTCTACGGCTCTTCCTTGAGCGTAGCCGGTAGAGAATCAGGGCGTGGCACGTGCTTGGCACCCGCCAGTATATAAGGAGATAGCGTCTTGGCTAAGCTGGCTTTTGGGATGTGTGATCTGATCTGGGCTGACACGCTGCCTTACTACTACCTCGGAGCTGACCCGGAGCTGTTGGAAGAATCCATTTGAGACGGTCCGGATCTCTGTTGCTTGTAAGAGAAGAATCTGAAGCTTGAAATATGCCATCTTCAAGCGAAGACGAGCAAGTTTACTCTCGCGAAGATAAGTTTCGGACAGAAAATTCTAAAATATTGAAGAATCATGGAGAAAAGGAGAAAAAGACATCTGATCGACGAAAGAAATCTCCAAAACTCACAAAGTCGGAGCAGACTCGGAGGGAGGAACGGCAGACGGCTCCGGGCGAATATGCTGATAGAGTCAGACCGGCTCTCCTGAGGATTAAGAAACCAGCCGATTTTGCTACTAATCGGTGTGTACCTGTAGTGAGTACCTGTACCTGAGGATTCGGAAACTGAAGATGTGATTTTCTTTGATGTGTCCCGCCGAGACTTGACTGACAAATATGAGCAATGGATCAGGGGCATATTGGAGAGAATGATGGATAAGACAAAAAGCAGAGAGCTGGAATCAATTGCTTTTAAGACTGATGTAAAGGACGGTGTTGTATGTCCTTACGACAGATGTGGTGGTTGGCGGTTGTTTTCCAAGTTGACTTGGCTTCGCCATCTAGAAGAGAACCATTTGCCAAAGAGGTGGCAGTACACGTGTGGGATTAAGAATCCGCAAACTGGACAAATTTGCAAAAACAAGCAGTTACATAGTGTCAGTCTCATCAGGCAGTACATGTGGATGCACAATGCCAGCCAAAATCAGGGAGCAATGAGGTGCATCAATAATGCCGACCGACAGTGCAACCTTGTCGACAATCGTATGTATTCCTCTACCGACCCTCTACACGTGGGGCCGAGGAAATGGACAGCTCCTTGCTTGCTTACATCATCTGACTTGAAGAAGCAGGAACAGGCCAGCTCGTGTGTAGCAAGTGGTAGTGACCAAAAGGTATCTGTTAAGGCTATGGACTCTGTTGTGGCGCTTGTTAATTTTCATCAGATTGACCAAGATTTAGCCAAAGTGGATGAGCAAGGCTCTGAGGCAGTAAATCTGTTATCTGCTGCCCAAAAATCTTTAGTGGAGGCCCACAGCTCCTTCGCAATGGCATTAAAAAGTTTGCATAAAGACTACGATGCTATGGGACACTTTGCGAGCGAAAAAGCCAAGTGGGGAGAAGAGCGTGAGAGATTGCTGAACGAGATTTGTGATCTTAAGATCAAGTCGGAGATTTCAAGCCATTCGCAAGATATTCTCGAGGATGAGTTGCGATCCACCCGTGACTCGTTGAAGCAGCTGGATAAGCAATTGGTTTCTAGTATTGAATCGGAGGAAAAGATGAAAGAGGAGATAGAAGGTTACAAGACTCTCTGTGCTCATTATGAAGAGAGATTATCGGAGGGAAAGACCAACGCCTCTCCTGAAATAGTGGATTCTGCTGACAAGAAGAAAGAGGATCCCCCGGCTCTGATTCCAGGCCTTTCGCTTGAACAGTCGATGGCCATACGAGCAATCATTAATGCATAGACATTATTAACTTTTGAGTGATATTATTGCCTCGTCTGTGATGTACATATTATGAATCTTTATTCATATCTGGTTCGTAACTTTTTTATGTTCAAGAAATGTTAAACGTTGGTGCTTACCCCAAGGATTTTTTTTTTTTTATGGAGAACTACTGTATATTTGTATATTTGAATCGTTATTTGTTGAGTTTACATGTTCATAAAATTTCTCCAGTCATTGAATATGTTCATCTCCTTTTGCAATTCTATTTCCCTTGGTTGGGGAGGAGTGTAACGATTCCATTATGAAGATTTCCATTGAGCTCCGGATAGCTTTGGATTGACCCGGACCCAGACCTCCGCCTCCGGGTAGTTCCTCCGGATCCCACTAGGATATTCATTGCAACCATTGATGATATTTGCAGTTTATATTATTTGTTTAATTTATCATTAATTAACTATTCATTTGATTTCATCCGGACTTTGACCATGATGTTCATTACATATTTCTATATTTATGTTCAACTTTGCATTCATGTGATTATTATATTTATTCCATTATTCCTGAATTATGTTGCAAACATAATGTTTCCTTGGTTTGAAAATTATTCATATCTCGATGTACCTGTTCATTTATCGGGTTGAGGAGCAAGGTCTTCAACCCAACACACAAGGAGGAATAAAGGGAACATATGAAAGAAGTATTTCACTCTTGATGTTTTATCTCGGATCCGCGCTTGGAACATAGAATATTTCAACCCTTGGTCCTTTGGAACTTTAATATAATCCGGCCACTATAGTTCCTTTCCTCCCATCTCCTGCTAACGATATTGGTAATATATTTATTCTCGCAGAAGTAAACCTATACGATCACGAAATACCATTATTTAATATCGATTAATATTAAGCCGGAGCTGCAAGACAGATGTACAATGATGGCCACCAAGACATTGGAAAGAACATAGGCAAGAATCGCAACATAATACACACCTTTTATCTTATGCGTTCTACTGTTTGTATACTTTGCACCCTCTACAGTGTGAGGTTGGTTACTGGCTGACCATCTGGGTGACCATATCTCAGACCTTAAGCATTAAACAAACAAGCTAGCAAGGACTGGAAGATCTGGGTTTTGTGTTGTGATTTCCAAACCACCGAAGTTAGAATAGCAGACACTACACAAGGATATTGATAGCTCTGAATTTAAAAATGCAAATAAGTTGCAAATGTAGTTATGCTCCATTTTCTATTGAAGTAAACTCTACAACACAAAAACAGTTAAAAGAGTTGTACCCTTCTGGCTATTTGTTATGGCAATAAAGAATTCAACCAAATTGTATCCTTAGATTGAACATACCTGCAAGGGTCATGTTAACTAAAAGTGCACTTATATCTCCATCTGTGAGTTGCTCTTTCTCTGGCCTGGATGAGTTGGTGGATTGATACTTGAGTAACTCATCCATGAAACAGTTCTCCTCACCCCCATGTTTCTGTTCATAAATTGAATGTGATTAGATTACTGATTTATTGTACTTTATGATTTAACAAGTAACAGTCACTGCAGCAGAAAATCAATCTATGCTTGAGCTTTTTTTTACATGGTCTTAAGACTATCCAGTCATACTTGCACTTAAATAAGACTATACATATATATAATTGAGCTATGGTGTTGTTCCAGACTGTGTTTAAGTTAAAACAATTTTAGGCATTTGGCAAAAAAAAACAAGGCTTGTGGATCCGCATCCATAGCACCTGTTTCACCTGCTCCATGTTACATCTCAGACATGCGTTCCTCTAGTGTAAGTAATTAACTATGCATACTTGATTTGTTATTTCATTCATCGATTTACCAAACCTTATTTATTTGTTTACCATACCGGAAATTATCTACTCAAAGGAAATATAGACTCACCCTTGCTTCTTCTATGGCATTTCCATCCACACTTTGTATCAAATTGCGGGCTTCCAGTACTTTATTGTACAGTTGTCTACAGGGGAAGAAGCGAGTAATGGGCGCAAAGTCTAGCAACAATCCGGAGGCAGTTAATTGTAATGATTCATTAAATTTGTGGTGAAAATGTAACAGTTCCGAAACATATTTGTCTTCCATCTTCCTTGCAAATAGCTGAAAAACAAGACTATCTTCAGTTTCAGTAGAGCCACAACAACTACATTTATTAAATATTCTTAACAATTATAGTATCAGTTTTAAAATTACTGACAGTTTCATCCTACATCTAAATGACGTAGGAATCACTGTTTATGTACTCCACTACTTTTTATTGTTAAAAGTATAAACAGTAAACTAAACAAGAACTAAAAGAACAGAAAGCATTATCTTAAAATGTTAAACTACAAGAGTTTTCAACAATTAAATTACTATCTTCAAATAAATTGCCAAATAATCCAGTATATTTTATTGTAAAAAGTATAAACAGTAAACTAAACACAAATTTTAAAAAAAATCATTATCTTAAAATGGTAAACCACAAGCGTTATCAACAATTAAATTAATTTTGAAACAGACCAAACATTTTTATCTATGCAAGTAATATAGGGATACAACAGGTACAAGATTGTGGTCTCTTACAAAAGAAACAACAACCATTTCACCCTTTTTCTACCCCTTCATTACATGGGCATATACCAGTAACTAACAAAGTCCTTTAACTGTACCTATTACCATTAAGAGGGCATATGCCAAGCCTGTTTGGAAGGCTACATCAAACTGATTTAGGATTCACAGTTTTAAATTGTCAATTACTCCATTATCTTTGACTATTAAAAGTATAAATTATAGAACTAAACAGAGACCAAAGGAAACACAATTGTGAGCTTGAAAGATGATACCATGAGACCTACTCAGACTTCTAAGAATGTGAGCCACTCTTCTTAGAGTATAAGCCTTTCAGTAATGTCTATTGGTGAGAAGAGGGATAAGGATGGGGTTCTGGGGGGCACGGGTCATAAGGACATTCTCAACGATTAGAAATATAATACCAGAGAGGAAAGAATTGCAGTTATACAGTGATGAAGTATTGGTCTTAAGTCAAATGGCTGCCCAGACTCAGCAAATGTGTCCAGTTCATCCAACATATCTGTTGTCAACTCATTGCATTTCTCCTCTAGTATCAACATCTGTGTACCATATGGCTGGAAACAAAAAAATGTCCAAATAATTGTGAAAATTTGTATTTAAAGGTTTCATAGCTCTTTGGCATTTCATCTAGTGACAGGAAATGGCAGAACACCAGGAATTCTAGGAGCTACTGCTCTGCTTAATTTGAATAAGACTGATTGTGTCAAAGGTTGTATATTTACCTTGAGGGCTTGCATGGTCACTTTCTTAAGCCAAGTCCATCTTGGATTTACTGGTAAAAATGCTATACCAGGAAGCATTGTTCGACCTCTGAACAGATTTGGTCTTGAAGCGAAACAATCACTCTGTGTAACTAGAGCTTCATAGATGCTCTCATAGTCATTCAGTATTACCACATTGTCACCATAAATCTACAAAAATCAAGGGATAATTTGATAATAATATATGTCTTTGTATCTATATGTATATGTATACAGAAAAGGTAACACAAAAAGAAAGACCAACATATGAGATATGTTTGCACCAGGTTTTATTCAACCCTAACTAGTGTGATACAGCATTCTCACATGTGGCTCTAACAATAGTATAGACCCAAGCTGGGGACAGCACAAGACCGTAAGACCTTTGAGTCAAGTTTATTCTTGGCTCCCATGCAGAGATAGTATGATCCACCTGCCGTCCATAGGTTGGTGTCTTCAGTCATGGTGATCCTGCTTGTTGGTTGGTGCCACCTACAGGAACTGGTGGTGACTAAATGTGTTCACTCCACAAGCATCTAGATACTAGCTGTCAGGCTACCAATACTGCTATATCACTATTATGTACTGGTTTCTTATATCATCCTGGAGGTGGAATGAAGTTCATGGATTGATAATAATGCTTATATAACCCTAAACCTAACCTAAAATTAGTGGTCCTATCTCAGTGTAGGTAGTACATATATCACATTGGTAGCCTGTTGCCTAGTATTTAGTCAGTAGCTTTCACTCCAGGCTCTAGCAGAGATGCTCTCATTGCTGTGTGCAAATCCCTTATTGTATATATATTTATTTCAGACCAATCTATACCCAACTGATCCTCAAAAGTAATACAATTATAAAGATGTCATGAATGTCAATCCACCCTCCACCCCACCTCTTATTAATCTCTAAGTAGAAGTATTATTGTAGCCTATTTCTTTCCTTACTATTAGATAGACACAGCAGTGGGTGGACCATGGGTATTCCTCATTGAATATACTACCCTGAGCCAATAAGACATAGCTCATGAACTAAATCATAAAACAAACAGATTACCAACAAAGGTATACAATGTACATGCCCCTCAACGCAACTCTTGAGGCAAAGTAAGGCGTGAAACTTTAGATGAAAAAAAGATTTAAAAGAATAATTTCATCATGAAGCTATGAGATTAATTTTAACAACTAAAACAGATGCCAAAATAGAGCTTCCTTCACCTTGCAGTAGACTATGTTTCCATGTTCAGCTGCCCACTTGTCTGCACTAAAGTGCATTCCTCGTTTGTCTATCTGATGACTGACACCTATGAAAGGTAGGCCTTTTGGTCCTGGTGGTAACCTTAACCTGGCTTTCATATACCACTTGGTAATGATAGTGATGACAAAACATATGAGGATTCCAATTGTAATGGACTCCATTTTCAAGTCTAGTTGATATATCTTTAGCTTGGAACAATTGGTTTTAACTGTTCCCTAGATATCCATCCTTAATGGAAGTCAGTGACGCTGCTAGTGACTTGGATAAATCTATTGTTGGAAGGCCTAGATAGTCTCCCCCAACCAGTAGGTGCTGTCATTATGTATGATATTGTATTGATGGGGTGTGGTATTCCTGAGATTCTTATTGTATCATTTCTTGTACTGTGGCTGGTGCTATATTTAAATGAAGAAATTCTTGTAAGCATTCTCCCAATTGTATAATATTTACATCAGGTCACCACTTACCTATAACAGTTTTGATTGGGTAGAATAACTACAAACTGGTTGAATCACTCAGGTGCTTGTAGTGTTAAAGATGTTTTTCAAGCACAGTAACATTGGTTATGATTTGGCAATTTGGGCACCAGCCTCTATAAAGGGAAACATTGGTACTATTGCATTATGGGAAAGTTTGGTCATGACTAAAGTTAGCAGTATAATTAGAGCAGATATTCTCTGATAGAAGGCATGTTCAAGTTGAGTTCCTCCCTTGAAAAGTTATGTATTTTAATTAAATATTTTAATCCAACTAAACAAATGAAGTAAGACCTGATGGTCAATTAGTTTATCATATAGATCTAATTGCTCTTTGGTTCTCATGGCAAGAAGCATCCAAAAGCTGTGAAAATGATAGTGAAGGGAGTAATTATGACTCATATCAGCAGATGATAGAATAAATTTAGACAAAACAATGATGATAGTTATTTAACATGGAAGTGTGAAAGAATTTGAAACCAAAATTATCTAACAACCTGGTAAATACATTCTGTCTGGTCCTCTGTTTTGATTCCCAGTTTATTTTAGCTGATAAGGTTTGGCTGATAAAGAGATACTAATAGAGATCAAGATAAATAGAGATCAATATGTGATGTGTTATATGGAAATGATTCACAAGTTGCAATGATTCACAAGTTGCAAAAAGGATTTTTTTCAAAGGAAAGATGTCTTTCTTAGAATATTCTCACTCTTGAGGGGGTTAAGGGCTGTTAGTACCATAAATATATGCACCAACTTTCAAGACGGTGGATTGAATATATCCTTGCGTTTTCAAGGTCTTCCCATGGAGTATAATGAGCTACTTGACTGGTATTTGTCCACCCAGAAAATATTGCATACATTTTTCAAACATAAAAATATCAAAGATAAAATATTGAAACTCTTCTTAGATGACCTTAATGTTTACTATCATTGGAATCAGCTTCATCTCATCTGTTCAAATGTAATAATATCTAAAAATCATTTTTTGCGACATATGACTCATTTTCCCAAAACACATCACAATAGAGATCTATATGACTGCTGTTTACTTCTGGTTTATTTGATCCAAACCGCTTGCTGGTAATTTTCATGCATTATTATTCATCCTGAGACACCATACTGCCTCACCTTTAAACACAACAACTTAGTTTAGGAGGCCAGCACATAAAACAGTTATAGACATGAAACATCGACAAACACACTTTAGAAAAGATATAATTGTACTCAGGGGGAGTCAGTCAGCCTAGTGGACCTTGATGTAATATCATCTAATGAAATACAAAGCCCTGAATACCATTAATATTCTAAATATTTGTTGGTATAATTACTTAGATTCCACTTGTTATTCTATTTGTATGAATTTCTGATTAAACACAGAAAGTGTTCACCATCTTAATGTTTTTACTTCCCCTGAATTAATCATTCATGAAGCAATTGTCTCATGAAAGGAATGTAGAAAATCAGGAATCTCACTAGGGTCGAATTTTATATGATCTGCAAACAGAAGGGTCAAGAGAAAGCTGTGGAGAATTAATTCACATTTGTTTATTAAATGGTATATGTAAGAAATAAAGTACTTAAACTTAAATGATATTAATACCAATTCTATGAATGAGAAAAAATTCATGAAATAATATTCATAAAGAGGCAGGCGAATGATATCCACTTCAGTAGCAGATCTTTGACTTCTGGGGTGTGGTGGATATTGTTAAATGACTGTTTTTAGTGGAACAAGCAAATTATTTGATCGGAATATGTAAATAAATTTTTGCTTCGAAGGAAATTATTTAGCTGTTCTTCCTTCCAGCGCTTCCAGTCATTGACTTACCTCATCACCTAGTTGTTTGTTGTTGATTCCGCGTTCAGTTTGAAACGTGTAGAAATATTACAGAAGTCCTGGTCACCCAAAAGTCTTTCCTCCACTGTTTCCAATGAAATATTAGCCATTTTTAAGTAATTAAAGCCTAGGCCTCCCCATAACATGATGACAGTAGACATTGTGGAAGTGATGTTGTGATACAATGGCCGCCTCCCAGCGGGAACCAGGCAAAACAGGCCGGGCTGCTAATACATTAGAGCCCCAGAACAGTTGGGCCTATGAACCATAGCGCCCAAGTAGTGGGAGCTTCTGTATTGGTGCTAGACGCAACCGTCTGGGGGCTACAATCTCAGGGCACTAGCATCCAGGCTCCGTTGGTTGCATGTAATTAATGGAAGGTTCATTTGTTGATGGAAGGGATAATGCGGCTGACATAACCAATGTTGTGAAGTTATAATTCCATGTAAATATGTGATGTTGGTTTTACAGAGGTAAATTTAACTAAATATGAGAATGTGACGGTTGGAAGCGTGTAAAACAAGCGGGTAAAGGCTTGCTTGGAAGGTGGCATGTTGGCTGTGTCTGTTCCATGTACCAAAAATAACAGTAAAATAGCAACCCTTGTTTGGATATAGTAGTCGCCACCTAGCGGCAATAGGGCTGCGGTGCCTCTGGTTGCGAGTGCCTCTGAGTTAAAGATATCTCCTCGTCTGGGGAAGCAGTAACCTGTAAAATATAACATTGTATGAATACATAATATTTGTTAATTATTTGTACGTGAGTTGTTGGAAATGTACTATTAAATAGTCTCTTGAACTTTAACAACCATACTATATTTTTTTTAAGGTTTGCCCCGCCGAAGGCAGTACGAGCGCCGAAGGCTGGGAAACCTTATATAGGTTCCACTTTTCTGCCTGCTGCTGCCTGCTGTAGAAACGTCTGCGTGATGTCCATAAATAGAATCACAACACAAACACAATTCTGTCTATTGCCACCTGAATTTCTGACACATTGACATACACATTGCGGTGAATTTACGCTCCCGCAAAGAGATAAAAAAACGCTATTTCTACTCGAAATACATTGCCAAGTTGTTAAAATAAAGAAAGAACATGCTTTTCTACCCCCAAATATGTAGTTTATTAACCCTGATAATTAAATAAGAAAGATATGAGGGAAACTGTACTGTTGTATCAGTGAGCACGAATTTGCCAACTTTTCAGCGGATTGAAAATTTACAGTTCAAGGTGATATAGGCCTACATCAACTGAGTGGATCGGGGAAAAATGAATAAATTTAGGCCTACATACAGAATAATCATACATCAAAATGAAGTAGAAATTAAGAAAGAACAACTCTATTCTATCCTGTATAATATTTTTGCAAATATTGGCAATAATTATGGGTGAGTAAATATATATAATAGAATATAGCAGGGGAAGTCGAATAGAGCTACACAGATCTGTCCCTGATACTTTGTCTGATACTGACATAAATTAGATCGTCGTGTAAAACTGGGTTGTCTAAATATTAGACAACCCAGTTTGGATATAGTAGTCGCCTTAGAATACCATATTATGGTATTCTAAGGCATTAATTTATAAAATAATTGCCTAACCCTGTACACCATCGGAAAGAGAAATGTCTTAGCTTGCATTTGGTTAGAATCATATTTATATAGGCCTATAAATAATATCGATATAGATAGGCCTATCAATCATGACAGACCAGGTTACATTATTGCGTCATAGCCGGCATATCGCGGGTAAATTATGCTCCTGCGTAGTAATAAAAAACGCTGTTTCTACTCGAAAAACATTCCCAATGTGTTTGATTTCTGAAAGAGCATGCTTTTCTACCCCCATGTATCTAATTTTATCAATATCTGTGTTTAAATAAGGAAGATATGAGGGAAACTACCGTTACAGAAGTAAACAATAGTTTGACAAATTTGTATTGAGATTGACAGTTCAGGTGCTATTATTACACCCCTGTGATGTTGCTTCCTATACCTTCAGCATTGTATGTCACACTTGGTCAAAGTGGTGCATAACATGTGAGTTATGTCACCCTTGGCGCATACAACAAGTAGGTCCACCAAAAACTTAAATTACTTCTTTTATTTTTAATTAATTATATTTTTTATTTATTAATGGGGTGTAATAAATATGGAACAAAGCTCGGGTGAAGTATGTACACTTGTTAGTGACCTCGGGAGCGCAGAAGATCTCGGGCTAACGCCCTCTATCTTCCCGCGCTCCCTCGGTCAATAACAAGTGTACAGACTTCCCCCTTGCTTGGTTCCATCTATTTATCCTCACAAGCATACTAGTATAGGTAGAAGTGGAGATAGAAACACTCAAAATAAAATATCAAAATAAAGTAAGGAACAACATACATTGCCAAGATGTTGAAATTCAGAAAGAACATGCTTTTCTACCCCCATATATGTAGTTTTATCAACGCTGATATTTAAATAAGGAAGATATGAGAGGATCTTTACTGTTACATAAGTAAACAATAGTTTGGGATCGAACATTGACTGTCAGTAGTGTCAGTACTATGTTAGGCCCAGGGCGTGTGCACCGATGGGCAGAAATGGCATAGAAAAAAAAGCTATTTCAAACTAAAGTAGAAATTCAGAAAGACCTGCCCTTCCTTAATTCACTGACTCTAGATAGTATTATTAGATGTATAGGCCCAGCCTAGGCCCAACTTTCACAACTTTGCTTTCGGAGGTAGGCCAAGTAGCTGATAAAACAGCCCAATGCTCGTCGTGCAAAACTGGGTTGTCTAATATCACATTTGTGATGTGTTTCAGGAAAATGAGTCATAAGTCGCAAAATTGATATTTTTCAAAGTGTTTTTTTCACCAGATCACATTTTTTAAATGTTCTAATTTTTGGAGGGTTTGTCACTTATAGCTATATCAATCGATGTATCAAATTTCTGGACAATCTATGTAATATATCCATTCGTTTTAAAGGTCCTTATATGGACTACATTTAGTTACTTTACTGTTTAGTGACCTCCAGACATAATGGAAACTTTTTTTTCAAAAACGAAAATATCAAACTTAAAGTCTAGAAATACTTATTATTTTATTAGACTGTTTACTATCATTGGAATCGGCTTGATCTCATCTTTTCAAAATAATGGTATCTCAAAATTAATTTTTTGCGACTTATGACTCATTTTCCTGAAACACATCACATTTTAGGGAATTAATATATAAAGTTATTGCCTGACCCTCGGAAGGAAAAATGTTCAGGGTGAGGCATGCATTTGGTCTCAATATTATATCCATGTATTCCTTTTATTAATGATGTGACAGGCCTATGCAAACTTTGTTTTGTTGGTGCAAACATAAATTTTTTCCCCAGTGCCGGCCACGACGTCGTAATAACGTATGGTACGTACGCGTTAGTGACGCGCAATGTAACGTTACATCTGAGTCCTTGACAACGCTTTTTCGCACACCAGATCGGGGAAATGTGGCGGGCGGGGGGGGGGGGGCATCAGGGGAAACCGTTCTTTCCTTGGTCCACACCAAAATTTCTTGTTAATTTGATATTTCTGTGCCAAATATTGTCTGTGCCAAATATTGTATATGCGCCCACCTGTTGCTCCTATATTCACAGAATGAATAACAAAAATAGGTATAGCTTTTGAAGGTGTCAAAAAGATGCCACCCCCACCCCCTACCTCACCCCTGTCCATTGGCATGGATAGCTCAATAGCTTAGCGAAAATGTCAGTAGGTGTGAAATATAAAATATAGCTGTTGATAGTGGATTCGCAAGATGTTTTGCTCAATGTAGATAATAATAAATTGTCATTGTTGTAATTTTGATTGTTATCAGCATATTACAGCAATTAGAGTATTCTTTGAGACGGCCTCCGCTGATCTGGTCACGTGACAGTGCATCTTGGCGAGCAGTGGGCCGGGCCGTGGGGGAATCCCGCCCTTGACGACCATAGCAACCCAGCTTAAAATCTCCAACTTTCCCCCTTGATTTCTTAAAGTATACACAATTGTCGGTAAACGGAACAAGCGACTGCAATGTATGAACAATACTTGATATATCCATGTAAGATCATAGCATTTTGACCCGTTTATGTATGGTTTCAAAGGGGTTGAAAACAGGTATTTTAGCGTTAGCGTCTATGGAACTCAGCTGGTGTATTCACCCGAGTTTTTGCCGCCGATCGTAGCGCCACCTGTAAATACCCGGATTCTCGTCTCAAAGAATGCCAGGATATCAGCAACATAGCAACATAGGGCTAGTGGAGAAGTGAGATAGTGTTGAAAAAGTCACTGCTAAATCTTCACCAAAGAGTTGTTTTATTCATTTCATTCCTGATAGACAGATGAATTAAATTTCCGAATTAAAGTGTTAAATGCCACAGGTACATTATAACCATTATATTCGTTTGAGCAATTCTGGTTTCTTCTATGACAGACAACTAAGTTTTGTTTGTCTATTCTATTAATATATTTATTACATTCATATTCAATTTTCTCCTGAGGATTCATGTCATTATCTTGTTATCAAATGCAATAAAGAGAAATGCAAAACAACAATTTTGTCTTATCGGCTTTCTTCATCATTTTATTTGCATTTAAATATCTAGTCCCCCATAAACTTAGCTTAATAAATACCCCCCCCCCCTGCCCTCTCCATAAGATGTATTGAGTGCTCAAAGGACGGCTATGGACAGCACCACATACGGCTAAATGTAGCGTCCATGGACGGCTCCAGGTAGCCGGCAATGGGTGGTTGTGGTAACACACCTGTAGCTGTGCAACTGGTTACATTTGGCCAGGGTGAAAGATGGCTGTGGTAGGCTTCAGTAAGCCTGCTTTGGAAAGCTAATGACTGGCTTCCACACATAGGGTATCTACGTCCATCCCCAATCGGCCAATGCTTGATTCTTCCCCTGGAGGACCTTATGCGCACAGATATAGGGTTGGTCAGCTGTGAGGTTAAGGTTTCTTAGGTAGGGCGTGTCATTAAGATGGCGATTTATTGCATATCCAATGGGGAGGAGAGAGGAGATGCTATAGGACGTAAAATCTTTGTAAAATTCTGGCCAGTTCTTTCTCCTCCAAATATTCGAAAATTAGCCTATAGCCACATCGGTTGAGCTATTCTGATAAGTATGAATATATATCTAATCATTCCGTGAACCAGCATGAGATTTAAATATTTTTAACGAAATAATATAATAAAGTAGGTACAAAGAACCATTCAGTGGCTTGTACATACGCCGGAAGCGTCGATGACATCTTAGACTTCAAGGGAATACCCTTGTCTGTGCGTAATATTTGAGCCTGAATAACATACCTCTTCTCTTTATGGAAGATGTCGGATCGATAGCTTGCGAAAGCTGTATGAAGGCTGTCGACACCATGGCGTCAGGTGTTGACGGCCCGACAGTTGAGGAAGGCGGTGAAGCACCGGGAGGCGGACCAGCAGTAATAGTCACCATCGGTGGCAGCGGTGCAGTCAGTGTCAAATTCCCAAAAGGAGTTGAAGTTACCGGTATTGAAGGAGCAACGGGAACAGCACCAAACGCGCCGATGGCGCACAAACTTGTGCCCAAATTACCAAACCTTTGTATAAGGTCTGAAATATGGTGCTGCTGGTGTTTTGACAAGTCTAGGAGGGCCTGTACGTCAGGGCTGAGGACCTGGGACTGGGCCATGGCCGCCGGGGACTTTCCAAGTCTTCAGCATCGATATCAGGTACGTGCAGGCTCCATTCGGTATCAGCATTACCCCCTAGTTCGACACAAGTCTTTTCCGCTGATTTTCTGTATTTGCAGGCAGTTTTACCTACAGGTCTGGGGAATCTCTGGTAACTGATTTCATTCTTTGATCAATTGGTGTCAAAGAATTTATAACATTGATGGAAATAATCAACACTGCAACCCATGAATTAAGTATTATTTTTATTTGGTAATCATTAAATCATTTATTGTTATATTATTAATTCAATAGATATGTATAATCATACGGTGGCTTCAAGTGTTGCCTTTTCCTGGGCCAAGAGAGAGCCCAAGCTCTTGTTTCTGGGCCAATAGACCAGCCAAAGCAACACAACCTCATGATCTAATGGCTTTAGTCACCATTTGTTGGGATGTTACTGTTACTAACAACAAAATATAAATGATTTCAAAGCAAAATGAACCAGTGGAAAGCCATGAACTTACAGTTTTAAGCATTACATGGAAGCGAATGTCCAATGCTAGTAGGCATGATCTGTAGGCCTACAATGGTCCCTGCTTCCGAACAACAGGCGACTAAAGGATATCAACATGAGCATCATTGCAAAGAATACTAATTTTTTTCATCCTTTAAGGACTTCTAATCTGAGGAATGTAATCTTACAGCTGCGCTAGAGGTCTACATTAATGTTTAAGCAGGAATGTCTTAACACAAAATGTAACAGAAGTAAATCTGCTGAGCTTGTTATTCAATGGTTTGGCATAGATTCTGTAGTGTATTAGGTCGTGATGTTGGAATCTAATCATCTATTTTTCCCCTTCAACTAAATGATGAAAAACTCATTTTAATACCGCATTGAAAGCTGCAGGTAATTAATTAATAATCCCTTTTCAATATTTTGATATTGAAAGGTTTGGGGAACATGTTAAATCCAATATCATAAGTACGTGGATCATGACTTGGTCTCTTGTCATCAGACTCAGGCAGTAAGACATAATGTTGCAGCAGTCTGGTCAAGAGAAGAAACATCCTGTTCTTGGCCAATACTTCACCCACACAGGCTCTGCGTCCAGCTCCAAATGCAAGCAGTCTGCAAGAAATGATATCTTCACTAGAAATGATATCTTAACTAATAGAACACCTAGTATGGAAGCGGTAGTGAATGACATGACTTCAGATTTGTTTATTTGACCATCATGGAAATCTCAGTACAAGTGTTATAGCCCTAACATTATTTTAATTTCTAGCACATCCCTTCTTTGGAATGAGTTTTATTCTTGATTTCTTCCATCAATTTGACACTATGCCTTCTCTACAATGGCAGATACACAGCTTTACTTGTGACTCATTTTCCTGGAACACATCACAAATAGAAATGTGTTTGGGATTGTTTTATAAAAAAGGGAAGAAACTGATTTATGATACCTTTTCTTGTGGGGATGATCAGCAGTGACAACCTTGCCATCCTCCATAAATCTCTCCGGTTTGAATTGCCAAGGTTCCTGCCAGAATTCTGGATCATGGTGCAGCTTCCAGAGATTGAAAAAGACCTAATCAATGGTGCAAACATAGGAAGAAACTATATAGCAAAGACACAGATCTTCCTTTACAAAAATAGTGAATAATATAATTCAAACTCTTTTCTTGATGTGTTATAACAGTGAAACGTATCATTCTGTCAAATTGTTCTCAAAATAAAATCTGTTTTTAGAAAAAATAGTAACTGTTTATATTTCAATAGTGCATGACATACATGTACATGAAGGCATTAGGGTCATTTGTAGAGGCCATTTTTTCAATTGCAAGAGGACTCTTACAAATCAAAAGTAACTTTTAGCTAGAAGATCAGTCCCTGAATTCATTCATCCTCCTCTAAATCCTACATAAATATGACCCAAATAGTTGTACACATCGGGATAACGTTAACATAATTCTACAGCATAGTGGGTCCAAACCACCATCTAGTGGGGTCCAGGGGCATACAAATTTTGGGATGAAGGCATCAAAGGCATCGCCAGGTAGCTTACAAAGCTGATGGGAGTAATCACTTGCACCCAATCCTCTGGTCAAGGTAAGAGTGACTGGTTACCATGACCCGGGTACTGTGCCGAGTGGGTCCTGTGACCAAACACTGTGTGGGCCCCGTGAGTAAACATGAAGGCCAGGTAGTTTTTTGCGCGGCGTATAACTTCATAACTTCAACGATTTTCTAAATTTGATCATTGTTTACTCATCTAGGAACATATTTCCGTCATATAGACAAAAAGATTTTTAAATTATTCCAATATTTAGTGATTTTAGACCCATCATACCGGTTTCAATGCAAACCCTATGGCAGACGGACACTTTGAGATTTTTTAGTGTTTTACAGCCAAATGGGCATTGTATGACTTTCAAAATGGCTTCCTTGGGATGGATAAAGGTTATGATTAACTTGAATATTCTGAGAAAATACTTAAACTTTTTATTTCATGAGATTAGGCGACTTTGAAAACGAAGGTTTATCAGCATTTGTCTCTATTGAGGTTTTAACTGACATTTGATGTCAGAACCTATTACACAGTAATATTACCTTTAATTAGCAGCCTCAGAATCATTTTTCATCAGAAGATTGATTGTCACTTGTATTTATTGACAAAACAATCATAAAATAATTAATATGACCCTACCCTAGTTTCCCAAAATGGCCAATCTAAACATTACATACAGTCACTCAGAAAAGGCCCATTGCATATGCCCACATTGGAACTACAAATAAGTGAAATGGGCACTGGTCGGAAACTGACATTATACATAATTGTCATACATATATATCTGAGTTCGTTGAATCTGTATTGGAAATGAAGAGACAGGACACGAAGTTGCTCGAATGCCGGCAGCCGAGACCGCCCTTTATTTAACAGATTCAAAAGGAAAAAAAAAAAAAAAAAAAAAGTCTCTGAGTCTTTGATAAGCTGCTGGCTGCAACGTGACCGAACCACAGGGAGGTGCGAGCAGGAATGGCCTCCCCAGAACTGTCCACCAGGTGAGAGAGAGGGAAGGGGTCTAGTAGGGACCTCTAGCGCCACTCCCCGATATATAACGATATAAATAGCACGCGATCTATATCAAGCCATATATCTGAGTTCGTTGAATCTGTATTGGAAATGAAGAGACAGGACACGAAGTTGCTCGAATGCCGGCAGCCGAGACCGCCAACACCCAACTAATAACAACTCTTATCCAGGGAGGCAGCAACCAGTCTCTCAATGCTCATCTTACGATTCATAGGGGTGGTCAAATAAAGAAGCACAGCATATGACCTCCAATCCCCCATGACTCTAATGTCTTCCAAAGAGACACCGAGCGAATGAAGGTGGCAAGCCCCACTCCGCCTCATGGAGTGAAGACCTGCATTATCAGGGGGGAGACCTATCAAGGACACACACATCTTGATGAAGCCCAACAAATCCGAATAGGTAACAGGAGCCAAACCACCACGGAACGGTTTCAGCAGCAGAGGGCTCGCAGGACCAGATGGATACTTGGCAAAGTGGCACTTCAAGCGACGAAAAACACAAATACAGGATCCGACACTGGGTGGATAGGGATCTCCAACACATCTCCTCTCTCTCTGGTCTTGGTCGATCTAACACAAATAAGCACGTGATCTGCATGGAAAAACACATCAGATCTGGATACAACATGCTTAGCAGAGAAAGAACCCGGCACCAGGTTACTTTTCCTCAGGAGGGTGCGGAAGGAGAGGATGAGACCCAACCACAGGATCTCATTCAAGTCGGACTTAGGCAGGAGCACATATATTTCAGCCAGCTGCTTGGGTGTCAGGGGATCCTTCTGGACGGAGACATCACCCAACAGCCGACGAAGGCCTGCCATAGTCATCTTGATAACACATGAGTCACGATAATCGGCTGGATAGCCATAGAACTTGTGTAGAACTTGGACGGAGGACAAGTAGTTGTTAACCGTCGAAAACTTGGCAGAGCGAGCTAGATAAACCATGAATCTAGCAACAGTGAGGATTTCGGCAGGCAAAGGTACAGCATCTATCTCCCTGCAAAACTTGAGATACCGCCTCCACTGGGAGTTGCGCGTGGCCAACGTCGTATCGGCGTAAGCTGAAGCAATGGCGGAACCAATCTCCTTATCCAACTCCCTGACCAGCTGCGCCGGGTCTGCAACAGCAAAAACACAAGTCAGATAAAGGCTCCAAACCTGACGTCTGCTGCATGCGGGACACATAGTCAGCTAGCACATTCTCACTACCAGGGACTCTACGGTCAGAAAGAAAAATGTCGTTAGTAGCACACAGCCAAAACATTTGTCGAAGCATGGACATGCATGCGGAGTTCGTGCTATGACCCTTGTTAACCATGGCAAGGACCTGCGTGTTGTCAGTGTAGCACACTAGATGAACACCAGAATGAATGCAGGCGAATCTGGACAAGGCGACAAACACAGGAATTAGTTCCAGGTAGTTAATGTTCGTTAGCTGATCGACACAATTCACTTCGACCCAGTTCATCCAATGTGAGTGATCAGAGCACAAAGACTTGATGGCTGTAGGGGTATCAGATGACTCAAAATAACCACCAAACCAATCCGGGTGGCAAACCACACCATAGCCCGTCATCGATGAATCACAGTAAAAAACAGGCCCATCACCATAGTTGAAGTGAATCACAGCGGCGACACCATTGAACTGAGTAGCAAAGTCAAACCACCAGCGCACATCCATAAGGAATTCCTGAGAAAGCCTGACCCTCGTTCTATCTGACAACCCTTTCATAAGGTGCAGGATCCTATGTGTGAAAGTCCTCCCACCACGCACCACCTTAGAACAGTGGGCAAGATAACCACACAACCGCTGAAGCTGCTTCTTGGTGGCCCTGGTGCGCGACGAGAAGAAAATCAGTTCACGATATAACTTGTCCAGTTTATCCGAAGGCAAACTAAGTTCCATCTTGACCGAGTCAAACAGAATGCCCAGGTACCTGACTGACTGGGATGGGGCAGTGCACTTCTTCCATGATATTTGGAAACCCAAAGTGATCAATAGATGTATCAGAACGGCTTGGGACTCCTGACACTTCTCAAAGGTATCCTCAATGCAGATGAAGTCGTCAATGTAATTGGCCACACGTAGAAAACCTCTTCTAGCCATGCACCGAGTAACGAAATTAGATAACTGTGTAAAAATAAAAGGTGCACATTTGAGACCGAAACATAGCCTCAAGTCCAACAGGAACACAGATTCGCCGTTAAACATCCATTGGAGGCCTTGGCACTGCTAGTGAGAAGGGTTAATGGGCACAGTGCGATAAGCCGCCGCTATGTCGATGGTAGCACAAAAACAGCCAGGAGTGACCATTTCCATGACATAGTCCAAGGACTTGTAGGAGAAGAGCAAGGCTGTGCGAGTCATAAAGTTGTTGATCGAGGTATTCAGAGGCCTACGGCAATCAGTGACCGGCCTAAACGACCCATCACTCTTAGGCACAGCGCCGAGGGCGTGGACACAATGAGGCTGGGACGTGGTAACCATCATTTTGCCATCCTCAATTTCAGAAGACAACAATTTAGAGATAAAGATCTCAGCAGGGCCCGTGGTGGCAGACAAATAATTCTGGCACAAGTAAGCAGGTATCAGGTGCACATCATCCACAATGTCAAATCCATAGCGCACACCGTGCCTGAGATAAGCACACAACCAAGCATCTGACTCACAACACAACTCACTCTCCCAGGCAGACTCGTCGAAAGGTGATAAACGCCCACCAATAACATATGGACGGCGAAGATGAGACGGATAAAGTTCCAACGTAGGTACAACAGAAACTGGTGCATAAACATCGTCAAGTGCAAACGAACTTGGAAAGCAGGAATCAGGAAACACATCCAGTTCATAGTCAACAACACTCTCACAAGCATCAAACATGTAGCTGTCCGAATCACAACACAAGTCATCCGAGGGACTGGCAACACAAGCCATCGCACCTGCGGTACAGTCTACGGACACGCCCACTCCAGGCGAAGTCACCACACAGCCGGGCTCCGAAGCACTAGAAGCTAAATGAAAGGAGGGATACACACTCCCAATCATTGCAGAGGAAACGCCAGTCAGGTACGGATCCATTGGAGACAACCCAACTGCACCACCGGCTGAAGAAACAGTAGAAAACTCGGATAACTTGTCTGTAAAGCCCATCACAACACACACGTTGGACACCTCGCCGCCATGACAGATCTCGTGAGAAGTGAGAGTTGAGGCGAGAACCTGCTGACGTCACACAGTGTGTTTACTCTTGTCAGGGCAAGCTGAAGCCTTGTGCGCACCATGGCAGACCCGACACACATGATCTCTGGTGCAATTAGTGCCTGTGCAAGTGCGGTAATTCCACAGGAAGCAGTTGTCTGCTGGATAATCCGGAGGAACAGTCTCAGACTTGCCTTGAGACCTGGGAGCGCCGCTCTGTCCACCCTGAGTACGGCGAGATCCCCTGCGACCTTGCCCTTGGGAGTCACGGGGAACCACCATCGCGGCATGAAAACAATATGACACTCCTAAGGAATCCCCAGCAACAAAACTAGGCGGCGTGCTCTTGATGGCAGAATCAACAACATGTCGATCATACTCCGCATACGCCAGATCAAGGTAGGCTCCTGATCTGCCATGCTTTGTTATGAATTCCATATGCCCCAGATAACCACGGATGTCCCCCCCCACAGAAATCACATGATTCAACACACAAACCATTCCATGTAACAGCTGCCTGTATGTAAGCTTCTTGTGATCAAGGGACTTGAGCTTCACATTGTCCAATTTATGTTGAATGTAAAACTCCGGCCTGAATGGCATACCTTTTGCTAGGCGAGTAGCGTCCGGGTCAATCGCAGTGGCTAGCTCCTTCATGGCGGCACTGGCCGCAGCAATCTCAGCAACAACTTGAGTAGGGGCGACGACCGAAGGAGCAAACGAAACTGGAGTCACACCAGAAGAAGGAGGAGTAACACTAGCATACACTCCTGGCGTCACAACTGGTTGTTGTGGACTCAGCGGTGTAGGAGCCAGTGGGGGCGGAGGTGTAGGTGCCAGCGGCGGTGGAGGTGGTGGATGACCAGCTTGACCAGGCGGAGCTTGCAACGGTTGGGCAGGTTGAATAGGCTGAGGCGGAGCGGGTGCAATAACAATCGGCTGGGCCCCAGACTGGGCGGTCAAACCGGTTTGAGCCTGATGCGCCGGTAACGCACCTGTAGCAGTCAGGTACGAACGAAAATCTGTAGACAATGTAGTAAGATTGCTCATAAGGTCCGCAATACTATCCATTTGAGTCCTATTCAACTTTGTAAGCTCCTCCAAGTCTGAAGCTAAATCAGCAGAAGCCTCACTAGACCCTTCTTGGTCATATTGATTTAGCGCTGACACATCCAGGTATTTGTCCCACTCGTCACCGTTCCCCATTGCAGCAACACACTTATCCACAGCATCCCGATAGTATTTGCAGGTTTTATCCCCGGGATGCGGATGGCAATAGTTACATGCCTTGCACTTACCCATCTCTAGGTAGATAGGAAAAAACAAAAGTCTCTGAGTCTTTGATAAGCTGCTGGCTGCAACGTGACCGAACCACAGGGAGGTGCGAGCAGGAATGGCCTCCCCAGAACTGTCCACCAGGTGAGAGAGAGGGAAGGGGTCTAGTAGGGACCTCTAGCGCCACTCCCCGATATATAACGATATAAATAGCACGCGATCTATATCAAGCCATACAATATGACCTATATTACACTTGATATATTAGACATAAGCATACTTGAGTACTTACAGTAGTGCCTTTAGGGATATCATAACCTTGGATCTGTGCATCTGCCATTGTTCTATGAGCCACATTTAGAGGAACCAGAGAATGGTAGCGTAATGTTTCATAGATTGTAGCTTCTGTATAAGGCATGGCCTGCTTGTCTTGTAGTGTTGGAAGTCTGGCACCAATGACTTCTTTGATTTCTTGGGTGATTTTCTCTTGAATCTCAGGGAAGTTCACCAAACAGGCGACCATTGAATAAAGGGTTAATGTAGAAGTAATTGTGCCTGAAGATCAGCAAATTAAGTAAAAAGTTATTACTTGACATGAAGTTCAAAATGAGCCACCAGCAATACTTTTAAGCAGACTTAAGGCAAGTCCATCATTATTTATCATCATCTTGGCAATGGATGGGCTGTACCAACTAACACCAACTCTGCTGTCCGACCCCTGTAGGTATTTGCAACTAAACATTTTTATTTAGCAACACATCATTATGTAATGGTTACAAATTTCTTAGACTGTGTTGTTAAATATGTACTCAGAAACAATTATAAACATTAATCTAGATTCATTTATACAAAATATCTCTATATAAAGTGAATAATAATAAGAACAAATACAAGAAAATAAAATCCCACACCAAAATTGTTTTGTATTCAACATTCATGTTGGGTGGATCTTATTTATATTGAACATTCCTATATTATCTTATCACTTGATGAGTAGAGTTATTACATATATCAATGGATCAGACACAATCAGTTAATACTTACTGATTGTAAATTAGAGGATCTTCCAGACAAAACACCTCACCCAAATTCACAAATAAGTGTAAACTGTCTTAATGTTTTTAGTCAAGACATTCTTATCCTCAAAAGCTCTTATAGAAGGAAAGGTGTTCCATTATAATGTATCTAGTTTAATATTTATGGCAATTATGATTTATCCTTAGATTGAACTTACCTGCAAGGGTCATATTAAATACAAGTACAAATATATTTTCATCTGTGAGTCGCTCTTTCTCTGGCCTGGATGAGTTGGTGGATTGATATTTGAATAGCTCATCTATGAAACAGTTCTCCTCAGTCCCATGTTTCTACAAGTAAACAATTCAGGTAATCAAGGTAAGTAGTATCAACCTTCAGTTAAGATAAAGCATATTAGACTGCTGTCTCATCGTCCCCATATTACACAGACAATCTTCAAAGAATTAAGTAGTCATATTTAGCTAATGAAACTTGATTCATCATGAGAAATTAAACAAATTGGTTAGATTAAAGATCTGTCCAAAGCAAACATGGACTCACTTTTGCTTGTTCTATAGCAAATCCAACCACACTATGTGCCAACTGCCTGCACTCCAGTACTCTATTGTACAGTTGTCTACAGGGGAAGAAGAATCTAGCAACATTCCAGAAACAGAAAGTTTTGTATTTTCATCAAAATCCTTTTGGCATTGTAACAGGTCTGCAACATATTGTTCTTCCATCTTCCTTGCAAAAATCTGGAAAATACAACTATCCAATCTCAGATGGTTCTCTTGGTGGGTACATCTCTTCTGATTGGCAAGTTGCCAAAAGTTAATAAAAGAATAAACGGCCAATAAATTCATTTATGCTTAACCCTATCAGGGCGAGTAGTGCATTTATGCACTATTATTTGGGTCATTTTCCCCATAATACTGCCTATAAGACATGCTATTCATTTAATAAAACCTGCTATTTTACCATCTTCCTCCTAAGTCAATGTGTTCCAAATGTTGTAAAAACCAATAATCAAAAACAGTTCTTGTGCCTGGTAGATGCAGAAAATTTGGTGCCCATAATAGATTGTGGCTAAATTGGAAGAATTATAACTCTATTAATTTATGCAATATTCATTCTTAAATTGGAAAAAAATCCAAATCTAAATTTATTTTTTGCAAAAATGCCATTCATTCAGTTGTTCATGCTGAATAAAATGAATGGTCGTAAAAGTTTATGGATTCTGAAAATGGTTCCTTTAGAATGGTTTCCATGGCAACCAAACAGCTCGTTTTTTTCAATTGAAAAAGTGTTCATCTGGTAAATGGTTGCTATGGTGACATAAAACATGAAATTTCTAAATTACAACTCATAACAAGTAGAGCAGAAAATTTAGGTTCATGTGCAATTTACTCAGTACAAATCGCATTTATTACAGCAAAATGGTGACAAAAAGACTATGTGGCATTGTCCTGATTAATTTTCACTGTCTGGACATCATTGCCTTTTACATCATCTATCTCCTTTTAAAAAGTCACTTAGGCTAAGTAGTTTAGCTCAAAATTTAACAGGCAGGCAACTTTGAAAGACTATAACTTCACTAATATTTGGAGTATCAAAAAGATTTTTTCGTTTTTATAATGCTTGGTACGGCCACAATAAGGGACAATTTGAAAGAGAACCCCCCTTATCAGACCCTTTCGCCCTGAAAGGGTTAAGGAGGCTGGACACAATATCGTAAAATCAAATTTGTCCTTTCATAGTTTGAAGTATACTGAAAAAGATTTTTTTCCCTCAACGTTGGTCTATTTATTCATGCAAAAATAACGACAGATTACACCCTCAAAAATCAATTTTGATTTTCGTAATGTCCTGAAGATGCGAAACTATTACAATTCAATCGTTGCAGGGAAGAATTTGATTATACAACAAATCCTAACCGTGTTAGGTTATACATCTACTATCTACTATACTACATATTCTCGTGAACTTACATTATAATTGGGGAGTTTTTTTTCAATTGTATGGGTTTCATAATAATGAGATTAGAAGGAGATGAAGGCTACTGACTTTTATTTCTTTATCGATACAATTAAGGGGAGTTTTGTGAGATTGGTTGGTTATAAGAAATATATTTTTGATTAAATTTTTGTGTTCTAAGGATAAGGGTTATTCTGCGGTTTTCTAGACCTGCAGAGACAACAGTCAATTTGGATTGTTGTTCTCCGCTTCATTAAGCACCTTTCCCTATTTATTTCCCCGCTGTGGGGTTTTTCTCTTGCAGGAATCATTACCATAGATGGTGGCTATGGCAAAATTTCCTAATTCTACACATTTTTCGCATATTTCATTAGGAAAAAGTCATCAGTTTTCTTTTAAATTCAAATACAATATTCTGATAACTGTTTACCAGATAACAGTTGAATTTATTTGATGTCCCCATACTAATTTTTGGTAGAGAGTGTTGCAAGTAACAGGTTCTGGTTGAGTCAGGGTTTGAGTTCACCAGCTATTTTACTGTTTGCATCATTATTTGCACTTGTCAACTCTAAAATCAACAGCTAGATAATAGCTTCCTACTGGATTGTTGACAATTTGTCAACTAGTTTGAGATTTATGTTCGGATTTAAACCATACATATGTCGTAAAATTGCCAGAAATGTAAAAGAAACCAATTACATTTGAAACAATAATAATTTCCTCACTATGATTTAATAGTTTTCCATTAATCGTGAGACATGATGTCGCAAAAGAGAGAATATGAGAACCGTATAATGGCAAATTCTGACCACACATGCACTATCCCCAACCAGGGAATTGTGTAAAGACTCCTTGAAGGATATTCTAACCAAGTGACAAAATGATTGTTAGAAGTTTTGAAAACTGGATTCATGGGTGCTATAAATCTCCCACTCAACTATGAAGGGGTTCAATGAGTTTAAATGACTCTAGAATCACATGGATCATCATCTATATAATTTGCATTTGAAATTTATACTCTACCAGTGAAGAAAGAATTGCAGTTATGCATCGATGAACAATGGGATTGATGTCAAATGGCTGCCCGGACTCAGCAAATGTGTCCAGTTCATCCAACATATCTGTTGTCAACTCATTGCATTTCTCCTCCAGTACCATCAGCTGTGTGCCATAAGGCTGAAAGACATCAAGTGTTCAATGCAACGAGAAGTATTTGTTTTTGAAGATGGCTGAGAAGATTATTTTTCATTCATGTATGTTGCTTAAACCAACAACTTGGTAAACTGAGTGCTTTCTAATAAGATTTTAAAAGGATTTTGCCGTTTTGTATTGTTAAATAAAAGGGCAGACACTGATGGAAGTTCACTTAGCTAAATCCAAATTGATCTGTTGAAATCAAAGATTATTATTTACCTTGAATGCTTGCATCGCAAGTTTTTTAAACCAACACCACCATGGAGATATTGAGGAAAATAGCAACCCAGCACTAAACATTGTTTCCACTTTGAACATCTTTGGTCTCCCGGCAAAACAATCACTCTGTGTAACTAGAGCTTCATAAATGCTCTCGTAGTCATTCAGTATGACTACATTGTCACTGAAAAGCTACAGAAAAGAAAGAATAGTTTTTCCATAAGCATCAAATTTCAATAATGTTATTCTCAGTTTAAGAAAGTCATAGACCCTAAGACTTTTAAAACCTACTCCAGATCAACCTACATCTGGCAAGATGAACTATTCACTTAAATTGACAGTAACAACACTGCTCAACCACACACAAATGTAATATTTCCTAAATTTTAAGGCTCATTTAATCTTGATATCAAGATCAACCATTAATAAGTGTACCATTCATATGTAAATGTATAACCTTAAGCCAAGCCATATTCCGCTCCCTGATTATTAAATGCCAGCTGTAAGATACATAGAGAATCATCCTTAGTCAATGACTCAGGTGATATTGTCCTCTACAAAACTGCCTGTAAATCAAGCTATGAAGAGGCTGAGGACCTCCCGCTAGCCGGAGATTTGCTCTTCATTGGCAAAATTATTGCAAATAAAAGTTTTTTCAATTCAATTTCAAGAAAGTAATAGATATCAGATTTTTAATTAATTAACATATGAATGCTTCTATCTTACACATGTGTACATTTTCAATTTCTAACCAAATAATACATTTTCTAAAACAACACCAGTATTTTCACACTGTCAAGGCAGTTATTCTGCTATAAAATAGTTTTGTGTAGTGGCTCCTCCACAGATGCTTGATAGAAGGCTATTTGCTAATTTCAGTTTTGTTTTTTTTCATTTTGTTTTAACTGGGCTAAACACTACCCAAAGGGGTGGTATTTTCAAGTGACCCCAGCAGGTGCTAAAGAGGTTCAATAGATAATGCCAAGTTATATTGATGTATCAGTGTCGTTTCATCTTCACTAATTCTCTCAACTAACCCACATGCAAGACGGATATTAATTCAAATTGCAGTTTAACATAACAAAACAGATACTTTAAATCAATGCGATAAGAAACTTTATAATCAGATATGCCTAGTAGTCATCCTTTTTCAGCCAAATTAAGCAAATTTTTTTCATAAATGTGTAAAGCTACTGATTGTAGTTAAACATAGAAAACCATAATAAATATATCTATTCCATAAAAGACCTTTGAGTTGTACACTAAATTATGAGATAACTGAACACATAGCTAATCAACTAAATGATAAAGCAAACATATTACCTAATAAATTATGAAGCTATGAGCTTAATTTTAACAATTTAAACAAATGCCAAAGTAGACCTTCCTTCACCTTGCAGTAGACTATGTTTCCATGTTCAGCTGCCCACTTGTCTGCACTAAAGTGTAATCCTCGTTTGTCTATCTGATGACTGACACCTATGAAAGGTAGGCCTTTTGGTCCCGGTGGTAACCTTAACCGGGCCCACATATACCACTTGGTAATGATAGCAATGACAAAACATATGAACATTCCAATTGTAATGGACTCCATTTTCAAGACTAGTTGATATATCTTTAGCTTGGAACAATGGGTTTTAACCATTCCCTGGATATCTGTGCTTGATTGAAATCAGTGACGCTGCTACTGACATGGATAGATCTATTGTTGGAAGGCCTATTTAGTCACCCCCAACCAGTAGGAGCTGTCATTATGTATGATATTGTATTGCTGGGGCAAGGTATTCCTGAGGTTCTTAGTGTATCATTACTTGTACTGTGGCTGGTGCTATATTTAAATGAACAAATTATTGTAAGCATTGTCTCAGTTTGTATAATATTCACAATCAGTTCACCACATACCTATAACAGATTTTATTGTGTGTGGAATAACTACAAACTGGTTGAATCACTCAGGTACTTGTTGTGTTAAAGATGAGGATGTGTTTGTCTACAGTTTTGCTGTTTTTTAATTTATGTTTTATAGTATGTCCTTCAGGCACAGTAACATTGGTTATGATTTGCCAATTTGGGCACCAGCCTTTATAAAGGGGAACATTGGTACTACTGCATTATGGGAAAGTTTGGGTATGAGTAAAGTAAACAGTATAATTAGAGCAAATATTCTCTGATAGAATATGTGTTCAAGTTTAAGATCAACTCAACTTTAGTTTCTCAGTTACACATTTTGAATTAATTAATTTTTATTAAATACTTTAATTAAAACTAAACAAATGAAGTAAGACTTAATGGTCAATGAGTTTTATCATAAAGATCTAATTCAGTAAGCACATGCCTATGGTGCTGCCAGTAATAGGTATATCAATGGGTACCTTGGATACTTTTGCCATTTTGGTCAACACACACTCTCGAGGACTTCTGAATGGAGGCGGGTATTTCAAAAACTTTGAGGGACTTGATATATGAAACTTCAATGAGTTTTATCATATACATCTAATTTCTCTTTGGTTCTCTTCGCAAGAAGCATCCAAAAGCTATGAAAATGATAGTGAAGGGAGTAATTGTCACTCATATCTGCAGATCATAGAATAAATTTAGACAAAACTATGATAATAATTATTCAACATGGAAGTGTGAAATAACTTGGTAAATACATTCTGTCTGGTCCCTACATGACTTGACTTTTTTAATTCACGGTGTATTTTAGCTGATATGGTTTGGATAAAGAGTTATATATAGAGATCAAGATAAATAGAGGTCAATATAAAGATCTAAATGACTGCTGTTTACTTGTGATTTATTTCATCAAAACACTTCGCTGGTAATGTTTAGTCACTGTGTCAAGATTAATTGATTTCAATTTGGTTGAACAGTTTTGGAGCTTGCAAACACAAGTCCTCTTCCAATGTTGCATCATGTCCTCATCATTGATTGATTGATTGAATGATTAATAACTGTTTATTTTCCAAACTGGAAAGGAGAATCTCTCATATAAATCTTGCATTCAGTCTCACCTGGTCTACTTACAATTTTCAAACTGTCTCCCATTTTATTTTTATTTTTGTTCATAATTGTTCTGCTCTTGGTCATGCATGTCAACTCTTTGTTGGATTACATGGTCTATCAGATTGAATCCATTGTTGTTCTTGCCATTCTTTTGTGATGTGTTCCAGAAAAATGAGTCATAAGTCGCAAAATTGATGTTTTTGAAAGTGTTTTTTTCACAAGATCTCTTCATTGAAATGGCCTGATAATTAGTGGGATTAGCCTTTATAGTCATATGAATCTATGTGACAAATTTCGGGACATTGTATTTAATATATCCCTGAGTTGTGGAGGCCTTCATATGGAGTATACTTAGTTACTTACCCATCCAGAAACATTGCAAATTTTTCTTTTTCAAGAATAAAAATATCAAAATTAGAATTATAGTACCCTAGTGTTTACTATCATTGGAATCAGCTTGATCTTCTCTTTTCAAATATGATGATTTCTCAAAATCCATATTTTGCGACTTGTGACTCATTTTCCTAAAACAGATCACATTTGAATCATGTCCACATTACTTATGGTCATGCCATCCTCTATTTCAATGGAGATAAAACATCCCCCCCAGGTTTCCTCCATTGGTTGTTTTCTCTCTTGCTTCAATTCCTTTGTGTATTCTAACATATTTCTGGTCAATATTTTCCTGGAGGGTCAGAAAATTTTGTTTCATTTCTTCAAATTCATGACATTTTTTTTTGATTGTCAGTAAGCTTAATTTTGCTCATTTTTGTTTTTTGTTGCTAGACAGTGTTTTGTTTGCAACACTCTAGTTATTGATTTTTACTTCTTCCTTGCCCTTTTCATCCTGACTTTCTTGTCTTTTTATCATGTAATCCGGGGTGCATCTATTTTATCCATTTAGTCTGGGCTAGTGTCAATTGAATCAGACATTTATGCTTGTCAAACAGGCTTTGTTTACAGTTCATTTAGTGCTGATGTCAAAATAGGGTCATGATGATCACGTCCATGGGCCCATCCTAAGTAGGAGCATAGTTGTGTACCATATAACAAACTTTAATTGAAATATCTTCTACAAAGTTTCATAAATTTCATAAAACTTAGGAAATAACTGCTGCAAACATTATCAAAATTCGTGTTATCCATGGAAACTTCTAATTTTAAAGGTATTTTAACAGAAAGAGTTTTAACTTCAAATTGATACATAAAATCTCCATTGGTTGGCAGAGTTACTGAGGTATGACTCCACAAACCTTTTGTAGAAGATTTTGCTTATGTTTGATATATAGTAGATGATTATTTTCTTGAAGCTAATGCGAAGCATGAAAACGTCCAAGGATTTTGATTTGAAAATATTTTAATCAGAACGTAACATTGCATCAGATGCTATTCTCAGATATTTCTGCTGTTGTTATTGATTTACCTTATAAATTTTACATGAAGGACAAATCAGAAATAATAATCTCTATTAATTATTATGTGCTTGATAGAGTGATATGGAACAGTATAAGATGTGACCTAGTCACATACATCACACCAATAAGGACTACATTCACATCAGGCAAAATCAGATATTAAATGCATGCAGCTTTTTTTCTATGTAAACTGATTAATCATATATCATAGGCATCTAATGAATAATAAAAAAAGATATATGTAAGTATTGATAATTATAGAAATCTATTTATCTTCTCCTCTCTCTACAGTATAATGGATGCACATTGTACTACTAATACATTAAAGAAACATCCAATAATTAATAATCCCGTTTCAATACTTTGATATTGTATGGTATGGGGGCGATGTCCAATCCGTCTTCATAGGTATGTGGATCATGACTGGGTCTCTTATCATCAGACTCTGGCAGTAGCTGGAAATGTTGCAGCAGTCTGGCCAAGAGAAGAAACATCCTGTTCTTGGCCAATACCTCACCTGGACATGCTCTACGTCCAGCTCCAAATGCAAGCATTCTGCATAATCAAATGATTATGTTTTGTTAATGGGGCAATCATTGAATTCAAGAAATGAATAATTTGGGTTGGATTTGTTTCATTATAATGGTACTGTGAATGTGAAGATGGATTCCATGTTTCATGTTTCATGTTACCTTTTCTTGTGGGGATGATCAGCAGCAACAACTTTTCCATTCTCAATATATCTCTCCGGTTTGAATTGCCAAGGATCCTGCCAGTATTCTGGATCGTGGTGCAGCTTCCAGAGATTGAAATAGACCTAATCCATGGTGCCAACATAGGAAGGAAATAATTATCTACATTTATAGCTACATTTATAGAAATAAAGAATATGGAAGAAGCCTCCTGGTAGAGCATTGGTAGAATATTGTATTTCTTTATAGTGCAATACCCATTTTCTACTTTTAAATGATTTGATTTGAATGACAAAATAAGAACATTATGGAAACATTAATATAATCTGGTGGTGGTGAGTTTCGTATTTCTGAAAAAATGATTTAATTTATTTTAGATTAGGATCATGAGTTTTCATTTCTGTTTATTCCCTAATTGTCATAAGTACTTGATGTATGATCTTAACTATATGTGGTTGATCATGTTTACATAATCTTATTTTATATAAAAATAGCATTGTGATAATTATAAAAAGAGATTATAACTCACATTTGATGTAGGGATATGTATCTTATAGCCACTTGTTTTTACTGAGTTGAGAATCCATTTGAAGCTGCACATCATGTTGATTCCCAACTCAGTGAAAATGAGCGGCTATTCACACCATATCCCTCAATCAAACACTTGTTACTTTCTATATTGCTACATGAGTTTATTTCATGCTGAACAATCAAATAGAATGAGACAATAAGGACATTTAATGTAAATGTACATATATTAACATATCTTTTGTGTTGTTGTACATAGTTCTGAAAAATGGATTTAGTTCTGACTTTTGTGTTGTGGATTTTCATTTCCGTCTGTGACATTATTGGCATACACATGTGTACATCCTCTTGATTATACTTGATTGCCATGTGTTTTTGCCATGAATATATATACACAGGACCACCTGGGATTTGAGGCAGGAGTGAATATTCATGACCCCAAGAATCCAAGGGTTGTTCTGTGTTTATTTCACCCCGCACACTAAACTAATTTTAGATTAACACAATCTACAGCAATTTTGACGAATAGATAGTTAAATAATTATTTCTTTAGCTTCATTTGCTCCGAAAGCCCAGAAGAAGAACCGGAACTGTGGAAGATAGAAAGAACGCATGCACACAATGTATAAAAAAATAGGTTGACCGTCCTTTCCCAATATCGCTTCAGTTACTGACCAGCTAAATATTAAACAGAGCCTGTTATGTCTATTGGCTGAGCAGATCAAGGGTGAAATAAATAATGGTTTCTATTTATTATGTAATTATGAATAGGGCTATATCTGCGGCATGGCTCTACCTAACTACCGTTTTCCCGCCTCGCTTGTGTTTGTGTTAGCAACCAGTCAGTTTGGGTGAAGTAGCCATACGCATAACATCACCATTCACTCTGAGAAATTTTTTTCTTTTGTTTATTGAATAAAGGGCAGACTTTTGGACGCCGTTGTAACCGCATCCATCTTCTCTTCTCATTAATATAGTGTGATATTTAATTATACTTGACTTGGGTGATTTAATGCTAAACAGATTTGAATTAATCATATTTTAGGTTCCTTAATGCTTGCTTCTCCTTAGAGGCTACAACATATTACAACCCTTATAGATGTTCCACATCTGAAACCCTATTGGTTATTTAACATACTTGAGTACTCACAGTAGTGCCTTTAGGGATATCATAACCTTGGAGCTGGGTATCTGCCACTGTTGCATGAGTGACATTAAGAGCCACCATGGACTGGTAGCGTAATGTTTCATAGATTGTAGCTTCTGTATAAGGCATGGCCTGCTTGTCTTGCAGTGTTGGAAGTCTGGCACCAATGACTTCTTTGATTTCTTGGGCAATTTTCTCTTGTATCTCAGGGAAGTTCACCAAACATGCGACCATCGAATATAGGGTTAATGAAGAAGTAATTGTGCCTGAAGATCAGTAATATACCCAAAGGTTGATGTGATTATTTGAAATTATGTTCAGAATGAGATACCAAAAGTTTTTTTAGCTGACTTTCACCAACAAGTGGTATACTTATGTTCCCTTTTCTATTGAAGCAAACTCTATACAGTTAAACGAGTTGTATCCTTCTGTCTATTTGTTATGGCAATAAAGAATTCAACCAACTTGTATCCTTAGATTGAACTTACCTGCAAGGGTCATATCAAGCAAAAGTGCACTTATATCTCCATCTGTGAGTTGCTCTTTCTCTGGCCTGGATGAGTTGGTGGATTGATACTTGAGTAACTCATCCATGAAACAGTTATCCTCACACCCATGTTTCTACTCAGAAATTGGATGTGATTAGATTATTGATATATTCAGGGAGGTATGTACAGAGGGAGTAGAAACAGCCCATTGACTGAAGCACCAAATGCGTGACAGGTTTATAGTTTAGCCACTGCATGCCAGGTGATGATGCAGTACTGTGATACACTTATAAATAGTTGGTGCTAGTAGTAGTAGTGGCATTACTATATGCTAGTTGAGTATAATCCTTGTTTCTACTCCCTCTGTATATACCTCCCTGTTTTATTGTACAACTTTATTGTTTAACAAGTAACAGTGACTGCAGCAGAACATGATTTATTAATGCATAAACTTTCTGAAATGTATTTCGATCAGGTTTGAGGCACTTCAGTCAAACTCTCACTTAAAAAGCGTTTTTTGGTGTCTCCTCATACCTATATATACTGGTACATGGGTATATAGTGCGGGATGGACCATAGCCCCCTTATGTGACCATTCTTAGTACAGATGCACGTGATGACGCTACCATGGTAAATTTAAAACACCATCTTTCCACGACTCAGCGAGTCTGAATTGACATTTTTCTTTTTTTAATATAGATTGAATAAAGGGATACATCAGTCTTCATTGAAGTGCTCTTTTTTGTCTGTCTAATTTTGTTTGATCGCGCTATATATATACAATTGAGCTATGATGCTATTCCAGACTGTGTTTATGTTAACAAAATTCATAGGCATTTGGTGCAAAAAAAGAAGGCTTGTGGAGCCACATCCATGGCACCTGTTTCAGTAATTTTCAGTAATTATCTACACATTTGTATTTGTTATTCTATTCATCAGGAGAAATAAAACAATGGTTTCAGATGAACAAAACTGATACTATAAATAGAGACTCACCCTAGCTACTTCAATTGCATTTCCAACCACACTGCGTATCAAATTGTGGGCTTTCAGTACTTTATTGTACACATGTCTACAGGGGAAGAAGCGAGTGATGGGAGCATAATCTAGCAACAATCCGGCGGCAGATAATTGTAATGATTCATTAAAATTGTGGTGAAAATGTAACAGTTCCGCAATATATTTTTCTTCCATCTTCCTTGCAAAAAGCTGAAAAAAAGAGTCAGTATCAGTATCAACTCCATTTATTAAATATTCTTAACAATTACAGTCCCAGTTTCAAACTACTAAACATGTTCATGCTTCATCTAAATGACTTCGGAATCACTGTTTAAAAATTGCCCGCAAGTACTCCACTACTTTTTATTATGAAAAGTATAAACAGTTAACTAAACCAGAACTAAAAGAAAAGAAATCATTATCTTAAACCACAAGAGTTTTTAATAATTAAATTATAATCTTCAAATCAATTTTTGGACTGACCAAACATTTTCCTCTATGCAAGTTATATAGCGATGAAACAGGTACAAGATTGTGATTTCTTACAAAAGAAACAAGAAACTTTTCACCCTTTTTGTACCCCTTCATGGGCATGTACAATGAACTAACAAAGTCCTTTAACTATACCTCTGCACCTTGGGCATATAGATGTGAAGTCTTTTTGGAATCAGGCTACATCAAACTGATTTAGGATTTACTGTTTAATGCGCGCTTCCGAGATCAGGTGTTATCTTGTATAAGAGGTAGAAAAAAATGTTTCCGCTGCAGTGCTTTTGGCATGTACACTTTGTAGCTAAGAAGTACGCAACATGGTGTGAAGTTGCTGGCTACTTTCGTTGGAGGTAATAAATTTCTACAGAGTTTGGAATTTACATACTCTGATTATGCTAGACAGGCTAAGGGAACTTTGGTTAATGTCCAAATAAAACGTTGACTAACATGAAAGCATTAACAAAAGGGTGCAAGTGGTGCATAGGCCAGCAGAAGTGCGTATATCATCGACGGACATCATGGTCACACTATTTCTTCCTCCTTTCGCCCACTTACTTTGATTAGCATGAAGGATGAAACATCAAATCTCACTACCCAGTTTTCTCAGAATGTGAGGCCCCCTTCCTGAGTATAAGCCTTTCAGTAATGTTTGTTAGTGAGAAGAGTGGAAGGGAAAGAGGGATAAGGATGGGGGTCTAGAGGGCATTGGCCATAAGGACATTCTTAAATGCATACCTGCGGTGAAATATCAAAATTCCCTTCACAAAATGTTATCAAGGAGTTCAGTGAGTTTTAATGACATAAGGATCACAAGAATTATTTTCTATAAAACTATGATATGAAATATAATATATACTCTACCAGAGAGGAAAGAATTGCAGTTAGGCAGTGATGCATTATTGGTCTTAAGTCAAATGGCTGCCCAGACTCAGCAAATGTGTCCAGTTTTTCCAACATATCTGCAGTCAACTCATGGCATTTCTCCTCTAGTATCATCAGCTGTGTGCCATAAGGCTGGAAAAAAACACATGTCCAAATAACTGTGAAAAGATGTATTTGAAGATTTGATAGCTCTTTGGCATTTCATCTAGTAACAGGAACTGGCAGAATACCAGGAATTCTAGGAGGCACTGCTCTGCTTAATTAGAATGAATTGGATTGAGTAAAAGGTTGTATATTTACCTTGAGAGCTTGCATGGCAACCTTCTTTAACCAAGTGAATCTTGGAGATACTGGTACAAATATTAAACCAGGAAGCATTGTTACACCTCTGAACATATTGGGTCTTGAAGCAAAACAATCACTCTGAGTAACTAGAGCTTCATAGATGCTCTCATAGTCATTCAGAAATATGACATTGTCACCATAAATCTACAAAAATCAAGGGATAATTTGATAACGTATGTCTGTGTAGCTATATATTATATTTATATACAGAAAAGAAAGACCAACATATGAGATATGTTTGCACCAGGTTTTATTCAACCCTAACTTGTATGATACAGCATTCTCACATGTGGCTCTAACAATAGTATAGACCCAAGCTGGGGACAGCACAAGACCACAAGACCTTTACGTAAAGTTTATTCTTGGCTTCCATGCAGAGATGTTATGATCCACCTGCTGTCCATAGGTTGGTGTCTTCAGTCATGGTGATCCAGCCTGTCTGTTGGTGCCACCTACAGAAACTGGTAGAGACTAAATATTATAATAAGTATTGTTATCAATCCATGTACTTCATTCCACCTCCAGGACAATATACAAAACCAGTGCATAATGGTGATATAGCAGTATTAGTAGCCTGACGCCTAGTATCTAGACGCTTCCATTCACTCCCAGCTCTAGCAGAGATGATCACTGTGTGGTGGTAGCCGTGGTAATACTGGTATTATGGGCAGACCCCTACACAGCCCCGCTCGTCAGATGGACCTGAAGAGGTAGGGTCCACCTGGGCACCAAGGAAACCAATTGCTATTGTCTCTTGCAACAGCAAGGCCTTAGCGCAACCTCAATAATATGGATTTCATTTAGTACAACCTCATGCAATGCGGCCCTGTGGACATAGTGCCTGTAGTAGATTAGGGCACAGTTTAATAGGGGATTTGCAAAGCCGCCATTATGAATTTGGTTCACATGAAATCATGGGACTAAAGGTATGGTCTAAAATTTATAGAAAACATGTCATATTCAGCATGAATTATTTTTCGATGCTCCACTCTCAATATCCATGTGTTATACATGTTGTCATAACACAAGATAATTTATACAAACGTGTTGCCAAATATTTGTATGTAAGATATAAACTGAATCCATCCCAAAATGCACTGCAGTAGACATGTGCAGTAGGACGTGCAAATCCTCTCTTTCATATATTTATTTCAGACCAACCTATGTCAAACTGATCCTCAAAATTAATACAATCATAAAGATGTCATGAATGTCAATCCACCCTCCACCCCACCTCTTATTAATCTCTAAGTAGAAGTATTATTTTAGCCTATTTCTTTCCTTAGTATTAGATAGACACCGCAGTGGGTGGACCATGGATATTCCTCACTGAATATACTACCGCGAGCCCATATCTCAATTATTTTTTTTAAAAATGTGTTTATTTATGTCAATGACCTCAACTGGATTATAACTGACAATGTACGACCTACATGACGTATTGTAATATCTTTGTTTTGTCTGATGATCGTTGTATAAGCATATTAAAAAAAGTTCTCCTATCAACTATCTCCTATCAGCTAATCAACTAAATGATCAAACAAACACTCCCCCTAACACAACTCTTGAGGCACAGTAAGGTATCAAAATTTAGATGAAAATATTTAAAAGGATAATTTGAATATTATGCAATTATTATAAGACAGTTTTGGACTGCAGGAGGCTCTGGAGGAAATTTCCCACCACAGGATTAGTCTTATAAACTACATTGGTAAAATGGAATTACTGTGCAGTTTTTAAACAAAAATTGATTTCATTCAACGATCTATGGCCATTTCCAACAATTTGATGACTTTTATTGTAAGCCCCACCTTGTAGAAGTATTTAATACACTATCCTGAAATTTGGTTCATGTGGTTACGTAAGGGATTATGACTCTCATTAGTATGCATAAAATCCTTTGTTCTAAACAAAGGGAATTTTTTTATTTTTTTTAGGGAGGACCACCTCTAATTTACAACCTATTATATGACTAGATACTCCAGAAATGAAAAAATTCCAAAAAGGAGATCTTGTGAATAAATGACTTTTAAAAATATTAATTTTTGACTTGTGACTCATTAGTAGTATCATTTCCCTGGAACACATCACATATGGAATACATACTATCTTTAGTAAGCAAAATAAGAGGCTATATGCCTCGACAACTTTAACATGGGCATATCAGCTCTACACCAAGGAGTAATTTAAATACAACTGCAAGGCTACCTAGCCCGGATGTCATGTAGATAGATAGTTTCCTATATAATCATGAGCAATAAGCCTAGTTTTAACAATTGAAAAAGATGACAAAATAGAGCTTCCTTCACCTTGCAGTAGACTATGTTTCCATGTTCAGCGGCCCACTTGTCTGCACTAAAGTGCAATCCTCGTTTGTCTATCTGATGACTGACACCTATGAAAGGTAGGCCTTTTGGTCCTGGTGGTAACCTTAACCGGGCCCTCATATACCACTTGGTAATGATAGCGACGACAAGACATATGAGGATTCCAATTGTAATGGACTCCATTTTCAAGACTATTTGATATATCTTTAGCTTGGAGCAATGGGTTTTAACCATTCCCTAGATATCCGTCCGTAATTGAAGTCAGTGACGCTGCTACTGACTTGGATAGATCTATTGTTGGAAGGCCTATTTAGTCACCCCTAACCAGTAGGAGCTGTCATTATGTATGATATTGTATTGCTGGGGCATGGAATCCATTTTGGATATGTATCGATCCCCAAATCTTGATTGATCATTATTTACCTTTCTCATAACCCTCCGACTCGGCAAAACAACATTGCATCATGAAATGCTCATCACAAAATGAGCATCATTGATTGGCGCAACTTGATTTACGCGACCAATCAAAACAAGTGCCTTTGTTTGTTAATCATCAAATAGGCAGATCTCACTCATTTCTATATGATAACACCCAAACTTGTGATATAAAACTTTATCTATTTATTCAATTGCATGTTTACAGTACATGTAATTTAATATGTGATTAATTTCTCGAGATTTTGTGTCTGAGGCATTTGCTTGAAAATAAACCCCGAGGCCCGGAGGGCCGAGGGGTTTTTTTTCAAGCAAAAGCCGAAGACACAAAATCGAGAGAATTAATCACTTTAATAGCCGATTTTTGGATTCAATACTACTGTTTAAACACATATTAACCAAAATTAGGCTTCAAAAAAGGTTGTAGATGTACTTACAGCAGGATGAATTTCAATAATTTAGCTCCTCCACTCGAACACATGGGTTACTCTTTTACGTCTGACATGGAAAGGACCGAGTCAAATGCAGCCTTTATAACATCCAAATCAGGATGTTTTACACATTTTAACCCATCACATTCTAATATTTAGATTATTTTACCTATTTCTAACCAATATCACATATGTACACGTAATCATAACTTCAGAATGTCGTTTACGTCAGCCGCACCCTCCGTTCCAGAAACAAACGAAGCTTCCACTTTTTGCAGGCAACCAAGCATCATACTTCCGGTTTACGAATGCCGTGTCCGTGTGTCTAGGGTCTTAAAAAAGAAATAAATAAAAGATTTGAATCGGTAGAAATGTTTTAAATGTTGTTTTAAGCCGATAGCGAAGTTTTCCTCTATGGAAATCAAGTAATAAATGAATGGCGAGTTCAGAAACCATGTGTTTACGCGCCCGCAAGTTTGCACGCTTTAGTCGGGATCTTGATGGTAACGCGACGGCTGGCAGAACGAACAGCCAGGTACAACAGCCAATCAGAGGTGCGTATTTACTGATGTTACTTTTCAAACCGGCCGGCGTGTTTTCGCAAGGATCCGCTGCTTGCTATCCAAAGCATCGGAGACTTCCGGTTATCGAATGCCGTGTTGCGTGTGTCTAGGGACTTAAAAAAGAAATAAATAAAACATTTGAATCGGTAGAAATTATTTAAATATAGTTTTAGCCCGATAGTGAAGATTTAGTCTACGGGAATCAAGTATTCAATGAATGGCGATTTCAGAAGCCATGCGTGTTACGTGCGAGCGATCAAGCAAGGCGGAAGCAGTTTGGCGAACCGGAAAAGATGTGGAACTTTCGGCATAGCCACTCTGTGCACCGTGCACATGGCGTTGCATGTTGTACGGTAGTCTAAATAGCGCACGGAGGATTTCATTCGAAAGTGCCCGCACGTCAACAAACCGGAGCTTGCACGATGTCTACTGTCGTCACGTGTCGAGGCCTAGGCTGTGATTACTTGGATTATTCCCTATTTCGTTGCTTACCACCATTCAGCAAGCAGATCATGCTAAGTACAAGGATATTTGGAACATTATCGGTGATTTTGGAGATATTGTGTAGAGTTTTACATAGCCTGGGCTTGACCCCACGAGGGGAGGCAGCCATTGTATCATGAAATATCGCTCGCACGATGTCTATCGTCGTCACGTTATGGCGAACCCTATGCCCTAAAAACTTAAAAATGGCTAATATTTCCATCGGAAACAGTGGAGGAATGACTTTAATGTGACCAGGACTTTATACACGTTCCAAACTGAACGCGGAATCGACGAAAAACAACCAAAAAACTCTAGTTAAGACCCGACCTTGAACCCTGAACCTGGAACTGTCATGGCCGCTTGTGGCGAACATGACGATGATTTGCAGGAATTGACAAATCGATTATTCCCTATTTCGTTGTTCACCACCATTCAGCAAGCGGAATATCCTTCTACAATGATATTTGGAACATTATCGGTGATTTTGGAGCTATTGGAGTGATATTTAGGCGACAAACAACTAGTTGATGAGGTAAGTGACTGATTGAGCGGAAACGCCGACTGGGGTTTATTTTAACTACATCCGCAAAATAAATCTACATCCGCAAAATAAACCCCTGAATCCGAACAATAATTTACTTCATCCGTTTTCCGGTTTGACCACTTCCTGTCCAAACAGTAATTTATAAGTATCCAGAACCCCAGCAGAATCCAAAGATCTGCTATTAAATAGCAATAATGTATCAATCATATACCTATATCATAGGGGATTTGCATAGCTGCCATTTTGAATCTAGATTCGCATAGAGTTAGAGGACTAATGGTACAGTGTAAAATCTAAAGAAAACAGTTCAGCATGGAATATTTATCAGTTTCCCTGACACAAGTCTCTATCTTCCCAATCATGCATTTGGTTTTTGTGGATCATTTATTTAAGCTATGATATTCAATTCAATTCAAGAATTCTTTTATTTTGTATAGGTGTTACATACAAATACAGGTAGCTGCGTCTATCATGATAGCAGTATCATTTCCTCCAACGAGTGCCTTTATCGAATTCAATTAATTTGGTGAAGTTACAAGTTCATAAAGTACCAGTTATAAGCATAGAGGAGCAGAAAACTACGGCTATAAATGAAAGAAAAATATGGTTCCAGTTTTCATAACAAGCTGGCGATAACAATAACCCATGAGACTAAGTATAGCCTGATAGTAGGGTAACAATAACAGTAACAACGAATGACTAAGTATAGTCCTGAGCATACTAAAAAGACTATTATCATAATGACGGTCTGGCCCGAAAAATGTTAAATGTTAATAAATTCGAGATTACATTCGAGATTACGATCACATTGTTAGAAGTCTTTTCGAGGGGCAGCCGTGCATCTTAACTCCATATTGACATCTTGACATTTTATGTTTATGAGTTACAGTATTAGGCACGAGGTATAGTAATAACGGAGTTCAACTAGTATCGACTATCTTTTCCTGTTTTATTTTATTCTTCTTAAAAGCTACCATATGAACATAAAGACTCTATATATCTATATATCTTATGTGTTTACCTTATATACGACACTAACACTCCACAATCAAGTCCGAGTGGCACAGTGAAGTAATCTAATTTAATTTTAATTTTGAAAAAAATATGATATATCAGATAACATCATGAAAATAACAATCAGAGTCTAAAAGTTAAAATGTATATAATGTAAATATCTTCCTGCTTCGCCCGACGGAACAAGGATTTTAGATGTAAATGATATTTGTGAAAGGCTTGGCCCGACAGAACCAACCCCGAAAAGGGGAGCCGGTTACCAAGTTGAAATAAAATCTTTAAAAAAATAAAAAAAAAAAAAAACTATAATTATACATAGTGATACATAGCCTAAGCGAACAATTTTCCAAAACGTTGATGAGATGAGAAATGAGATGAGAAAAATGTTATTATATAACCAGTTTGAGTGATGGACACGATGTAGGGCAGTTCACAAAGTTGTGTATACATAAAATTTGATATCCCTGACACATGTAATGAGGGATATGATACAAGAGTTATAGAATACAATGTTACTAGGTAGTATTACCTAGCGGGGTAAGAGGCAACCGATACAGAGTAGACGCTAATACATAATATATTGGAACAGATTTAACTTAATATGGTGACAGCAACTTTGCTGTATATTTCTTGAAGACAACCGCATCCTCTATCAAGTGAGCCTCATGGGGGAGGTCGTTCCAGCGAGTTTGGCATTTATAAAGAAGAGAATCCATAATTTTAGAGGATTTAGTATTGATAGTGGTTAGATTCTTCCTCCCTTTGGCATGGCTACGTGTTGGAAGTAAGCGCACGTCTAGGTTGAGGGGATTCTGTGTCATATAATAAGCAATATCTAGAAGGTGTTTATCGCGTCTGACTTGCAGAGGCCACAAATTTAAAAGTCTGTGTTCGTTATCCATGTTATCAAATTTACATTTATTAAATACTATGCGAAGTGCCAGGTTTTGCTGCGACTGAAGCTTTTTCAAGAGAGACTGGGGTGCGGAGTCGTAAATAAAATCACAAAAATCAAAGTTGGGGAGTATGGCCATTTTGTAGAGATCTCTTTTCGCTTGATAAGTAAAATTTTAATTGACGTTTCCACTAACATCTACGTATAAAAATACAATTGTAAATCATGTGTGAAATTGGTATCAATAAGATAATTAATAAGAAGAGGTAAAAAATTCATATCAATTCACTTCTTTTTCTTTTTAAACTGTGTTTTTATGAGAAAAGAATCAATGAAATACTATACAATGAACTTGACACTGTATGTTCAATAGAAAATAAGAAAAAAACAACCAAATTTAATGAGCATCTGGGTGAAAAATAAACTCATGAATCAATTGTAAAATATCTGTAGTATATTCCATAAACTGGACTATTTAAAGCTCGAGTTCTTGAATGGTTCATATGATGTTGTCTGTATTTCAGAGAGTTGGTTGTCTGCGGATGTATCTGATAATCCATATAATATAAAGCTAGAGCGATTTCTATAAAAAAAGGTAGAAAAGATGTTTTTTTTTATTTTGCATGTTCTCGGAATTTGTTGTTTTCCAAACCATTTTTTTTATCTGTAGAGGTCCGTCCATCCTCTCCGGAGGTCGTTGAATGTGGTTTGTGAAGGTATCTGGGGTGAAAATGTGATTTTGAAAGCTTTTTTAAATTGTGATCTCTACACGCTATTTATAGCCTGGGAAAGCCCCTGTGAGATACTACATCATTTCCCACAACCTATGTCCAGGGGGACCTAACTATATGAGTAATTCTCCCAATAGGGCATCATTTGGTTTTCCAGCCAAGGGTATCTACAACCAGTATTTAGGATGACAAGACATAATTATAACCATTAGATTTATAATTGTAAAACCGAGTATTTAGAATTGTAAAACCGAGTAACAACTATTGTAAAATATCATGCCATATTCTGAAACACTGTAAATGAATTTAAAATGACCGTAGAGAGCTGACAGCCTTCAGTATTGTCCTCTACTACAACTGTTGTAAAATAGCACGAGGGGCAGGAATACCTCCCATCTGCTGGAGACATTCCCTTGACTGCAGTCATTGACTGAAATAAAATGTTTTTCTATTCTATTCTATTCTATTCTCCATTTGTGATGTGTTCCAGGAAAATGAGTCATAAGTCGCAAAAATGATATTTTTCAAAGTGTTTATTTTCAAGATCCCTTTATTGGAATGTTCTGATTCTTGGAGAGTTGATCACTTATGTTTACATCGATTGATGTATCAAATTTCTGGAAAATGTATGTAATATATCCTTTTGTTTTAAAGGTCAATACATATATATATGGTGTATATTTTAGTTACTTTACTGGTTATTGCCCCCCAGAAATATTCCAACTTTTTTTTTCAAAAATATAAATATCAAACTTAAAATCTGGAAATACTAATTAGATTATTAGATGGGGAGCCTGAGGAAGAGGGGAGGGAGAGAGGTGGGGGGGAAAAGGAGATTGGGTTGGGAGAGAAAAACAGGAATGAAAGTCAGAGAAGAGGGGAGGGAAAAGAGGGAGAGGGGGAAGTATGGGGAGAGAGGGTGACCGTCCTACATGCAGAGGAGTGGGGGAGTGAAGAAGAGGGTATAGGAATAGGAGAGGGGGAGGGGGAGGGAAAGAAAAGGGGGGAGAGGATGTAGGGGAAGGGTGATAGGGGAGGGAGAGAAAGCGGGGAGGGGAGGGAGAGGGGGGAAATCGGTGATGGGGTTGGGAGAGAAAAACAGGTATGAAAGTCAGAGACGAGGGGAGGGAAAAGAGGGAGAGGGGGAAGTGTGCGGAGAGAGGGTGACCGTCCAGAGGACGGGTACTTTGCTAGTATGTTATATATTAAAGGATATAAATATATTAGACAAGATAGAGCGAGTGGCAATCATGGTGGTGACTAGTTGATATATCTTTAGCTTGGAACAATGGGTTTTAACTGTTCCCTCGATATCCGTCCTTTAAGGCAAACGCTACTATTCACTGCCACGCCCCCCTTTTCCATATATACCAAATATACGGGCATTTTACGTACTATTGCTTTAGCACTGCAGTCTATGAGGAAACGGCCCATTTTTTCATGTTTTATAGTATAAAACAAACAATTAATGGCTACTCCTACTGTCCCAAAACTTTCTACACATATAGTGCAGGTTATATACTACATATTAAAAGGAAAAAAAACATATGTCATCGAGTTAGATTTTTTTTTATAGCTGTCTGAAATAGACATGTTTGGGGAACTGAGCTAACTGTGGGTACCCTCAGTTGTACCCATTTAGTCTATTGGGAAGTGCTGCATTTTTCTTTCACAGTTTTGGGAATAAAACAAAAATGAAAACTCCTAATGTCCCAAAATTTTCTTCACATATAGTGCAGGTAATATTCTACACATATATAGGGAAAAAAATGTATGTCATCATGCTAACAAAATAATTGTAGCTGTTTGAATGTGTTCTATGTTTAGGAAACATAGAACACATTGAAACAGCAGATTTTTTGGTTGTCATGCCATGTTTCAAAGCCCCATAATTCAGAAACTAGCACGGTGACCCATTATTTTTTTTTCAGTTTTATGAACACACATACTTCAAGAATCATATACTAAAGAATCAGAAAAATGACATTTAATTTCGATGAGAGAGAAAAAAAATGTTTTTTATTAAATTAGTGAAAAAAAGTGGGTTTTTTCGAGTTTTTAATTTAAAATTTGCATTTCATATTTTTTGTTTTCAGAATAAAAATAACCATGCATTCTATAAAAAAGAGGCATAGAATTATTGGCAAAATAATACTCTCTCTAAAACTGTTAACCTTACTTAAATTGAGGGAATATAAATAGCAAATATGAACTATGAAGTCGAGGTACTCCAAAATGAGCCCCCCTTTTGATCCTTATTGGTTCTTTTGAGATACCAACTTTTGAAGCACTCTAATTAAAAATTGAGCACGGTGACCCATTGATTTTTTTCCATCTTTATGACCAGAAACACTTCAAGAATCAAATTTCAAAGTTTCAGAAAAATGACATTTATTTTCATTTTCCACTAGATAGTAGCGTTTGCCTTTAACATAAGTCAGTGACCCTGTGACTGACCTGGATAGATTGTTGGAAGGCCTATTTAGTCACCCCCAACCAGTAGGAGCTGTCATTATGTATGATATTGTATTGCTGAGGTGTGGTATTCCTGAGATTCTCATGGTATCATTACTTGTATAAACCATTCCAGTAATTGTAATGATAATGGCAGCGGCAAGGATGACAGGTCATTGACCCTGTGCCCATATACACATATATTACCCATTATATTTAGAATATACATGTATACACAAATATATAACATTAATTCTCCCTTGTTCTCTTTTTAAATTGACTTGAATACTTGTATTGGTTTTTCATGACAATGTAAATGTGCGTTCTTTTTAAGTTTTTAGAGGCAAACTTCTTAGGGCTAAAGGTTCTCTTAATGATGTCCCAACAACACAATAGGTTGTAACCATTCCCTAGATATGTGTGCTTAACATAAGTCAGTGACCCTGTGACTGACCCGGATAGATTGTTGGAAGGCCTATTTAGTCACCCCCAACCAGTAGGAGCTGTCATTATGTAGGATAATGTATTGCTGGGACATGGTATTCCTGAGATTTTTATTGCAAATTATAGTAAGCATTCTCCCAATTTGTATATTCACAATTGATTCTGTAATTGTCTCACCATTATCATCATTACTCATCTATGTCTTGAATCTATACTCGTTAACTTGTCAGTTCATTTAGCATAAGTCGTTATCTATCCTTTAAAGATAGCCTTTGATAATTGCACACCATAGTAGTAGTTCTCGCCTCAGCAGCAAGTCGAAAACCTTGTGTTCATGTATAAGAAACTTGTTTTCATGTTCAACATTGGAGAAGCTGTCGAAATAAAGTCTTTAAAATAACGTTCACCACCTACCTATAACAGATTTAATTGGGTGGAATAACTACAAACTGATTGAATCACTCAGGTGCTTGTTGTGTTAAAGATGAGGACGTGTTTGTCTACAGTTTTGCTGTTTTTTAGTTTATTCTTTTACAGTATGTCCTTGAGGCACAGATGCATTGGTTATAATTTGCCAATTTGGGCACCAACCTTTATAATTATATAGGAACACATTTATACTAGTGCATTATGGGAATGTTTTTGTATGAGTAAAGTTAGTAGTATATTTAGAGCATATATTCCTGTTTTTCTGACATCGATACCAGATTTGTGTAATCAACAAAATACCATACACTCAGATATACCCAGTATTTATTAATCTTGTATCTAATAAGGGCTTTTCATGTGCCAGTGTTCATATTTGTTACAATGCATCCTAGGATGGATTTTGATGAAACATTTTTATCGAAGAATTGCAAGAATGTTTCACCAATACTTCCATGTAAAATAACTATTATCATGGTTTTGTCTAAATCTATTCTATCATCTGCTGATATGAGTCATAATTACTCCCTTCACTATCATTTTCATAGCTTTTGTATGCTTCTTGCCATGAGAACCAATGAGCAATTAGATCTATAAGATAAAACTCGTTGACCATCAGGTCTTACTTTATTAAGTTTTAATCGAATTATTTAATAAAAATATATAAATGTGTAAGGGAGGAACTCAAGTTTAGCAATATTCAATTTAAAGGTATGAACCACTGTCATATGCACTGCTGCAGGCGGGATTTCAAGGAACTAATGCATGAGAAATAAGGAGTAGCAATATTTTTTCAAACTTTGTTTTAAGAAAGAACATGGTTGGGTTATGACAAAAAGCAAAGAAAATGGATCTCACCATATTATCTTTTTCATTTTAGGGACCATCAAAGTTTACTATTAAAGTCTGTGGGGAATATGGATATTTTCTGTTTCCACAAGATTTCAGACGGATAAATCCCTTTAGAACTATATTATATTTTTCTCACTTTGATCCACCATCGTCCCAAACTTTCTGTAACACTGGGATCATTTGAAAACCCTGGGCATACTTAAGAAATGTTATCCCAGTTAAAAAAAAATCTTAAAAAAGAAAGAACATTCTCCCGGACTTACCCTGGGTTATGACCTATAGTTTGGGAATGATTGTATAATGTATAGTAATGGGGAGGGGGTAAAGAGGACGGACCCTGGAGCAGCGATATATTTCAACTTGAACATACATTCTATCTGGTCCTAAATAACTTCAGTTTTTTAAGTCATGGTTTACTTTACCTGATAATGTTGGGCTGATATTGAGATATTAATAGAAATCAAGATAAATAGAGTTCAATATAGAGATCTATATGGTATTAGGAGTTGACTTTTTGTGATGTGTTATCGAAAAATGAGTCACAAGTTGCAAAAAAAGTAATTTTCCCATTAAAGCGGTGTGGCCATTGTCAACAAAATGGTGATGATGCAAAGTTGATGCAAAGACGATGTAATTGCCGGCGATGCATGTTGATGAGGAGGGTTATCGGTGGTGGCATCGTCTTGGCATCGACAAGGAAAAAAGAATGGCAACTATAAAACTCATTTCTCCATAGAACTCATGCTTAAATATGTGCAATCTCATGGGCTTGACATCGCTTACGCATCGCTTTGGTTATTACCTCCATTGAAATTGCACCAATGCAAAATTACATCGGCTGGAAATATCAAACATATTTGATTTTCATTACCACCCTTACCAATGCAACTTTTACATCACCCACTCATCGCCGGTCATCACTGGCTATTGCCAAAAATATAGCGATGGCAAGTCAATGCAAAGATGATACAATAAATTTCACAAAAATCTTATCAACTACCTCATCGCCAACGCATTGCCAACGATTTTGTTGACAGTGGCCAGACCGCTTAAGCTCCTTGTAGACATCAATAAAATTATTATTGGTGTATATATGTAGATGAATGTATGTATAAATGGAGAGAGACACCATCGCCACACCTGAATTTTTTTTCTTTATCCTGAATTGAGAATTGAAGTTTTGAAGTTGTTTTGTTGCAAAGAAATAAACTACTCTGAGAGCCCACTCCTTTCCTTCGCGTCATCACTTCCTAGGCATTTATACCAACAACGATGATTATGATCACTTCCTTCAATTTCTTACAGATGAAATTGATTCCTGACTACCATCTATGAAGTCTCTCATTCATGAAAATAATTCCAGAATAAAGAATCAGACCACAGACCTAAAGAAGCAATCTCTGATATCAGAGACCTTACAAACATTTATGGGGACAATGAGTGATGTTTATGATCACATTCTAGGAGATAATGAAGATTGTAAAATACTTGTGACAGGTTTTTCTTCTTGGGAAAAGTTGTTATCAACCGAATTACAGCAGTCTGATGCCCTGATTGACATTATCAAGAATAATAAAGAACTACATTATCCTATAGTGGTACATAACATGTGCAATCTCATGGGCTATTAATAAACAAAAAACATGAAACATGGCGCCGAGGCACCTAGACGTGGCAAAGAGCTAGCTCGTCAGAACGGCAGACACAACAGAACTCCTGGTGTAATTTTAAACCTAGAAATATTGAAAAAGCCTACCTTACCACGTCTGGAATACGTTTTCAACAGTGGAAATTCCGATTGCAATTAATTAGCACCGATTTTTGCAATTTTGTGATTCAAGGTGAGCGATGATATAAGGACAAGAGAATCCGCTTCCCGCCATACAGTTGTTTACCACAGCTGTCACACCTATCTGACTGTCAATTGAAATGTCCAGCATAAAACGCCTGGCGGAAGAACCAACTGGCGATTCCCCTGAAAGCAAGAAGGTAAATGCATCTGAACACAAGGAAGTGATCTGTGATAATACCAAAAACACTAGTATGATTACCACTAACGTTGAAAAGGAAGAAAGCACCAAAATGGCAGAGAGTGATGTGGAAGAAATTACGCTCCCTCAACTAGTAGGTAGCCATAACCAGCTAGCGATCTATGCCACCAAGACAAAAGCCTTCCTTGAAGATCTAACAAAATCTCATACTGAAGAAATACACCAACGGATTGAACTACAGGAATTTAAATCTGACATTCTGAACAAGGTAAAATCCCTTGAATCTGTGGTTGATAACTTAACGTACAAATTAAAAGTGCAACGTGAAATAAACAATGACTATGATACAAGACTATGTGAGTGTGCCTTGATTTTTAATGGAGTCAGAGGCAAAAATCATGAATCTCTAGAATCTACTGTATCAAAAATAATCAAAATGGTTGTACCTACCTTCCATGAAAATAGACTTGACGAATTTTACAGAATTGTAGGCAAAGGAGGAAAGACCAAGTCCAGAAAGTATCCGCACAAGGTATTTATTTGTAGGAAGTAAATGGGTTATATTTCAAGGCTTTTAGATTGTTTTTATATTTAAATTTCCGACGAATTACCCTCCACCCACCCGTCGCGTCACCCCACGTCCCACCCGGGCCTCGGCGCTGTTTATTCAGTCAATAAACAGCGCTATCCATTTCGAATCCCATTTGCTGGTTACGTTGATTAGAGTGAACGTGACTTCCGGCTCGTACGGAATGGAACAAGGGATCGGAATGGTCAACGCGATAATGGCATGGATGTAGCTGTGTTGGTTGAGTGTGGAGGTTGAAACGAAAACCAATTGTGGAAGCGTGAGCACCTGAATCTACAATCTAAGTACGCTAGGCTGTAGGCAAAGACCTAAACTAAGTATTCCATGCATCAATAGACAATCTCAGAGGGAAAATTATTGAATGCAGGCAGAGAAGTAACCATGTGGTATAAGTGTATAAATTCGTTGGACACTAGTAGTCTGTGCACCATTCGAAATTGTAAATAGAGTCATTCTGACTTCTTCCAAGGAAGAAGCGGAGGGTGCCGACCGTCTAGCAGACCAGATCCGATTGTGGTACACTTTATCGCCCTGAAAGATCGCAAAGCAATTCTGGCCAGCAAAGGCAAACTATTCGATCATAGGATTTACCCTCCAACCACATACCCGAGCCATCACTTCTGGTCCTTTGAGGAGGACGTGAACCCCGAGGTTAGGAGATCCAGAAGCCTGATGAGACTTATTGCCAAAGAAGCAGCCGCTACAAATGTAGACCTGAATGCAAGAGCAAAAGGAGATAAATTAGTTCTTAAAGGCATGTCATATACTGTCAAAGAGCTAGATTGTCTACCCAAGCCACTCCAACCAACCTCCATGAAAGTGCAAAAGGTGGGAGGAACCATCGCTTACCAAGGACAATATGCATGGCCCAATAATCTATACTACTCCCCGTTTAAAGTCAGAAAACTCAGATACTATTCTGTAGAGCACTGCTACGTACACTCAAAAGCTCTTAAAAATGGTCACTATACTGCAGCAAGGACCATATTGTCCATGCGAGATCCTTTCGAGATAAAGGAGAAAGGCAGTAAATTAGAGGTGAACGACGAGTGGAAAGCCAATGAGATAGATTATATGAAATCTATAATGAGGGCGAAGTTTGATCAGAGGTCAGACTTAAGACGCCTATTATTCGAGACCGGAGATTACGAGCTGGTAGAAGCCACAGGAGACAGATTCTGGGGATGCGGCTACTTTCTGGGAGCCGTCCAGCTGCGTACCTATACCTGGCAGGATAGAGGGTACAACAAACAAGGGAAACTACTAGCTGAAATACGAGAAGAGCTCAGAGAAAAATATCGCCAAGAGTTTGGAGACATCGTTAACACGTCGCCACCCCCTCCAGCAGTCACTCCCTCAAAGATCACGCCTAAACCCCACCACAACAGACGTAGATATTTCCAAAGCTCACCATCTGCTGAGGAAAAACAGCTAATGAACAAACAAGATACTCACCACCGATCGACTGCACGACGCACCTCCATAGACGAGAACCAGGTCGTAGATATGGAGACCGAAACAGTTCCAAAGCGAGCTACCGACATCATGGTAAATATCACAAGCACTCCCGCTCCAGCTTCTCCCGTGAAAGGTTTATTCCAACTTGACATGGCGAGAATGGTGAAAGAGCGCGGTGGAAGCTAGTATTTACGCTGACCCAAGATGTCAGACCCCGAGCACAGAGACAGAATTACCTTGCTAAGGTACCATATAATTACTTAACAACTGAACGTTTAACAACATGATAGGTTGACATTAAATTTCACAATATTTCATTAAATGAACTGTATATCTTAGAATATTTTTCTCTGCACGACTAACCGAGAAGTGGGCAACGCCCTATGTAAGACCATGCCTCGCGAACACGTGCTACTATTTATAAACAAGACCTGTGAGGTCACCTCTAGGGTCAAGGTCGTCTGTTCTCTGCAGTGAATGATGAGTTGCGAAATGAATTAATTCAAACATGAGTGAAAACATACACTCAATAGTAAAAATAATTGCTATAATCTATCCTAAATGACATGGTAATTATTAAATATGTCAAATATTGTATCACACTGACCTCTATTGAGTCGTCCGATGTATATTAGCAAATCAGACAGGCACGGTAATTCTCTGCGGATATGTTTCCAAAATGGCGGTGCCGGTCGAGATTGTGTACTGAAGAGGATAAACGATTCGAAAGAAAAGTATGTTGCAATTATTCTAGCCATTTATACCGTTTGTATTTTGTGTTGGTATATGACCCGACCCTAACAGAAGTAGGGACGAATGGTTTTTAGCTAGTATTAAGACTGCCGGGAGCCAAGACACACAAAGTCTGCACATCGGTGAATAGTTGCTATCGATGTCAATCCCCATGAGGGAACTAACGATTGTACTTTTGATTTTACTCTGGCCAAACACTATGTTTTATGTTCGCTATTTGATAAAAAAAATGCCCTGTCATGTACGTATTCTATGCATACAACTTTAAGGTTTGCCAAGAACAGAAATTATGTAGAATGCCATGCAATAGAAATGGTGTGGGATAGCATTGACCGAGTCAGTGAGCTAAAAGGGCTGACACTAGCCTCTCTGAACGTAACATCTCTCAGGAATAAATTAGGGGAAATAAATGATAAGATGTTGAGAGGAAACATAAAATTTGTAGCATTACAGGAGACTTGGTTGGACCAATCTGATCACGATGAGCAATTATTAATTAATGATAAGTATGCAATATATAGATCTGTCAGATCAACCATGCAAGGTAACATGCCCAAAAAGGGAGGTGGTTTATGCTGCATTATTGACAAAAGTTTCCAAGTTGACCAGCACAGCTTATCAGGGTACAATATATGTACAAATGGCATTGAGGTTCAGATATTACTTTGTAAACCGGGCGAAAGACATAAAATTGTTGTATGTAATTCATATCGCCCACCTGTGGGAAACAAGCTGACCTTTATGAATGAGCTGAATAATACTATCACAAACATCAAAGAAAATGTCAGAAATTGTAGTATAGTGTTATGTGGTGATACTAATATTGACTTGTTGGATACAAAAAATGAATCTGTTGTCGATTTGAATCACATGTTGGGTGAATTGTCACTAAAGATCCAAACAAAAGAAGCTACAAGATATGGTCGAAACAAGAATAGTTTATTAGACATTATAGCTACCAACCACCCCCACTGTCACACAGTCGGAGTAATTGAACTGAATATGTCTGACCATCTATGTACATTGATAAACATAAAAAAGCAAAGAGGTATAATTAACAAAAAGACAAATGTATCTCGGAACTATGACAATTTTAATGAGGATGAATTCAATGTATATTGTAACGACCTACTAGCCGGGGAAAACTTTAACATACAACCCCAATCGGTCGAAGTTTTATGGAAAAAACTCAGGGAATGTTTACTCAGGTACTTGGACGATAGATGCCCAATGAAAACGAAAATTATCGTTCACAGAGGCAAGCTTATACTGGATAGAGAATGTCATCTTGCGATTAAGAATAGAGACAATTTATTCAAACTAGCTAAAAGAACTAAGACTGAAGTAGACAGAAGAAATGCGTCCAGGGCTAGAGCAGACACTGCCAAGTTAATAAAACGAGCCAAAAGATCATATATCTTCAATACCTTAAACAACTGTGCGAATAATAGTAAGAAATTTTGGAACAAGTTAAATGGCCTCCTAGGAAAAAAGAAACCTGAAACACCTGAGACCTATGTAAATGAAGGGTGAACTGTTGAGGGACGAGAAGCTTGTAACACACTGAACTCAATCTTTGAGCAAATGAGTGGCAATGATATGGCAGATGACGAGGGGTACAATGACTATATGAGAAATATTCCTGAAAATATGATTTCCACGAGAATTTCCATAAACGAGGACAAAGTAATCAAATTTCTGATGGGAATTGATGTTAGTAAAAATAGTGGATGGGATTGGGTAAATGCCCAAACCTTGAAACTATACTTTCTAAATCTGTCTGCAGTGATAACTAAATTACTAAAATTATGTATCTCAACTGCAACAATTCCTCTAGAATGGAAAGAATATTTTATAACACCGATTCCAAAAACATCAAATGTCAGAAATCTGCAACAACAACGTCCCATAGCAATAGTACCACTTCCATCAAAATTGTTAGAACATTTCATAAACATGCTCTGAGGGATCACATGGAACTCAATAGGTTTTTTCCTAATGAACAGGGGGGGGGGTTTAGAAAAAATCACTCAACAAATAGATCAGTATATGAATTTTTAGAACCAGTTTTGAAGGGGATCGATACAGGTAAATTAACAACAGCCACATATTATGACGTGGCAAAGGCGTTTAACTGTATTGACCATGTGATCCTGATGAAGAAATTAAGATACTACAATATAAATACCAGCATCATCGACATAGTCCAAAATTACCTGGCAGATAAAGTGCAAAGAACCAAATTGGGAACAAATATTTCAGATCCAGTCACCATAACGAGAGGCGTACCACAGGGGAGCATTATAGGCCCATTAATTTTTTTAATTTATATCAATGACTTACCCAGATGTTTAGAAAATGTGGAATTACCCTCTGATGACGTCGAAATTAACTTAAATATATATGCAGACGATACAGCTATTACAGTTACGGGTATGGACATTCGGGACTGTATAACTATATCGCAAATAGCTTCGACGAATATTGCAAATTGGATGACAAGAAACAAATTGAAAATCAATTCCAATAAGTGCCAACTCCAGGTCCTAGGCTCAAAAAACAAGCTGAAAAGGCTAAATTTTGGCAACATAGGAGAAAACTATATCGATGGTCATGCCATAAAAAAGGCAAAGGTAGTCAGATATTTGGGATATCAGATCGATGAAAACCTAAGTTTTACATCTCACTTTACCAAGATGAGACTGACAATACAACATAAAGTGAATAGTCCAGCAAGATTGAGACCGTGTCTAAACAAAAAAATGGCTTGCACCATAGTAAAGTCTCACATATTGTTACTTGCCGTGTACAGTATTATTCTGTACAACTTAGCGAACATAAGAACTATCTCGAAACTGCAAAGCGTCTTAAATAGGGCAGTAAGAACAGTCTTTAGGAATAATAATGAAATGACTATACATGATATGCAAAGCGAACTCTGTATAGATACTTTGCAAAAAAGAGGTGATATAGCGGTACAGGGATTAATGTATTTAATGAAAGAATTGCCAGAACGAACCCAAATTATGCCAAGGGAAACAAGACTAGCTAGAGGAATAAACCTAATTCAACCCCTAGCAAGGTCGGAGAAATTCAATCGTTCTCCACATGTACAGGGTCCCCAAAAGTGGAATAAATTAAGCCCTGCTAATAAAAGTAAAACTTGGGATAGTCTGAAACGGTTTCTGAAAGATACTGAGCTCTGGCGAGACTAACCGCATGTAGCCAATAATGTACAAGAAATATAGACAACTGATAAGAGGTAATTATTAAATTACAAGAAGGTGTAAACTACTGAAAGCATTTTATCTGCGAACTATATGTATGTATTGTTTTTAGAAGGCCACAAAAAAATGTGGAATGGATGTGATGTGATTACTAGAATGTATTTATTATCATTAAATAAGAAATCATAACACTATTGCTGGGAAATTATCCCACAAAGGTGGTATGATATGACAACTATAATAGAGTAAAGTAAATTGTACGCTCGTAGAAATTAGATAATTATAAAACGAAGACATAACTGACGGATTAATGTACTGAAGTAAAACTCACCAGCAGAATCAAAGAATTAAATGTTAAACGAATGTATGTAATTAATTAAGAGAGTTTTCAATTGGCAAATGAGAATTATTGCATCTGATGTAAAACTTTGACCAATAAAATTTGTTAAAAAAAAACATGTTCCATGGCAGAGAACGAGAACAAATGTCATAATTAATTTTTCAGAATCTACAGGTCTTTCTCTTTAACATACTAAAAATCTAGAATCATGAAAAACGGGGAAGAGGTGATTTCTGTTTCATGCCCATGTTAATGTCATATTCAATTAATATCCTATTCAAAAAGTGTCAAAGCATTATGATTTCATTAGTTGCTTTATTATTTGATTATTTGTCTTTATGATTTCATTAGCTTGTTAGCTGGATCTTACAGTTTTGACCTGGTGTCTGTTTCAACAAGTGGCAATGGGCCTACAAACAGAAAAGATCTTTCTCTCTGAAACACACCCTTTTGTAAACCAGGACCAAGAATAGGCTTCAGTACAGATTTGACACAAGCAATGTCGTAATGTCTCTTAAACTGGATATAGAAGACAATCTTCCCTACATCCTTGGCAATATCCAGCCCTAACAAGATGTGCTTCAGCAGGTGTGAGATGAGTATGTCACTGGAAACATTGTCCTTGCTGTAATAGAAGATATCATACCTGACACCGACATGCACACACGCTGTATACCCAAAGCTAAATGCTGATACTAACCCATCATTAACCTTTGTTATTACCACGAAATGGCTTAATGCAGCTGTGTAGATGTTACTTGACCAGGCTCGGTACATCTGCCAGTTGCCAGCAGTGAAATGTGCCTCAGGGAAGAGGTTGATGATGTTTTGTTCAGTCAGCAAGCATTGCCTGTTGTAAAACCAGTAAAGGTTAGATTCCGTCCAAAACTGTATGTGTATAGATTGTTGTTATTCATGTCAGTTATGTTTATAGTCTGCACAAAATATTGTTTGTAAACGACGCTAATTAATTGATTAATTATAATTGTAATGTACTACAAGTCCATTGAACCTCATATAAATGGTATTAAGCATATAATCTGTTATAAATGTATTATTTGATATCATTGTATAGAATCAATTTCACAATATAAATTCATCAGACTGTACTGTAAATTTTATACTCATATGTAATACAAATGTATTATCAAACAAATAATATTCTACAATGTCTCGAATTAAATACTAAAACAATTGTTGTATTCTTAACTATCAGGAAATCTGGGAAGAACAACATACCAATAGGGTGTGATGACAGATAACATATTATATATTATATATATTCCCTTTCTCTCCTTTATGTAACTGTACGATTGACGATGAGAAATCAAAATTCTATAATAATAATAATAATAATAATAATAATAATAATTGCCTGATGTCATCTCTTGATGCAACTCTAGACAAACTGTCATATTTTGCTGGAATGTCTGAAGCGGATATTTGTTGAACTATTGCTCTAGGGATACCTTCATACCCGATAAAGTGCTAAAAATAAAGTATTTTTTCTTTATAGTCTTTGTATGTTCATATAATCACATATATTTATAAATTTGTATACATTTCTTCAAAAGGTAAATGACAGTGTTTAATATTAATTGAAGGAATCAGGGAATTTCTTTTAAACTTTGGATTTAGAAAGAACATGATTGTGACAACTCAAAAAAACCATAGGAAAACCGGTATTTCTGGAATTTCTCCAAAAAGCAGATGATTGAATCATGCAATTTTCTTTAAAATCTGGATATGCGTTATTGTACCCTCCCAATTAAAAAATAGGGGGTCATTAAACTAAAATAAAGTTATACAGCTGATGTTGTATCATGATGAGTTTTCCCCATTGACATCAATAGTGAATGGAAGTAAACTTCACTCATCCCTAAAACACACAATAATATAATAACATCCTGTCTTTTGGCTCTTTGTATTCCCCCAACCATGTTCTTTATCAAGACGAAGTTTGAATACACTATTGTGAATTATATTTTTTCATGGATTAGTTTCTTGAATTCCCGCCTGCTGCACTGCTGACGATGCTGACATTTACCTTTAAAGCTGCACTCTCAGTTAACTTCGATCATAAACATTTCTCATTATTATCCAACACATCGAAAGTTAATTTGACCAAAGTTTTGGAGGATTATGTTCAGTTGTTTTCGCTAAAGAGCTTTTAAAACGTCCTGATTTATATTTGGAGGACCGTCCTGAATCCCTTCCTATGATGACTTCACTTATTATTGCTCACTGGTGGTCGTCAAATACTTAAAGTTTTCTACTTTTTGTTTCATTCCTTTCTAACTCCCCGTCAAAGTGTCATTTGACTGAATGTTTGGAGGACTTTGGATGTTAGTTTTTTGCTATAGGGCTTCTTAAATGTCCTCATTTGCATTTGGAGGACCTGCCGGAATCCTTTCCTATGATAAGTTTACTTATCACTCACTGGAGGCAGTTTTCTCTTGGCCAATTCAGTTCAAATTCATATATAAACATTTAACAGTTGATGAATACTAATAAATCCATTCCTATGAGTCATAATGATATGAGTAAATTTGGTAAGATTTCTTTTATAATAATAGCTGAGAATGTAACTTTAAGTTGAGATGTTTTATATTATACCTTTAACAATTTGACATTCTATATACTTCTGAATCGTCAGAGTTGTAAACTTTAAATAACCTTAAATATTTTTTTTTCAATGAACCTAAATTTTGATGAAACAAGATCCTTCCTCATGAATATATAATAGGGAGACTTAGCAACCACAACGCACCAACACAACATAAACGCATCCACTAACTATTTGTACATTACTATACCGCTGTGGGGATATCTTGAGAGGCGCTAGGCCGAGGGCATCTGCATTGCAGGCCTCTCGAGATATTCCCAATGGTAATAATGTGTATAGCATTGTGTGTAGACGCAATGCGCTCGCATTTCACTGCCTCTCCCCTCTCACAAACAAAACAATTATACGCATCATTGCACTCACCCACTCACCCACCTCGCGCACCACTCACTACACACTCACGCACACACATACCTGTTCTCTCACTTTCAAACACTTCTACCAGTCACTTCTCCTTCGACCTTCTACACCTCCACACTACTCAAATTCTTAGGTCGGGTAGAAGTACCTACTGAACTGAATCTGTTCCTACACAGTTCATTCTCGAGAAAATTTATCTCATACCACATATCTAGTCATGACGAACGATAAGAAAAACAAGAAAGCAAACAAGGACGGGACAAAGGACCGCTCCTTGGAGGATGGTGAATTGGTGGACGAAAATCCCAATACTGGGCCAAACAAGACGAATAAGCCTCCGACCACTAGGGAGTTAGACGGCCGCATGGGACGGGTGGAGAATGCTCTCTCTTCCGTTCAACATAAAATGTCCAGCGTGGATGAGAAACTGGACCGACTACTCGCAGGACGAACGAGGCAGGAAAACCCTCACCACCAGACGGTTTTCTCTACCCCCGACCATACCATGAGGGACGCACCCGACCCATACCGAGTGCATAGCCACCACGAGATACCGGCACCCCATATCCTTCGGCGCCAAATGGACTCAGACTACTATATCCAGAGGGAAATTGAGAGGGAACGATACACCGCAGGCATACAAGGTAGGGCTGGCATAATATCGGGTATTCACGCCGCGCGCATTCTGGCTAAACCATATATGTATTTGTCGCGCGACGGCGTTAACACAGTTAAACAAAAGCTAGACGCTAGAAGCTCATTGTCTCCTGTTGAATATATAGACTGTACCCTATCCCTCCTCAATGATAAACGCGCTTATGAACCGGCCGATTATGACCATATTATGGACCATTTACGCAAAGTCACGAAAGACACACTCGACCGCCCCTGGCACGCTGTCAGGAGGTGGTCACAACATGTTTGGGATAGCATTGAAAATGGCTCTCTAGATTGGGAGGATAAACAAGGGATACAGGACGAGCGCGTCCGCCTATGTCTTACACAAGGGGGCGCATACGGTTATACGCCTAACAATGTCGCCGGCAATGCCAGAAGCGCGTCCGCACCCAACCATAGAAGTCAAAATAATGCCAGCTCGGGCCTTATCGAAGTAGTATGCCGCGATTTCAACAGCAGAAACGGCTGCAAACATAGGGAAAACCACCCCGAGGGCTCTATAAAATGGCTACATATATGCGCATATTGTGATAGTATCGGACGCCAATGCGCCCACACCGTCAGCAGGTGTGAGCGAAAACTCACCCACGCTAGGTCACATTTCGAAAGCAATCCCCATAACCCTCAGCAAGGTCAGAACAGCAATAATGCCAATTGGAGTAGAAAGCCTAATGAAAACAATGTTAATTCAAAAAACGGGTATTAGACGCCCCGGCCGAACCCAGCCGCGGTGCGTCCCCTTTCCAATTCTATATCCCATACAGGCATCCGGGCACTGCAGAACAGGACGTCCAGCCCCATGGTCAAGACGTCCAGCAAAACCTGACCACTGACCAGAATCATGAGAGCGATGGAAACAAGGCCAACATCGATGAGGCACACGGGCACAGAATGGCCTCCAGACTGTCGAGACAAGCGGCACAATCAGTGCAGGGCGAAAACACAAACTATGAAGGTGATATAATTGATTTTGATACCATTAAACATGTATGCTTAAACAATGTCAATGAACATCAGATCGATCTAAGTCCCACCGCCCTAGCAAAACACAGAATCAACCAATGGCCCAACTCTGACCCCGCTATTATAGGCAATAGTCTCAGCAGCATATATAGCGTAGTTAAAGACACCGGCCTACCAAATTCCATCTCCGCCAAAAAATGCTTGCCAACAAATCTTAATATCCCCGCATGGGAAAAGTATCTGGAGGAAGATCAGGAACTTCTCCAGTTCATCAAATATGGTTTCCCAATGGGTTATTCGGGCCCGGTCTCCCACTACGACTCAAAAAACAACCACACTAGCGCTACAGAATTTCCCAGACACATTGATAAATTTGTAGCTGACGAACTAGAGAAAGGAGGAATATATGGTCCATACAATACCCCTCCCTTCAAGGAATGGTCACACGTATCCCCACTAATGTCACGTCCAAAAGCCGACCCCCAAAAGCGCAGAGTGATCACAGATCTATCATACCCAGATCAGGCATCAATAAATGCATATATCCTAAAGAACGGGGTTATGGGCGAGAGCAGAGAACACTCATTACCAACCGTTGACCAATTAGCTAAGGACTTAGCCCACATAGGCCCAAATGCCCACTTAGCAACTATAGACATTGCACGTGCCTATAAAAACTTTAAGGCCGACCCGCTGGATTGGCCTTTACTCTGTGTATATTGGGATGACAAATACTATCTAGACATGACTATGCCGTTTGGTTGTCGGTCATCCTCTTTCCACATGCAGTGTGTAGCTAACACCATTGTTAAAGTCCTCGGAACAAAAGGTATATATGCAAAAATGTATCTTGACGATCTGATAATAATGTCTTCTAACAGAGCACAGGCAGAACGGGACTATGCGCTGGCGATAGACCTCTTCAAGGAACTGGGCCTACCAGAAGCCAGCGACAAACGCCAACCTCCCGCACAAATGGTAAAGTGGCTTGGTATTGATATAAACGCGAAGAACATGACACTCTCCATACCAAAAGAAAAGATCGACGAGACTCTGGAGCTCGCCAAGAGACTGATCAAGCGCAGGTCAGCCTCCAGACGAGAAATCCAGTCAATTGTGGGACGCCTGGTCCACGTAGCAAAATGTATCACGCCAGGTAGGCTTTTCATAGCTCGCATACTCGATGTTATCAGAGGCCCCCCTAAAAAACACTATAAAATTAGTAGAGAAATGAAACTAGACCTAGCGTGGTTCCTCGAGTTCGCTTCACAATGGAACGGCGTATCAATAATTCCAAAGCCCAGCCCAGATAGAGTCATCACGACCGATGCTTGCTTAAATGGGATAGGGGCATTCGATGGAAAGTGCGCATATGGTATAAGAGTCGCTGAACCAGAACATCATAAATTAAATATCTCAGAACTAGAGGGGGCAAATGTGGCAGTGGCCCTACAAACTTTCATAAATGACACAAATAGGGGAGAACACATAGCCATATACTGTGACAATGAGCCAGCCGTATCTGTCTTTTCAACAGGCCGCGGAAAAAATGAGACACTCCTGGAAGTGGCCAGGAGCATATGGATGCTGCAAGCAAAATACTCCATACAACTGTCATTCTACCATATCCCAGGCGAACAAAATAAAATAGCAGATAGTCTCAGCAGAGCTCATAAGTCATATAAATACAACACAGAGGCTCAGGGTTTCATAGATGATTATTTCTTGAAAGTCATCAAACCATGCATGTATGTATTTCACCTAATGAATGTTGATATATGTTCCAGAATCACCACTAGCACACTGGATCAACCTCGCGGCAGCCAGACACCAAAAGGCATGGGCAGAGGGCACAAAGAAGAATAGAGATACGGCAGTTGCAACGTTTATGGCATTTGCACGCGCCAATGGGTTTAAGTATGACGCCATAAACCATTTCCACGTATGTGCTTTCATTGAGTATATCGCAAAACATTTAAAATCTCCAAGAACAATTGCAAATTATATCGGCCACGTCCGTACCTTCTTTAAACAAATAGATGCCCCTGCTCACGCCCTATACCACCATCGGGTAAAATGGTCTCTAGACGCTCTCATAAAGAATAAAGCATATCAACCAAGAGTAAAGTTATCTATGGACATAAATTCATTCAAGATCGCCATAGTAAACATGCCATGTTCTCCGTCCTTCAATATAATCAAAACTGCTGTGCTCATATTATTTTATGCGGCATTGCGCCAATCAGAAGTCGTTACTTCATCTGTGTCTAGATTCGACCCAAACAGAAATCTCACCCGTGGAGACTGCTCCCTTACCCAGACGTCCCTGTGCATAAACGTCAAAGCGGCCAAGAATATGCAGTCCACATACGATAGAAAATCGCTCACCCTGCACCGCAGCTCGGATGAGAGATGCTGCGTCGTGGCAGCCTACTCCCAACTTCTGCGGGACACTCCCACTAAGTCCCCACAGGATCCAGCCATAATGTTCCCAGACGGTACACCGGTATCAGCATCATACCTCGCCAAGTCATGGAAGGCTTGGCTATCACGTATGGGCATCGATAACAAGCACCTGTCCCTGCACAGCATCAGGAAGGCAGCCGCCACAGTTGCTTTCCAGAGCGGCTGCTCTGACCTAGAAATACAACGCTATGGTGGATGGAAAAGTTCCGCATATGAGATATACATACACACAGCTCGAGAAAAGGTAAATCAAGTCCTGGTAAAGGCCATGGCGCAAACATAAGGAAGCCAAGCCTAGTGTTAGCTCTCCCGAGTGCATTATAAGTAGATACATCTACACCAAAGATTGGGACTGCCCGTGGGGGATCAGCCCACAAATTGGGACTAACCTCTCAAGGTTTTCTTTTCATAATATAAAACCCCAGCACTCGTAGACCAGGCAATATGAAACTCCCTCAAAGGGACGTTCTTAACAAGACTCAAACAATTCAATTTTATCAAAACCAATCAACTATATTTCCTTACTTCAATTTTATCCTACCAAATATCTCATCTACTAACCCATAAACTCACAAAAACACAAACTTCCCACCCTCCCTTCCTTTACAAATTCATGGCAGGTTTGGCCTTTTTCATAATCAAAATCACAATTTTATTACTCAATTTCTTATAAAATCTACAATTTTACTCTTACCCATCTCTTTTACATTTTACATTTTATATAAAATAAAACATTTATTATATTTATAATAAATCTTAATTCCCCAGACCTGCTTTGACTTCATTCTCTTATAGAGGTAAGGTGTTATGTGTATAGCATTGTGTGTAGACGCAATGCGCTCGCATTTCACTGCCTCTCCCCTCTCACAAACAAAACAATTATACGCATCATTGCACTCACCCACTCACCCACCTCGCGCACCACTCACTACACACTCACGCACACACATACCTGTTCTCTCACTTTCAAACACTTCTACCAGTCACTTCTCCTTCGACCTTCTACACCTCCACACTACTCAAATATAGATGCCCTCGGCCTAGCGCCTCTCAAGATATCCCCACAGCGGTATAGTAATGTACAAATAGTTAGTGGATGCGTTTATGTTGTGTTGGTGCGTTGTGGTTGCTAAGTCTCCCTATTATATATTCATGAGGAAGGATCTTGTTTCATCAAAATTTAGGTTCATTGAAAAAAAATATTTAAGGTTATTTAAAGTTTACAACTCTGACGATTTGTTTGTGAGAGGGGAGAGGTAAGGTGTTATGCGCTCGCATTTCACTGCCTCTCCCCTCTCACAAACAAAACAATTATACGCATCATTGCACTCACCCACTCACCCACCTCGCGCACCACTCACTACACACTCACGCACACACATACCTGTTCTCTCACTTTCAAACACTTCTACCAGTCACTTCTCCTTCGACCTTCTACACCTCCACACTACTCAGATGTTTTATATTATACCTTTAACAATTTGACATTCTATATACTTCTGAATCGTCAGAGTTGTAAACTTTAAATAACCTTAAATATTTTTTTTTCAATGAACCTAAATTTTGATGAAACAAGATCCTTCCTCATGAATATATAATAGGGAGACTTAGCAACCACAACGCACCAACACATCATTTGACTGAATGTTTGGAGGACTTTGGATGTTAGTTTTTTGCTATAGGGCTTCTTAAATGTCCTCATTTGCATTTGGAGGACCTGCCGGAATCCTTTCCTATGATAAGTTTACTTATCACTCACTGGAGGCAGTTTTCTCTTGGCCAATTCAGTTCAAATTCATATATAAACATTTAACAGTTGATGAATACTAATAAATCCATTCCTATGAGTCATAATGATATGAGTAAATTTGGTAAGATTTCTTTCATAATAATAGCTGAGAATGTAACTTTAAGTTGAGATGTTTTATATTATACCTTTAACAATTTGACATTCTATATACTTCTGAATCGTCAGAGTTGTAAACTTTAAATAACCTTAAATATTTTTTTTTCAATGAACCTAAATTTTGATGAAACAAGATCCTTCCTCATGAATATATAATAGGGAGACTTAGCAACCACAACGCACCAACACAACATAAACGCATCCACTAACTATTTGTACATTACTATACCGCTGTGGGGATATCTTGAGAGGCGCTAGGCCGAGGGCATCTGCATTGCAGGCCTCTCGAGATATTCCCAATGGTAATAATGTATTAAAAGTTAGTGGATGCGTTAGTGTTGTATTGGTGCGTTGTGGTTGTTAAATCTCCCTATTACTGGATGCGTTAGTGTTGTGTTGGTGCGTTGTGGTTGCTAAATCTCCCTATTACTGGATGCGTTAGTGTTGTATTGGTGCGTTGTGGTTGCTAAATCTCCCTATTACTGGATGCGTTAGTGTTGTGGTGGTGTGTTGTGGTATGCTAAATCTCCCTATTACTGGATGTGTTAGTGTTGTGTTGGTGCGTTGTGGTTGCTAAATCTCCCTATTACTGGATGCGTTAGTGTTGTGTTGGTGCGTGGTGCGTTGTGGTTGCTAAATCTCCCTATTACTGGATGCGTGAGTGTTGTGTTGGTGCGTTGTGGTATGCTAAATCTCCCTATTACTGGATGCGTTAGTGTTGTATTGGTGCGTAGTGGTTGCTAAATCTCCCTATCATGACTCTTCACATACCTTATCTGACATTTATACACGACTTACAGGTCTGTATAACCTGATAAGTGAACCCGCTCCCCAAAGCTTATCTCTTCAATTCTTTTCCTAATCTTTATTGTGACATATTTTATAGCCCGCTGATAATGAGCTACAAATCCAACTAACATTTCTACAGAGAATTATCTCTGGTGCGCTATGCTCTTCAATGAGTTTGACACTCTTGTCCAGACCTGGGTTATCAAAGGTGGTGTGGCCTATAATACCAAGGGTGGGAACCTTATTCCTCACATAGGCAATTCCAGTCTGTAGTAGGCGATCAAATATCCTCTTTCCACGGGCTTTGGGATCAACTCTGTGCATTATATACATCAAACTCGTTCCATTATCAACAATGTAAAAAGCAATGAATCCTACCTGCAAATATATAAATATATATATAATACTTTTGTTTGGGATTCAATATATAGTTACATTTGACTTGTTCATTATAGTATGATCACGCATTAACATCAATTCTAAAATCCAGGAAGTAGGTAAGGACATCTGCATTAATGCAGGTCTTCCAAACGACCTCCCATTAAATAATAAGATAATATAACAAAACATCAATCATGGTTACAATTCTTAACACTAACAATTCGCTTTAGGATTATCTTATATTTGGCCTCGCGGTTGGAATACTCAGTAAACGTAATAAGTCAGCTTCTTTCATTATAATTATAACAGAGCACTATGATCTACTTCATAGATAATCGCTCTTGTCATAATAATAATCCAATTTCTGTACATCTTCGTACAATATATTGAGTAAGTTGAGTTTTATAGATGATTTTCACTCAACCCCCTAATTCACGTAAAATTTAAAACATGATTCCCCCTCCCCTCTTAACTGCTAATTGACATGTCTCCAATATAGCGTAACAAAGTGATATTTCCCCTTCCATTCCCCGTCCCTGTCGTTGTATCGACCTTCACTTATTAGATGGGTTTACAATCCCATTACATGTTCAAAACAAAGTTCATTTCAAAAGTCATGGACAGCATTTGTTAACCTTGAGGATTTTATCTACATTCTTTCATGGACAGATACTATTGTTTAAAATTGGCTATATCGTTACCTCCTTATTTTTCTTCTCCTTCAACAACATTCCTGGACGGTATAATTTTTAGCCAACCCATTTCTATCTAGTCTATACAATTTTCTTATGGTTTTAAGCAATACCACCATCCTACAGTTGCAGTCAGTTATTACAATTTGTACAGAGTTAAAACTGATCATTTGGGATATTCAGTTATACATATTAGTGTACAGGGTTCTACCGAGCCCCTGTAAAGATATTATGTTTTAACCTATATACATCATACTTCTTGTGTTACTTTAAGAAATCTGTCATAGGTTTGTACAAATTTGTATTTCAGATAATGTCTAAAATTCTTTCTCTCCTTGATCAATTGAACCTCTTCTGAAAGATTATTCCAGAGTTGGGTCATTTTATAAACATACAATCTTTTAAAAGTTTCATTTTTAGGACAAGGAACTATTAGTTCTTTCCTATAGCTAGCCGCCTTAAATTCACGCTTTTTGAGTCCAGGAGCTCAACTAAATGGGTGAAATTGCCAGAAAATATACAATTAAACTTCACCAATGCTCTCAAATAACCCACATTGAAGACCAAAATGAGCTTCAAAAGGCAGTTTAACATAACAGAACTGATACTTTAAATCAACCAGTACCGAATATTGGGCGATTAGAACCTGAGGTTGTGGTGCTTCTTGATGTCTAGGCGGTGGAGGACAACCCAAGGCATTAGCCAAGGGTTGTCCCTCACTGTGTAGACATCAAGAAGCACCACAACCGAAGGATCTAATTGCTATAGTCTCAAATTGTTGAGATGCTTTGGACACTTTGCAAGCAACACACACTTTAATAAACCTCAACAAAACCTTGGGGAACTGTCACATTGATGTACTTACATCTGTCATCAAATCATTTGATGCGAACGATACATCACTGCCACAGCAAACCGGGTGCCATCTTTTAGGTTGATATGGTGAACCAAACGGACAGACAAAGTCCTGCCAGCAGTTACTTTACCCATACAGCGCTATCAGCAAATCCAGACGTTCAGTTATCAAGATGCTCTCACATCTAAATACACCATCATGTACTAACAACATGTTCAGGTTTTAAAAATTAGTTATATGACGGTCATTCCCACTTGGGAACGAATAATTGGTCCCTTCTACCCCAAACAAAACCTTCCTCCTTTACATACAACCTAATCACTGGGGGGCAGCACTAAACCACAAAACAAGGCAAGGCACGGGACAACCTTCAGCCCAACTCGACCTCAAGAGGACCAATTACATACATATCGCTTCACTGTGAGTGGCAACTAAAAAACAGACTTCCTAAGAGTAAAAAAAAATGATTTGCCCGATTCAGATTTTTGATTAAGGCCGTCAGTACGTACCAAAACCAAAACACACAAGCCAGTTGGGGCGGGTCTTACATGCGTAGTCTTGCATTTCCGCCTGCTGCACCCCGTACAACAGAAGTCTATACACTTACAACCACACCCCAGATCCCAACAATCTGAGACTAAACACAGATATACCAAGTATTCATCATTTATCAGCCTAATTTAGTAGAATTTCCTAAATGTGTAGAGCTACCAAATGTACATTTTCAAATATAGATACGATATTCAGGGCAAAAACAACAACCTGAAAAATAAAGCATTTAAAGCTACACTCTCAGCTCACATCTGTCAAGAACTGAACATTTTCTACTTGTTCAATATTTTTTTTTCAAAAAAAAAATCTAAACGTCATTTGACCAGATTGTCGGAAGTTTTTATTCTGTTGTGTTTGCTACAGGGTTTCTAAAACGTTCTTATTTGTATGGGGAGGACCTGCCCAAATCCTTCCCTGCGCAAACTTCCCTTATTATCGCTCAAGGGCGCCATTTTCATTAGCTGATATGGTCCCATTGTGGATCTAGTGGTCCCTTGGCCTGAGTTCTAACTCCTCCCCTATCTTTAAAATTACTTTATTATTATTCTTACTTTCCCTGTCATTCACATTCATTCAGATGAAATTAAAGGCAAACGCTACTATTCACTGCCACGCCCCCCTTTTCCATATACCAAATATACAGACATTTTACGTACTATTCCTTTAGCATTGCAGTCTATGAGAAAATGGCGCATTTTTTCATGTTTTGTAGTTTAAAACAAACAATTAATGGCTACTCCTACTGTCCCAAAATTTTCTACACATATAGTATAGGTTATATACTACATATAAAAAGAAAAAAAAACATATGTCATCGCGTTTAATTTTTTTTTATAGCTGTCTGAAATAGGCATGTTTGGGAAACTGAGCTAGCTGTGGGTACCCTCAGTTGTACCCATTTAGTATGCAAGTCTATTGGGAAGTGCTGCATTTTTCTTTCACGGTTTTGGGAATAAAACAAAAATGAAAACTCCTAATGTCCCAAAATTTTCTACACATATAGTGCAGGTAATATTCTACACATATATAGGGACAAAAATGTATGTCATCACATTGAAAAAATAATTGTAGCTGTTTGAAATAGACATGTTTAGGAAACATAGAACACATTGAAAACAGCAGATTTTTGGGTTGTCAGCCATGTTTCAAAGCCCCATAATTCAGAAACTAGCACGGGGACCCATTATTTTTTTTCCAGTTTTATGAACACACATACTTCAAGAATCATATACTAAAGAATCAGAAAAATGACATTTAATTTCGATGAGAGAAAAATAAAATTGTTTTTATAAAATTAGTGAAAAATAGTGGGTTTTTTCGAGTTTTTAATTTAAAATTTGCATTACATATTTGTTGTTTTCAGAATGAAAATAGCCATGCATTCTATAAAAAAGAGGCATAGAATTATTGGGCAAATAATACTCTCTCCAAAACTGTTAACCTTACTTAAATTGAGTGAATATAAATAGCAAATATGAACTATGAAGTCGAGGTACTCCAAAATGAGCCCCCCTTTTGGTCCTCATTGGTTCTTTTGAGATACCAACTTTTGAAGCACTCTAATTCAGAATTGAGCACGGTGACCCATTGATTTTTTCCCATCTGTATGACCAGAAACACTTCAAGAATCAAATTTCAAAGTTTCAGAAAAATGACATTTATTTTCATTTTCCACTAGATAGTAGCGTTTGCCTTTAAGAATGAGAAATATCTGGGCAAGAACAAAACAAATCTTCATCAATACTAAACAAGAAATTTTTAGTGTGGACCAAGGCAAGCTATTTCCCCTGATATAACCCCCTCCCCTGCCCCCCCCCCCCCCCCCCAGCTCTCCACTTGCCCAGACTTAGCGGGAAAAAGTGTTGTACAGGACTTAGAAGTACAGCGTGCGTTACTGATATTGCATAACTTAGAAGACTTCATGACATAGGCTTAAATTGTTGCTTCCCTGGTGGCATTGGTTAGGCGTACTCTCCTTCACATGTTCCTTTTTTACTTCATGAAAATAAATAATATTTAGGTGGCAGGATGCAGAGTGGTATTTTCATTCAAATACGCTGGGCGCGGACGTTTGTGAATACAGCAAGCAAAACTGGAACCTATAATATTATGAGTTTCCCAGTATGAGCGCCTTTCGGCCTCCTTCAAAACCTTAAAAAACTTTCCATGTTGTAACACTAAATGGGTCAGATTTTCAGAAAATATACAATTCACCTTCACCAAACCACTCGAATAACCCAAATTTCAGACGAAAATTAACTTCAAAACACAATTCAACCTAACCAAACAGATTGCTAGAATCAATGCAATGCCAAATATACTTGATTTTACCTTGTATCGACCAAATTTCAGCCTAATTTCGCAAAATGTACTAAATGTGTACAGCTGCCAATTGTACATTTTCTGAAAATATGACCCAGATACGCTACCTGGATCTTTTGTAGATAACATTGGAACCACTTACAAGCTGGCGGTCAGTTTCAGCAACAAAGCAGAAGTAGTTGTTGGTGTGTAGATATATGTAATACATGGAGGGTAGGTAGTCATGTCCATTGAGGGCTTGGAGCGGCAGTAAAGCCATGACCGCCTCATAATCCCTCAGCTCAGCACGTCTTATAGACACTTGATCACTCGCCATCTAAAGTGGAATATTATATGGGTCAGATTTTCAGAAAATGCACAATTAGCAGCTCTACACATTTAGGAAATTTGGCAAAATTAGGCTCACAAATGATGAGTATCAGGTATATCTGGGTATATTTGGTATGTTGTTGATTTAGAGTATCTGTTTTGCTGAGTTAAACTATGTTTTGAAGCTTTTTTTTGTCTTAAATGTGGGTTATATGAGAGGATTGGTGAAGGCGAATTAAACATTTCCTAAAAATCTGACCCATAAGCTTGGTATTAAAGAGATAAACCACTGTCATATGCACTGCTGCAGGCGGGAGTTCAAGGAACTAATGCATGAAAAATAAGGAGTGTCAATAATTTTTTCAAACTTTGTCTTAAGAAAGAAGGTGGTTGGGGGATAACAAAAAGCAAAAAAAAATGGATCTCAGCTCATTTTTTTTTCATTCTAGAGACCACCAAAGTTTAGTATTGAAGTATGTGGGGAAAATGGATATTGTCTCAGTTTTTCAAAGATTTCAGACGGACAAATAACATTTTTCAGTTGAAATGTCTTCTAAACATAGCCACTATACAGGTTTACCCTCATGCATGAAAGAACAGGATATCAATATAATTTTGAAAGATATTATTTACCATTGAAAATCTTCAATATTCCTGTTTTTAACTCATCGGGATGCAGATTCAGTTGAATAACTTTTTTAAAACTTCGGTGACCCCCATTTTTTATTGCTTGAAAGGGTAAAGCAATATGTTAGCTACGTCTATAGAGATTTTTAGGAAAAAGTTATTTTCAGTTTTTTGTTATACTGAAAAAACGAAACAAATTGTCCTTTTCTCATAGACTTCTATAGTGAACAACCCTAAATTTCAGGGCTCCCTGAAATAAAAACTAACCCGGTGACATGTTGTTTTTATTGGCTTTTTGAATTCACATAACCTTGTTCTTTCATGAGGCAAAGTTTAAACAAAATGCTATTTTCAGTTTTTTTCCCAGTTGAACTGTGGTTTATCTCTTTAATTAATTTACCACTGATGAAGAGGACAACCAATCCTGGAAACATGTTTGGTCAAGTTTAAATATTCAACAACTGAAAAAACTTCATCTCTCAGTGTCTTATTGGGTATTGTGTCAATTCTATACCATCTTGAATAATTGATTTAACAACGGTCTGATCCCCTTACCAAAGATCATGCGTGAGGAATCTGTGGAGCAATATTCAGTAATCCCCAATGAATATTAAACACCGTTACGAGAAAACAACTGAGTGATATTCTTCAATATGAATTTATAGGGACTGAATAAGTAGTGATAAATTAAACTGTACCTTGGTTGTAGAAGTGGAAGTAGGACCACAAGTCGGTTTGTCTGAAACTTCTCTGTGCGATGCTGTAAGCTTCAATTGAATCCCAATGGCATATAAACCACGAGTTCTAAATATAATTTAACAAAATTTGATAAAAATACACAGTATACACCACCTTCTAGAGTTTCGTTGATGTCTTCTTTTAGAAGACCAAAAGAAGACATCAACGAAACTCTAGAAATGTTTAAATCCTAGAATAATCCCTCCAACGTGTGAATAAATACTGTACTCTATTTAGCTGACATTCTAACACAAGGTCGCCTTGCCATTGTATTATTTCTTCTCGAAATCTTGCCATTTTCATTATCACTCTAAGTCTTACCATTTAAAAAAAAAATGGAATAAAAAATGTTACCATAATATGTCTTAGCATGTATGGAGCCAAGAAGGCAGGAAATTGAATAAAAACGTGTAGCAAAAACAAAAAAGAAAGTATACACCACCTTCCAGCTGACAGACCAGGTGAAACGTCTGAAGTTGACCCACATAGAACCAGACACCACAGCTGGAAGGGCGTGTATGCTGGATTCTAGTGTAATCTGGGTCAAAACTTACTTAGGCCAAAAAAAAAATAGGTGTGTTTCCGATTTACCCCCCCTACCTAGAAAAACCTTACCCACCTAAACAAATTTTTACCATACCTGATTTTTTCCCCATCATATCTTAGTATTTTTGGATTTTTTGACAAAAAAAGCTTATAAAAGCAGGAAAACGGGTTTTCCTAACGGAAACTGTCAAAAAGCACATTTCCCATGTTCAAAACAACTATTTTTATGAAAAAGACATTTTTCTCAGTTCCTGGGAGGTGGTTTCCAACAAAAAAAATTAACAAAAAAAAAAATTACCACCCCCCCTACCTAGTTTTCAGCCAGATAAATCGGAAACACACCTATTTTTTTTTTGCCTTATACATGGAATAATATTAACTAGCAAATGCCCGTGCTACACACAGGATTTGGACTTTAGACTCAGGTTATCAGTCACTCCAAGGTGACTCAGTACATTGACACTGAGGCCATGACATTATGTTTGCCAGGGAAGAAATTGATTAAATTACAAAATTTAGTCGCACATCACATTTGCTATTTGTCACATAGAGTCCTCGCTCATTGCGCGGCCATTTTGCATGGGGGTGACTTCCGGTTTTCATTCAACATGGCGGCGCGCTTAGAACAAGCATTGACGCCAATCGTGGAGCTATGAATATTTGCTTCTAACAAGAAAGATAGTACTTTTTATGGTCCATGTTTATTATCCATATAAAGTTATGTACCTATGGTTGATGTTTGCGGGGAGGGGGGGGGGGGGCTAGGTCAGGCTAATTATATCAGCAATGCATATCACAGGGTAATGTTTACCAATAACAGGATAGATAGGGAAATACCTTTTCGGGAGCCAGGTTGAATTTTTCCAGCTAGGGATTGCAAATAGAAAAATGGGATTGCAACCTGTGGGATTTGGGAAATGGGGCTAATAAAAAAGGGGAAATGGGATTCAAGAGGGGTCTTCCCTACCCTGTAGTACTTATGGCCCCAGGAAAATTTTAAGCAGAATGATACTGTTTTAGTGGGTCCTGCTGATTTTAAGGGCCATCATGTCAATCCCTCAATCATTAAAAGTTAAACTCATAGTTGTACAGGAAACCAAAGGCCGCTGGTTCCTGGGAATGAACAGAAATTGCAAAAAAAGAAATTGATTTGAATTTTTCGAAAATTCCTACAAAATAAATTTTCGAATTTGCCTGCTTGGCCTCAATATACCTGCTGTCTATATGGTTGAACCAATCATACATCCTTTTCTCCACTTTCCCAATATTCCATAAAAAATGTATTCATTTTACTTTTAGAAATGTCCGCCTGTCCACAAAATAGCATATTTATTTTCCATTAAAAACACAATGTCTGAAACCGGGTGAAACTTGGCATTATAATTTTAGTTTCTTATGTTGGTCATTCCTTTATAATGAATTACTTCCAACCCATTAATTCACAATCCTAGTTACACCACTAAATCAACATACACTGTTGTGAAATTTGGTTAACTTGGAGAAGAAGGTTGGTTGGTGGTGGGCAAGTTCTGAGTGGTGGTGGACGAGTACATCCATCAGTCCACTCATACATTTCGACCCCTGAAAACACTTGTAGTAGCTGTACAATTGTTGTTCGAAATGACAAGGAATGAGACCAAAATTCAGCTGGACATGATATATCTGTAAGTCTATGTTTGTGGCTATTTATAGGTTGAAATGATTTCCAATTTTAAGGGTTCTCTCATGATTGGATTTGTATTGAAAATTTACACCCAAATGTGAATCTGAATAGTCTGAATATCGGCGATTTTTCGGTTTTTAATATGCAATTTAAATGCGATGAGACCGGGGGATATTTCCCTAGATGAGATTAGTGTTTTTGAATAAAATTATGGCCGCTAGCGTAGCGGCCGTTTTGCAGTGTAGCGGCGACAGGAGACAGTGTAGCGGGCCCCTACGCTCAAATAGGCTGACAAGAACCCTCTTTCTGACCTTTCGATACTTTTCTGACCTGATGATTGACTTTTCGATAGACTTTTCTGACCTGACGATAGACTTTCCTGACCTGACGATAGACTTTTCTGACCTGACGATACTTCGCGATAGACTTTTCTGACCTGACGATAGACTTTTCTGACCTGACGATTGACTTTTCGATAGACTTTTCTGACCTGACGATAGACTTTTCTGACCTGACGATACTTCGCGATAGACTTTTCTGACCTGACGATACTTCACAATAGACTTTTCTGACCTGACGATACTTCGCAATAGACTTTTCTGACCTGACGATAGACTTTTCTGACCTGACGATACTTCGCGATAGACTTTGCTGACCTGACGATCAACTTTTCTGACCTGACGATACTTCGGGATAGACTTTTCTGACCTGACGATAGACTTTTCTGACCTGACCATATAGATTGCTCTGAAACCTGACAATTGACTTTTCTGACCTTTCGATAGACTTTTCTGACATTACAATAGACTTTTCTGACCTGACTTTTCTGACCAGTCACTATCCATAAATGTTTTGTAATTTACGGAATAAGAGTAGATCTAATCAAATTAGTTGCACTTTAAGTCTCAAACTTTCATTACATACGCACAACACAGAAAATGCCTTCGGTACAGGATTGACTACATAAAAATGTATGATACTATGACCCATGACAGCTAGATTAGTAACTATGTGGGACATCTGATCCGAGTTGGCAAGTCTAAACAATAACAGATCCAAGGAAAGGTAATATTAAAATGTGTAATATTCAATAATAGTAGAAATCGTAATCATCCTGGGAAGTTTAAAACCCTAGAGTATTTGGCACTAGAGAGAAAAATAACACTTAATATTTAACATAATATAACCGAATATAATCAGTGTTTATGTGCATCAAAATCCAATTAGAAAATTAGAAATTTTTTTCCAGAGGTGCTTTGCATAAATAAAGTTCGTTTTCAATAAATATTTAAATGTGTGCCTAGGAACTCTGCAAATAGTCACGAAGTAGAGAGATAGGAAAGGCACTACATTGTATCAGTAGGCTATCTAAGTATTCTTCAGGAAAGCCCCGTAGAGAAATAAGAAATACCCTGAATGTATTACCCCAAAGTTGTGTTGACTGAATTACATCTATAATAATGAATGGTTGTAAAGTGATGTTTCCACACCAGCAATCCAGAGTCGCCTTACACGTTAAGAAAAAGCAGGTAACAATCAATGGGTAGGCCTATCCCAGAGAAGGAACTTTTTGCTAGAGCGAGCTAGAGCGAGTATCATATACACAGTGAATTCACAAATATCTCAGTAGGCTATCACAATATCTTGTAAACTAGTGAAATTGACTACTTCAAACTCTACACTTCAGTGATTAACTCATTAACCCTTTTGTTCCAATAAATCCGAATTATATTTTTTTCCAATATAATAGATGAAAAAAATATGGTAAAGTGTTCAAGTACTTCAACAATTCATTTTCCTTTATATGAAAATTAGGGGATCTTCCACTATTTGATAGTTATAACATTTCCCTTTAATATCCAATATTCATATGACTTATTTTTCAGGTTCATATATACCTATATAATAATCCTATCTATAATTAAAACAATAGCCTAGATATAACACCAAATATCTAAGTTTATGACCAAGATAATATACACCCCGACTTGTGGGTATATAGATCCCAATCCCTACGTCCCTTAAAATAAATTATTATTATAAGTTTGATAATTGTCATAAAGAAATGATGAGGAATAATCAATGGTTTCGCCATGATTTTAGGGTAACCATTTAATAAAGAAAAAAGTTTTTCTGTAACAAGACGTCTGCATCTATAGGATAAAATGCATATATATAGTAGTGACCGGGTGGGCAACCTGTTTTTATTCCTTATTTCGACCACTGTGACTGGTGTGAAGTGCCAGTTGGAATCCACACAGAACAGGCCTCAACAGCTGACCGAGCTGGTTATAGCCTCTATGGTTATAAGGTATTTTTTTCTCAAAGTTTACATGCTATATCGGCACCTAAAGACCTCTACTTAAACTTCCTTTAGATTTTAGATTTACACTAATATTGCCACAAAATATGAATTCATAAACGATTGTGACTGTAAGTGTAACCGCTACGGCAAGTATGTGGCTACGGGACGCCAAACCGGAAGTCACCCAGAGACAAAATGGCGGCGGAATGAGCGATCTCACTATGTTAAAGTCCATAGGTAATAAATTAGATATTAAAGTGAATCATTATCTCTTGGAAGATCTGATTAGGAGGCATGATAATATGGCTGCCATAAAATAATTTTGGGGTTGTGGTTACCAGGAACTCCTATTTTTGCATGCATTAGTTCCTTGAATTCCCGCCTGCAGCAGTGCTGATGATGCTGGTATTTAGGCCTACCTTTATGGGTCAGATTTTCATAAAATGTACAATTGGCAGCTGTACACGTTTAGTAAATTCTGCTAAATTAGGCTGCAATTTAGCCACTACTAGGTAAATTCGAGTATATTCGGCATTGCATTGATTCTAGCAATCTGTTTGGTTAGGTTGAATTGTATTTGGAACTTTATTTTCGTCTGGAATTTGGGTTATTTGAGAAGATTGGTGAAGGTGAATTGTACATTTTCTGAAAATCTGTCCCTTATAAGTCCTTTACAGGTCGATGATTAGAAGATTAACATTAAACTACTGATAGGGTCTATAATGTTCAGCCCACACAATATATCACCTGTAAGAAAAGAATAAAAAAAAATGCAATTAAATCAAATCAAATCAATTTATATCCAGCTTAAGTATAATGTCCCCAGACAATCGCTACCTGTCTGCAGTCTGTTATCATATGTGACGTGTTTCAGGAAAATGAGTCACAAGTTTTTGAGATACTACCATATTTGAATAGATAATCTCAAGCCGATTTTAAAGGCAGTAAACATCAAGGACATCTTAGTAGTATTTCTATATTGTTTAATATCTTTTTTTTATTTTTAAAAAGCTATTGACATTTTTGGGTGAATAATTACTAATAAGGTACCTAAATATACTCCATAAGCTGAGCTTAGAAATGCATAGATATATTTAATACATCGCCTTGAGATTTCGTACACGTATTAATTTTACTAGCAGCATAACGCACCCCACAAATTAGAATATTCCAACAAAGATATCTTATAAGTTTATCACTTTGAAAAATATCCATTTTGCGATTCATGACTTATTTTCCTGAAACACATCACATATGACATATCTAAGACTTACGATGTGGATGTGTTATTGGATCTATCTGCCCTTATTAGTTATGATCGCTAATTGGAAATCTGAAAAAAAAAGTTGTCTAACCTCCCCGACGGGGAATTGAACCCCGGTCTCCCGCGTGACAGGCGGGGATACTAACCACTATACTATCGAGGACGGGCTGGTTCTGTGTGTCAGTTAGAGGGAATAGATACAATTTGACCCTTTACTCCATTGTATCGGTCCATAGTAACCCTATAGTTAATATGACTCCGGCAATTGCATTTGAGTATTGTTTTGAAGTATTTTATTGTGATGATATTCTGTGTACAAATACAAATATTAAAGATAAATACCAGCGTTCTCAGCACTGCTGCAGGCGGGAATTCAAGGAACTAATGCATGAAAAAATGGAATTCAATATATATTGTTAAAACTTTGTATTGAGAAAGAACATGGTTAGGGGAATACAAAATGCCAAAAAAACTGGATATTATCATATTATTTTGTGTTTTAGGGATGAGTGAAGTTTACTTACCTTCACTATTGATTTCAATGGGGGAAGCTCATTGTGATGCAAGTTTAGCTGAATAACTTTTTTTTTAGTTCAATGACCCCTTATTTTTTTTAATTGGGAGGGTAGAACAACATGTCAGCAATGAATATGCAGATTTAAAAGAAAATCGTATGATTCAATCATATGCTATTCGGGAAAATGCAGAAAATACCTGTTTTTCCATAGACTTCTATAGTGAACAGTAATAAATTTCAGTGGTCCCTGAAATAAAAACTAATCCAATGACATATGTTTGTTGGGGGCTTTTTGGGTTCCCCCAACCATGTTCTTTCTAAATCCAAAGTTTAAAGAAAATTCCATGATTCATTCCTTTTTTAAGTGAACACTGGTATTTACCTTTAAAACAAACAAACCCATGTGTAGAGTTGCCTATTGTACATTTTCTAATGATCTGACCCATATATTTGAAGGAGACGTGACCCTGGCATGTCCAATCTTACATGCAGCCCAGACACTGTCACATAATTTGTAATGTGAAAAATGAGCCACAAGTAGTGTAGTGTTTTTCCGTCTCACACTACCCAAGTTCGATATATCTATTCTCGCGAAGGGAAAGAAGACCAGACACACAGCTCTTTAGGTATCACAGGCTTTATTTTCCACACAAACCATGTCCGATAGTGTTTATCGGACCCAACAGAGGTGACCAGGTATTGGCCTCAGAGGACAAGTGGCAATTATGGTACACGATCATTGCAGGTGTTGAGAGTCAAACAGTTAACATGGTTTTACATAGGAGTAACACAGTGAAACAACACGGAGTCTTACCGGAGCATCCGGAAGCACTCTAAGACACATTATGGTAAAAGAGTTGACTAGATTTAAGTTACCTTTGATAATGGTTTACTAGAACTCTGTCCAAGTAAGAAAAGGCAGGAATCCGAAAGGCCATTTCTGAGCAGGGAGCGCGTTCAGTTGAGGTGCGTGCACCCAATTATAGCAACACCCGGTCAGACCAATTATCTCGGATCTATTTAAAACCGTATTCACTACAGTAGCATAACATTTAATGGTATTTTTAAATTACTTTATTACAATATCTCTTTAAAGGAATGTTATTCTTTGTCAGTTTAGTGTTCTTAGTAATAGCAATAAACCTTATGAGTATAATCCGATATAAGTGCAAATTGTATATATTTTCTCTCTTTTTGATGTTTTGTTTCATTAGTTAAGGACCGATGGTTATACTATAATACTATATACTATACTATACTATACTATACTATACTATAATACTCATTATATAAAACTCTCTATGGCCAGCTCAGGGCTTGGAGGTAGACCACCGCATGGTGAGCCGAGGAGCTGTTTTTCTAAAATTACCTTGCTCAACAATGATGTATGTAGATCTAAACCTGAATAAAAACGAATTTCTAAAAAAAATAGATGTACCCAATTCCAACACTGTGTGTTAATGTATCGATGCGTTTCTGAGTTAATCCTGAGCAGTACATAGTACGGATATAGTATAGCTTTCATTATATATTTAACTAATTTACTAATGACTGACACTCAAGAAATATCGCCGAGAATATGACAACTGTATTTAATATATTCATGCATTGCTGAGGTTATCCTAAGGAGAATATTTCATTAAAATTTAGCTACTTTACTACAGTGATTGACCATTAAGAAATATCCCTTACTTTTGTTTCATGCATAAACTTATATAGAAGTATGTTTATTAGTTGCCCGTATTGTTTTCTATCTTTTGAATCACCTTGATCTCATTTTTTCAAATATAATGATATTTCAAAATCCTTTTTTTGCGACTTGTGACCCATTTTCCTGTGACACATCGCATATTGGTGATAATCATATATCATGTTATGGTAATTAAATAATAGTTGATTAATGGCTATGTCACCACAAAAATAAAAATATCAAACTTAAAATATAGAAATATATATATTACGTATCCTAGTGTTTACCATTAGCATCGGCTTGATCTCATCTTTTTTATGAGGTCATTAATCTCTTTAGTCTCTGTCTAGGGTGGTTATAGCGCCTGGACTGTTCAACATACTGATGAGGTTCAACCCTGGCTTTCATAAAAAATATGAGTCACAAGTTTCAGAAAATAATATTTTCAAATGTTTTTCACAAGATCCCATGGTCTGAATGTCCCATTTATGGGGTGTTTGTTTAGTGCTGTTAGTAGCATGAATACATGTACGAAATGTCAAGATTGTATATTGAATGCATCTATGCATTTCTAAGGTCATCCAACAGAGTGTATTGAACTACTTGACTAGTGATAGAACATTAACAAATATCGCCAATATTGATTTCATGCATGAAAGATTATAGATGTATCTGGTAAATATCATTGAAATCTGCTTCAAATATGATGGTATCTCAGATTTTCTACTTTTTGATTTCTATCTCAATCTTTTGTGATTCATTTATCTGTACGTCACATATATGTCACAATACTGAACACACATTCCAGCTCTGAATGGCGCGTGTATTGTTCCTTATTCCTAAGACTTTCCTTAGGATTATATCAAGTTAATGACCAACTTCTGATACTCAATGTTTTTTGTAATGCGGGACTTTGGGCGGATGAAAAACTCAATTTGGGGATCCTGTATCAAAAATATAAATATGATCCTAAAAATGAATGGTTAGAACTTCATCATTCTGAGCGCCTTGTCCTTAGTTTAAAGAAAATTCCATGATTCATTCATTTTTGTATCAACACTGGTATCACACTGGTATTTACCTGGTATTTACCTTTAAATATCCTGATGTTTATCATAATTGAAATTTGCTTCAGATACGATGGTATCTGTTATTGTATTGGTTAAAGCTGCCCTCTCAGCTAACGGTGGTCAAATACTTAAGATTTTCTACTTTTTAATTTCCATCTCCATCTTTTGTGACTTGTTACTCATTTATCTGTATGTCACAATATATGTCACACTCCTGAACACACATTCCAGCATCACTGGTTAGAACTCCATCATTCTGAGCGCCTTGTCCTTCTGTGGATCAGATTCCTGGTCAGCCTTCTCCACCTCCTCCTTCACCATAGCAGGCGTGACCGCACTCTGCGGGAAGCAGCGACTCCGCCTCACCATCGACACAAAGGCACTCCGCAGATCATCCCTGAAGTAGGCAAAGACAATAAGATTAAACCAAGAGTTGGAGTAACTGAACATGTAGATGGCTGTCTCCATGATGGGGTATGACTGGAACCTCTCCCCGCCCCACAGTAGATACAGGTTCAGCAGTAGCGGCAGCATGGTGCACACCGTAAACAGGATCATCAGAATTATCAACATCCTCACAGCCTTCATGGTCTGCCGGTCCACTGTAGTCACCGAGTTACCCTTTTTCTCAGTGATAGTGAATGTGGTGAGTCTGTTGATGACCCGCGAGTAGCAGAAGAGAATGATGACCAGTGGGATGACAAAGAGGAACATGATGTCTACGAGGATGAAGTACTTGTACATGGGTCTGTAGGCGGGGGCGATGGTGCAGGACCACATGGCACCAGTGGGGGTGTCCACCACCACCAGGTCGTTAGTCACTGCGGCACGGATAGCATACAGGAAGCCAAAGAACCAGATGAGGAGGATGACACAGATAGACTGCTTGAGGGTGAGGGGTTCCCGGTGGTCATATGTCACACTCAGGTACTTAGAGATGCCTATAGCAGCAATGGAGAATATGGAGGCTGTGTGAGAGCCAAAGGCAGCAAAGTGGCACAGTCTACACAGCACACTGCCCAGGTACTCCTCAGAGAACATGCCGGTGATGCGGGCCGGGATGACAAATATGGCAATGGATGCCCTGGCAGTGACTAGGGACAGCAGGTAGAGGTTGGAGGCATTACCATGCAGGTTCTTGGACACGATGATGGTGGCGGCCACTAGTGCATTACCCACCAGGATGCACACAATGATGAGGCAGTAGAGACTGACTGACAGCCATAGCTGGACCGCATCACCGCCCTCAGCCGCTGCACCACCTTCTCCCTCAGGCTCCACCTATAATACAGTTACTTTCATTAAACATAAGAGGCAGACAAAACAACTTAAAATAATCTTAATATTATGTGGGACAGATTTTCAGAAAATGCACAATTGACCTTCACCAACCCTCTCAAATAACCCCCATTTAAGACAACAATGAGCTTCAAAATACAGTTTAACCTAACAGAACTGATACTTTAGATCAAAGCGATCGCAAATATACTCAGATATACCCAGTATTCATCATTTTCCAGCCTAATTTAGCAGAATTTACTAAAATGTGTAGAGCTGCCAATTGTACATTTTGTGAAAATCTGACCCATGTAAGAGAAGTGTAAAATCCAGCGATGAACATGTGTATTCGGTAGATGGATGGAAGTAAAATAAATACATGTTTAAATGAATATACCATTGTCTTGTTCAAAAGTTTTATATAGACTTGTTGTAGAGGTTGTTGGGAAGTTTAAGGGAACGAGTAAACAAGTGCAAGACATGTAAAAGTTCCCCATGCCTCCTCATGCAAAACAATGAGAAGTATAATTAGGCTGATTAACCCAATTAGTAATTGAGTATCATCTAAACTGACAAGGAACACTGTTACGTACCTCAGGCTCGCCCTCAGGCTCACCCTCAGGCTCGCCCTCAGCTCCAGGCTCTGCAGAGGGTGAAGCATTTACACTGGTGAAGAACCCGGGTAGCAGCAGGAGGAGCAGCAGCAGGGTTGCTGGGTGGCAGAGTCTGCTGTACACTTCCATGCTGGCACTCTTAGGGACAACAGTATAACCACAGCTGCACCAACATCATCTGAAAATGCATGGAGTAAAAATGGTTAAATCGGGTTGATAGATGGGTAGTGCCATGCAGAAAGCACTCTTTCCCGGTACTACTCACAATCTGAAATATCAATTTATGCAAGTTTCAACATGATAATAGTTCTGGTGCATTTACACAAGGTGGGGCCACTACACTGTTATAAATAAGCGTGTCTCTACGCGAAAGACCGCTCTGTGCAACGCGTCTAGACGAGTGCTACCCTAGTTTGCGTATTCCCACGCGCCCCAGAATTCCCACGCGCCCCCAACTCAGTCAGGAGCGACATGCTGCTGGCTTTCTCATAGGATGCCACGCTCCACTGACCACCCATAAACATACCATGGAAAGTCTATATATCTTCATATTCCATAAGTGCAACATTTTAGTCGATCTAAATTGTTTCCTGAAAGTGCCAAGTTCAAATAGGACTCTTATATGCTTCACACATGTTTCCAACTAAAATACCCATCCCATTTATATGACTGGATATGCATACAGTACGTATGCTTAGAATGAAAGATAAATCTCCATTGGAAATAAATATCTAGTTCTTGTATTTATTAGATTAAGGGGCCACACTAAAATTGTTATCCATACATTTAAATATACTATAACAAAAGAAACCCACTCCCGTTTGAACTTAATCAAACTGGAAGGTTCATGTCTTTCTCATGTGTTATACCGTGCCTTAGGCTAAGGGCTTATAAAGTATTGAAAAACTCTATAAATTTCCCCTCAAATTGTATTAACGACATATGTCAGACACACTCAACTACAAAAAACGCAGGGCAATAATTATTTGTCAGTGATATGGTCACATTAATTGCAACTATGTAATACTCAAAATCCAACGAGTTCCACAGAGAAACAACCTGATATGGAATCCATAGAAAAATAATTTAATCAAATACCTTTGACTTTGAGACAACTTGATATATATTTATCATAGTACTAAAAGAAATCAATAGACATGTATATAGTAAAGTTGGCAGGAATTTGAATAAATCATATGGCATACGCTTGGTATACTTACTTTGGGTTTCATTTGCCCCATTTCCTCAGTTTAGCTCAGTTAATATCCAGAGATAACCTTACCAATTTATTCACAAAAACGCTTCAGAACATCTTTTTTCATGATATAAGAAATACTTCTGAAATACTTCTGAATCAGACCTATTTGATAATTGAAATATGCTAGCAGGAATTATAGGCTATTATACTGCCGCGCGTGCTACTGTTTCTCTATACATGTATGTATACATATAGCCACCAAGCTGCCAGTGCGACGCCAACTGTGTGGCGGCTCTACCCGTCACGGATTACACCCCTCCCGTGGTGCTCACTCAAGGGCGACGAAAGTTTGGGCATGGTCCGGCCGAAGGCTTGCACCTCGGACAAAGCATCAACAGCAATGGATGGGGGAGAAGAGTGTGTGTGTGTGTGTGGGGGGGGGGGGGGGCAGCAGTGGCGGCGGCAGCAAACACTTAGGGGACCCACCTAAACAGCTATATTCTATTTATATACCTACCAACCATTTACCATACAACCTTCATTACTCCTCTGACCACTGGACAGCCCATACCAAAAGTAATTGGATGTAGGTATACTAGTACATACGTATCTCAGGTAAGTATGATGCATTCATCTCTTTTATTTCACTCTAATTCATTAACTATGATCTTTAGTATCACTTCTCATGAATAATCCATGTTCAACTTTGTTTCAGTTTTGTGGCATTCATTAAATCATTAGGCACCTGAGAAATGTACAGATTCTAAGGTAAGTTGTAGAAAGTTAGGTACCCTGTAGGTGTTGCGTCGGGCTATTACACCTTTCCACCCGACACTAGGTATGGGTGATATGAAGCACCATACCCCGTCGCTGGCCGCCGGGATATACATGTAGCACCATACCCCGTCCACTAATATTAATCAAATTCAAAGACAACCCCATACCATTGCTGAATGGCGACCTAATTGTGATGATCTATGGAAAAAATAGGGCTATAAAGGGGGCAAAAAACATAAAACTGAAGACGACAACTTATCTAAGATATATTTATTCAGCAGATATTTGATAATATATACGCTCACTTATATGTGTCATATAAATATAGGGAATGGTTGCCATGTTGGGCGCCCCCTTGTGTTTATATAGTTTACTTTTGATTGCTTTCACCTAGGTCGGGTCACTCTACCTCACCACCCACGGTTACGCACAAGCTTGTTGGCCTTCCCAGCCGGGAAAAAAAGAACTCTTTGGATTACTTTCTTTGCGTGTATAGCTAACCTTTAGTAATGGCGAAGATATATTTATTCAGCAGATATAGCATTACAAATTTTCATGGCTATTCTCAGCCATCGCTGATGGAGACAAATATGAGTATAAATTTGAACAAAACTATACATCTCTCTAGCATATATATATAATATATTATATATATATTTAGTCATCAGGATAGATCTAGCAATATTAATGTAATTGAACCTAACTTAGAGCAACTTTGGGATGAACCGATTTTGATATTTTGTTATTTGTATTGAAATACAGCAAAGCATTAATGCGTTTCACTTGATATATACCTGTACTTTTCTCATTACAGAAGCTGGCACAAGGAAGAAATGCATCAAAATAAAATGATACACTAAAAGGATGAAATGATGATGTCTGCCCACCCCAAATTCAATGAATGAAAAAACAAATAAATAATTAAGCCAAACCCCACCACACCCACCCCACCCACCCCCTAAACCCCCTAGCTTTTACACGCACCACTGACCAAGCCAAGCCCCCACCACCTTGGTAAGGCGACTGATTTCACGGGCTTAGCGCGTGGTGACGTCACTAGACACTTGCGGCCGCCAGTAGAAACGTACGCGAAAAGCCAATACAGACAAGCGCTATGAGCGTGCAACAAGTTGACCCGCCTTTCGCGTGCTTTCACTAGGGAAATGCGTGAAGTCTTACTACAGTGTATGTGATGTACCACTATTTCCATGTCTTACCACTATGATATCCATACACCATGTGGTACAAACACTCCTTTGTGTAGTACAACAGTTTGACCATGTTACAAGCAGTCAGTCAAAATAGAATAATAATTGTAGACACTTGTACTGTTGTTTTTTCTCCTCCAACAAACGAACCAGCAGGCCATTGCATATTTATAGAACAACATAAGAAATTATGCAAGAATAGAAAAGGAAGTGTATATGGTAGTAAACATAATAGGTGGCAGGTATATCGAATAACCCATTCCAGACGGTCAATGCATTAATGCATTCCCATGGACTGGATGAATAATGCAATTATGCATTAAAAACATGTGACTTTGAACAAACAGTTGTAGTTTAAAACTAATTCATATTTTAATTTGTCTTTTTCGGGGAATGGAAGGAAAGTTGTTTCTTTTTTAAAAAAAATGATATCCTGAAAGAAATTAACAGTTGTGATGTCATAATTAACGTCACATTAACCTAGCATTTATTTTGTAACTAGCCCTTCGGAATGTTAATGTCACATTAGCCTAGGGCTAGGCAGAGCACATGGAAACATCCACATAGCCTAACTATAGATATATCATCAATTTACACAAAATAAGCTATCCATATTAGATCAATTCTGCTTTTTGTCTTGTGTAACATTAATTTATTATACATAGTGTATTTTAAATGGATAAAATAAGATGTCCCTTCTGACGGCTATGTGCATGCTTTCCGCATTAACTTAGTAGTTGTTATTAATTGGGTCAGATTTTCAGAAATTTACAATTGGCAGCTGTACACATTTAGTAAATTCTGCTAAATTAGGCTGCAATTCGGTCAATACTAGGTAAATTCGAGTATATTCGGCATTGCATTGATTCTAGCAATCTGTTTGGTTAGGTTGAACTGTATTTTGAACTTTATTTTCGTCTGAAATTTGGGTTATTTGATAAGATTGGTGAAGGTCAATTGTACATTTTCTGAAAGTCTGACCCAATTAGTAATAACTTGCGGATCGCTATGGTCATTACCTCCATTGACAATTCGCCGATGCAAAATCACATCATCAGGAAATATCAAACATGTTTGATTTTTATCGCTACCCTTACAGATACAATTTTCACATCGCCCACTCATTGCTTGATGTGCCGAATGCATAGTGATGACAAATTGATGGCAAGTCGATGAAGGGGTAGTCAATAAGGATTTTACAAAAGTCTTATCAACGAGCTCATCGCCAATGCATCACCAATGATTTTGTCAACAGTGGCCAGAGCACTTTAGTCCCGACCTGTCTAGTTCACTAAGGATTATACCAATGTTCATGCTCTTTTCAACAAGTAAACAATTATGTGCTTAGCAGCTGGACCCCTGGATAGTGAACAGAAAAAATTATTCCTTTTTTTCTATTTAAAAACTTTATTAAAAAATATCCTGCCTTATTGGCTTTTACAATGCTAAGCAAGCGATTATTGTTGAGACATTTGGTAAAAGCAACATGAGATTTTAATACCGACATAATAAAATGACAACTTTCTTGTACACAATGAGTAAGGGATTGGCGTTTAAATACACGATTCTTGTTCTTCTCTGGGACACTGCGAGGGGCTACTTATGAACGTTAAGTTCAGGGGGGTTCGCACATTAGATAATCAGAAAGTATGCGGGAATCATTGTTTCTCGCTGAGAAATATTTCAGAGGTCATTTGGCGGTGAGAATGTTGGCGGGGAGAATGTATGGCGGGGAGATTGCAGCGGGGAGAATGTTGGGAGGGGAGAATGTATGGCGGGGAGATTGTGGCGGGGAGATTGTCGGTGGGGAGAAGGTTGGCGGGAAAAACACCGGACACCCTTGTGAATACATCACATTGAAAAATAGTTCTTTTGCTAATTGTGACTCATTTGTCCGTGACACATCACTTGTTAAGCTCCTGCCTGTGAGCTGCTCCATGATCAATAACAGGACATCAATATACTGCTCATGGCTATTTTCTATATTCACGTGAACCAGGCTTTATTTACATTGAAGCATTCCTTGGATGCGTTTCCAGTCACTGATTGGAACACTACCAGGAAGGTTATTCCATAAATGGGTCAGACTTTCAGAAAATCTACAATTGGCAGCTGTACACATTTAGTAAATTCAGCTAAATTAGGCTGCAATTTGGTCAACAATAGGTAAATTCGAGTATATTTGACATTGCATTGATTCTAGCAATCTTTTTGGTTAGGTTGAACTGTATTTTGAACTATATTTTCACCTGAAATTCGGCTTATTTGAGAAGATTTGTGAAGGTGGATTGTACATTTTCTGGTGATTTCTCCCATATATTATGTATACTATGGTATATTTATGTGCAGTGTACATATTGATGAGGTCAGAGCCATTAACCTCTGTCTCCAAGGACTAAAACAAAGGAACCAACGTCAGCGTCTGACGTCACTATTATTATACGTCACATTATTATACGCGCATTCTATATGATACATGCTATGAGTGGGGTGCTATAAAAATATTCATATAGGACGTGTCCTATAGGAAATGTTGTTGTCTAAAAATAGCTCTGTTGTTATGCTTCGCGGAGCTTTGGCTCTCCGTGGAGCATGTAAACAAATCCCCGCGATCGGTAATCCGCCCGTGATTCTGGTACTATGATTATAGAAATACATAATAAAAACCATACCATTAAATAGAGCATTAAATTCCCTATCCAATGATATAAGTTTTATTAATGTAGCTCAAGAAATGGCCACATTATGAACGTTTTAAGTTAACAATATAAATAGGCCTATACTAACGAGGCTGTCAGTGGGGCTGTCAGCGGGGCTCTCTGTGCTTCTTTATTATTTTTTCAGTGATATCTGATGACATATGATCAAATTTTATGCACATATAATAAATATAGAATGGAACGAGCCAGCAATAATCGAAAATTTATAGGACTTGATTCGTCCACATAAGCACTCTACCTATGGCCTTGTGCTTATGTGGACGAATCAAGTCCTATAAATTTGTTATTATTGCCGGCTCGTCCCATTCTCTCTATTTATTTTGTTTTGTATAACAAGCTCTTCCTTTCATGGCAGGGGAAACACAGTTGCTACATATGGAACAGAGACAGCGCAATACAGTACAACTGTATATTTGGCCATGGTCAATAGCAAACAGCGACTGAAGGGGCTAAGATTTGAAGTCAAAAGTCCCCCATTTTTCACCACAACAACCAATATCATTTTGATATTGAAAATATCTGAGTAAATGATGAAATAAATATATCTACACTATTACATCCGTTCAATGACCGATTCACACTGTAATTAACAACTTCATGAAGACAGTAAAAAAAGTAACATACTTCTTAAAAACGACCTTAAATTAAGATTTGTTGTAAATGTTTAAGATATCTGAAACCCATATACGCCGCCCTTATGTTTAAGATTAGATTATGTACTTGTATGAACCCAGCCCCCCCCCCCCCCCACGAATGTTTAACTGTAGGGAAAGCCTATAACCTTTCCCAGTCTCCATTCTAACTACTTGACAACAATCTATGTCTCATCAATGCCTGTCTATATGGGTAAGATTTTCAGAAAATGTACAATTGACCTTCACCAATCATCTCAAATAATCCAAATTTCAGACAGAAATAAAGTTTAAAATACAGTTCGACCTAACATACGCAGATTGCTAGAATCAATGCAATGCCGAATATACTCAAATTTACCTAGTATTGACCAAATTGCAGCCTAATTTAGCAGAATTTACTAAATGTGTACAGCTGCCAATTGTACAATTTCTGAAAATCTGACCCTTGTAGCTGTTGCAATTGTTCAATATTCAGGTTATCCACCGAGCCGTACTTTGATCTATTGCGTCTTGATTGATTATTCCCTCACTTGTATTTGTATTTAAAGATTTTTATTCAGCAAAATAAACATTATGTAACATTTACACTGTTCTCAGAGTCTGCTGGTGGATTACAAAAAATGATAGAAAAATTAGAATAATGGAAAATATATATTCGAGTTACCTGTTTAGGATTAAACTATTAAGAATAAAAAGAACTAAAAACCAAAATCTCATTGCGTTGTGTCTTATACAATATTCCTAAGGGTTTTTCCTATTTATGTATATATTTGATATTCAGAAATGTAGATTTCATTCTCAGAAAGGCTCAAAATCTCTCACAAACTCTCTCTATATTTGTATATATTTCAATCTCACATTTTTTACCTTCACTCCTCTCTATTCTATGTTCAACTAACTAACAATAGTCAAGAATACATAAAATATAGCATCTTGTACTAACATATATACTGACGCACTTGATATCATCTACAGTGCTGTGCAAGTTAGCAACAATATAACAACCTAAACAAAGCATTAGCATGATGTGCATATGACATGTCACATGCATTTCAGGGTCAGATTCTCAGAAAGTGTACAATAGGCAGGTTTACACATTTAGTCAAGTCTGATACATTAGATCAAAAATCATCAACACTAGATATATCTGAGTATATTCAGCATTGCCTTGATTCAAAGAATCTGTTAGGTTATGTAAAACTGTATTTCTAACCTTATTTTTGTCTGAAATTTGGATTATTTGAGAGGATTGGTGAAGGTGAATTGTACATTTTCTGGCAACTTCACCCTTCAAACGTAGATCTATAATCCCGAATCTTTATTTGCTTTATTTGACATATCATATATAATCTTTATACTTATTTGCCTTCAGCGCCAATTAGAGTATATTCCATCATACAACAATAGATGGTAGTTAGTGGTAGACCAGCTATAAGAGCTGAACTACACAGCCTGCTAAAATACCATATACCAATAGATGGTAGTATACTACTACCCCAGGAGTTAGTGGAAGACCAGCTATAAGAGCTGTACTAAACAGCATAGTATAACATCATACAACAATAGATGGTAGTATACTACCCCAGGAGTTAGTGGAAGACCAACTATAGGAGCTGCACTAAACAGCCTGGTAAAACATCATACAACAATAGATGGTAGTATACTACCCCAGGAGTTAGTGGAAGACCAACTATAGGAGCTGCACTAAACAGCCTGGTAAAACATCATACAGCAATAGATGGTAGTATACTACCCGAGGACTTAGCGAAAGACCAGCCATAAGAGCTGAACTAAACAGTCTGGTAAATCATACAGCAATAGATGGTAGTATACTACCCTAGGAGTTAGTGGAAGACCAGCTATAAGAGCTGAACTAAACAGCCTGGTAAAACATCATACAGCAATAGATGGTAGTATACTACCCCAGGAGTTAGTGGAAGACCAGCTATAAGAGCTTCAAACTAAAAAGCATCATAAATTATGACACAACAATTGGAGCTGAACTAAATAGCCTGGTAAAACCTGCAAGCTGGCAATATAACAACCATACATTATTGACGTATACAATATTAGTGATATCCTGTGCATGCTAAATGCGCAGTACCAGACTGTTGGTAACGCTAATAGCAACATGACCTCCAGTATATAAGGTTAATTGTCGCCAATAATTGATTACTTGCCATGGCTGAAGTAGTTTTATGTACGCGGGTATTTCTCTTTTAATAATTGAATAATATGAACTGCATTACTAACCACTGTGTTTCACATTGTTAATCTAGAGGCGGAAGCTCTGGGAGTTCTATGAAATAAATTATGGGTGAGATTGCGAGAAAATGTACAATTGGCCTTCACCAATCCTCTAAAATGACCCAAATTTAAGGCCAAAATGAAGTTCAAATTACAGTTCAACATAACCTAACAGATTGTTTGAATCAAGGCAATATTAAATATACTCAGATATACCTTGTGTTGACGATTTTTCGGTCAAATTTAGAAAAATTGACTAAATGTGTTGATCTGCCAATTGTACTTTTCTGAAAATCTTACCCAAATAGAGAGGCAACGCTTGAAAACAATTATGATTATTATTGCGTTTTTCTGTAACTTCAACATTATATAGACCTTAAATGAAATTCTTAAAACGAGAGAACATAACGAATATCAGGAGAATGTAACTGTTGTCTTTGCCTGAATAAAAAAAAAGAATGAAACGAGCCGCCAGCGGAAATATGTGATGTGTCACAGGGAAATGAGTCACAAGTCACAAAAGACGGATTTTGAGATATCATCATATTTGAAAAAGAGGAGATCAAGCTGATTACAATGATAGTAAACAGTAGGATATCTAAACAAATATTTCTATATTCTAAGTTTGATATTTTAGTTTTGAAAACAAAGTAATAAGTACTGCAATATTTCTTATTTCTTCTAGACTAGGGTAGCTCTTTGTCTCCCATCTATAGTCTTTCTGAAAAATAGATGGCACGGGATTCCTTCGTGCCTTTAAGCAGATTTGGTTTTTTTATTGAATTTGATTGAAAAACATGTTATTGAGGTAGAAACACGTTTCATCAGTGATGATACACTGCAAAGACACCGTTTAGCACAACGTATTCAATCTAAACGTTGTTGAACATGTTTGCATGTTCAACAACGTTTACAACACATTGGTGTAGACGTTGTTTGCACTAATTACGATTTTACAATCAAGCCCCGCGGTCCCGTCCACTGCGCTAAACGTTCTGCTACATGCTTTCAACTGTTGAAGACGTTCTTCAATACATAGCATCTTCAATACTGTTCAGTCCAACATTCAAGCTGCCAGAGAATGAATATTTTATTAAGTAGGTGTCTTAATTCTAACAACGTTGTTACAGTTATTTCATATCCAGTGCACTACACTAATAAAATGTATTTCTTAATCTAGTGTTCCGCTCTTTATACTACATAAGACACATAAAGCGGGAAAAGTGTAAGAAATAAAGTATAAAGTGTTCTATATATTAAAGATTATATCAAAGCAGGTCTAAAAAGGTGCATTATGCAGGGACTCCACTATGGGAAAAACGGCAAAAAACGGCTGCGACGAATTTTTTGCGACGAAATATCTAATCAAATTAGATATTTTGCAATTGTTGGCAACAAATAAATGTGTTGCCGACAACCTATTTTACCCCCTCTTCCACTAGAATTCTTAGTCATGTCGAATTTTCCGAATTTTTAGTCATGTCGGCGACGAATTTTGCCTGTCGGCGCCGTTTTTTAGCTATAGTGGAGTTCCGCTATTAAAGAGTAATATAGTATTCACCCCACCCCCCTCACGCTCAATTATAGATCTGAGTCCTTATTGAGGATATTTTCCTCTTTTTCCGCCCCTGCCCCCCCCCCCCCACCCCTCTCTGTGTCACCCCCCCCCCCCTTATTCTACAAACATGCTAACATGTTCGTATGAACAAATGGTAGGATAGGATATAATGGTAATAATATATTGAAACGATAGAATGTTTGTATATATTATTTATCCCGTGAATCTAATGAATGTATGTATAAGTAGTTTTATCCATCTCACCTCGTTTATTAAGAATTGTATATAATACAGACAGGTACCCTTTTTTCACTACATTATTTCTACTTCTCATATCTCACTTCTTCATCATCTTTCATATAATCATATATGTTTCTTATTTTTCTTAAGTAATCGTAAGTTGGCTGTATAGGATAGTAACTTTGAATACACAACAGGTTGTTCCAGCTTAGTTTAGGCTTGTTTCCAATTATAATCTTCCCTTCAGAACTGATACATTAAAACAATTCAATTTAGATGCACTCTCATAATGAAGCTCAAAATATAAATCCAGTAACCCATGAAATGAAGTATTGAAATTCCCTATCCTTAGGATCAATTGTTAGAAATTGCCATATATGCTTTAGTAATGTAGGCCTACACAGTCATTGAGACACTCAAGGCAGGTCCCATTGATCCCCATGAAATACATAAAGTAGAATTCACTTTCCTAGAGGAAGATTTGGTTCATTATGAGTATCCCTCCCGATCGAGTGAACAGAGAGTGGTTGTGGGAAATTGAGTCTTTATTTACCTTTCTGTATGGCTGGTGTAGTTACATATGAATTGGTAACAAAGCTCAATAATTAGGTTAATTACATATGGAGATAATTACAGGTGTAATTAATTAAGGAATGAATAATTACAGGAGTAATTAATTAAGAATATTATTAATAAATGGCCCCCGACTCGCATGATGAGAAGGAGTGGGAGGGTGGGTCAAAGAAGACAGAGGTAAGAGGGGTTAGTAGTGAGGAGACGCTGGAGGAAGAGTGAGGGGGACGTGCTGAGGACTGCACGCGGGAGAAGAGGAGAGATGGGGCTGGTAGGTGGCAGCAGGGGTTGGTTGTGTACCACTCCACCTGTCGCCACGTCTCTCAGGAGGATCACAATGCAACACAATCACTATATGTAATTGTGACATCATTACCTCTTAAAATTCCTAAATTTTCAACAAACTATTTTAGAAAAAAATCTTCATATTAAATTATGTACATTTTGCCAACAACGTGTTGTGAGGCCTGTTATCATTTATTCCATTGATCGCCTTGGTTTATATGCTCTTTATATTAGACCTTTGAATATTCAGGTAGATTGAGAGATTTATATTACTGTTAACCTATTTATTTTCGCACAGATAAATTTTCGCGCACTAAGTAGCCTCACTCTCTACAGGCGTCCCTCAGGCCTCCATTCTCGGCCCACTTCTATTCAACCTTTACATCAACTCTCTCCCCTCCTATATCACATCCACCAACCCCTCTTCTATCTCCTGTCAACTATATGCTGATGACACCGTCCTTTACACGTCAGCCCCTAGCATCAATGTTGCAGCAAAGGCAAATTGTTAGAAATTGCCATATATGCTTTAGTAATGTAGGCCTACACAGTCATTGAGACACTCAAGGCAGGTCCCATTGATCCCCATGAAATACATAAAGTAGAATTCACATTCCTAGAGGAAGATTTGGTTCATTACCTCTTAAAATTCCTAAATTTTCAACAAACTATTTTAGAAAAAAATCTTCATATTAAATTATGTACATTTTGCCAACAACGTGTTGTGAGGCCTGTTATCATTTATTCCATTGATCGCCTTGGTTTATATGCTCTTTATATTAGACCTTTGAATATTCAGGTAGATTGAGAGATTTATATTACTGTTAACCTATTTATTTTCGCACAGATAAATTTTCGCGCACTAAGTAGCCTCACTCTCTGCAGGCGTCCCTCAGGGCTCCATTCTCGGCCCACTTCTATTCAACCTTTACATCAACTCTCTCCCCTCCTATATCACATCCACCAACCCCTCTTCTATCTCCTGTCAACTATATGCTGATGACACCATCCTTTACACGTCAGCCCCTAGCATCAACGTTGCAGCAAAGGCAAATTGTTAGAAATTGCCATATATGCTTTAGTAATGTAGGCCTACACAGTCATTGAGACACTCAAGGCAGGTCCCATTGATCCCCATGAAATACATAAAGTAGAATTCACTTTCCTAGAGGAAGATTTGGTTCATTACCTCTTAAAATTCCTAAATTTTCAACAAACTATTTTAGAAAAAAATCTTCATATTAAATTATGTACATTTTGCCAACAACGTGTTGTGAGGCCTGTTATCATTTATTCCATTGATCGCCTTGGTTTATATGCTCTTTATATTAGACCTTTGAATATTCAGGTAGATTGAGAGATTTATATTACTGTTAACCTATTTTTTTTCGCACAGATAAATTTTCGCGCACTAAGTAGCCTCACTCTCTACAGGCGTCCCTCAGGGCTCCATTCTCGGCCCACTTCTATTCAACCTTTACATCAACTCTCTCCCCTCCTATATCACATCCACCAACCCCTCTTCTATCTCCTGTCAACTATATGCTGATGACACCGTCCTTTACACGTCAGCCCCTAGCATCAACGTTGCAGCAAAGGCAAATTGTTAGAAATTGCCATATATGCTTTAGTAATGTAGGCCTACACAGTCATTGAGACACTCAAGGCAGGTCCCATTGATCCCCATGAAATACATAAAGTAGAATTCACTTTCCTAGAGGAAGATTTGGTTCATTACCTCTTAAAATTCCTAAATTTTCAACAAACTATTTTAGAAAAAAATCTTCATATTAAATTATGTACATTTTGCCAACAACGTGTTGTGAGGCCTGTTATCATTTATTCCATTGATCGCCTTGGTTTATATGCTCTTTATATTAGACCTTTGAATATTCAGGTAGATTGAGAGATTTATATTACTGTTAACCTACTTTTTTTCGCACAGATAAATTTTCGCGCACTAAGTAGCCTCACTCTCTACAGGCGTCCCTCAGGGCTCCATTCTCGGCCCACTTCTATACAACCTTTACATCAACTCTCTCCCCTCCTATATCACATCCACCAACCCCTCTTCTATCTCCTGTCAACTATATGCTGATGACACCATCCTTTACACGTCAGCCCCTAGCATCAACGTTGCAGCAAAGGCCCTAAATACTTCAATCCCACACCTAGAAAACTGGTGCAAAATCAACAAATTGACAATTAACGCCAACAAGACCAAAATAATGGTTTTATTCCCTCCCCCAAAACCCCGGGCCCCACAAGTCGAACCCCCACTGAAATTTGCCATAAATGGTACCCAAATTGACATTGTCAATGAATTCAAATACCTAGGGTCAACAATTGATGACCGTCTAAATATCTCCCCACAAGTAAAACTAACCCTCAGAAATGCAAATGCAGCCATCGCCACATTCGCTAGAATAAGACCCTTCCTATCAATAAACATTGCCTTTCAAATACTAAAATCAATGATCCTCCCCCACCTTGAGTTCAACTCCTGCTTCCTAGACATGGCAAATACCACTTCTAAAGCAAAGCTAGAAAGAACACTCAGAAGAGCTGTCCGTATCGCCTCCCTATCAAGGAAAACCACAAACGTACATGAAATCATGTCCAAAAACAACCTCCTCCCCCTTCAAACTAGACGCACCCTTCAACTCCTCCTCCTAATGCACAGGAGAGCCAACAGCGGTCCCCCCCCCCCCCCCCTAACCCAACTACCTCTAACGAATCACGGGAAACTAGGGCCTCATCCACCTTTAACCTCCCCATTCCTCGCCCGAAAAGAGAGGCGTGCAGACGCACGCCCGCCTTTTCTGGAGGCACACTCTGGAATGATCTACCAAAACCCCTAAAAGATGAGCAAGACCCTCGAGCTTTCAAGAGCAAAGCCCTCCTATTCCTGAAATCAAATCGGTGAGATGACTATCCTAGTCAATTTAACGATCCTAATTCTATAATCACTCAGTAATAACATCATGCATTCCTATATGTCACCAATGAGGCAGTGGCAGTACCAAATATTATACTTGCCATTTCATCTTATACCACTTGAAGCCTCCTTTGACTATGTATCGCACTGTATTGTATTGTATTGTTTTGCATTGTACTATATCGTATTTAATTTCTGTATTGTATTATACTGCATTGTACTTTATCTTAAATAATTGCCAGAAACGTAGTATTTTTTGTTACTTATAGATGTTAACCTAAGTAGACTGCAGCAGCAGGTAGAACGCCACAAACCTATACTGTGTTACCTGTTCTTGACTGTATCGTGCATATTCGTCTTGAGAAGCTGGATAAATAAAATCATTAAAAAAAAAAAAAGTACTTTGGCACCTTTTCGCGCAGGTTTAAATTTGCGCAGCAAGGAAGACTCACACATTGTTTATGCAATAATAATACCTCGCGCAGGATTTACTTTCACGCAGAAAGGTGGGTGCGCGAAAATAGCGGAAAAAAAAATACTGCGGGAACATTAATACGTTTACAGTATTATATAACCAAAAGCATGTTATGGTATAATGAATTATGGCATCACACTATTTGATTAAATCATTTATGCTTTTTATAAATGCGTTCGAATTTATCGTTTTTCAGAGAGAGTATTGGGCTGGTCAAAAGCAAGAGGACACCACGGAGATGAGCCCAAACCAGAGAGTGGCGCTAGCAGTACCATCCATGAATATGGAATGTTTGTTTTAAGATTTTTATTCAGCCAGACATTATGCAACAGGTACACTATTCACAGAAAAGCTGATTTAATCAAGTGTAGAAAATTACAGAAAATTACAGAAAATTCAAGTAATAATAATCATTAACCTGGAGGTTATTACACCATAGGGTAAAATAATATTATAATAAAACCATACACCCGGGACTGTGTCCAATTGTCCAATTCATAACAGGCCATGTTTACACAACTAGATCAGGAAATATTCCAAATATACAAGAAGAGAATGTAGAGAGGTCGGCTACTGGACTTCAAGCCATGGCAATGGGGGACATGATGGCCAAGGAGGAAGGCCACAAGATGTTTTAACCCCATGTTGTTTTAATTTCAAAATGGAATTATATTTCATTATTTGGTTGTTGTTAAGAAGTATGTATATTTCAATCTAATGAGTGTGAAGTATTTTGTGTTTGGTTTGTGATGTAAGTATAGCCCTCGGTGACAAAGAGATCTGACATTTTTGTCATGTGTAAAACATTGATATAATGGTTTGATGTGGATATCTTATACTAAATGATTTATATGGTGTGCTCCATAAGGTTTTTATTTCGAAATGAAACAATAGTTTATGTGAGTTGTTTTAAAAAGCTTAATATGATTGCAGTGATAGGGAGCATGGGGCCATTTTGTGTAGACCCCTCACAAAAACAAGTTGATAACATTTCTGCTGCGATGTATGAAAGTCTATGTCTATGCTTGAGATTTCATGTTGGGTCATATTAATTGGTAATACTTATTATGTTTCGGTAATCATATTATATTACAAGACATTTGTACATAAATGTGATGTGTTTCAGGAAAATGAGTCATAAGTCGCAAAATTGATATTTTTCAAAGTGTTTTTTTCACAAGATCACATTATTGGAATGTTCTGATTTTTGGGGAGTTTGTCACTTGTAGTTATGTCAATCGATGTATCAAATTTCAGGACAATCTATGTAATATATCGTTTTGTTTAAAAGGTCCTCATATAGACTACATTTATCTTTCAGTGCGAAAGACCTGCTGTCAGCTCTAAAGCTACCATGCGAGTGGCGTCACGCCTACTGTGACGTCACGATTGGCTTCCATCCCAATCAGTTCTCACCCAGGTAACAACAATTGTTACCTGGGAGGTGCGCTGGTTGTAGCAACAAGTTGCTAGGTGTTATGTCATAGGCAACAAGGTTGCCTTAGGCATGACACTGTTAAACACTACCCCACAAATGGGTTAGATCTGTAATGTTAACACTTCCACACTCTAGCTGAGTGTGTTTGGCACCACATGGTTTCGGGGTTAGGACCCTCATCAGGCATTAGCTGTATTCACTGATCTAAGTGAGTTTTATTCATTTATTGATTTGTCCAAAATTGAACAAATAAAAATGCAAAAATACATATTCATGTACTTGATCTAGGTAGATCTAAGTACTATCATATGGGTGTACCTAATAGGCAGCTTAGTCTATTGTAACAGTGTACAATGAGGTTGGCTGATTATTGTAGGCTATAGGTGATGTTCAATGGGAACATGGTGGAAAGTGTCCACCTGGTCCAATGACATCTAACATTACTGTAGTATGCACTGTGTGCATACTTAGAGTAATGTGAGTATATATATATATATATGTACCTATGTGTATATATATATATCTCTGTCTCTTAGCTGTATGCCTCCAATCCAATTCCTATCTCAGCAGGTGTCACCCAGGTAATAAATGAAATTTTTTACGTGGCTAGTGGGTGACTACTACTGAGAAGGGCATGAATGGAGTGTTACAGTTCAGAGAAAAGTGTCCATGACGTTCATTCCCATAGGGGAGCATGTCTTTAGACGGTGGATCCATTTGTTCTCGACGTTGTCTCTCAAGGTTTTGCAAGAGGGATCGTCGACATGGCATCTGATGAATTCGACTATATGCACCTTCACATCCCCCCAGCCGTTGTGGCCTGGGAGGTTGAAGTGTAAGGCAGTACTGGTCTTGCGGGCATCGCCTCGGTTGAGGTCGTCCATAAGGTACTTATGTTGATAGATACGTTTCATCAGTGTGTTTTTTGTTTGTCCAACGTACTGTTGTCCACAAGTGTCACAGGTAATACAATAGATGAGGTTGTTGTTCTTACAGGTGACGTTCTGCATTGCCACATACGACCTTGCGGTGGTGTGTGACGTTATGCGACCGCTGATGTCAAGCTTGGGACAGTAGGGGCAGCCCTTTCTTTTGCAGATAGTGGTACTACTGCGTTCTGGAGGGTTGACGTTGGGCATCTGAGGTGCCGATTGGGATAATTTCGCTTGTATGAGACTATCACCCAAATTTGGTGGTCGGCGGTAAGCCACCACCACCCCTTTGTCATAGAGGTGTTTAGTTGATGACGAACGGCCTAGAATGTCCCAATTGCCTCTGATGCTAGTAGCAAAGGTGTGGCAGGTGGGGTGATACCTAGTGATGGCGACCAGTTTTTCGGCTTGTGTTTTCGGCCTCGGTGTGAGAAGAGTGTCTCGGTCTCTTAAGGCGGCCTGGGCGAATGCTCTACCTAGGATGGTGTCCGGGTATCCGCGTCTGAGGAAATGTATGGATTTGTCAAGGCAGTGTTTGACAAAGTCTTCATACTTGGAGCAGATGCGGCGTATACGGATGAACTGACTGTAGGGGAAACTTTCCTTACATGATCTCCAATGTGCGGAGGAGTAGTGAAGGAAATTGTTCACGTCCGTTGGTTTTCCTATAAATGGTATTGCAAATCGAATCTTACCTATATCTTCAATTTCAACCCATTTTTTTTAGTAATTTTCAATCAATTTGTATCCTCCCTTATTTGATTTTGTGAACGGTTATCTAAACGTTTTCTGATACGCTATTGAAGACGGTTTTTAATGCCTAGACTGTAATATAGAATCTAAACGTTTTTGAATATGGTAACGGAAAAAAACCGTCTTCTAAAAGGGGACAAAAAAAACGTCTTCAAAAACGTTTAGTACGAAGACGTTTTCAGTTGCTTTGTCTGATCTAATTTGAGTAATGTTCCATAAACTACTAACATTAACCACAGATATGAGAAATATGCTATGAGAAATTGCTCGACAAAAAAGAACCCATGCTTGGTTTTTAACAATTTAAAAAACTCATGCAATAGTAAATGGATGGTGTTGCAACTTGGACATTATCAAACTCCAAAAAGACACAGATAAGTATCTCTATAGAGAAAAATGGGTGACTTTTGACTTCAAACTTTTATTTGTCCACTGATGTACCGTTTGCGGTCTTAATGGAATTATAATGGCACTTTGCGGTTTGAGGCGAGAGGCTTTCCTTTCCTTATAAAAGGGACTTTCTCAACTTTGGGCCTAAATCACTGGAAATGGAATAAATGCAACAAGATGTATAAAAGATATTTAGAACATTTAGACACTTCTCATGTTTTACATAGGAATGTCAGATTTTCTGAAAATGTACAATTCGCCTTCATTAATTCTCTCAAATAAACCGAATTCAAGACAGAAATGAGCTTCAAAATACAGTTTAACATAATAGAACTGATACTATAAATCAATTCGATGCTGAATATACTCAGATATACCTGGTATTCATCATTCTTCAGCCTAATTTAGCAGCATTTCCTAGATGTGTAGAGCTGCCAATTGTACATTTTGGGAAAATCTGACCCATGAATAAAATCCATGTTTGTTACAGATAATCTCACTTGGAGCATAGTATAGGGGAGCAGTAGGCTTATAACATGTCCCCCCCCCCCCTCCCCGCCCTCCACCCCTTAGCCTGGCAGAGTTCAATACTTCACCCACCCACCACCCCTTAGCCTGGACGAGTTTAATACTGACTAATGAGACAATGGTGGCCTCGGGTCGTGGGACTAGAGCCCTGTAGGTGGCGCTGTAGAAGGTCACGTGTCCTCTCTAACAGGTGCCTTGTCTACCTATATACACAACTTATAAATAAAACATATTGTGATGTGTTGCATCAATGATGGCGATATTGACCAATCCCAGACGAGCATTCTTATAGCCGTGACTCAGGATTCCGCATATTCAGAATAAACCATGGCCGTCATCAACTGTTAGACGCTTACGATTTGATCTAAGTATGTTATACCTCATTGGTCATATGATGTATGTGACCATACTAGCAATAAAACATCATTTATCAATGTATGTTCGTTATCTTTTATGTTACACCTCTTGTAACACTACCTCGACCCACACACATTAATAATCAAAATCAATGGCTGTTCAACAAATGTTGCACCATTATTATTTACAACAGAGAGGGACTTTTGGCAGATAAGTACAATTTGCCTTTCGTGAAGTAGAAAATAGGCCGTTATCTATTTCCAATTAAAGAATGGGCCAGATTGTACAATGTCATAATGTACATGTTTATGGCGGAAATAAAAATCGATTATAAATATTCATTTTAGGCTCCTCTTTCTCTGCTGAATATTTGATATATCTAGGATATAAAACACTATAGTTTAGTGTCATTTGACGAGTGTATAAAACACTATAGTTTAGCTAGGATGTATACCACAATGTGAATTTGTGTTTTATTTCAATTAATGAATGTTGCTGTCTCTCCAATTTAAATTTTAATCCATTTTTTGCGAGTGTGACTCATTTTCCTGAAACACATTACATATGTCGTATGCTCATGGATGCTATCTAAATAGTCTCATGGGCTTTATGATATTTTGAGTGTTGACTAAACAATCATTATGCTCTGAAAAACAAATAAGCCTCGGTGTGGTCTGGAAGGAAATCCACCTATTGACTATTCCATCTACAGCAAATGATGACATCGAACTATTGATGACACATGAACAGTCATAAATATTACACCATGAACACTCATGCTATAACTGAGGAAGGCATCAAAACATCTGCAACAAAGGAACATCATAAACAATATAATATTATGAAAGGAAGAATGCTTAGAACATTTCGCTGGACAAACCGCTATTTAAATAAGTTTGAGTATATTAATTGATCTGTTGATTGTATTTTAGTTTCTGAAATTGTAATACCAAAACTTGATCAAACCTTTTTTCAATAAGGGCCACCAGGAAGATCACTATTGTGAGGGTCGAGTCCGAATCTTGATTATATATGATTGTATTATGTGTAATTGCGAATAAAAGTTCTATATTTATGTATATGGTCAATTCTCACGAAATGGGGGCAATGGGTGATTTCAGAAGTCATTTTTTCAAACTTCTCAGAATTAGGAAATTTTTGTGCAATGATAAATAGGGTATTTGGGAAATATAACCTGAAAATCGCTACTGGATTGGATGAATATTTCTCTCTCAGCATCAATTTGAAGTTTCAAGTTATTTTTTCTTAGGTGCCTACGTCGGGGTAAGCTTTGTTGATTTATGAGCTAAAACTGTGAGGAATTACTGCTCACTAAGGATTGGCTTTTATCATTATACCCTTCCTAACATATTGGATGACATATTTAATGAGTTTTGAGAGGGTCTATAATGTGTAGAGGTTTGAAAAAATGCCCCGATGTAGGCACCCCAACCCTGACGTAGGCACCCCACCCCCGACGTAGGCACCCCACCCCCGACGTAGGCACCCCACCCCCGACATAGGCACCCCACCCCCGACGTAGGCACCAATCTCAATCATTCACAAAAACGACTGGAAAACATTTAGGTATTTGTCTCTACATCTTGAAATCATCACACTGATAATTATATGCGTCTTATTAGGACTAATTAGAGTATATAAAGTCTACTTGCTGTCTCCATGGGCCTACATTAGGACGGGGGCCTACGTCGGGGGTGCCTACGTCGGGGGAGGGATGCCTACGTCGGGGTAAGTTTTTCTGGCCATTCAGTCAAATATTCCCCACACATGTCGTTAATTATGCTCAGAATTTGAACTCAATAATAGTAAACATTGCTCAAAAGGCACTAAGAGTTTGAAAGATGAATAATAATATAATAATCAAATAAATTGTGCCCCGACGTAGGCACATGCAGATTTTAGCCAAATTGATTTCTTTTCAAAAGAATTTGCCTACCATGAAGACAAAAAGGATGAGTCACACAAATTTGATTTTTTTCTTTCAGGAATATTATTGGCTTCATATGTATATCGTAGTTACCCCTGCTGGGGGGTAATTTTATATACTTTTTTACAGGCTTTATTGCCCCGACGTAGGCACCCTGTGATTTTAGCCATTTTTTTAAAGCCAATAATTGTGAATAAAAATAATATCTCCTATATTTTCCCCAGAATTAAACAAAAAACGCTTATTAAATGGTCGGATCCCTTTTATGAAGTAGGAATTTTGATATAGATTCATCATTTTGAGTGTCTACGATCTCATTTTATTTATTTCAGCTTTTAAAAACGTCAATTTTCAGCTATATTTTCTCCTTTTATGTACAAAATGCACATTAATAAAAAAATTCAGATTAATAAACTATATATGGCCCGAAAGCTTGAGGTGGGATCTAAATGATGGGAATGAAAAATAAACAAAAACAAATTAGGTCAGGTATTACATTCCACCGAGTTGTATTATTTTACTGTTTGGAATTACACGTATTATTTATATACCTAGTCCGTACTGTACCGTGGCTGTATATGCATTTACTTACAAATGGTATACATAATGATAGTGTACATTGGCTTACGCTATGACTACCTAGTGATTAAACTGTATAAACTATGAGTGACAAAATTAATTGTACTTCCTACGATAAACTGACATATATCACTCCAAGTAAAGGTCGTAAGTATTTTTATTTAAATATCAGATCCATTCTAAACAAATGGACAGAGTTAGCCATAGATCTGGCCGATCTGGACTTTGATATCTTTATGTTTGGTGAAACCTGGCTTAATGAGAGAATACTAAGCAACAACATAGCATTACCCGGTTACACGATTGAAAGACAAGATAGGTTAAAAGGTATAGGAGGAGGCTTATGTGCCTATATAAAAAATTCTATAACGTATGACACTGACTCTCTCCTCTCGTGTTGTAACGAAGACATTGAACTACATCTATTACTAATTAAGAATGAAAATACAAAGAACCTTGTATTAATTAATTCATATAGGCCTCCTTCTGGATCAGTACAGAACTTTACTGAACACCTATCTAGAATATTACAAGAAGTTAAGGTGAAATATGTAGGCGCAGAAATAGCTATTATGGGAGACATTAACATAGATGTTACACCCATCCAATGTAATAAAAGGCATGTAGAAGAAATACAAAAACTACTGGACGAATACTACTTGCAAATGCCAATCACCAAACCAACACGACTGGGTCTAAACGGTAAAACCACTATCCTTGATCACATATTGACTGATGTAAAATACATAAAAGAGTGTGGTGTGGTCAATTATAATCTCAGCGACCACAACATAATTTACTTTGTAAAAAAGAAAGACAGAGCCCGCTATGAGAAATGTAATTTTAAAGCCAGATCGTATTCGAAGTTAACGCAAGAAAATATAAGAAATGCAGTTGCAGATATACATGACTGGAATGAGCTAAATACGGTTCAGAATCCCAATCAGGCATGGAAATTTATTTATACCCGGCTATTGAAAATTCTAAATTCACTCTGCCCGAAGAAAAATTATAGAGCGAAGAAGGTCAAACCAGAATGGTACACCAATGACATTATGAATCTGGCATACAACAGAGATTATTACTTTAAACGTTATAGAAAAACCAAAAAGGAAGTCTTTCGAATAAGAGCTGTAGAATTCAGGAATAGAGCTACTAGTGAAATAAGACAAGCAAAAAGCAGGTATGTCCATAATTTGTTAGAAAGATATAAATACGATTATAAAAAATTCTGGCAGATCTTAAACATGTACCTCCCATTTAAGGGATCCAGTAAGATTATAAGCAGTATTGTGAATCCTGAAAACCAACAAATGGCACATGCCAAAATGGTACCAGATATTATAAATAAATACTTTGCGGAGATTGGCAAAAAAATTGCCCATACAATGCCAGAGGTAGACCATATGATTAGCTCTACCTATACGTTAAAGGATATGAATACATATCTACCAATGGAAGGAACCCAATATATCCCTCTTAATTTAGAAATATTTGATACACTTGTAGACGATTTGCACCCGAATAAATCATCGGGATGCGATGAAATCCCGATGAGGGCATATAAAATCTTCTTCAGGGTAATATAAAACCAAATGATATATGTGTTAAACCTCTCAGTGGATAAAGGCATAGTGCCTGAAATATGGAAGAAGGCTACGGTGGTACCACTACCCAAAAAGGGTAATCCAACACATACTAATAATTTACGCCCCATCTCTTTAACTCATGTTGCTAGTAAATTACTGGAAACTCATGTCAATAACCAGATACAGTCACTATTAGAATACTACCATGTTATATCCAAATATCAAGGTGGGTTCAGGAAAAATTCCTCGACCTCAGAAACGATAAATCTATTACTGTTTAAACTGATGAACAATATCAATACGAAAACCGATTCTTGTTTAATGTTCTTTGACTATCAAAAGGCATTTGATTCTGTGAGCCACCCAATATTACTCGATAAGATACAGGCATACCATTTTCCTGGTTGGTTCCGGAAATGGCTTACTAATTACCTTGCAAACAGACAACAGAAGGTTAAAACAGGGGAGTTTACATCTAGATACCTACCTATAAAGCACGGTGTACCACAAGGCTCAGTGTTGGGTCCCACACTATTTAATATCTTCGTAAATGATATCTGTAACATTAACATACATGGTGACATGCTCCTTTTCGCAGATGACATTGTATTAATCAACTCTAACCCCAATAAGATCGACCTAATGGCACAGTGCCAAGAGGACAGTATGAGCATAGCTAACTGGAGCCTGGTAAACAAATTATCCATAAGTCTACCAAAAACCAAATCGATGTATATACCTTACTTACAGAAAAATGCTTCAAACAACCCAAACACTCATATTGCTATCTATAATACCCCAATCGATTGGGTAAAGTCATTCACTTACTTAGGTTTAACAATTGACAACAAACTCAAGTTTGAGGACATGGATAATGGGATTATAAACAAGGCCAACTCAAGGATGTACAATATTTATATAAACAGACACGCCCTAAACATCCACACAAGGATGTTACTGGTGAAGTCGATGGTCCTAAGTCACCTTGATTACGCAAATGTATGCTACTTAAATTGTACCAAAGGAACGATACAACGGGCGCAAACCCTACAGAATAAGGCCCTGAAATATGCGCTAAAAAAGCCACGCTATTACAACACAAATATGTTACATGCCGAAAGCAAAACAATGACTGTCAACGAAAGAATGTATTTCAACTTACTGAAATTTTATCACAAACAAATCCATCACTGCAGAGTTGAGTGGATACCACGTAAAATACCAGATGTAAACTATGTATTAAGAGACAACAGGCTATTACAATTTGAGTTAACTCGTCCCTCTGACAATCGATATCAAAAGTCATTGGCATACACAGGTATCCGTATGTGGAACGACCTGAACCCAACTTACAAAACCATTAATGATTTAGTACTTAAACCACGGTCAGTCTAATGACATTGTGTTGCTGCCTGAAATATAGCACGAGGTACGAGTGCTATATTTCAGAGGCAGCAACATTGTAATAGCCTGTTGTCTCTTAATACATAGTTTACATCTGGTATTTTACGTGGTATCCACTCAACTCTGCAGTGATGGATTTGTTTGTGATAAAATTTCAGTAAGTTGAAATACATTCTTTCGTTGACAGTCATTGTTTTGCTTTCGGCATGTAACATATTTGTGTTGTAATAGCGTGGCTTTTTTAGCGCATATTTCAGGGCCTTATTCTGTAGGGTTTGCGCCCGTTGTATCGTTCCTTTGGTACAATTTAAGTAGCATACATTTGCGTAATCAAGGTGACTTAGGACCATCGACTTCACCAGTAACATCCTTGTGTGGATGTTTAGGGCGTGTCTGTTTATATAAATATTGTACATCCTTGAGTTGGCCTTGTTTATAATCCCATTATCCATGTCCTCAAACTTGAGTTTGTTGTCAATTGTTAAACCTAAGTAAGTGAATGACTTTACCCAATCGATTGGGGTATTATAGATAGCAATATGAGTGTTTGGGTTGTTTGAAGCATTTTTCTGTAAGTAAGGTATATACATCGATTTGGTTTTTGGTAGACTTATGGATAATTTGTTTACCAGGCTCCAGTTAGCTATGCTCATACTGTCCTCTTGGCACTGTGCCATTAGGTCGATCTTATTGGGGTTAGAGTTGATTAATACAATGTCATCTGCGAAAAGGAGCATGTCACCATGTATGTTAATGTTACAGATATCATTTACGAAGATATTAAATAGTGTGGGACCCAACACTGAGCCTTGTGGTACACCGTGCTTTATAGGTAGGTATCTAGATGTAAACTCCCCTGTTTTAACCTTCTGTTGTCTGTTTGCAAGGTAATTAGTAAGCCATTTCCGGAACCAACCAGGAAAATGGTATGCCTGTATCTTATCGAGTAATATTGGGTGGCTCACAGAATCAAATGCCTTTTGATAGTCAAAGAACATTAAACAAGAATCGGTTTTCGTATTGATATTGTATTGATATTGTTCATCAGTTTAAACAGTAATAGATTTATCGTTTCTGAGGTCGAGGAATTTTTCCTGAACCCACCTTGATAAGCTAATATTCAAAACCTCTATTAAAACAGCCATTCTTAATAAGGTTATCCAACCTGATGAGTATATATGAAATAGGCACACTGCCTAACTACTATTATTACTATTATTCCTACATATCACCCCCCCTGTACTTGGCTACTCTAAATAGGCATACTGCCTAAATATTGTAAACACAATTGCTCCTAATGTACCGTATTATTACCGTATTATTACGGTATTTAACTCCAAATACAAATTTACTTAGAATTAAGTATACTATATCGATCGACTGCACACCACTCTACTCCATGTGTACCTACTACGTTTCCATTTTTCTCTTATTTTAAATATCACCTCATCCCATCTCATTATCCCATCAATTTATAGAATAGTCTGTTCATAACACTCTAATAGACATTCAGCTCTTGATGTTATTATTTGAAACTGAAAGCTAACAAATTCAGGACCTGGCGGAATATAGGACCCCACCCTAGCCAGTACAAAGTTGAATAGATGGCACATGCCACTGTTTACACCTGAATAAAGAAATGTGCAAAAAAAAAAAAAAAATTAAAATGTATGCTCAGTGAACCTTGGAATCCCAAAACACTCATTGCCCCCATTTGGTGAGAATTGACCATATATATAAATATATAACCTTCCAACTGTACAAAACACAAATATGATGAGTCACAGAGAAATAATTCATTTGTCGCAACATTGAGTTTGAGATATCATCATATTTGATTGATTGATTGATTTATTATTGGTTTATATGTCTGCACACATTAAGTTGTCATGTTATTCTCGATGATAAATGTTCAAATGAATATAACTACGAGGATAGAAATATCGAAGCATTGAAAATTTAATGAGGAATGAAAGACTAAATTATCACGTATACGGCGTAAACTGAATTATTACATGGGTCAGATTTTCAGAAAATGTACAATTCACCTTCAGCAATCCTCTCAAATAACACAAAGTTCAGACATTTTCTGAAAATATGACCCTCATGTTGATCCGAGGTTGAAACAAAAATAGTGTAAACCCGCCGAACTTATGATATGATAACACAAAAGTATACAAAAAACAACCCAATAATATAGGTAAGAGGCTTAGGAATGTCAATTCATGACTTGATCACTTCATTATGGGACAGATTTTCAGAAAATGTACAAGTGGCAGCAGTAGACATTTAGTAACATCTGCTAAATTAGGCTGTAATTTAGTCAATACTAGGTAAATTCAAGAATATTCGGTATTGCATTGATTCTAGCAATCTGTCTGGTTAGGTTGAACTGTATTTTGAACTTTATTTTCGTCTTAAATCTGGGTTATTTGAGAAGATTGGTGAAGGCAAATTGTACATTTTCTGGTGACTTCACCCATATATTTATGAACAGAATACTATAGTATGAGACAATAGCTGGTGAGTATAGAAGTTAAAAACTGATTGATTTTCATGAAGATGCGAAATGATCAATCATTGTATTATATTACATTCTATTTTGATACACAGGCTGAAAATTAACGAAATAAGTATTACTACAGGGAGATATGTGATAGTATTTCAGGAAAATGAGTCATAAGTCGCAAAATTAATATTTTTCAAAGTGTTTTTTTCACAAGATCTCATCATTGGAATGTTCTGATTTTTGGAGAGTTTATCACTTATAGCTGTATCAATTGATTTATTAAATTTCAGGACAATCTATGTAATATATCATTTAGTTTTACAGGTCGTCATATGGACTACATTTAGTTACTTTACATTTTTTTTACCCCCAGAAATATTGGAAACTTTTTTTTCAAAAACGAAAATATCAAACTTGAAATATAGAAATACTTAAGATTATTAGACTGTTTACTATCATTGGAATCAGCTTGATCTCATCTTTTCAGATATAATGGTATCTCAAAATCCATTTTTTGCGACTTATGACTCATTTTCCTGAAACATATCACATATACGCAACCAAGAACCATCGGACGTACGTTTGGGGAAAGTGGCATTGAAAGGCCCTAGTGACATCATTCAAGGGTCACTAATCGGTTAATGGTCACTTTTTATAATAATGATAGATTTTTATTTCCATATCGCATTTACAACTGATGTCATACAATGTAGAATTAAAAGAGAGAAACCTTCTGTGAAAGAGGAATAATCTCTGTGATAGTCACAGCTCTTCCCACTATCCTTTAAAATGTTCAATGGTCACCTAATTTAGCTAGCAAACGTTTTGAATTCACAAGTTTAAGACACAAGCCTCAATCTTTAAGATTTCATTTTGTGTGAAAAAGTTGTATTTTCCGGGAATTTCACAAGTACATTTTGTGATGTGTATCATTCCGAGAAAAGAATCCTTGACACTTTCATAGGCTTACTTTAATATACGGTGTTGAAAGTTGGTACATGTATTCATATGAATATTAAAGAAGTTAATAACTAACTTGTTGGGTTTTGCTTGTTTAGAACATGACACTTGTTGCCATGTGGTATGTATACTCCTTCACATGACTGGTTAACATGTATTTATACCACTGCCCATGTTTTATTTATTTGAAGTGCCTGGTGTCTTATGAATAATGTCTGGCCGTTAATAAAGTGGTTTGAATATTGTGACTAAATGTCCATATTTTATTGCCTTAAGTGCTTACAGTTCAAGGATTCTCCGACTCAGATTGAAGGTTTAACGATTTGAATCAAATGTTTTATTTACTAGAGGTGCTTAATGTTCGTCAAATATCCTGTGTCTCTTGGAGATTTTAATATTTAAACTAAATGTGAACATTTGGTATTCTTGAAGCGCCTTTTCACGGAGGTCGTAAAGCTGTCAAACCAACACCACCCGTTGGACAGCTTCTCGCTAGTACCCCCAAACCCCTCCCCCTCTCTGCCTCCCCCTCCTACCTCTCCCCCCTCTGCCCCTCTCCCTCTCCCCCTGTATACCCCTCCCACCTCTCCCCCTGTATACCCCTCCCACCTCTCCTCCCCCTCTCCTCCCCCTCTCCTCCCCCTCTCCTCCCCCTCTCCTCCCCCTCTCCTCCCCCTCTCCTCCCCCTCTCCTCCCCCTCTCCTCCCCCTCTCCTCCCCCTCTCCTCCCCCTCCCCCCCCCTCTCCTCCCCCTCTCCTCCCCCTCTCCTCCCCCTCTCCTCCCCCTCTCCTCCCCCTCTCCTCCCCCGCTCCTCCCCCTCTCCTCCCCCTCTCCCCCTCTCCTCCCCCTCTCCTCCCCTCTCCTCCCCCTCTCCTCCCCCTCTCCTCCCCCTCTCCTCCCCCTCTCCTCCCCCTCTCCTCCCCCTCTCCCCCCCTCTCCTCCCCCTCTCCTCCCCCTCTCCCCCCTCTCCTCCCCCTCTCCTCCCCTCTCCTCCCCCTCTCCTCCCCCTCTCCCCCCTCTCCTCCCCCTCTCCTCCCCCTCTCCTCCCCTCTCCTCCCCCTCTCCCCCCTCTCCTCCCCCTCTCCTCCCCCTCTCCTCCCCCTCTCCCCCCCTCTCCCCCCCTCCCCCCTCACAACGTTGATGCAGAAGTCATTGCCCTGCCGCACTACATAATAAGATGACCTTCACCTTCAGATGTAAGACTTTGTGTGGCTGGGAATGTCCTCCAGCTGCCTTCTGTGTCTTCCTGTGCTCAGGATGGGTGTGGGTGTGGGAGGGGGGAAGTGTGGGGAGGGGGGGGAGGGAGAGGGGAGAGGGTGTCTGTTTAGGGAGGGGTGGGTTGGGGAGAGGGGGTGGTAGTTAACTAACTTGTTGGGTTTCACTTGTGAGGTGAAATATTAATGTTAATGGTATATGAACGCGCGGTCCAGACATGTCTATGTATGAATCATGAGTAATGTTACATACATCCCTGACTGGTTTATTACCATATGTAACCCAACCTGGGAATGATGCTCCCTTTTCTTTCTATTTCTATAGATTTCACTACCTGTCTACATGGTTCTTGCACTATAACTATATATATATACAGGATAACTAACGAGTTGTTTGAAGGATTGTGAATATTGCACGAGTTGTTGCGCAACTCGTGCAATATTCACAATCCTTCAACCAATGAGTTAGTTATCTGATTTATTATATATGCTTTTATATAAGACAGAACAATGAATATTTTGTAGAAATATTATCAAATTGTGACTTTATAAGATGCTTGATCATGTTTTTTTGTGTATAGGCCTATTGCTACCTATTGCTATGCACCACGCTGTTCTACCACTGTCCAGGCATCGCTGCGAGGAAAAGCAACTTGAGAAAAATAAGCTCCCAGTTCTGAATCAATTTCAGACACTTTCACAGCTTTAAATGGTTTTATAATAACAGTAATACTTTGACAAAGGGTAGACTTTGATTAAAATGAAAGGATTTTAGTTTATTAATTCATTTGAAATATATATGACACCTCTAGCTACTTTGGAAGTTACGACGATCTGCTGTTTGTTGTCAGTTGTTGTCAGTGGGCCACTGCAGGAAAATCGCTCCCGTTTTCGAATCAATTTTCATCCTTTTCACAGCTTTAGATAGTTTTAAAACCACAGTAATGCTTTAACAGAGGATTATACCTTAATAAAGATGAAAGTATTTTACTTTATTTTCTTCTTTTGATCTTTATTTCACCGTTCTGCCTCCCGTTCTGCCTACGTGCACAGCTGATCAGCCAAATGGCGTGATACCCGTCAGTTGGGCCTACGCTGTCAGAGGCGCCTTCAGTAGGCCACTCAGAGCGTGGAGTTGTATACGGCACAACTCAGAGCGTGAAGTTGTATACGGACATAACGAATACAATTCCACAATATGTTGTTTCAACGGCAACGCGTATATAATAAAAGTGTAGAAAGCATCATGCCCGCTGAGCAGTCAGTATGGTAATGGAGGAACAGGGCATTCAGACCAGTGCAGATGCATGAAACAGAGGGCAGTCAGGCCAGTGCAGATGTATGAAACAGAGGGCAGTCAGGCCAGTGCAGATGCATGAAACAGAGGGCAGTCAGGCCAGTGCAGATGCATGAAACAGAGGGCAGTCAGGCCAGTGCAGATGTATGAAACAGAGGGCAGTCAGGCCAGTGCAGATGCATGAAACAGAGGGCAGTCAGGCCTGTGCAGATGTATGAAACAGAGGGCAGTCAGGCCTGTGCAGATGCATGAAACAGAGGGTAGTCAGGCCAGTGCAGATGCATGAAACAGAGGGCAGTCAGGCCAGTGCAGATGTATGAAACAGAGGGCAGTCAGGCCAGTGCAGATGTATGAAACAGAGGGCAGTCAGGCCAGTGCAGATGCATGAAATAGAGGGTAGTCAGGCCAGTGCAGATACATGAAACAGAGGGCAGTCAGACCAGTGCAGATGCATGAAACAGAGGGCAGTCAGACCAGTGCAGATGCATGAAACAGAGGGTAGTCAGGCCAGTGCAGATGCATGAAACAGAGGGCAGTCAGGCCAGTGCAGATGCATGAAACAGAGGGCAGTCAGGCCAGTGTAGATGTATGAAACAGAGGGCCGTCAGGCCAGTGCAGGTGTATGAAACAGAGGGCAGTCAGGCCTGTGCAGATGCATGAAACAGAGGGCAGTCAGGCCAGTGCAGATGCATGAAACAGAGGGCAGTCAGGCCTGTGCAGATGTATGAAACAGAGGGCAGTCAGGCCTGTGCAGATGTATGAAACAGAGGGCAGTCAGGCCAGTGCAGATGCATGAAACAGAATTTAATCAGTATGTAACGTCTGTACAGGCAAGTTAATTAAGGCTATAAACTTGTATTGTATACCGGAAACATGTCAGCATCACAGAGTATTTTAAAGTATTCCAATCCATTGAGAAATGGCGACACAGTGGCCCAATCAATATGTGACATTGAAAATTCGAAAATTTATGAGCGAGTTGATTGACATCGGCAGAAGAATTTCGGTATGAAATTGTATGGGGATGTTAAGCTTGGGGTTCGGTATCGGGTCAGGATTCGGTCCGGATATTTTGGTTCGGTATCAAGGATAATGATATGGACAATTTGGGCGTCAGATGTCTGACATCCATATGTTCCATATTCACCTTCCATACTAAACAGTAGCTAATAAATATTCCATATTTTAAGTTTAATATTGATTTTATAGTTTGCAAAGTTTGGTGATTAATTACCATTAATAGCAGATCTTTGGATTCTGCTGGGGTTTTGGATAGTTATAAATTACTGTTTGGACAGGAAGTTGTCACACCAGAAAACGGATGCAGTAATTTATTTTTCGGATTCAGGGGTTTATTTTTCGGATGTAGAATTATTTTGCGGATACAGTTAAAATAAACCCCAGTAGGCGTTTCCGCTCAATCACTTACCTCATCAACTAGTTGTTTGTCGTCGATTCCGCGTTCATTTTTGAACGTGTATAAAGTCCTGGTCACACTAAAGTCATTCCTCCACTGTTTCCGATGGAAATATTAGCCATTTTTAAGTTTTTAGTGCATAGGGTTCGCCATAAGGTGACGACAGTAGACATCGTGCAAGCAATGGCTGACTCCCAGTGTCACTGTCAGTGACAATCAGACGAAACAAGCCCAGGCTATGTAAAACTCTACACAATATCTCCAAAATCACCGATAATGTTCCAAATATCCTTGTACTTAGCATGATCTGCTTGCTGAATGGTGGTAAGCAACGAAATAGGGAATAATCCATTTGTCAATTCCGCCACAGTAGACATCGTGCCGAACATCGTGCAAGCCTCAGTTTGTTGATGTGTGGGTCACTTTCGAATGAAATCCTCTGTGCGCTATATAGACTACCGTACACAATGCAACGCCAAGTGCACGGTGCACATGAGTGGCTATGCCGAAAGTTCCACATCTTTTCCGGTTTACCTTGGCAGGCACGTATGGCTTCTGAAATCGCCATTCATTGAATACTTGATTTCCGTAGACTAAATCTTCACTATCGGGCTAAAACAACATTTAAAACATTTCTACCGATTCAAATCTTTTATTTATTTCTTTTTTAAGTCCCTAGACACACGCAACACGGCATTCGAAAACCGGAAGTCTCCTCTGCTTTGGATAGCAAGCTGCGGATCCTTATAAAAACAGGCCGGCTTGCTGAACATAAACATAAGTAAATACGCACCTCTGATTGGCTGTTGTAGCTGGAGCTTCATTCGGCCAGCCGTCGCATTATCATGTAGGTTCCGACTAAAGCGTGCAAACTTGCGGGCATGTAAACACATGGTTTCTGAACTCGCCATTCATTTATTACTTGATTTCCATAGAGGAAAACTTCGCTATCGGGCTAAAACAACATTTAAAACATTTCTACCGATTCAAATCTTTATTTATTTCTTTTTTAAGTCCCTAGACACACGGAAACGGCATTCGTAAACCGGAAGTCTGATGCTTGGTTGCATGCAAAAAGTGGAAGCTTCGTTTGTTTCTGGAACGGAGAGTGCGGCTGATGTAAACAACATTCTGAAGTTATGATTACGTGTACATATGTGATATTGGTTAGAAATAGGTAAAATAATCTAAATATTAGAATGTGATGGGTTAAAATGTGTAAAACATCCTGATTTGGATGTTATAAAGGCTGCATTTGACTCGGTCCTTTCCATGTCAGATGTAAAATAGTAACCTATGTATTGGAGTTAAGGAGTTAAATTATTGGAGTTCTTCATGCTGTAAGTACATCTAAAACCTTTTTTTGAGCCTAATATTTGTTAATATGTGTTTAAACAGTGTTATTGAATCCAAAAATCGGCTATTAAAGTGATTAATTCCCTCGATTTTGTGTCTTCGGCTTTTGCTTGAAAATAAACCCCTCGGCCCTTCGGGCCTTGGGGTTTATTTTCAAGCAAATGCCTCAGACACAAAATCTCGAGAAATTAATCACATAATAAACTAACTAAATATACTCCACTAGGATGTCCTTCAAACCACACAGATATGTCTAATCGCTTTAGCGCATTATTCACTTTCACTTCAATGTTGACCAGGCCTCAGCCCACACTGACCACTCCTTGGCGCATGATTATAATCCACCTCCCTTGTACAATTCTCACTGGTAATATTAGTTCTTTAATCATTAGGCCTACTCATAACTCATGACTCATTGAGTACTATATGAGTGAGATTTCAGCAAATGTACAATTCACTTTCGCCAATCTTCCCAAATAACCCAAATTTCAGACGAAAATACAGTTCAAAATACAGTTCAACCTGATCAAACAGATTGCTAGAATCAATGCAATGCCGAATATACTCGTGTTTACCTAGTATTGACCACATTTCAGCCTAATCTGGCAGAATTCACTAGATGTGTACAGCTGCCAATTGTACATTTTCTGAAGGGCTGATCCATTTTCATTTCTTTTACACAATATTTATCATTTTTCAGCCTATTGTAGAACAATCTTTTAAAAGTGTGGAGCTGCCGATTGTACATTTTCTGAGGATCTGACTCTTATATAAAGTAGAAGAACAGGACCAAGATATAGTTCATGACCCTACTCGTACCTCATGAGGCTTATACTAAAAAATCTCTTGAGGGACGTATTAGGGTCAGATTTTCAGAAAATGCACAATTGGCAGCTCTACACATTTAGGAAATTCTCCTAAATTAGGCTGAAAAATGATGAATACCGGGTATATCTGGTATTGCCTTGATTTAAAGTATCAGTTCTGTTATGTTAAACTGCATTTTGAAGCCCATTTCTGTCTTAAATGCGGGTTATGTGAGAGGATTTTTGAAGACGAATTGTACATTTTCTGACATATCAAGTTGTCACTAGTTAGCGTTCAATACAGTCTAAAAGACATTATTTGGTATTGCGGCGATCATTATGTTAAATTGTATTTTTAACATCATTTCTTGCCTTAAATTTGGGTAAAATCGGTGAATTCTGTTACGATCTAACCAATACATTAATTGTACTTAATGTGTTTATATAAAGAACATTTAACTAGAAAAATGAGTTTCAGCAACTCTAACCTATATCTAAACGAAAACGTATTCGTATCTCTGATATTGAAACATATGTTAAAGGAAAAAAGGTTCAGCAAAACATGGCGGGAAAACGTAACGTAACATATCAAGCGCAAAATGTTTCATCTCACAATTTATTTTTCATACAGAAAAATGCGACGCAATTCACGAGAAAAAAGATACGCGTACGGTCACGTAATTGAAATACGTTTGCTTGCAGAACCTCCCTAAAACGTGGAGATATAGTTATCTATAATTTATCCATAATTACCTAAGCAACTAACTAAGCCAAACAATTACCATGATCACCCTTTCAACCAGTTAATCTTCCGTGCGACACATTTGACGTAATAGTTTTAGACAATGTACAATTCGCCTTCACCAAAGTATATATTCCCGTAGGCCTATATCCATGCGGAAGTTTGAAAGACAATGAAGCACTGACGAACAGCAAATACTCTGGCATCTACTATTCCCCCATGATGAGTATGTGGGTAGGATTTTCAGAAAATGTACAATTGACCTCCACCAATCATCTCATATAATCCAAATTTCAGCCAGAAATAAAGTTCAAACTACAGTTCGACCTACGCAAACAGATTGCTAGAATCAACGCAACGCCGAATATACTAGAATTTACCTAGTATTGCCCAAATTGTAGCCTAATTTAGCAGAAATTACTATATATGTGTACATCTGCTAATTGTACATCTTCTGAAAATCTGACCCACGGTTGTAATGCTGAAACTGTGTACATACACTCAATGATGGTTACCAGGTATAACTGCCTATAGTACGTACATTGTCATGCGTTTCAGGTAAATGAGTCACACGTCACACAAATTGATGAGATAAAAATGAATTCTGAGCAAGTTCGTGGGAAAACATTTGGAAAATCATTGTTTAGCAAATTGTGACATTTTCTGGTCCCACATTAAATAAGGGATTATGTGGGTGAAATCGCCAGAAAATGTACAATTCACCTTCACCGATCTTCTCAAAAAAAAAAATGTAGACAAAAATCTGGTTCGAAATTCAGTTCAACATAACCAAACACATTGTTTGCTTGAATCAAGGCAATACTAAAGATATTCAAATATACCTAGTATTGACGATTATTCAGTGTAATTTAGCAGAATTTACTAAATGTATAGATTTGCTGATTGTACATTTTTCTGGAGATGTGATCCACGTATGTTGATAGAAGGGTGAAATTGTCATAAAATGTACAATTCACCTTCACCAATCCCCTCAAATAACCCAACTTTCAGATGAAAATAAAGTTCAAAATACAACAGTTCCCCCCTTACCTAACAGATTGCTAGAATCAATGCAATGCCAAATATACCCGAATTTACCTAGTATTGACCAAATTGCAGCCTAATTTAGCAGAACTTACTAAATGTGTAGAGCTGCCAATTATACATTTTCTGAAAATCTGAGCCAGAAGGCGGTGGTTTACCTTAAGGCTGTGGCGGTACACGTCCTGTCTGTGCAAGGGTTGGGCGGGCAATGAGAAGCACTCGTTCACTCTCTCACACAGGCTACTGCAACCTCTCCCCTACCGTACAGCCTAACGCAGACATACTCACCTCTAGTCCCTCCTCTTGGACTTAATAGGGGATTTGTATAGCCGCCATTTTAAATTGTGATTCGCATGGAATTATGGGACTAATGGTACAGTGTAAAATCTATAGAAAACATGTTATGTTCAGCATGGAATATTTATCAATGATCTCATGTAGCCATTTGTTTTACAGGATTCCATGGAACAAGACCCCATCATGTATTTAGTTTTCATAGATCATTTATAAAAGCGTTCATTCTCTCACACAGGCTGTAACCTCTCCCCTACCGTACAGCCTAATGCAGACAGGTCAGATCGCCAGAAAATGTACAATTGGCAGCTCTACACATTTAGGAAGTTTTGCTTAATCAGGCTGAAAAATTATGAATACGTACTGGGTATATCTGAGTATATTTTGTATCGCATTGATTTAAAGTATCAGTTCTGTTATGTTGGACTGCATTTTGAAGCTAATTTTACTCTTAAATGTGGGTTATTTGAGAGGATTGGTGAAGACGAATTGTACATTTTAAAAAAATCTGAACCATTTATACACACTCACTGTGCCTACCTCTAGTCCGTCCTCTTGGACTTAATAGGGGATTTGTATAGCCGCCATTTTGAATTGTGATTCGCATGAAATCATGGGACTAATGGTACAGTGTAAAATCTATAGAAAACATGTTATGTTCAGCATGGAATATTTAACAATGATCTCATGTAAATATCCATATGTTTTACAGATTTCCATGGAATAAGACCCCATCTTTCATATCTATTAATTTGTTTTGTATTGTATTTGTATTGGCCAGACATTTAACAAGATAATAGGGGAGTTGCATAGCGGCCATTTTGAATCTTGATTCACATGGAATTATGGGACTAATGGTACACTCTAAAACCTATGAAAAACATGCCATGTTCAGCATGGAATATTTATCAGTGATCTTATGTCAATGTCCATGTGTTATACATGTTTCCATAACACAAGACTTCATATTTCCCATGATGCATTTGGTTTTCAATAATAATATATACAAGCTATGATATCGATGAAAACATTCTTGCAATTTTCGGTAAAAACTTTGCCAAATATTTGGATGTCAGATTTCAACAGAATCCATCCCAGCATGCACTGCAGTAGACATGCGCAGTGAGACATGCAAACCCCCTATTAGATAATACGCATAACCAGCAAATATGATTATTTTTCAAGCGTTGCAATCATCTAAATGATTTATTTATTGTGGTCTGGTTGTGGCCTGAAGCAAAGATAGTAGCACCTACTATAATCTTGGCCTGAACTGAACAGCAAGGCCACCTGGCATCAAATGACTGAACTAATGGATCGATATAGTTGAGGATACTTCCATCAGGTGGCGCCAATGCATACATGACGTACATCGCCTGTGGATGAGTGAAATCACCAGAAAATGTATTGTATTGTATTGTAATAGTTTTATTTCCATATCTTATTCTAATACATCATGGAAAAAGGATCAAAGAGGATAAATTATATTATCTTACAAAACCTTCTGTAAACAGATCTTCCAGGTCACCCTATTTTAAATGTTTGATTTATTGTAGATTGTGTTGATATTAAACTTAGTACAGGCTTTTGGATGCACTATGTGCAGTTCTAAAAAGAATAAATATTACATGTTACAATACATTATTTTATATAATAATAGCAACATTCTTAAAGTATTAACATGCGTTTGAAACTAAACATCTTATGTTTCCTAATTACAGTCATTCAATGACCGTACTACTTGATATAGCAATATAGTAGTACAGTAACTTCAGTATAGCTTCTTTATCTGGAAACACTGCTACTATTTTATTTAAGTCCTGGTCTTACTAATAATATTGATAAGAACAATGTATAAATCTAAAAATGTATAGAAAATGTACAATTGACCTTCCCCAATCCTCTCAAATAACCTAATATAAATCTAAGAGAAAAATTAGGTTAAGAATACAGTTCAACATAACCACACAGATTGTTTGAATCAAGGCAATATTAAATATACTCAGATATACCTAGTGTTGACGATTTTTTCACCCTAATTTTTTTTTTAAACGTTTTTATTTTCATAACACACTGAAACATGGCAGATTTGAACACTTCGCTTGGCCTCAAGCGTTCTTCGGAGCCATCTGCTCAAATTCAATATAATAATGCTATTAGCCTTTTCAATATTTACAAAAACGGTGAATTCTTCATTAAATATACAAGATATGGAAATCAGATCTGAATTCTAAATCAAATAGTGGTGGAACAGGATGAAAAGAGAAATAATGAGAAATGAAATAGTACATAAATTATCTATAATCATTTAAAGGTCATACGTGGGAGGTGAGAGTGGAGCAAGAGAGAGCCGAGCAAATTACCTACTCATCTTTATCCAGATAAAATCGTTTGATATGATTTTTAAACATTAAGTTGTCATGAATATTACGAAGGTCAATCGGTAAGTTATTCCATGTTTAGCAGACATTATACACACCGAGTATTTAGCATTGTTCAGTTTAATTTTAAAAGTTGAGGCGGTAAACTTGTTAAAAAACCGCATTGGTTCCAAGAAGGAGATAGTTTCCTCCGATACCAGATATTGTGTTGTCATACGATACATATAGGACATATATACAATGTCATATAATACATAAATATAAATATATATAGATACATATGGGTCAGATTTTCACAAAATGTACAATGGGCAGCTGTACACATTTAGTAAATTCTGCTAAATTAGACTACAATTTGGTCAATACTGGGTAAATTCGAGTATATTTGGCATTGTATTGATTCTAGCAATCTGTTTGGTTAGGTTGATATGTATTTTGAACTTTATTTTCGTCTGAAATTTGGGTTATTTGAGGGAATTGGTGAAGGTGAATTGTACATTTTTTGAAAATCTGACCCATATAGGGCATATACTGTTCGTCAGTACCTTATTGTCTGTTCAAACTTCCCCATGGATATACCGCAATATATGACATATACATCCGCGTGGCATTATGAGGGTCAAGTCGCCAGAAAATGTACAATCGCCGTCACCAATCCTCTAAAAAAACATAAATTTAACACAGAAATGAGATTATTCAAACTTAGAAGAATTCAGAACTGTGCATACTATATTTATTGTGATGCCTCTTGCTTTGTCATATAATACACATGTAAATTTAATTAAAAACCAAATGAATATCGGGGTCACCATTAAGGTGGATTGTTCTCATATTTTGTACATTTCTGTCCACTAGTTCAAATTTGACTTACAAATATTTGGCAACATTTTTATCGAAAATTGCAAAAATGTTTTCACCAATATCATAGCTTTTATAAATGATCTATGGAAACCAAATGCATGATGGGAAAGATGGAGGCTTGTGTTATGGAAACATGTATAACACATGGATATTGACATTAGAGCATTGATAAACAGTACATGCTAAACATGGCATATTTTTTTATAAATTTAAAACTATACCATTAGTCCTTACATGCGAATTAAGATTCAAAATGGCGGCTATACAAGTCCCCTATTAGGGTGACGAACGCGTTTATTCAAGAGATCTGATCTAAATGTGTATTTTATTGTATTTTGAACCATTCTTATCTTTTGTTGTTATGGCGGCTATGCAACTCCTCTATTGTACATTTAGTGACCCTGATCTGACCCATATAATGTGTCGGCTGTACTGCATGTCCTGGATGTATATATATGTCTCAGGGGATCATTGCCACCAGTATAATATATATGTCTGAGGGACACCATACGGTGACACACATAACAAGTAACGCCATTAACACGGAGTAAGATTGGAGACGACACTACAGGTAGGTTTCATTCCTTCACCTTCACCTACACACATATATATTCATACTTGATTCTTATATTATTATTTATAAAAATGATATTCTATAAATATATACATTTCTGCTTAGTGCCATACTGAAAAGGAATGGTCCCTCTCAACGTACGTTCTACGCTGAGATCGTCCAGGTATCCCTTTACATCATAGTGTAATATAATGGAAAAAGATATAATACAGTGACAGCGTTGATACATATTCAAATTCAGTGAGTAATAGTTACAGTTTGTCCTAAATTGGCAAAATGACGGCTGTGGCAACGTTTTTTTATAGTCTGTGAGTTCACATTTTAGTGCCATTAATTGTATAATAATTGTATAATGATTGTATAATAACCTTCTGTTGAAGGCTATGTAAGTTTGAGTTGTTGTATACTATCATAGGAGTTCAAAACAGATCAATAGCATGACAGTAAGATACACACGACAACCGATGGCAACATCGAGCTGTACCTGAAACATTAATACATTAATAAAAAACGTTATTATACGATTGTATTTCGATTTCGCATATACAATCGTTGTCATACATGTTAAGTGCATAAAGATAACGAAGAGAATGGAAAAGGAATATTGTCTGTGACTGTCACAGCTCTTCCAAACATCCCATAAATGTTTGAATACTGATAGAAAATAACGGTACTAGGTGATACAAGTTGACTAGTAAACTAGAGCAGATACAAAATACAGGATAAAATACACGTTACAAAGAATGTGCACGAAACTGTACATGCATATGGGTCAGGTTTTCAGAAAATGTACAATTGGCAGCTCCACAAATTTAGGAATTTCTGCTAAATTAGACTGTAAAATGACGAATACCGGGTATATTTGAGTATATTAGATATCACAGTGATTTAAAGTATCAGTGTTGCTATGTTAAACTGCATTTTAAAGCTCATTTTTGTCTTAGATGTGTGTAATTTGAGAAGATTGGTGAAGGCGAATTGTACATTTTCTGAAAATCTGACCCATATACAGGTGGGTGTGCAAGCACCCTGTCCGACTATTGTCGGTATCTCTGGTCATAGCTACAAGTAGCCATGCAATAATTAAGTATAGATTTTTTGATCTCAGGCCTCTTTAAGAGGTCTGAGATCAAATGAGTCACTACGAAATGTGCCAATCATTCTTCATCTGATAACATTTGTAGCTGTATGTAAGGTGTTAGAGCTTAGATATGACATCAGGGGAGCATGCCATATCTAACTCACTAATCAGTGATACATTTCGCACTGTTATGCCAACACCTCAGCCTCTTCACCCCCCTCCCCCCCCCCCCTCCCTCCCCCCCACCTTCCTGCCTCACCCGGTCCTATACCTAGTCGCGCCAATCCCTTCTCGTGACGTCCTCTTCGCGCCCACCTTACCGCTACGCGCTCAATGGGCCTGGGTGGCCTGACCCCACCGCGACCCGGTCGCACTGCCCAGTCAGAGCCTATGTTACCGTATACATTGATTAATGTATGAGAAGGGTGAATACTCATGGGCCCGCTCTTTGATTGATTGGTTGATTGTTAATTATTCTAGTCTATATTTCTTTGACTCTATTTCTCTACATATCAGACGTTACATGTAGGCTTTAAGCAAACAAAATTATGTACGCAAAAATGCCATGGGATATTGGGGAAGATCAACTCTGAGCTGACAGGTCTCATCCCATTTCTCACAAATGTGTTACTGTACTGTTGTACAGTTGAAGGGAAATTATTCATGTATTTTTATACTTTTGACTTTCAATAAATAGTGCTAGTATTCTTATATTGCCCCCCTCACACACACACACACTAGCACGCCCCTTACCTGTCAGCTTGAAGGGCTACGGTCATGACTAATTTCTGGCTGATCAACATGGCCATTTGCAAGGGTTTTGACTCTGACTGCTGAGGGAATGGTTCTAATTCCTCCTCAAAGCTCCACTCATAATGCACCGATATAGAATAAATCTTTTTGTTTAATTTAGACCCACATTTTCTCCAAATGTACCTCTATGTTTCAAGTCCCCCACATGCTTTAAAACCCGCCGTTGCTAGGGGCAACTGAATTCAATACCCTCTACTGGTCTTTACAGTTTAACATTTCAGAAAGACAGATTTGTTGATGTTGTATCTACAATTAGGAATTAACAGATGGTTGAACGAATTTAAGCTTAAAATCATATCTCACAATGTCAGAATAATATAGCTCTTTTTATACGGTTCTTACAAAGAAGTTACAGAGGAAATACATAAAGGTGGAGGACGGGGGACATGGGGGTTGGTAAATGACACAGAGAGAGGCAGAGGGAGAGAGGAGAAAGATCGAGAAAAAGAGAGTGTAAAGGCCCATTCACATTACATTACGGGTCGGGAAATTAGGACCGGGGCTCCGAGAAAATTTTAAATTAAGCCTCCTTCAAATCTGCAATGAATGCACATTAATAATGTCTAACTAAATTCAAATGACCTCACGCTCTCCGCCTGGACAACAAGTTAATAAATTGACATCGGACACAAGTAATTCGGTCTGAGAATCGTTTCCATTGGAAACGCCAGGTATATAAATTAAGTTGACACTAATTGTAAAGTTAAATAGATAAACCAAACTTAACTTGATAATTTCTTAACTTAGTACTTGTTTAGCTTTAGCATCACTCGCTAGAAGGTATTTGTACAGTTTACAAACTGTATTATTGGCGAATATTAATGATATTAACAATAATAACAGTAATAATCGTTACCACAACAACAAGTTTAGATATGGTCGGCGACTCGTGCAGTAAGATCTCTATACATGGGTTAAGTCGTCAGAAAATGTAAAATTCGCCTTCACCAATCCTCAAAAATAAACACAATTTAAGGCAAAAATAAGGTTTAAAATGTAGTTTATTAAACCCCAGCTATTGTATGAATGCAATACCACATGAACCCAGATACTTATACCTAGTATTTATCATTTTTCAACTTGATTTAGCAGAATTTACCAAATGTATTGAGCTGTTGATTGTACATTTTCTGCCGATCTGACCCATAAGAGATTAATGTCAGGACGTTCATGCTCTGATTGCCTTGCTCTCATGTACTCGGGTCAGATCGGCAGAAAATGTACAATTGGCAGCCCTACACATTTACTAAATTCTGCAAAATTAGGCTGAAAAATGGTCAATACTAGGTATACCTGAATATATTTTGTGTTATGATGCTTCAAAACACTATTATTATGTAACTGTTGTACCTACGGGCTACTCAAAACCACTGTTAAAACTTATAAGTGGAATTCGACTATAGGCACTCATCCGAGGAAATGATATAATGTATCATCAGTGATCAAACGACCTAATTTGTAACTCTCAACACCTTTGCAAATAAAGAATTCTTGAAATTGAAATTGAAATTGAAAAACACCTGTCTGGTTATGCTGAACTGTATTTTAAAACTTATTTTTTTTCTTAAATTAGAGTTATTTAAGAGGTTTGGTGAAGGTGGATTGTACTCTTTCTGACGATTTCACCCACTCAGCAATAAACACTGATATAGCATTAATACCCAAGGTTTTGGGTGGTCTGTTGCCTGGTAGACAATTCGAGGGGCGTTAGAATTTCCACAAGGCAACAGACCACTTAAGACCATCCAAAACCTAGGGTATTAGTGCTTTTAGTTTGGTCAGATTCCACTGAGGGCTATTAAGAAAAAAAGATTCACCGACCTCTAAACCTTTTATTTACCAGTTCTTTCGACGCCTATAACCCCCATTCCTTACCTACCGGATGTTGCGAAAGTGATTGCTGTGGTCTATTGTGACAAAAATACACCCCAGAATCTGACCAAACCAGGTCTAAAAGTTGTTGTTGTTGTTGTATTTTGGTTTGATTTGAGACAGTCTTATGATCCTGTTTACTGAGTGATATGTATGAAATGGCCAACCGTACAGTGGAATGTCAGACCAGCAAAATGACACAATATAACAAAATATATAAAACAAAATTAGATTAAATTAAAAATTAACATGATTAAACATTATCGGAGACGTTTCTCCTCGGCAGAACCAGTCATTACAATATTGGTCTCTAAATCCATGTACAAAAATACTTGAAGCAAATACTTTATTAATAGAGGTAATATCTGGTAGTATTGTTATTACTCTGTGTTATGTATTAACTAGGTCTTGTTATGGCCACCTGAGAACTGTTTATAAACTCAATTTTCTATCTCGTGTAACCTGTTTTCTAGGACTAACAGTAATACTACAAAATATCAATGGAAAACCTCACTGATTGTTACCCCTACAACTGAATTGTTAACCATTAAGGAATCTTACATGCACAATTCATCCATAATATAGGTCAGATTTTCAGAAAATATACAATTCGCCCTCACCAATCGTCTCAAATAACACATATTTCAGACGAAAATTAAGTTCAAAACACAGTTCAACCTAGCCAAGCAGATTGCTAGAATCAATGCAATGGCGAATATACTTGAATTTACCTAGTATTAACCAAATTTCAGCTTAATTTAGCAAATTTTCCTAAATGTGTACAGCTGTCAATTGTAGATTTTCTGAAAATATGACCCATGTACAGGATAACAGAAGTTTGTTTTCTTTCTATCTTTTCGTCATAAGCTCTTGCATCCAGTACAACATTTTCAGCTTATATAAACATAATTAAATAATAATACAATTGCTTTATGAAATCATACTTTCAATAGTTAATTAATTGAGCTTTTATTTCTAATATCTAGTGAAGTAAGTACAGACATCTTAATCCGTCGTCAGACTATTAGCCATCCAACGTTAACATTAAAATTGTATTTTAAAATATTGTATATCCTAAATGATACTGACTCATACATATACAAAACTTAGAATACATATGCTACATATGGGTCAGATCTTCAGACAAAGTACAATATGGGATGTGTATGTCTCACTGCGCATGTCTACAGCAGTGCATGCTGGGATGGATTCTATTGAAATCTGACATACAAATATTTGGCAACAATTATATCAAAAATTGCAAGAATTTTTTCACCAATATCATAACTATGAAAACCAAATGCATGATGGGAAAGATCGGGACTTGTGTTATGGAAACGTGTATAACACATGGATATTAATAATAGAACATTGATAAATATTCCATGCTGAACATGATATGTTTTCTATAGATATTATTTATTTTACATTGTACCATTAGTCCCATAATTCCATCAGAATCAAAATTCAAAATGGCGGCTATGCAAATCCCCTATTGGCAGATCTACACATTTAGTAAATTTTGCTAAATTAGGTTGGAAAATAGTCAATACTACGTATATATTTAGTATTGCCTTGATTCAAACAATCTGTTCAGTTGTTGAACTAGTCTTTGAAACTCATTTTTGTTTTAAATTTGTGTTACTTCAGAGAGGACGAATTGTACAATACATACATATGTGTCAATACCGCATCCGTATTGTCGGTACTGACATCAAATATAGTATAGGATACATTATCTGTGGTGACATCAACAAGGCAGACAGCTCAGCTCTGTGTTATGCTTCCTCTTATATATTGCATAGGTGGGTCAGTTTTTCCGAAAATGTACAATTGGCAGCTGTACACATTTAGTAAATTCTGCTAAATTAGGCTGCAATTTGGTCAATACTAGGTAAATTCTAGTATATTCGGCATTGCATCGATTCTAGCAATCTGTTTGGTTAGGTCGAACTGTATTTTGAACTTTATTTTCGTCTGAAATTTGGGTTATTTGAGAAGATTGACGAATTTGGATTGTACATTTTCTGAAAATCTGACCCACATATATGTTGCAGAAAATGGGTCATGGATATTCCAGTCCATCAATACAGTCTCTTTCATAATAAGTTCTCAGTATCATCCAATTGCTTTACTTAGTTATCATATCGGATCGCAGAGCATCTAGTTTTTTCTTTAATAAAAATATATGATATATGTTTCATTCCTGTCTTACAGTTTTTACACAAATAAATAAATTAAAAACAAATTAATGTGAATGGGTTATCCATACGGCAAGTTATCTTACAACTGACGGTGTATACTTGACTTATAATAGTCAACACTGAGAACAGATTATTCACGTTTTTAAAAAAAAAAATATTGGACAAAGTTTCATATAATGATAATTCTCATTTGCCAAGTACAAACAAAATCTCATAATTTAATTACTGTATACTCCTTCCACTTACCATTTAAATTATTAATATCACTCGACTTCATTCTAGATCATCTATATGGGTCAGATCGTCAGAAAATGTAAATTCTGTTAAATTAGACTGTAATTTGGCCAATACTAGGTAAATTCGAGTATATTCGGCATTGCATTGATTCTAGCAATCTGTTTGGTTAGGTTGATCTGTATTTTGAAAGCCATTTTTGTCTTAAATTTGCGTTATTTGATAGGATTGGTGAAGACAAATTGTACATTTCCTGAAAATCGAACCCATATGATAATCAATGTTGACACGAAGTTAACATTGGTTCATACAGATTATTAATTGTAGTTTAGCCCCAAACAGTAAAACCTACTGCCAGCCCCAGGTACCCCCAAAATGAACACATTCTGACCAAGGATTCTGTTAGAATAAACTTTTTTTTAAAACAGATTTTATTTCGAAACAAATTTCACAAGTGTGATACCTTTCAATGTCCGAAAGTATTTCTGCTGTAGATACAATTTACAATAACAAAGGATTAATCATCAGTACATTAGCAAAGATCTGATACGGCAATATTATGCTTACACGATTTTACAAGAGACTCATTTAATGTGCCTCCACATTAATTGCCACTTGTGACTCGTTGTCCTTATTTTTGATTGATTGATTTGGTATCTGGGTTGATATTGATATCTGGGTTCATTGATTGATTGTATGATTGTTCTTTTTTTTTTTACTTCAGATTTTCTTTGCAAGTCTGGCTACTGTTCCTTGCTAAGCATGGATTTATAATAAACTTCTATTTGATTCGTCGCCTAACTATGACATGTGCCAGTGCATCCTGGGATGGATTCTGTTGAAATCTGACATACAAATAGTTGGCAACATTTTTATCGAAAATTGCAAGAATATTTCACCAATATCATAGCTTTTAGAAATGATCTATGTTAACCAAAACCATGATGGGAGAGATGGGGATCTGTGTTATGTCTATTCCAACCCATCTAAAATCGTTTGACGAAATTTTTAATTTTGTCCAGTTGTGTTTGGTACAGGAACAGGGTTTCTAGAACGTAATATGAGTGGATTTGGTAAGATTGTCATAATAGCTGAGAATGTTGCTGATAAGTGGGTCAGATTTTCAGAAAATGTACAATTCATGTTCACCAATCCTCTCAAATAACCCAAATTTCAGGCGAAAGTTCAAAACACAGTTCAATCTAACCAAAAAAATTGCTAGAATCAATGCAATGCCAAATATTCTTGAATTTACCTAGTATTGACCAAATTGCAGCCTAATTTAGCTGCTAATTAAGGAAAATTTACTAAATGTGTAAAGCTGCTGATGGTACATTTTCTGAAAATCTGACCCAAGTAACGAAACAGGCCAGTAGGAAATAACCTGAACATGTCAAATTGATGTTAGCTTTTTATTCAGAAACGCTCTCATGACGACACAATTATTTCTTTTCCCCCATACGCTGGGTATCAATTCAATATGTCAACAAATGCCAGTCTCCGGATCGATTTATATCGACATCTTACAGTCACTCACTACTTGCTTGTGAGTTCATTTTGTTTTGACCTTTGTATTACTTGTGTCAAGATACACTTTACAAAGTTCCCCCTCCCCCGTGACTCCCAAATGGGTCAGATTTTCAGAAATTGTACAATTAGCAGCTCTCTATATATATTTAGTAATTTCTGCTAAAATTTGCCAAAAGAAATGATAATGTTTTTCGTATATCTGAGTATATTTGATATCACATTGATTTAAAGTATCAGTTCTGTTATGTTAAACTGCATTTTGAAGCTCATTTCTGTCTTAGATTTGGGTTATTTGAGAGGATTGGTGAAGGAGAATTGTACATTTTCTGAAAATCTGACCCAATACGAACCCATGCATGATCTTCTTCTGACCAACTCTTCCTCATTCTCCGCATACAGTAGCAATCATCTATTCATAATCAATTGAATACAATAGGGGATTTGCACGTGCCACTGCGCATGTCTGTTACAATGCATCCTGGGATGGATTCTGATGAAATCTGGCATACAAGTATTTGGCAACATTTTTATCGAAAATTCCAAAAATGTTTTCACTAATATCAGAGATTTTATGAATGATCTATGAAAATGAAATGCATGATGAGAAGGACGGAGGCTTGTGTTATAGAAACATGTATAACACATAGATATTGACAGTAAAGCATTGATTAATAGTCCATGCTGAACATAGCATGATTTCTATAGATTTTACACTGTACCTTTAGTCCCATAATATCATGTGAATTAAGATTCAAAATGGCGGCTATGTAAATCCCCTATTCAAATAGTTGTTATTATATAAGGTGTGTGTGTCGGGAGGTATACAAATAGATACATCAGAACACGAGTTTTCTGGTCTTTCACTATGTTCCTTGAAAACCAGCAAACATACATTTCCAATTATAGTGGCGCCCCAACAACTTCTTTTAATAATCTTAACAATTACAGTATTCAGTTTTAAAATTACTAAACATGTTTCATCTGACATCTACATCTAGAAGCAACGAGTGAAAATGTCTTTTGTATGTATTTCATAAAAATTATGTTGGTCTTGGATAATAGAAATTATATTGGTCTTGAATAATAGAAATTATATTGGTCTTGAATAATAGAAATTATATTGGTCTTGAATAATAGAAATTATATTGGTCTTAAATGAATAATACAAAATAAATCTAAGTGACTTAAGAATCACTGTTTAAAAAATTGCCATTAAGGCAACTCCACTATTTTGTATTTAAATATGTTATTCAGCATTGAGCATTATGTAATACACTATTCTCAGAACAAGCTGGTTTACATATACAAAAGACAAAATAATAGGAAAAGCGATACTCAAATACGTGGAGTTTATAGTGATAACAAATTTGTAAAAACCATAACCTAGGGCTACGTCACTGAATTCGACATACAAAAATAGAATTGTCCAAGGTGACACACTTCATACACAAGTATTTTTGTGTGAGAAAAGAACCCAAATAAAGGATCTGAATGTATACCAAGTATAGATTAATTTTTTTTTAAAATGTCGTTGGAAATCGGAGGTACACAGGAAGCAGAGAGAAAGTCTTTCTATCACCGAGTAGCAAATAATTGAACTTCCAAACTTCCTAGGGAAAGATGAGAGTGCTCCCGCATGGAGAGTGATTTTTTTTGTTTCACTTTTTAAATAGAGAATCATTTTCATTTCCAAAATCATTTTGAATTTCAAAATCATTTTCCATCTCATTTCAAAACTAAAATCCCCCTTTTTTTAATGTTTGTTTCAAAGTCATATGCTTTTCATTTCCGTTTTGAATTTTATTTCAAGACAACCTAGATCTCGCGAGAACTTTCACGCACGTTTTCATTTCCATTTTGAGTTTGATTTCAAGACAATCTAGATCTCGTGAGAACTTGTGAGAACTCACAAGACAAGCGTGGGTCACCAGGGCCTGGTAAGGCAAGCCTACTACCCAGAGAAGCTGTTTCAACTAAGAATTTCCCAATAAGAAATTAATGTAGGCTAGATTGATATAATTATGGATGGATATAGGCCTATTAAGAAAATGTAGTTTCTTGTCATAGGGCGGCGTGGGAGGCGGGTTGAGGCAGAAGGGACAGTAACAAACCTATGTGGGTCTGATTTTCAGAAAATGTACAATTGGTAGCTGTACACATAAAGTAAATTCTGCTAAATTTGGCTGCAATTTGCTCAACACTAGGTAAATTCGAGTATATTTGGCATTGCATTGATTCTAGCAATCTGTTTGGCTAGGTTGAACTGTATTTTGAACTTTATTTTTGTCTAAAATTTGGGTTATTGGAGAGGACTGGAGAATTTGAATTGTACATTTTCTGAAAATCTGACCCATGTATGTTAACTAGTAGGTCACAAGCATGAAGCGATAGCTGATAGCACTCGGCCCATCTTGGTCATCATCAACATGATGTTTGCCAATATATATGGGAAGAAAGACACATCTAGACAAAAACCTGACTCGAGAGAAAGATTACCCTACCCTTTTACTAAAAGCTCAGAATGTGTGGTTAAATTATTTATTCATTTCACCGCTGCTGTGTGTGTTTGGAGACGTGTGGTCAGTTCAGTCATCCAGAAACGAGTGCATGGATGCTGTGGGGTGAGGTACGGTGGCCCAGGAGGGTTAGACTCTAGTGGTGCTGTGACCTTAACCTTGGTTGACCCCAGCGTGGTTGAGATATGTATTCATCTCCTAATCAATTGACTCAATGACAATGTTACATTCCACAATCAAAGATAATCTGAAGTAACAGTGGGCCTAATGAATAGAGATGTCATAAGTGGGCCTATCGCCAGTGCCTTGTTTTGGTCTTAATTGTCCCAAATCTCGTGAGATCTCAGCTTGTCCAAATCTCGAACAGGCCCACTTCCATGTGAAATCAAAACGAAAATCAAAACGATAGTGACATGTGATATTGAAACAAAAATTAAAACGAAAAACGGAAGTGATTTTATTTCTTAAAATGAGATGCAAAATGGAAACGAAAATGATTTTGGAAACGAAAATGATTTTCGTTTTTAAAAATGAAAACAAAATTTTACTTTTCATCACATGAACACTCTCGTCTTCTGTACATCCTAGGGAATGAACAGTATCAGAATAGGTTTAATAAACAATTTAAATCAAGGTTAATTGTCGATATACCTGAAAAGCTCAGTCACATCTCAAACTAAACGATACATTACTTACAATAAAACCGAATAAATGAAACTGATTTATTCATTCTCATCGTTCATTAACAATTAAATTAACATTATCACCATTAATACCATCATCATCCCTATATATTAACACATGAATGTATCATATTGTCTACGAAAATAAAGAATTGAATATTATGTAACATAGACACACATGAAAAAAGCGATGTGAGGATCACCTGTGCATTTCTGGAGTAATGAGACATTTTAAACAAGTTTTTAAAAAGACTGAAACATTGCTAAGTGGAGGCATTGCATTGACAAATCCATTTTTTTTATTCAATTTAAGGCCTATACAATATTTAAGCTTATATTTATATTTATTATCATAGCAGTGATTAAACACCGGGAAGTCAATGTGCCAATTATTTTTTTATTTTTTTTCAAGGACATGCAAGAATAAATCCGAGGATTTCCCTTGAAACCATGTCTTCCCATCCCTTTCCCAGTAACCTTACTTCCTATTGAGTCAGAGAATGGAGGATATATAGCGGTATAAAACAGCACCCAGCTAGGAAGTGAGCTCATGTAGATCTCACTATGAGCTCAGAAACTTCTCATGTATGTGATATCAGAACTGTGAGGTCTGGGTGAGGTTTTTGTGATCTTGCATATGTGATCTCACATGAATGGTTTCAGTGTGATCTCAGTGTGAGTTCACAAGTTCTAGCTCACATTTAGCTAACAGCTGTGATATCTCAGTGAGCTCAGAAACTTCTCATAGATGTGAGATCAGAACTATGAGGTCTGGGTGAGATGTTTGTGATCTTGCATATGTGATCTCACATGAATGGTTTCAGTGTGATCTCAGTGTGAGTTCACAAGTTCTAGCTCACATTTAGCTAACAACTGTGATATCTCAGTGAGCACAGAAACTTCTCATAGATGTGAGATCAGAACTATGAGGTCTGGGTGAGATGTTTGTGATCTTGCATATGTGATCTCACATGAATGATTGGTTTTTGGCAACATTGGTAGAGTGCCAATTTTTGAGACATTTGACCCACTAGTTGTCGGCTATCCTGTGCCGATGGAAAAGAAATAACCCCCCACAATTGTTGGCTCATGTCTCTAGTTTTCGTAGATACCAAGGAGAAGTCAATCGGGCCAGAAATAAAAGCGTAGCAGTGTTTTTGTGAGGCCATGTCTGGTCGAAATATAAAATCTTCCATTATCGCCATGCTGAACGTCCCGCCGATCAGACATGGCCGATCGTTTCGCCACATCGTAGACGTTGTAGACATTGTTGAGAGTTGCCATTTGAGAGACTGAAAGAAGACATTACGGACTATAGATGCTGCAAATTTCGAAACGTTCGACGGAGATTCAGGGTGTTTTTAGAGCGCCCGGATTCGGAACAAAAAAAAAAATCGGGACCCCACAAAAACGATAGTATGCCGTAAGTGGTTTTGACTTTTCCCGAATTTCTGACGGGGTGGCATCGGCCGATCCGTGCACAAAAGATATACAGACTTGACCGTCAATGTCTCTAGATCATGCAGGTCTTTGGTTTGAATCGATACGAGCAAGTGGGAGGCTATGAGAGACCAAAACTCGATGCAACCTCCAACCGGGCCAAGAGCAACATGTTTGGGCGATTTTTGTACAACATAACAAAAACGGAACAGTCGATTCGGGCCACTTTTAGGGCAGCTAGGGCTTAGATTTTCAAGTATGGCATGCAGCGGGGCCTGTTCCACCCTGGTGCCAAAGAAATTTCGATTCCAAGCATTCCTTCATATTCAAAACAAAGGATTCGTTTGAGATTGTAAAGTGGGTAGGAAGGGTCAGACTTTTTAGGTACATGTCTATGGCAGAACAAGTGAAAAATTCGACTTTTTTCTGGTGGCCCATAGAAATTTTGTGAGATATTGACCTAGTCCAGTTTTTTTTAAACAGATTTTATTTCGGAACATATTTCACAAGTGTGATACCTTTCAATGCCGAAAGTGATTCTGCTGAAGATACAAATTACAATAACAGTTTAATCATCAGTGCATTATCAAACATCTTTAAGACACTATTATAACACTATTATACTTACATAATTTTACAATAAACTCCTTTAAAATAATGTGCCTCGACTAGACAAGAAGTAGACCGTATTTAATACTAGTTCTTTTTTTTTTGAGTTTTGTTGCCAACTAAAATACAATGGTTCAACATACATGAATACAATACAATCAATCAATCAATCAATCCGCAATTTATAAAACAATGATATAATTAGTCTGAATAGACCATTGGCCTTATCAAGTCCTCAATCAGTGAGAGTCACAAAATCCGGAAATAGTTCCAGATATAATAATCAAGTCTGCGTTACATACATTTTATAGGAACAATATGCACACGTGTCTGCCGCCATTACTGTGTCTTCAAATATAATTTTAACTTACTCCAAGGTTTAACCTTTTCCAAGGGAGGTAGTTTATTCCATAGTATTGGCCCTTGGACATGAGGAGATCTAAGAAATTTGTCAGATGTAGGTTGGAAGACTTTTAGATTAATCCCAGCGGCAAGTCTAGTTTGCCTAGGCATAATTTGAGTTAACTCAGGATTTTTCACTCTTATGGCCATTAGACTCAGAATTACCATGTTTCCTCTCTTTTGTAGGTCATCAATTTTTAATAACCTTTTTATTTCTAGGGTCAATAAGTTTTGATTTACAAAAACAAGTCTTAGGGCCCTGTTTATAGATGTTTGGACTTTACCAATGATATTAGCTTTAGCCATATTGTACATTAGCAAACCGTACTCAGTAAGAGAGATAACATGGGATTTTACAATGGCCCTGGCAATATTCACGTCTATGTAATAACGGATGCGTGCAAATTGATTAACCTTGGCCTGGACCAGACCCTTCATTCGTACAAAGTGGTCATTGAAGCTCAATGATGAGTCGATTGTATATCCCAGGTATTTTACTAACTTTGCCTTAGTTATGGCCGACCCATTGATATAGATATTACCTAGGGTATTGAAATTGATTTTTTTCAAACGGTGTTTTGACCCTAAGATTTGGACCATGCTCTTTTTGGAGTTGACGCATAGCTTATTATGGTTCATCCATTTAGCAATATTAGAAGCCACCGTTTGAGCACCCAGCATACATCTATCTAGGTCCCCTCCCGTGATTGTAACAGCAGTATCATCCGCATAGATGGTCATCTTGATGTTGTCACCGACCCCAATATTTTCAATACAACCAGGCAGATCATTGATGTAGATCAAGAAAAGGAGAGGCCCAATTACACTTCCTTGAGGTACGCCATTTTTGATAACAATCGGTGTGGAAAGGACATTGTTCAAGTAAGTTGATTGCTTTCTGTCTACAAGATACTCCATGATCAACAAAATTAAAATAGGGTTTACTTTATAGTGCTGCAATTTCTTTTCAAGTATGACGTGGTCTATGCAGTTGAACGCTTTTGAGACGTCAAAGTATGTTGCCACAGTGAGGTCCCCTTTATCAATTCCTCTGATTATAGGCTCGGTAAACTCCAGAACAGATAGATTGGTTGAGTGACCCGGCCTAAAGCCCCCTTGTTGTGGGACAAACAGATTGTTCAAATCCATATGGTCTCTCAAAGATATACACATGAAGTTTTCAAGAATTTTTGAGGGGATAGGTACAAGAGCAATAGGTCTTTTATTCCCAAGTAACCGGGGGTTGCCTCCTTTTGGTAAGGCGATAACATTATAGCTTTTCCATTCCTTAGGTATACTCGTACAATGCACACACGCCTTTAATAACTTGGTAAAGGGGTTTGATAACCTCTGTAAATAGAATTTCAGGACCTTTGAATCGACCCAGCTGAATCCACTATTTTTTGACACATTTATATCATCAATTAGTTCTAATACAGCTTTTTCAGTGATAGAAATCCTCGTACTTACATTTGTTACAACATTCTCATTCAAGAACCCGGAGAAGTCACCAGAGGGTGCTTCTTTTACATTTCCCATATCTCGGAAAACTATATTGAGACCATTACTCGCGTCTTGACCTTTCAAAGCAATACCATCATGCAAATAGCTGTCGGGTACTTTATGAGAGTTGTTTTTTCCTACAAGGTTATTAATTTCTCTCCAGAATTTTTTGCTATCCTGACCTGCATTTCTAAAAAGGTTGTCCACATGAGTTTTACGTGCTCGCCTAACTAAACCCGCAGTTATACGTCGAGATTGTCTTGCATTTACCCAGTCAACTTCGAGGTTGGTTCTTCTCGCCTTTTTGAACAGACGGTCCCGCTCCTTAATGGAGGCATGAGTCTGGGCGTCGAGTATCATTTTACCTCTAGTAATATTGACCATTTCTACAATCGGACAAACAAAGTCAAGATAGTTTAATAGATAATCCTTCATTCGTGCCCAGATAATTTCAGGCGAACCAGTGTCTTGCAAGAAGAAATTGTCAACTGTAAAGACTCTGTTTATATAATTATCCAATTCTTGCCAGTTAATACGATCATATCTTCTTCCCAGAGTAGAAGATTTAGTGACAGGAACATACATCTTTTTTATGGTCAGATATACAGCACAGTGATCAGATAAGTTTGTGTTTATAACCCCTGCTTTTTTTATGTGGCAGTGGTCGGTAATCATAACGTCAAGAAGACTTGAACCTGAGTGACTATACCTAGTTGCACAGTTGATCAGTTGTGTCAGGGACAGTTCCCCTATGAGGTGAGAGAATTCAGTAACAGATTGATTATTTTTATCGAGGAGATTCAGGTTGATATCCCCACAAATCAGAATCGGATAATTTTTAAAATTCACCTTGATATAATCGACGGTTTCTTGTAACCTATCTATAAATACCCTCTTGTCCCCCATAGGAGGTCGATATAAATTGACCAGGATAATGTTTTTTCTCCTACCAGGCTTAATCGAAATAACTTGCATTTCAATATCGGGAGTACTTAAGTTTTTCCCTTCCAAAATATGTGGGTCTGATTCATAATCACAGCTTACATAGCAACACAACCCTCCTCCCAGTTTCACCTGCCCATTTACAGTAGTGGCTCGATCAACTCTAAACAAATCAAAATTATTATTTATAATCAGATGAGAGTTAAGATCAGCAACATTTAACCAGGTTTCCTGTAATGCCAGGATTTTAGTATACCCTTGAAGAAGAGTGTCATATACCTCCAACACCTTTTTTCGCAATGATCTAACGTTTAGAGATGCCACTGTTAGACCTTTACAAGCGCTTACATGTTCAGGGCTATCCAACTCCATTTTTTGGAATACATTTTGTCATCAAATCATAATCTTGGCTAGCTTTTGAAAGGAGCGTAAAAATATCATTTTCATGAACATTCCTATAGGGCGGATTGTAAAAACTGTACACAACATCGGCATATATAAAATATGAGTCATGATTTCCCTCGCTAGGGTTAGCAATAGCATTGTCAGGTTGACATACATACGAGCACGCTTTTTGTCCACAACTAGCGGTAACTATCTTACAACTAACACCACAATCACCTTAAAATTACGCATATAGTTTGCAGAAAACAATAAGTGCTTACCATAGGCGCTAATGATGTACATGGAATAACAGTTCTACCAGTAAATAACGTCCAACCTCTTTGCTGAATCACATTCTGCTTGCGAAATGTCCGGCCGACTCCATCTTGGAATTTTAGGCCCGCACTAAATAATCGCGCTATCATCAATGGTTGTCAATACATAATTAAACCGAACCTTTACAATTACGCACATTCAAGTGCTTACAAAATTTTAACGAGATGATATCAATTAATTAAGACTAGTGATTAATAGCAGAACGCATTTGAGAAGTAAGAGAAGGGCAGGTAAATTATACACTTGCCTTTCCTGCCGCAGCGTTGAGTACTGTTTACCTCGCATAACAAATACCATGAACTATTTGCACTCATCTGACCCAGTTAACCCAAACAGCTGATCGAATCGGCTATGGGCGCTCTGTTACTAGGAGGAACATTAGGATAGTAAATCTGACATCTTTTCACAACTAGTAATATAATCTCTACTTTGGACAGTGATATACCAGTATACCAATAGTTGCACTTATTATAGTTTGACCGGTCAAGGATTACCGTACCAGATAAACATTACCACGAGGCAACTCAGCAATATGGCGGAATATGTGACTGACTATCATTTCCACGAGGGCGTGTGCCCAGATTTTGCAGCTTTGAGTTCGATTCTAGATTCGTTCAGTGAGTCGTTTACTGCTGACATGTCCATTCTGATTATACGACGCTGGATTCGACTTGTAGACTGTGTATCATACGGTGTGCTGGCCGTCATATTGAGCCCTCTTCGCCGAAGGGTGGGTTTCGAGGGAGCAGCCGATGCGTTTAAAGTTGAGTTGGCCGAAGAGGCAGAGCCATCAAGCTCCATATCGCATTCGTCGGATACGTCAGCCTCATCTATGGATGTGTCAGCTACCCCCTGTGTCTCTCCAGACAGTGACTTCTCTTCCTTGGACGGATACCTGTGGAAATATCTCGGCTGAGACTTTTCTACAGTGCCTGGTGATAAGTCTTTAAGCGGCGATGGTTGAGGAGGAGGAGAGGTGGGCGTACATAGTTTGTAGTCGTCGCTGAACTGCTCTTGCATTTCTTCCCTTATTGCCATGAGAAGTTTGCCTTGACGATTTTCGCCCTTCCAAGTATGGTATCTCAAGCTCACGGAGCCAAGAAAGCCTCCACAGCCCCACTTGGTGTCAGCCGTGGCCTCAACTAGCTCTATATCTTTAGTCGCCATAAGAGACATACGTAAGCTCCGGTTTTGAACAAACTTGGCTTTCATCACCGACTTGAGATAGGATTCCTCTTTAGCTCTCCATTCATCGTCGACTGCAATCTTATTGCTGGTTTCCTTAATGGCAAAAGGATCTCTCATGTCAGCGACCCTTTTGGCAGTGCTCAAACGACCATTCTTGAGTGCTTTGATATATACAAATCCATGTTCCACTGAAGAGAAAGGCAGTTTCTTTATCATAATATCGCAGTGAAATAAGTTACTTGGCCACGCGTAGGGACCCTGGTAGGCTATGCATCCCCCGATTTTCTGAACTTTGAGTGATTCAGGATGAAGACATTCGGGAAGCGTGTCCATGTCAGCCATACCATACGTTATACCTTTGATTTGGACCTTATCTCCCTTAGCTTTTGCATTAGCGTCAATTGATTTCTCCTGTGCCCTTTTAGTAATTAGCCTCATCATTCCTCTAGCCCTTCGCACTTCTGGATTAACATCGTCCTCGAAGTTCCAGTATTTGATGGAAGGAAATGTGGCTGGAGGGAATAGATTTTTGTTAAACAGTTTTCCCTTTTGACTCATGAAACTTTTCTTGTCGCTTATCGACTTGAAAACAACCACAAGGGGGTCGGGACGTTTGCTTTTACCAGAAAATTTGCTAACAATCCTATACACTTCATCAAAGCGATTTTCTCTGAAGTCCTTAATTAGGAGGCTCACGATCTTAGCACATGTAGTTTCATCACTCTCATTTCTAATTTCCCTTACACCGCTGAAAACCACAGATTTCTGTCGCAGCCTAGTGTCCAGGTCGTTATTGATTTGTTTCTGCACTTTCATCTCAAGGTTGAGATTTCCCACCATGGATTCCAAGGAAGTGACCTTCTTTGCAAGTGATTTAGTAAGCTCCTGTAGAGCGTGCCTTTCCTTAATTTCCCCCTTATGTGAGGCAGCTAATTCGTTTACAAAGGTTAGGGTGCTTTCAGCGTATTCCGCCACGTCATTATAGCCCTCAACAACATCGTCAATATCAGCTTTGGCTGCAATCAAATCTGCGGAAACACTTTCAAGATTCATCTTGGGATCGCTGGTAATACTACTCACAATTTCAGTGTTCGAACTATCAAGTATGTCATCGGAATTGCAGAGAACAGAAATCTCAGAGGGATTGGTAGCTTTCTTCTGATCGGGAGAGGAGCCTGTACCCGCACTAGCTCTACGCTTCATTGTTATACATGCCTGAGGCTTTGTTGTGTTTGGCGCGAAGTTCAGACACAACCACTCCAATATCGCCCACTGTGATCGATTGAGAGTTGAAAAAGAACAAATATCGTCGAAATGAGGATTACACACACAGCTGATTGTTTTACAAGTGTCCGCACAGCCGAAAGGTAGGGTCCAAGCTTTTTCTTTTTGGTAAAATCCTGATTTGTGGTGATAAAAACTGGCTAGTTTTGGCTCGTTGACTTTAGGCACGTCTGTACGTGATCGACGTACGTGATCGACGCCATTATAGATGTTTTTTCCCCTCTTTTCAAATCTGGCCTCCAATTTTTTCTATTGGCATTATTGGCGACGTTATTGGCAATTCGACTGTTTTCACCAGGTGGCAGCACCATAGAACTTGGCTTTCACTAGGTGCCCTCACAGGTTACTACATGCCATTTACAATTTATATTAGAACAAAAGTCTCACTAGTAATACTTATATGAGGCATTTATACCTTATAGATATTACACTTTATAAACTTGGAAATATTGAAAGCAATGAAATCAATACTTTATGTGTATAACTTACCTGCTTGATGTTGAAAAATGTTGTGAAAAAAGCACCCTTATAATTCTAATATTATTACTATGAGTACTACTGAAGTACCCAGATTGTCAAACACCAAGTTGCAATGGATACCTATGTCAGCCACAGGAGAGGATTGTATTAAGGGTAAGTTTAAGTGATGGAAATGGATGAGAAACTCTGAAAAAGTCAAGCAAAGGGACTGCATATAATATGCAGTCTCTCCTTGAATGCTCTTGGGCGAAATGCTTCTGTGGAGAAACTTTCTACCTTAGCACTGAGCACAACAAAAACAAGTCTAGCCTTGTCATCTTATTGATTAATAAGAGTGAGATTGTGTAAGAGTATACTGTTAGTTCACAATATGAGGCCATTGTGACATTAGATATTGACCTCACCATGAGATCATAGTATGAGTATACTGTGAGGTCACATTGAGAGATCATATTGATGCCACTGTGAAGTTACACTTTGACCTCACCCGTGAGGTCATACTATGACCTCACAGTGAGATCATACTTATGACCTCACAGTGAGATCATAGTATGAGTATACTGTGAGGTCACATTGAGAGATCATTTTGATGCCACTGTGAAGTTACACTTTGACCTCACCCGTGAGGTCATAGTATGAGCTCACTGTGATAAATATTGTGAGCTCTCAGTGAGCTCACTGTGATCACACATTCTTAGCTGGGCAGCAGTCTCACTGAACCTTCATACCAATACACTGCAGCATCACTGTGTGCCATTAAGCACCCATCACTTACTCACTCACTCACTCACTCTCTCACTCACTCACTCACCCATCACTCACTCTCTACCTTACTCACTCTCTCACTCACTCACTCACTCACTCACTCACTCTCTCACTCTCTACCTCACTCACTCACTCACTCACTCTCTCACTCACTCACTCACTCACTCTCTCACTCACTCACTCACTCACCCACTCTCTCACTCACTCACTCACTCACTCTCTCACTTACTCACTCACTCACTCTCTCACTCACTCTCTCACTCACTCACTCACTCACTCTCTCACTCACTCACTCACTCACTCACCCATCACTCACTCACTCACCCACTCACTCACTCACTCACTCACTCTCTCACTCACTCACTCACTCACTTTCTCACTCACTCACTCACTCACTCTCTCACTCACTCACTCACTCACTCACCCATCACTCACTCTCTACCTTACTCACTCTCTCACTCTCTCACTCACTCACTCACTCACTCACTCTCTCACTCTCTACCTCACTCACTCACTCACTCACTCACTCACTCACTTTCTGACTCACTCACTCACCCACTCACTCACTCACTTACTCTCTACCTCACTCACTCACTCACCCATCACTCACTCACTCACTTACTCACTCTGTCACTCACTCACTCACCCATCACTCGTTCACTCACTCACTCTCTCACTCACTCACTCACTCACTCTCTATCTTGGGATCATTCTTTAGCCACATTTAACACAAATTGTGTGATCAGCCCAAACCATTAGACCAGATGACAATGGTATGTTAGTGATTGGACGCTTACATCGCTAATCGGTTTCCTGGCCTATGACTAGGTGTTCTAATGTGATTGTAATGAAAAGACGTATAATGACCACCTCAAGCTGATTAGGAAATCCCCCTGGAATGTTATTTCAAATTATTATAAAACTGAGGAGACAGGACTGCTGTGTGGTATAAATATATGCGCAATACCCGTACATGCAATCATAGTTACAGATCTGCTCACATGTGTGTAAGGGAGTTATCTACCTCCAACATAGCACGACCCTAGACCCTCCACTACATCAACTCGGTATCATATGACACCGCTCCTGGACTTGTTGCTTTTAACAAGGGATAGAGACAGCTGTCCGATCAGTGCCTCAACCTGTTCAGGTAAATATTTAAAATTATTATTTTACTTTACTTTATTTTATTCTATTTTATTTCCTTGAATATGCTTTTATTTCATTTTATTTTCTTGAATATGCTTTTATTTCATTTTATTTTCTTGAATATGCTTTCCTACTGCAACACATTTTCAAGTTTTCAGGAAATTATTACACAATTATATACGTTGATACAACTGTTGATGTTAAACAATTCGATTAAAAATAATAATAGTTCAAGGGTGAAGTCATCAGCATATGTACAATTGGTTCTTACCAATTCTCTCAAATAACACACATTTAGAACAAAAGTGAGTTTCAAAGATTCAACATAACCGAACAGATTGTCTGAATCAAGGCAATGTCAGATATATTCAGATATATTCATATACCTAGTGTTGACAATTTTCCAGCAGAATTCTGCAGGTTTACTAAATGTGTAGATCTGCCAATTGTAGATTTTCTGAAGATCTGAACCTCAAGCAAACAAAACAAGAAGTTAAAAATAATGAGCGAATAATCACCACTTAAGAGTCAGATTGTCAGAAAATGTACAACTCATCTTCACCAATCCTCTGAAATAACCCACATTTAAGACAGAAATTAGCTACAAAATGCAGTTTAACATAACAGAACTGATACTTTAAAACAACAAAGTCCCAAATATACTCAGATATACCCGGTATTCTTCATTTTCAGCCTAATTTAGCCTAATTTACTAAGTGTGTAGAGCTGCCAATTGTACATTTTCTAATGATTTCACCCTTTGATGTCTGGTGGGGTTGTTCGCCTTTATCCCAGCTGTGTATTTGTTCAATTCAGACCAATATAATATCTAAACTGTTAGGAAAAAGATTGCATTAAGCATTAACCATCATGATTGTTTTCAACCGTTGCCTCTGACTAAAAAAATACAAATATTAGCAAATTATTTAAACAGATGAGCTAAGTTAACAAATCATTCATTCACAAGAAACTACCATATTTCATTACTTTCAGCACTATAATACCATACATAGCAGGAGGGAAGAACAAATTAAAAAAAAAAAAAAAAAAAAAAAAAAATATACAAAAACTTCAGGCCTATTGTAATATTGTTTTGATGAATGAAATTATTTATCAATTTGTATACTTTATATCGAATTACTAGTAGAATACAATAAGTATCTAATTATTAATATAATATGTTGTAAAGAATTGCATTCTTTTTGGTTAATCACTGACCCAATTAGTCGACTGGCCACGCCTGAGGCATGCACACCCTGCATGATCTTAGTTGGGAGGGAGGGACATGCTTACCTAGCACTGACCACTCCACCCAGCCACACTAACTATGGTTCATTACCGGGCAAATGACTCAAGAGGCAATTTGGGAATTCTATAATTTTATTTTGATAAAATGTTGTTTGATTTGAGTAGAAAAATGTGTAAAATTGATAAATTATATAAATTTGATGATGATAAAATTGTACAAGTTGAAATATTGATGAAATAATATGAAGGATGAGAAAAAGGTGTGGGCGGGTGGGTGCCTTGATAGATTGTCAAAGGCGAAGTGAGGGCGATGGCGGTGGTGTGAGTGATTATATAGGTGGTGGTAGAGGGCGCAGGTGAGGGGTGAGTGGTAGTATGGGTAATGAGTCATGCCGGCAATGATCCCGCCTTAGCACACGGCCAATGGGACACACCCTGCGCTAATTTAATCAGTGGGTAGGGGGGAGGGTGCATGAGGGAAGGGAGGGTACTGTAAGCTTGGGCTTGGGTACCGGAGGGGAGGGGGTAAGGCAAGGGTCATCCATCTATCACATTACAACACATGGCCTTATCATGATAGGAGTGAGGTTGTTACTATATAATAAATATGTGATGTGTTTCTAGAAAATTTGTCATAAGTTGCAAAATTGATATTTTTCAAAGTGTTTTATTACAAGATCACATTATTGGAATGTTCTGATTCTTGGAGAGTTTGTCACTTGCAGTTATGTCAATCAATGCATTAAATTTCAGGACAATCTATATAATATATCCTTTAGTTTTAAAGGTCCTCATATGGACTACATTTAGTTACTTTACTGTTTAGTGACCCCCAGAAGTATTGGAAACTTTTTTTTCAAAAACGAAAATATCAAACTTAAAATCTAGAAATACTTATTATTTTATTAGACTGTTTACTATCATTGGAATCGGCTTGATCTCATCTTTTCAAATATGGTGGTATCTCAAAATCTATTTCTTGCGACTTATGACTCATTTTCCTGAAACACATCACATATTTGACTGCTAGTGATATTCAATAACTAGATCAGAATTCCATTGATTACTTATTATACGCACATAGTAACATGAATGTTGACAAATAAAACAGTTTCAAATTATGATTCATATATATATGCAATTATTTGATTAATTCTTTTGAACTATTGACATTTCAGATATATCTTTTTAGACTGCTCACATATAATGATGGGGTTATGGGAGAACATGACTGGGGAGGTTTCTACACAGCCTGAGAGCTTCAACATGAACACCCCCAGCCCCCCTGCACCCACCTCTCCCCACCACTCACTGTCTCTCCACCGCTGCATCATTAACATCTACCTCGATGGTATTCTCTGTCTGTTGGGCTTCACAGGCAACCTTCTCATCCTACTGGTGCTCCGTAAGTGCAACTCCCGTACGTCTGTCACCGTGTTCCTGCAGGCTTTGGCGGTGTTTGACAGTATGTTCCTGGTGTATGTACTGCTGTACGTAGTTCTGAGGTCCATCCCTGCTTACTACCATGGAGTTCTACAGGGCTACACTGACATCAACGCCTACATCGTAGCTTTTGTTTTACCCTATGGGTGGACAGCCCAGACATGCACTATCTGGACAGTGATGGTCATCGCTATTGACCGTTACCTCGTTGTGTCCAGACCACTTCACGCCACCATATGGTGTACCCCCAGAAATGCCCGCCGGGTCACACTGCTCATTTTCATTGCTGCGGTTGTGTTCAATATTCCAAGATGGCCGCACTATTATTACACGGCTTTCGCGCCAAAAACGGACAACGTCACTAGTAAGCAGACGACTTTTGTCTCCCACCTGGCACAGAACCTGTCCATCTGGGACTCCATGATTTACCGCCAAGTCTACCACCAGGGCCTGGGCTGTATCTTCCTCTTCATTATACCACTCGTCACCATGGTTACCCTCAACATCAAGCTTGTCAGGGCTGTTAAAGCCTCTAAACGAATCAGAATGGTTCTTACAAACAGGACAAAAGTAAGCAGCATCACGATTGGTCCAACCAACAAAACACCGTCCAATTCAAAAAGTAACGTAAATCTAACGAGGATGCTCGTGGTTCTCATCACCATTTTTATCGTTTGTGAGCTTCCTGATTGGATAGCGTCCATTATTGGAGCGGCGAATAAGAAAGATAATATAACTTATAAATATTACGCGCCATTGAAGGAAGCAATGCTTGTGTTGAACTCATCTATAAACTTTATTGTTTACTGTTTGTTGTACAGACGATTCCGACACTCATTTCTGGAAATGATTGGTTGGAAAAAAGCCAAATGTACAGACAATATTTGGCCTTTGACTAGTGACACTAGTAGTGGGCAGAAAGCCACACCTTCCCATGGGCAGCAACCCACAGAGACAATTAATGGTTCATTTCAGTACTTAGGAGACAACTATAATATTATGTAGATTTAAATGATTCACCCTCATTAACACTTTATAATAAGGTTGTATTATTTGAATTAATTATACACATATTGCTCTGAAAACAATGTATCTTGAGTGATTTACGCATAGTGTGTATTTCACTAGTGATTTACATGGGGTTGTCATGGCAACCAATTTGATTATTTTACTAAGATTACCGGTAGAATTCAGATTTATGACTATTTTCATGATTGAAAGCATTTATAATAAATCTGTAAACTAACTTGTTGGTTTCAGTCGCTTAGAATATTGTATTAAAACCCTTGCTGTGATGCTTTATTAAATATGCTACTAAATGCTTTATTATATATAATAAAGCCTATTAACTAATCTAACTCCCTGCAAATCTACCCCAAGTCAAAACACAGTTATATTTAGATGACATCATCATCTACATCTCAGATAAATCGTGTCATGGCGAGAAATAGAACATAACCAGTATAACCAGCTCTTCCTTCCATATGAGCAAAACAACTGCTGCTGCACATAGAACAGAGGCAGCGCAATACAATACAGCTGTATATTTGGCCATGGTCGGTCGCAAACGGCGATTCAGGGGACAAAGGTTTGAAGTAAAAAAATGACGTCATTGACTATAGTGCCCTGTTTTTGGCTGCTATCAGAAGCCTTATGCACTATTCCCGTGTGTTTTGGTCGATTTCGGCCGGTCGATCCACGTGGCCCAAATTTCACCGTATTGATGCTTGTAATTTGTTCTGTTCCGTAGTGATAAATTTAACTTCATGGGAGGCTATTACTATTGCATACCTGCGATTGGCAGTTGTGACCGCGGAATAACATGGAAAAAAAAGCGAAAAATGAATCTAGGAGGTGACCGGGAGAGTATGGTTTAGACAAATTGTATGGGGCGCCATCTGTAATGTTTTATAAGAAGCTGCACTTTTGTATACAAAAGGTGGATTAGGCGCGATTGGTCTAGGCATAAAAACCATCTTCAGTAGCTTATTAGAAAACGTTTAGATAAACGTTCACAAGGTCCACTAGGGGAGGATAAAGATTGTTTGAACATTGTTAGAAAATAGATTGAAAAAATAGGTAAGATTGAATTTATGATAACATCATATTTCACTTTTAAATTCATGTAAACAGCAGATATATGTTTTTACAGATTTTAAGTTTGATATTTTTGTTTTTTGAAAAAAAAGTTTCCAATATTTCTGGGGTCAAAAAACAGTAAAGTAACTAAATGTAGTCCATATGAGGATGAAAATGAAAACGACAGGATATATTACATTGATTGCCCTGAAATTTTATACATCGATTGATATAGCTATAAGTGATAACCGTAACAAAATTAGAACATTCCAATAATGAGATCTTGTGAAAAAAACACTTTGTAAAATATCAATTTTGCGACTTATGACTCATTTTCCTGAAACACATCACATTTGTTGGATGAAACAAACTAGCATATATTGGGGGAACCCCCACCCAGTCAATCTTAAACAGATCCATTGTCATCAATGTTGCTCGGTAACCAGCCCTATAGGGGATTTGCATGTGCCACTGCGCATGTCTGTTACAGTGCATCATGGGATGGATTCTGTCGAAATCTGACATACACTTATTTGGCAAGATTTTTATTGAAAATTGCATTAGTGTTTTCATCAATATCAGAGTTTGTATAAATGAGAATGAAAACCAAATGCATGATGGGAAAGATGGAGATTTGTGTCATGGAAACAGATTTTAGACTATACCATTAGTCCCATAATTCCATGCAAATCAAGATTTAAATGGCGGCTATGTAAGTCCCCTATAAAGCATGAATGTTGCTGGGTAACCTGAATAAAGTGATCTCTAGTCGTGCTGAGGGACTGAGACAACCTCCTCTGACCTTGTCATCTGACCTTGTCATCTGACCTTGCCATCTGACCTTGTCATTATGTGCTTGAGGTGCATCAAGGCAGTGAGAGGGAAGTGGCAATGTGGAGGGCCACTTCCCTCACGCTTATCAACCATCAAAGAACAAAGAAATACAAACCGCCAGCTCTATTTTCATTATAGCAGACATCAACATGGAAAATTCCCTTTTGAGTCTCACACTAACTTCATGATTTGTTAGTTTTAAAAATGATTAGATTGATTGCTCCCTGTCCCCGCCTGGAATGGGTTAATTACCTCATTGTGATGAATTGTGATGTGTTTCAGGAAAATGAGTCATAAGTCGCAAAAAATAGATTTTGAGATACCACCATATTTGAAAAGATGAGGTCAAGCCGATCCCAATGATAGTAAACAGTCTAATGAAATAATAAGTATTTCTAAATTTTAAGTTTGATATTTTCGTTTTTGAAAAAAAAGTTTCCAATATTTCTGGGGGTCACTAAACAGGAAAGTAATTAAATGTAGTCCATATGAGGACCTTTAAAACTAAAAGATATATTACATAGATTGTCCTGAAATTTGATACATAGATTGACATAACTACAAGTGACAAACTCTCCAAGAATCAAAACATTCCAATAATGTGATCTTGTAAAAAAAACACTTTGAAAAATATCAATTTTGCGACTTATGACTCATTTTCTTGAAACACATCACAATTATGAACCGGGTATACGCTTATTTAGGTACTGTGTGTAGGTCCCGCATTGCAGCCCGCAGCCGAATTTGAGTTATGACATTGCAGGTAGACGTGCCCCATTCCCCACTGATCACTGTCTATATTTATGTCTTACTGTCTACATCTAGGGTTATATATGGGTCCCATTTTTTATGACTGTGTCTGAGTGTCGCACGATAAGAATTTTTTCCATGTCCCATGTCACTTTTTAAAACAATTCAATGATGTCTCGTGTCACTTTTTAAGCAATACATTAATTAATACTAACGGTCGATACAATGTCGTGTGTCACCTGTTAAATAAATCACTGTGTCTCATGTCGATTTTTAATATATTTCTGAATGTCGTGTGTCCAATTTTATCAGCTTTTTGGAAGCTGTGTGTGTCGCACGTTAAGGGGACCGTGTCGCCGTGTCGCCGGTGAATTAGCGGCCGTGTCGCGTGTCAATCGTGTCGAATTTTACCCATATGTACCCATACATCTGTTAATGTCTGTTGTCTGTTTATGTTTTACTGTCTATATGCCTATATACTAAAACTAACCCTAAACCTAACCTTAAATTGGTTGTCCTAAGTCTGTAAAGGGTCTGGTTTTAAGGTGAGGGGTGTGGTAAGGGTCCCACGCTTTGGTGGTTAGGGGATTTCCCCAAAGCTAGCGGCTGTGTACACACTACAAAAATATGGGTCAGCACTAAGAGTCAGACACACCCAGACATTGCATTAAATAATTGATTCTTAATGCCTATATAATAAAATTAACCCTAAACCTAACCTTAAATTGGTTGTCCTAAGTCTGTAAATTGGTTGTCCTAAGTCTGTAAATTGGTTGTCCTAAGTCTGTAAATTGGTTGTCCTAAGTCTGTAAATTGGTTGTCCTAAGTCTGTAAATTGGTTGTCCTAAGTCTGTAAATTGGTTGTCCTAAGTCTGTAAATTGGTTGTCCTAAGTCTGTAAATTGGTTGTCCTAAGTCTGTAAATTGGTTCTCCTAAGTCTGTAAATTGGTTGTCCTAAGTCTGTAAATTGGTTGTCCTAAGTCTGTAAATTGGTTGTCCTAAGTCTGTAAATTGGTTGTCCTAAGTCTGTAAATTGGTTGTCCTAAGTCTGTAAATTGGTTGTCCTAAGTCTGTAAATTGGTTGTCCTAAGTCTGTAAATTGGTTGTCCTAAGTCTGTAAATTGGTTGTCCTAAGTCTGTAAATTGGTTGTCCTAAGTCTGTAAATTGGTTCTCCTAAGTCTGTAAATTGGTTCTCCTAAGTCTGTAAATTGGTTGTCCTAAGTCTGTAAATTGGTTGTCCTAAGTCTGTAAATTGGTTGTCCTAAGTCTGTAAATTGGTTGTCCTAAGTCTGTAAAGGGAATCTCGTTGGTTTAAGCAAGAGGGCGGGTGCAATGTGACAACTAAACACAGCACCAGCAACATGGTAACTACTAGCGGTAACCAAGGAGAAGTATGCTCTAATAGTGACATATTATTAACAACATGTGAATCTAATAGTGACATATTATTAACAACATGTGAATCTAATAGTGACATATTATTAACAATCTCTATAAGTACGAGAATATAAACTACATCAGATTGAACTGAACTGACTGAATGGCAGACTGTTGTAGGTAGACGGAGCTTGTTTCACCTTCCTATACAACCGCTTGAATGGCTATATGGCTGATCCCAGGGCAAAAAATTGTTGTCCTAAACTAGACACCGGAAAAGAGAGAACTACTCTCACTGATCCTAAGTCTTAGCAAGGGAGGAGAATTAAAAACATGAATGGCAGACTGTGTCAATTTAAAAGAAAACACACACAAACATAGATTAAGAAATATATCTTGAACGCTTTAAATTAGATTGTCTATGACTGATCTATAGTAAAATGTAATGAGGAAATATTTAGGAAAATACTGCAAAGCAATAGGGGATTTGCATAGCCGCCATTTTGAATCTAGATTTGCATGGAATTATGGGACTTATCATTCACATGAGCTGTTAGAAAGGTGCAGTTTGGTTGATCTGAAGTGTTTGCATGAACAGTTCAGGCAAAGACGCAGTTCATTGGTGCAGCATAGGCCTGACCTACAAAGCTGTTACAAATGACGTTGTCCCGACCGCATAACTTAGGCCTACAAATTGCGGTAAATCAAGCCTCCTCGAGCTAAACTATAGGCTAAACAAATTAAATCAATGCTCTAATGTCAATATCCATGTGTTGTATATATATGTTTCCATAACACAAGTCCCCATCTTTCCCATCATGCATTTGGTTGATATAGACCATTTATAACAGCGAAGATATTGGTGAAAACATTCTTGCAATTTTCATTAAAAATGTTGCCAAATATGTGTATGTCAGATTTCATCAGAATCTATCCCAGGATGCACTGGGACAGACATGCGTTTGATATTTTTATTTTTGAAAAAATATTTTTCAGTGAACAATTACTAGAAAAGTACTCTGTAAGATGATGTAAGAAATGCATGAATATATTTAATAAACAATCCTGAATGTTAGTCCATACATTTATAAGACCTATCTGACTAGATACTCCAGAAATGAAAACATTCGAAAAAGGAGATCTTGTGAATAAATGACTTTTAAAAATATGAATTCTGCGACTTGTGACCTATTTTCCTGGAACACATCACATTTAGTATCACCCGTGATTTTTATTATTGCAACTTATAAATATTCTCTCAACAAGTCAATTATACAATCTAATATCATCCATGAATTTTTATTATTGCAACTTATGAAATATTCTCTCAATGAGTCAAATATACAATAATCTAATATCACCCATGATTTATATTACTGCAACTTTTGTTGTTGTTTTTTTTAACAAATTTTATTGCCAAGATTCCGCAATAGCGGTACATTTCACATTTGACATGTGAAAAATTTATAAGACATCTAAATCAAATTTACAGTTTATAACTTTAACTTATATTATTGCAATTTATAAATATTCCCTCAACAAGTCAATTATACAATAATCTATTACCACCCGTGATTTCTACTATTGGAACTAAATATTCCCTCAACAAGTCAATTATATAATAATCTAATAGCACCCGTTATTTATATTATTGCAGTTTATCCATGATGGAGTTGAATGAGCGCCTGGTGGGGCTGAGGATAGTTCAAGGCCCAGGCCAGCACCTGGAGGGCGACACGGAGGTGTTTGCGGGGTTGGTTGGTACTGTTGTTAATGTGCTGGTGGGGACGGGGACGGTCGGGGTGATGTGGGACAACGGGACAGCCAGAACTTACCCCTTCCTCAGCCTGCAGAACAGCAATATCAGAATACTGGACACCGCTTCTATGGGTGAGATAACTACCTCTCCATTGTATATGATAAAATATATACTTTTTATTTGTCAAAAGGGTTGACATACCTTTATGAACTACCTAGAGTACATTTCTTCCGGCTGTTACCATAATTTTAAATATATAAGAGTACAACTAGGCTATATGACTTATAGCACAGCGGCCAGAGGCTAAATTTGGGAATTTGGGAACTCACACCCACCGTATAACGAGCTAAATCTGAGGTATTTTATGTAGAATTTCATGAATTTTCCGAATCTGAGGAAAAAAATTGTGCAAAAGGTGGCGAACATTGTTAAAATGGCCTGTTTCCATGGAAACTACTAATTTGTTTGTATTTTAGCAAAAAATAGGCTTTTAGTGCCCCATTTCTACACTTTTATCAGTATTGTGACCAAACTTGGGAATAATAATGCAGTATTTGTTGTATTCCCAGGTGTGAGTCATACAGACACCAAGTGTAAGGTGTGCTCACAGTGCCCTATACTGGGGCTGCGGTACCAGTGCACACGCTGTGAGCACTACAACCTGTGTACCAAGTGTTATATGAGAGGCTCACATGTACACTCACACACCTTCGTCAGGTTTGACTCAGACCATACAGCAGGGTGAGTTACTCTTTGTATCTTTAAATATCCAGAAGCAAAACCACAAGAGTTGATGGCAACTTGGAGTGGTCTTAGGCTATTATTATGTATAAATATGGAATGTTTTTCTCATTTTCAATGACACTGCCCGCCACCCACCCTGATCTCCTTCCCTCGGACCTTGAACTACATTATTTTTTTGTATCTAATGGGCCCTACACTGTCCATGCAGCCTCAATAACTACATGTGGGAGTTTAAAAGAAATGCGGGTCCCAGATGTGAAGATATTAGTGAAATTAAAAAATAAAATGACTCGAAAATGAGACAAATATAAAAGGCTGCCTTCACTGGGATTCAAATTCATAATGTCCAGATTGACCATCCTAGATGCTAACCACTTGACCATAGGGGACTCTAAAGATCATGCATATTATATCACTGGGCATAGCCATTGATGCATCACATTTTAAGTTTTCTTTAATCCCCCATTCTCCTCATTCACCATGAAATGCATTTTGAATGTCCCTGTGTTAGCCACAGGCGATTTAATGACTAAAATTAATTATATAAATATATCTTCAAATGCAGCACTTCTAGGTCTGTACGCTTCCTGGATCAATTGTTATCTGAGGGCCCTAATGGCTGACTAGCATAAAGAAATGCAAAGGAATAAAATTGATAGTCATAGAGGAACATACTACATATGTGATGTGTTCCAGGAAAATGAGTCATAAGTCGCAAAACTGATATTTTTCAAAGTGTTTTTTCACAGGATATCTTTATCAAAATGTTCTGATTTTTAGGGGATTTAGCACTAATAGTCATAGGAATCTATGTAACAAATTTCGGGACATTGTATTAAATAGATCCTTGCGTTTTGAAGGCCTTCGCATGGAGTATATGGGTCAGATTTTCAGAATATGTACAATTGGCAGCTGTACACATTTAGTAAATTCTGCTAAATTAGACTGCAATTTGGTCAATACTAGGTAAATTCGAGTATATTCGGCATTATATTGATTCTAGCAATCTGTTTGGTTAGGCTGAACTGTATTTTGAACATTATTTACGTCTGAAAATTGGGATATCTGAGAAGATTGGCGAAGTTGAATTGTACATTTTCTGAAAATCTGACCCATATTTAGTTACTTTACTGGTAATTACCCATCCAGAAACATTGCACACTTTATTTTTCAAAACTAAAAATATCAAACTTAGAATATAGAAATACTTCTTAAATGCCCTTCATGTTTACTATCATTAGAATCAGCTCGATCTCCTCTTTTCAAATATGGTGATATCTCAAAATCCATATTTTGCGACTTATGACTCATTTTCCTAAAACGGATTACATTATGTTATGTGTTAGAGGGAAATGAGTCACAAGTCGCAAAAATGAGATTTTGAGATAGCATCATATTTGAATAGATGAGATCACGCCTATTATAATGATGGTAAACATTACGACATCTAATAAGTATTTCTATATTCTATGTTTGATATATCAAGTTTTAAAGAAAAAGATTGGCTTTGGGTCAGATATATTTGGTTAGGTTGAACTGTGTTTTGAACTTTATTGTTGTCAGAAATTAGGGTTATTTGAGAAGATTGGTGAAGGTGATTTGTACATTTTCTGAAAATCTTCCCCCAGGTTGCTGGTGACGCGGCGGGAGTCCTACGAGCGACTGGAGCTCAGAGGCATGTTCAAGGGGGCCAGGGTAGTGCGGGGACCCGGATGGAAGTCTGGCACCGAGGACCGTAAGTATATTTGTGATGTGTTTCAAGAAAATGAGTCATAAGTCGCAAAATTGATATTTTTCAAAGTGTTTTTTTTACAAGATCACATTATTGGAATGTTCTGATTCTTGGAGAGTTTGTCACTCATAGTTATGTCAATCGATGTATCAAATTTCAGGACAATCTATGTAATATCTCCTTTCGTTTTAAAGGTCCTCATATGGACTACATTTAGTTACTTTACTGTTTATTGACCCCCAGAAATATTGGAAACTTTTTTTTCAAAAACGAAAATATCAAAGTTAAAATTTAGAAATACTTATTATATTATTAGACTGTTTACCATCATTGGAATCCCCTTGATCTCATCTTTTCAAATATAATGGTATCTCAAAATCTATTTTTTGCGACTTATGACTCATTTTCCTGAAACACATAACATTTGTAGTTAAGGCTGGGTTCCACTGCCACGCTACTTCTCCCGCTACTGCTCCCGCTTCTTTGGTCCCGCTACTTTTAGAAGCGGGAGCAAGTAGCGGGAGGTAGCCGCTTCAATTCAAACAGGTTTGATTTGAAACGGCTTCTTCCCGCTACTTCCCATTACTTCTAAAGTAGCGGGAACAAAGAAACGGGAGCAGTAGCGGGAGAAGTAGCGTGGCAGTGGAACCCAGGCTTTACTCTATTTCACACCAGAGGGCAGCAGGGGAGGGTAGTAGGATACAGAATTGCTATTATGACCAGGGCACTATCTAATGGTAATAGCACAACGCGAATTATTCTATTATTGTTTTTAGACATGCTTTTAAACTTATTATAACTCCTCATAGTATGCTCAGGCCTAGTTCCTTGTGTTGAGTTGCTTCATTGAGTTGTCTTCATTCTATATAGCTGCAATAGTGCTATAGAGATGCTAGGTTCCAACATACATGTACAATGAATAGTGAATGGAACTCGGTGCTAGTAATTGAGTATTTATTGGACGAGATTGCGTAGTTACTAGTAATGCGTTCCATTCACTATTTATTATATGCCCCTGCCATAGACAAATATCGGTTATATAATTTTGTTTGTTTTTTTGGTTTTGAATCGTCATAAAGTATGTAAAAGCTAGTAGAAAACTCAATTCGAATTTGCATTAATTTACACATACGATGAAAAAAAATGTTATTGCACCCCACTTATCGCACCTCTCAAATGTGATGTGTTTCAGGAAAATAAGTCATAAGTAGGAAAAATTAATATTTTTAAAGTGTTTTTTCTACAAGATCACATTATTGGAATGGTCTAAATTTTTAGGGGTTGATGACTCATGGTTACATGAATCGATGTATCAAATATCAGAACAATCTATGTAATGTATCCCTTCGTTTTAAAGGTCCTCATATGGACTACATTTAGTTACTTTACTGTTTATTGACACCCAGAAATATTGGAAACTTTTTTTTTCAAAAGCGAAAATATCAAACTTAAAATCTAGAAATACTTATTACAGTGTTAGACTGTTTACTATCATTGGAATCAGCTTGATCTCATCTTTTCAAATATAATGGAATCTCAAAATCCATTTTTTGCGACTTATGACTCATTTTCCTGAAACACATCACAAATGGAATGTGCGTAATAATAAAAACAACAATGGTGTGTGTTGTAGAGCCCAAGCATCCCGGCATAATGTGCAGTCACTGTAGGCGGACTAACCTGGTGGGTGTAAGGATGACCTGTATATCATGTGTGAACCTTAACCTATGTGTCTGTTGCTACACGGCCGGCATCCACCCCTCACACGACTTCTATAGAGTTACCTCCACCTCAAGACCACTGTAAGTAACACTCAGTAATGTAATGTAATGTAATGTAATATAATGTAATGTAATGTAATGTAATGTAATCCACCCCTCACACGACTTCTATAGAGTCACCGCCACCTCCAGACCTTTGTAAGTTTTTTTCAAAGTTTTTATTTAAACTTGGTTACCGACTCCCCTTTTCGGGTTTAGTTCTGTCGGGCCAAAATGATGTGAAGACTATGTGGGTCAGACTTTCAGAAAATGTACAATTCAACTTCGCCAATTCTCTCAAATAACTCAAATTTCAGACGAAAATAAAGTTCAAAATACAGTTCAACCTAACCAAACAGATTGCTAGAATCAATGCAATGCTGAATATATTCGAATTTACCTAGTATTGGCCAAATTGCAGCCTAATTTAGCAGAATTTACTAAATGTGTACAGCTGGCAATTGTACATTTTCTGAAAATCTGACCCATACAGTAATTTTCCTTGGTGCTTCGATTCAGACATATATATACAGAAATACAGTTTTCTTTTCATTGAATGATAGAAAAGAGAAAAAACAAATACAAAGAACTAGATGAGATATACATAGGTATTTTTTAGGCTTTAATATTCACGTGCTACTCAGACTTCCGTGGAGTGTTAGTGGTACTTATTTATATTGTTTTGCTTATTAATTATAGCTAATAGATACTGATTAACACTCAGTAATAATAACCTCAGATATACAGTTGGTAGACGTGGCAGTCACCAAATCCGTACGACCGTTGAATGCCTGTGGGTGGGATCTGTCCAGTATTTATATGTTTCCAGATTCCCGCCAAATGTTGAAATCCTTTGTCCAGTATGAGATCCAGGTTTTGGTCACTGGGTCTATTTCTGTCTGCTCTGGGAGTGTTTGTCCCACCTCTGTAGAGGTAGGGCTAGACTTGCATTCCTATTTTGGAAGAGAGGTGAGGAGGTGGGGGAATGGGGGGAGGTGGTGGGGTTTATAGATGGGTGAAAGGGGGGTGTGTGGGAGGGGGGAGGGGGGAGGGGGGAACTAAACAAGGCTTTATAGTCTTGTTTCAGGAGGAGGAAAAGGTTTTTTCTCTCTCTCTGTTGTGTGGAAATAGATAGATGTACATTCAATACATAGTCTTGGAATTTGGCACATGTATTTATATCACTAACAGCGTTAGGTACCCAAAAGATGAGAACATTCAACTAAAGTAATCGTGTAAATAAATCACGCTGAAAAATATCCATTTTTAAGGATTTGGGATTCATAACAACTGTGATGTAGTTCGGGAAAATGAGTCACAAGTCGCCAAAATTTGATTTTGAGATATCACAATATTTGACCCATGTGCTTGAGGCTCATCAAGGCACATTCTTCTATTCTATTCTATTCTAAAGCAATCAATCTCACTCACTCATACCTAACTGTGACGTACATATGGGTCAGATTTTCAGAAAATGTACAATTAGCAGCTCTACACATTTAGGCAATTCTTCTAAATTAAGTTGAAAAATGAAGAATACCGGGTATATCTGGGTATATTTGGTATCGCATTGATTTAAGCTATCAGTTCTGTTATGTTAAACTGCATTTTGAAGCTTATTTTTGTCTTAAATATGGGTTATTTGAGAGGGTGGTGAAGGCGAATTGTACATTTCATAAAAATCTGACCCATATATAGAAGCCATACATCAGAAACAGAATTTTCTGGTTTTCCTTAGGACTAGAGGAAACGATTTATTATATTTTATGTTAAATATCAAAACCATGAAAGAAGTAGTCGTGGATAGTTGTTGTTTTTATATGATTTATTATTGTTTATTAGATTTATTGACTAATTTACCAACGTTTCGGTAACCATTCATATGTTATTTTATATTTATCTTTAATTTTTGTTAGAGGTCAGAGGAATTTTAGAATCCATTGCAGTTCTAATGTTCTTAGTGGTTGGATTATATAGGAAAAATAGTTAATCATGAATAAACTATTTATTGATCAAAGATTCGTAATTGAGATGCGTTTCAGGAAAATGAGTCATAACTCGCAAAAAATAGATTTTGAGATATCACTATATTTGAAAAGAGGAGATCAAGCCTATTCCAATGGTGGTACACATTAAGGGCATTGGATAAGTATTTCTATATTTCAAGTTTAATATTTTTATTTCTGAAAAATGTTTTCAATATTTGTGGGTGAACAATTACTAGTAAAGTAGGTAAATGTATTCCATAGCGCGATCTTAGAAATGCATGGATATATTCAATACACTATCCTGAAATTTGGTCCATGTATTCATAAGACCTATCTGACTAGATACTCCAAATATGAAAACATTCAAAAAATGCGATCTTGTGAATAAATGACTTTTAAAAATATGAATATTGCGACGTGTGACACAATTGGAATATTAGAGTATTAGTTCATCGCTGCTATTCTTCCCCCGGGTTATTACAATTGTTTCATCGCAACTACAATAATTCAACTTTATCGAAATTCAATTTTAGAATTGCAGCATGTTTGTAAACATCATGTTTCTCTCTGTAGGAAGCAGATTCGTGCATCAGAGCGGCGAAGCCTTGTCAAAAACAACCCTGGTAGGTCAATACACATAATTGGGTGAAATCGACTGAAAATGTACAATTTGCCTTCAAAAAAACTGTCGAATATTCCAAATTTAAGACAACAATTGGGTTCAAAATTCATTTCAACATATAAAAAACATGATTCACTATTACAGGACTGTTTACTCTATACTGTCACTATTACAGGACTGTTTACTCTATGCTGTCACTATTACAGGACTGTTTACTCTATACTGTCACTATTACAGGACTGTTTACTCTATGCTGTCACTATTACAGGACTGTTTACTCTATACTGTCACTATTACAGGACTGTTTACTCTATGCTGTCACTATTACAGGACTGTTTACTCTATACTGTCACTATTACAGGACTGTTTACTATATGCTGTCACTATTACAGGACTGTTTACTCTATACTGTCACTATAACAGGACTGTTTACTGTATACTGTCACTGTTACAGCACTGTTTACTCTATACTGTCACTATAACAGGACTGTTTACTGTATACTGTCACTGTTACAGCACTGTTTACTCTATACTGTCACTATAACAGGACTGTTTACTGTATACTGTCACTGTTACAGCACTGTTTACTGTATACTGTCACTATAACAGGACTGTTTACTGTATACTGTCACTGTTACAGCACTGTTTACTCTATACTGTCACTATTACAGGACTGTTTACTGTATACTGTCACTGTTACAGGACTGTTTACTCTATACTGTCACTATAACAGGACTGTTTACTGTATACTGTCACTGTAACAGCACTGTTTACTCTATACTGTCACTATTACAGGACTGTTTATTCTATGCTGTCACTGTTACAGGACTGTTTACTCTATACTGTCACTATTACAGGACTGTTTATTCTATGCTGTCACTGTTACAGGACTGTTTACTCTATACTGTCACTATTACAGGACTGTTTATTCTATGCTGTCACTGTTACAGCACTGTTTACTCTATACTGTCACTATTACAGGACTGTTTATTCTATGCTGTCACTGTTACAGGACTGTTTGCCCTGGAGGGGACTGTGAAGTCTGCTGTGTGTAAGGATGATGGATGGCGGCTGCGGGTAGTGGAGGTGAGCTGGGACAGCGGGCTGGACGCCTCATACACCCTCGGACCCACCAGCTGCTCCAAGATAAAGTGTTCAGTCACAAGCCTTGGTGGATACCATTATACTGACCACTCCCCTAGACTGGGTAGGTACCATTATACTGACCACTCCCCTAGACTGGGTAGGTACCATTATACTGACCACTCCCCTAGACTGTACCACTATACTCACCACTCCCCTAGACTGGGTAGGTACCATTATACTGACCACTCCCCTAGACTGTACCACTATACTGACCACTCCCCTAGACTGGGTAGGTACCATTATACTGACCACTCCCCTAGACTGGGTAGGTACCATTATACTGACCACTCCCCTAGACTGGGTAGGTACCATTATACTGACCACTCCCCTAGACTGTACCACTATACTGACCACTCCCCTAGACTGGGAAGGTACCACTATACTGACCACTCCCCTAGACTGGGTAGGTACCACTATACTCACCACTCCCCTAGACTGGGTAGGTACCACTATACTGACCACTCCCCTAGACTGGGTAGGTACCACTATACTGACCACTCCCCTAGACTGGGTAGGTACCACTATACTGACCACTCCCCTAGACTGGGTAGGTACCATTATACTGACCACTCCCCTAGACTGGGTAGGTACCATTATACTGACCACTCCCCTAGACTGTACCACTATACTGACCACTCACCTAGACTGGGTAGGTACCATTATACTGACCACTCCCCTAGACTGGGTAGGTACCATTATACTGACCACTCCCCTAGACTGTACCATTATACTGACCACTCCCCTAGACTGGGTAGGTACCATTATACTGACCACTCCCCTAGACTGGGTAGGTACCATTATACTGACCACTCCCCTAGACTGGGTAGGTACCATTATACTGACCACTCCCCTAGACTGGGTAGGTACCACTATACTGACCACTCCCCTAGACTGTACCATTATACTGACCACTCCCCTAGACTGGGTAGGTACCATTATACTGACCACTCCCCTAGACTGTACCATTATACTGACCACTCCCCTAGACTGGGTAGGTACCACTATACTGACCACTCCCCTAGACTGTACCATTATACTGACCACTCCCCTAGACTGGGTAGGTACCATTATACTCACCACTCCCCTAGACTGGGTAGGTACCATTATACTGACCACTCCCCTAGACTGTACCACTATACTGACCACTCCCCTAGACTGGGTAGGTACCACTATACTGACCACTCCCCTAGACTGTACCATTATACTGACCACTCCCCTAGACTGGGTAGGTACCATTATACTGACCACTCCCCTAGACTGTACCATTATACTCACCACTCCCCTAGACTGGGTAGGTACCATTATACTGACCACTCCCCTAGACTGGGTAGGTACCATTATACTGACCACTCCCCTAGACTGGGTAGGTACCACTATACTGACCACTCCCCTAGACTGGGTAGGTACCACTATACTGACCACTCCCCTAGACTGGGTAGGTACCATTATACTGACCACTCCCCTAGACTGGGTAGGTACCATTATACTGACCACTCCCCTAGACTGGGTAGGTACCATTATACTGACCACTCCCCTAGACTGGGTAGGTACCACTATACTGACCACTCCCCTAGACTGTACCATTATACTGACCACTCCCCTAGACTGGGTAGGTACCACTATACTGACCACTCCCCTAGACTGTACCACTATACTCACCACTCCCCTAGACTGGGTAGGTACCACTATACTGACCACTCCCCTAGACTGTACCATTATACTGACCACTCCCCTAGACTGGGTAGGTACCACTATACTGACCACTCCCCTAGACTGTACCACTATACTCACCACTCCCCTAGACTGGGTAGGTACCACTATACTGACCACTCCCCTAGACTGTACCATTATACTGACCACTCCCCTAGACTGGGTAGGTACCACTATACTCACCACTCCCCTAGACTGGGTAGGTACCACTATACTGACCACTCCCCTAGACTGTACCATTATACTGACCACTCCCCTAGACTGGGTAGGTACCATTATACTGACCACTCCCCTAGACTGTACCACTATACTGACCACTCCCCTAGACTGGGTAGGTACCATTATACTGACCACTCCCCTAGACTGGGTAGGTACCACTATACTGACCACTCCCCTAGACTGGGTAGGTACCACTATACTGACCACTCCCCTAGACTGTACCATTATACTGACCACTCCCCTAGACTGGGTAGGTACCACTATACTGACCACTCCCCTAGACTGTACCATTATACTGACCACTCCCCTAGACTGGGTAGGTACCACTATACTGACCACTCTCCTAGACTGTACCATTATACTGACCACTCCCCTAGACTGGGTAGGTACCACTATACTGACCACTCCCCTAGACTGTACCATTATACTGACCACTCCCCTAGACTGGGTAGGTACCACTATACTGACCACTCCCCTAGACTGGGTAGGTACCACTATACTGACCACTCCCCTAGACTGGGTAGGTACCACTATACTGACCACTCCCCTAGACTGGGTAGGTACCATTATACTGACCACTCCCCTAGACTGGGTAGGTACCACTATACTGACCACTCCCCTAGACTGGGTAGGTACCATTATACTGACCACTCCCCTAGACTGTACCACTATACTGACCACTCCCCTAGACTGGGTAGGTACCACTATACTCACCACTCTCCTAGACTGGGTAGGTACCATTATACTGACCACTCCCCTAGACTGTACCACTATACTGACCACTCCCCTAGACTGGGTAGGTACCATTATACTGACCACTCCCCTAGACTGGGTAGGTACCACTATACTGACCACTCCCCTAGACTGTACCATTATACTGACCACTCCCCTAGACTGGGTAGGTACCACTATACTGACCACTCCCCTAGACTGTACCACTATACTCACCACTCCCCTAGACTGGGTAGGTACCACCATACTGACCACTCCCCTAGACTGGGTAGGTACCATTATACTGACCACTCCCCTAGACTGGGTAGGTACCACTATACTGACCACTCCCCTAGACTGTACCACTATACTCACCACTCCCCTAGACTGGGTAGGTACCACTATACTGACCACTCCCCTAGACTGGGTAGGTACCATTATACTCACCACTCCCCTAGACTGGGTAGGTACCACTATACTGACCATTCCCCTAGACTGGGTAGGTACCATTATACTGACCACTCCCCTAGACTGGGTAGGTACCATTATACCACTATATAATGACCAAAAATAATGACCGCGAACGAGTAGGACGTGTTTACCTCGCGCGCTGTGCTAAACACGATTATTTGCTATCAAATGGATTAATCCATTGATTATTTTGTGACCACACTGTATGTTCACCCCTACGGAATACCCTAGGACCGTGTTATACGAGAAAAATGGACAGTTCTCTCGTTTTTAGTGATAATTCGTTCAACATGTCTCGGGACGCATCTCCAAGCCTTACGCAACGCCTGACCTACAGCCAAGCTACCTCAGGAGTACATTCCTCCCCATATATCACCCCAAACCGCTTCGGCGCTTTGGCCTACCTAGCTAATGAGGAAGATGGGATTCTTCAAGAACATGAACCTGATCTACTTCCTCTTAGCCAAAACTCCATCGATCACTCATTAGCTCAAACAAAACTACAAGCAGAGAAACTTCGCAAAGCCCTAGACTCAAACAAGGGAGACCGCACCCCGCTCCGTCTTCCTTCCCCGCCCCCAGACGAGGACCCTCGGCGGCGGGAGACGGCCTCCAGCCCGATAAACCACCCTGCAAGCCAGCCTACACCTACTCATGGTTTTAACAAAGGAGAAACATTGGATATCCATAAAGTTATTTTAGATCAACTGGATCTATTGGATTACCAATTAAAGAGCATCAAATCACTAGCAGATAATGCCTTCAATGCTGCCCATAGCACCGAAGCAATCCTGATAGGTATCCCAACAGCCTCTGATCCTATTCAAATCATTGGACTAATCTGCACTGAGTATAAAATCCCATTCAACACAGTGGAAGTTGATTTTGTCTCATCGCTTCCGCCTACCAAACAAGGACAAACTAGGACCCTGGTTAAATTCATTAAAACCTCAACTGTGAACAGACTTTACCAGGTAAAATCTTCTATCAATCGCAAATTTGGCATCACGTTAAATGACATTGTTTCACCAGCTACTCTTCAGCACAGAAAAGAAGCTGGTATTATTTGTAATATTGCCAGAAAATCGGGCCTCAAGTCATACCTCACTAGGGACTCCCTAGAGATTGACAATACTGCCTACCCACTTGGTCAATCACATCTGTTACCGGATAACCTTCAACCCCATGCCATCAAACATGCCACAATCGACAATAACATCCTATTCTCCTCCCCGGCAAGTTTCCTATCCAATATGCATCATGCTCCAATTGTGTTCCAAGAAATCCCATATCTATCGATCGAACATGCATACAACCATACAAAAGCACTCTTCCACAATGTGCCTTCTATAGCAGGGAAAATCTATCTCTCCCAAGACCCGTTTGATCAGAAAGCTTTTGGAAAGGAGATAGATTGTTCTGATGAATGGAAGTTGGCAAAATTCACCATCATGGAAGAACTCTTAACCATCAAATTCTCTACATACCCCAAACTTAAATCGGCCCTCCTTGCTACCAACCCCTTCAATCTACTAGAGGCCACCCAGGACACAACCTGGGGAATCGGGGCCACTATCCCACAAGCACTCAGCAACATTACCTTTATTCAATCGAAAAAGGGGGAAAATCGTTTAGGAAACCTCCTAATGTGCATCAGGAATAATAGTAGGACGGATTTGTCCATCCCATCAAATCCTCCATCAGTTTTTGGATACCTGCACATCAACAAAACATCAAGAGATGGCCCCCCGCCCACAAAGAAGCCAACCCCCCCGACATTGGCGCCTCAACACCAGACAGGTGTGATCAGCACTCACCCCTCCGCCGCCCAAGTGCCTACAGCCGCCCCACCCCCTCCCCCAGAGAAGGTGCCAAAACACAAACACAACGACGCGACCAGCTCTTCAACTCCCCCCCACCCACCCCCAACCCCTGCTCCACCTGCAAAAACACCTACACAAGCGTCGCACAAGCCCACAACTCCAGCACCAGCCAATGACCAACTACCTGGTCAAATGACCCAGCCATCTCTACCAATCACAGGCTTGGGAGGTGCAGTAGCACATCACTCTAACACCCCAGCCCCCCAAAGAGGAGCAACTAACGGAAATACCCGAGGGCACCCGAACTCCACAACTCACGCACCTGACGGACATATAAACTCCACTGGCCCCTCAGTGAAGACACACTTCAACGACATCCAACAGAGGGCACCACAACAATCTACTCACTCCGGACTGCACAACCAAGTACAGCAAGGGAATCATCCTCCCTCTCTCCTAAGCCTGAAGTTCCCTACATCAGGCTTCCCGTTCCAAAGAGCGGGTAACCAACAGCACATGCCTATCTTCAACCGCTTCATTCCACCACCACCTATCCCCCAGAACTTCCAACACCACAACTTCATTCATCATCCACCAGCTGACGCCACCTTCCTACTAAACCAACTCAACCAACTCAGGCCTCTCATCGATGCTTTCATCAGTATCCAGTCTAGCAACAACCTGAATCACCATGCCGCCTTCCATCAATATCCCCCAGGGCCACTTTACAATCATCATCTCGGACTCCAGGGGTAAGAATCTCCAATATTTTCTAAACAAGCACGGACTGAACAACACAAACCACAGGCTAATAGTACTCAGTGGTTCATCCTACTTATCTAGTCTCAATCGGGCTCGTTACTCAATCATAAATTATCGCCCTGATATCATTCTCTACATTAATGGAATATGTGAAGTAACTCACCGTGCTAGGATTAGATACTTTGATGAATCAACAAACTGTTTTAAATTTCGCTGGGACGTCACTGTCAACCATGAATCAACTGATAAAGCTAGAGAAACTATCATGGATCATCTTAGATCCACCTACAATGCCACCAAAAGTATTGCGCCACAAGCAAGGGTTGTCTTTGCTCAAATAGCTGGTGCCGACCTAGCTGTGTATAATGAAATCCATCCACTTAGCCCCCATCCCAAGCAGGAATTACTAGACTCTATAATTATTAATCTTAACAGCAACATTTCCGACTTCAACGAATCGAATGCAAACTTCTCTGTGTGGCTAGCCACTGTAATACACAAACGCAAGAAATCAGGAGATTACAAGCACAGGTATGACAGACTAACTGACGGTTGTCACCTAAGTGACTCTGTGCGGAACAACTGGGCAGAGAACATTGTGAGAGCAATTAGTGCAAACTCCTTCACACAGGTACCATAATCTATGAGCGTGTGCTCACTTGTATCATCTTGTATGCCTTTATGTACTGTACAAAATATTCGTCTACTATAATCAGTATTCATTTCTGTACTTGTATCCATCAATATAATTACATGTCCAATGCGTACTTCTCTATGAAACAATGTTCTTACCTTAGTCTAGAACCAAATATCAATCACATTGGTATCATTCTTCTCAATTGGTAACCATTATGTACTTCATCTGCATATTATTAGTCCAAGGCCCTGCTCCACATAGATCACCTAAGCCCTATTTGCTCTTTATGAAACTTTACGCTCCCAAATCACCTTTATGCTCTGGGATAATATTTCCTTAGGCAGACAGGAATCTAGGGAACGGGTCGGGCCACTGGCCCTTGACCAACCAGTTCAACAATTACCTACTTAGTCCTAGCTGGAGCAAGGCAACTGGACATATACAATCTCTGTATTTATGTCTGTATTTATGTCTAATCTGTGATATATCATTCATCCTTCCAGAGTATGCATAGCAAAATACAGTAGAGTATCTAGCTCATGTGCACCCATTGATTCTTTTATATCACTGTATACTGTTACTTACTGTCGTATACCATGTAAAACAATTAGCACAGCGCCGCGAAACATATTACTCAATACACCGGAATTCTATCAGACTATACTGACCCTCACATGACAAATATGCTCATCAATAATCAACTAATACATCCCATTGCTCACCACCATTATAACCCTCACCCAACCAACTACCCCCCACCCCCACTCCTGTCCACCCCACCACCCCCACTCCTGACCCAGACCCCCCCCCCAACAGGCCCCCACTAACAACCGCAAACAACGCTCTAGGCCTAGAAAACGCCCTATTAGGAAAAACACAAAAATTCCCACAAATCCTCCAAACTACATACCATCTCCATCAGAGATAGGTAAAAAAAGAGGTTTCAGTATTTCCCACATGAACATAAGAAGTCTCAAAGGAAACTTTGCGCCTTTCTTTGCTGATTTCCACAACAGCAACTTTGATATCATAACCCTTTCGGAATCCTGGCTTAGACCCAAAATTACAAACAACCAGGTGCACCTACCTGGATATTCCTTGTACAGGCTTGATAGGCAATTCTGTAAAAAGAAAGCCAAAAATCAGAAGGAACCGAGAGGGGGTGGCTTGGCATTCTATGCCAAGGATAACCTTAGCGTTGACACCATCTCACTCTCTGAACTAAACATGTCGACAGAGGCACTTGAAATTCAATGGGCCATCATCAATAGGCCTCATTCGAAACAACATATCTTTGCCAATCTTTACCACCCTGGGTCATCCCCAGTAAGCACACTAATTGAACTCCTATCTGAACAACTTACAAAAATCCCCAATCTCAAACAATCAGAACTCACCCTGTTAGGTGATTTCAACGTGGATTTTGGCAGTCCATCACCGGACAAGACAGAAGTAACTGAACTGAAACAATGGGCCACCACCCATAATCTAGTCCAGCTAATTAGCACCAGCACCCGGGTGACCTCTAAAACAGAATCCACCATCGATCTACTATTTTCCAATGCAAAACACATAGCTGAAGCTGGCATCTTGGTGACTGATATTAGTGACCACCAGCCCATATTCCTCAGAAAAAAGAAAAGCCCCCAGACTAATCCCCTACAGAATAAAAGAGGCAGATCTTTCTCAAATTATTCCCCTGAAGCCCTAGAAGCCTTACTTCTAAGCCCCCCTCCCGATGTCCTTAATCTGGAGGACCCAGATCAAATCTGGGACTGCCTACTTTCCCATATAACCAAAGCAGCTGACCAGCTTTGCCCCATTAAGACCCTGAGAATACCAACAAATACCCCCGCCTGGCTTACAAAAGACTTACTTGACCTAATAGCTGATAGAAATTACTTCCACCGTAAGGCTAGGAAACTAAAAGACCCCAATATCACCTCAATGGTTAAGGCCCTAAGAAACAGAATTAATCACGCCATTAAAAAGGCCAAGCATGATTTTGTAAAAGCGGCCATTGATTCTAACAAAAATAATCCCACAGCCTTCTGGAAAGAACTAAAACAAATTCTACCCTCTAAATCAAACAACTCCAAACTAATTCTCCCAAACATTGCTGAATCAGACCTACCGTACGCCATAAATAACTTCTTTGCCAACATAGGCCCCAATCTTGCCCAACAAATACCCTCCCCCCCACCCAAATTCAAAACCGGAAGAGTCCTTTGTTACTGGTGACAAAGACCATCCCAACTTTAACCTTGAACAGCCCTCCCAAACCCTTATTTATGATCTCATTGAAAAAATTAACACCAGGAAACCATCGGGAATCCCAAACCTAAACTCCACCATCATCAAGAATGCCATGCAATCCCTACTTCCCCACTTTACCCACCTGTTTCAAAAATCATTCTCCACAGGAACCTTCCCTGCCGACTTCAAAAAAGCTACGGTAGTCCCAATACCTAAAATCACTGCCCCCACTTCCCCTTCAGACCTGAGACCCATCTCACTCCTACCTATTCCGGGTAAAATACTGGAAAGACTAGTGCACCATCAAACATACACACACCTTGAAAGGAACAATATTCTCCATCCAAAACAACATGGTTTCAGAAAAAAGAAATCAACCCAATTAGCCCTGGCCGACCTTTTGGACGATATAACAATAGCACTAAATATTAAAAATAACAAACATCCAACAACTGCCCTTTTCATAGATCTCAAAAAAGCTTTCGACACCATAGACCACACCCTCCTACTCAATAAACTTAAACTTCTAAACTTCTCCACCCTGTCACTGAAATGGTTCAATAGCTACCTCAGCAACAGATCACAGTGCACAAAAGTAGAAGACTCACTCTCAACATTTCTCCCTCTCAAAACCGGAGTCCCTCAGGGATCCATCCTGGGCCCCCTCTTGTTCATTTTATACATAAATTCCCTACCCCCCTACATTCAATCACTTTCTAAAAACTGTGTTAAATGTCAACTGTACGCAGATGACACTGTATTATATGTAGCCTCTCCCTCAGTCCCCAATGCCCTGAAAACCATCCAGGAAATAATACCCCACCTAGAGAACTGGTGCTCAATCAATAAGTTAACCATTAATGCAGATAAAACGAAGGCCATGGTCTTCAATACCAGAGGTAGCAAATTAACTCTCCCCCCAGACCAGAATTCCCTAACACTTTCAGGCACCCCCATAGAAATTGTAGAGGAGTACAAATATTTAGGTACCATTTTAGACTCCCAATTAACTGCCCGCCCACAAGTAGACTCATCAATCAAAAAGGCCAACATTGCACTTGCCACACTGGCGAGAGTCAGAAGCTTCCTATCAGAAGATACAGCCTTCAAAGTACTTAAATCCATACTTATCCCTCATCTAGAGTTCAATTCTTGTTTCTTAAACTTTGCCTCAGCCATTTCCCAGAAAAAACTTGATAGGTCCCTGAATAAAGGAGTCAGAATAGCAGCACTCCTCAAGAGGAGGGAGAATGTCTGCATTCCAATGATTAACCACAAAATTGACTCACTAGAAAAAAGGAGGAAAATCCAGCTCCTATTGATAGCTCACAACAGAGCACACTCCACCTCTACCCGATCCAACACACCTAAAACACCTGAACCCAAACCGACCCAAAGAAAAAGGCCAAAGAAGAAACAAAAGGCCAGAGTAGCCCCAGAGAACAAGAGAGTAACCAGAACCCAATCCCCTTTTAATCTGCCAATCACAAACCCAAACCTGGAAGTATTGAAAAAATCACCGGGTTATCTGGGTGGAACCACATGGAACAGCCTTCCAAATGATGTGAAGGAATTAACAATGAAAGCCTCCCTGAAAAATAGGCTCAAAAACATTGTCAACTAGCATACCCACTCCCCCTCCCCCCATGCCCCCCCCCACCTCCCACCCCCCACCCCACCCCCGACCTCCCCCAAACCATTAGACTCATATCCTCATAAACCCCCTGCACCTGTACTGGTGTTAGGGATACTCATTACTCATTACTCGTAATACTCACTCTAAACACAAAGTGAAGTATATGATCTTATGCGCTACTGATACGCGCCTATATTGTCCTCGGATCTGTAACACACTATAATAACATTTATATATATGATTGATTTGTACTCATATTTGTATTTGGTATTAGTATTGGTATTTATATTTGCACCTGTATTTGTATCTTTGCTTGTATTTGTATTTGTATTTGGTAAATCTTCTCTAATATTCAGTAGTTTAGTATACAGCAGCAGGACGAAAACCTTGTACGTTTTGTAAGACGCCTGTTCTCGCGTCCAACGCTGGAGAAGCTGTCAAAATAAAATCGTCAAAAAAAAAAAAAAAAAAATACTGACCACTCCCCTAGACTGGGTAGGTACCACTATACTGACCACTCCCCTAGACTGTACCACTATACTCACCACTCCCCTAGACTGGGTAGGTACCACTATACTGACCACTCCCCTAGACTGGGTAGGTACCATTATACTGACCACTCCCCTAGACTGGGTAGGTACCACTATACTGACCACTCCCCTAGACTGGGTAGGTACCACTATACTGACCACTCCCCTAGACTGGGTAGGTACCATTATACTGACCACTCCCCTAGACTGGGTGGACACCATTATACTGACCACTCCCCTAGACTGGGTAGGTACCACTATACTGACCACTCCCCTAGACTGGGTAGGTACCACTATACTGACCACTCCCCTAGACTGGGTAGGTACCATTATACTGACCACTCCCCTAGACTGGGTGGACACCATTATACTGACCACTCCCCTAGACTGGGTAGGTACCACTATACTGACCACTCCCCTAGACTGGGTAGGTACCACTATACTGACCACTCCCCTAGACTGGGTAGGTACCATTATACTGACCACTCCCCTAGACTGGGTAGGTACCACTATACTGACCACTCCCCTAGACTGGGTAGGTACCACTATACTGACCACTCCCCTAGACTGGGTAGGTACCATTATACTGACCACTCCCCTAGACTGGGTGGACACCATTATACTGACCACTCCCCTAGACTGGGTAGGTACCACTATACTGACCACTCCCCTAGACTGGGTATGTTGGATATCTCATACTTGCCATCATATCATGTACATCATATGTGATGTGTTTTAAGAAAATGTGTCACAAGTTGCAAATTTGATATTTTTCAAAGTGACTTTTTCGAAAGATTCCTTTATTGAAATTTTCTGATTTCTTGACGGTCAAGCACACTACGTCATATGAACCTATGTACCCAGTTTGAGCACATTATGTTTAATATATTCTTGAGTTTTGAAAGCCTTTATGTGGATTATGTTTAGTTACTTTACTGGTAATTACCCATCCAGAAACATTGCAAACTTAATTTTTCAAAAACAAAAATATCAAACTTAAAATATAGTGTCCCAGTGTTTACTATCGTTGGAATCGGTTTGATCTCATCTTTTCAAATAATGAGGATATCTCAAAAATCTCTTTTTTTGACGACTTACAACTCATTTCCTATAAGAAATCACATATTCTTTTCTAGAAAAGTTTTAAATTCTTCTATTAAAGGGCTTAGCTAGGTCATTCCTTAGTATCGGAAGTTGAAAGAAAATTAAAGTTCTTATCCTTTCTGAATGTGCCGGAGGGAAAATCAGTTTCCATCCTTTCTTGTGGGATCTTAGGTTTAATTCCCTGTTGTCTATCAGGGTATGGTTCTCGTGTAATCTATATACTAGTCCCAAGTTTGGTGTTTTTTATTCATAGTGGTATAATATTTCCGAATTGTAATTTGACGACATTTAGACCTTTTCCCTAGATCAAAGGCTACCTTTACAAGTTGTGAGTATAGTCTGCAATCTCTCAAGTAAATCTGCTGGTGCAACATATATTATATTATACAATTGTATTATGTACAGAGATTTAGTGGTATTCTTGGTTAGGGGGAATTTCTATTCTTCACCAAATGGTTTATTCACAAGATTTCTTTGTAGGAATGTTCTCATTCTCAGTCGTACGAATACATGTACCAAATTACAAGACAGTGTATCACGTATTTTCTTGCATTTCTAATTTGGTTGAAGGAGCGTGAATATTGCACGAGTTGCACTATTCTAAGTGACTGAAACCAACGTGTAAGTTTATTATGTTATACATGCTTTCAATCGAGTCATGAATTTGGAATTTACCGGTAATCTTAGTAGAACAACAAATTGATTACCATGTCAACCCCACGTAAATCACTAGTGAAATACGCACTTTGCGTAAATCCTTCTAGATACGTTCTTCTCGGAGCAATGCATGTATAATAAAGACTAGTATGTGGGTCAGATTTTCCAAGTGTGCTGTTTTGCATAATGGCCATATTTTGGGGTATATTTATAAGTACATAAGTTAAATTCTAATTATTTCTGTGTCATCTCGTTCCTATGGGCTAGCTCTTTCATTCCACATATAGTTTCCCATGTCTCAAACCCATATTTATTATCTAAAATTTTGTGACGTAAGTATATCCCTTTTTGGATAACCATCAATCAATAATTATTTCTTTAGCACATACCTAAAAATGCTCTTGATAAAGAGCATTATACCCTCACTTTGTTGTATAGAAAAGGAACTACCAACGACCAATTCTTCATGCTGAATTGCTTGATTGTCCGACACATGACTAGGTCCGGGGGAAACCCATGGTGTAGGTGAGAGGTTATCTCAACACCAATATGTAAACACGGCGCTAGTAGATAAAGGCTGACGAGGAAAGTTTCCTTTTACAACAAATGTCTATTCTGGCATGAATACACATATGTTCCAGAAAAATGAGTCACAAGTTTTGAGAAATCATCATTATTTGATAAGATGAGATCAAGCGAATGCCAATGATGTAAAACATTAGGGTCAGATTTTCAGAAAATGTACAATTCGCCTTCACCAATCCTCCCAAATAACCCAAATTTAAGACAGAAATTAGCTTCAAAATACAGTTTAACATAACAGAACTGATACTTTTAATCAATGCGATACAAAATATACTCAGATAAATTAGGAGAAATTACTAAATATGTAAAGCTGCCAATTGTACATTTTCTGAAAACCTGACCCATTAACTGATCTGGGGACTACAGTTTCAATGTTTGTTATGTATGAACAAATTGCTTGATGGACAACCACTAGTAAAATTGTTAAATACATTCTATGAAGTTGTTAATATATTCTGTATAGGATAACCACACTATGCATAGATATAGAAGAATTCAGGTTTATTCTTCAATATTTTATTTTTTTTAAGATTTTTTTAGGCTGGGTGATCATTTCCCAGAGGGTTTCCGGGTTGATTCTAACATCCCCAGCACAAAAGTAGAAAGATATGAAGAAAAGTATATACAATGGATAAAGTTACTAACACAGCCCAGTATAATTACAGAAAAAAAACATATGATGACAAGTAAATAACATGGTAGTAATCACTGTCGCAGAGTGTGGACCATCAATTCAATTCAATTCAATATATTCTTTATTTGTACCTAAATATGTTGTACAAATAGGAGCCATGTTTCAGAAAAGAAATCCTGGTCTTCCAACATGGTCCTTGACTACTGGAGTGGGTAATTTTTAGATAATGTCTGTAAAGGCCAGAAAGTTATTTGTTACTACACAGAATGTCTACGCTAAAATATATTTGTTGTTACATCAAATGTCTATATAGAATATCTAAACTACTTGGACATGGTATATAAGCATTGTTAAGTAAACATGAAATAAAAAGAAACAGTCATGGCAATTAGAGACAGTATAAGCGGGTTAAGTTGAGTGAAAAGCGTATGAAAAGAACATATGAATTACACGACTAATTGAGGAATAATCACTTGCTAGAGTATTATAAATATTTAGGGTTAGCAGTTGAGTGAGGAAATGAATCAATGCAACACACAGAGATGTATGTTTCAAAGCCAGAACCGAACCAAGTAGAATGAGAACGGCTATAATCATTTTAATGCTTATATACTAGACAGATTACAGCGATTACACAGGGCCTGGGCTGATTGGCTTATCCTGACTGACCCAATTAATTACCTTGATAGATGAAGGATCCAATCAGAAATTAGAATAAAGATTCAAGACAACTTAAAGAGTCCCGAACTTTACAATATATTCAATATAAAGACTATATTTTGCATGTATTCATGCTACTATAGCAGTATATCTGCACATACAACCGATTCAAGTGACCTATAACACAGTAGCCAGGTATAGGGTTGATGGTTGAGCCACTAACAGTTCTAACCACCTCAAAACGTGAACACATAGTGAGCAAGGGTTCTTTTATCACTTTGAAAATTATCAATTTTGCATCTCGAAATCGAAATCTTCGAATTTTTTTTCGACTTGGGACTCATTTTCCTGTAACACTTCACATATAAATCATGTATTCTGTATGTCAATTTAGAAAAGAATACAAACAAAAATTCTATGTATATAATGTAATGTGTTTTAGGAAAATGAGTCACAAGTCGTAAAATTAATATTTTTCAAAGTGTTTTTTTTTACAAGATTGCTTTATTGAAATGTTCTGATTTTTAGAGAGTTTAGCACTTATAGTCATATGAATCCATGTAACAAATTTAGGGACATTGTATTAAACATATCCTTGTGTTTTGAAGGCATTCGTATGGAGTATATTTAGTTACTTTACTGGTAATAATAAAAATAAATATATCAAACTTAAAATATAGAAATACATATTAGGTCCTAGAGTTTACTATCATTGGAATCGGCTTTATCTCCTCTTTTGAAATATGGTGATATCTCAAAATCCATATTTTGGACTTATGACTCATTTTCCTAAAAACAGTAGCTAAAAACGATACCATATATGACATATAAACAATATTTTGATCACCGCCGCATCCTTCACTACTCGTAGCTTGCTGTTGTTCTCAAGAGGTCGTTATACCTGGACCTCCTCCTAAGTGTCAGGTAGAGAGAAGGAGTTTATCTCTCCCCTCCTATCATCTTGTTCTCTCAGCGCTACATCGTGAGTGTGGCTCTATCTGAAGCAGCACTTGATTGCCTGCCCTCATAGCGGAGGGATGTTATTAAAAAAATGTACAATTCGCTCTCAAAAATCCTCTCAAATCACACCAATTTAGGACTAGAATTGTGATTAGGCCCCAAAAAAAATAGGTGTGTTTCCGATTTAACCCCCCCCCCCCCTACCTAGAAAAACCTTACCCTACCTAAAAAAAAATTTACCAAACCTGAGTTTTTCCACATCATATCTTAGTTTTTTTGGATTTTTTTGACAAAAAAAGCTTATAAAAGCAGGAAAACAGGTTTTCCTAACCCTAAACGGTCAAAAAGCACATTTTCCATGTTCAAAACAACTATTGTTATGAAAAAGTCATTTTTCTCAGTTCCTGGGAGGTGGTTTCCAAACAAAAATAATTAACAAAAAAAAAAAAATTACCACCCCCCCCTACCTAGTTTTCAGCCAGATAAATCGGAAACACACCTATTTTGGTTTGGCCTTATAATAATCAAACAGATATGTTTAAATCGAGGTGATATCGTATATATAGACTCAGATTGATCTACAATACATTACTCAATTTCAGTGTATAATTTAGCAGAATGTGTAGAGCTGCTGGTTGTACATTTTCTGACGATCTGACCCAACCTGTGTGGGTGTGTAATTGCGTCTAACCGCGATTCTGAATAGATCAAGATCAGAAAGTGAGAAAGTCAGCGTAGCTATAGCGAGTTAGGTCGGCCTACCAGAAAGAAGGACATAATAATTATAGCCTATCTGCCATACTACGTCTACACTTTAGGAGAAACATCGGTCAGTTTTACATCTTTTACTATAGCTTTAGACTCTGCGGCTCCGTTAAATGGTCAGATTTTCAGAAAATGTACAATTGGCAGAAAAACACATTTTGCTAAATTAGACCAAACAATCGTCAACACTAAGTATATCTGCGTATATTTAGTATTGCTTTGATTTAATCAATCTGTTTGGTTATGTTGAAATGTATTTTGAACCTGATTTTTGTCTTAAATGTAGGTTATTTGAGAGGATTGGTGAAGGTCAATTGTACAGTTTCTGGCAATTTCACCCTCAACTTTAAATATTTTGACTCAAGAGGTTCGGTTTCATTTTCTCAGGCTGAGTTTCTATTTGAACTTTTAGACTCGATACATCTATTGTACTGAAGAAGTTCACTACAGTGATTATTGGTTATTAGATCCAAATGTGTACATATTTCTATTGCTTAATTTACTCATAGATTATTTTTAAAAAAACTACCAATTCCAAAGGATATAAATTATATTTGTGATGTGTTCCAGGAAAATTAGTCATAGGTCGCAAAAATGATATTTATCAAAGTGTTTATTTCGTAAGATCACCTTATTGGAATGTTCTGATTTTTGGAGAGATTATTACCTATAGTTAGTATCAGTTGATGTATCAAATTTCAGGACAATATATTTAATTTATCCTCTCGTTTTAAAGGTCCTCAGATGGAGTATGTTTAGTTACTTTACTGGTTATTGCCCCGCAGAAATATTGCAAACTTTCCTTTTCAAAAATAAAAATATCAAACTTAAAATATGGAAATACTTATTAGAATATTAGACTGTTTATTATCATTGGAATCGGCTTGATCCCATATTTTCAAATATAATGATATCTCAAAATCCATTTTTTGCGACTTATGACTCATTTTCCTGAAACACATCACATATACTTTGCATGACATTCTTGTGGGTTAGAATTTTAGAAAATGTACAATTGTCAGCTGTACAAATTTGGTATCTACTGGCAAATTAAAGTGAAATATTTCAAATGCTATGCATATCCAAGAATCTTTGTGTTGATTGGATTTATCTCTTTCTTCGTTTTAAACTGCATTTCGAACGTAATTCTTCTCTTAGATTCGGAAGGTATTTCATATTTGACTCTTGCTGATGTGTGTAATTGATTTAATTGCATTGGATTCTTTGTGTCGTTAATTAGTAGTCCTAGTCGAGCATTTGGCAAAGTGAATGGGACCAATGTATTGGCAACAAACTGCATTAAATACAACCAATGCTTGCAAAACCTATTAAGGCTTCCTTTAACACCAGGCGGGAACAGGTTGTGTTCTCTCGTTGTCTTATCGTACACACCAGACTGACCCATGTCCACCTGGTGAAGCGAGAACCACAGCCTGAATGCATTGCTTGTCATACCCCACTCACTGTCAAGCATATCCTACTGGAATGTGCAGACTTGCATGATGCCCGTATCAAATATTTCAAAGCTCCTGACCTCAAAACACTTTTTAAAACGGTCAATGGTGACAATGTCATCAATTATCTAAGAACTGCTGGTCTGTTCTCTTTGTTATAGTCTCTTTCATATAAAACCAAACTTTTGTTATTGTTATATCCATTTTATTTTTTGTTTTATTTCTTTGTGCTATTTACAGCTGGACTGTAAACTAAATCACTTTGCTCATCTCATCCCATCTCACTAACTCTCATTGCCATGAATATGACTCCACATGGATGTTGTCATGGCATTAAGCAACCATTACTCACTCACTCACTCAGTGAGACGTGAACATATGTGATGTGTTTCAGGAAAATGAGTCACAAGTCGCAAAAAATGGATTTTGAGATATCACCATATTTGAACAATTGATATCAAGCCGATTCCAATGATAGTAAACAGTAGGACATAGAGAATGTGTATTTCTATATTTTAAGTTTGGTATTTTTATTTTTGAAAAAAGTTTCAAATATTTCTTGGTGGACATTTACAAGTAAAGTAGCTAAATAAACTCTATACGATCACCTTAGGATTTCATGGATATATTTAATGCACTATCCTGAAATTTGGTACGCAGATTTATTTTGCTAGCGGCGCTAAACTCCGCAAAAATCAAAACATTTCAATAAAGAGAGTTTTAAAAGAACCTTTTTGAAAAATACCATTTTTGTGACTTGTGACTCATCTTCCTAAAACACGTCACGTATTGATTCTGGACCTCTTCTGAAGACATTTTCGGTCTCTGTGAATTGAGGCGTCTTTCAACCCCAAAACTCATCTTATTATTCATCACTGTATTGTGTCACACACTGTTTTATCATATGTAGAAAATCAAACAAATATTATTGTAGTATGCGGTCTAATTTGTGATTTAACTTACTTAATGCTGGTATGTCTTAGTAATATAGAATGTAACGATGGTATTATTATAGTGTGTAAGCTGAAAATATGTGATCCGTTTTAGGAAAATGAGTCATAAGTCGCAAAATAATGATTTTGAGATATTACCATATACGAAAAGAGGAGATCAAGACGGTTCCAATGATAGTAAACACTAGGACACCTAATAAGTGTTTCTATATTTCAAGTTTGATATTTTTACTTTTTGGAAAAAAAAGTTAGCAATGTTTCTGGATGGGTAATTACCAGTAAAGTAACTGAATATACTCCATACGAAGGCCTTCAAAAGGCAAGGATATATTTAATACAATGCCCCGAAATTTGTTACATAGATTTCTATGACTATAAGGGCTAAACCCTCTAAAAATCAGAACATTCCAAAACACTTTGAAAAATAATAATTTTGCGACTTATGACTCATTTTCCTAAAATACATCAGAATTATTATAGTCTGAAAATATTGTATTCCTTACAAGAGCTTATTAATAAAAAACAAACAAACAAACATCATTAATGTGGTTTTCCATTCTCAGATTAAATGAGTGAACAACAACTTTATATCTTTCTGACAGGAGAGAATCTAAAGGAGCGTTGCAGGACAGCGATCACAGTGGGTGACCTGGTCATACTCAAGTGTGACTACAGAACCGCAGCCCTGATGCAGCATCTGCACGGAGGGTGGAATAAACTTATTGAACAGGTAAAGACACTAACATTAAAGCACCATATCTCAGGTAACCAACGGTATACATGTGAGAGCACGGCGCGGTAATTGTATAAAATAATATGGGTCAGATTTTCAGAAAAAGTACAATTAGCAGCTCCACACATTTAGGAAATCTTTCTAAATTAGGCTGGAAAATGGTCAATACCGGGTATATCTGAGTATATTTGGTGTCACATTGATTTAAAGTATCAGTTCTATTATGTTAAACTGCATTTTGAAGCTCATTTTTGTCTTAAATGTGGGTTATGTGAGAGGATCGGTGAAGGCGAATTGTACATTTTCTCAAAATCTGACCCCTATACTCGAATTTGAAGTCTAAATTGGAGGTAAAAACGACCGCCAGTGAGCGATAATAAGTGAAGTCATCCTTGGAAAGGATTCGGATTGAGGTACATTTATTTAAAGCTGCACTCTAACCTATTACGACATACACAAACTTACCAAATCTACTTATAGGACAATATTCTGCTGCTGATGTTAATATACATGAATTTGAAGTCGTATTTGCTGAGAGAAAATGGCGCCCGTGAGCGATGATAAGTGAAGTTTTCATGGGGAAGGATTCGGGCAGGTCCTCCAAATACAAACGAGGACGTTTAGAAGCCCTGTAGCAAAAACAATCAGACAAAATCCTGCCAAATTTTGATCAAATGAATTTTAGATAAGAAAATAGGATACAAAAAAAAACTGACCAAAAATTAGAAAAGATTTCGTTTTTACCAACTTTAACTGAGAGAGCAGATTTGTATAAATCATACTGTTCCATGGGTGGACCAGTTTGAGATTAGTACAAGCTTTCTTCTATTATGGGTCAGATCTGTAGAAAATGTACAATTCACCTATACCAATCCTTTGAAATAAACCACATTTTAAGAAAAAAATGAGCTTCACAATGCAGTTTAACATAGCAAAACAGATACTTTAAATCAACTCGATACCACAAATATTCAGATATACCTGGTATCCATCATTTTTCAGTATAATTTAGCTGAATGTCCTAAAAGTGTAGAGCTGCTAATAGGGGAGTTGCATGTCTCACTGCGCATGTCTACTGCAGTACATGATGGGATGGATTCTTTTACAATCTGCCATACAAATATTTGGCAAGATATTATCGAAAATCGTAACAATGTTTTCCATAAAATCATAGCTTATAGAAATGATTTATGAAAACCAAATGCATGATGGGAAGGATGGGGACATGTGTTATGCAAACATGTAAAACATATGGATATTGACATTAGAGATAAATAGTCCATGCTGAACATGGCATGTTTTCTATAGATTTTAGACTGTACCATTAGTCCTTAGTCCCATAATTCAATGCGAATCACGATTCAAAATGGTGGCTATGCAAATCCCCTATTGTCCATTCTGTGATAATCTTACCCTTTAAATGCTGTTTTTATTCCCTGACCAGACACCAGAGCAGTTTGGGATGGTGACACGGCGGGAGTCGGACGAGGAGGTGCGGGTGGCCATGGCCGGGAAGGAATGGTTCTTCACTGACAAGCTCTTCAGCCGCTTTGTCAAGGAGTCACAGGTTGGTGGAGAACACAACCAGCCTGCACAAGCCCCGCCCACAGACACGCCCACAGACACGCCCACATATACTAATGCACCCGTGATGGACACACCACAAGGTACAACACTTTGTTTTAAAAAAATTATATTGACAGAATTTTCACAATGTGATATATCTACAGTCTTAAGATTTTTATTTTTTCGTTTTCTCTATGTAACAAACTCATCTATTATTGTAACGACTAAATGCAAGTAAGACGGCATTCACAGGAAGACCTGACCAACCAAGTTGTAACAACACCAGCGATTACAATAACAGAATGTTTGAATTTGAATTTGAATTTGAATTTGAATTTGAACATCTCATTTGTCAAGGGAAAAAAGGACAATTATTTGAAAGAAAATTTTTTAAGCTCAGACATAGATAATTAAGTACTACATAAATAGAAATAACTTCTATCATAATCACTATTAGTTTATTCAGTTTCATAGATAATAATAAACAGTATAGGATATATTTGGCAAAAGAATTCCATATAAATAAGATATGAATTCATCTAATGATTTTAGACGGGTTGGAAAAGAACTGTACAAGAAGTAGAAAATCTATACACAGAACTACCCGGGATTCAAGGCGGGAGTGAATATTCACCGATGACGGTCAAGGGACCGTAGTCCCGCGACCGTCATTGGTGAATATTCACGACGCCGAGAATCCAAGGGTTGTTCTGTGTTTATTTCACCCCACACACTGAACCAATGTTAAATTAACATGATCTATAGTGATTTTGAGAAATAATTAGTTCTTTAGCTTGTTTTGCCTTGAAAACATGGCTCTGAAGAAGGACCGGAACTGGCGAAGATCAGAATACACGCATGCGCACAGTGTACAAAAAAGTAGGTCGGCCGTGTATTGCCCGCGTGCAATGTCGCTTCAGTTACTGACCAGCTAAACAATATACAGAGCCTATGTTATTTCTATGGACTGAGCATATCAAGGGCGAAATAATGTGTTTTATCGTACGTTATCTGAGAGTGCAGATCGAAACCATTATACTACTAGGTCCGATTTTGAGAAAATATACAATTGGCGGCTGTACACATTTAGTAAATTCTGCTAAATTAGGCTGCAATTTGGTCAATACTAGGTAAATCCGAGTATATTCAGCATTGCAGTGATTCTAGGAATCTGTTTGGTTAGGTTGAACTGTATTTTGAACTTTTCGTCTAAAATTTGGGTTATTTGAGAGGATTGATGAAGGTGCATTGTACATATTCTGACGATCTGACCCTACTACTGTTTATATGTGCAGGAGGAGCAGGTAAGGTGTTGTACCTGCCGGTGGATGGGGACGACCCGCTACACCTGGGCGACCTGGCCTGGGTACACGTCACACGGGATGAACTCAAGCTTCTGCAGGAGCAACTCGAATTTGGCTGGGTGGAGGAGCTCGCACAGGTCAGTGCAATATGACATGTCACAGAAAAATCCCTCATAATTCCAACAAAATATGATGATCTTAAACTGCTTTTCCTGCTCAGAATCGTTTCATTTTTGGGATGTTTAAATAGCGCTGTTCACAGCATAAATACATGTCCCAAATTTAAAGACTGTGTATTGAATATATCTATGCATATCTGAGGTTATACTAAGGAGTATATTTAACTACTTTACCATAGTAATTGACCCTCAAGGAAGATACCTAACGTTATGTTCGTCCATAGAACAATGTAGAAGTACTTTTTAAATGACCTAATGTTTACCACCATTGGAATCCGCCTGATCTCATCTCATCTCATCTCATTTAGAATATTATGATGATATCTCAAAATCCAAACAGCAAACACCCCACGCCCTTGAATCCCGTTTCCTGTTTTTTATAAGCCTCATTTCCCGAATCCCGCAGGTTTTCAATTTGCAATCCCTACCTGGAAAAATAATATCCAACTCTGAATCCCTTTTCCGAATTCCGTAGGTCCTTTAAAACCCCAAATCCCGAGCCAAAATATATCCCAATCCTGCTTCCCGAAAAAGTATTCCCTGTACTGTTTCCTGTAACCCTTGAACACATCACAAATGTGAGGTGTTTTAGGGGAATGAGTCATAAGTCGCAAAAAATGGATTTTGAGATATTATTATATTTGAAAAGATGAGGTCAAGCTGATTCCAATGATACTAAACAGTCTAATAATCTCATAAGTATTTCTAGATTTTAAGTTTGATATTTTCGTTTTTGAAAAAAAAAGTTTCCAATATTTCTGGGGGTCACTAAACAGTAAAGTAACTAAATGTAGTCCATATGAGAACCTTTAAAACTAAAGGATATATTACATAGATTTTCCTGAAATTTGATACATCGATTGACATAACTACAACTGACAAGCTCTCCAAGAATCAGAACATTCCAATAATGTGATCTTGTGAAAAAAACACTTTGAAAAATATCAATTTTGCGACTTATGACGCATTTTCCTGAAACACATCACAAATGTCAGCCCTAACTGTTTGCCTTGTTACCCCCTACAGGTGGTAGGGTGTGTGGGGCAGGTGGATCTCATCAACGATGACTATGTAGAACTGGTTGTGGACGGAGCTGGCAAGAAGAACTATTGGCTCCTGCACATCGCCGCCGTCACCAAGGTAACATTTTACATACACAAACAACATAAGGTTCAAATTTGTTTTTTGTTTTTGTTTTAAATCATTTATTCAGGTACCTGCCAACTGGCCCTCTACAATGCATGTTATAGTAGAGATTTATTTAATTTTTTCTTATTGGCCTTAAATTAAATCGATTTGAAAAATAGCCCGATTTGGGTCCCGATTATAGTATTTTGTATCCCAACTACTCCCCAACTGAAATCGGCTGTACCCGGCCCAAATATAACCAATTTGGAGGCCGATTATGTAGGCCTCTAATTGGAAAGAACGTAAATAATAATAGTAATGATAATAATAATAATAGATTTTTATTTCCATATCACATTTACAACATTTGATGTCATACAATGTATAATTAAAACAGAGAAACCTATGGAAAGAGGAATAATCTCTGTGACAGTCACAGCTCTTCCGAATATCCCTTAAATTTTGTATTACTTCGCTATCCCTATCATTTGTACATCTATCGCATTGTATGCGCAATTGAGATCACACCCATAATAATATTATTGAATTTTGAAGAAAACATGTATTTATAGATGAAATTGATTGAGTAACACATGTTTAATACAAACATAAATGAATATGAATGAGAACTTGATCCAACACAAGTGTAAGACCACCAACAACATGAGAGGATATAGACGCAATGGATTTGACAAAATTGTGGCTAATGGCTTGTCCATTTCACTGTGTTTCAAAGCCATAAGTATCACACGTCACTGGTTTGCGGCAAATCACAAAATGATCACAGTGCCATCACACCCAATTGGACTCAGTGCCCGTCGGGATAAGGTCCTCTGTTGCTCGGTAGGAAAGAGTTAAAAAACATATCTTTATACAAACTATACTATTGCAGGTGCTTCCTGTGGATATAGGGGATGAGGTGCGCATCATCAGCGACCGTCGTCTCTTCATCGCCTTGCAGGATGAAAAGTGTGGCTTCACCCCCATTATGGAAACGGTAGGAATATAGCATTCATGCTCACCAGTTACAGAAAAGAGTAATATTTCAGGGTAGTAACAGCTATTTTCGTATAAAACCATAATTGACCCACTTTACCACATAATTTATCCACTTCTACACATGTATCATATTATGCTAAATTAGAGTGAAACCTGATAAATACTATCTGTACGTATTCTGTGTTGTTTGAATTCAATAAATCTGTAAGGTTATGTTAAACTGGTTTCGTCTTAAATTTGGGTTATTTGAGAGGATTGGTGAAGGTGAATTGTACATTTTCTGGCGACTTGACCCTAACAGTTGCTGTATTTATTTCCTCATCCCTAGTCCCTGGGCGGCACTAGAAATAGACTCTGACGAATAACCCAAACTTAAGAAGAAAATTATGTTCAAAATACAGTTCAACATAACCAGGCAGATTTATTGAATGAATACAATACAGAATACACTCAGATATACCCAGTATTTATCATTTTTCACTTTCATTTAGCAGAATTTGAAGGATGTGCAGAATTTTTCATTTCTTTGCATTTTCTGAAAATCTGACCCATAAGTTATGAGAAGGAATATCTGAAAAACATGCCCACCGGTTGCTGAAAAGTAATATTTCAGTGTAGTAACAACCATTTACCCACTTTAATATAATCGCTCTAGATATTTTCCTGAGCTGGAGCTGGATGTACCCTGTTCAATAGTTGTTGTGTTTGTTCCTTCATCCCCAGTTCCTGGGCAGCGCTGGCCTGGTAGTGGACATAGACTCTGATGGAGACATGGAAGTAGAGATAGCAGGTGACCGCGAGTACTTTGATGTCCGAGTGTGCAAACTGGTCAAGAAGAACTACACTCCACCACAAGGTCAAGTAGAGAGGTCAAGGCCAGAAGGTCAGCCAGCAGGAGCCAGGTGGTCAGCTCACATGGAGTATGGTGCAGTGGTAGCAGACCTGCGAGCCAGCATTATGGGCACCTCTAGTAGTAGGTTATCCTAAACAGTATATTTAACTTATAGAGATTGACCATCGCTAACTTTTGTTTCATACATAAAAATATATAGACAGAACTACCCTGAATTCGAGGCGGGAGTGAATATTCACTTAAAGACGGTCAAGGGGCGGTAGCCCCGCGACCATCATGGGTGAATATTCACAACGCCGAGAATTTAAGGGTTGTTCTGTGTTTATTTCACCCCGCACACTAAACTAATGTTAAATTAACATGATGTACAGTGATTTTGAGAAATAAATCGTTAAATAATTAGTTCTTTAGCTTGATTTGCTTCGAAAACATCTCCCCAAAAAAGGACCGGAACTGGCGAAGATCAGAAAGCACGCATGCGCACAGTGCACAAAAAACTAGGTCGTCGGTGTATTGCCCGTAAACAATATCACATCAGTTACTGACCAGCTAAACAATATCCAGAGTCTATGTTATCTCTATGGGCTGAGCATATCGAGGGTGAAATAAATAGAAATACTTAATTATTGTATTTCCTTCCTAGTGTTTACCAGCATTGGAATCCACTTGATATCATCTTTTCAAACATGGTGATATCTCTAAACCCATTTTTTTGTCACTTGTGACTATTTTTCTGTAACATACCTCAGATATGAGTCAAGATATGGGACAACCACTATTATAGTTAGATCATGATCCCTGGGCCTTGTTTCGAGGGTTGGTCTCAGGGACTAGCCTAAGTTGGATTGTTTTGTTAATACCACAGAAATGTGCTGACCCGTGTATTAGAATAAGAGGTCCGCTATCCCACTATAAGTACCTCAACGTACCCTAACTCATGGTCTTTATGTGTTTGATAGCAGTTTGATAGCAGTTTGATAGCAGTTTGATAGCAGTTTGAGACAGGTTTGATAGCAGTTTGAAACCGGTTTGAGACCGGTTTGAAACCGGTTTGAGACCGGTCTGAGACAGGTCTGAGACAGGTCTGAGGCAGGTCTGAGGCAGGTCTGAGGCAGGTCTGAGACAGGTCTGAGACAAGTCTGAGACGAGTCTGAGACAAGTCTGAGACAAGTTTGAGACCACTGATGGTGTCACAACACTATCTGACTCCACCTTGAGCCCCATAATCTTTTAGTCTTTTTGTACTACTCCAGTAACCTACTATTTAATCCACTCTATCCTAGACCAACCTTACTCATGTGGCCCATGTGCTGATATAATCCATCCACGATCCCTCCGGTCCTCAATATTAGACTAAATACGAGGGGAAACCTGGTATTATCTTAGAATTATTCTGAGACAAAGTCATGAGACAGGGCCCTGGTTGATCAGTATGGTTTGCTTTCTAGATCATGCAGCAGCAGTTGATGAGCATGTCTACACCCAGTCGCCATCCAGAAGAAGGCCGCCCTCTGTTGTACGTCCACCGATCATGTCTGCCAGGAACTCACTGCTGGTCCACTGCCCTCGCCCTCCTCCTCCTCCTCTACCCACCACAGCCCCTGACCCTGCCCCAACTAGTCGCCCTCCTCCTCCTCTACCCACCACAGCTCCTGACCCTGCCCCAACTAGTCGCCCTCCTCCTCCTCTACCCACCACAGCTCCTGACCCTGCCCCAACTAGTCGCCCTCCTCCTCCTCTACCCACCACAGCTCCTGACCCTGCCCCCACTAGTCGCCCCCCACCACCTCCTATACCCACCACAGCTAGTGCCCCTGCCCCCACTAGTCGCCCTCCTCCTCCTTTACCCAACAGAGCTACTGCCCCTGCCCAGACTAGTCATGTCTCACCACGCTCTTCTTTACCTGAATCAAATTCAGCAGTTTATGAGAATGTAGCAGGAGTTTATGAGAGGTTGTGGTCAGGAAGTGATGCCCCACCATCACACCAGGCAGCCCGCCCGCCTCCCCTCCCTCCCCGCCTCCAGCATTCTGCCTCCATGTCTCAAGTTGATCTTCCTCCTCGCCTTCAGCATTCGGCCTCCGTGTCGGAAATTGAGGAAGATATCTATGGTTTAGACAATGTATTCCATTCTCAGGTTGAATCACGCATGCTTACGCTTGTTCCCCGAACAATATCAATATCCTCTGATTCGGCAACATCAACGATGGCATTCCGACCTCTTCCTCCACCTCCAATACCTTCTAACAGTCCATCAGTGCCACCATCCCTCTCACTTATGTCCACACAGACTACAGCTGCACGACCTCGCAATGTTGACTTTCATGGTCGACCACTGCCTCCTACTCCAACCCAGTGTTCTGCACCACATTCACTGTCCACTCCACCACCGCCGTCACCTAGACCTGCCCTGCCTATACCCTGCACTACTGCACAGGTCAACCCATGCAACACAGGACTACCTGCAGCATTGACATCACACATCCCTTCCTCCTCCTCTAGTTTTCCTTTTCCTCTCACTTCTTCTGTGCATAGCCCTGCTGTCCATAGCCCTGTTGTCCATAGCCCTGTTGTCCATAGCCCTGTTGTCCATAGCCCTGCTCTGGCACCTGCTCCTGTACCTCCTCCATCAGCCTCCACTGAACCCCATGTGATATCAGTAGACCCATCAGCAGCGAGTACAGCTGACCCTGATGTTCACGCAAAGGACAAGAAACTGCGAGAAATGGAGCAGAAAATGGAGCAGATGGAGCTGTCCATGGTGTGCATGATCTGCATGGAGCGCTGCAGGGACATGGCGTACGACTGCGGCCACTCAACATGTGGGGAATGTGGCAAGCGGCTGGTCCGTTGTCCGGTATGCCGAAAACAAATCAAATACAGAATCAAACTCTATGATGTACCTCCCATAGCCTCAACTTGCTGAAGAACCAGGGATCATTGTCCCTTATAGTGTGAATGGAACTGTTTGCATGCTGCATTTAAAATGCTTAATTCATGCGGAAAGCGAGGAAATGATAAATATATATTCAATTTGTATTCCAGTATTAAGACAGTTACATGGAATTGGGTGATATAATATTATTCTACATGGTAGATCTTCCATTCTACCCGAAATGATAAGACATAAGATACATACTAGGATTTCACTAATCTATCAGTACCTGCACTTATCCAAGACTGATGTATACAAAATGTAGTTTTGATTTACAATCGCCAATATAAATTTCCGGATTATTTACTCATTAATTAAGAGAATTCAGTTACTCAGCATTGATCAATAACATAACAATATCAAAATGTGGTTTTTGATTTATATAAATTTCTGGATTACTCATTACTGAATTCAATATATTGGTCCAATCTAACAATATTACAGAAGATTGGATTATGTATTATGTGCACGAGGGAAAACTAAAATCCAAAACTTGAAATTGTTTGCCGGTAAAGTGCTTAATACAAGTGTGCATTGTTTGATATAGGTTAGGATAAGCCATACACATGTAAATGATGTAAGGTTATATAAATAGAGACAATGAAACAAGCCGGCAGTAATAAAAAGATTATTGGACGAGATTTGTCCTGGTAAGCACAATGCCGTAGACAGAGTGCTTGCACAGACAAATCAAGTCCAATAAATTTGTTTATACGATGGCGGGTTCCATTCTATATTTATTATATGTGCATAAAATTTGATCATATGTTATCAGATATCACTGAAAAAATATTAAAGAAGTCTCAGAGAGCCGCGCTGCCCTGCTGAGAGTCCCGCTGAGAGCCCTGTTAGTGTGATCATGCAGTATTTACTGATATTGTTGAATTAAAATGTTCATATCACGGCCATTTCTTGAGCTACTTCAATAAAACTTATATCATTCGATAGAGATTTTAATTCTCCATTTAATGGTGTGGTTCTTATGATGTATTTTTATAATCATAGTACCAGAATCACGGGTGGATTACCGATCGTGGGGTTCCCGCAGCTTTCACTTTGTTGAGATGCTTGGCGGAGACGGAACTATTTTTAGACAACATTTTTATAGTATGTGTACTATATGAATATTTTTATTGCACTCCTCAAAAGGGATGCACGTATAATAAGTATTTCTATTTCCATATTATGTACCAGCAGTACCTTAGTGTTCCTAATTACATTTACAAATATTCATGTATATAGTTATCAAGTATATCTTAACATACATATTGGCTTAAAAAGACAACGGAGCAATGTGATTGCCTAGAAATTATAAAATGTTAGCACTGCCTCTGCCTTGTGTAAGATTGATGCTAATAGTTGACTGTATACAGTATTATATATACCACCCGTTCAATCAACATGGATATATTGAGTGATTTGATGTTGTTTAATGGTTAAATAGCGATCATAGTCAGATCAAGATTAGGGTTGAAGCTGGCCTGTGATAGGGTTAGATGTACTTAGCAAGGTTTGATTGCTTCTCTTTGCCCTTAATGATGCATGTTTTTTTTAAATGTTATTTTCATTTTTAACAGGAAAAGGTGACAGTTGCCCTTACTTTTGTTGAAAAGTTTTTGTTCCCGAGAATTTCACATTTCCATCACGAGAATCAAACGGTTATAAAGCTAGTCCTATTTTAACAAAGTTATAATCTATTCTCATACAATTTAGTACATAATTTACTGTTATTATCGCTTAGAAATAATACTTTTCCATTTTTCCTTTCATTTTCTTACCATTGTGAACATTATTTGACCCCATTTCAAAAAACATTTCAAATTTAAGCAAAGTTGCAGTATGTTTCTTTTATTACAGCAGAGAATCATATAATTCACATTTACGTCTGCCAAAACCCATCACTCTTTGTTTTACTTATTTTCGCTCACCATGACTCATCTCTTCGCCAAAACCCATAATTCTCTTTATTACGCTTTCCATTTGAGAGGTTCGATAAATATTGTTATTGTATGTGTAAAATAAAAATTAGAATTGGGTTTTCTTTTAGCCTTTAGATACTTTATGACAGTTCAATCGCAATCTCGTCCAATAAATATTCAATTACTAGCGCTGAGTTCCATTCTCTCTACTTGTTTCACCTATTTTCGCTCACCATGACTTGTCTCTTTGCTGCTGAATTCTAGTGAAACCCCATGAAATGCATAACGTATTTCAAATTTCTGTCATTGTTACAAAACCATAAATTGGACTACTTGCTCAGCTTGCTCCTCCCCTCACTCCTCACCTCAAAACTTAATGGCATTAGAGATTTGAATACACCATTACCCATTATTTCTATTTTTTCACCTGTCCATCCAATACTGATGTAACATCTTTGATGATCAACGTGTATTATTATTTAAATTATAATGAAATTTTCACCCAATTAAATATAACGATACTCAACCGATAGAGAAGTGTGCAGATGACCTATAAAAACGCAAATTGTCTGCGGCGGTTATTTCTGCATAAATTTTCCTGTTAATCTTAAGTTGAAAATAAACACGTCCAAAAAAAATAAAATAAACAATGGGTGGATTGTCAGAGATTTCTTTGCTTGGTATACCTGAGATTGTAGCTTTAAAAGTCAGTTACAGGGCACAACTACATTAGGGACTGTTCATAATTAACCACTGGTGGGGGGGGGGGGGGAGAATTTGCGAACAATTCTTGTGCAAAATGTCTTTGCCCCCAACATCATTGTAGTTCTGAGTCGGTGCAAAAAAGATGCCCCCCTTTAGTCTCCCCCTCCCCCCCCCCCCCCCCCACCCCGCCGTGGTAAAAAATGAACAGTCCCTTAAATAAGTGAAAAGAAAATCCTTAAAAATTACGAATTTGTATGTCAGTAAAACGCCTCGCTGTTAAATGCTTGTGAAGCATGTAAGGAAATAAAGGTGCAATTTATAATATAAGTATATTCCTATTTACATATAATGTTAATAAAATGGGCTTAAATACATCTGGTGTTGATTGGTTTATTATAAGATAGTGCATCGACGTGAAAGCAATTCTTGCTGTAATAATCTCATTAACAATGCAAATTAGTCGAAAACAAAAATGGGAACCTGAATATTTGCGATGTGTTTTAGGAAAATGAGTCACAAGTCGCAATTTTATTTTTAAATGATATTTTTCAAAGCGTATTGTTTACAAGATTTTTGGAGTGTCTAGTCCTTGTGGTTGTATAAATTCATATACCAACCACATTTCAAGACAGTTAATAAATTCACCATTATTTGATGGGCAAAATGGAAAACCTAGCCTATAGCATTAACTGCCCAATAATTGTTTATCGGAACTAAAGTTTCTTATATATAAACTGGAATATAAATACAATATTAACTCCCAATTCATTAATTTTGGTAAGCCATCGGAAACCCAAGGTTTGGTTTTCAATATGACCCTATTTTCTGAAACATTTAGAGAAAAACTGAAAATTTCAGTACATCATTTACCATATAGTTATAGTTGGTATAACCGTGGAAAACAATACTAAAGAAAAGCCACGAGTTCATGACAAACTCATTTAATATCGTAGAGGCGATGTCCCATGACGATCGTCGACCACAGCAACGGAAGTAGCGAGCCAATCATATCACTCCTCCGGCCGTCACCTTGCCGACGTTGACCAGCTCGTATATAAAGGGAGCAACTACATTCCAATGGCCAGTACGCGGAGAGCCTCCGACCGGAGCAGATCGACCATAGATTTTGAAATTCTTTTCGTCTAATGTTCGAGTTAATATCTTAAATATTTAATATTTTCTCAACTCAACATGGGCGGACGAAAGAGCAGATATTGTTCAACGTGCAAATCTGTGCATGGGGCGCCTACTGGACTCAAGTGCATGAAGAAGAGTAAATCAACCAAGTCGATTTCGGAGGCTTCTGCTGCTCATACGACACCTGTCGAGCCGCTCATTTCAGAGGCTGAGCAAACTGGAGGAGAAATGTCTTCGCGCATGAGTAACTTGGAGAGGATGATGATGGATCTTCATGTTACTTTTGCCAAAGGCAAGAAATCACCCAAGGTTGAAGAGGTCGATAGTTCCAGCTCATCGAGCAGGTCGTCATCTTCCGATTCGAGTTCATCCTCGTCAGGGTCGAGTTCTACTGGCCGTAGGAAGAAAAGGACCGGACGGAGGAGGACCAAAAAATTCTCTCATCATGCCATCTCGACAAAGGTGATGTAGTAGACAATTTTGAGATTCTTATGTTACCTTGAAAACAATACGTGATTGCTATGTTCAGGGTAAAGATATTTCTGGTTTGTTGCAACATGCACTGGTTATGGGGGAGAAAGAAGCTTCGCATATGTATTCTCATCGTGCCTCCATCGCTTACGACAAATGTGTACGTGCTAGAGCTGCTAATAAGGGGATATCTGCCTTTTCCACGATAAATCAGGAAGAGATCCTAAAATGTTATTGCTATGAGAATTCACGGAAGGCCCAGGGTCCCAGTAACCGTAAGAGTAATGCGACAGACAAGAAGGAATTACCTTGTTTCCGACACAACTCAGCTCAAGGTTGTCATGCTAAAGCCTGTAATTTTGCCCACAAGTGTTCAAAATGTAATTCTACCGATCACATCGCCAAATCCTGTACATCTGTTTCTAAAAACAACAAATAGGATAAAGCTAATCGTGTTTTCGAACATAAACAACCGGAAGTGGGTTCTTTTGTTGTGGGTATCCCCGGCGACCGCGTAACTAATGACGACGGATTCTCGCGAGAAGGGGGGGTCCCCTCGAGATTCAAGATGGCGGCGCCCGCAACAAGACCCAAGATGTCAAAGTTTTACATAACGAAATCACGATTATTGATGAATTTAATGACTCTGAAGTTAATCAGACGATGGGAATCGATAGCCTTATAGATTGTTCAGGTTCAGGTACATTGGTAGATAATCGCTTGTGCTTTGGGTCCCGACTGGGACCTTACTACTTCGATCTGATCTCGAATTTCATCACAGAATATATTGCTGAACACTACAAGGTCAGGATAGTAAATTACCTGGATGATTTTATAACAATTTCCCCAAGCCTTACAGGTTGTCAATCTAGCCAGGCCAAGGTGATAGGTTTCCTACGTTACCTTGGTTTTTATGTGTCTTGGTCGAAAGTTACTTCCCCAGCAACTACATGTACTTACCTTGGGGTTGAGATTGATTCTGAGGCCATGGTCCTTCGCCTTCCATTTGAAAAAAATTTGAAGCTAAGGAAAGCCTTTGATGTACATTTGAATGCAACTTATATCTCTAAAAAAAACCTAGAAATAATTAATGGAATTATTTCACACTGTGCCCAACTGGTAAGAGGAGGCAGAACATTTAGTCGCAGATGCTATGATTTGTACAAGAAAATGGTTTCCAGTGGTGCCAACAAGCTGCCCATCTCTTCCATGATGAAGGACGATCTGATGTGGTGGAAAATTTTTTCCATGGTTTTTAATGGGGTATGTTCCATCGACCATCCGGACTTTGATTATCCCATCATTTCTGACGCGTCCAAAAAAGGGTATGGTATCTTCCTGAATGAAGATTGGGTTGCAGGAACATGGCCTGAACAGGAAACCTTATCCATTAAATCTGAGTGTCAGCATATAGGCCCCTCTCCACTTGATACGAATGTAGACTATGACAATATAAATGTATTGGAACTTTGGCCCCTTTTGGTAGGAATCAAAAGATGGTCTGCCCTGCTAAAAGGAAAGAAGGTTATGGTTTTTGTGGACAATACTCAGGTTATGTACGTGCTCCGGAACAGATCTAGTGTTAACAGAACGTGTATACAATGGATGAGAGAATTATTCTGGGTCTGTTTCATATATGACATCATCCTAGACCCTAAATATATCTCCACTAAAAACAATTTAATTGCTGACTCTCTCTCACGCCTCTTATATAGCAAACCTGATTCACCTTGTATCAAAGCCCTTCAAGGGACCCCCCTTTGCTGTCTGAACCTGATTCTTACTTGGTCTATCCATAGGTCGCAGAAAGCTGGAGAAGCAAGCACAGAAACTGAGGATGGAATCAGTGGCACCATCGACGATGAAGCTCAGGGAAGGGCAATGGAGATGTTATCAACGATTCTGCCACCTCTATGAGTTTCCAGAGATACCCTGTTCCATTCACCAGATGTGTCTCTACATTTCACACATAGGAAAGTATATGAAATTTTCTTCAGTCCAGCTATATATACAAGCTATAAACTTTTTCCATGTAACAAGGGGTTTTCCTCCTGTGCTTTTGTCGGATCCTCGCATTAAATCAACCTTGGCTGGCTTAGCAAGGCAACTTGGGAAAGGATCGACTCAGGCAGCTCCCCTTCTCCCCCATCACCTTAGGAAAATTCAATCTGTAGTAAACTTCGAGGATTTAAATGAATTTAAAACCTTTTTGGCAGTCCTCCTGATGTTTAGGACTCTTTTAAGGGTGTCACACGTTACTATGTCCCCCCACACTTTGCTATGGAAGGACATTGTCATCCACAGTTGGGGTATTATGGTGAACATTTCCTCGTCCAAGACTACCTCTAAGAAGGATGATATTCTTCAAATTCCAGTGCATAAACTGCCAGATTATATTATATGCCCTGTTCATTGGCTTTTGCTGTTTGTTGATCGTTTCAAACCTAATCTCTCATCACCTTTGTTCTGTGTTGATGTTGCTGAGAATTTCTCCTCCAATGATTTTTCAAAGACATTCGCTATACTTATCAAAAAATCAGGAATTAAGGGTCGATTCTCGTCCCATTCTTTGAGAAGAGGCGGAGCAACCCATATGGCATATTCCGGTTGCTCAATTTCCGAAATTAAATCAAGGGGTAATTGGAAATCGAACTGTGTATTTAAATACATCCAGCCCCCATTGAGCCTCAAGAAAAAAATGGACCAAAAACTTTCAAAAATGATTTGAATTGGTACTTGTGTGTTTCTCTCTTTTATATTCCCTTTCCTCTAGCTTGGCTGTTTTGGATGAAAGAATATATCTGCAGCTAAACCTTCGTCTCGTGTCATTTATCCAGCGTATAGAGTCGGGTGTGTAGAGGCGATGTCCCACGACGATCGTCGACCACGTCCCACGACGATCGTCGACCACGTCCCACGACGATCGTCGACCACAGTGACGGATGTAGCGAGCCAATCATATCACTCCTCCGGCTGTCACCTTGCCGACGTTGACCAGCTCGTATATAAAGGGAGCAACTACATTCCAATGGCCAATACGCGGAGAGCCTCCGACCGGAGCAGATCGACCATAGACTTTGAAATTTTTATATGTACCTATATGGATGAAAGAATATATATCTGCAGCCAAACCTTTGTCTCGTGTCATTTATCCAGCGTATAGAGTCGGGTGTAAGAAAGCTATTTTTTCGTAATTCCAGTGTTGAAATCTTCCATCCAACAGTTCAAAGGATTAAAAAAGATGGAAACAATTGAGAATAATATTGGTTGGTTTAGCTTCTACTGAATAAAGGGAAAGCTATGTCCTCATCCCAGAACTTTCCAGATTAAAAGATCAAAAGATATCCATTCCTTTCCTCATCTCTTAATCAATTCATTATTATTTTTTTTAAAACATCGGATATTTATTCATCTTAGCAACAAATCCTCTCTCTTTGAGTGGGTGACTTCTATAATTTTACAGTCACCCTTTCTGCTCTTCTCCGTTTAATATACAATACTTTTATGTTTCACCCTAGAGAATAGAAATATGAAGATATAGAAACTACTGTTTAAATACAAAAATACGTTTGTGATCTAAAAATAAAACAACATGTTTCTACTTATTTTAAAACAGGAATATTTGGCAAAATGTTCACTTACCCTCTTCCAATTGCGGGACGTTTTACCATTACCTTGCGGAAAAACCCTTAATATCAATGTCACATCTAGATACTTTAGTCCATACATGAGGGATAACAATTATTCACCATTTAATAAAAAAAAATAATGAATTAATTATTCATAGGCCCTAATTGTACACCTAGAACGGTAAAGAGCTAAACTGCGATGACATGGTTGGACTGCTATACAAGGATCCCCGAAATACCCGAATTCTGATAATTTGAAAACCTATACATATATATACCAATATTTCACCAATTTGTGACATATGTCAAAATACATAGATGACCATCCAGCTTCAATCCATACTCACAACTCAGCTCATCTCATTATTATCACCACCTCTTTGTTATAAGGGTCAGATCGTCAGAAAATGTACAATTGGCAGCTCTACACATTTAGTAATTTCTGCTAAGTTAGACTGAAAAATTATGAATACGAGGTACATCTGAGTATATTTAATATTGTGTTGTTTTAGAATATCTGTTCTGCTATCTTAAACTGTATTTTGAAGCTTATCTATAACTTAGATTTGGGTTATTTGGGAGAAATGGTGAAGGCGAATTGTACATTTTCTGACGATCTGACTCATATGTGTTATCCTTCAACACCCGATATTTAGATGCTAAACTGTAAAGCGAAAGTTCAGGGTAAGGCGGAAGATCGGGTTTACCCGAGCCTTACAACGTATTGCTATGGTATATGCCAGCACTTATATTTTTTGTCCAACATCGGATGTCTATTCAATATAGCAACACAACTGCCATCCCAGGATCGATAACACAAATTGTACAATCAGATCCTTTTTCACGTCATCTTCACATGGGTAAGATTTTCAGAAAATGTACAATTCAACTTCATCAATCCTCTCAAATAACCCAAATTTCAGACGAAAATAAAGTTCAAAATACAGTTCAACCTAACCATACAGATTGCTAGAATCAATGCAATGCTGAATATACTCCAATTTACCTAGTATTGACCAAATTGTAGCCTAATTTAGAGAATTTACTAAATGTGTACAGCTGCCAATTGTACATTTTCTGAAAATCTGACCCACATATCACTCCAAGAAAAGAAAACTCTTCTTATGTTGTTATAAAAGAAAGCAACTCTATATCAGAAATTTCTTTACGTGTTGGGAGAGATTCTGATTATCACGTTCCACCGTCGAAGGTGGAATTATAAAATTTTGATGCAATGAACGTACAAAGGTATGGACGACCGTAAACCAAGACACACTCCATCTATGTCATGTTATATGTCCCATTATTGTACACCCACTACTGTTAGTATCATAAGTGGATGTAAAAATGTTGAAAAATGTGGAAATTGTGAAATCAAAATATATACATATATAGGAAACAGACTGTGAGTCTAGGTACCCTTTCGATGATTGAAATCTGCATTTATGAATATTAAATATATACACAAATAGGAAAAACCCTTAGGAATATTTGTATAAGACACAACGCAGGGATAATTGTTTTAATTGTTTTATTCACAATATGTTTTCCTTAAAGCTGTAAAGACCAACCTATTCTTTGTACACGCCTATTTGTGCCAGGCTCTTAATATTGTTCTTATCTAAAGCAAACTGTATATATACAGAGACATGAAAATTGAACTTATATTGTAATCTTCTATTTTTTCGAACACTATTTGTAATACACCAGCAGACTCTGAGAATATTGTAAAAGTTGCATAATGTTTATTGCTGAATAAAAATCTTAAATACAAAATACTTCTCTTTTACTCTCTTTTTTATGAAAGAATGAAGCAAAAAACATGGTTAGCACCGTTCTCTACTAAGGTAACTACAAGATGATGCCAGCACTTATTTACCTGAATAAAGATGTTTTAAAAAAAAAAGAAAAAAAGAAAGGAGTTTTTTCAATCTTCACAAAATAAATGGGAATGTTTGCTTTAACCAGATAGCATTTGAACCGTGAAGCGAGATTGTGTATGGATATTTTTTATTTAGTTTTAATTCAATTTTTATTCAGTATGCCAGTACAGGGGATGTGATTACACATGGGTCAGAATTTGTGAAAATGTACAATTGACTTCCCCCATTCCTCTACAAATAATCCAAATAAAAAAATTACGTTCAAAATGCAGTTTAACACGAAGGAAGAGATAGTTTTAATCATCACGGTGCCAAACTTACTCAGATATACATAGCATTCATTATCTACGGTCTAATTTAGCAGAAATTAACAAATATGTAGAGCTAATAATTGTACATTTTCTGAAAATCTTACCCACATGCATGAGTGGGTGTCAGTCAACCTGACACAACCAATCCTACTGTTTCCTTGACAACTCTTGTTTTCCCCTTTTACACACCAGAATAATCGTCCTTCAGAATAATCTTGGGTCAAATCTCTCATAAATCGTCATCAAAGGGAGAAAATATATAATAGCACTTCATAGACCCATATGGATCGGATCACCACAATTGGCAGCTCTACACATTTAGTAAATTCTGCTAAATTAGTCTGAAAAATGCTAAATACTGGGTAAATCTGAGTATATTTGGTATTGCCTTGATTCAAAGTATCAGTTTTGTTATGTTAAACTGCATTTTGAAGCTCATTTCTGTCTTAAATTAGGGTTATTTGAGGGGATTGGTGAAGGCGAATTGTACATTTTCTGAAGAGCTGACCCATAATATTACCACCAGCGACTGTCCCTTCAATAATCACCAATCTACCGAGCATAGTGAGGTTAGCACATTCTACTAATTACATATAATATTAAAGACGCATTTTCAGCTAATTTCCGTCAACAAATGGAATTGTGTATTTAATGGTCTATTCACTCCAGACCAATCCCAAGGTCACCCAGAGGTCACCCAGATAGAGTATTGAAGGATTTTGACTTGTTCTTCTGGGTGTGAAATTTCTTGGTGTAAAATAATTATTTAGAGGTCCCGCTGAAATCTCACCTTTTTTAGTCTGACTCAGTATAATCATATTAAAGTTTAAACACTACTCAGGATAAAGAAAAGACAAAAACGAGAAAAATATTTTTGGGTCGCCTTTGCTTGGAATACAGCTTAAATACAAGCTAGCTTTAGTGAAGAATATGAACATAATATCTTTTTAAACATATTTGTATTCATTCTATCCAGAGGGATCGACAGTCAGGGAAAGAGAAAGAGAGAGAGAGAGAAGAAAGAGAAAGAGAGACGAGTGAGAGGCTGGGTGGGGAACGAGGGCTAGGGAGAGAAAGGGAGAGAAAGGGAGAGAAAGTGAAAGAAAGAAAGAGAGAGAAAGAAACAGGCAGAGAGAGGGTGAAAGAGAGTGAGAGAGAGAGGGGAAGAGCGGGTGAAAGAGAGAGAGAGAGAGGAAGTGAGGGTGAAAGGAAAAGAGGGAGAGAAATACAGAAATACAGAAAGAGAAAGTAGGAAAGTGAGGAGAAGGAGGAGGGAGAAAGAGAAAAACAAAGAGAGAGAGAAAGAGAGAGAGAGAGAGAGAGAGAGAGAGGAGAGAGAGAGGAGAGAGAGGAGAGAGAGAGAAAGAGAGAGACTGAGAGAGAGAAAGAAAGGGGAAGGGAGGGAGAGAGGAGCGAGAGAAAGAGAGAGAGAGGAGAGAGGCGAGAGATCAAGAGAGCGAGAAAGGCAGAGAGAGGCACAGAGAGAGGGGGAGAGAGAGAGGAGAGATAGAAACACAGAGAGAGAAACACAGACAGAGAAAGCGAGTATAGAGACACTACAGTACAATCCACGGTACAGGTGTATGTATCTCACCTGTCACGCATGATCACCTCCACCACCTCCACCACCTGTACTCCACACATACACACACACACACACAATAATTACCTGGTGGCACCGGGAGGAGGCGGGATCAGTCTTACTTTACCTTCACACATCAAAGCACCACAATTACTGCAGCTAGCATCACAGCATCGCAGGAGATGGAGTGGAATCGCTGGGTCGGCATTACTGTAAGTACTTACACACAGTTATTCTTACACTTGAGTTCTACTATGTTCCATTTCCTAATATCAGAGCTTTGTATATGTATAGCTCTGCTAATATGTAGGGGGAGGAAAGAGGGAGAGAGAGAGGGGGAGAGAGAGAGAAAGAGAGTAGAGAGAGGAAGAGAGAGAGAGAGGGAGAGAGAAAGAGGGAGAGAGAGAAAGAGAGGGAGAGAGAGGAGAGAGAGAGATGGAGAGAGTGAGGGAGAGAGCGAAAGAGAGGAGAGTGAGGAGAGAGAGAGAGAGGGAGAGAGAGAGAGGGAGAGAGAGAGGGAGAGAGAGAGGGAGAGAGAGGGAGAGAGAGAGGGCGAGAGAGGAGAGAGGGGAGAGAGAGGGAGAGAGGGAGGGAGAAAGAGAGGAGAGAGAGGAAGAGAGAGAGAGGGAGAGCGAGGAAGAGAGAGAGAGGGAGAGAGGGAGAGAGGAGAGAGAGAGTAGAGAGAGGGAGGGAGAGAAAGAGAGGAGAGAGAGGAAGAGAGAGAGGGGGAGAGAGAGGAGAGAGGGAGAGAGGAGAGAGAGAAAGAGAGAAAGAGAGAGGGAGAGAGAGGAGCGAGACAGACAGAGAAAGAGAGGGAAAGGAGAGAGAGGGAGAGAAAGGGAGAGAGAGAGGGGAGAGAGAGAGGAGAGAGGAGAGAGAGGGAGAGGAGAGAGAGAGGAGAGAGAGGAGAGAGGAGAGAGAGAGAGGGAGAGAGAGAAAGAGAGAAAGAGAGCGAGAGATAGAGAATTGTTTTAGATGCACAATGTTGTTTTAGATGCTCCAATTCATTGGAGTTTTAAGGACGAACTCCCCACATATCTCATATAGGCAGTGGTATTGAGATATTTCAACCATATTAACTTCAGCCTTTGAAATGAGAACAGTCTTTAATAAAAAGCCTTCTACTGTTGAGGGTGAATATAAAATCGTGCCTGCATATGTTCTAATTTAGACATTTATAGATGAATGAAGTGTATTCTAGACGTTTATAGATGAATTGAGTGTATTGTAGTAATTTATAGATGTATGAAGTATATTCTAGACATTTATAGATGTATGTAGTGTATTCTAACCGACATGTGAGAATATACAGCTGTACATGGGAACACCAGCCAAATAGTTGCCTAGTCAGCATAAAATATCTCCCATCGGTCAAACTCTAGTGAATCCAAGTATGCACGACCTTAGTTCAGGTGGGGACCGATAGGGTTTTAAGAACATGTGGGAATATGTGGAGGATTGTTATAATGATAGAGAATGTTATTCTAGGACAGAGTGTGTTTGCTTTGTTGTGATGTATTATACACAAGCACGTGGGTCAGATTTTCAGAAAATGTACAATTCAACTTCGCCAATCTTCTCAAATAACCCAAATTTCAGACGAGAATAAAGTTCAAAATACAGTTCAATCTAACCAAACAGATTGCTAGAATCAATACAATGCCAAATATACTAGAATTTTCCTAGTATTGACCAAATTGCAGCCTAATTTCGCAGAATTTACTAAATGTGTACAGCTGCCAATTGTACATTTTCTGAAAATCTGACCCTTGTGTTAGCACCGTTTTTGCCAGTGGTTGTGGGTGGTTTATGTATATTCCCCCGCTGAGAGGCAATGATAAGCGCCACTCAAGCGTGGACGCAGGGAACTAGTGTGTGAAAGATGAAGGTTTAAAGCTGCATGCTCAGCTGTAATTACAAAATAATTTTTTTTTTATTCAGACAAAAGCAAGATACAGAATGGGGCTTAAGGCTGGGTTCCACTGGCCGGCTTCTCTTCCCGCTACTCTTCCCGTTTCTTTGCTCCCGCTTTTAAAGAAATAACCCAAATTTAAGACAAAAATGAGCTTTAAAATTCAGTTGAACATAACCAAACAGATTGCTAGAATCAATGCAATGCCGAATATACTCAAATTTACCGAGTATTGACCAAATTGCCGCCTAATTTAACATAATTGACTAAATGTGTACAGCTGCCAATTGTACATTTTCGGAAAATCTGACCCATGTACTTGCTTACGATTTGTAACCACACTCCAAGCAAGTAATGCTGCAGTACAATGTTATTTGATGAAGAAGATAATGAGGAACATGATTCCTTAATGGGATTATAATGACATTATTGTCCCCATGACATCATACTTATAGAAATATTTTATATGTGTTTCTAATGTGTTTGTTTGCTGATATTTCAAATTTCAGAAAGATTAAGTTATGGCGCCTTCTATATCAATATCAAACAATATCAGACAGCAATGCCTAGGCTGCATAAATTGCAGCCTCCCATCCACAATGGGTTAACACCGAGAAGACAAACGCAATGATATTTTAAGTTTAAATAAATAGAAAGAAAAAAGGATTATTATACAGAAATACAATAAATTTCACTATTAGACCCTCAAAGTGATCTTTAATTTATTTCCCATAAGCATTAGATATGACCTTCTCTCCCAATATGTTCTTTTAGAATTGTTGGTGTAAGATTATCAATGAAACAAAGGGGGGTAATTTGAACCTAGAGGGGGTCATTTAAACCTAAGGTCTAAGTTACCGGGGGGTATATTAGATGAGGGGGGTAATTTAGAACTGTTACACCGGGACTCCCCACCATACAGCGATAATACCAAACCTCGCTACTTATAATTATGATAGACCAGAAAAGTTTTTTCATCTGAAGTATGGCTCCGTTTTTGTACGTCCAGATCCCAACCCTCAGATCACATAAGAACGGTATATCAGTGATTGGACGCCTACTTCGCTAATCGATTTCCTGGCCTAGGTATAGGCGTTTTAATGGGATTGTTATAATGACATGTTGTGGTCTTAATGGAATTATAATGACACTTTGCGGTTTGAGGCGAGAGGCTTTCCCTCTGTTTGAAGGGACTCTCTCAAGTTTGGGCCTAGCATGGGTACATCATTCTTATAGTGAGGTCGTTAAAAATTAGAATTGTGTTGTCAAGCGTCTTTTAGGAGATAAAGTATAATAAAAGTGTTAGTCGTTCATGGTTGCCCAAGGAGGTCATACTTACTTTTCTTTAAAAAACATTCGTTGCCGTACCTTGAATGTATAATTATTGCGACATAATAAATTAAATAGTGTTATTAATATCTATATTTAGACTTACGGTGAAGTGGTGGGAAAGAAGGGAGGGACTTGTGTAGTGGCTCTGATTACGGGAAGGGACTGGGAAGGGAGTAATCAAGTCAATAAAATGTACAATTTCGCCTTCACCATTTCTCTCAAATAACCCAAATTTAAGTAATAAATAAGCTTCAAAATACAGTTTAAGATAGCAGAACAGATATTCTAAAACATCACAATACTAAATACATTCAGATATACCTCGAATTCATCATTTTCAGCCTTATTTAGCAGAATTTACTAAATGTGTAGAGCTGCCAATTGTAAATTTTTACTAATACAGAGACATGCTAGAGAACTTGATTTGAGTTGATTTGGTTTATGTGGCTAAGATCGTCAGAAAATGTACAATTCCCCTTCAACAATATCCTAAAACAACCCATATTATTTTCAGCTAAATCGGTACAATCGGTACAATAGGCTACACATTCAATAAATCTTTCTAAATTAGGCTGAAAATGCTACATACTCGGTGAATCTGAGTATATTTGGTATGGTGTTGTTTTAAAGTATCAGTTCTGTTGTGCTAAACTGAAGCTCATTTTCGTGTTAAATTCAGTGGATGAGTGAAGATGAATTGTACATTTTCTGACGATTTCACCCATATGTTTGAATGTAACTAATGTAGTCAGGGGCGGATTCACGATTTTCAAAAGGTGGGGGCGTGAGTGAAATCGGTCATCTTACTTTGCACACTCTTGCTTCAAAGGGAACGTCTCTGCATGGCTCAAAACCACACAATACCATTTGACTACCATTAAGACGCATACTCCAAGGTGAGTAAAGCCATTATATACAGCAGTAGGCGTCCAATCACTGACATACCATTATATAGTGCAGTAGGTGTCCAATCACTGACATACCATTATATAGTGCAGTAGGCGTCCAATCACTGACATACCATTATATAGTGCAGTAGGCGTCCAATCACTGATATACCATTATATAGTGCAGTAGGTGTCCAATCACTGACATACCATTATATAGTGCAGTAGGCGTCCAATCACTGACATACCATTATATAGTGCAGTAGGCGTCCAATCACTGATATACCATTATATAGTGCAGTAGGCGTCCAATCACTGACATACCATTATATAGTGCAGTAGGTGTCCAATCACTGATATTCCATTATATAGTGCAGTAGGCGTCCAATCACTGACATACCATTATATAGTGCAGTAGGCGTCCAATCACTGACATACCATTATATAGAGCAGTAGGCGTCCAATCACTGACATACCATTATATAGTGCAGTAGGCCTTCAATCACTGATATACCATTATTTAGAGCAGTAGGCGTCCAATCACTGACATACCATTATATACAGCAGTAGGCGTCCAATCACTGACATACCATTATATAGTGCAGTAGGTGTCCAATCACTGACATACCATTATATAGAGCAGTAGGCGTCCAATCACTGACATACCATTATATAGTGCAGTAGGCGTCCAATCACTGACATACCATTATATAGAGCAGTAGGCGTCCAATCACTGACATACCATTATATAGAGCAGTAGGCGTCCAATCACTGATATACCATTATATAGTGCAGTAGGTGTCCAATCACTGACATACCATTATATAGTGCAGTAGGTGTCCAATCACTGATATACCATTATATAGTGCAGTAGGTGTCCAATCACTGATATACCATTATATAGTGCAGTAGGCGTCCAATCACTGACATACCATTATATAGAGCAGTAGGTGTCCAATCACTGACATACCATTATATACAGCAGTAGGTGTCCAATCACTGACATACCATTATATACAGCAGTAGGCGTCCAATCACTGATATACCATTATATAGAGCAGTAGGCGTCCAATCACTGACATACCATTATATAGTGCAGTAGGTGTCCAATCACTGACATACCATTATATACAGCAGTAGGCGTCCAATCACTGATATACCATTATATAGAGCAGTAGGCGTCCAATCACTGACATACCATTATATAGTGCAGTAGGCGTCCAATCACTGACATACCATTATATAGTGCAGTAGGCGTCCAATCACTGACATACCATTATATAGTGCAGTAGGCGTCCAATCACTGATATACCATTATATACAGCAGTAGGTGTCCAATCACTGATATACCATTATATAGTGCAGTAGGCGTCCAATCACTGATATACCATTATATAGTGCAGTAGGCGTCCAATCACTGATATACCATTATATAGAGCAGTAGGCGTCCAATCACTGACATACCATTATATAGTGCAGTAGGCGTCCAATCACTGATATACCATTATATAGTGCAGTAGGCGTCCAATCACTGATATACCATTATATAGAGCAGTAGGCGTCCAATCACTGATATACCATTATATAGTGCAGTAGGCGTCCAATCACTGACATACCATTATATAGTGCAGTAGGTGTCCAATCACTGACATACCATTATAGAGTGCAGTAGGCGTCCAATCACTGACATACCATTATATAGAGCAGTAGGCGTCCAATCACTGACATACCATTATATAGAGCAGTAGGCGTCCAATCACTGATATACCATTATATACAGCAGTAGGTGTCCAATCACTGACATACCATTATATAGTGCAGTAGGCGTCCAATCACTGACATACCATTATATAGAGCAGTAGGCGTCCAATCACTGACATACCATTATATAGTGCAGTAGGCGTCCAATCACTGATATACCATTATATAGTGCAGTAGGCGTCCAATCACTGACATACCACTATATAGAGCAGTAGGCGTCCAATCACTGATATACCATTATATACAGCAGTAGGTGTCCAATCACTGACATACCATTATATAGTGCAGTAGGCGTCCAATCACTGACATACCATTATATAGAGCAGTAGGCGTCCAATCACTGACATACCATTATATAGTGCAGTAGGCGTCCAATCACTGATATACCATTATATAGTGCAGTAGGCGTCCAATCACTGACATACCACTATATAGAGCAGTAGGCGTCCAATCACTGATATACCATTATATACAGCAGTAGGCGTCCAATCACTGATATACCATTATATAGTGCAGTAGGCGTCCAATCACTGATATACCATTATATAGTGCAGTAGGCGTCCAATCACTGACATACCATTATATAGAGCAGTAGGCGTCCAATCACTGACATACCATTATATAGTGCAGTAGGCGTCCAATCACTGACATACCATTATATAGAGCAGTAGGCGTCCAATCACTGACATACCATTATATACAGCAGTAGGCGTCCAATCACTGACATACCATTATACAGAGCAGTAGGCGTCCAATCACTGACATACCATTATATACAGCAGTAGGCGTCCAATCACTGACATACCATTATATAGAGCAGTAGGCGTCCAATCACTGACATACCATTATATACAGCAGTAGGCGTCCAATCACTGACATACCATTATATACAGCAGTAGGCGTCCAATCACTGACATACCATTATATAGTGCAGTAGGCGTCCAATCACTGACATACCATTATATAGTGCAGTAGGCGTCCAATCACTGACATACCATTATATAGTGCAGTAGGCGTCCAATCACTGATATACCATTATATAGTGCAGTAGGCGTCCAATCACTGACATACCATTATATAGTGCAGTAGGCGTCCAATCACTGACATACCATTATATAGTGCAGTAGGCGTCCAATCACTGATATACCATTATATAGTGCAGTAGGCGTCCAATCACTGACATACCATTATATAGTGCAGTAGGCGTCCAATCACTGACATACCATTATATAGTGCAGTAGGCGTCCAATCACTGACATACCATTATATAGAGCAGTAGGCGTCCAATCACTGATATACCATTATATAGAGCAGTAGGCGTCCAATCACTGATATACCATTATATAGTGCAGTAGGTGTCCAATCACTGACATACCATTATATAGAGCAGTAGGCGTCCAATCACTGACATACCATTATATAGTGCAGTAGGTGTCCAATCACTGACATACCATTATATAGTGCAGTAGGCGTCCAATCACTGATATACCATTATATAGTGCAGTAGGCGTCCAATCACTGACATACCATTATATAGAGCAGTAGGCGTCCAATCACTGATATACCATTATATAGTGCAGTAGGCGTCCAATCACTGATATACCATTATATAGTGCAGTAGGCGTCCAATCACTGACATACCATTATATAGTGCAGTAGGCGTCCAATCACTGACATACCATTATATAGTGCAGTAGGCGTCCAATCACTGATATACCATTATATAGAGCAGTAGGCGTCCAATCACTGATATACCATTATATACAGCAGTAGGCGTCCAATCACTGATATACCATTATATACAGCAGTAGGCGTCCAATCACTGATATACCATTATATAGTGCAGTAGGCGTCCAATCACTGACATACCATTATATACAGCAGTAGGCGTCCAATCACTGATATACCATTATATAGTGCAGTAGGCGTCCAATCACTGACATACCATTATATAGTGCAGTAGGCGTCCAATCACTGACATACCATTATATACAGCAGTAGGCGTCCAATCACTGATATACCATTATATAGTGCAGTAGGCGTCCAATCACTGACATACCATTATATACAGCAGTAGGCGTCCAATCACTGATATACCATTATATAGTGCAGTAGGCGTCCAATCACTGACATACCATTATATAGTGCAGTAGGCGTCCAATCACTGACATACCATTATATAGTGCAGTAGGCGTCCAATCACTGATATACCATTATATAGTGCAGTAGGCGTCCAATCACTGATATACCATTATATAGAGCAGTAGGCGTCCAATCACTGATATACCATTATATAGTGCAGTAGGCGTCCAATCACTGACATACCATTATATAGTGCAGTAGGCGTCCAATCACTGATATACCATTATATAGTGCAGTAGGCGTCCAATCACTGACATACCATTATATAGTGCAGTAGGCGTCCAATCACTGATATACCATTATATAGTGCAGTAGGCGTCCAATCACTGATATACCATTATATACAGCAGTAGGCGTCCAATCACTGACATACCATTATATAGTGCAGTAGGCGTCCAATCACTGATATACCATTATATAGAGCAGTAGGTGTCCAATCACTGACATACCATTATATAGTGCAGTAGGCGTCCAATCACTGACATACCATTATATAGTGCAGTAGGCGTCCAATCACTGATATACCATTATATAGTGCAGTAGGCGTCCAATCACTGATATACCATTATATACAGCAGTAGGCGTCCAATCACTGACATACCATTATATAGTGCAGTAGGCGTCCAATCACTGATATACCATTATATAGAGCAGTAGGTGTCCAATCACTGACATACCATTATATAGTGCAGTAGGCGTCCAATCACTGACATACCATTACATACAGCAGTAGGTGTCCAATCACTGACATACTATTATATAGTGCAGTAGGCGTCCAATCACTGATATACCATTACATACAGCAGTAGGCGTCCAATCACTGATATACCATTATATACAGCAGTAGGCGTCCAATCACTGATATACCATTATATAGTGCAGTAGGCGTCCAATCACTGATATACCATTATATAGTGCAGTAGGCGTCCAATCACTGATATACCATTATATAGTGCAGTAGGCGTCCAATCACTGACATACCATTATATAGTGCAGTAGGTGTCCAATCACTGACATACCATTATATAGAGCAGTAGGCGTCCAATCACTGACATACCATTATATACAGCAGTAGGTGTCCAATCACTGATATACCATTATATAGTGCAGTAGGCGTCCAATCACTGATATACCATTATATAGTGCAGTAGGCGTCCAATCACTGACATACCATTATATAGAGCAGTAGGCGTCCAATCACTGACATACCATTATATAGTGCAGTAGGCGTCCAATCACTGACATACCATTATATAGTGCAGTAGGCGTCCAATCACTGACATACCATTATATAGTGCAGTAGGCGTCCAATCACTGATATACCATTATATAGTGCAGTAGGCGTCCAATCACTGACATACCATTATATAGTGTAGTAGGTGTCCAATCACTGATATACCATTATATAGAGCAGTAGGTGTCCAATCACTGACATACCATTATATAGTGTAGTAGGTGTCCAATCACTGACATACCATTATATAGTGTAGTAGGTGTCCAATCACTGATATACCATTATATAGTGTAGTAGGTGTCCAATCACTGATATACCATTATATAGAGCAGTAGGTGTCCAATCACTGACATACCATTATATAGTGTAGTAGGTGTCCAATCACTGATATACCATTATATAGAGCAGTAGGTGTCCAATCACTGACATACCATTATATAGTGTAGTAGGCGTCCAATCACTGACATACCATTATATAGTGCAGTAGGCGTCCAATCACTGACATACCATTATATACAGCAGTAGGCGTCCAATCACTGACATACCATTATATAGTGCAGTAGGTGTCCAATCACTGACATACCATTATATAGTGCAGTAGGTGTCCAATCACTGATATACCATTATATACAGCAGTAGGCGTCCAATCACTGACATACCATTATATAGTGTAGTAGGCGTCCAATCACTGACATACCATTATATAGTGCAGTAGGCGTCCAATCACTGACATACCATTATATAGTGTAGTAGGCGTCCAATCACTGACATACCATTATATAGTGCAGTAGGCGTCCAATCACTGACATACCATTATATAGTGCAGTAGGCGTCCAATCACTGATATACCATTATATACAGCAGTAGGTGTCCAATCACTGACATACCATTATATAGAGCAGTAGGCGTCCAATCACTGATATACCATTATATACAGCAGTAGGTGTCCAATCACTGACATACCATTATATAGTGTAGTAGGCGTCCAATCACTGATATACCATTATATACAGCAGTAGGCGTCCAATCACTGACATACCATTATATAGTGTAGTAGGTGTCCAATCACTGATATACCATTATATAGAGCAGTAGGTGTCCAATCACTGACATACCATTATATAGTGTAGTAGGTGTCCAATCACTGATATACCATTATATAGAGCAGTAGGTGTCCAATCACTGACATACCATTATATAGTGCAGTAGGCGTCCAATCACTGATATACCATTATATAGTGCAGTAGGCGTCCAATCACTGATATACCATTATATAGTGCAGTAGGCGTCCAATCACTGATATACCATTATATAGAGCAGTAGGTGTCCAATCACTGACATACCATTCCGAGAGGCTCTGAGCCTAGACTGATTTATTATTTTTATAGTACTCAGTCTAGGCCCAAACCCTCAGATCAGATAAGAATGGTACATCAGTGATTGGACGCCTACTGCGCTTATCGGTTTCCTGCCCTAGGACTAGGCGTTTCAATGGGAATATAATGACATTTTGCGGTCTTTATGGTATTATAGACGCCCTTTGTGGTTTGAGGCGAGAGGTTTCCTCCGTTTGAAGGGACTCTCTCATCTTTGGGCCTAGACTGGTTACCAACTGATCAATTAGTTCTGAGCCTCGACCGAACATGAATTACCGTTTGTGGATTTTATGTTAACATTTAGCTGCACGGCTAAGTCAGGATTCTTTTCACGTTTATCTGTATTTTTATTTCCAGTTTAAAGTTTAAGTTTAAAGATTATCATTATTACATTCCATAATGGCATTATTTGAAGTCAACACTGCTAAGTCGAAAGAATTGGAATTTAATTACAATTACAGCAGATCTATTTATAGACGCTATTCATTATAAATGGAAAAGTACTAGTTATGTAGGATTAAGCTCTCTATGTATGTGGGTGTATGAACATGTTTTACCTCCACATGACAAGACGGAGGCGCACCTAGAGAATTGTCATTTGACAGGCGGTGTTATTTATTACGTGGGTGAAATCGGCAGAAAATGTACAATTCACCTTCACCAATCCTCTCAAAGAATCCACATTTAAGGAAAGAATGAGGTTCAAAATACAATTTAACATAACTAACCAGACTGTTGTATCAAGGTAGTAACAAACATACTCAGTATTGACCAATTTTCAATCAATTTAACAGAATTGACCAAATGTGATGATCTAGCAATTGTACATTTCTGGCGATCTCACCCATACAATAAAACGACTCAAGATGTCAACTCTCTGTGTAGCTAACACCAATATAAAGGGGTGGAAAAGGAACATGGAGAGATCTTTATGATACGGCGTGAGGTCACTATTTATTCGTATATGGGTCAGATCTTCAGAAAATGTACAATCTGCAGATCTAGGCATTAAACCTGAGTAAATTCCGCTAAATTAAACGGTCAACACTAGGTATATCTGAGTATATTTAGTATTGCCTTGGGTTAAGCGATCTGTTAGGTTATGTTGAAAATATTTCCAACCTCATTTGGGTCACATTTTCAGAAAATCTACAATTGGCAGATGTACACATTTAGTAAATTCTACTAGATTAAACCGAAAACGTAAACACTAAGTATATCTGAATATATTTAGTATTGCCTTGATTCAAACAATCTGTTAGGTTATGTTAAACTGTATTTTGAACCTGATGTTTGTCTTAAATGTGGATTATTTGAGAGGATTGGTGAAGGTTAATTGTGCATTTTCTGAAGACTCCACCCACATAATAAATAACAAATGACAATTCTCTAAGTTGCCCCTCTGTCTTCTCTTGTAGAGCTAAAACATTTTCATTGTAATCGGAGATGTTGGAAAAAGCAAAACCATGCTTTACGATTTCGAAAAGATTATGAGTTTTAAGTTTTGTACAGAGACAATTCAGATGTGATTATAAGAAACAACTGTAATATCAATTAAATATTTAAGCAAACTTATGACGTTTGAATTGTGTTTCATCTTTTGATCGCGACACAATTCAGGCATTTCCTTCTCTAGCGTCCAATATCTACTTATTAAATCAGAATTTTATTGAGTTCAATCCCAGGTTTTCGCAATGCTCTCATGTAACCCAGATTCTCATAAACTCAATCTACCTTGGCCGATTCCGTAATGCGTAGGATGGGAATTACAATGAACACCTGAACATATGGAGAAGGGCCAGATCTTCAGAAAATGTACAATTGGCAGATCTAAATATTTAGTAAATCCTGCTAAATTAGACCGAAAAATCGTCAACACTAGGTATATCTGGGTATATTTGGTATTGCCTTGATTATAACAATCTGTTAGGTTATGTTGAACTGCATTTTGAACCACACTTTTGTCTTAAATGTGGGTTATTTGGGCTCCGTATCGACCATGACGAGCCTGACATAATTTCCGGGAAACTCGCTTCACACTGTTCGCGTTGATCGTATACCGCTCTGTTTATTTATGTTGAAATGTATTTCGAACATCAAGTTTGTCTTAAATTAAATTAGGATTCGTGAAGGCGATTTCACCTAAATATGACTCCTCATCCTCCCAATGAATTCATGGATTTTCTTCTATTTATTCCTTCAAATGAAATATTGCTTTCCAGTTTCATAGTGTCCGTCTGGGGGTAAAAGGGGGGTAACAGTGAAATGCATCTTTTGATAAACATATCTATTTAGAAAGTGTGAAATATATCAAGGATGTTACAGATGATTCATAGATAAAGACTGTAGATTGTTGTGTGTGTATGTAATGTATGATACATGTATGTATGTATGTATGTACTATTTCTATTGCCGCCAATACAGATACATTCCATCGGAAAAAGGAACAAAGTTATACATCAAGCTGCATAAACATAAACTTTCTGGAATTCCAGGTCTCCCAAGTCTCCCTCATAGTTTGAAAGATGATTATCACTAGATGATATTAATACGATTTCACAGATGCATAGATGTCAATCTATATATAATAAAATAATACAAGTACATATCATAGTCTATATGGGAACTGATTTTGAATGCAGTTCAAGAATACTGGCAATATCAGCCGTAACATAACATCTATTATTACAGGGACCTACATAACATTTTCATTGAGTTATTCCATATCAATTACTTATTATGTTTTAAGAGAAAACATGCTCTTCTCTTGTTAATATATCTATAGGAGCTAAATCTACGTTTTACAGTTTCGTTACTGTCACATATATTTATTATCATTTTCTATTATGATCAAATGATGCATGTCGGAGGTATAGCTCGGAATATAAAAATATCTAATTTTGTATTTTTTTTTATTTAGAATTTTTATACAGCCAATCTTCGGTGAAAATAACAGTTGAACATAAACGGGCATGCACAGTGTACAAATAAGGTTATGAACAAGTTATGTCATGTACACATGAGGATAATGGGCTCACGGGGGATAATTCAAATTAGAAAAACCATGGTTTTCCGCCCACTGCTGTGTCTAGCTAGACTACATTTAATGTAAAACTACTCGAGAACAAGTTAATTTAGACAAACATAAATCAAGTAAGGTGAGAAAGGTACTAATATCAAAGATAGGAAAAACTATGGTTAGTTAAGATTTATATATAATTGAGACGGCAGACAGATCAATATAGAACGAAATGGTTGAGTGCCCAATGAGAATAACAACCTAAACTACTTTCTAGAATCAATTATATTTTGTTTGTAGGCCGCTTAATTACTTACACTAATTAATGTATAGCGCTATAGATAGTAATTAAGTTAATTACAATGTATAGCGTTCTCAGGGGTCAGATTTTCAGAAAATGCACAATTGCCAGATCAACACATTTGGTAAATTCTGCTAAATCAGACCAAACCTCGTCAACACTAGGTATATCTGGGTACATGTGGTATTGCCTTGATTTAAACAATCTGTTTGGTTATGTTGAACTGTATTTTGAACCTGATTTTGGTCTTAAATTTGGTTTGTTTGAGACGGTTGGTGAATTGTACATTTCCTGGCGATTTCACCCATAGATAGTAATTAAATTTCCCTTCCTTGGTATAAAAGCTGTAATTATAGACATAATCTAGATCGCGACCTATATCCATTCTCTGTCTGTTTACTTTTCAGCAGCAAATTCTGATATTTTTGTTTAAGATATTTGTATTGTCCATTAGAAAATACGCATATCAATTAACTATAGTTGTTTGTATACGTTTCCTTCAAGTTCTGCTCTATATACTCAAATTTGTATTTTTGTATTGATTTTATTTACCCAGCTTCTCCAAACATATATTCAGGATACAGTCGTGATCACGTTACAGTTTTGTGGCGTTCTACCTGCTGCTGCAGTCTACTTGTTTAACAATGTTAATGAAAAATACTACAGTTTGTGATACATTGAGACATTGCATTACACATTAATTGAGTGATTTACTCAAAAACAAGAAGAGCAAGAGACAAATACATCTACAAGGGAGCAAGTGGTTATATTTACAACCAGGCTCCATTATTACAGGGATACATGATGACAATAATATTTAGGCAGTTTGGCAGTTGTAGGCATCTGACTTAATACATACAGTGCAATTCGGTAATACAATATATTAGTGTATGCGGTTTGTTGATGTGGATACAAGTTACAATATAGGATTCAGACATTCCAATCAAGTACTGAGTAAAGTAATACCTCTACCAAATAAGTACATTACATTATTATTTTAGTAAACAAATAATCCTATTAAATCACAATGATAGAGATTGTACAATCTTGGTTGCAGCGGGAGACCTCAGGGCTATGCTGCACTCTGCCCCTCGGTCTGCCGCGCAACCTTAATGGCATAACCCTTTGACAGACCGAACCCTAGGTAGAATCCATCTATGTAATGTCTGCTTGGTCGTGACTGGGGCAAGCTCCCTCCCCCGACCAACCACCAATAGTGTCCCACGCACTCTATATAGGTATATGGGTCATATTTTCAGAAAATGTACAATATGCTGCTTCACACATTTAGTACATTCTGCAAAAATTAGGCTGCAATTTGGTTAATACTAGGTAAATTCGAGTATATTCGGCATTGCATTGATTCTAGCAATCTGTTTGGTTAGGTTGAACTGTATTTTGAACTTTATTTTTGTCTGAAATTTGGGTTATTTGGGAGAATTGATAAAGATGAATTGTACATTTTCTGGTGATTTCACCAATATATAGGACTATATAGATATATACAGGACGTTGGAAAATGTACAATTGGCAGCTCTCCATAGTCAGTCGATTCTGCAAAATCTGGATGAGAAATGATAAATACTAGGTATATCTAAATATATTTTGTGTTGTGTTGCTTCCAAACACCTGTCTCGTTATGCTGAACGGTAATTTGAAACTTAATTTTGTCTTAAATTAGAGTTATTTAGGAGGATTGTTGAAAGTGAATTATACATTTTCTGACATTCTGACCCACATATGGGACAGGGCGTGGGAAAATGACGACACTACACATTTAGAAAATTCAGTTAAATTAGGCTGAAACATGATAAATAGTGGGTATAAATAGGGGATTTGCATGTGCCATTCCGCATGTATGTTACAGTGCATCCTGGGATGGATTCTTATGAAATGTGACATACAAAGATTTGGCAACATTTTTATCGAGAATTGCAAGAATGTAGCTTTTAGATATGATCTATGAAAACCAAATGCACGATGGAAGCTTGTGTTATGGAAACATGGATAACATATGGATATTGATATTAGAACATTGATAAATATCCCATGCTGAACATGACATGTTTTCTATAGATTTTATACTGTACCATTAGTCCCATAATTCCATACGAATCAAGATTCAAAATGGCGGCTATGCAACTCCCCTATTGTGTTTTAACTTGTAAGCTACATAATAACATAACTGTATCAGCTTAGTGTTATAGATTAGTTGATGCTAAGGTTTCATGTAGCTATGGATGTTCTCTTCCTTTATACAATCGTGTGCATCGCTCACTCCGTAATTGGGTGAAATCACCTGAAAATGTACAATTCACCTTCACCAATCCTCAAACATGGCATGTTTTCTATAGACTTTTCACTGTATACAAGTCCTCTATTGGTCACAAGTTGCAGAAAATGGATTTTGAGATATCAACATATTTGAAAAGATCAGATCAAGGCGATTCTAATGATGGTAAACATCAGGACATCTAATAAGTACTTTTATATTTCAAGTTTAATATTTTCATTTTAGAAGAAAAGTTAACAATACAATGCAATATTTTTTGGTGGACAATTACTAGCAAACTAGACCTCAAACGCTAAGCACACCAAAGGTGAAACCATTCCAACAAAGTCATTTCTTTTCTATAGAAGTCAAGACACTTTGTATAGGTATGTTTAATGACACGAGCAAGATCTGGTGTCTGGAGGTAAAGTGTTTCTTGATCGTTTGTGTGTGAAATTGTGTGAAGTTATGCACCAGTATGGTGGTTGTCTGCTTCCTCGATGCTATTTCATGTCTATGAATAAGGGTGAAATGACCAGAAAATGTACAATTCACCTTCAGCAATCCTCTCAAATAACCCAAATTTAAGACATAAATCAGGTTCAAAATGCAGTTCAATAAAACTAAACAGATTGTTTGAATCAAGTCAATACTAAATATACCCAGGTATACCTAGTGTTGACCATTTTCTAGTCTAATTTAGCAGCAACAAAAATCTGTAAACACAAATACAAAAGAGATCTTGTGAATAAATCACTTTGACTTATGTAGCTTATGCTTCATTTTCCGATAAAACATGACATAACATAGATCATGTTATGAGTATAATTGCTTGGTATTGCGGCGATGCAAACAATGTTTCGCCATGTTGAACTGCATTTTATACCTAATTTTTGTTTTCAAGTTTGGTTATTTGAGACAATTGGTGAATATGAATTGTACGTTTTCTGGCTATCTGACTCATACGTAAAGATAATCTAATCATAAGTTATTGAATATGAAAGTTAAACTGATAAGGTTATCAGATGAGTGTACAATTATCACACCAAAGATAAGGCCTTGTTCTCTATCTTATCACTCACTGCCGGCTGTACCGGTACTCCAAAATATACTATTTAAATATAGAACTACATATGGACATTGGGACCAAGCATCTTATTTTTTTTAAAACATATTTTTATTTCGACAAGCAATTCCACACGAGTTTGTTTCTAGTTATCGAATGGGAATATGCAAATAACAACGTCTAAATTTTACAAAAGAAAGCCTCCACTAATAGAGAGTTATATTTACTACATAGGAGCATTAATGCCCCTTAGAAAGTTTGGTGGATAAGCACAATATATTATTATTATTATCCATATAATATAAAGCTAGAGCGATTTCTAGGAAAGGAGGTAGAAAAGAAATGGTAGAAAGAAGGTTTTCTTTGTCCAGAATGTTCTCGGAATTTGTTGTTTTACAAACCACTTTACTCATCTTTAGAGGTCTCTCCCCCCTCTCTGGATGTCGTCGTATGTGGTTTGTGAAGGTATTTGGGGTGGAAATGTGATTTTGAAGCCTTTTTTGGGGGATACCCACACTCTATTTATAGCCCGGGAAAGCCCCTGTGAGATACTACGTCATTAGCAAATGTGATCCAAAAAATATCAGGAAATCTGGGAAGATCAACACACCTCAGAGTAGTGCAGACAGATCATATGCTATCCCCTTTTTCTCCTTTATGTAACTGTATGCTTAATGAGAAATAAAAGTTCTATAATAAGCTACATCCAGGGGGACTTAACTACATGCAGAGGAGTGGAAGAGTGAAGAAGAAGGGGTATAGGAATAGGAGAAGGGGAGGGAGAGAGGAGGGAGAGGATGTAGGGGAAGGGAGAGAGGGGAGGGAGAGAAAGCAGGGAGGGGGAGCATGAGTAAGAGGGGAGGGAGAGTGTGTGTGTGGGGGGGGGGGGGGGGAATCGGAGTGGGGCAGGGGAGCATAATCTTCTAATCAAACTTGAATATATATTCAAAAAGTTTCTACCCCTCTACATAATGTAAAACAAATGTAAAAAATGGAAAAGTTTCTAATTTATCATAAAAAATAAAGGAAAATGTAGTCCAAAATATATCAGGAAATCTGGGAAGATAAACACACTTCAGAGAAGTACTGACAGATCATATGTAACTGTATGCTTAATGAGAAATAAATAGTTCTATATAATGATAATAGTGAGGAAGAGGGGAGGGAGTTGGGGGAGGCAGAGGGGGGGGGATCGGAGATGGGGTTGGGACAGAAATTCAGGTATGAAAGACAGAGAAGAGGGGGAGGGAAAAGAGGGAGTGGGGGAAGTGGGGGGGAGAGAGAGTGACCGTCCGGAGGACGGGTACTTTGCTAGTAATTACATAAAGATACACATTTTTTGCGATTTTCTTGGCCGACACTAAAGCAAAAACATAAGTATTATCCGCGAAGAGATAAAACTACGAGGTACACAAGTGATCTTCGACCAATTGGTTGTGCCATATCATGTCAGAATAACATCCGATTTTATATATTAATAGATGGCGTAGAAGCAAACATATGCAACACTGTACAAGACTATACAGCCATTAACACCACCCAAGCATCACAATCTTTCTTTTAGATATATTCTTAAATGTTAGGCCAGGTTTTCAGTTACACATGGGGGATTGCTATTGGAGTTTTTTTCGCCCCCCTCTCCCCCCCCGCCCCCCCCCCCCCCCCGTCCCCAAATAAATTGTATTCACGACAGATATGTACATCGCTCTGTAGAGCGTTTCTCATGGTAATCCGTACCATCCTATATAATACAATCTGTATCAATATACTAATGGTACTTGTTGCTATTATTATACATTCACGACCAAGGTAATACAGAATCATTGCCGTTTGTGGTAGGAGATGACATGAGAAATAACGAAAAATGATAGATTGTTGCAACACATTTCTTTTTGGGAGGTGAGAGAGAAGACACCGAGCAAGTAGGGTTAAACATAACGTAGTAAGAAACACTGTAACACACTGAGCCAAGAGAACCCATAAAACATTCAGATCTACAAAACATACCACCCACAACCATAGCACACCACACAAGAAAACACAAAACCACACAGCCGGTGTACCAGATGTATATATGTTGATAAAATGATAGATACTATCATTTCGATGTTATTAATTATTATCATTATGTTTGCTTTTTTTCATAACCCACTCGCCTATCGGCTCTTGGGCCACGAAAAAAGCCAAACATCTTGGACAGTGCAATATTGTCGCTCATACCACATTCTCATTATCATGTTCTATCTATATATTCGTGTAACAAGATGTAAACAGACAATTACACTTGATGTGCCAAATAGGAACGCTGGGGTAGAAACGCTATACAGACGCTCACTGGCGTGTGACGATGGTCTCCTGGCTCAGAGCCAAGATTTGAGGTCCTTTTTACTCCAGTGCCAACGTCTACCTTACAGCGTAAGGTCAAAGGTCACGTATATTTCAAGGAGAGTGGGACTTGCCAGTCGTATTTGCATAATGAAGATGTATAAAACATATAAACAAATAAACAAGTCGTAATGAAGATGTATAAAACAGGTCAGATCGTCAGAAAATGTACAATTTTTGTATTCACCTTCACCAATCCTCTAAAACAACCCAAATTTAAGACAAAAATCAGGTTTAGAACTCAGTTCAACATAACCTAACAGATGGCATGAATCAAGGCAATACTAAATATACTCAGATATACCTAGTGTTGACGATTTCTCAGTCTAATTAATTTAGCAGATCTGGCCCTTTTCCATATGTTCAGGTGTTCAGTATTGTAATTCCCATCCTACGCATTTCAGAATTACAGAATCGAGGTAGATCGAGTTTCATGAGAATATTGGGAAAACCTGGGATTGAACTCAATAAAATTATTCTTAAAAAAAAGTAGATATATTGGCCATTATAGATTATAGATTATAGATTACAGATTATAGATTTCTGACCATCTGACACACATATACACAAACAAACAAGGAGAGCTGAATAAACTAAAGCCCCATATAAAGGCCCTAGACCCAGATTCATTTATTTTCTATTCAGAATCGTTACGCAGTCAGTCGTCCGTAAAATGATAATAGAATCATAGACAGGCATGCAGGCATGTATAATGTACTATATAAATAGATGAGATTGTATTTAAATATGTTTATTCAGCCAAACATTATGTTATTACACACTGGTCTCAGATACAGCTGTACATCTAAGTCATACGAAGCAAGAGAAATTTTAGAAAAAAAATAGATAAACAGATATTACTCAACCATAATAAAACATATCTATTTGCATTCATATCAGTGGTATTCTAACACAAATACATAACAGTCCAAGGAAAGGAGAAGAAAGTGTTGTTTTCATACAATCAGAGAAAAAACATAAGTCACGTCTATAAACCGCCAGCAGGGGCAAAATAATACAAGCAACAATTTCAAAACGTATCGAACAATCCAAGCAAAAAAGAAACAAAAATCAAGCGGATTCCAATGTAAACATTAGGACATAGATAATATGTATTTCTATATTGTTATGTACGAGTTATTTCTTTAGCGTCAATCAGCGATATTTCTTTAGCGTCAATCACCAGTAAACCAGTTAAATACATTACTAATGTATTGCTACTACTAAGATCACTAAACTGTCATCAAATGAAAACAATCCTAAAACGCGTTCTTGTGATAAAGACATTTAAAAAATAGGTTTTTTTTGTGACCTTTACTCTAAGACATATGACATCACATATGAAGGCATCACAAAAGGCATTATAGTATGTTAGCAGTAATTAATTTGTTTAAGATATTAGTGATTCAGGGGCGGTACCAGAAGGCAGGTCAAGGGGGGGCACACTTGAGGTCAAAATCTTCTGAATTTGCCTGCTTGGAATGTCATTGCAATGCATAACAGTTAATTTGCCTAATGACAATGAAATAAAACCCCCGCAACTCTAATTTGTCTAACAAAAATGACAACCCAATTTTCTTGCTACACAAAAAAACTTTTTGAGAAAATAAAATTAACAAAATTAATTGTCTCGATCGAGACCCTCTTGAGTCCTCACATTTGAGCATATATAGGTTTATTTTGTCAAGAATTTAGATTTTACTGGAACCTGTCATGTTTCCTTTGGGAAAAGGAAATAACTGAAAACCTCGAATTGTCCAAATGATGAACGAATCACAACTGTAAACTGTTCACCCTCACTGATTCTTGCTTGAATACCAATTTTGAGACCGTCTGAAATTTAAAACCCTGTTGAGACATTCTGGGTCTAAAAATGCTTTTTGAATAGTGGCCTTGAAACTGAATTATAGAAATATAGTTTAACGTTAAAGAATTATTGAACTAAAATAAAATATGGGGTTATTGTAGAGTCACTGGTTTGAAGAAAAGTGCAAATTCTGGCAGTGCTTTAGAGGCGATTTAGGGGCCCTTTGCCCCTCTGAGTTAGGGGGGGGCACAGGACCATTTTAGGGGGTCTAGGGGGGGGGGGGGGCGGTGCCCCCCCCCCAGGCCCCCCCGGTACCGCCACTGCAGTATTGTCCATTAGAAAATACGCATATCAATTAACTAGCATCAAGTCCCTCGGCCCAACTAATGAGCGGGAAGCTGTATCGTCGCACGACGGAGATATCCGACCAAGGGCAGTCAGATACCCAAGCCAAGGGACGATACAGATTCCCGCCATGTCCCGCAGATTTTGTTGTACTTATTTCTTTAACATGTGCTTAAACATAAGAGATTTAGTGATAAACTTGCTTTTGTCTTGGTCAACGGCTATGTCTTTGTTTACATCATGACGTCCGTCATGACGCCCTTCATGACGCATTTGTGTATTACTACGCGCCTTTTTTTGACCCCCGGGGGTCAGGAATTCATTTTTTAATGTAATCTTACTTAATTCTGTACCGTCATGTACAGTTGTCATGTACAGCTTATTTTGTTTGCAATAAATTACTCTAGTATTTTGCAACTCACTTACATGGGTTATATACTATTGTTGTTAGAGAACTATATTCATTTCATTCCATATCAGCCCGAGGCCTGATATGACCGTCGTATTGGCCTCAGGACTGAGTTGCACTCTCAGTGCTAAGTCAATGGGCCGTACGTATTGACCACATACAAAGGTGAAATAAAAGGCCTTTCGGGTGAAATCGCTAGAAAATGTTACATTCACCTTCACCAATCCTCTCAAATAACCCAAATTCAATACATAAATCATGTTTAAAATAGAGACCAGATACAATTCAATATACCTTAATATAATCTTTGAATCAACGCAAAACAAAATACTCTCAAATATTTGTGATTTATTTTAGCCTCATTCAGCAGGATTTACTCAAATAGGCAGTACATTTTCTGACGCCCTGAGTACATGGGTATATGGGTGAAATCACCAGAAAATGTACAATTCCCCTTCACCAATTCTCTCAAATAATCCAATTTAAGACAAAAATCTGGTTCAAAATACAGTTCAACATTACCAAACCGATTGTTTGAACCAAGGTAATACCAAATATACTTAGCACTTATTGGACGAGTTGCCGCACGGCGCGTAAATAAAGGACGAGATCGGAGAACGAGTCCTTTATTTACGCGTCTGTGCGGCAACGAGTCTTATAAGTTGATTATTATACATGCCTAGATTTGCATGTAAACGTGCTTAATTGAAAAGATGATAACATAATTTACCATAATATTTGGTTTCGTATAAGAGGAATGTAACTAGAAACAGTTGAAACATGGAGGAAGAAAGCACTCGCATCGGCAAACTTGCGTCGGCAACCATGCGTTGGCAAACTTGGGCCACCAAACTTGCGTCGGCATGACAACGCGCCGGTAATGTACTATTCCATTACCGCGTTACAAGTAATGAGCGGCTGTCAGGGCCTCGGTAGTGAATGCGTGTATAATAATCAGATATACCTAGTGTTTCTCAGATTTCTCTGTCTAATTTAGCAGAATTTACTAAATGTCTAGATCTGCTAGATGCGCTGCCGCCCTGGGCATCTATATACTACTAAATGACTATAGCGAGGGAACCAATGCTGATCTGCATACAATGGTTCACCCTGAGCAGGTGCACAATAGCCACCTGGTGGTCCAACAGCGAACAATGAGGAGACCACTCAGAGCTGTATTCCCTCAGGAAAGTCCACTAACATTGGGTGGAATGAGTATTAGGGCCAGATTTTCAGAAAATGCACAATTGGCAGATCTACACATTTAGTAAATTCTGCTGAATCAGGCTGAAGTATGATGAATTCCTGGTATATCTGAGTACATTTGGTATCGCATTGATTTAAAGTATCAGTTCTGTTATGTTAAATTTCATTTTGAAGCTCGTTTTTGTCTTAAATTTGGGTTATTTGAGAGGATTGGTGAAGGCGAATTGTACATTTTCTCAAGACCTGACCAATTACATACTGGAACGGTTATCACAACTCCTAACAATGTCTTTTTTCGTTTTATTTATTATACAATTTCTGATGACACTAGGTCGTTGTAGCTCTTTTCAAGTCACCAGTTCCACAGTTCCTTTCTCTTACATTTAATAGCAATAGAGGATATTTTTTATATTGCTTTTTTATTTTATATTTTTATATACGATATGTAAAACACCCTTTACTTTAGGAGGATGAGTGGATGAAAGATGTGTGGTCGTACTGTTAATATTACAACTCAATGAGTGAGTCCCAGGCTGGGAGATACTCCTTATAATGTCTTATATGGGTCAGATTTTCAGAAAACGTACAATTGGCAGCTGTACACATTTAGTAAATTCTGCCAAATTAGGCTGCAATTCGCTCAATACCAGGTAAATAAATTCTAGTATATTCAGCATTACATTGATTCTGGCAATCTGTTTGGTTAGGTTTAACTGTATTTTGAACTTTATTTTCGTCTGAAATCTGGGTTATTTGAGAGTATTGGTGAAAGTGAATTGTACATTTTCTGAAAATCTGACCCTCATGTGTGTGTGAGTTTGACTAGTTATAATTTAATTGAGCTTGTCCAAGTGTGTTCTTTTGCAAGTTTTTGAAGTCTTAGAAACTTGAATCTTGATTCACATGGATTTATGGCAGTTGTATGCGAGTGTAAAAGTTATGAAAACCTGTAATGTTCAGCGTGGAATATTTAACAGTGATCTCATGTAAATAGGTTTAAATGATTCCATAAGACTTCATTTTTCCCACCATTCATTTGTTTGTTATAGATCATTTACAAAAGCAATGGAATTGAAAATAATATTGTTGAATCAATTTTTGCTATTTTTGACAAAAATGTCGCTAATATTTGTATGTTGAATCAGTACTCTATCCATCCCAGCTTGCACTGTAACTGCAAATCCCCTATTAGCCTTCAGGGAAGGTAGAGTAGTGTAAAAGGCATTGAAAAAACTACCTGTGGATTCCTATGCTATGAAACCTTATATAATGCTATAAAATGAGATAATGCAATAAAATTTCGGTTATTGCCGGCTCGTTCCGTTCTCTCTATATATGGGTCAGATTTTCATGAAATGTACAATTGGCAGCTGTACACATCTATGCATACTGCTATATTAGGCTGAAAAATGAAGAATACCGGGTATATCTGAGTATATTTGGGATCAGATTGATTTAAAGTATCAGTTCTGTAAATTCAAACTGCAATTTGAAGCTAATTTTTGTCTTAAATGTCAGTTATTTGAGAGGATTTGTGAAGGAAAATCTGACCCATATAGCAGTGTTGGAAGCACGCCAATCAATTCACCACCTGACAATTCCCCACATCTGTGGATGTCACAATTTTTTATTTTTTTTTATTCCATTTAAGGCCAATAAGTGACTACTTATACCCTGTTCCTGGAAGGTACTACCCACATTACCCATCCCCAACCCCACGGACACAGTCAGTCTCTGCCAAATCGTCAAAACCGCCAAGTCGCCCATCGTAAATTCTCGCTCAAAATGAGAGAATATGCAGCCTCTTGTCAAGACGCGCCCTCTGGTGAGTGGATAATGAACGTCCAGCAGCCCGCCCGGGGATGTTTGGAAGCACTGGCCATGAATGAAATGTACAACTAATTAGCATAAATGCGTCTGGGGGTACTTGGCTGGTCACGTGGTCTGTTCACTGTCCCTGTATTCCATCACTTGTTTACTTGGTATAAGTTTTTTGGGTTTTTTTTCAAAAAAGAAATTCTATTCATTGTCAAGTCCATTGGTATAGGGGTGAAATCGCCGGAAAATGCACAATTCGCCTTCACCGATCCTCCCAAATAATCCAAATTTAAGACAGAAATCAGGTTCAAAACACAATTCAACATAACCAAACAGATTGCTAGAATCAAGGTAATAGAAAACTATATTCAGATATACATAGTGTTGACGATTTCTTGATCTAATTTAGCCGATTTACTAAATGTGTAGATCTGCCGATTGTGCATTTTGCGAAATTCTGACGATGGTTTTTTAAAAGCTTTTGGTCTCACCTAACAGCATACCAGATTTAAAAAAGGTATCACATTTTGCACGATTCATGGCTATTCTGACAGGTTCCTCCCCCACTGAAAAAATGTTTTGAGTAGCCCCAGACCTACCTCTGTGACAAATTTGGTCACAAGTAGCAAAAATTGGATTTTGAGATATCATCATATTTGAAACGATGAGATCAAAACGAGTCTAATGATAGTAAACCCTAATGATAGTAAATAGTAGGACATACTTATTTCTATATATTAAGTTTGATATTTTCATTTTTGGAAAAAGAGTTATAGAGAATATTTTTGGGTGCATTGTACATTTTCAGAAAATCTGATCCACTGTACACAGGTCTAATCACCTTTCACCAATTAGTATACATTGAGAGTGATGACATATATGCCAGGACGACATTCTATGAATGTGTGTGGGTGCTAATATACGCTAACATGAGTTTTCTACCTTTTTCAAATTTTGAAATATTTCAATTGTTCGTGATGTTATTTCCACACAAAGTTGGAGACTGGGATTCCTTCCAGAAATAGTACTACAGGCTTGGCACCCTTCCAAATATTGGCTCTTAGATGAGGAGGAAACCTTTCAGAGGAACTTTTTGTGTTGGCAAAGTCGAGCTTAACAATGGTTTCTTGTGCTACAAAGGTGCCAATGAATCAGTGAAGAATCCAGAGGAATTTGCCCCGAAATAGTGATTGACCTTGTCACCTTCTGTGGGACCACACTTTGGCACGCAAATGAGGGATAAGGGTCAGAAAATGTACATTTCACCTTCACCAATCCTCTAATAAACCACACATTTAAGACACAAATCAGGTTCAAAATACAGTTCAACATAACCAAACAGATATATAGAATCAAGGCAATACCAAATATACTCAGATATACCCGGTATTTAGCATTGTTCCGTTTAATTTAGCAGATTCTCCTAAATGTATAGAGCTGCCAATTGTGCATTTTACAATTGTCTAAAATTGTGCTGTTTTAGAATATATGTTCTGCGATGTTAAACTATATTTTGAAGCTCATTTCTATATTAGATTTGGGTAATTTGAGAGGATTGGTGCAGGCGAATTGTACATTTTTTGATGATCTGACCCATATCGTGTGTTATCTTGTAAGTCTGGTTTCCTCTAACTATCATTCCCTATCCCTTTTTTACTGATCTGGCAGGTAACCACCTAATTAGCTAATTATCTACTTGATAACTTTAGCCCGTGTATGGTAATTAACTCTTGTATTTGCCGAGTGGAAAATGGACATTGGCAAGAAATAAATAGTGTTTGATTGATGAAAAGTACATATAGATGAGGAACTCTTCAATTAAGATGGTAAAATATATAATTGATATTATTTGTTTCTTTTAAGGTGATAATGGAAGCTCTATGTGTGGAGAAATTTATAAAGGTCAAATCGTCAGAAAATGTACAATTACACATCTACACATTTAGGAACATATGCTAAATTAGGCTAAAGAATGATGAATACCGGTCTTAAAGATCAGATATAAATGGAACAAAATATTCCCCAACTTACATACAGAACACAAGAAGACCCTTACGGTTCTCTAAATCAACATGTCACACAATACACATTTAGAAGCTCCTTGGACTATCTAGATTAATGAACGAGTCTTTTAATAACTAGTCTCATCAAACTACAAATAGATACATAGATAAACAGTTTATTTTTTCTAGTAATTTTACAATTGATCAGTGTGAAATAAGTTGCACAGTATTTACAGAAATGGCGACTGGAAAGCTTTAAAACAATTTTTGCGTGGTAATAACGACTGGTTCAATGAATTCACTTATCTATTTATTTCATGAACTAAATGTCTAAACGACCCAAAATGTTTATTGATATTGAAAAGAATCAGAATTTCCATTGAAGCCTCGTTGTTTTTAACAATTGTACTGCTCATAATTTATCTCCACTGCTGTGATGTAATGATGAAAAACACTCAAAAATATTGATGTGTAAATATCACTCTCTTCATGGGTCTTATGATCTAATGATTATGTCTGTGTCGACAAAAAACAAAAATGTCAGTATTAATTAACTGGCTAACGTTGTCAAATGAATTATTAAATATTAAATATTTAAAATTATAGTAATACTTGTATTGTACATCGAATCGATAATGAAAACTTTTGTATTGTTTTGATTTGGGTCTGTGAGAGTATCATTATACCACCGAAACCAGCTCTTTTCCGCTCTTTTCTTTTAAAAGTAATAGTTATCAATTTCGCTTCTGACTAGGGTGCGAGCGAAGGTCCAAGTGGCGTGTCTGACAGACTTTGGCCCAGAGTTCAGTTCTAAGTCGTGAAGGTGGCGCCACCCATTCAATGCCCTATAATGACACGTCATTATTAGCCTCATTAAATGAGGAGGCGAAGAGTAAATTAAAATACATTTTGTTTATTATTTTGGGTAAAAGGTTATAAAGATCCAGCGATGAACATTTTCATTTGTTGAATAAAATAAATGGAGTATTATATCACATAAATATCACATTGTCTGTTGAAATTGCTGGGTAATAAATAGTTGAAGATTAAAAGAGATAACCAAGGGGATTCGCTAAGCGAGTCGCTTAAGGGCGTGATGGACAGATGTTCTTGTGGAGGAGAAGGGGCGTATATAAGACGCCACCGCGTCGGACGCCCACGTCCCGTGAGATTTAACATCTTGGAGGGAGGCTCCGGCAGTGTTGTAAGCGTATGACGCCGACCCTCGGCGAAGGCTGTGTAAGGAGAAAAGGCGTGAATCAAGGTGCGCAGCTTTGAGAAGGCGCTTCCATTGAGTCACTATATAGTTAATGGTCATGTGTCGGGCGTTAGGGAATTGTAGTAGCGGGGAGCTCGACTCTCTTGTCGGCGCCTGTTTGTCGAGGCGTAGAAGGGCTCTGCGGAGGCAGAACACTGGATCATCTGTCGTCGGGACAAATAAGATCGTGGCCTGGCGCGATGATTGCATTGATTTTGACCACTTTATGGAGATATATGAGCCATCCGATGCTATTCTGCAGTCTCCCCGCGTCAGGTGTCTAGTGGCGTCAAAGAGGGCACCAGATCTGGGGGCGAGATTGCTCTGACGCAACATGCCCATATACATGACGAGGATAGCAACTCTGATGTGCGTAGGAAAGTCGAGGAGGTGTATATTCAATAGTATTTTCTTCAAGATCTGTGGCGTGACAGGAAGCTTTGGCTTTGGGACATGCCTGAGCGTCAGTTGCAGGCCCCTTATGGCGTAGGCGACCCGCGGATGGTAGAGAGATGCCGAGGCATACCCCGTCAGCTTGAAGAACGTCCTGACGCCTGTAATAGTGTTTATGATAGTAGCAGGGACTTTGGTATACTTAGCTAAATATTCGATGAACCAGCATATTAGCTCCGGAAAAGGTTGCTTGAAATTGTGGCCCACAGCTTTGCAGAATGCGATATACTTCCTGACGGCCGCATGCCTATTTGCGACTGTCCCCGGGCGATGTGCTTGGCGTTGTCTGGCCTGAGCAGCTTCCACGAGGTGCCTAGGTTGCCTGCCTAATAGAACATATGAATGTTGAACATATTATCACGAGCACAGGAAATATAAATGTCATTTTCTTTGGCAATGTCTTTAGCTTTGAATAATTCATCAGAAGAGAGAGCCGCCCGAGAGAGTGCGTCAGCGATGACCATTTGTACGCCCGGGACATGGACAAACTCATACCGGACTTGAAATTTCATTGAATGATACCAGAGCGCCCTGGCGCAAGCACCCAGAGTCGGGTCTCTAGCTCTACCATCTCTATAGGCAAACACCGCCGCAGTATTGTCACAGTGAATCCTTATTATGCCCCCGGCGTGCCTGGATTTTGTAAAGAACCGAGCAGCTGCCAGGCAATTGATTGCCTCCAAGTGGTTGATGGATTTTTCAGACAACATTTCGGGCGTGAATGTGTACATATAGGCGTGGTGACCGTTGGTAGCACCCCCTCCCTTTAGACAAGCGTCGGCCCATATGTGTTCCACTACTTGTTGATGCGGAATTATGGCTTTCCCGTTGAAGGCTTCTGTGTATTTTAGAAACCACTTCAAGTCCGACTTTATGTACGGGGAGATGGTGACCTTGTCTCCTGCGGCTGCACGGAGGCCAGCCAGAAGTCGTTGCATGAATAGGCGTGCAGGTGCGATAATTTTGGCGACATGTGCAATCCTACCGACCACTGATTGGATGGCGCTTGTTGTTATTTGGTGTTGACGCAGTATATTTGCCAAGCAGGAACTTGTTTCTGCAAGTTTGGAAAGAGGTATTGAGAGACGATTTTCTTTTGTATTAATGTCAATTCCCAGCCACCTTACTGCGTGGCTAGGGCCTTGGAGCTTTTTGCGTGCGACCTGTAATCCCAAATCTGTAAAAAGTTCGATTGTTAGTTGCATTTGACATTTTACTACCTCAACAGATTCACCGATTATAAGTAAATCGTCCAAATACTGCTTTGCCGTTACGCCTTTCTTCTGCAAAGCACGCACTATAAACTCCGCCACAGACTGCATTACAAAGGCAGAGCTACGAGCCCCGAAGGGGAGCACCTTATCGATGTAATAGGCGTCATCTACCATGATTGCCGTCAGCGGCCAGTCTAACGGGCAGAGAGGAAAGTGTCTATATGCGCGGCTCAAGTCGATGACAGCCATTGCAGGAGCCATGCCCATTTTTCGAATAATCTCGACTGCACAGTTTATAGTGGGTAGTTGGTGATATGCTGGCGCACAATTGTAACGATTTTTGTATATTTTGTCATTGACGCCCCCCTCCGGGAAGGAGTAGTCTACTATAATCCTCCTGGAGGTTGTATCAGATTTTGGACGAGTCATAAGCGGACTGACATTTAACCATGGGGTGAAAGGCGGCCGTTTGTACGGTCCGGATATGGCGTTATGTTCCATTTCTTCCTTTACATAATCTCGAACATGCGCCATATGTTGCTGTGCTGACGGATGATTCACCACTGACTGTGCATAGTAGCGAGGCCCGCCGACATATTGCATCGGAAAACCAAAAGTCACGCCTTCTAACACCATTTTGTCACCTTTATGTCCTGTGGCTATGTCTGACCATTTTTCAATATTTAGCGTCGAATCAAGCGGGATTTTTGCACCTTTATAGTTGGGAACATTGTAGATTTTAACCTTTTCATAAATGCCAGCCATTTTAGAGTCCATATAGAGATCAGGGTAGGGCCAGTTTGTATATGCATCAAAGGCAATGTTCTGTGGGGTATCACTGTCACATTTGTTGGGTGAAGTTTCATTTAATTCATACTCACAGACGTCTAAGTCATTGGTCACTAGTTCCTGTTCATTAAACACCTGTTCGTAATGTGGATACTGTACATTTTGAAGAAAGGTAGGCACCTCTCTCGTGGCTTGTTCGCCGTCACTCGCTTGTGTTTTGAAGTCAAGTTCTCGGTCGTGGGCGTGAGTTTCTGCCTGGAATTGTACAAAATTGTCATTAGAAATACACATTGCGCCATCGATTGCTTCACTGTTGCTCCTGTTCACATTTTTAATGGTTTGAATTGACCCAACTTTGTTGATATTAACTCTAGAGATAGATTTGTCTACGGCAGAATGGCTTCTGTCGGATTGTTCGTGTTTATGTCGGCCATTTTGGTTGTGTTCTCGTTCCTTGCGAGAATCGCGTGGGACACGAGATTTTACACGAGAAGCGGCTGCCATGTTGGCTTGCCCGCTCTCGCTAGTATGGGCGCCGCCATCTTGGATGGGGCGTGGCACATATGATCTGACGCCGACATATTCATTAGATTCAGAGTTAATTGCACAGTTTAGATTGTCTTGAAAGTTGGTCAACTCACCGATCGTTTGGGATTGTATGATGGAACAGGAGTTTAAGAGTTTTTTGAAGCCTGAGATGCTGGTTTCTTATGGAATGGTTGGTTATTCCTTCGGCCAGCGCCGTCGCCGCTATGTAAATTGGCTTGAGCTGTTCTTTTATTTTGGCAATCCTTGACGGCATGGGCGTTCTCTCTCTCTTTCATTGCAAAATAACAATAACCACACACATGTAGAAACCTGGTATTGCCATCCGTGTGGCTGTTCTTGTGGGCACAGTTGTCAAAATTAAAGTCTCTACAGATTGCTTGGTTGTTTGCCTTCGTATTAGTATCCACGTTTCTTGCACCTTGTGTGTCCCAGGCCATTTTAACACGGTAATCATTGAATACATCAGTGTGGGACCACTCGTTTTGCTCCTCCAGGATAAGATCCAGGCACGCCTGAGACCATGCATGCGCCGAATCCCAAGTGCGGAGAGCTGTATCCTCAGCTAGAGTTGCGAGATGGTGGAGCATAAACCACGATGTCGACCCGTATTTTACATTATTCATGGTCATGCGTGCGAAGCCGCAGGTATATTCAGCAAGGGACAACTCTCTCTTCTGTTTTTTAATTCGTGCCGCCATATCTGGCGGTAGAGAAGTTTCAGGCGCATTGAAAATTTCAACCCTACCTCGTCTTCCTGTAGACCTGTACTGTGCGTCAAGGGCTCGCTTAACAACCTTCGAAGAGCGATGTCTTGCTGTTAAGCGACGAGGAGAAGGGAGCGAGTCACTATCCGAAGCTGACTCCTCCGAACTGTCTGCGGGCTGGCGTGATCTATAAGAGTAGGCCGGGTGCCGGCTGCGTAGAGGCGGGCTGTCACTATAGTCACAATGCTTCTTCTTCCTCCGTCCGTGATGGTGACGGTGGCTATCTCTCGTAAATTGCCTTTCCCGGGGGCGTTTAAATGTCACTATAGTATCGTCCGAGTCCTCAGTTTGGGTTTGCTCAAAGTCAATTTGTGAAACATCCACTCTAGACCGTTTAGGCGTGCGGTATACTTGGTGCGACGCCGGTGGTGACTGCCGCTGCCTCGTGTAGCTGTCATGATGACTGACACTGGCTGACGCAGTCTGAATGGCTGTCGTACAGATCTGTTGTAGCATATCTGACATTTGCTGCATCGGATTAACACAAACTACTGGGGCGTTCTTTGGCCTTCCACGCCTTTTAGGAGTAACGATAGTCTTTCGTTTGGCACGTAAACCACGTCTGGGCAATACTTTATTGGGCGTCTGAGGCGGTCCATCATCTTCCCCGCCGGCAGAGTCCCGTAAAGCATGCTCGTCAGCGGATTCCGCCATATTGGCGTGCTCGGCCCTCTCCTCTGGCGTGAAGTCTTGTTCTTCATAAGTTTCCTCCTCGTCTTTATGGTCGTCGACTATTATTTGCGTTTGTTTAAGAAGCCTTTCCTCCTCCTGTTTCTTTAGTTTCTCTGCCTTTTTAGCGGCTTTTGCGGTAGTGGTAGCTTTGGGAGGCATAGCGGAGGTTATCACAACAAGGATTTCGCTTCTGACTAGGGTGCGAGCGAAGGTCCAAGTGGCGTGTCTGACAGACTTTGGCCCAGAGTTCAGTTCTAAGTCGTGAAGGTGGCGCCACCCATTCAATGCCCTATAATGACACGTCATTATTAGCCTAATTGTACTGCTCATAATTTATCTCCACTGCTGTGATGTAATGATGAAAAACACTCAAAAATATTGATGTGTAAATATCACTCTCTTCATGGGTCTTATGATCTAATGATTATGTCTGTGTCGACAAAAAACAAAAATGTCAGTATTAATTAACTGGCTAACGTTGTCAAATGAATTATTAAATATTAAATATTTAAAATTATAGTAATACTTGTATTGTACATCGAATCGATAATGAAAACTTTTGTATTGTTTTGATTTGGGTCTGTGAGAGTATCATTATACCACCGAAACCAGCTCAATAAAATTTCTTTTAAAAGTAATAGCTATCGGATTATGATCATGTTATAAGTTAAAATGGTAGAAACACTGTCTCCTGAGGATACCGCAATTGATGATCTGGCATACAAAATCCATTAAAATTATGATGTGTTTCAGGAAAATGAGAAATAAGGAAATGAGAACATTTTTAGATGTCATTATATTTGAAAAGATGGGATCAAACCGATTACAATGATAGTAAACAGTCTAATAACCTAAAAGGTATTTCCAGATTTTAAGTTTGATATTTTTATTTTTGAAAAAAAGAAAAAGTTTGCAATATTTCTATTGTGTGTGTAGGGGGGGGGGGGGGGGGTGCAATAACCAGTAAAGTAACTAAATATACTCCATATGAGGACCTTTAAAACGAATGGATATATTAGATACATTGTCCTGAAATCTGGTACATCGATCGACTTAACTATAGGTGATAAACTCTTCAAAAATCAGAACATTCCAATAAAGTGATCTTATGAAAGAAAAACTTTGAAAAATTGCGACTTATGACTAATTTCCCTGGAACACGTCACAAACTATATTATTGTTATTATTTATTCTCATGATGAGGATTCATTCAACTAGGAACAAGGGTAGAACAGGACGGGGCACTTTAAGTTTGGTTCGTTGTGTTGAGATTCCGACGTTCGGGCAACAAACGCACTTACACAAAACCTTTATCATGATTATTATTATTAATTATTTTTACTAATTCTGTATATATATGACTTATTGTGTTTCAGGCCGTGCTGTGCTGTGCGCTGGTGGGGACGGACGCTAACCATCAACCTGGTATGTAAGGCTGTGGGTGAAGTCACCAGAAAATGCACAATTCCCTTTCACCAATCCTCTCAAATAACCCAAATTTCAGAAAAAAATAAAGTTCAAAATACAGTTTAACCTAACCAAACAGATTGCTAGAATCAATGCAATGCCGAATATAGTCGATTTTACCTAGTATTGACCAAATTGCAGCCTAATTAAGCAGAATTTACTAAGTGTTTACAGCTGCCAATTGTACATTTTCTGACAATCTGACCCATATATCTGGGTCATTTCATCAGAACATGTACATTTGGCAGCTGTATACATTTAGTAAATTCTGCTAAATTAGAATGAAAAGGGATAAATTCTAGGTACATCTGAATATATTTGGTATATATATGAATGAAAGATTGAAAGATCGATCGATATCCACTGGTAATAATTGATTAATAATAATATGTAGAGTAACAGTGAATTATACGAATTAATGTTAAATTATGTACCAAGGTATGACTAGATTTTTCAGATTGGCAAATGAGAATTATTGCATTTGATGTGAAACTTTGACCAATAAAATTTTATCAAAAAAAATATCTGACCCATATATCTTACCAATATATCTGACCCATATATCTGACCTATATATCTGACCTATATATCTGCAGGTCACGTGCAGTGCCAGCATGCTATAGACCTGTGCTTCATCCTCGACTCGTCAGATGGCGTTAGTGCTCAAGGCTGGATCATGACAAAACTCTTCGTGGCACAAATGGTCGACAGTTTCCTCTTAGGCTCAACCATGGTCAGTAGACGGTTTAACATTTGTGATGTGTTTCAGGAAAATGAGTCACAAGTCGCAAACTGTTTTATCCACAAATCTCTTTGTGGATATGTTTTTGTTTGTGGATATGTTTTCATCTTTAGGGTCCTTAATGCTGTTTGTAGCATGAATATATTTACCAAATTTCAAGACAGTGTATTAAATAATATATTATATCCATGCATTTCTAAAGGTCATCATATAGAGTATATGTTGCTGCTTTACTATTCAATGTCCAGAATATTGCAAACTTTTTTTTCTTCGCCTCGGCTTGGTTTCCCGGGAGGCTTAGAGAAAACTCACGATCATAAACTCAGGATCTAACCGCCTAACAGTGCCTTACCTTATAAACTGACCACAGGCACGGGTAGGAGTGGTAACGTTCGCCAACACTGGCACGCTGGACATCGGGCTGGGCGTGTTCTCTACTCAGGCTGAGTTCCGGCTGGCCCTGCAGGCGCTGCAGCGCCGCGGCGGGCCAACTAACACTGCTACAGGGCTCAACACCGCAGCCAACCAGTGCTTCAGGAGCACAGCTGACCGCCCGAGTGCTCCAAACGTTGCTGTATTCATCACTGATGGTAAGCCTTCTGCTGCATTACTACTGCATTACAACTTTTAATATGGGATTTGCATGTGCCACTGCGCATGTCTGTTACAACATGGATATTGACATTAGAACATTGATTAATATTCCATTATGAACATCCCTTGTTTTCTATACATTTTAGACCCATAATTCCATGCAAATCCTATTTCATTCTTCTTATTTTTATTATAATTTGAATTGAATTGAAAAAGTTGTTATACAGGAACAGTGACACCTGGTTTATTATTCTTTTAAAAACAGTTTACAATTTGTCCTTGTCTCCAGGTCAGCCCACCACCAATGCCGCAGGCCTTCCCGCCGCCATCTTGAACCTGCACAGTACCGCCACCCTGGTGGCCAGCATGACAGTCACTAGAACTGCTCCAAACACCCCTATCATCGCCCAGGTGGCCAGAAGATCAGACACCCAGATCCCAGTGCTGGGCTTGGACTACTTCCGCATGCCCTCGTACCCCGACCTGACCAGCCTGGCGCAGCGGATCCTGTCTGTAGTGTGCATGTCTACTGGACCTACCCCTGCCCCTCCCATGCCTCCAGGGGCCTGTCAGAAGGGCATTGACCTGTGCTTTGTACTGGACAGTTCCAATAGTTTGAAGCCTGAAGGTTGGAGGGCCACACTGGAGTTTGTGTCACAAATAGTGGGTCAAATCCGTGTCTCATACCAAGGGGTAGGTATTCAATGGACTTCACTGAAGTCCTTTCCACATTGTAACACCCAATATACATAGTAAATTGGATGTATTTGTTTCCATTGTTCTGCCTAAGGAGCAAACTTTCCTCATTACAGTCCACCATAGGAGTAGCGAGCTTTTAAATCTTTCCTCATTACAGTTCACCATAGGAGTAGCGAGCTTTTAAATCTTTCCTTATTACAGACCACCATAGGAGTAGCGAGCTTTTAAATCTTTCCTCATTACAGACCACCATAGGAGTAGCGAGCTTTTAAATCTTTCCTCATTACAGACCACCATAGGAGTAGCGAGCTTTTGAATCTTTCCTCATTACAGACCACCATAGGAGTAGCGAGCTTTTAAATCTTTCCTCATTACAGACCACCATAGGAGTAGCGAGCTTTTAAATCTTTCCTCATTACAGACCACCATAGGAGTAGCGAGCTTTTAAATCTTTCCCCATTACAGACCACCATAGGAGTAATGATCTTTACTTTTAAATTATTCCCCATTACAGACCACCATAGGTGTAATGATCTTTACTTTTAAAACTTTCTTCATTACAGTCCAACATAGATGTAATGATCTTTACTTTTAAATATTTCCCCTTTACAGACCACCATAGATGTTATGATCTTTACTTTTAAAACTTTCCCCATTACAGTCCTCGGTAGGAGTTGTGACATTCTCTGAGATTGCGCTGCTCAACATCCAGCCTGGAGCGTACCATGATCGAGCGGCCCTGCAGGGGGCTATTGGGCGGCTGGCCTTCCTCAATGGCAAGACTGACACTGCGCTGGGGCTCAATGTAGCGGCCACTCAGTGCTTCCTCCCCATATGGGACAGGGCGGATACCAGCAATGTGGTCATCTTTATTTCTGATGGTAAGATTATTATTATTATTTACTTACTTAGATCGTCCCTTAGCCCCTTCAAAATCTGTCTTGGACTACATTTTTCCATGCGGGAAAAATAGTTGTCAACGACGCAGAAAACCAATGTGCGTAATTAACAAAATTACGTCATGTTATTGCGTCTGCGAGCCCAGCTGGCAAACCATCGATCATGATCTTGTATTTTCACTTAAATGCACCAAAACTAATAGTTAAACCCATCATAGCGAAACATACCTTACATGCTTTTTTAGAGCTCTTTTTCTTAGCTTTACAAATTTCTACCTCATATTGATATATTCTAATATTTAGTTGTTGCTCAAACATAACTTTCACTGCAGGTTCACACTCAACTTAATGCATTAAACATTGAGGACAGTGCAATAGTGTCTCTCTTACCACATTCTCATTAGGTTCTTTACTATCACTTAACTATTTCACTTGTCTGCAGGTATGCCTAATGTCAACGTGGACAAGCGGGACGAGGCCCTGAGGGACCTAAAGCGAGTTGCTCACTCCATAGTAAGCTTTGGCATAGGACCGAGTGTATCAGAGTCAATGCTACAAGAGATCAGCAAGCGTTCAGATGGAGGATTGCCGCAGCACAACCAGGATTACTACACGTCCATCACCAATATTGACCTTGCTGGCCTGGCCAATCATGTGCAGGGCAATATCTGCCCGCCTCCTGTTGTCACGCCCACCTGTCAATCATCCATCAATGTATTCTTCCTATTGGACCGCTCAGGGAGTGAGACACATGATGGGTGGTTGAAGGTGCAGAGAGGGGCGGTGCAGTTGGTCGACCTCTTCAGGAAGCGCTTCGCCAATGTAGGTGCAATTTGTGATGTGTTTCAGGGAAATCTCACATTTTTTGGTCTGACTCTCAATATATTCTTTGGGAATCATTAAATCAGCCATTACCAGATGTAATGATTAGCAAGAATAACTCAAAATAACATAGCGAAAATGATGTACCGTTATTGACTGAATATATAAATACAGGTTAACTAACGTTGGTTTCAGTCTCTTAGAATATTGCACCAGTTGCATAAATACATTTTATATGCTCTCTATCAAATAGTACAAACTGAGTCATTTATTTGAAGTTCAGCAGTAATCTTAGTAAAAGAAACACATTGGCTGCCACGACAACCCCACATAACTCACTAATAAAATACGCACTAAAGGTAACTCACCCTTGATACATTGTTTTCAGAGCAATGTGTGTATAATAATTATTTATATTCAACCCAAACTGTTACAACTGCAGCCTTATTACGGTGTGATTGCGTTCTCGGATGATGCAAGGGAATTCCTGCCACTAAGTCTCCACACTGCAGCCACAGCCCAGATGACCATACAAGGCATCGATTTCGCTAACGGTAACAGTAACCTGGCCGCAGCGCTTAATGCAGCGGCCAACACCTACAGTTCCTCCCACTTCAGGCCTTCATCATACAACATCGCAGTGGTCATGACAGATGGTGAGTCAGGCTAATGACATATTAAACAAACATGGATTTTCTTTTATCAAATGAATTACTTAAAACTGCCCTCTTAGTTAACCTTGGTCAAAAACAATTTTTTTTCTTTGGGTGCAACAGCAGCAGGATATTGATAACTCCAGTCCTATAAGTTACAGATTGAGTAAATCTTGCAAGACTCTGTTTGTTGCAATAGCTGAGAATGCAGCTTTAAAGACGAGTGTACAAACCTGAGATGCTGTACTTAGCCTCCATATTGAATGCATGTATAATGATACCTACTATATTCCCCCTGCATTAGGTAATGCTACACTCAACCCTACCCTGGTGCCTGCAGCAGTGCACAACCTGCACACCGTCACACACCGTGTTCTCACACTCGGCTACGGCCCAAACATCATCCAGGCTGTCCTCCACCAGATCGCACGCCGCTCCGACGATGTCACCATCCTACCAGACACTGCTGCTCTACAGAATATAGTGTCTAGACTAGCCTGCCAGGCTCCTGCCACCCCTGCACCATTCACACCTGCACCATTCACACCTCCACCACCACCTCCTCTAAACCCAGTGACACCCGTACGCATCGTCTACTGTCAGGCCAGGGTAGATGTGTGCATGGTGCTCGATAAGTCAGGCAGCATCAACAATCGAGGGTGGATTGAGATCAAGAACTATGCTCTCTATTTTCTTCCATTGTTCAGGAGGTTTGGCATTTATGTAAGTATGATTTAATTTAGTTGCAAGTTTTATGTTGCATTTCTTATGAAAAGTGTAGGTTCAGAGCGAAAAAGAATGCAAACTATATGAATGTTGTTACTTGTGAAAGAGGTCTTTTAGCAACCCCGTAACATTTTCTAAATGGGTTGTTGCAATTATGTCTTCTTGCAACACTTCTGGCAATCCAGGGCATGTACCAGCTGGTAAGAACTGCCTATACAACTATGGTGGTTGTTCCCATACCACCATGGTGAATCTTCCTATCCACCAAAGGAAGTAGGTAGATTAATAAAACAGATTCTACTCTGAAATAAGCTTCAAATAAAGAAAACCACTTCAAATAAAGAAATTGTCCCAACCAACTAGTTCAAGCCCCTTAGCTTAGAACCTAGACAAGACATTTTACCTCATAGCACTAAATGGTAGTTAGACACAGCAGTGGGCGAAATAACCATGGAATTCTTAACCAAATAGTATCATCCATGAGCGAATATCACTCAAGCAGACTTGCTTTACAAACCAGACATTGTACATGTTACATGACTAGTTGTAAGCATTATTGTAATTGTTGATACACTGTATAAATATTCTAAATAATACTAAGTAGTGGGGAAGTAGATTTCTGTATATGAGAAAGACCGAAGATTTAATCGATGTTGATGATATTAAGGTTGTAATAAAGTTGATGTTGTTCGTTATTACTCAAGTCTTTCGGGCTTACTTGCCCTTCTTCAGGAGTGGTAAAATAATAAAATAATGGTAAATAATAATAAACAAAAATCTACATTACTTTCAGCCCAATGTTGGTGTTGTAAGCTTTGCTGACTATGCATACACAGACTTGGAGCTGGACACGTACAGTGAGAACCAGCTGTACAGTACTATAAACAACATACGCTGGGCAGATGGGTACACTGACATAGGACATGCACTCACCACTGCAGCCACCAGGTGCTTCAGGACCAGGGGAGACAGGAGTGATGCCTTCAACCTGGCCATTGTTATAAGTGACGGTCAGTAGAGTAACATCTTCAATTCAATTCAAAGGATTTTTTATTTATACCAAAGAGTTGTACAAAAAGGAGACCTGCATCTGAAAGTTAATTCCAGGTCATCCAGCAGGTTCCTAACTAGTTGGGAATAATAGTTTTACCTTATTACTTACTCAGTTCAGTGTGTTTCTAATCATTTCATATTCAATTTCAATTTTCCATAAACATTAGGTTTCGACATGAAAACATAGCTGTAAACTTCCATTTCAGTGTAGTTATGAAACCTAGTTCACCACTTGCAAAAGTTTCAACTGACAAGGGGAGCCATCTTGGATGTCCAAATATTTTGAGAAAAAGAGTTCTTTATTTTTATTGATTTTTTGCTATCCAAATCAATTTTTATTCATCAATGATTAGCACAAGGTTTAGTGTAAAATGCATTTAGTTTTTCGAATAATTTCTGTTATTGAAACTTTATTAACTATATGACAAATATATATATAGATCTTACAAATTAATAGGGTCAGATTTTCAGAAACAGTTGGCAGATCAACTCAATTCTGCTAAATTAGACCCCCCCCCCCCAAAAAAAAATCTAGATAGGTAATTCTGAGTATATTTAATACTGCCTTGATTCTAACTGACTGAAGTTGAACTGTATTTTGAACCTGATTTTTGTCTTAAATTTGTACCATTTGAGAGGATTGGTAAGGACAAATTTTACATTTTTTGGCAATTTCCCCTAATATAAATGAATCTATTTTTTGTCTCATTTTATTCTGCAGGCGATGCCACACACAACCAGGGACAGACCGACGATGGTATCAGATTACTCCACATGGTGGCGCACCGGGTGCTTGTGGTAGGTACTGGGGTGGACGTGAGGCAAGACCGCATACGTGACATAGCACAGGGCCGAGGGAGCTACCTCATCAACCCAGCACACCAGCAACTGGACGACCTGATAGGCTTTACTGCCCAGGAGGCCTGTGTGATGTCCGTCACCCCAGCACCCACACCCTTCCCCATTGTCTGTACTGGTCAGCTGGACGTGTGCTTGATCCTTGACCGGTCGGGCAGTGAGATGCAGAGTGGCTGGGCACGGATACAGCAGATGGCCGCAGATATAGTGGATCTACTCAGGGCTTCCAGAGGTCAGAGTGTAAGTGTCAGATATTGTGGATCTATTGAGGGCTTCCAGGGGTCAGAGTGTAAGTGTCAGATATTGTGGATCTATTGAGGGCTTCCAGGGGTCAGAGTGTAAGTTCTCCTGGGTTGTGGCTGTCACGATGCTCCTGTTCCTGCCATTCTTGTATGATCTTCAACTGTCCTCTCATGACCTTACATGTTTTTCTTTTACTAAAGACTGATGAATAGCGGGTATATCCGAGTATATTCAGTGTTGAATGGATTTATAGTATCAGTTCTGCTTTGTTAAACTGTATTTTGAAGTTCATTTCTTTCTTGAATTTGGTTTTTTTGAGAGGATTGGTGAAGGCGAATTGTACATTTTCAGAAAATCTGACCCAAAGAATATTTAAAAAATAGGAAATAAACCATGACAACTCATCAACTATACCTTTATTTTCAGGTGTCCTTTGGTGTGGTGACTTTTTCAGATTACCCATATAGACATCTTGACCTAAATAGTCATGACAGCTTTAGGATTAGAGACGTTATTCGCGGTGTGCCGTTTGCTAATGGCTACACTGACCTTGCTGGTGGACTGCGTGTCGGTGCCACCGAGTGTTTCAAGAGCGGTGGAGATAGAAGAAATGCCAAAAATGTAGCCATTGTTATAACTGATGGTAAGTTCTTGTCTGTTATTGCCAGTGTAAGCTTATGTCGGTGTAGGCTTTTGCCCTGTTGCATGTTATTGTTTCTGCCCCATCACCTTTCGTCCTGTCACCACTACTTTGTTTAACTAGTTATTTAACTTTTACATTTTTAGGTGATTGCAATTTCATTTATCATCAGAGAATTCTACTTCACATGTATTGCAATACAATTATTCCTTTTATCCCATGCATCAACAACTTTAGTAAATTCTTTATATTACCATAAAGAGAACATTTCAACACATGTTTGTATCTCGAATTTTGGTCTTATTTGATTTGAAAGTGAAGAATATGAATTGTAGTTCAATATTGTTCTCTCTGGCTACTTGGTATATCATGATGCTAATGGGTTGCTGCACTCCAGCCCTTATGCCCTTATGCTGCACCATTACTGACCACTAGCCTCAGCCAACCCCAAGGTCTGGTAGACTGTAACTCATGTGGTCATAAATATCAGATGAATGAATCATGCGATTTCCTTTAAAATCTGCACATACATAGCTGCCATATTATTCTACCCCCCAAATTAAAAAAACAGGGGGTCATTGAACTAAAAGAAAAGTTATTGAGAACTTATGCTTTTCTCCCGTTGATCTTCAGTTGTCCCTAAAATATAAGATAATTTTTTTTCTTTTTGTATTCACCCAACCATGTTATTTCTCAAGATGAAGTTTGAGAAATATAGTGATACTCCTAATTCCCGCCTGCAGCAGTGCTGATGATGCTGGCATTTACCTTTAAGAATTCTTATAGTAATTCCTCTATAATTACATATAGCCAATGCAACAGTGAACATTCTCAACGTTCCCCGCAGCATCAATGAGCTCCATGAATCCACCGAGCGTGTTATAGCCATAGCTTACGGCCCTAACATCAGCTTCACTGACATCCAGAACATCGCACGTCGTCCTGGTGATGTGTACATCAGGCCTTCACGTGGTGACCTGCAGCGGTTGGTAACAGACCTACAGAGGACAGCGTGTGAGGCGGTGGCACCACTGACTCCCGCTCCTCCAGGGCCGCTGCCCGTGTGTGGGCAGCTGGTGGATATATGTCTCCTGCTGGACCGGTCAGGTAGTGAAACACCATCTGGCTGGAGACAGGTCCAGGCTACAGCGGTCAACCTTGTCTCTGAACTCAACACACTATCTCAATATGTAAGCATTACTCTAACTATCTCAATATGTAAGCATTAATCTAACTATCCCAATATGTAAGCATTACTCTAACTATCTCAATATGTAAGCATTAATCTAACTATCCCAATATGTAAGCATTAATCTCAATATGTAAGCATTAATCTAACTATCTCAATATGTAAGCAATAATCTAACTATCTCAATATGTAAGCATTAGTCTAACTATCTCAATATGTAAGCATTAATCCCACTATCTCAATATGTAAGCACTAATCTAACTATCTCAATATGTAAGCATTAATCTAACTATCTCAATATGTAGGGATTAATCACACTATCTCAATATGTAAGCATTAATCTAACTATCTCAATATGTAAGCATTAGTCTAACTATCTCAATATGTAAGCATTAATCTAACTATCTCAATATGTAAGCATTAATCTAACTATCTCAATATGTAGGGATTAATCACACTATCTCAATATGTAAGCATTAATCTAACTGTCTCAATATGTAGCATTAATCTAACTATCTCAATATGTAAGCATTAATCTCAATATGTAAGCATTAATCTAACTATCTCAATATGTAAGCATTAATCTAACTATCTCAATATGTAGGGATTAATCACACTATCTCAATATGTAAGCATTAATCTAACTATCTCAATATGTAAGCATTAGTCTAACTATCTCAATATGTAAGCATTAATCTAACTATCTCAATATGTAAGCATTAATCTAACTATCTCAATATGTAGGGATTAATCACACTATCTCAATATGTAAGCATTAATCTAACTGTCTCAATATGTAGCATTAATCTAACTATCTCAATATGTAAGCATTAATCTCAATATGTAAGCATTAATCTAACTATCTCAATATGTAAGCATTAGTCTAACTATCTCAATATGTAAGCATTAATCTCAATATATAGAGGTTAACTAACAAGTTGGTTGAAGGAGTGTGAATAGTGCACAAGTTGCATAGCAACAGGTGCAATTTTCTAAGCGACTGAAACCAACGAGTTAGTTAACAGAGTTATTATACATGCTTTCCATCATGAAAATAGAAACAAATCAAGTCATGAATTAAGATTTTACTGGTAATCTTAGTGAAAAAGACAAATTGGTTGCCATGACAACCCCATGTAAATCACTAGTGAAATACGCACTATGCGTAAATCACTCTCGATATGTTGATTTCAGAGCAATGCATGTATAATAAGTAAGCATGAACCAAATCTCAATAAGTAAGCATGGATCACCCTATTTCAATATGTAAGCATTAAGTTTGGTCTGGCCAAAGGTTGTGTGGGGCTTCATTGATACTGGTACTAAGATTATTTCTGTATTATCTTGATCTCTTTTTGTTCTATTTCAGCCATATATTGGTCTTGTGACCTTCTCTGACTTCGCAGAGCCGCGGTTGAGCCTGGGTCGGTACGATGGCTCCTATATACAGAGTCTCATCACCAGTGTACCATTTGCAGATGGATATACCGATGTACCAGGTGCTTTAAGGCTTGCGGCCAACACTTGCTTCAGAAACAGCAATCGCAGGAGAAACGCTAAAGCCATAGCTATACTGATCTCTGACGGTAGGTTCCTGGAGCTTTTCAATCACGGGTCAAATTTTCAGAAAATTTACAATTTGCCTTCACCAATTCTCAAAATAACTCAAATTTCAGACAAAAATAAAATTCAAAATACATTTCAACCTAACCAAACAGATTGCTAGAATCAATGCAATGCTGAATATCCTCGAATTTACCAAGTATTGACCTAATTGCAGCCTAATTTTGCAGAATGTACTAAATGTGTACAGCTGCCAATCGTACATTTTGTGAAAATCTGACCCTCATGTTTCATCCTGTTGGCAGAGCTATAGATAAAGCCATGAATTAATGAACAAAAGGAAATTCCTGTTTTCCTTAGTGTTTTCACAACTCTTCCATTCAGTGCTGAGGCTAAAACAAAGGAAAACGTATTTGGTACATTTAGTTGGGAATACAGCTTTAAATATGATAACAATATTCATTTACCACTGTATACAGTTAAAGTCATAATGTTTTTTACCTATTTATTATACAACATGTAAGATATTCACATCCATGGAGCTGGGGGCCAAAAATGTAACTGTCTTTTATAAACATGTTTTTAATGAAATAAAAGAACCGCTGGTCTCCATCGAATAATAATAACATCCACTTGTACCTTCTCTGTCTATTCTGGTATGTGGGTCAGATTTTCAGAAAATGTATAATTGGCAGCTCTATACGTATAATCAATTTTGCTAAACTTGTCTGCATTTTGGCCAATAGTAGGTAAATTTGAATATATTCGGTATTGCATTGATTCTAGCAATTTGGTTAGATAAAGCTGTTAGGTTAGGTTGAACTGTATTTTGAACTTTATTTTTGTCTGAAATTTGGACTATCTGACCCATATAGGAAACGAGACCCTCAACTCCCATGACCTTGGTGAAGCCATCCGTGACCTACACTCTGTGTCAGATAGAGTGTACACCATCGGTGTTGGGCCTAACGTTGTACGCTACAAGCTTACATCCATCTCCATCTTCCCTCAGTACACCTACACCACCACTGACACACAGACTCTACAACACCTGGTGGGTAGCATAGCAGCATTGACCTGCCCCTCACAGCCACAGCCACAGCCACGACCTGACCCCTTGCGGGCATGTTCCACATCACTGGATGTGTGCCTGGTGCTGGACATCGCCCAGAATCTCAATGACTGGGTCAAGCTCAAGGACTTCACTTATGAACTCGTCCGCTATTTGAGTAGCAGCAACCCACCAGTAAGTCTTTTTTTTGTTTTAAATATTTCATTTTACCTGGGTTTATAATTCCCTTGGTAGGGATTTTCAATACTGCGCTTCTGAGATTGGGTGTGAACTCTCCCTAGGGGGCAAAAGGAGGTAGAAATAGTGTGACCATGACGTCCGTCTACGATATACACACTTCTGCTGGCCTATGCACCACTTGCCTCCATTTGTTAATTTTTCATGGTGGTCAACGTTTTGATCGGACATTAACCAAAGTTCCCTTAGCCAGTCTAGCATAATCAGAGCATGTAAATTCCAAACTCTGTAGAAATTTATTAACTCCAACAAAAGTAGCCAGCAACTTCGCGCTTGTTGTGTACATCTTAGCTACGGAACCGGAAGTGTATGTGCCGAAAGCACCACATCGGAAATAGTTTTTCTACCTCCTATACAAGATAATACCCGATCTAGGAAGCAAAGTATTGGCACGGGAATGATGCCAAAGTGCAAACAAATGACATTGTCACATTCAAGCCACTCTATATTGAGTGTAAGAATGCTTAATGATATGAGATGAGGAATTCTATTGACTCCCTTGCTCTAGCCACTCATTTAGAGTGTAGGAGTGGAAGTTTGTAAGATAAGATAGTTATAGAGATAACATATTGGTTTTACTATACCTTACTATTCTTGACTACTCTCAAACCTGTTGTATTAACAATCTTTAATATGATGGTGTTTATGTAATTATAGATTTATGTAGTACCTTCATAAGATTGACAGAAAAATAAGAATAAAAAGAAAAGTACTCTGTAATGGCACTCTGTATTCCAGTCCTACATTGGAGTGGTGCTCTTCTCTGGTGTGCTGCAGTTGGCGGTACCCCTGGGCCCTCAGAGACCCAACATGCAGTATGCGCTGAGGGACCTGGCCTACATGCACGGGAATACCATCACCGCGGAGGCTCTCCGCTACACCGCCAGAACCTGCTTCACCAACACTGCAGACAGACCTAACAATGAGAATGTGGTCATCTTTATATCTGAAGGTCAGTACAACAATTAGGTGCATATGTGTCATGTGTTTTAGGAAAATGAGCCGTAGGTAGCAAAAAATGTATTTTAAGATATTATCATATTTGAAAAGATGAGATCAGGCCGATTCTAATCATAGTAAACATTAGGACAGCTAATACATTGTTTCTATATTTTAAGGTTGATATTCATATTTTTGAAAAAGAAAGTTTTTAATATGTCTGGATGGACAATTACTAGTAAAGTAGCTAAATATACACTAAGAAAACTGTGGTTATGCGTGAGCCATGAGTAGCGAACTCAGAGAAATAGTTCAAATATTGTATATAACTAACATAATGATAATTCAAATACTTCATTCACCTCTGGAACAGAGTGTCCATAGACTTAGTATAGGCTTGTTATATGCCAGTGAGCGGGAAGAAATATGTTTCATTCCTCCTTAGGGAAGAAACAGATGACCCAGTTTATCCTTCTGCATTTTCATTGGTTATTCTGAAAGTAGGCCAGCTTTGTCATAGTTACACTTCGTGCCATGACGCTACATTGTCTGCTAAGCATTGACACTGCAGTGGCCGTCGTTAACGTTACGATGGCCTTCATAAACTCAAGCGTTAATGTACGCTACAACTTTAGAGACCAGAAGAAATAGACATCTTCTGGATCTCGCTTTTATGAAGAGTAGAATAGAAACAAACGTTGATAACAGGAGTATTAATTTAAGGGGATTATCTTCAGGAAGGAAACTGATTGTGCCGCACCCAAAGAACGAAATATTTAAGAGGTCCTACTTATTTAAAATGACGGAACTCTGGAATAATCTACCGAGTGAGGTTCAGTTAACTAAGACGAGGATGCAACTAAAGCATTACCTTAGGACAAAATACCTGGTAGACCATGACATTTATCTGTCTGATCAAGAAGGAAAGGAGAATTGAATTTCATAACATTTGATCTTACATGGTTGCATGGTAGATAGAATAAATATAGAGAGAATATTCAAATGTCTGTGGGTCATGAGGGTATGTCTGTGATAATATTATTATTGTCACAGACATACCAGTTATTACTGAACAAAGAAAGTGTTAAGACTGTATAAAAATTATAAAATACTAGATTATGAAGTAGTGTTACCAGGCTTGGCATTAACCTGCCTGTAAATGAGGCACATAAGTCCTTACAGTAAAAGACCGATACAACGGTAGCAATAACAACAAAACTGCAGAATATATCATTTTATTGATCATTGCATGTTTATGTATACTGAATGTGTTAGAATTAAGAATTTGGGATTGGGGTTGGCTCAATTGAAGGAGAAATAATATAATTAAGATATGATACGAATATCGACACAACAAAAACTTCAATGAAAACGAACAATGAACTTTGTCGATAAAATTTTTAACATTTGATAAGATCACAGGACAGTGAGGAACAGTGATCCGATGAGAAGAAAGTAAAGACTCTAACTCGAGCCGGGGTGGGGGGGAAAGGGTATTATCAACTTCACATTTCCCATTTACATTTTGTATATTGTATTGTAATAATGATCCGGATATGTACCATTTGCAATTTAATGACGTTCGTAAAGGTAAAATAATCTAATGAACTAGCTGGCCGCACCAGGAAGATCTGAAATATCAGAGGCTGCAAGCCAGGTTCTGAGCGATGTAAATGTAAATGTATATTGATGAAATCAGAATAAAAATACAATATATATATATAATGGAACCATGCCATGCCCTCGCTGTGTTTCTCCCGCAACAAGTTACTGTAATTAAATGCAATCTAGGATATTTAAAATCATTTGGATTTAATAAATCTCGAACTAACCTCAGTTCTGTCTGTGTGATCGTTTTTCACTGAGTTGAAGGCAGAAGGAATCCCAAGGTGCAAAGTAAAGCTTGACAATAACGTTTCTCATGATTTAGCAAAGATTATAGTAGAGGGGGAAACAAGGGGCCTGTTATCACAGGATCCATTATATCAAGGACACTCGCTCAAAAGAGACATTGTATATAGTAATAGACAGTAATCTTGATCTCATCACTCATCTTTTTATCAAAACTTTTCTAAAAAGAAATCTATCCCTATAGGGAGGGATTCCTATGCCGGAAACAAGGTGTTAGTTCTACCTATAATATTATATGAGTGATATAATGATAATTCAAATATTGTAGGCCTATATAATTAACATAATTTTATTTTAAATATTGTATATAATTAACATAAAGATAATTCAAATACTGTATATAATTAACATAACCATATTTTAAATATCGTATATAATTAACATAACGATAATTCAAATACTGTATATAATTAACATAACTATATTTCAAATATTGTATATAATTAACATAAAAATAATTCAAATAGTGTATATATATGCTTAACATGTAGTATGTAGTATATTTCCATGTTTTCATACAAGTCTTACCAGCTTGAATTATGATTATTATTATTGCTATAAGCAATATTTAATATGCAACTGCATATTTTAAATATTAATTTTCACAGAGTTTCTATTATTATACCAACTCTTTTTCACTTTTAAACTTCTATTTTTCTTTTCATATAAGACCTTTTAAGGTATATACGAAAATTTAACAAATCATCCACATAGTGACCATCAATAATTAAATTGCAATACTGTATCTAATATACACAATGCTACATCCACTATATTAACTCTGTTATTGTACAGGTGAGCCATTCAGCTACAGTGATGTGGGAGCAGCTACAGGTGAGCTCAAGTCTAGAGTACACACACTGCTGCCTGTAGGCATCGGCTCCAGGATCAGCCAGAACCTGCTCCACAGCCTGGCCAAGCCTAGACACAATAGAGCAGCTCAGCCTGGGCGGGACTACCTCACTGCACCTGACTACAACAACCTCAACACACTCCTGCCTGGTGTACTTAGTGCTGTATGTCCCACTGTATAGCACTGTATAGACCACCCCAACACCCTCACCCCACCCCAACACCCTCACCTGCTGCCTGGTATACTTACTGCTGTATGTCTTGTATGGCACTGTACAGCAGGGGAATAGCTCTAACCCTACCATCTCCACCACCCTCACCCCACCCCACCACCCTCACCCCACCCCACCACCCTCACCCCACCCCAACACCCTCACCCCATCCCCACCCCACCCCAACACCCACAATATCATCTCAGTCATAGATGGTATCACAAAATTTTTCTCTCAATGAAAATAAACACAAGCTTAGAACTGCCACCCAATACTCAGGTCAGGAGAACCAAAGTATCCCTGAATCCCATTTAACTCACTTTTCTTGCTTAATTCCATTATTAATCAAAAGCCGCGGAGTTAAGTCTTGCTTAATTCCATCTGAGCCTCTCTAATTATTTCACCAAGTGAAAGGGAATACCATCAACAAATAAATGTATGCGTTTGAAAGAAAGCTGCGGAGATATTAGTGAGATTGTTAACACAAAATGACTCGAAACCAATGTGAAAAGTCTGTCTAATCACAATGTCCCATTCGGAAGGCTAACAATTTTACCACTAGACTATCGGGGACTATAGGGCACATGCATATAAAAACTTACATTGATTTGTCACATTTTAGGTTTACTTTAATCCCCCATTTAATTCTTCTCATGGGGTAAATAAATTATCTTTGAAGGTCCCTGTGTTAGCTGCAGAGGATTAAAAACTAAAGATAATCATTAAAATATATCTTACATCTGCAATCTATTTCTATAATTATGCCAACGCAGGACTTCTAGGTCTGCACGCTTCCTGGACATATTTTCCTGTATCATATATTTAATACATTATATTTTCTATATTTAAGCATGTATCTGGTGACATCTGGGTTCTGTATATTTGGCATGTATCTGGGTTTTCTATATTTAAGCATTTACTTTGTTTTTTTTTGTTTCTACCTTAACGGGGGGCCAACCTGGACGGCGATGGGCTTCGTGATAAGCTTTGCAATGAGTCTCACGATAAGGTTGAAGTTTTCTATCACAAACGTAATCCTGTCGCAGCAGTTAGTGCTACTTCCTGATAGGTTTTGCAACGTGTTTTGCCAAGGAAAAAGCTGCAGAGTTAATCGCAAAATTATTTGACATGTTTAATATTTGTTTGCGATATGTAGTCTATCGGGAGAAGTTAATATGCTCTGTGATTAATTGCAAAATGTGTTCTGTTTTGTGATAGTTTTTGTGATAGCCTTTTCTGATATAAAACTCAAAATTGTCTGCTAAAGACACCTAAGGTCACGGTACATATATATCGCAAAATTCTGTTGCAAACCAAGTCATCACAAAAGTCTTTTGCGATGCACTTTTGCGATAATTTATTTCCATACTCATTGCAACGGTCAATCACCAAAGTCTCTCACAAAGCCCATCGCCATCAGTGTGGCCCCCTATAAACGTCTACATGTACTAAACTATACCTTGTTTTCGAGGTGTTCTACTCATGATATCGTCATTTATGTCCCACAATGTAGTCAGGAGCAGTTGTATCTGTGATATGTATAAGCTTCAATGCATGATCTAAGAAATCCTTTATTCCATGTATTCCCATTGGGGAACAAGTATTCTAGAGGCATTAGGAACTAGTTATTCATGTAGTTAGTAGTAAAAGAAGGATGCTTCCCTTAAGGCATTCCGATCCATGTATATAAATATATAATTATACATATATAGGCTTCTATGCTGGGCCAGAGTGTCAGAAAATGTACAATCGGCGCAGTAGACTGAGTTTTTTTAAGGATCATTTTTAAGCCTAATTTTAAAAGGTTGTATTTGTATAAAGCCGGGCCCACACATTCAAGAACTCGCAATTCGTATGAAGTGGGGACTCACGTAAAGTCCAATATTTTGCCTACACATTGTTGTAAGAACCCTTGATTTGTCATATGAATTTGAGGTTTCTTCATAAGAAAGCTCACAAGTTACCGAATGTGCTTCTTAAGAATGATTTTGAATTCATACGAATACTAATTCGGCTCTGAGTTCTTGAATGTGTGGGCCCGGCTTAAGTGTATTTTCTGTTGTTCTGACCCCCATGTCGTATGCTTGTCTGGAGCATTTTAGTTCTGAAGTGATTCAAAATGTACCAAAGCTGAAAGCTGATGTGTTATTGCTATGTCATTTATGATGTGTTCAAGGAATAATGAGTCACCAGTCGCTAAGTTCATATTTTTAAAAGTCATTTATTCACAAGATTTTCTTTTTGGAATGTTTTCATTTTTGGAGTATCTAGCCAGATAGGTCTTCTGAATACATGGACCAAGTTTCAGGATAGTGTATTAAATATATTCATGCATTTCTAAGATCAGCCTATGGAGTACATTTGCCTATAGTAAATTGTTCACCCAAAGATATTGAAAACCTTTTTTCAGAAATAAAAATATCAAACTTGAAATATAGAAATACTTATTTAATGCCCTTAATGTTTACTATCATTTGAATCAGCTTGATCGCCTCTTTTCAGATATGATGATATCTCAAAATCTATTTTTTGCGACTAATGAATCATTTTTCCTGAAACGCATCTCATTTATTCAGGTTATATGTTCAATAAAACAATGTTTTAGTCATATTTCATGTTACATGTGAATTATCATCAAACGATCTGTAATATATGCATGCTAATGCTAATGGTGGTTATAAGGTTTTCATATACTCAACAACTGTGGAATCTCATGTATAAAATATTATAATCACATGTATAAAATTATTATATCTCATATATAAAATATTATATCTCATGTATAAAATTAGTATATCTCATGTATAAAATATTATATTGCATGTCATATCTAAGTGTAAAGAGATATAAATATCTTCCGATGGTTTCTATGGTGTCTGGTGTAAGTATCCTGGTAGGAAGGTTTATAGTTAATAGACGAGTACCTGATGTACAAATGTTGATGTATATATTTTGTTGGTCCGTTGTACAGTTAATAGGGAGGTTCAGCAAAGACTAACCTATATACGTAAACGTAAACGTATCCGTATCTCTGATATACAAACATACATTGAAAAGAGGAAAAATATTCAGCAAAACATGGCATGAAAGACGTAACAAAACATATCACGCTAAATATTTGATCTCACAATTCATTATTCATAGATAGAAATGCGACGCGATTCACAAGAAAGATACGGATACGGTTACGTAATTGGCATAGGTTTGCTTGCTGAAACTCCCTATTGTGAATGGACCTACGTAAGGAATAAAGTGCATTAAACACATTATCCCACTTGTTATATCTTCTTGAGTTTGTGTAAGATGACCAGGGACTCAATTAATAGGGGATTTGCATTTTGTTTTGTTTTTTAAAGATTTTATTTTAACTGTGGTTACATTTCCCGGAAGTCCAGGATGTTCTAATGCGCCCAGCCTATATTACAATGAGTTGCTCGTAAGAAAACATATAGACTCATAGCAATACAGACAGCACATATAATAAGGTGGGATAATCGCAGTAGTGTAGTGAAGAGAAACAATTTTCATCCTTATTTTATAGTAGTACAATGTTTAAGATAACTAATAATGCAATAGGATAGTCACTATCAACGAGTGTGATCCATTAATCATGCACCATTAGGTTAGTATCACCGTGTAGCATTGGCATAGGATATGCCACTGCGCTGTGTATTATTACAATGCATCCTGGGATGGATTCAGTTCAAATCTGACATACAAATATTTGCCAACATTTTTATTGAAAATAGCAAGAATGTTTTCACCAATATCATGGCTTTTATAAATGACCTATGAAAACCAAATGCATGATGGGAAATGTCGAGGCTTGTGTTATGGAAACATGTATAACACATGGATATTGGCAGTAGAGCAATGATAAATATCCCATGCTGAACATGACATGTTTTTTATAGTTTTTATACTGTACCATTAGTCCCATAATTCCATGCAATTCAAGATTCAAAATGGCGGCTATGCAACTCCCCTATTGTCCTATTTTTTAGCCAACTTCATGCACTTATGACCATAAGTAGCTACCATAGGAGGATTATCCCAGATCCCTATCCAAGGGAATAGAACAGATTCTACCCACTCCGCACACCGAAAGATTAAAGAAAATCTTGTTATTACCAAATTCCTACCATGAGGAAAACGCCCTTCATAAGAAGGGTCATTCATGCTCAACCAGAGAAGAATAAAGAAATATGATTGACACAAATCAGAGACTTATTGCGGATAATTAGCCATCGAGGTATGTGTTTAATTAAATATAAACAGTCAGGTTCTGAAGGCAGTTTTGGACTCCTAAGTTTTAGGGGTTATTAACACTTTATAGCCTTAGTCTTGGCTAAGCTTCTCGCTGGATGTGGAACCGAGGAGTGTGGCCGTCTGGACCTGACTGTAAATCTAAGTGTACTGCTCGCAAGTGGAGAAAATGTTAGCGGACACATCGACTTAACCATAATCAAGAAATGTCTTTAAATGGACTATAGGCGGTTAATGGTGGTTTCAAACAGAAGGACATCTTTAATCATTTTAATTCTTTTGGCAAGTCTGTTCCATGTTCCAACCACCCTGACTAATTAACGCCATGGGAGAAGTTTGGAATTCGATAGGAAAAACACAATGTGGGTGAAGTCGCCAGAAAATGTACAATTCAACTTCACCAATCCTCTCAAATCGCCCAATTTTCAGACGAAAATAAGGTTCAAAATACAGTTTAACCTAACCAAACAGATTGCTAGAATCAATGCAATGCTGAATATACTTGAATTCATCTAGTATTGGCCAAATTGCAGCTTAATTTAGCAGAATTTACTAAATGTGCACAGCTGCTAATTGTACATTTTATGAACATCTAACCCATCTACGCGTGACAATTAAAGTGAATCTATGAACAGCTTCCCCACCAGCTAAACTAACGTCCATGAATTCTCAGATTATTGAGACAGTGCTGTGCTCTGGTGGTATCCTCAGTTACTAAATGCATCACCCCAACGGCAGAACTGCTTCTTTAACACGGTGAGTGTATTTAATAAAATATCATAATGTTAAAATTTCGGGAAATACATTTCTTTAGATATAAAATGTCTGTCATTATCAATGCATACCGATCTGTCTGTGTGCACGCATAGAATTTTGGCGAAATAAAACATAATTCATTATAAAACTTTTATCGTGCTAATAAATCAGTTAAAGGGTTGTACAATAGGGGATTTGTATGTGCCACTGCGCATGTCTGTTACAGTGCATGCTGGGATGGATTCTGTTGAAATCGGACATACAAATATTTGGCAACATATTTAACGAAAATTGGCATTATTGTTAACGAAAATTGCAAGAATGTTTTCACCAATATCAATACCGGTATCATAGCTTGTATAAATCATTATGAAAAACCAAATGCATGATGTGAAAGATAGGGACTTGTGCTATGGAAACGTGTATAACACATGGATATTGACATTAGAGCATTGATACATATTCCATGCTGAACATGGCATGATTTCTATAGATTTTACACTGTAGCATTAGTCCCATAATTCCATGCGAATCAAGATTCAAAATGGCGGCTATGCAACTCCCCTATTGGGTTAATGTCGCTGGAATGTTGTGGGAAAGGTGCAGGAAGCACTAAAACGCCCATCCCACCCATTATAACTAAGACTAAGTAAGACCCTGCCCACACACAGCCGATTTCCCCCCGATTGCCCCCCGATTGCCCCCCGATTTTGGTCTTCTGATAAATCCTAGGTTGTAATTTCCAATCCTGATTTATGTTATTTCAAAAACATAAACCAGGATTTGAAATGAAGTCATAGGATTCATGGGGAGACCAAAATCGGGGGGCAAATCGCAGGGGAGGGGGGCGGCAAATCGGCTGTGTGTGTGCAGGGTTTAAGAGATACTTGTAAGCACTTACAACTTTAGGAGATACCAAGACAAGTTATAACTGCATTGCAATGAGCTCGTAAATGAATTGTTGTAAAAGAATTTGTTGTCGATCGTTTGATCGTGGTCAGATTTGGAATTGTCCAGAACCAGGTGATTTGCTATGATGACCACATGACATGATTTCTGTCTCAAATTTGGGTTATTTGAGAAGATTGGTGAAGTTGAATTGTACATTTTCTGGCGATTTCACCACTATTCAAATAAAAAACAAACGATATACACAATAAGGACCAAACATATTTAGGTTATGGTCCTCGACAGTTCAACATAACCTAACAGACTGTTTGAATCAAGGCAATACTAAATATATTCAGATATATATATACCTAGTGTTGACGATGTTTCTGTCTAATTTAGCAGCATTTAATAAATGTGCTCATCTGCCAATTGTACATTTTCTGACAATCTGACCCTTATGTACTAAGACTCGTATCATCACCTAAATCATCTAACATCCATTCTTTAAAATTATATAATTTAAATGATTAAACGCTACGACAGACGCATCTTCATGACCACCCAGGCGTTATGTTATATTGATTGACCAACATGGAGAGAGACACTTTCTTCTTAAATTTGATTTATTTGAGAGGATTGGTGAAGGCCAATTGTGCATTTTTTGAAAATCTGACCCTTATTTTTTATGAAACACCCACCTCGATTGCATATGTAATAAGGACACAAATTGATACATACAGTTATACATACATAAATACGTATACATACATAGTTATGATATTTGAACGATTCCATGAGGTGATATGAACGCATCCTCAGACCGAGACGCCATCCACAAACTATTTCTAAATTAGACGCGACCTGTCTGGTACTGTTCGATCAAGCAGACGACATTTGGCAAGAGTTGCTATAGCAGCGGGGTCAGCCAGGGTCAGCCAGGCCATACAATGTGTATTTGTGCCACCTTTACCTTAATGATCATACGGGTAAAATCACCCGAAAATGTACAATTTACCATCACCAATTCTCTCAACTAGACCAAATTCAAGACAAAAATGAGGTTCAAAATACAGTTCAACATAACCTAACAGATTGTTTGAATCAAGGCAATACTAAATATACTCAGATATACCGAGTGTGGACGATTTTTCGGTCTTATTTAGCAGAATTTACTAAATGTGTAGAGCTGGCAATTGTGCATTTACTGAAGATCTGACCGGTACACGGTGAAGGCATGCAGGATGATGATAGCAAGAACCGGTGGGACACAGCCACATGTAGGAGTGTCTCGTCTCCTTCCCACGCCTGTGTAGATGCTGGGTAAATAATAATAAATTATAATAAATAATAATATATATTTTTTTTTAATAAATTTTATTGACAAAGTTTCACAGAGTGATAGTTCTCATTCGTCCAAAAAATGCTAGAATATACAAGTTTAACGTTTTAAATTGACATAGATTCAAGATGATATACTTCTATACATAGAAATTCAATACTTTCTCATAATTACGATGGTATCATACTGCTACTATAAATCATTACATTAAGTTACTCCACCTTTACTTCATTTTCTACATTTTTTTCGCCAAACCTAAAATATAATTATAATAAATTATAATGAATTATAAATAATTATAATATAATTATAATAAATTATCTTTTATTGATTTAATTAAGGGTATCAAAAGACAATAGGGTATGTATTATGGTACAGTATAAAATCTATAGAAAACATGCCCTATTCAGCATGGACTATTTATAAATGCTCTAATGTCAATATCCATATGTTGTGCATGTGTCCATAACACAATCCTCCATCTTTCCCATCATGCATTTGGTTTTTCATAGGTCATTTATACAAGCTATGATATTGGTGAAATCATTCTTGCAATTTTCGTTAAAAATAATGCCAAATATGTGTATGTCATATCATTATATATTTACATAATATAGTCGGTAATACATGAAACAACACCAGCCCCTTGATAACAGGAATGACAGGAATATAGCTTGGCATTTTCACACGTAAAACCGCTAAAAGTGTGATATTAAGCATTAATTACGAAGACAAGATAATAATAACTGACCAATAGTGACATAAGTAACAGATAGAATAATCTATTGTGAACAAATATAATTTGTCCTCACCAAGGTCATTCCCAGGTGCGTTACACAAGATTTCTAAACAAATAAAGAAGAAAACAAGAAAACAAGAGAACGGAGGGCAATTAATAGACCTCCCCAACTGTTTTTACCTGGCCACTGACATACGAAAATAAATACAACAATGTTGGCCACTGCCACCACTGTCTGGGACATGGCTGAGGCCGTCTATAACAGGAATAGGGCAGAGATGACCTTGTGGAAAGACCTTCACATTTTATTGAGTAATTTCTGAAAAAAAACATTCGGAAGAAATGTCCCTGTCCGTGGACAAGCCTATGGTGACCACTAACGCTCCCCCTGTCCCAAACTCCCAGTCATCATATTGAGAGAGTGGTGCTGTAGCCTTCCCCTAATTAGATTGATTCAACTGGTTAGAAACAAAATCATTAATGGTTAATGGACGAAATAACCGTCCTAATTTGACAGTACAACTAGTCAAATTTATATAATTATATATCTTGAAATCCTATGAAAATTCATGTATCATGTTTTTATTACTGTACAATTTTAGTTTTACGGTTGTCCTGGAAAATCTACCAGTAGATGGAACATCCCATTTTGTATCTGTTTGATAACTGAATAAAAGTTGTTATATATATATATATGTCTATGAACAACAATAATTTCACAATATAAAGCAGATGTGCACCGAGTGGGCAACAGGCCTATTGTACTAAAAAGAGGACACCAAGAGACCTTCACGAAACAAATATAATTGCAAAACAAGCTGTCGGCATTGGTGACGTCATGAAGGACATTAGATAAATACAAGGTGGACTGGCAAGTGTGGCTAATATCGCCCAAAATAGAACTTAATGACATCAACATGTGGCGCGCCAACAATTGTAACTTTGTCCTTGAGAAAAAGGAAAACAACATATAAAAATAGCATGTAATGAGACCTAGAGTCCTGCATTCACATATTAGAGAAATAAATTGCAGATGCAAGATATATCTTTATAATTAATCTTAATGATTAAATCACCTGCGGCTAACACATGGACCTTCAAAATGTGATGTGTTTCAGGAAAATGAGTCATAAGTCGCAAAAAATAGATTTTGAGATATCATTATATTTGAAAAGATGAGATCAAGCCGATTCTAATGGTAGGAAACAGTCTAATGAAATAATGAGTATTTCTAGATTTTAAGTTTGATATTTTCGTTTTTGAAAAAGAAAGTTTCCAATATTTCTTGGGGTCACTAAACAGTAAAGTAACTAAATGTAGTCCATCTGAGGACCTTTAAAACTAAAGTATATATTACATAGATTGTCCTGATATTTGATACATTCATTGACATCACTACAAGTGACGAACTCTCCAATAATCAGAACATTCCAATAACGTGATCTTGTAAAAAAAAACACTTTGAAAAATATCAATTTTGCGACTTATGACTCATTTTCCTGAAACACATAACAAATGTATTTCCATGAGGAGAATGGGGGATTATAGAAAACTTCAAATGTGATGCATCAACAGCTATGCCCAGTGTTATAATATACATGATCTCTAGAGTTCCCTATGGTCAAGTGGTCAGCATCTAGGACTGCCAATCTCGACATTGTGAATTTGAATCCCAGCGAAGGCAGCCTTTTTATATTTGTCTCATTTTCGAGTTATTTTATTTCGTAATTTCACTAATAACTTCACATCTGGGACTCTGATTTCTTTTAAACTCACACATGTAGTTATTGATGCAATTCGATTAGTGAAAGAATTAGAGAGTCTAATTAGAGAATTAAGGGAGAAAATTCCGTTGGATGGGGTTTGGAGATATATAGGTTCTCTGTTATGGAGGTATGGGTGGCAGTCGTAAGCTTGTGTTTATTTTCGTCGAAAATGTTTTTGCACAGACCACAATATAAGTCTAGAAGACTCTGACTCGTACCCCAGAAAGTGTGGTTCACTACATATGCATTTCTAAGGTCAACTTATGGAGTATTCTTAGCTACTTCCCTAGTAATTGTCCACCCAGAAATATCAAAAACCTTTTTTCTAAAAAAAAATGAAACTTAGAATATAGCAGTATGTATTAGATGTCCTAATGTTTATTATTGTTAGACTCGGCTTGATCTCATTTTTTTTAATGTGATGACATCTCAAAATCCATATTTTTGTGACTTGTTACTTAATCTTCCACATCTCACACGATCGAAATGAGGCAATTTGATTGGTCACTCATCTCACCAAGATTAGAAACCCCTCATCCTGCCATTTAGTATCAACAGTTTCTGGAATTATGAGTTAAAATCGTTCTTTATTGCAAAGAGGCAACATACCTGTTTTTACTCACTCTAGCATATTTGCTGACTTTTGAATAAACAATTTTTTAAAAGGAGAAAAAGTTAGTTTGATAAGTCTGAGGTCTCTGCTTGACTGGAAGGTGCCATGTTACAACATCGTACCGACACACTGTAATGTTATTGAACTGACTCTTGGCACTACTCTATGTTACCTAATGACAAGCAATAACATATGGGTCAGATTTTCAGAAAATTTACAATCGACCTTCACCAATCCTCTCTAATAACCCAAATTCCAGACGAAAATTAAGTTTAAAATACAGTTCAACCTAACCAGACAGATTGCTAGAATCAATGCAATGCCAAATATACTCGAATTTACCAAGTATTGACCAAATTGCAGCCAAATTTATCAGAATTTACTGAATGTGTAGAGCTGCCGATTATACATTTTCTGAAAATATGACCCATATACATTCAAGTATATTTTTAAATCATTTCTAAAGGTAAATTGTAAAAGCAGCTTCTTATCAAGTAATGAATGCCATGTTCTCTTACCTCGATGTTAGACCGACATTTTGTTTTTATAGCAACGATATTTTGGTCTCTGAAATAAGAACTTATGAGATACCATGGTATGTACGGTATAACTTAAATAAAAGTAATATTCCCTAGAGGATAATATCTATTCTATATTAAATAAAAATAAAAAGAGCTGGGAGGGAGTGAGTGAGTGAGATTGGTTGCTTTATGCCCTTATCAACACATTTAATATGGTTATGTCAAGGGCGGGAGATCTGAGAGGGAGGCAGTTTATGATCTTACCCAGGAAATAGAGATAGAGAAGAAGGCACAGAGAGAGAGACAGAGAAAAGAGACAGAAAAGCACTTCATGGTCTTACCCAGAACCATAGTCCAATATGTTTCAAACACTGCTATATGTGTTCCCTTATGTCAGAAACATCAGACAGAAAGGCACGTTATGGTCTTATCCAGAAAATAGAGATAGAGAAGAAGGGAGAGAAACAGAGAAAAGAAACAGAAAGGCGCTTTATGGTCATACCCAGGAAATAGAGATAGAGAAGAAGGGAGAGAGACAGAGAGAAAGAGACAGAAAGGCACTTTATGGTCTTACCCAGGAAATAGAAAAGAGACAGAAAGGCACTTTATGGTCATACCCAGGACCAAGCTAGTTAGTTCTAAAGTGATTTTTACTATGCTAAAGAATTGTATAGAAGTATGTTTGTGATTGACATAGATTCCTGTGTGAAGGCTGGATACATCACCAAGTTAGAGAAGCATCCATTGACATGGAGGGTGCATGCCCAACATATCACTTCCGCTCAATTACCTGCGGCAAGTTAGACCCTGCAATGTACATGTGTACTATGTAGTGGTAGAATTTTCAAGGTAAATTCTATTTATGTCTAATAGCCCTCTGTTCGGTTTCAAATCGATCGCGTCAAATCGCACGATACCCCGCAGGGGTGGAGTGCGATTTGACCCTCCGTCTCGATCGTTTTGAAACCAAACAGAGGGCTATTAGATATTTATTACATACTAATTTATAGATTTATCTGTTTTAGTTACCTTAAATTATCAGAAATCTGCTTGAAAACTTCCGAAACGTGCAGGGCAGCGCTACACAACAGAGCGCAAAGTCACCAAGTGCGCAACGTCGGCAAACCAATGAAATTGCGTCCTATCGGTCACATGTTCATGTCCCGCTCAATATGTGCTATTTGACATTTCGAATAGCACCCCTGAATAGCACCCTTGAAATCGCACATGTATGTAATAATATTTTGAATGACAGGGGAAACCGAATAGCTTTGTATGGAAAACAGTTTGAGATCTCTTATCATTCCCAACCAGTTAATTACCTTTGCTAAATGGTGTATGTATACATATGTATTATTGTGTAGATATTGGATACAGGTAGGAGGTAGAGAAGAAGGAAAAGAGGGGAGGGTATGTGTGGGAGAGGGGAAGGGATGGAGAAGAAGACAGAGGAAAGGAGAGAAGAGGAGGAAGCGGGAGAGAAAATGAGGGGAAGGAGAAAGTGCAGAGAGGGAGGGTGAAGAAGGAAAAGAGGGAGGGGGGAGGGATCAGAGGGGAGGGGGAGATCGAGGAAATAGAGAGAGTCGGAGATGAGGAGAGGGAGCGAGCGAGAGACATCAGAGGCGGAGGGGGAGAGCAAAGATGCAGAAGGGGAGGGTGGGAGTAATCAGATAGGAAGAGGTAGAAGAGGAGAGAAAGAAGAGAGTGAGGGTGAGGGTGAGAGAAAAAGAACCAGAGGGAGAGGATTAGGAGAGGAGAAGGAGGGGAGGGAGAGGGCGGGAGAGAATGAAACAAGCGGAGGGAGAGGTGGGGGAAATCGGAGAGGGGGAAAGGGAGAAGAGGATACATATAGAGAAGAGGGTAGAGGAGATAAGGGTGGGAGGGCAGGAACAGGGGGAGAGGCAGGAAGAGAAAAGCAGGAGAGGAGAATTGCAGTAGGTGTACCACTCAAGCTGAGAATAACATTATAGATAAAGAAATACAATACATTATTATACATGCATTCACTATCAAGACCCCAACAGCCGCTCATTACTTGTAACAAGGTAATGGACTAGTACATTACCGGCACATTGTCATGCCGACGCAAGGTTGCCGGTGCGAGTGCTTTCTTCCTCCATCGTTTCAACTGTTTCTAGTTATATTCCTCTTATACGAAAACCAGATATGGTAAATTATGTTATCATCTTTTTAATTAAGCACGTTTTACATGCAAAACTAGGCATGTATAATAATCAACTTATAGGACTCATTGCCGCACGAAAGTATAAATAAAGAACTTTATCTCCGATCTCGTTCTTTATTTGCGCTGTGCGGCAACTCATCCAATAAGTGCTAAATACAAGATGTAGCTATTTTCTTCAATATCATTGATATATGTTAGCACATAATTGAAGAGTTCTCTCTTCCTCTCATTTGATGCCAATATATCATCTCTCTTTATGAATCATGTCTATATTTAGCGCTGGTTCCAAAAACTAATTATGAAAAATTTGGAAGTTTCTCAAAGTGCAAAAACATGACTTAGACGCCATGTTTGCCAGATGATTGCACTCGCAGCATCAAAGGGACGAGACGGGCCTGGGCCTGTGCGTCAGCATAAGAAAGATACACCAGAAAATGTACAATTGGCCTTCACCAATCGTCTCTAATGATCCAAATCTAAGACAGAAATCAGGTTCAAAATACAGTTCAACATAACCTAACAGATCGTTTGAATCGAGGCAATACTAAATATACTCAGATATACCTAGTGTTGACGATTTGTCAGTGTAATTTAGCAAATTGTACTGATTTTTTGAGGATCTGACCCATAGGTCGCACAACAGCTCGAATCATTTGTAGTTTGTTTCTAGTTCTTTTCTAATTCGAAAGATACTCTGTCCAATAAGTAGTTGACACGGGCTAAACATACGTCTTTAAGAAGAGAGAAACTTCAAAAGTTTGGCCTGCACCGTTATCTAACAAAGAGGCCAGAAATGATTAAGATATAGGAGGGTGACTCACATCTATTTAAGATACATAAGTCATGTTATGTTAAAAGCAGAAGTCGTAAGTTATAAGATAAGTTATTCTACTCAGAAAAAAAACATGCATTTCCCCTTCCGACGATGTTCTCAGCCGATCCTGCTCGTTTAAATTGTACATAAACCGAACAGAAACAGGGAAACATGGTTGAATAAGAAATCTCACAAAAATATATGTAAAGTATGTAAATACACAAATATATGAACAATGAGATGCTAGATTTCCATTGCATGAATATGATACTTTAAAAAGGAATATGTAGCGTCAAGTCAGTTAGAGATATGTGAAAATACGAAAAACAAATCATGGTATAAAAAAAGTTAATAATAGGTTAGAACCCACAACAAAATTGTATGAGAATAATTATTGAGGATTCAGGTTCACAGGGATCTGTTGTATGGTCAGGACCTATACTATAGATCTCGACACGATGATGGTAGTTTCCCATCCGTCGTTGGACTGTTGTTTATTTCACCAATACTTTAGGATGCTGCGGGGCGTTTCATAAGTTAACGGGGCGTTTCATAAGTTAACGCAGCGCACGTTATAGGATCTAACGACAGTCGTTACCAAACATAGCGCGCGTTAAGGGCCAAAATTGACGTCAATTAACATTGCGTTACTATAACGAACGTGCGCTAAATTTATCGCTACCATAACGAACGCGCGCTGCGTTAACTTATGAAACGCCCCCCTGGAGTGCATAATGAGAGAGCGATAATGATGTTTAAACTACATGTATGTGTATTAATTATAAACATGTACATTGAGCATAGATGCTAGATATACGACACAATTACAAGGCGGTACGATTGAATGAATGAATGGTTTTGGAGGTAAATTAACGTAAGGTTGTATTATCCCTGAAAAGTACACTTTCGTTTACTAATAATAGAGTATTGTGTTAATAGGGGAGTTGCATGTGCCACTGCGCATGTCTGTTACAGTGCCTCCTAGGATAAATCCTGATGAAATCTGACAAACAAATATTTGGCAACATTTTTATCGAAAATTGTATGAATGCTTTCCCCAATAGCTTTTATAAATGATGTATGAAAACCAAATGCATGATTGGAAAGATGGTTATTTATTTGCCAGAGGCAGTTAAGATCATACTCAGGAAATAGAGATAGAGAAGAAGGGAGAGAGACAGAGAAAAGAGACAGAAAGGCACTTTATGGTCTTACCCAGGAAATAGAGATAGAGATAGAGAAGAAGGGAGAGAGAGAGAGAGAAAAGAGACAGACAGGCACTTTATGGTCATACCCAGGAAATAGAGATAGAGAAGAAGGAAGAGAGAGACAGAGAAAAGAGAAAAGAGACAGAAAGGCACTTTATGGTCTTACCCAGGAAATAGAGATAGAGATAGAGAAGAAGGGAGAGAGAGAGAGAGAAAAGAGACAGACAGGCACTTTATGGTCATACCCAGGAAATAGAGATAGAGAAGAAGGGAGAGAGAGAGACAAGAGACAGAAAGGCACTTTATGGTCTTACCCAGGAAATAGAGATAGAGAAGAAGGGAGAGAGAGAGACAAGAGAAAAGAGACAGAAAGGCACTTTATGGTCTTACCCAGGACCAACAAGGATGGAGGGTGGGAGGAGGGTGGAAGGAGGGTGGAGACATGGAAACGACCCAGTATAATAATGAGGGAGGAGCAATGCAGGGCTACACCTGATATAGTCTATCCGAAGAGTAGTTGACATGTGATTCCTTGGTTCCTTTAAGGGGAGGGAAAAGTGGGAGATTTTGTATTTCTATTTATGACAAGGACCTATCAACCCAGGAGCTGAAGTGGGGCACTGGCACCACTCGATCTATATTACTCCTCACGTCACTTGATGCGTTCATTTTCATGTGAATATAAAATGTGATGTGTTTCAGGAAAATCAGTCATAAGTCGCAAAATTGATATTTTTAAAAGGTTTTTTTTCACAAGATCACATTATTGGAATGTTCTGATTTTTGGAGAGTTTATCACTTATAGCTATATCAATAATGTATCAAATATCAGGACAATCTATGTAATATATCCTTTCGTTTTAAAGGTCCTCATATGGACTACATTTATATACTGTACTGTCTATTGACCCCCAAAAATATTGTAAACTTTTTTTTTCTAAAACGAAAATATCAAAGTTAAAATCTAGAAATACTTATTAGATTATTAGACTGTTTACTATCATTGGAATCGGCTTGATCTCATCTTTTCAAATATAATGGAATCTCAAAATCCATATTTTTGCGACTTATGACTCATTTTCCTGAAACACATCACAAATGTTGTCTGCTCAAATTTCTGAGTAGTGGTAGAAGTAGCGGTGGAGTAATGAGGCAATATCACCTATTCCCGTTACCTTCAGTTGCTTGCTCCTGCTTCTTTAGTAGCGGGAGCAGTAGCCGACCAGTGGAACCCAGCCTTTAGACCCCATCATGTGGGTCAGATTTTCAGAAAATGTACAATTCGCCATCACCAATCCTCTCAAATAACCCACATTCAAGACAAAAATGAGCTTTATAATGCAGTTTAACGTAGCAAAACTGATATTTTAAATCAATGCTATACCAAATATATTCAGATATACCCGGTATTCATAATTGTTTTAGCCTAATTTAGCAGAATTTCCTAAATGTGTAGAGCTACCAATTGTACATTTTCTGAAAATCTGACCCATATGGTGTTTTGGTAGTTAATAGGGCATCGTTTGATGCTGTTATGATGCAATGTCTGTTTGATGTTACCATTAAACCCTTGAACCCAAGCAATTAGTTGCAGTGAAGGGTCGCAACCTTGCCAGCATTATTGGCCAGCCAAGTTAGTCAACACACAATTATTGTCATTTAGGATAAGCAAGGGAGAGGAGGTTCCCTTAACAATGGTTGATGTGAAGGTTTCTTGGCCACACTCCCTATACAGGTGTATATGTGGGGATATTCATGTTAGCAATGGTAATCCTCCATGTGAAAGATGCGCACATTTTGAGAATTTGTTATTTGTAATATTTCAGTTAAAATATATATGTTGATGTATGATATATGATTAGGATAATTTTGTATTTTCTCACACTAAAACGTATCCCAATTTGTGATATTGGTCGAGAGTAAAACAGTTTAAAAAAACATAAATGAAATGTTATTATTTGATCGTATCGAAACACATGGCTGTGTTCCACCAATATATCTATAAAGATATCTTCCAGAATATTTATTTTTATCTTTTAGATCTACTGTGACAAATGGGAATATTACGATAGGAAGCTCAATAAGTTGTTAAAAGGACTACACATCAAGTTATACAATGTTTATATCATACGATATAGAATAACATAACCAAGGTTAAAAAGGAATAATCGAAGGTTACATAAAATAGTATTAGCTTCGCTGAATACTAGTATACCATACAGAAGAGTAAAGTATTACATGTGATTTGAATCACTGTCAGCTTAATATTCTAGCAATCTGTCTGGTTAGGTTGAATTGTATTTTGAACTTTATTGTCGTCTGAAATTTAGATTATTTGAGAAGATTGGTGAAGGTGAATTGTACATTTCCTGAATATCTGACCCAGCAACATTTGGCATTTGGTGTGATATACTTCTCACCTTCCAGAGTACCATATAAAACAGTATGGCATTACATGTCTTTTGAATTAACTCTCAACAAGTAAGTGGGTAATAAATTCAGTAAACAAGCTGTCTCTTTATGTCTCTAAATGTAAGTCAATCTCTTTTTCTATAAGCTACCACTCTAAGTCTAAACTTCAAAATGTGGGTCAATAGGTGAAACAAAGCTGGATGAAATCTAAGAATATAGATATCTTGGATTCACTCTCGATGAGTTTTTAACATTTAACCGCATGTGCAGAATACCTTATATATAGTATCTTCTAAAATTTGACTGCTATTTAAGGCAAAAAGATCCATGACCTTTAAAGCAAAGCGAGACCTCTATGGGATGGCCGTTCTTCCCAACTTTGACTTTTGTGATTTTATTTACGACTCTGCTCCTCAATCGCTGTTAAAAAGACTGCGATCGCAACAAAACCTGGCACTTAGAATTATATTTAACAAAAATAAGTTTGACAACGAACATAAACTTTTAGACATTTGGCCACTTCAAGATAGACAAAATAAACGTCTATTAGACATGGCCTTCTATATGGAACAACATCCTTCATACCTTCACTCCCGTATCTTACCCACGAGAAGTCAAGCCAAAGGGAGGAAAAATCTAAAAAAACTCAATACAAAATTAACTAAAAGTATAGACTCTCTGACTTATAAACGCGTTGGAATAATCTAGGTCCAGAGGTACATGCAGTAGGGGAGTTGCATAGCCGCCATTTTGAATCCTGATTTGCATTGAATTATCGGACTAATGATGGTACAGTGAAAAATCTACAGAAAACATGCCATGTTCAGCATGGATTATCTATCAATGTTCTGATATCAATATCCATGTGTTATACATGTTTCCATCATAACACAAGTGCCCATCTTTCCCATCATGCATTTGGTTTTCATAGATAATTTATAAAAGCTATGATATTGGTGAAAACATTCTTTCAATTTTTGATAAACATTTTGCTAAATATTTATATGTCAGATTTCATCAGAATCCATACCAGCATGCACTGCAGTAGACATGCGCAGTGACACATGCAAATCCCCTATTGAAGATAAATCTGTCTTCATAAAGTACACGGAGCCATTTTGATCACCTTTCTAAAGCCAATATAGCTGTAATTTTATAATCTTTCTTAACCAGTGTGATCTCGAATTTCTTGTCGCTTACTCTTGTATTAATAATATCTTAAAAATGGAACTTCAAAGTGTGGAATTATTTAACCCCATCAATCCTCATTCCTCCATCTTCAAACACCATACACCATTTCATACCTGATGTAATTATTGAACAGCACCTGTATAATTGTTGAAACTATATTGCGAAGCGGTACCATATTATGGTCCTGTTTATATACCTAAGGGTACAATATTAAAGTGATATTGGTATTAAAGTGGTATTAAGATATTAAGTGCTACAGACACTCTTACAATCATTGATACAAAGTACAAAACATTGTTAAATTGTATTATTCTACTTCGCTTCACTATATGCCATACTTAATTGTTAACCTCTATTGACTACACTGTCATCCTATTTACTGAAAATTGTTCTTATTGTACATGTCCTTCTTTTTCTTAATAATTTGTAATTTTGTAACTTGTTGAGCAAATGTCAATTCTGAATTCGTAATTAGACATTCATCGGGAGAAATGATAGTAATATCATTATTGATTGAACAACCTATTGTATTTCCATCTATACAAATAAAGAATTCTTTAAATGAAATGAAACGAAGCAATGTACATTCACTCAAGACTTACTTTTAGAACAGAATTTTATTCAGGCTTTAATTACATTATTGACAGTCTCACCCCAGAGGTGATTTTCGTAGCGCCCTGCTACTCATTCTGGCACATCGAGGGTATTTATTCCCATTACTATAATTATTCTAATTCAATGCATTTAACATTTCACAGTACATCCTGCCATGTATTCATAGTCTATAACCTTTATACAGCCACTATATCATCACTAAATAAGAAACATTTATGATTATATGAAAGCATATGAAGAGATGAGGTATGAAAAGAGAAATAATGTAGCTAATCCAATCAGATACCATCCCAACGTCAGTGATGCGCTAATGGCTTTCCGGGCCGTGGAGTAATGGGATTCTTATAGAATTTTGCGGTCCGGAGCCTTTCCTTTTGTTTAGAGGCACCCTGTCCTTTCTGAGTGACATTATGTAGTGATATTACACAAAGTCGGTCAGATTTTCAGAAAATGTATAATTGACCTTCAACAATCCCCTCAAATAACCCTAATTTAAGACAAAATTCAGGTTCCAAATTCAGTTGAATATAACCAAATAAATTTATTGAATGAATACAATACAGAATACACTCAGATATACCCAGTGTTGATCGTTTGTTCACTCTAATCTAGTAGAATTTGAGAAATATGTAGAACTAGATTTTCTGAACTGTGCATTTTCTGAAAATCTAACCCATGTGATATATCGACAACATTTACCAGTAAAGTAGCTAATTATGCTCAATAGTATCAACTTATGAATGCATGGATATATTTGATACACCTCTCCAATACCTGGGTCAGATTTTCAGAAAATGTACAATTAGCAGCTCTACACATTAAGTAAATTCTGCTAAATTAGGCTGCAATTTGGTCAATACTAGGTAAATTCGAGTATATTCGGCATTGCATTGATTCTAGCAATGTGTTTGGTTAGGTTGAACTGTATTTGGAACTTAACTTTTCTGAAATTTGGGTTATTTGAGAAGATTGGTGAAGTTGAATTGTACATGTTCTGAAAATCTGACCTACCTATGTCTGTAATATGCGGAGCTGAGTACAAAAACGTTTTAAACATAATTAATTTCATCCTTTCCACTCATAAATCATCGCTCTACGGCGTGTGCCAAATTATATTACAATTTCTCACAATTTTTCATAGCGATTCCGGGAATGGGCTGAATAACGGTGGATCATACACACATGATATTAGGGATCTGGATTGGACCTTCGGGACCCGTTGCACAACACATTCTTACTTAATATTGTCCGCCTTGAAGCTATTTGCCCTTGATAGGGGATTGGCATCTTGAATCTTGATTCGCATGGAATTATGGGAGTTGTATGTCACTGTAAAAGCGAAAGAAAGCTTTTTATAGAAGGAATTTTATAGAAGGCATTTTTATAGAAAGAATTTTCTAATTTTGCATTCCTTCAGGAATGATTCCTTCCGTTTCAGTGGAGGCCCAACAACTCCTTTTTTATTAGATTTTTTTTTAAAAAAAAATCGTTTTTATTCAGGTTTAGAGCTACATACATCATTGTTGAGCAAGGTAATTTTTAAAAAACAGCTCCTCGGGTCACCATGCGATGGTCTACCTCCAAGCCCTGGATGCTCCTAAGTGTGGATTGAGAGGATCTAATCTGATACCACAAGGGACAATAGCTTTTTTTTTTTTTTTTTTTAAAGATTTTATTTTATCTTGGGTTGCCGACTCCCCTTTTCGGGGTTAGTTCTGTCGGTCCAAGACGCAAAAAACGCATGTTATATATACATATACAGCCTGTTGTATAGCATCTCTTAGTTACTACATAGATACTGGTACCAAAGATAAATAACAGCATTTCCAGTGTGATTTTTAGAATTATGTTTTCCTTGTCACATTGCCACTTTCCATTCAGTTTATACTGAGGAGTGTTTAACAAGGAATATTGTAAGCAAGGCCTGCTTACGCAACAGACCCGAGCCTCCTCAGGTAACTGTACCATGATGCATGACGACTACATGTGTCCCCCGTGTGATATAGGCCCCGGGGCAGGGTGCATCGTGTGCAATTATAGCGCCTTTATGTATACAATCATAGCACATACTCACACCACTCTAACATATAATCAGCCCAGTCTCACTATAAATTAACCTATGCGTGTGTCAGCTTACTTACCTCACACTGAAGGTGCAGTTTTGGCAACAGTTAGCTGCTGCTGTCATAGATCTGGCTTTAAGAAGGTGTTAAAAAAACTTGCCGGTGCTTGAGATGGGTTGGACGTTCATGGCACCAGGTTCTCAGCTTTTTGAACAGAACAAATCTGAAAAATATAAACAATTCAATTCAATTCATTTCAATTATTAATTATCAAGCGCGACAGTATTAATTGTCGTTGGCTTTAATTGCTGACTATGTGATAGACTGTGATAAATGGGTCAGATTTTCTAGGAATGTACAATTCCGCTGGGAGAGTCATTTTTGGTAAAACGCCCCAAATGTTTCTACAACCGTATTTTTATGATAGCTTATACTATCAGCTCTCTAACAATACCAATTATTACGCTTAATTCCCATTCGTTCAGTTTTTAGAGCTCTTTAAACAAAATAGCCATTTTCGATGTGATGTCCGCCATCCAAATACCTCCGAATTGCACTTTAGCTCATAGATCGCTCAATTCACACTCGAATTTCTTTATATTTGGGAACTAGATAGAGCAATATATGGGCCTTGAGTGTATTAAATATAATTTTTCAACTCTGAATAACTCTAAGTGAAAAAGCTTGTTGAAAAACGTCTAAAAACTGTTATCATCCGGAATCCTGTTTACATTATTTCCACTTTGTACACTTTTTTCCTGTATCCACTAAAGTGGTTATTTTGGCTTCAAATCATGTTTGATGAAACTTTAACTATTGTGCCTCAATACTATGAGTCTAAATTCGACCAAAAATATAATTAATCTAGTCCCCAGATGTTTGAAGTTGACCCTATTTTGGTGTCGGACATTACGTTTTTTTGTGCCGGACATCACCATTTGTACCAAACATTTTCAAACTCGTCCTGTAAGCAAATTAATGACATTACAGACACTGGACTTGGCATGTCTATGCCCAACATGTGTAAGAACAACATCAATTTAACAAAAATGTAGTGTATGAATTTGCTTTATTAGCAGCATACACAAAACTCTCCCAAAATACATCAATTCATGATAATCACTGTTCACTCTTGGCTTCCATTTGGCCAAAAATTACAAAAAGATTCCAAAAACAGCTGTTCTTGACAGCAAAATATGATTATTAACTACTACAATAGAGAAAAGGAATGATAATTTCTTCTGAGCACCTCTCAAATCATGATCTTTAGTAGATAGTTTTCGTGTCGGACAATACATTACTTATGTCGGACGTCACAACCTGCACCAATAATTTTTAATCTCCTCCTGTGAGCAAAACAACCGGAATACAACAACTAAACTTGGCAAGTACATGGCCAACATATGTAAGAAGACATTAAATGCATAAATATTCATCTACATAACTTTACTTTGGCAGCAGCTTTCACCAAACACTCCAAAAAGGTAAAATTCCAGAAAATAATTTTGTACATTGGCCCTGATGAAGGCAAAAGTGTCTTTAATCTTTCAGAAAACTGCTCTTCTAGACAGCACAACATGATTACTCACTAATCAAGTCGAAATAACTAAGGAAAAACTATCATCAGCACCTCTCAGATCATGATATGAGAACTACTAGTTATCGTGTCGGACAATACATTACTTATGTCGGACGTCACAACCTGCACCAATAATTTTTAATCTCCTCCTGTGAGCAAAACAACCAAAATACAACAACTAAACTTGGCAAGTACATTGCCAACATGTGTAAGAAGACATTAAATGCATAAATATTCATCTACATAACTTTACTTTGGCAGCAGCTTTCACCAAACACTCCAAAAAGGTAAAATTCCAGAAAATAATTTTGTACATTGGCCCTGATGAAGGCAAAAGTGTCTTTAATCTTTCAGAAAACTGCTGTTCTAGACAGCACAACATGATTACTCACTAATCAAGTCGAAATAACTAAGGAAAAACTATCATCAGCACCTCTCAGATCATGATATGAGAACTACTAGTTATCGTGTCGGACAATACATTACTTATGTCGGACGTCACAACCTGCACCCATAATTTTTAATCTCCTCCTGTGAGCAAAACAACCAAAATACAACAACTAAACTTGGCAAGTACATGGCCAACATGTGTAAGAAGACATTAAATGCATAAATATTCATCTACATAACTTTACTTTGGCAGTAGCTTTCACCAAACTCCCCAAAAAGGTAAAATTCCAGAAAATAATTTTGTACATTGGCCCTGTTGAAGGCAAAAGTGTCTTTAATCTTTCAGAAAACTGCTGTTCTAGACAGCACAACATGATTACTCACTAATCAAGTCGAAATAACTAAGGAAAAACTATCATCAGCACCTCTCAGATCATGATATGAGAACTACTAGTTATCGTGTCGGACAATACATTACTTATGTCGGACGTCACAACCTGCACCCATAATTTTTAATCTCCTCCTGTGAGCAAAACAACCAAAATACAACAACTAAACTTGGCAAGTACATGGCCAACATGTGTAAGAAGACATTAAATGCATAAATATTCATCTACATAACTTTACTTTGGCAGTAGCTTTCACCAAACTCCCCAAAAAGGTAAAATTCCAGAAAATAATTTTGTACATTGGCCCTGTTGAAGGCAAAAGTGTCTTTAATCTTTCAGAAAACTGCTGTTCTAGACAGCACAACATGATTACTCACTAATCAAGTCGAAATAACTAAGGAAAAACTATCATCAGCACCACTCAGATCATGATATGAGAACTACTAGTTATCGTGTCGGACAATACATTACTTATGTCGGACGTCACAACCTGCACCAATAATTTTTAATCTCCTCCTGTGAGCAAAACAACCACAATACAACAACTAAACTTGGCAAGTACATTGCCAACATGTGTAAGAAGACATTAAATGCATAAATATTCATCTACATAACTTTACTTTGGCAGCAGCTTTCACCAAACACTCCAAAAAGGTAAAATTCCAGAAAATAATTTTGTACATTGGCCCTGATGAAGGCAAAAGTGTCTTTAATCTTTCAGAAAACTGCTGTTCTAGACAGCACAACATGATTACTCACTAATCAAGTCGAAATAACTAAGGAAAAACTATCATCAGCACCACTCAGATCATGATATGAGAACTACTAGTTATCGTGTCGGACAATACATTACTTATGTCGGACGTCACAACCTGCACCAATAATTTTTAATCTCCTCCTGTGAGCAAAACAACCACAATACAACAACTAAACTTGGCAAGTACATTGCCAACATGTGTAAGAAGACATTAAATGCATAAATATTCATCTACATAACTTTACTTTGGCAGCAGCTTTCACCAAACACTCCAAAAAGGTAAAATTCCAGAAAATAATTTTGTACATTGGCCCTGATGAAGGCAAAAGTGTCTTTAATCTTTCAGAAAACTGCTGTTCTAGACAGCACAACATGATTACTCACTAATCAAGTCGAAATAACTAAGGAAAAAATATCATCAGCACCTCTCAGATCATGATATGAGAACTACTAGTTATCGTGTCGGACAATACATTACTTATGTCGGACATCACGACCTGCACCCACATTTTTTAAACTCCTCCTGAGAGGAAAACCACCGAAATACAACAACTAAACTTGGCAAGTACATTGCCAACATGTGTAAGAAGACATTAAATGCATAAATATTCATCTACATAACTTTACTTTGGCAGCAGCTTTCACCAAACACTCCAAAAAGGTAAAATTCCAGAAAATAATTTTGTACATTGGCCCTGATGAAGGCAAAAGTGTCTTTAATCTTTCAGAAAACTGCTGTTCTAGACAGCACAACATGATTACTCACTAATCAAGTCGAAATAACTAAGGAAAAAATATCATCAGCACCTCTCAGATCATGATATGAGAACTACTAGTTATCGTGTCGGACAATACATTACTTATGTCGGACATCACGACCTGCACCCACATTTTTTAAACTCCTCCTGAGAGGAAAACCACCGAAATACAACAACTAAACTTGGCAAGTACATGGCCAACATGTGTAACAACCATATAAAGTGACCAGAAATGTTTCACATGACTTTACTTTACACACAGACTACACCAAAGTTGTAAAAACTGTGAAATTCAGTAAACTCACTCTTTGCAAGTGCCCTGAGGGAGTGAGTAATGTCTTTAATGTTTAGGAAAACAGCTGTTATTGACAGCACAATACCATCACTAAATAACCCAGTCGAGAAAACTGAGCAAAAACTACAATCAGCACCTCTCACATCCTCATGTGAGAACTAATAGTTATCGTGTCGGACAATACATTACTTATGTCGGACATCACAACCTGCACCAACAATTTTTAAACTCCTCCTGAGAGGAAAACCACTGAAATACAACAACTAAACTTGGCAAGTACATGGCCAACATGTGTAACAACCATATAAAGTGACCAGAAATGTTTCACATGACTTTACTTTACACACAGACTACACCAAAGTTGTAAAAACTGTGAAATTCAGTAAACTCACTCTTTGCAAGTGCCCTGAGGGAGTGAGTAATGTCTTTAATGTTTAGGAAAACAGCTGTTATTGACAGCACAATACCATCACTAAATAACCCAGTCGAGAAAACTGAGCAAAAACTACAATCAGCACCTCTCACATCCTCATGTGAGAACTAATAGTTATCGTGTCGGACAATACATTACTTATGTCGGACATCACAACCTGCACCAACAATTTTTAAACTCCTCCTGAGAGGAAAACCACTGAAATACAACAACTAAACTTGGCAAGTACATGGCCAACATGTGTAACAACCATATAAAGTGACCAGAAATGTTTCACATGACTTTACTTTACACACAGACTACACCAAAGTTGTAAAAACTGTGAAATTCAGTAAACTCACTCTTTGCAAGTGCCCTGAGGGAGTGAGTAATGTCTTTAATGTTTAGGAAAACAGCTGTTATTGACAGCACAATACCATCACTAAATAACCCAGTCGAGAAAACTGAGCAAAAACTATAATCAGCACCTCTCACATCCTCATGTGAGAACTAATAGTTATCGTGTCGGACAATACATTACTTATGTCGGACATTACGACCTGCACCCACATTTTTTAAACTCCTCCTGAGAGGAAAACCACCGAAATACAACAACTAAACTTGGCAAGTACATGGCCAACATGTGTAACAACCATATAAAGTGACCAGAAATGTTTCACATGACTTTACTTTACACACAGACTACACCAAAGTTGTAAAAACTGTGAAATTCAGTAAACTCACTCTTTGCAAGTGCCCTGAGGGAGTGAGTAATGTCTTTAATGTTTAGGAAAACAGCTGTTATTGACAGCACAATACCATCACAAAATAACCCAGTCGAGAAAACTGAGCAAAAACTACAATCAGCACCTCTCACATCCTCATGTGAGAACTAATAGTTATCGTGTCGGACAATACATTACTTATGTCGGACATCACAACCTGCACCAACAATTTTTAAACTCCTCCTGAGAGGAAAACCACCGAAATACAACAACTAAACTTGGCAAGTACATGGCCAACATGTGTAACAACCATATAAAGTGACCAGAAATGTTTCACATGACTTTACTTTACACACAGACTACACCAAAGTTGTAAAAACTGTGAAATTCAGTAAACTTACTCTTTGCAAGTGCCCTGAGGGAGTGAGTAATGTCTTTAATGTTTAGGAAAACAGCTGTTATTGACAGCACAATACCATCACTAAATAACCCAGTCGAGAAAACTGAGCAAAAACTATAATCAGCACCTCTCACATCCTCATGTGAGAACTAATAGTTATCGTGTCGGACAATACATTACTTATGTCGGACATCACGACCTGCACCAACAATTTTTAAACTCCTCCTGAGAGCTAAATATCCAACTTTGAGTTGCTGAACTTGGCATGTGCATGTCCAACATGTGGAAGAACAATGCCATGAAAAGAAGTTCTTACCAAAAACTTTGACATAAATGTCAGGACAGATTACTCTCAGAACATTCATAGTTTACATAAACTCTAATGTTTCCACTATCTTGAATGCCAAAAATAGTAGTGACATACTTATAAACTTGCTTGTCCAGCCAGCCGGACATGTCTAGAGTTCATTTAATGTTAAATAATGCTGACAAGAAAGCATTTGGACCATAAAGAACTGTCCTTATGTCGGACGTCACAGTTTAAATGGCGGACATCACATCATTAAGAAAAGGCTCCAATTGTTGTGAGATCACAGACAAATTCACAATTGATCGTCATCAATGGTATCATATGTGTCTACAGAGGTAAGGTTTATAGAAATTGTGCAATTGGCCTTCACCAATCCTGTCAAATAACCACCATTTCCGACATTAAATCCACAAATATTCATAACGTGTGTGTATCTGTTTGACCCATGTATACAGCATACACCTAGTTTCTCTGTACACGTTACAGCATAACCACCCATGCTTGGCAAGTACATGGCCAGCATACAGACATGTATGTACATGTGTAAGAAGACATTAAATCCACAAATATTCATAACGTGTGTGTATCTGTTTGACCCATGTATACAGCATACACCTAGTTTCTCTGTACACGTTACAGCATAACCACCCATGCTTGGCAAGTACATGGCCAGCATACAGACATGTAGTATGTATGTACATGTGTAAGAAGACATTAAATCCACAATTATTCATAACGTGTGTGTATCTGTTTGACCCATGTATACAGCATACACCTAGTTTCTCTGTACACGTTACAGCATAACCACCCATGCTTGGCAAGTACATGGCCAGCATACAGACATGTAGTATGTATGTACATGTGTAAGAAGACATTAAATCCACAATTATTCATAACGTGTGTGTATCTGTTTGACCCATGTAAACAGCATACACCTAGTTTCTCTGTACACGTTACAGCATAACCACCCATGCTTCGCAAGTACATGGCCAGCATACATGTACAGTATACGTATACAATGTATGTAAGAAGACATTAAATCCACAAATATTCATATGTGGATCTGTTTGACCATAGTTTGTCACAGGATAACCACCCATGCTTGGCAAGTACATGGCCAACATGTGTAAGAAGACATTAATTTCACAAATATTCATATGTGGATTTGTTTGACCATTCAGCAAGTACATTGCCAACATGGTGCTTGGCAAGTACATGGCCAACATGTGTAAGAAGACATTAAATTCACAAATATTCATTTGTTTGTACACATTACATTACATTTTAATTATCCTATAACCATATTAATATTTAAAGTCAAACAGAAATTTTAAATTGTGAAATTTTGAAAAGAGCAGCTTAAATTAATTTACAATTTACAAGAAATGACCATCGTCCAGACTCTTGATCATCTTGTGGTCGGAGGCACTGAGCTTTAGCTTTTTGTTGCGCCTACCAGAAGAATGCAGCGGGGTCGGTGGTCTGACCTGGCAGATTATATCTTCGCGTGGAACCTCCAACTGGTCGGCCCTCGATGGCCAGTAAAACTGCCGTGCCGGATCATCGTTCCCAAAAGGCCACATGAACTTGAGTTCGACCTCATCTGCAAGCAGAGACAGCACCTGGCCCAGCCACCAGTTGTTGTCGTAGACTGCCGCCACAAAGTCTCCTACCTGCAGACATGGACTCTGGGGCTCAGCGACATGGGTCTCAGGACGATCCTCATGGTCCTCCGGCTCGGGATCCTCAGGCTTGGCAGCTACAGGGGGGGTCTCAGGACGATCCTCATGGTCCTCCGCCTCGCGATCCTCAGGCTTGGCAGCTACAGGGGGGGTCTCCGGACGATCCTCCTTGTCCTCCGTGGTGGCACCGGTGGATATAGGAGCGGGCAGATCCTCCTTCTCCTCCTCCTGTTGGTCACTCAGGGCTAGAGCTTGTGGTGCAGGAGGTTTGGGTGGGGGTGGGGGATCAGCCGTCTCTCCGTCCACGCCCTCCTCGACAACCACCCCGGGGGTGTTGGAGTTTCGGGCCGCTTTTGGAGATTCGGCGGGGGGACACTTGGGTGGAGGTGGGGGTGGGGGATCAGCCGTCTCTCCGTCCACGCCCTCCTCGACAACCACCTCGGGGGTGTTGGAGTTTCGGGCCGCTTTTGGAGATTCGGCGGGGGGACACTTGGGTGGAGGTGGGGGTGGGGGATCAGCCGTCTCTCCGTCCACGCCCTCCTCGACAACCACCTCGGGGGTGTTGGAGTTTCGGGCCGCTTTTGGAGATTCGGCGGGGGGACACTTGGGTGGAGGTGGGGGTGGGGGATCAGCCGTCTCTCCGTCCACGCCCTCCTCGACAACCACCCCGGGGGTGTTGGAGTTTCGGGCCGCTTTTGGAGATTCGGCGGGGGGACACTTGGGTGGAGGTGGTGGTGGGGGATCAGCCGTCTCTCCGTCCACGCCCTCCTCGACAACCACCCCGGGGGTGTTGGAGTTTCGGGCCGCTTTTGGAGATTCGGCGGGGGGACACTTGGGTGGAGGTGGGGGTGGGGGATCAGCCGTCTCTCCGTCCACGCCCTCCTCGACAACCACCCCGGGGGTGTTGGAGTTTCGGGCCGCTTTTGGAGATTCGGCGGGGGGACACTTGGGTGGAGGTGGGGGTGGGGGATCAGCCGTCTCTCCGTCCACGCCCTCCTCGACAACCACCTCGGGGGTGTTGGAGTTTCGGGCCGCTTTTGGAGATTCGGCGGGGGGACACTTGGGTGGAGGTGGGGGTGGGGGATCAGCCGTCTCTCCGTCCACGCCCTCCTCGACAACCACCTCGGGGGTGTTGGAGTTTCGGGCCGCTTTTGGAGATTCGGCGGGGGGACACTTGGGTGGAGGTGGGGGTGGGGGATCAGCCGTCTCTCCGTCCACGCCCTCCTCGACAACCACCCCGGGGGTGTTGGAGTTTCGGGCCGCTTTTGGAGATTCGGCGGGGGGACACTTGGGTGGAGGTGGTGGTGGGGGATCAGCCGTCTCTCCGTCCACGCCCTCCTCGACAACCACCTTGGGGGGTGTTGGAGTTTCGGGCCGCTTTTGGAGATTCGGCGGGGGGACACTTGGGTGGAGGTGGGGGTGGGGGATCAGCCGTCTCTCCGTCCACGACCTCCTCGACAACCACCCCGGGGGTGGAAGCATGGGCCACAGTGGGAGCCACGCCCTCTTCGACAACAACCCCGGGGGTGTTGGAAGCTAGGGCCGCGGTGGGAGATTCGGCGGGGGGATCTCGGGGGGCTCTGTGGCGGGGTGGGGGGGCAGGGTCCTCAACTTGCACCACTGAAACATAGCAAAAATAGATATTCGGGATCAGTACATCTTCATAATCCATTAATCATTAAGTTAATTCAGATGATCACATGTATGTGAATATAATTGTTGGTAAGCAAACAAATTAAACTTGTGTATAAACTAAAACTTAGGTTGGCTAAAGTTTATAATTAACTTCACAGTATTGCCAAATTTATTTTAAATTAGGTTTATTAAAATTGTGTCAAACGATAACATTTTAATCTTAATCTTAATCTTAATCTTAATATACATAAAACAATATGATTAACTGCAAATAAATGAAGTGTAAATAAATTAAATTTAAGTAAATTAGTAAATGCAAATAAATTGTTATTTTAAGCATCGTTGGAAGAAATAATGTACCTTTCTGTTGCCCTTTAGGGCGGAATTTGTGGTGGGCCCACCCAGGGCAGCCAAACTTCCACGACCCACCAGAGAGGCAGCATGCATTGAAACATGATGTTTCGCGGAAACGCACGCCGCTACCTGATGGATCGGGGACAACCATGTGGGTCTTCATGGTGCCCGGGATGGACCTCACTTGAGCTTGGGCCTTCAGCTCGTCTCGTGCCTGCTGGGTAGCAACATCCGGCACATGGATGTACCGGACATTACCCTCCGCCATGTTGCCGGCGACAGCAAAGTCCTCGGCGCAGCACACCTTTTGCTTCCTGCGGATAGCATAGGTGGCAGTTCTCTTGGCTGCTGCGCCGAGTCCATCGCAAGGCCCCTTGCCGTGCCCTGCCTCAAAGTAGGACCATGTGGCCTCCACACCCAGGAGGTTTGCATGCTTGGCAACCAAGGCAAACATGGAGCAGTTGCGGTACTGGGAGGAGGGGCCATCTGTGAAATAATGGAAGTGCCTGATGTGTGGGTGCCTGGCTTGAACTTCTGGCGCTAAGATCTTCATATAAGCAAAGATTGCACCCACATCATGGCACCTGTCGTCACTGACGAACACAAAAGAGTCGGTCTTGGTCTTGTCCTCTTCTGTGTCACGCCAGTGGACGACCACAGGATGGACTGTGATGGGGTCATTTCCATAGTACGCAGATGACACCTCCTCGAAGTGCGTCACGATCCAGTTCTCAGCAAAGTCCATCTGGATGGTGACTGAATCGTGGGGCAGGTTCTCGCGGAGGGTGCGCACTGCATTGTACTGGGCATACACCCGAGCACAATGGGGTACCACCTCCTTCATTTCTGCGGTCGTCGCAGCGATGAAGGCAGCACGCTCCTCCTCCTCGGCCACCAGCTGGAGTTTCTTGGAAGTTTTGCCGTCCTTCCCATAGGCCACATCCACCGTTTTCCAGGTCTTGTACTGGATGACGGCTGGAAGCGTGGCTGCCCGAAGCCTTGCTTCCAGTTCCGCTGGAGTGACCTGCCTAATGAGGCGATCCACAATGGGTGGCAACTTCAGGTCTGGCACTGCCCGGATGCGCAGGGCAAAGTTCTGGTGCCTCTTGCACAGGCACACCTGCTCACTGTTGTTCCACACTGGCCGGATCCAGGTGTTGTCTCTCCGCACACCAGTGAAAAAACTGCAGCTTACTGGACCGAATTCCAACATGTACTTCCGGTGAAGTACATGGAGGAATTCGGTCAGTACCACTTTTTGGTACTTGACCCCGGCGATCGTTTTTGTGTCTTTCACACCCGGGAGTGTGATGGAGTTCTCCGGGCGGGTGAAAAAGTCAATGATCTGCTGCCTTTGGCTCTCAAACATCAGGTGCCTTGCCGATGGCTCACTGGTTTGTTTGGCAACGACAGTCCTCCTGTCCAAACCAGTGTCACAGGCAATGCGGGAGGCTGCCCTCAGCTCCCTGATGTTCTCGGGAGACACAAGTGCAGCCACAACCTTTGTCCGCTCTTTCTTTGGCAGCGCCCGGACGTTGCCCATGATGGTGTCGTAGAGTGCTGCCTTTTGTTCCGGGGTTTGGTGGCTGTCGGGTGCATGTGGACGTGGGGCAGGAGGAGTGGGGTTGGGTGTAATTGGGGCACGAGAGTTGAACTGACCTGGGGTTCCGGTAGGTGGTGTTTGACCAGGGAGACCTCCAGCTGCACTCTCATCATCTGTGCCGAGCGTAGGTGTTGCAGTCCCAGACACAGGAGATGAGGCGCGGCTGCTGAGGTCACCCTGGTTCTGCGGTTCCAGGTCGGTGTCGTCCTCCTCCAGCATCTCCCGCTGGAAGTCCTCGTAGGTTTGGGTTTTTGCGGGGGATGGAGTTTGGGCCTGGAGTTGACGCCGCAGACGCCGCAGCTCCTTGTCCATGCGCCAAACCTTTTTGTTTAGCACATGCTTGGCCTCACGCTCAACCTTGAGGTTGTACCGCAGCCGGTTCTTGCGGGGCGTGTGGCGAGAGCGGGGGGTTGGCCGAATGAACGGACTTTCTGAGTCCGTATCGGGTGGTGGGCCGTCAGTACTGCTTGACCTACATTTGGGTTAGGGGCAATTATAAAAGCAAAATAACAAACAAACCTAGGCAAAGCAACAGCACCAACAAAAAATGTCTAAGTGTCAGACATTCGGAAAATGTACAATTGGCCTTCATTAGTTCTTTCAAATAACAAAAAGTTACGACACAATGAGCTTCCAAATACAGTTTAAATAACATACTTGTACACATACATCGATTGGATACTGAATCATTCCATACCCAATTTTCTTAATTTTTCAGGTTGATTGAATAGAATTACAGTTGAAGTGGCAATTGTACATTTTCGGAAATTAATTATTAATTTATAGAAATAAGCAACCTTAACCAAACAGTAATTAGATGAAACAAACAAAATTATTCTCAGCAAGCAGGCAACATAAAACAATAACAAAGCAAAGCAAAATAAAACATTAACATAAACAGCTGCATAAACAGCAACATGTAAAATTTCGTTTAGCCATTACTTACAACCACTACACCTTCTTCATCGCTTGGGCAACAGTAGCACTATTAAAAAATGTACCGAACCAAAATTAACATTATTGCCTACTTGAGACCCATAACCAAAGTGTTACCACTGCCAATTTTATTATTTATAATAAGTATAAGATTATAATATTAGACAAATGTATGTGCTATAATTATACATACATGAGGTCTTCCGCCATGCGCGGTGTATGGGTCGCGGTGCGTTTCCGCTTCCGGGGGGGCTGGCCGGGCTTACTTGTACTGGCGTCCGAGGCCTGCAAACAAATTAGATTAAATTTTATTTATTACATGTAATGGAAAAAAAAATTAAACAAAGCTACATTCCTTGTGAGTAATAGGATGATTGACGAATGAGATTTAGAAAATATGTACAGTGTATACATGACTATGACAGCAGTTTGGTGAGACTATTCCTAAGACAGTTTCATTGCAAATTAAAATAACAGAATATTCCTAAAATACAAGTTTGTCCTACCGGGCGTTTGCCGTGTAGGCTCAGCATACGCCGCAGAGCTGCAGCATTGTGGCCCTCCTCATCGCTGTCACTGAGGACATCAGCCTCAGGTGGGGGGGCGAGACCTTTTTTGGGCACAGCTTTCCCTTTCTTGTTCTTCTTCTTGGGGCCAGGCTCGGGGCCACGCTGCTCCAGGGCGGGCTCCTCTGGGGCGGGCTCCTCTGGGGCGGGCTCCTCTGGGGCGGGCTCCTCTGGGGCGGGCTCCTCTGGGGCGGGCTCCTCTGGGGCGGGCTCCTCTGGGGCGGCCGGTCTGGTCTGGCCACGGCCACGGCCACGCTTCGCTCCGGTGGGCGCGAGGTGCGCGAAGAGCCGCCTTGACACCCGTCCAGTTGGCTCGGCGGGTGGATCTTCAGGTTCAGGCGCAGGATGAGGGGCAGCATCGTCTTGATCTTCTTGCGCTGCCTCCGCCGCTGCCTCCCTCTTCCTGGCACGCCAACGGGCCGTCCGGGCACGGTTCATAGCCCGGTCGTGGGCCTTCTCCTCAGCACTCTTAGCATCCTTCAAGCGTGCCCGACTGTCACGCTTGCGCGCCTTCTCGCGCCCCAAAAAGTGACGGTTTGTGACCTTCTGATTTTCTCGGTAGTCGTGGCATGACTGGGCAACGCTCTTTCGTACTTCCTTTGCAGGACGTCCCATCATTCACTGAGATTCAATGACCGATTAAAGCTGAAAATATAGCAAAATTGACAAATTTTGTAAAATGATCACAAAATAATAAAAAAAATGTGAACAAAGTGGAATATATACATGTATATGATAATTTACCGGATGTTCAAGGGACACCAAAGGGGAATCAAAATATGCTAATAATACATACATATTATATATATATATACACGATTGTCTAAGCAGAACAGCTCCAAAAATGGAGAAGTGTTGTCCGACATCTAAATTAGCATTAGAAAAGTTAGAAAAAAAATTTATATATATATAATTACGATTATAACTAACAAATACATGTAACCAAGCAGATAAATGCAAAGAAATATTAAATTTAAGACATTTGGACGTGTTTAAAACAATTTTAAGAAAATTCAGGATAACACAGGTGTTGTCCGACATAGGAACTAATAATTAGCAAGAGAGCTTCATTACACCCATAGTACGACATAACCGTACGGAATAGAAACTTGAAAATTTTATGGTATAGTGAGGACATACTGAGGAATAGTGTGACAGTTAGAAATTGTGAATTAAAATTAATTTTGAGTCGGATTTGGTATTTTCATGCTGGACGTTACCATGTTTGACAAATCACAAAAGAAAAATGTGAACAAAGTGGAATATATATGATAATTTACCGGGTGTTCAAGGGACACCAAAGGGGAATCAAAATATGCTAATAATACACATGTATATGTACGATTGTCTAAGCAGAACAGTTAGAAACAATTTAGAAGTGTTGTCCGACATCTAAATTAGCATTATAAAAGTTAGAAAAAAAAATAAATATATATAACTACGATTATAACTAACAAATGCATGTATAACGAAGCAGATAAATGCAAAGAAATATTAAATTTAAGACATTTGGACGTGTTTAAAAGGATTATGAAAATTCAGGATAACACAGGTGTTGTCCGACATAGGAACTAATAATTAGCAAGAGAGCTTCATTACACCCATAGTACGACATAACCGTACGGAATAGAAACATGAAAATTTTATGGTATAGTGAGGACATACTGAGGAATAGTGTGACAGTTAGAAATTGTGAATTAAAATTAATTTTGAGTCGGATTTGGTATTTTCATGATGGACGTCACCAGGTTTGACAAATCAAAAAAAAAAATTGGAACAAAGTGGAATATGATAATTTACAGGGTGTTCAAGGGACACCAAAGGGGAATCAAAATATGCTAATAATAAATATATATATGTACGATTGTCTAAGCAGAACAGCTCCAAACAATTTAGAAGTGTTGTCCGACATCTAAATTAGCATTAGAAAAGTTAGAAAAAAAATTTATATATATATAATTACGATTATAACTAACAAATACATGTATAACCAAGCGGATAAATGCAAAGAAATATTAAATCTAAGACATTTGGACGAGTTTAAAACGATTATGAAAATTCAGGATAAGACAGGTGTTGTCCGACATAGGAACTAATATTAGCAACAGAGCTTCATTACACCCATATTACGACATAACCGTACGGATTAGAAAAATGGAAATTTTATGGTATAGTGAGGACATACCGAGGAATAGTGTGACAGTTAGAAAATGTGAATTAAAATTAATTTTGAGTGGGATTTGGTATTTTCATGCTGGACGTCACCGGGTTTTACAAATCACAAAAAAAATATTTGAACAAAGTGGAATATGATTTACAGGGTGTTCAAGGGACACCAAAGGGGAATCAAAATATGCTAATAATACATATATATATGTACGATTGTCTAAGCAGAACAGCTCCAAAAATGGAGAAGTGTTGTCCGACATCTAAATTAGCATTAGAAAAGTTAGAAAAAAAAAAAAATATATATAATTACGATTATAACTAACAAATACATGTATAACCAAGCAGATAAATGCAAAGAAATATTAAATTTAAGACATTTGGACGTGTTCAAAACGATTATGAAAATTCAGGATAACACAGGTGTTGTCCGACATAGGAACTAATAAATTAGCAACAGAGCTTCATTACACCTTCATTAAACCAATATTACGACATAACCGTACGGAATACAACAATGAAAATTTCAGGATATAGTGCTCACATACCAAGGAATACTGTGACAGTTAGAAAATTTGATTTGAAATTTAATTTTAGTCCCATTTGGTATTGTCATGCTGGACGTCACATCACCCAATATCCATAGCTCGGAGATGACAGACCCCTGGAGGGCGAACACCGTATAACAACCACGCTTTCTCATGAATACACACATCAGCAACATATAAACTCGTATATCAAGCAAATTTGTGAAGATTGGCGAGCATTTGGTAACATTATGGCAGTATTTGCTGCATTTGGGATTGTTTTGCCGGACGTCACTAAAGATTTAGACGATTTTTCGTCTACCGGATAAGTTAGCTTAAAATGGCTCTGCGTCCATGCCGAAAGATCAGGCTTCGAGGCCGAATGAAGAAAGGTTTATATTCTCGGAAAAAAAACTTTTCAACCCAGTTCAGTGCCAAAATATGATGCTTACGTCCATTATCTTTCATGATCTGCTTGATATAACCAGTGTCACACAGTATTTATTGAGATTTTGGAGGAAAAAGTCGGAACTCGGACCTCCGATAAAAATGTGTTTACTTACCCAGCATTGGCCTTGACACGCTCTGACCGCCAGGGGCCTCGTTTTAATGTTGCTGCTAGCTCTGTACGTTTTTTAAGCTGGACGTCACCCGTGTCGGACGCCTCCGATTTATTCGGATTTAATTAAAAATAGACACAACCGAACATAATAAGGAGCTTAAATTGCATGAAAATATTGTTTGAGGCTTAACTATTATACAAAACATTTGAAACAGAGGAAAAATTGCAAATCTGGCGTTTTTTCCGAAACTTTTTTATACTTGTGACGACCGACACAAGAACCGTGATAAAGTTGACATGGCGATAGACCGACCTCGCTACGACCGATTTACTTCGCTCAATGAAGATGAAATTTGGCACATATGAGGATAACATTATACAGAATATGTATGTACATTTTTAAAATTCTACGGATATTCCTTCATGTCATTTTAGTAATCGGCAGTAGCTCTGGCGGACGCCACCGTGCGAATGATCATTTTTTCCCAACAACCTCACTTGAAGGAAAATAAACACTGGTCGTTAATATTCGGTAGATGGTTTCCATTGGTTAATAACAACATAAAGCCAAGTTGATATTTTGTCTAAATCACATTTTTATTCACTTTAAAAGCAAAACAAAAAAAAAAAAATGAAAAAGAACACCCGTTTTGCCATGTTTTGGCACTTTGACAGCAACAGCTTAGTAAATAATGTATGCAACAACATAAAACTATACATTTTCTGAAAGCTACAAGTCTTTCCTACACAACCATGCAAAGATATTTTTATTCCGACATTTATTCGCAGAAATATAATGAAAAGAATGAACCAAAGTCCGGAATTCGCCAATTGTACATTCGTAGAAAATCTGACCCATATATGTCTGCCTCAAGAATTGTAAGAATGAGGTTAGACATGTGATTGACTTAATTCTGAACATAGTTATGTTCTGATATTAATAGTTTATAGGGATTCTATTCCCGACCAATTTTTGCCATATTGTATCATCCAAAGTTTATAATACCATTATCTGAATAAGGGCTGCTGCTAAGGCGTTGACTTAGCATTAGATTGTACTCTTATTTTTTCTTGTTATCTTGACCAATGTCCAGCAGAGTCTGGGAGCCTCCCACCGCTGGGGAGATTAAGACTCGCTGACATGGCATTGCCGAATAAAGTAAAACAAACAAACAAAAATAGGTATAAAGTTGTATTATTTCTTCAGTGTACAGTTGTTATGGGAATCTATTCTCGTTATACCTCATTTTAATATTTTAAAAGAATGAAATTGTTCTTAGAGTGTGGATCGTAATCTCTGTCATTAATTAATCTGGCATTAATTAATCTTATCTGTGTCAGTGGAAGAGATAGTAAATCCATAAAATGGATCACAAGGAGGTGATAAAAGCCTCATCAAATACGATTGATATTTGAAAAATATTATAAACTGAATGAAAATCTTCAGCTCAAGTCAAGACATCAAAACACAAGGCAACAAGCAACAGCTATGACAGGGAATTAAATATGAACTTTAAAGCAATGATCATTAACGATTGATCTATGGACTGACATTTTATTAAGCATTACAAACTTTTACACTTCATTTTATTTGTTTGGGCGGTCTGGAAGACCTGATTGCAGATGATTATTAATGCCCGATTCCAGATTTATTGTATTAAATATGTATGATGATGCGAAGTATTATATGTATGAACAAAAAGTCGGAATAAAAATCTTTATATATATGTATATGTAATGTCCGATCGACAGCCTTAAGCGACTATGGGAACTTAATCTATCTAATCAAGAACAACGACAACGACAGGATCTAATGGACCTCGCCAGCACTCAACGTTTATATTCTTCTATCCACACCCGGGTTGCCAAATATCACAGCTTGTGACGACAACAACCGACATACATAAAGGAAGCAGTACATGACAATGACATGTAAATACAAAAGGGTGTATAATATGTAAGTGTGAGACATACATAAGATAAGTACAACATACAGCAATAAAAAGTTTGAAAATACAGATACATTACACAGCACGACCTCTGTTGGTGACTAAAACCATAACCACGACCCGCGCGGCCAGCACCAATACACATCTTACAAAACCAAGGGTCTCCAAGCGACAGCCGCTTGAGACGCGCGCGGGCGCGGCTCTGGTTCAGCAAAGCTAATCCATAGCCGCGCACCACAATGCCCCTCCCCCTTTTTTGAAAGGAGGGCACAACCGCTTTAGGCTTTCATCAAGAAAAGACTAAACCATAAGGTTAATACAAAAGTAAGAAGGTAAAATAAGTAAGAATCAACAATACATCCGCCATCAAACATTATAAAAATCACAGAATAAATATAAAACATAGGAATCCATACCGGGTTTGCAGGAATCACACGAACAATGGAGAGAACAAACACACAAATACATTGAAGTCTGTTGATCAAGTAACTCTGTCCATTTTGAAACGTTTAGTCCGTGTATAAAGAATCCGAGTGTCCTGGTTATTTTAGAAACACACACAAATGTCCGGTAACATCCTAATTCTGGAAACTGTCCGTTTGAGGCACATATATAGTAGGTCGATGTATAGCTGTGGTAAAAATTGTTCGTATCCGATATAGCTGTATCCTGAGAGTTGAGTTGGCCAGCGTTAGAGACTATCAAGGGACATCTATCCAATATCGCTCATCTCGTCTCGTCACCGCTGGGCTCATCACAGCTGGGCTAACCACTGCTGCATCCGGCTCGACCCCATTCCATGTTCGTATCCAAAGTCTAAACAATTACTATCCAAAAAGACCAAAGTCATACAAAGACTACAGACGCATCCAACTAGATCGTATCGTAAGTGCGTCTAACATCACTTTCTTCATCTTTTAGCAGTTCCTCCTCGTCAATGTCCATATTTTTATCTTCCTCAGTCAAGCTCCTCTCGCCAGAAACATGAGATGAACCAGACACATCCAATCCATCTTCCTGCGCTGAACGGTCTGGGTCCGACTGAGGGACATAATCAGAAGCATCGAAAGCCGCTGACTGCTCCTCGCCAACAGAGGTATTCATCAGTCTATTGAACAACCCGCTCATCTTCCTCACGGGAGAAGAGAAGAGCGGAGGCACCATAGACAGAGACACAGCGCTTCCACCAGGCACCGGTGTAACACCTACAAAACCTGGAGGAGCGATAGGAGCATTACCCGCAGCTCGACCAAGCACGCCGGGAGAGCCCTGTGCCGCAGCTGGGTTTTCCCCTATCAAGGCCGAAGCTCGTCGCTGAGCCTCAGACTCTCTTGTTGACAGTGGCGTAAACCCTGTCATCGCATATGGACTGTACATAGGCAGAGGCCCCGCTCGACTGGACTGCTGCTGCTGCAAAGCTTGCTGCTGCAACTTCAGTGAACGCTGCAACTGCCGCTGTTGCTCCAAGGACTGTTGCAACTGTTGTTGTTCCTGCAACTGTTGCTGCTGCAACTGTTGTTGCTGCAACAATTGTTGTTGTTAGCCCAGCTGTTAGCCCAGCTGTGAGACATTCTTCAAGCTCCTATCTACATCCATAGCGGCTGTCGCTAAATTCTCATCTGTTGGCAGATAAGGCAAAACAGGCGCAGGAGCATTGTCCGTCACACCCGCTCCATCTAACATACACCGATCAGTGGCTATTTCACCAGGGGCTCCCGCAGCAGCAGCTGGCTGATTTAGCGCCGCTACAGTAGAGTTGTCCTTCGGCCGTGCACCAGTCAAGACAGCCGCAATGGTAGCTTGAGAGGGTCCAGGCTTTGACCAAGCATTTCTAGGAGGAGCAGGGGCATCGATTACCTTCCTAGCAGAAGCCCTCCTTGCTTCAGAGGCACTGGCTCTCATCTCCAGTTGCGCGCGATGTCGACCAATGGTCATCACACGATCCAAGTCATACCTCCCCATCCGCGCAAAACGTACACAACCTAAATTTGCAGTCTCCTGCTCCAAGACTCTAAAACTACCTGCCATATCCTTTGCCCACTCTAGCCCATTCCTATGGCCAGTGTTGCGGTTGATCAAGTGGCGCACAAGATCAGAACGCCTGTCCAATCTCACACTGCAGGAGTGAGCGTGTGGACACGTGTAAAGTTGCACCGCCGGGCAATGCTCCTCACACAAGTGGCGATAGAACCTCTCCCGGGTGCGGTAGACCTTAATCCCATTAGGATTAATTTCCTTACCCAGGTATCTACACCAAGTAAATGGGCACCTATAGCCAGGTTTCCACAGCAAAGGGGCTCCATTCAACTTGTCCATAATAAGATCTATAATTTCCTGATGGCCATCTGCTTTCCCGGTACGGGACTTGAGGTAGTGGAACTTATCCTCATAGCGGGGCATTATTGGAGGATTTTTCCAATAATTACCCAGAACCTCATCCTCATCATCCGATTCAGGGTTCACAAGGACTCCATCACCCTGCTTCGGAACAATGTTCGCCATGTTAGTAGGGCTTAACTCCACCTCCAACTTATCCTTCAATCGCCAGCGCGCCTGATGGCGAACTGGGTTCGCACTATCTGAAGTCTTCTTGGGGGTGTTTTTCCAAGCCGGCTTAGCCAAAGCCCGTCTCACATCCTCCACAGAGTTAAGTCCAGGGCCGCCTGAGTGGGAAGCGCGTGACTGGTCACTATACTCAGTAGAAGAGCCGCGAGAGCTAGTACTCCCGTCCCTACTGCCACTCTCCTTGACCACAGTCTTGCTCTTCTCCCGCCCTCTCTTAACTTCCAACTTTGGTTTTCCCTTGGGAGAATTAAATTCTTTTTTCGACCTCGTCTTACCGCCATCAGGTTTTGCTTTGTCATCTTGTTTTCCTGACTTGGCATTACCCGACGCAGACGTAGTCTTAGCCTTTCCAACATCCGAACTCTCGTCCTTCTTTACAGTCTGTTTGTCTGATTTCTCAGACTCAGGGGCAACTACTGGTTCAAGACCAGCTTTCTTCAAAGTCTTCCTCTTAGGCCTGGAAGCAGCAGCGCCTTTGGAAGGCAACTGCTCTTCCCCCTCACTCTCGTCCGACTCCACGATCTTGGCAGACTTGACAGGCTTAGACTTCCTTCGCCTAGTCTTTTGAAGCTGCCATTCTGCTGCATCCTGACGATCTTGCGCCTTCTGCAGCTCAATCCTCTCTGCTGCCTCTTGACGATCTTGCGCCTTCTGCAGCTCCATCCTCTTTTTCTCAACTCTCTCATAGTCAGCCTCAATCTCTGCGGTCATCTCCTGATACCAGTCAGGAGAATGTTCCTCAGAGCGGGTCTCAGCACGGGTCTCAGAAGTCACAGCCGCCGCGTCCGCGGCTGTGGACTCCTGTTCACCACCTGTACAAGGTCTATCTTCGGGTACCTTCTCCACGCCAGCCGTTGACGAGTCAACTTCCATGGCCGTCGCCTCCTCCCTATCAGACATCCTGACTTGATCACTCAAATCAGAGTATCCAAGCCAGGTTACAAGTTCTCTTGAAACACCTAGTCAACCAACCGAACAACAATCTGGGAAAACAATGCTTTATCGGGGGGATAAACCAAGCAATCTAGATCACATACAACTGGCAGTGAAAACACGTCTGGCGTGTCCACTAACCGAGCGTACTCTGCAGACCTACGCTCTCGCCAGTTCCCGTGACCTAGTCCCGCGACGCCCCATCCAATCAGAGGTCTTTCTTCCGTCTAAATATAGCATCGCTACCCTGTCGCCGAGTGGTACACACTAGAGTGCACGTGCCACGAGTAGTATTGTCCCTGCCTGCCCCGCTACCTAGCAGGCATACACACACACCATCCAGGCACCTGGGCTCCCGAGCAGAACCCAATACACTACCAATAATAGCATAAAATATCATTAGAAAACACAACTAAGCAGTTTCTCCCTACTTTCCGTGGGGTGTATTGCTTCGGCCCAGTCACATATCCCAGTAGGTGTAAGGACAATGAGAGGCTACATGCCCTACCAGTCAGTCAATTTTCCAAATCAATTTCAATGCCAAAACCACGTATAGTAAGCTTGAAACTGTTTTTATTATTTCACACAAAAATCACACCAGAGAGGAATAAATCCCCTCACCATGTTTGATGTGAGATATTATTCTACCAGTACTTCTCGTTGTGTCATTTTTTGTTTTCCTCTGCACCTCATACAACTGATTCACTCACTCGTAGCCAAGTCGATCAGGGGCTTGCCTATGACGCTTAGGCCTGTCTTCCAAATACCCTGATCTTAACAGATTACCCATAGTCTTAGCTAATGGTGAGCCCTCTTCCTCTTCCTCGTCACCTGAATCACTAGAACTCTCAGATTCCACAGCCGCTTCGCCCTCACCCACTCCCGCGGCCACACCCGACGGTGGGTCTGCCACAGCAGATGGTTTCTTAGGTGGGCGGCCGCGCTTCTTCACGTGTCTCACAATCTTATCTGCAGGAAGCACTGTCGGAGCGTGCCGACCGGGTATGACACGTCCCTGAGGATTAATCCTCAAGTAGTCTTTCCCTGCTACCTGCTGCTTTTGATATTCAGGAGCTCTATGCAAGTTTACCGCCTGGACGGGAGTACCGTCTGCATCAAAAGCCAATTTGAGTAAATCTCCATTCCATCTGAGAATCCCTTCTTCGGTTCTGAGTTCATAGGTAGAGCCTTGCACGCGCCTTACAACTTCAAAAGGACCATCCCATTTGGGACCATATTTCTTTTGAGCCATAGGCGTCGCATATCTCCAAACTACATCTCCAGTTCTAAATACTTTTGGTCGGGCCCGTCTATCGAAATACCTCTTCTGGTATACAGCCGAATGTCCCAGGCGTTCTCTGACAAACTTATGCCCTCTTAACAACAAGGACCTGATCTCCTCCACAAACACATTGCGGCAGGGAAAATCAACATCTCCTGTTAGAGTACCATAAATAATGTCAGCCGGAACGGTTAATTCGGTGCCAAATACTACCAGATTAGGAGTACACATAGTGCTTTTATGCACAGCGCCCCTATATGCGTGCGCAATACAAGGCACCAACAAATCCCAATTCAGATCTTCAAACTGTGTCATGCAGGAGAGCTGCTCTACAAGGACTCGATTCCAACGCTCTACCTGTCCATTTGCCTGAGGTCTATAGGGTAGAGACATCAATTGCTCGATATCTAACAGAAGCAACAATTCCTTCAACAGTGCTGAACGAAATTCAGGCGCCCCATCTGTCTGGAGAGAGACTGGTGGACCATATCTCAATATCCATTCAGTAAACAAAGCCATCGCACAGGTAGCGGCTGTGTGATCAGGAAGCGGATAAGCTTCAGCCCACTTAGAAAAATAGTCTGTGACAACCATCACACAGCTATTTCCTCTAGGGGTTCTCCTAAATGGACCAATAATATCCAAAGCAATGCGGCTCCAGCGCACACCATGGATTTCTTTCTTCAACGGGGTTATACCTTTACCACCCCTGCTCTTACAAGAAGCGCAAACTTCACAGCCGCGCACCCAGTCGGCGATATCTCTCTTCATCCGGGGCCAAACAAACTTTTGTCTCGCCGCCTGATAAGTTTTAAACTCGCCAAAGTGAGCTGCAAGCTTACTCCCATGCAAAGTACGGAATAACTCTCTTCTCAGAGACAAAGGTACCAATACGCGTGTATATACAACTCCGTTGTCGCTTTCCCAATCTAAGCAAAGCAACTCTTTATCCACCTTTAGAAATTCTATTCTATTCATATAGTAACAGAACTCTCCCCCCTCAGCCAACAAAGCTTTATTGTCTGGCTTCGGAGTCAAACCCTGTACTATAGACTTAATCCTTGCCAAAACATCATCTTCCTCTTGCGCTACCTTCAATCTATCACCCGCCAATGACGAGAAGATATGATAATTGACAGTCATCGTGGCTACCACTGCATCATGCGCGCCACAGTCTAAGCAATCGTCACGAGGACATCTTCTTACTGGCAGTCTTGAAAGCGCATCCGCATTTATGTGTTTGCGGCCTGGCCGATGAACAATTTGATCCTCACGCAACCCATAATGCTGCAAGGTGGTTAACCATCTTGCAAGCATACCCGACGGATCACGGAAATTCATCAGCCACCGAAGTGAAGCATGGTCAGTTCTCAGTTTAAAATCTTGCTGGCCAATGATATAGTGTTGAAACTTAGATAAATAAGTTAAAACAGCTAACAATTCTCTTTTCGTGGCACAATAATTCTGCTGTGCTTTGGACAATGAATTACTGGCGTAACTCAAAACCACTTCCCTAGCATTCTGAATCTGAGATAGGACGCCAGACATTCCATACCCACTAGCGTCCGTATCCAAGATGATAGTTCCAGTCGGCTGTGGGTAACCTAGCACAGGCGGTGATGTTAACAAGTCTTTCAAATCCGAAAAAGCCTTATGACAGTTCTCATCGAACGTCACCCGCCGATTATTTTTCAATTCTGCTCCGGACACCAATGCTTGAATAGGGGCCGCAACTTCAGAAAAGTTAGGCATGAATTCTCTATAATAAGAGGCAAACCCCAGAAACTGTCGGACTTGCTTAATAGTAGTCGGCACTGGCCACGAATGAACCTTTTCCAACTTACCCGGATCAGCGCGAACCCCCTCCTGAGAGACTATTCTACCCAGATACTTGACATTAAGTTTGAAAAATTCGCATTTCTTTGGTTTCAATTTCAAGCCATAATCAGCTAGTCGTTGCAAGACTTTTTCTGCATTAGACAATGCTTCATCAAAGCTGGAGCCAAAGATGATTACATCATCCAAATATACTAAACAGCATTTCCATCTTAAACCAGCCAACATTTGTTCCATCATTCGTTCAAATGTGGCCGGCGCATTACATAGACCAAAGCTCATCACCTTGAATTGGAACAGCCCCATAGTCGAGACGAAAGCAGTTTTTTCTTTACTTGCTTCATCCATGGCAATTTGCCAATAGCCGCTCTCCAAATCCAATGTAATGAACCATAGGTTACCACCCAATGCTTCAATACTTTCATCTATCCTTGGTAGCGGGAAAGAATCTTTCTTAGTCACCGCATTCACTGGACGATAGTCGACACAAAAACGGTCAGTACCGTCACTCTTTTTAACAATCACCACTGCAGATCCCCACGGGCTATTACTAGGTTCTATAACACCTTTATCAAGCATATCCTGAATTTGCTTTTCAGCAGCCTCACGACGTGCTCGAGGCAGGCGCCTATACACACTTTTAATCGGTACAGCATCCCCTGTATCGACCACATGACGCACTTTATTAGTGTGTCCCAGCGTTTCACCTGGCAACCTGAAGCAATGCTTATATTGTGTCAACAGGTGTCTAAGTCTGACTATATCTTCCGTCTTAGACAAATCAGACCCTTTCACCAACTTTTCCAGTGGACATTCTGCAGCCGGAGGCATTGGAACCTCAGGCTCCAGTAATTCCACATCAACAATAGGGGAGTCACCATTCATGAGATCCCCCCCTCCAGCAGTCTGAAGTTCCATCAGTACAGGAGAGCTGGTAGGATTGTATACAGACAGCGTGCAATTATATCGGTCGCCAGCAACCAATAAACTCCCTGCAACATAGCATCCCAACCCTGCTCCATCTGGTTCAAAAAGCATGTCTTCATTGGGGGACATTGGACCAAAGCCGCTGCAAATGGCAGAAAAAGCATCTATAAAAACACTCTCACAGCCGCTCCGCGTCACCGGTCCACTTTGCAATGCCCGACACATGATCGACTGTTCACCTGCCTCGAGGGTGAATAAACCAGACCAATCAGAGTTACATTTATGGAGATAGATAAAATCCATCCCTATGATTCCAGCCTCCGCACCAACCAAACCACTTACCACCAGGCAATTGAGAGCATACCACGCGCCTCCCAACCCCAGCGCCAGACGCACACACCCATGTGTCTTTAGATCATGTCCAGTTCCTGCATAGCACGTCACCCCACATGGCATGAGAGAAGGCCTGACCGAGAGTTCATCATACACGCGTTTCTTTATTAGCGTGCATTGGGCTCCCCAGTCAATCAAGAATTGTCCAGTTACATTCACTAAAGTCACATCCGCATACATGCGCTCAGCCACAAGCGGGCGATTGCGGTCTGAGACACAAATCTCAAAATCGCACAAGTCACACACCATAACCTTACTCACCACCCTAGCATCTTCTCCCCATGATACTTTTAGAATCTGCCCGGGTGAGCATACATACTCAGGATTTCCTTCATTCACCACCATCACTGAGCATGTGGCGCGCCCAATTGCGCCACTGCCGCTGCTCTCGTGCACTTCACCTCCAAGATCACCTTCTCCACGGGCGTCCCCAGGCTGATCCAGGGGCACAAGAACATCGGATCCAATTGGTTTACAAGTCCGATTTATCGACAATGCGGTGTGTATGCTGTTTGTCGCGATCTCCTGTTCACCGCCTAAGAAGATCCGACCTTGTTTAACAGCAGAGCCAACTGTTCTTTAATTGCCGCAGCCTGAGCTGTAAAGTCATCAAAAGACTTAACATGTGTTTTTTGTTTAGCACAATCTGCCCACATGTGTCCTTCTTGCTGACAATAGTAGCATTTTCGAGGCATACCAGGTCTTCTCCTATAATTTCCTTCAGAAGAAACCTTTCTACCCCCCTCACCCGACTCGGCAGGTGGTGGTGGTGGTAAAGCCTCCAGTTGCGGTTTTGGCCTTTTCTGCCACGCCCGAAAAGCTTGAAACTCTGCCATTTCTCTATCATCCCACTCTCGCTCCGATTTGGTCACAGTAGTTACCGTTGACACACCCGCCTCGCTTTTAATCGAGTGTAAATGCGAAGACGTGTGTGAAACTCCACTGGTTCCAAATACATCCCTATATCTAGTAGCGGCTGCCGCAGCCGAAACTATATCGGTCGGCTCCTGCATTGCAACATATTGCGACATGCCTTTATCCACCAGCCCATCAAGAAATGTTTTCACCGCCATATCATGCAACGTGCCATCCCATTCACCGAAAGCATGTACTGCCTTCAAACTTAAGTTCTGGCTGAAAGCAGCCGGACTCTGCCCAGGATCTTGCCTGCATTCGAAAAATTCCCGCTTTCGCGTCTTATCAGACTTTTCAGCCTGATAATCATATTCGAGCATCTGTAGCAGCTGATCAACTGAAAAATCATCCGGCTCCAGCATCATAGCTTGCGGCAGCTGTTTACCTACTCCGGTTAGCAGTTGTATTTTATAAGTCTCATCATCCCAATTATTTGAACGTGCTATCATTACTGTGCGTCTTTGATAGTCACGCCAATCTTCCCGACCATCCCATTCAGGGAAGTTCACAGTTCTAGGGTTGCGAATTGGCTTAGTTGGTTTGAACTTAGGCATGCCAAATGCAGGTCCCTTGCCTTCAGGCAAGTAACCCGCGGCTGGATCTATTGACCGCCTAACTCCACTCATATTGGCCGGCAATGATCGCCTAACCGCGCCCATAATCCCATAACCGACTGGACTAGGACTAGAAGTGCGCAAACCACGCGCAGCTTCTAAAGCACTCCTCCTGTCACCTTTAAACGCCCGCCCGCCAGTTGGTGCGTCCGGCATGACTGACGTATAATGTGGTGGAAATGGTACTACATTATCTGGACTTCCTCTCTTTTGTTCAAAGTCAGGTAAATCATTCATGATTCGGGTGTATGATTCATTAGTTATACCACCCGGATTTTCATGAATAGGAGTGCTAACCTTCTCCACCTCGTCAGCAAAAGCAATACCCCTAGGTCTGTTCTGTGGGACTTGAAAGTCAAAGCGGCTATTCAATTCTTCCAAATTCATTCTCATACGCTCATTATTCTTGCGTTCCCAAGCGCGCTTAGCCTCCAGTGAAGTCAATTTCTCACTTTGATCTTTCACTACAGATCTTAAACGAGCTTCTTCTTTCTTAGCTAAAGTCAACTCCGATTCAGTATAAGCCGCTTTCTCCAGGGCCTCCTTCCCCTTCCTTGCAGACTCCAATACTGAATCATTCATCAAATTCAAAGTACTCATTTGCGTAGAGATGAGTTTATCCATTCTATCATAGGTCATGCGCCTATTCCTAGTACGGTCCTGAGTCCATTCGGATTGCAACTGACCAATATCCGCATGAACCACTGGAGTCATGGGAGGCAATTTACCATGCAAAAACTCATCCTCATCCGAGCCAATATCCACAATCTCCGGTTTTTTCTTCAAAGCACTACGAGGAAGCTTTGACAACTTCCTCCTCATGGTCACTTTCAAGTCGGGCGCTTGTACATGTTCATCGCCGCTACTCGAATTAGCTTCTATGCTCGCTTTCACCCGCACGTTAGCATTAACATGAGGTTCCAGCGAGCGATTCAAATTCAGTTTAGACTGGGCCAACTGATTTTCTAAGTCCTGAATAGTCTGATTCGTTTGCTGCAGAAATTCATCCACAGCCATCAGGTCATCCGGCGCTCCAGTGGAGAGCCGGACATCTCTCCCCTTGTCACCCATCGGCACTCCCCGTTAGAGGCTACCGACAGCTGACACAGGTCTCACCCTAGCGAGCAAAAATCCAAAAAATGGTCACGGCACCAAATTGTAATGTCCGATCGACAGCCTTAAGCGACTATGGGAACTTAATCTATCTAATCAAGAACAACGACAACGACAGGATCTAATGGACCTCGCCAGCACTCAACGTTTATATTCTTCTATCCACACCCGGGTTGCCAAATATCACAGCTTGTGACGACAACAACCGACATACATAAAGGAAGCAGTACATGACAATGACATGTAAATACAAAAGGGTGTATAATATGTAAGTGTGAGACATACATAAGATAAGTACAACATACAGCAATAAAAAGTTTGAAAATACAGATACATTACACAGCACGACCTCTGTTGGTGACTAAAACCATAACCACGACCCGCGCGGCCAGCACCAATACACATCTTACAAAACCAAGGGTCTCCAAGCGACAGCCGCTTGAGACGCGCGCGGGGCGCGGCTCTGGTTCAGCAAAGCTAATCCATAGCCGCGCACCACATATAACTATTTCTCATTTCTCTGAAGCGCCGACAGCCGTTCGTTACTTGTACGCAGAAATGGACTTGTACATTACCAGCGCGTTATCATGCCAACATGAAGTTTGACAACGTAAGTATAGCGGCGCAACTTTGGCCATGCAAGTTTACTGGAGCGGATGCTTTCTTCCTTGATTGTTTCACCTGTTTCTAGTTCTATTCCTTTTGTAAGACAATGATATATGGTAATTTATATTATTATACTTTGAATTAAGCATGTTTCACATGTGAAATTAGGCATGTATAATAATCAACTTATAGGACTCATTTTCCGCACAAATGAGTAAATAAAGAACTCAATCTCCGATCTCGTTCTTTGTTTACGTGCCATGAGTCAACCCATCCAATAAGTGCTAATAATTGTTTTCAAGTGAGGCATTAATGGAAGTAGAAGCCCAACATTCTCATTAACATGTAACATCTATTTTCTCCATTACTTAACCTCTTGTCTCCAGCATCCTTAACCGGTCCACCGTGATGACCTTTAATTGACCGTTAACTGACCGTTAACTGACCGTTAACTGACCGTTAACTGACCGTTAACTGACCGTTAACTGACCTTTAACTGACCTTTAACTGACCTTTAACTGACCTTTAACTGTCCTTTAACTGACCTTTAACTGACCTTTAACTGACCTTTAACTGACCTTTAACTGACCTTTAACTGACCTTTAACTGACCTTTAACTGACCTTTAACTGACCTTTAACTGACCTTTAACTGACCTTTAACTGACCTTTAACTGACCTTTAACTGACCTTTAACTGATCTTTTCGATATATGGGTCAGATCATCAGAAAATGCACAATTGGCAGCCCTACACATTTAGAAAACTATGCTAAATTATGCTGGAAAATGATAAATACCAGGTATATATCTGATTATATTTGGTATCGCATTGATATAAGGTATCAGTTCTGTTATGTCAAACTTCATTTTGAAGCTCATTTCAGTCTTAAATGGGGGGGGGGTGCAATTGCCAACTGCATAACTACCCATCCGGGAATATTGGCACTCATCATAATCATAAATAAAAGATTTAAGAATAAACTAAAAGGAATGTGTATGGCATTTAACCCGTGTCACGTATATACCATAACGAGGCTCGCATGGAAAAGGCTTATAACATGTATGTATTTCCTCTATGTTTTCCTCAGAGACAATCATGTTTAAAGCATTTTTTTTTTTTTTTATTATTTAGGATGTTTATACAGCAAGTCAAACAATACAGTGAAACATAATTGTGACATAGGCTCACGGGCTTAATTCATATAAGAATTGCCATGGTTATTCTGCCCACTGCTGTGTCTAGCTATTCACTAATGCTACCGCTAGAATTTTTAATACTTACTCTTATGCTAATGAGTATAAGGGTATACATAAATGCGTTATATGAAATTTTGTGAGGGTAGGGATGTGGAAAACATGTAGCATGACATACACTATTAGATTACTAAGTATAATATTATGATCAGGTGTATTTGAATTTTTAAATTTTTAATTGCAGGGAACATTTCATTTAAACAAATGAACATGTACTTCAGTGGGAAACTGTGCTATTAAGTGCTCTTCATCTATCATCAGAACCAATACCCAAATGTGATGTGTTTCAGGAAAATGAGTCATAAGTCGCAAAATTGATATTTTTCAAAGTGTTTTTTTTACAAGATGACATTATTGGAATGTTCTGATTTTTGGGGAGTTTGTCACTTATAGCTATATCAACCAATGTATCAAATTTCAGGATAATCTATGTAATATATCCTTTCGTTTTAAAGGTCCCCATATGGACTATATTTAGTTACTTTACTGTATAGTGACCCCCAGAAATATTGGAAACTTTTTTTTTCAAAAACGAAAATATCAAACTTAAAATCTAGAAATACTTATAAGATTATTAGACTGTTTACTATTATTGGAATCGGCTTGATCTCATCTTTTCAAATATAATGGTATTTCAAAATCTATTTTTTGCGACTTATGACTCATTTTCCTAAAACGGATCACATTAATGTTAATCAGGTTTTCCTAAATACACATCCAGATGTGGTGTGTATTTTCTGGATATTTGCCATTACCTTTCAGGGTAGGGTCAACAGGTTATGAGAACCCAGTGAGCGTACATTATATTCAATATATTTGCCGCTCACAAGGTGTACAATATAAACTCCCTGTATTGTACAGTGACGTCACAATCATTCATGACCATCGGTAAGTTATGCGGACAACAGACGTCGGTAACATAAATGGGTAAGATTTTCAGAAAATGTACAATTCGCCTCCAGCTATCCTCTCAAATTACTCACATTCAAGACAAAATTGAGCTTCAAAATGCAGTTTAACATAACAGAACTGATACTTTAAAACAATGCAATGCCAAATATAGTCAGAAATACCCGGTATTTATCATTTTTCAGCCTAATTTAGCAGAATTTACTAAATGTGTAGAGCTGCCAATTGTACATTTTCTGAAAATCTGACCCACATGCAAATAAGGTTGTAATGAGGTAAGAATCATGGAATAAAAGCAAGAATAACACAGTATCCTGACTTTGGTGGTCTATATTCAACTCGTATGGCCGAAAACAACTTCAAAACTCAAGTTTAAGTTACAAATTACGTTTACAAATTACAAATGATATGAATTTTGTCTATGTTTATTAATTGATGCAATATCACAATATAACATTGCATAATTTGTAAATGTAATTAGTCACTTGAACTTGAATTTTGAAAATCAAAGCAACTTTTATGAAAAAAAGTTATGTAACCACCAAACCTACCAAATATGTCCCTTGTATCTGAGAAACGAGACTTGACAACAATTATAGGATAAAGGATAAATTGTATACAAGTGTATATCGAAGGGCAAGCAGCATAAGCTAATAACATGCCTCAATTAGTCCATCCCCGAATGATTTGAACCATGTGGGTCAGATTTCAGAAAATGTACAATTCGCCTTCACCAATCCTCTCAAATAGCCCACATTTGAGACAAAAATTAGCTTCAAAATGCAGTTTAACATAACAGAACTGATATTTTAAATCAATGCGATACCAAATATACTCAGATATACCCGGTATTCTTCATGTTTCAGCCTAATTTAGGAGAATTTCCTAAATGAGTAGAACTGCCAATTGTACATTTTCTGAAAACCTGACCCATAAAGGATAAGTTGTATACCATTGTATATATATCGAAGGGCAAGCAGCATAAACTAATAACATGCCTCAATTACTCTATCCCCGAATGATTTGAACCATATAAGGAATGAATGTTTACTCTGATACTATAGCTGTCAGTCACAATCAATTTCACGAGCGTTAATAAGTCATTTACTACTCACTACGACCAATAGAATATGGTTGTACTATCTCTCATCTCATTATACCATATTTACTACATTTCACAATCCCATTATCTCATATGGTGTGATAAAGATACCGTTATTGAAGACTTGTACATTAAAAGATTGCTCACCAAGGAAACGAATTGATTTTTCAAAGAAAAAAACAAAAAACGAATTTGATACAAGCCGGGAGTATTACGATGCCCTACTGTAATAATGTATTAAATAGAATACAGGGCTCCTATGAAAATTATTATTATTATAAAACTCTTATTCAATAAACATGTACATTTCTGTTTAATGCAATATTGAAGAGGTATGGTGTAATATTACAGTGTAATATTACGCCGAGATCTTCCCGGTATCCCTTTCCAAATCATAGAGTACAATAATTTAAGAAGGATATAAAATTCAATATAAATTGAGACGAGTTATTTAATAAAAGAAATTTGAACAAAACAAAATATTACAAGTGTAATAATCTGACTGCCCCCACCACCCCACCCCTGGTGGACCACCTATGTGTAGGTGGAGGATGAAGTATCTAATCACTGCCATTTCTTACGTGACTCCTCCACCATCTTTGCCAACTATCTGACACGTTCCCTTGTGCCTATAATCATTCAGTCACTATGTAAAATGACCCTGGTCTGATCTGGGATGCCCTTGCTTCTCTAAAACTTTAAAACATGCCATCTCGCGTGCTTGTCTAATCGCTTCTTCAGTTTTTTTCTTGTTTACAAATTGTTATCCCTATCATCTGCAATATAATTTGTTTAGATGTCAAGATTTTAGAGGCATGGAAACTGATTTTTATGGAGAATTAGAGAGTTTTTGTGAGATATTTTACTCAGGTCTGTATACCAAGCGTCCAATGGATGAAAGGATCAATTTAAGAAGTCTGTAAAAAAGAGTCACTTCATCATTTTAACCATCTTGGTATCAGGGACAACGATCTTTAAAATGTTTTTCATTGTTGGTTGACAAATGACACATCATGGAAGCTCACAGTGGAAGCTGCGGTCCTATTCAGAGAAAGACCGAAATGGGTCAGATTTTCAGAAAACGTACAATTCAACTTAAACAATCCTCTCAAAAAATCCACATTTCAGACGAAAATTAAGTTCCAAATGCAGTTCAACTTAACCAAACAGATTGCTAGAATCAATGCAATGCCGAATATACCCGAATTTACCTAATGTTGACCAAATTGCAGCCTAATTTAGCAGAATTTACTTAATGTGTAGAGCTGCCAATTGTACATTTTCTGAAAATCTGACCCAAATACCTGAAAGCTCGGACACAAACAGTGGAAGCTGTACGTGGCTCTCTTTATTCAGAGAAACAACGACAATTCTTGATACACGGGTAAGATTTTCAGAAAATGCACAATTGGCAGCTCTACACATTTAGTTAACTCTGCTAAATTAGACTACAATTTGGTCAATAGTAGATAAATTCGAGTATATTTGGTATTGCATTGATTCTAGCAATCTGTTTGGTTAGGTTGAATTGTATTTAGCATGGAACGAACTACTCCCAAACCTAAGAAATATGGACGACTCGTCTATAAGTTCAGCAAGGCTATGAAATGGGTCAGATTTTTAGAAAATGTACAATTCACCTTCACCAATCCTCACAAATGATCCACATTTAAGACAGAAATGAGCTTTAAAACGTAGTTTAACATAACAGAACTGATACTTTAAATGAATGCGATACCAAATGTACTCAGATATACCCAGAATCTATCATTTTTTAGCAGAATTTAGCAGAAATTACTAAATATGTAGAGCTGCCAATTGTACATTTTCTGAAAATCTGACCCAAATATGGAAGCTCACGCGGGGGAAGCTGCGGTACTATAGGGGAGTTGCGTGTCTCACTGCGCATATCTGTCACAGTGCATGCTGGGATGGATTCTGTTCAAATCTGACATACAAGATTTGGCAACATTTTTATCGAAAATTGCAAGAATATTTTTAGCAATATCATAGCCTTGCATAAATGATCTACAAAAACCAAATGCATGGTTGGAAAGATGGAGGCTTGTGTTATGGAAACACGTATATGATATGAATATTGACATTGGAGCATTAATAAATATTCTATGCTGAACATGGCATGTTTTCTATACATTTTAGACTGTACCATTAGTCCCATAATTCCATTATCAAGATTCAAAATGGCGGCTATGCAAGTCCCTATTCAGAGAAAGACCGAAATACCTTGAAATATACTACAACCAAAACATGGAAGAACTACCCCCCGACCTAAGATTTTGGTCTCCCAATGAATCCTATAACTTCATTTCAAAACCTGGTTCATGTTTCTGAAATAACCAGGATTAGAAATGAAATCTCAGAATTCATCGGGAGACTAAAATCGGGGAGCATTCGGGGGAAAAATCGGCTGTAACTTTGCAACAATTTTGCAAAGTTACACGATTATTATGCCCGTCCTTCATTTAGGGGAGGGGGGATGCATAATAATATGGGAAATTAATCAGTAGGGGATTCATCATCAGGGCTTCAACGATATTTCAACCAAATAATGATCCCCTATTCTTTATAATTACAAGTTACTTATAAATACACATCTTGCAAGCTTGCAAACTTGTAAGCTTGAAACTATCGTATTATGATACACCACCACCCAATGTATCACATTGTAGTTTAGCTGATAACTGTAATTGCTGATCAAATGGTGTAAATGATAAAGTAGCACATAAAGAATACAATTATTGGTATTATTTGTTCTGACCTAATAGTAAATCTCATTCATGGATAAACATTAAGAAAAATGTTATGTGTAGATCCATAATTAAGGCTGCACTCTCAGCTAACATCGGTAAAAAACGAAATATTTTCTACTTTTCGTTCCGTTCTTTTCCAACTTATCTATATATATTGTTATAGGGTTAAATAGGGATCTTAGACGTTTCGTTCTGCTAAAGATTCTCCATTCTCACTAAAGGAATTGTATAACGATAGATTACGTATATCTGACGATTCGCTTAACGATTCGCCTTGTTGTAATATTTTACCGTATCAAATTTTGGACGATTCACGGATGGTATTATAAGACGAAAGAGGATTGACGAATGTACTTTACCATTTGATTGGCCTGCGTGAGATCCAAGCTATTCCTATTAAAGGAGGACCTGTTTTATTGACACTAAGAACTAACCTGGCTGCAATACTAGAAGCTTGTTGCAGTAGACGATTGAACGAGTGGGAATATAAGACGAGAAGCGACTTTATTAATAAGACGAGAGGCAAACTCCTTTATTAAGACGAGAATAACATAGCCGATATTAGGCCCTAGATACAAATTACTTCTATAGTTGTCATACATGAACACAATGTTCACAATATTTCTTAACGGTCAATCACTAGTAAAGTACCTAGTTCACATCTCAGAATAACTTCAGATATGCATCTATATAATATTTTCAATACACATTCCTGGAGTTGTGTACATGTGTTCATGCTACTAGCATGACTACACACCCCGACATGGAACACAATGTGGGGAGCAAGGATTCCTGTGAAAATATCACTTTGAAAAATATCATTTTTGTGAGTTTGTGACTCATTTTGAATGGTAAGTCTAGGCTCAAAGCTTCTCAGATCAGATAATAATGGTAGGTCAGTGATTGGACGCCTACTGCGCTAATAGCTTTCCTGGCCCAGCACTAGCCGTCCTACAGCTAACTACATTTTGCGGTCCTAATGAAGGTATAATAGCACCTTGAAAAATATCCTTTTGCGATCTTATGACTCATTTTCCTATGGCCAGAGCATCACAAACAGCATGGTAAGTCTAGGCTCAAAGCCTCTCAGATCAGATAACAATGGTATGTCAGTGATAGGACCCCTACTGCGCTAATACTTCCCTGTCCCTTTTGGTATTACAATACCATTTAACGGTCCTAATGGAAGTATAATAGTTCTTTGCTGTTTAGGACGAGAGGCTTTCCCTCAGTTTGAAGGGACTCTCTCAGGTTTGAGCCTAGACTGTGGTCGCGGGACAGTCTGGTACACCACAATGCTACAGACAGAGACGAGAGTCAGTGGAGCATGGCTCTGCCCAGTGAGGCAGTCCCTAGTGGTGAGACAGGGAGAGGCGGAGGAGGAGAAGAGGTAGAAGGGTCAGATTTTCCCAAAATGTACAATTGGCAGCTCTACACATGTAGGAAATTCTGCTAAATAAGGCTGAAAAATAATGAATACCAGGTATATCTGAGTATATTCAGTGTCGAATTGATTTATAGTATCAGTTCTGCTATGTTAAACTGTATTTTGAAGCTCATTTCTGTCTTGAATTTGGGTTATTTGTATTTGGTTATTAATTAATGAAGGCAAATTGTACATTTTCAGAAAATCTGACCCAGTCTAAGCAGGGTGGGTAGAAGCTACTCGAGTCAAAACATGGACAAATGTACAAGTTGCCTTCTCCAATTCACTCAAACAAATCTAATTTATGACAAGGATGAAGTACAAAATACAGCACTACAGATTCAGGGAATAAACACAATATACTCAAACTACAAGGATAATATTATTTCTCTCTATTTTTTTCAGTTTGATTTGAATTAATGATGATTAGTAATCACTGAGAATACTGTCCTTGTTACGTTTTTGACTATCTTTTCTTTAATTCGTGTTTATTCAGGTTGAGAGATACATACATCATTCTTAGATTTAGTTCATTTCACAAAACAGCCCATCGGGTCACCATTGCGGTGGTCTAGTAGTGTATTTTGACATTCAGTAAGACACTCGGTCCGAAAACAAAACTAACTAACCAAACAAAAAATCATAAGTATTGGGTAATAATACACACATCAATCTCATGTAATGGACGTAATATAGCATTTGTTACGGTAAGTTTAAAATTGTCAAATGATTCAATCGATCTAAAGCAATATTCAAATTATTCCACTTCGTACACATATTATAATACAATGATTTTTTTTAATTTTGTGATTTTTGGTAGGATAATTCAAATAGTGGGGCTTCTGCATGTCTCGTTCCAGTATTAAGAATTTACTAAATGTGCAGAGAACTGGCGATTGTACACTTTCTAAGACCCTGGGCCAGGGTGGGTGGACCCTGTCGCTATCTCCAGGTGTGGAAAAGGCATATGTTCCATTATTATATACAGTAGTTGGGTGAGAAGGTAGAGGTAGCAGTGCGTAGGGTTGTCTCTCTCTCTCTCCTATACACGCTGTGTACACGCCCTTACACTATAGGATACATATACAGGAGATACCACACACAGGAGATACAAGCATGAAGGCCTCTATAGTACCACTGATTGCCCTAACTGTGAGTTGCATTGAATTAATATTTATAATGATTAATAATGTCGCATTTTAAGATGGGTGAAAACTTATAACCATGTAAACATTTACTGTAGAGTTAGTTACAAGTAGATGGAACACACAGGAAAGTAAATTGCATTAACCATAATCATGTTTTATAAAAACAAAAGCTATATGTATGTATTTTCTAAAAAACAAAACTTTGTATATATGATCAAGATATATGTAGGAATGGATCTCTCAGGAAGACCTGCTCAGGCAGAGAGTAGTATCCAATTTCGGAAAGTTATTTGTTTCTGAATAAAAATGCAATATATATATAATTGTTAAATTAAGGGCCTGTTCTGCAGGAGGGGAACTGTCAGAACTCATTCTACAACTGTTCCTTTAGCTTTAAGTGGTAATTAACATGTGAGTCAGATTTTCTGAAAATGTACAATTCGCCTTCATCAATTGTCTCAAAGAACCCAAATTCTAGAAAGAAATGAGCTTCAAAATACAGTTTAACATAGCAGAACTGATACTTTAAATCAAATTGACAGTGAATATATTCAGATATACCCTGTAATCCTCATTTTTCAGCCAAATTTAGAATTTCCTAAATGTGTAGAGCTGAAAATTGTACATTTTGGGAAAATCTGACCCATGTACCGATTGCCCTATCCGTGAGTTGCATTGAATTGAATTGAAAAATATTTCATTTGTCAATAATGATATAGCAGTTGCATAGAAAAAATGACAAGCAGGTTGACAGACTTCTGGGGTAATATCATTTCTTCCAGACGTTCCCTTTGATAGTTTGATTTCATTAACGGGTTAGGTTTTTAGGAAATGCACAATCAACACTTCTACAGATCTATCAAATTCTGCTAAATTAGAGTGAAAAATGATAATTACTAGGTATATCTGAGTGTATTCTGTATCATATTCATTCAGTTAGTCTGTCTGGTTATGTTGAACTGTATTTTGAACCTCATTTGCTTCTTAAATTTTAGTTTATTTGAGAGGATTGGCGAAGGTGAATTGTACATTTTCCGAAAATCTAACCCTAATAATTATAATAATTAATAATTGTTAAATTGTGTTCGAATATATAAATGACAAGTTAGATGGGTTCTGCTGGAGGTAGAACTGACAGAGCTCATACCAGGATTTTTCGTTCAGCTTTCTGTGGTATTTAACATACACTGATCCGTGAATTTGATTTCATTAATAATTATAATAATTAGATACAGGTTAATTAACGAGTTGGTTGAAGGAGCGTGAATATTGCGTAGCAACGAGTGCAATATTCTAAGTGATCTCGTATCTCACCCTCGATACGTTGTTTTCAGAGAAACGCGTGTATATTAATAATTGTTAAAATATGCCATTTTTGTTCGAATATATGAATTATAAGTAGGATATGTTCTGCAGGCAGGGCAACTGACTGAGCCCATTCCAGAATTGTTCGTTTAGCTGTATGTGATAATTAACATACATTATTTGAGTTGTTTATTATTATTATTCAAAAAACTTTATTTCCACATAAATAACAGTTACTCAGTTTTGTCCACACGTGGGAAAAGGTGGCAGTCTCTGCCATAGCAGTTCTTCCAGCTATAGCCATGTTTGTCTATATGTGGGTCAGATTTTCAGAAAATGTACAATTCGCCTTCACCAATCCTCTCAAATAACTCACATTTAAGACACAACGGAGCTTCAAAATTCAGTTTAACATAACAGAACTGATACTTTAAATCAATGTGATACCAAATATACTCAGATATATCCGATATTCTTCATTTTTTATCCTAATGTAGGAGTATTTCCTAAATGTGTAGAGCTGCCAATTGTACATTTTCTGAAAATCTGACCCATGTACGGTAACAGTTAAATAGAGTATAAAGGTGAACGTGTGAAGTGTCTTCCTTGAATCATAATTACAATAATATGCCATTTTCCAATTCATAAATTACAAGTAGGATATTTTCTGCGGGCGGGGGAGCGGACTGAGCTCATTCCAGAATTGATTTCTTTAGTTTTATGTGATAATTAACGTACATTCCTGGGCTTATCAATATTGGGTTTTCAATAGGGGATTTGCATGCCTCACTGCGCATGTCTATTACAGTGCATCCTGGGATGGATTCTGTTGGAATCTGACATACGAATAGTTAGCAACATTTTGATTTAAAATTGCAAAAATGTTGTCAACAATATCACAGCTTTTGTAAATGATCTATGAAAACCAAATGCATGATGGGAAAGATGGGGATTGTGTGATGGAAACATGTATAACACGTGGATATTGACATGAGAGCATTGATAAATAGTCCATGCTGAACATGGCATGTTTTCTATAGATTTTACACTGTACCATTAGTCCTATAAGTCCAAGTGAATCAAGATTCAAAATGGCGGCTATGCAAACCCCCTATTAAGGGTGCAATACGAATATGTTATCATACACAATTCGAACTTGTAGATATACTTCTAGGGGAATCAGAATAAAACATATCTAGTTTTACATTACAATATATATATATGGGTCAGATTTTCAGAAAATGTATAATTAGCAGCTGTACACATAATTATAGTAAATTCTGCTAAATTAGGCTGCAATTAGGTAAATTCGAGTATATTTTGGCATTGCATTGATTCTAGCAATTGGTTGGGTTGGGTTGAACTTTATTTGAACTATATTTTTGTCTGAAATTCGGGTTATTTGGGAGAATTGGTGAAGGTGAATTATATATATAATCATTTTTATTTCAACACATATTATACATATGACGATTTCACATTCAAAATTGTACATATATTGTAATGCATTAAAATAGGGTGAACACCCTCTAAAAACTAGGTTTTCCTGGCGACCCTTAAAATAAATAAATAATTGCTTCATTAATTCCTTCATAGTGTCTCTGATTGTTCGTTGTTTCAGCAATTTTATTCTTATTTATTATTATTATAGTCACTTGAGTCTATCATTGTTCGTATTTCTCTTTTCATGAGTTTTAAAGTTCTTTATATGTCATCCTCATGTCTTGCTGATGTCTTGATGTACATTTTCTGAAAATCTGACCCATATATCTCTTTGCTAACGGCCTATAATACTTTTTTCCATTTGAGTCCCATAATATGCCCGCACATAAGCTAATGAACTGTCAGTTATACTTCAACATATCGCACATACTAACTTCCAACCTAATTCTCTCCCCTCTTCTGTATTCTACTTTACCTAATACATTTTATATCTCCCATATATACGATAAATATACAGTTTTGTTCTTTTACACATTTTGTTTGCGTGAGTGAGTGAGATTGGTTGCTTTACGCCCTTATCAACACATTTAATTATTATGGTTATATCAAGGGCGGGAGAGCTGAGAGGGAGGCAGTTTATGATCTTACCCAGGAAATAGAGATAGAGAAGAAGGGAGAGTGAGACAGAAAAAGAGACAGAAAGGCACTTTATGGTCATACCCAGGAAATAGAGATAGAGAAGAAGGGAGAGAGAGACAGAGAAGAAGAGACAGAAAGGCACTTATCCCTTATTACAATTGGCAGCTCTACACATTTAGGTAAATTCTCCTAAACTAGGCTGAAAAATGATGAATACCGGGTAAATATGAGTATGGTATCTGGTATGGCCTTGATTTAAGGTATCAGTTCTGTTATGTTAAATTGATAGATTGTTCTGACGTCTGAAATTTGTTTTTTTTAAGGTAAATTGTACATTTTCTGACAATCCGACCCTACTAATGGTCTAATACCATGAAGTGTTGGAGTCTTGTGTACCACCTTTTACCACGTTACTCTTGCGTTGCATCACTCATGGAGACATTTCCCGAGGTTCCAGACTCGTCCCTGGCGGGTGTCCATCTCATCCTATACGTCACAATCAATTACCCACATATGGGTCAGACTTTCAGAAAATGTACAATCATCAGCTCTATGAATTAGGTAAATGTTGCTAAACTAGACTAGAATATTATAAATGCTAAGCATATCTGAGTAATTGTGGTATTGTGTTGATTAAACATAGTTCTTCCTTTGCGTTAAACTGCATTGTAAACATAATTTTTCTCTTAGATTTGGATTATTCGAGAGGATTGTGAATTGTACATTTTCTCGAAATCTGACCCACATACACCCGTGCTCTAATGCATCCTCCCACGGTACCAATATGGGTCGGAACATTAGCAAATGTATAATAGGGCAGTTGCATAGCCGCTATTTTGAATCCTGATTCGTTACCAATATGGATAGCAATATGGGTCGGAACATCAGAAAGTGTACAGTTGGCAACCCTACGCATTTAGAAAATCCGGCTCAATTAGACTGAAAAGGGTTAAATACAAGGTGGGTGAAAATATACAATTCACCTTCGCCAATAACCCAAATTTGAGACAAAAGTGAGGTTCAAAATACAGTTCAACATAACCAAACAGATTGTATGAATTAATGCAATGCCAAATACAACCAGAAATACCTAGTATTGACAAATTTTCAGTCTAATTTAGCAGAATTTACTAAATCTGTCAATTGTACATTTTCTGATGATCTGACCCACTATGCATTTTAGGCTGGGCATCAAATAAGACAAAACTGTTTTCATGCTTCAAAATGCAGGCGTAAACAATCATAGATATTCTGGATTACTTCATAAGTCTCATATATTAATGTAGGTCGGTAGAACCGTAAATAATTCTGTGTATGACAAATTGAAACATATCGCATCAGCGAAATCTTTGTCGAATAAAGTTATTTACAAAATATACTATGGCCATTACAAGGTCTCCACTGAGAGTATAGGACCAATTTATTCACTTACGTTGATAACATTTACTCCACGTTGGTCTATGTATCGATTATATTGTACGACCACGGCCAAATCATGGAAGACTTCTTATTTACTTTGAAATGATAATTAATAATGGCGTAATTAGTTTAGAATATATTATTAATATTACAAAACAATGTGATGCAGTTTGTGAGACAATTGGCGACTTATAAAAACATTCACTTGAGCGTAGATGGGTGAAATTGCCAGAAAATGTACAATTCGCCTTCACCAATCCTCTCAAATAACCCACATTTAAGACAGAAATCAGGTTCAAAATTCAGTTCAATATAACGGAACAGATAATTTGAATCAAGGCAACATCAAATATATTCAGATATACCTAGTATTTATCATTTTACAGCCTATTTATGCAGAATTTACTAAATGTGTAGAGTTGCTGATTATACATTTGCTGAAGATCTGACCCAGATATCAAATTGGCTTGTGGCTATTTTAGAAATGCAATAAAATATTAAGAACCTATCGCACCATCAATTACCTCCATGTTTGAATGTATCGTCACGCTTTAGATATTATGAATTCCAAACTAGAATTAGGAAGAATGTTTTGACCTGGCAGAAAAACCTTTTGACCCGGCAAAAAGGATGGATTGCAGTTATTGCATGTTTCCATGTCTATGGTAGATGATAGGTGGGCGTCTGTCTTTAATGGTTCAGAAAATGTACAATTGGCAACTGTACATATTTAGTAAATTCTGCTAAATTAGGCTGCAATTTGGTCAATACTAGGTAAATTCGAGTATATTCGGCATTGCATTGATTCTAGCAATTTGGTTAGGTTGAACTGTATTTTGAACTTTATTTTCGCCTGAAATTTGGGTTATTTGAGAGGATTGGTGAAGGTGAATTGTACATTTTCTGGTGAATTCACCCAGAGATACGAAGCATAAGATACAAAGCTTCATGGGTCAGATCATAAGAAAATGTACAATTGGCAATCCTACGCATTTAGAACATGTTCCTAAATTAGACTGAAAAGGGATAAATACTAGATATATCCGAGTATTGATTATGAACATCTTTTTGGTTATAGTGAACTTTGTTTTGAACCTAATTTCTATCTTGAATTAGGGTTATTCGAGAGGATCGGTGAAGGCGAATTGTACATTTTCAAACGACCTGACCCATTGGGCAAATAGAACGGGGTGATGGGTGGAACTGATAGCTTTCTTGCATGAGATGAAGATTAGTCAGGTTTTTTTTAACTTTTTTTTTTAACTTTGTGTTCATCTGCTTCTGTTGCTTCACATGCCACTTCTTGTAGGGTCAGACCTTTAGAAAATGTACAATTGGCAGATCTACACATTTAGTAAATTCTGCTAAATTAGACTGACACATTGTCAGCACCACGTATATCTGGTTATATTTGATATTGCTATGATTCAAACAATCTGTTGGGTTGTGTTGAACTGTATTTCGAACATCACTTTTGTCTTAAATTTGGATTCTTTGAGAGGATTGATGATTAACAAGATATACTGCAAGAGTTATTTATACAAGGTTAAGTTTCGCATCATTTTCAAACACTGTACCCTGCATTAACATAAGACATCATGATTCATCTTAATGCAGGGTAAAGTGTTTGAAAATGATGCGAAAGTAATGATTCCATCTTTTTTTTCTTGTTTTTTTTTTTTTTTTGTTTTATTCCATCTCATTTAACTCTTGACTAACCTTGTATAACTCTTGCATAACATCTTGGTATAGTTTAGCGCTCCTTTCCTTTAAATTATAGGGAAGGGGGAGGGGGGAGATGGAAGGGGGTAAAGGCGAGGTCCTTTGGTCATTTAAGTGTCATTTTATGATTTTAAGTGCCATTAAACGTCGCCTACCCGATGTGTGCAATTATGACCTGGCTTAGAGGGGAGAGGATTAAATCTAAGGCAGGAGGAACTTCCCCCCAAATTGGATCGAGGGAGGCGAGCCCGGCTGTTTTTTTATGGGGATGTGAACTGATTAACAGGGACTAATGGAATATGCCTTCTTCCACACCTCGACATCAGAGAGAAATCCCCGCACTATGATTACCCTGCCATAAACTATATTGTTGATCATTGGTTTATTTCAAATAATGAGATCATCCAGCAGATAGTAATAAATGGAAATACTACTGTGATTATCTATTATTTATTATATATATGCGCATCCCTCTTTTTTAAAGATTTTATTTTCACTAGGTAGTACAGGTATTCCCCTTCTTGGGGTTTCTCACCCGCCCCTAGCTTGTCTACTTTTAGAGGGGTGTCTTGCAGGTAGAAACAAAATTTTTGGGTTATGTACATAGGTTAATTATATATTACTAAAAAAACGAAAATATTGTCATCAGATTGCCACTTCTAAGGGTTTTTTAAGAGTGTTGCTGGTCAGACGTATTTACATATACTATAATCACATTTGTTCCCTTTTATGCCACTCTGTTTCCATGATGTAGTGTTAGAGGGAATATCATATAGGAGGACATAAGATAATAATTATAGGTTATGCATCTTTATTGCCACTCTGATCGTTCTAGATGGAGTGTTAAAGGTATATATGCAGTATATGAGAGAATAGGTATAAACAGTATGTTAAAAGCAAAAAACAATATACATACAGGCATCATTGGGTGAAGGATAAAAATAAAAAATATATACCCATCTCTTTATTCGAGATATAATAGTTTGCTGGATTTTTTATGCTACTGTGCCACACAAATCAAGTGTCTCTTGAGAGGTGCAATAAGTGGTACGCGTACCATGAAAATGTAGTTGTCTGAAAATAGCTCTGACATTACCTCCGTGTTGCTCTGATTTCTCATTAACAATTTCTCCATTGGAAGTGTACGGAGAAATAGTTAGCGAGAAACGGAGCAACGGACCTGGTTAACTATTCGTATATGAATGATGTAAATATGGTTTTAGATTATAATCAGGATTTTTCTCAGAATGTATTGATATTTTGGTTACAACCTATGGTGACAGTGTAGGCCAATCTTATAACAGAATAAATACTATAGTTATAGAGTCTAACCAGACGTTAGCATCGAATCATCGAGTTTGGCCCAATTATTGACATTCCATGTGCTGTCATATTCGGAAATGAAAAAAGAAACTTTGATCTTAAATTTGATCGGCCAAAAATAATTTTGACGACTATTTTTCTAAAGCTCTAAGCTGAGTGTGGTGGTTGTTATGGGAGAAGTAGTTCATGATAACAATAAATAGTATAGTTTCTCAACTAGCTACCAGATAACATTCAATTCAATTCAAGAATAGGGGAGTTGCATAGCCGCAATTTTGAATCTTGATTCGCATGAAATTATGGGAGTAATAGTACTGGAATAAATCTATAGAAAACATGTTATTTTCAGCCTGGACTATTTATCAATGCTTTTATGTCAATATCCATGTGTTATACATGTCCCCATCTTTCCCATCATGCATTTGGTTCTCATAGATCATTTACAAAAGCTATGATATTGGTCAAAACATTCTTGCAATTTTCGATAAATATATTGCCAAATATTTGTATGTCAGATTTCATCAGGATCTATCCCAGGATGCACTGCAACAGACATGCGCAGTGACACATGCAACTCCCCTATTCTTTTATTTACAGATGTTATTACAAAGGTTATTCGGTGTCTGATCAAACAGTAATCCCGATTAGCCAGGTCTTCCACCAAGTGCCTTGAATCTTGATTTTACATAATGTCCATTTACAACTTTAACAACAGGAATAGGAATAAATAAATAAATTGTAATTTTACAACAAGATTAAGATGTTATGTCGTGAATGCATGAGAAATGTAACAGGCCATAGAACATAACCTATCTAAGTAATTTCATATTCCAATCGGGGTAACAACAGGAAGAAATGCATTGATATTTTCGATGCATAGGCATGTCGACCTATGTGTCTCTCTTTATTGTAAGCTTATCTTGGACAAATAAAAGCTTTTCTATTCTATCTATTCTAAGACATTTTTAATACATTTACACTTTTCAACAGATAAGTGTTGGTCCAGACCATGCAGCATGAAACATAGTAACTTTAATCTTAAATTTGATAGGCCAGAAATAATTTTTACGACTAAACCGTTTTGCGGTTCTGAGAGGCGAGAGGCTTTTCCTCCGTTTTAAGGGATTCTCTCATCTTTGAGCCTATAGACTGGTAAGAGTTGGAAATGAGAGAAAAGGGTAAAAAACCAGTTTGTGTTGGTACATGGGTCAGATTTTCAGAAAATGTACAATAGGCAGCTGTACACATTTAGTAAATTCTGCTAAATTAGGCTGCAATTTGGTCAATACTCGGTAAATTCGAATATATTTGGCGTTGCATTGATTCTAGCAATCTGTTTGGTTAGGTTGAACAGTGTTTTGAACTATATTTTCGTCTGAAATTTGAGTTATTTGAGAGAATTGGCGAAGTTGAATTGTACATTTTCTGAAAATCTGACCCACATACCAGGGGCTGCATACCTTGGCGTTCCCCCAGCGTGTTGGGGACGAGCAGCCTGGGCTGCAGCAGAATTGTAACATTCTTTGTCAATTCTTCCACTCAATCATTACACTTTGTGCTCGTTCTATCTTTACGCTTTGTATAGTTTACGCTGCACATTTGGTCGGCAACTTGTATTTAAGATTGTAGTTTAGTGTAAGAAATGTTATATCTGCAAAGATATTATGCAATTATTGTGATATTCTCAGAAACTACTGATAATTCATGTGAGATACGGGAAGGATACATTTGCGTTGCAATTTCTCCTTATATAATAACATATAATATGATATATATATGGGTGAAATGTCCAGAAAATGCAATATTCACATTCAGAAACCCTCCCAAATAACCCGAGAAATGAGACTCAAAACACAATTCAATATGACAAAACAGATCCTTTGAATCAAATCGATACCGATTATACTCAGATATACTCAGCATTCATCATTTTTCTGTAGAATTTAGCCAAATTTACTAAATGTGTAGAGCTGGCAATTGTACATTTTATGACAATCTGACCCAAATCCACCAGAATAGTAGCGTCTGCTATGAATTGAGGCATAGCCTGTTAATAAGGGGTTTGCTATGTGTAAAACAGATGCACAACACTGAGCAGTAATACCCCTATTGGAGCTCTCCTGTTTTGATAAGAAAACACGAAACAAAAGGAACGAAAGGAAGTAAGAAAGGACGGAAATTGAGAAGGTAGATAAAAGGGAAGGTAGGGGGTAGGTAGGAAGGTAGAAAGGAAGGTAGAAAGGAAGGTAGAAAGGAAGGTAGTAGGAAGGAACGTCAAATCGAACAACGGAAGGTTATCCTGTTCGTTTGTTGAATTTCGTTGTGCTCTGTCTAAGTTAATTTGTGGTTTATTTGAGAGGATTGATCTTGAATTGTATATTTTCTGATGATCTGACCCAACTTGATACTCGTGAAAGGAGAATTTTACCCCGATGTGGACAGAATGGACTGCATCTAGACCCATCCCAACCATTCTTTTAAGCGCTGCACAAACAAACTCTTGTAAAAATAGATAATTTTGCGTGGATATATTTTCGCGTGTGTACCTTGGTCACATACATTTTCTCACAAACATATTTTCGCGCATCACCAATCCTTAAAACAATTGCGTCAATAAGCTTAGCGCTAGAGAAATATTATGTCATGTGTTTCAGGAAAATGAGTCATGAATCACAGAAGATGGATTTTGAGATATCACCATATTTGAATAGATGAGATCAAGCCGATTCCAATGATAGTAAACACTTCTAATGATAGTAACTATCAAAGGACATCTAAGTAGTGTTTCTATATTGTTTGATAACTTTTTTTTAAAAAAGTTATTGATATTTTTGGGTGGATAATTACTAATAAAGTACCTAAATATACTGCATAAGATGACCTTAGAAATGCATAGATATATTTAATACATTGCCGTGACATTTCGTACATTTATTAATATTACTAGCAGCATTAAGTACACCAACAACTAGAATATTCCAACAAAGATATCTTATAAATAACTCACTTTGAAAAAATCCATTGTGCGACTTATGACTCATTTTCCTTAAACACATCACATTTATTGCCAAAATTGTTCAGTGAACATGACTAGGCTTGGTTGGAGATGAGGTAGAGAGAGGTGCTAAGCTAAACACAGAATTGGGGATTTGCATGTGCCACTGCGCATGTCTGTTACCGTGCATGCTGGATTCTGATGAAATCTGACATACAAATAATTGGCAACGTTTTTATCGAAAATTGCAAAATTGTTTTCACCAATATCATAACTTTTATGAACGATCTATGAAAACCAATTGCATGATGGGACCTGTGTTATGAAAACATGTACAAGACATGGATATTGACATTAGAGCATTGATAAATGTTCCATGCTGAACATGGCATGTTTTCTATAGATTTTGCCCTGTACCATAAGTCCCATAATTCCATGTGAATTAAGATTCAAAATGGCGGCTATGCAAATCCCCTATAGCTGAGGTTTGCTTTGGGATGTGATTTGCCTTGCTGGAGACATGGCTCATTTATACTAGAGATACAATCCAGTTATTTAAAATATGGGAATACTACGTACGACACTATGTACATAGCGTTTACTCCAATATTGTATTTTTTATTTTAATGTGTGGTGAAATCGTATAACCATGTAGCCATTTACTGGAGTGTTAGTTGCAAATAGAAAATAGAAAACAAGAAATACATTTAAAGAGCAGACAAGGGAACACTTATATCGGATTTAATTAATGAAGACAGCAAACTGAATCACAGAGATTTTAGAAATGAACAATGACAATAAATCAATTGCAAGAACTATAATCCTATATTATAATAAAACTTCATGTAAGATAGAAAAACTTGTAGGAAATGGATCTCTCAGGAAGACCTGCTTAGGCAGAGATTATGTATCCAATTTCGGAATGTTATTGTCTGTTCTGAATAAAAATGCTTATTATACTTAATATAATACTACACAACACAATACTAGTTGAAAGTCACCACTTATGAGGGGGTGCAGAAACATCGCGAAAATAATGTTATACAGCGCAAACATACAGTATCTGGGTCAGATTTTCAGAAAATGTACAATTCACCTTCCCCAATCATCTCAAATAACCCACATTTAAGACAAAAATGAGCTTCAAAAGGCAGTTCAACATAACAGAACTGTTACTTTAAATCAATGCGGTACATAATATATTCAGATAAACCAAAATCTATTATTTTTTTAGCAGAATTTAGGACAAATAATATGTACAGCTGCCAATTGTATATTTTCTGAAAATCTGACCCATCTAAGTAGCCTTGGAAGTGATGCCAATTTAGCCCGCCCTCTCTCACTGTCTAGTCTGGCAGTTGGGTTTGGCGCAAACCTGGCTATTTCTCAGTGACAGACACCCACAAGGAGAGAGTTAAATATGTCTCAGTGACAGACACCCACAAGGAGAGAGTTAATTATGGGACCCTCCTGCATAACGTACATCAAGCATTGCAACTTATATATGGGTCAGGTTTTCAGAAAATGTACAATTCACCTTCGCAGTCTTCTCAAATAACCCAAATTTCAGACGAAAATAAAGTTCAACCTAACCAAACAGATTGCTAGAATCAATGCAATGCCAAATATACTCGAATTCACCTAGAATTGGCCAAATTGCAGCCCATTTTAGCAGAATTTACTTAATGTGTACAGCTGCCAATTGTACATTTTCTGACAATCTGACCCACATACTGGTTAACTAACCAGTTGGTTGAAGGAGCGTGAATATTGCACGAGTTGCGTAGCAACGAGTGCAACATTCTAAGCAACTGAAACCAAAGAGTAAGTTAACAGATTTATTAGACATGCTTTCAATCATGAAAATAGAAAAGAATCGAGTCATGAATTTGAATCTTACCGGTAATATTAGTAAAAAACAGATTGGTTGTCATGACAACCCCACTAAATCACTAGTGAAAAAAGTTGACTAAAACATTAAAGTGGCTAAGGGAGTTATCAACACAGATTAGGGAGTAGTGAAGAATCGCCTTGAAAATGCCTCCAGCAACTAAAACAAACCTTCTTATCAGTCCTATCACGATGTTATTTTACTTTTAGCTCTCCCATTTGCTTTGAAAATACAATCCTTTAGTAGCTGTTGCCTCGCTCGTTTCTGCAGCCCCTCCATGGCGTTTGAACTGCGTAGAACTGGGTCACAATATGCTAATAAGTTTGAGGAGAACTGTCACTCTACCTCAAATTGAAATATGACCAGTGTTATACTTATTTTTGTGTTCTCCCTAGCTGATTCACTTTTGTATTAAATTTATTATTTAGCCTTTCATCCACACTTTAAAAAATGAGTTAGAAAAATTTGTCGTTTGTTTACACACTGGCCAAACTGGGTGAATGACTGGATGACTCCTATGACCTACAAATAATGATATAATATTCCATTAATGTTTCTGGTCTATCTATAGTTGCCTTGGTGATCTTTATGTTGTCATTACACCTGATTTAAAGTGTTTATATATTTGTCACCTTATAGTACTTAATACAGACTCAACATTATAATTAGGGATAATCTAATATTGTTAATGAGACTTAACTATTGTTATGATCATTATTATTCATGTTTGGGTGTCCTTGGGTATCCTTGGACGCTTGCCATAGAGGAAATATGGGTTAGGGGTGTATATTTGTAACACTACCCAAGGCCAATGATCTTGCCCAGGGTATAGAGATGAAGAAATAGGAGAAAGAGACAGAGAAAAAGAGACAGAAAGGCACTTTATGGTCTTATCCAGGAAATAGAGATTGAAAAAAGGGAGAGAAAGACGAGAAAAAGAGACAGAAAGGCACTTTATGATCTTATTCAGAAAATAGAGATGGAGAAAAGGAGAAGACAGAGAAAAAGAGACAGAAATGTACTTCATGGTCTTTTATTCTACGTGCCTCCCTCTTGAGAGGTGCTGTAAGTGGGGTGCAATAAAACTATTCATATAGTATGTGTATGTATATGAACTACTTTGTCACAAAGTCGGCTACTTTTTTCAGATTTACACATGATACATTTGTGATTACACATAAAGTGTTATGCCCATGTAATGAATATAGAATGGAACTCGTCTGCAATAATAAACAAATTATTGGACTTGATTTGAATCCTGAAGCGCTCTGTGACGAGTCTCATCCAATAATTTTTGTATTATTGCCGGCTCGTTCCATACTCGCTATATATATGCTCCAGCATCAATCAAATTCATATTTCATGCTTTACATACATATGTTTAAGACGTAAAGATTGTAAATATATCATTGAACTTTAAAACAGATTAACAACTTAAACATATTCTTTATTTTACCAATGTTGTAAACATGCTTCTTACTATGGCTGGTATAAATGTTAATTAACGCTAATTATCGCTCAGTTACTAATGACTGAAGCAGAGTAACCTAGGTAAGGGTGCTGTTATTAAGGCTATTAATTGAGCGTGAACCCTGGGGTGCGGTGCAGCATGACTGGGGACGGACTTGGCATGAGGCACCGCTGGCTCAGGAGGAGAAGAAGGAGGAGAAGGAGTATGAACAATTGGGTCAGATCATCAGAAAGTGTACAATTGGCAACTCTTCACACTTCGAAAGTTCTGCTAAATTAGACTGAAAAGGGATAAATACTAGACAAATCTGAGTATATTTGGTCATGTGTTGAATATGAATATCTTGTTGGTTATGGTGAACTGTGTTTTGAACCTAATTTTTGTATTGAATTTGGGTTATTTAAGAAAATTGGTGAAGGCGAATTGTACATTAAGTTTTTCTGGCGATCTGACCCATCTGTGGCTTGAGAAGCACTTCCTCGCTTTGTGTAAGGCTTGTGTTTAGCAATATTACTTTTTGGGTCGGGCGTCAGAAAAATGTACAATTTGTCTTCACCAACTTTCTCAAATAACCCAAATTTAAGACAAGAATCATATTTATGATAACATAGCTATTCACGGAAATTAGCCTAATATCGAATAGACGAAGAAACATACATTTGTATTGTTTAGGCTGTATAATAAAATCAATTACTACATAGAGTCAGATTTTCGGAAAATGTACAATTCAACTTCACCAACCTTCTCAAATAATCCACATTTCAGATGAAAATAAAGCTCAAAATGCAATTCAACTAAGCCAAAGAGATTACCAGAATCAATGCAGTGCCGAATATATTCAAATTTACCTAGTATTCACCAAATTGCAGCCTAATTTAGCAGAATTTACTAAATGTGTACAGCTGCCAATTGTATATTTTCTGAAAATCTGACCCACATAGAGCCATTCACATGAATACAAACACAATAAGTTCAGATTCTGATACTGATGTTGAAGAACAATGCATCTATTCTCCACAATAATATGCGTCCTCTGGATGGCGCCCAAACACCCCGCACCTCTCCCTCTTCTTTACTCTCCCCCTCCCCGCTTTCTCTGCCTCTGCCTCTCTCCCCACCTCCCACATGCTACACCCTCTCCTCCTCTTTTCCCTCCCTCTTTTCTCTGTTACTCATACCTTTTTTCCCTTCACTCCCCCTCTCCGATTCCCCCACCCTCTCCCTCTTCTTGACTCTCCCCCTCCTAACCCTAAGGAAGGACCCGTGGCAAATTGAAAGCATGACGTCATTACGTTTTAATTCAAATTCTTTTTTAGTTTCCGGCGGCTTTCACAGGCTATAAACAGAATGTGGAGATCCATGATTAAAAAAGGCTTCAAAATCACATTTTCATCCCAGATACCTTCACAAACCACATTTATTGTCCTCCGGAAAGGGTCGACGGACCTGTACAGAGCAGAAAAACGGCTGGTAAAATCCCAGATTCCAAGAACATTGTACAATTTTCTGACTTCTTTCTTCCAACTTGATACAACACTGAACCTATGGGCAAACACCCTTAGATTCTTACAACATAATCCACCAAAAATCTCCATTTCACGTTTATTATATAGATAACCATAGGCAATGTTAGCCAACTAATCACGTATTTCTGTCACTAATCGTTTCATTCCACATTCCACCTCATACCTATCATCACCATTTATATCCTTTCCTATAATTGTGACTGTAGCAAGTGCTATAATGTTACCTCCTTTGTCATTAGTTAACTTAAACCATGTCTAATGTAACCACGTACCCTCCATATATTAACATTTATGTACAACCAAACACACCCGTAGTGGATGATAGTGTTCAATATGTGATGCGTTTTAGGAAAATGAGTCATAAGTCGCAAAAAAATGGATTTTGAGATATCATCATATTTGAAAAGATGAGATCAAGGGGATTCCAATGATAGTAAACAGTCTTATCATCTTATAAGTATTTTTAGATTTTAAGTTTGATATTTTCGTTTTTGAAAAAAAGTTTCCAATATTTCTTGGGGTCAATAAACAGTAAAGTAAATAAATATAGTCCATATAAGGACCTTTAAAACGAAAGGATATATTACATAGATTGTCCTGAAATTTGAAACATCGGTTGATATAAGTCTAGGTGATGAACTCCCCAAAAATCAGAACATTCCAATAATGTGATCTTGTGAAAAAAACACTTTGAAAAATATAAATTTTGCGACTTATGACTCATTTTCCGGGAACACATCACATATGTGAATGAGTCAGATTTTCAGGAAATGTACAATCATCAGCTCTACACATTAGGTAAATTTTGCTAAACTAGACTAGAATATTATTTATGCTATGCATATCTGAGTAATGTTGGTATTGTATTGATTAAACATACTTCTTCCTTAGCGTTAAACTGCATTATAAACATATTTTTCTCTTAGATTTGGATTGTTTGAGAGGATTGGGGAACGTGAATTGTACATTGTTTTCGAAATCTGACCCAAATACTATCCTAAATAACAACCTGTCAAAAAGAATCAAATCATTATTTCAAAACTGTTTACAGCTCCAACTAGCAAAACACATACAGTACATGAAATCTTTCAAATGTAATTTTTTTTTTTTAAACAAAAAAAATGTCTTAATGAGCAGAAATACTTTCTTTCTCCAAGTTCTTTTGGCACAACTGTGGAAGCTAGTATTATGTCCATATACGCGGTATATTGTACCATGTTTTTGTCCTGGGGCTAAGGCGTTACAAATGTATAATAGGGGATTTGTATAGCCGCCATTTTAAATCTTGATTCGCATGGAATCATGGGACTAATGGTACAGTGTAAAATTTATAGAAAACATGCCATGTTCAGCATGGAACATTTATTGGTACTAACTATAAGAAATCCCTGTGTTATACAATTTCCATAACACAAGTCTACATCTTTCCCATCATGCATTTGGTTTTCATAGATCATTTACACAAGCTCAGATATTGGTGAAAATATTCTTGCAATTTTGGAAAGAAATGTTGCCAGATATTTGTATGACAGATTTAATCAGAATCCATCCCAGAATGCACTGTGGTAGACATGCGCAGTGGCACATGCAACTCCCCTATTGGCATATCTACACATTTAGTAAATTATGCTAAATTAGCCAAAAACATGAGCATCATATGTATATATATATGATTATTTGGTGTTGCGTCGATTAAGAAAGTAAGTTACGTTATGTTCAAAACTGAATGTTGAACCTCAATTTTGTTTTTAAAGTTGAGAGGTTTAGTGAAGGCCAACAGGGGATTTGGAAGTCCGCCATCTTGAATATTGATTCGCATAGAATTATGGGAGGTATATGTCAGTGTAAAAGCTATGGAAAACATGTTATATTCAGCGTGGGATATTTAACAGTGATCTCATGTAAATAGCCATACAACTGTGTTTTACAGGATTCAATGAAACAAGACTTTATCTTTCCCATCATGCATTTAATTTGTATAGATCATTTACACAAGCAATGATTGGGGAATTGGGGAAAAGATCCTCGATAAAAACGTTGTGAAAATATTTGTCTATCAGATCTGAATTGAATCTATCCCAGTATGCACTGTAACAGGCATGGGCAGTGGCACATACAAATCCCCTATTGTACATTTTGGGACGCCCTATGATGAAGTGTCTCTAATACCGGAGTTGCATAGCTGCCATTTTGAATCCTGATTCGCATGGAATTATGGGACTAATCGTACAGTGAAAAATCTAAAATCTATAGAAAACATGCCATGTTCAGCATGGACTATTTATCTATGTTCTAATGTCAATATCTATGTGTGTTATACATGTTTCCATGACACAAGTCACCATCTTTCCCATCATGCATTTGGTTTCCATAGCTCATATACACAAGCTATAATATTGGTAAAAACATTCTTGCAATTTTCAATAAAAATGTCGCCAAATACTGCATGTCAGATTTAATCAGAATCCATCCCAGGTTGCACTGTAACAGACATGCGCAGTGGCACATACAAATCCCCTATTGTACATTTAGGGACGCTCTAATTGTGTGACCTATATCTCTAACATGAGTGTAATGTGTCTGTTACCTTCCACCTCACCTCCCCCATTATCGCCCAGGTCTACTGTAGAGAGACGACTTGCTAGATGTTCCGCATTGTGCTGTTAAACTCCTTTCTCAGCTCAATCGACCAAAATAATTGTCCTCAATTCTGTCTTTCTTTGATCCTTACTGCGGTTGAAAGATAACATTCGTATTTCTTATGTGGGTCAAATTTTCAGAAAATGCACAATTCACCTTCACCAATTCTCTGGAATAGGCCAAATTTCAGACAAAAATAAAGTTCAAAATACAGTTCAACCTAACCAAACAAGTTGCTAGAATCGATGCAATGCTGAATATACTCGAATTTACCTAGTATTGACCAAATTGCAGTCTAATTTAGCAGAATTTACTAAAATTGAATGTGTACAGCTGCTAATTATACATTTTCTGAAAATCTGACCCGTGTTCTTCATGAACGTATTAATGCTGTACTTTTAGTTAACGTTAGTAAAAAACAAAATATGTTCTACATGTTCCTCCATTCTTTTCAAATCCATCGAAAAGTCATTGGACCTATTTTTTTTAGGAATCTGTCTGTTTATTTTGCTAAAGGGTCTCTAAAACCTCCTCATTTGTATCTGGAGGAACGACCTAAATCCTTTCTTATGATGACTTTACTTATTATTGCTCATCACTGGCAGTTTTTGCTCTGATGATTTGCTCGGCCGATTCAATTTCAAATTCTTGTATAAACATATAGCAGTAGCAGAATATTGATAAATTCAGTCTTATAGGTGATAATATAAGTAGATTTAGTAAGATTGTGTTTGTCATAATAGCTGGGAATGCTACTTTAACTGTATTTGGGTCAGATCTTTAGAAAATGTACAATTCAACTTCACCAATCTTCTCAAATAACCCAAATTTCAGACGAAAATAAAGTTCAAAATACAGTTCAACCTAACCAAACAGATTGCTAGAATCAATACAATGCGGAATATACTCGAATTTACCTAGTATTGACCAAATCTAGCAGAATTTACTAAATGTGTGGAGCTGCCAATTGTACATTTTTTGAAAATCTGACCCATTTAGCAATTAGGGTAGAAATATATAATTAAGGATTTGTGCGCCTCTTGATATACTATTGCCATAGATTCCCTAACAAAATACTAACTACGCCAGTATATAGTTATTTTTGACGAGTACAAATGTGAATAATACATCAGTTTCCGCTTAATTCCTTTAGATGTGATTTCTAAATACTAGTGAGCCTCTAATTACCTAATTATGTCAACACATACACTATATGTATATCCGCACCTTGCAGGTGTAGACTATTCAGTCAAAAGTACATCAAGGCAAATAATAACAATTATCTTATAAGCAAATATATGTGTTTCTTTCTGAGAGAAATGGGCCATTTTTTCATCGGTATATCGGGGGCTGCATATAAATAAGATAATTGATTAATGAAAAACGTTAGCACTGTTTCTTTATAATATTGTTCCGATAAATAAGTAAATAAGATAAATGAATAAAAACCACTAGCTACCCGAACAATTTCTAAAAAAAAAGTCGGAAATCAATTTTAAATATTTTAATCATTCTGGGAACAGATTGAAGACCCCCAAATCATTGATCAAAAACAAATCAAGAAATATGCATCCAAGAACTCCATATGGTCTGACGAATTTGTTATAGATTAACTCTTTAGATTCACAGAGTTTCAAACATATTGTATTATTCCAACACGTCATATTATGTTATATAATTATGATCAAAAAAGAAAAGAAATACTACAGTAGAACCTCTCTATTGAGACCACCCTTGGGACTGAACGATTTGTGGTCTCATAGCGAGGTGTTCTCTAGAGGGGCTAATTTAATAAGAGGAAAGCAATTTGGGACTGAGAGAAACTGGTCTTAATAGAGGGGCGGTCTATATAGAGAGGTGGTCTTAATGTGAGGTTCCACTATAGTAGTTAGTCACTTCCGGTCATTAACGGAAGTGGTATTGTCAACTGGTTAAAATAGAACACGTCCCCTTTAAGCAATCATCGCATTGAAATACAAGTCTTCAAATTCAAATTTCAACCCATGTTCAAAAAACCAAAGTGCTGCAATCAATGTGTTATAATCTTTAGACACTTATATCATAATTATGAGATACAGAAACTAGTGGGATATCACTGATCATTGTGATCTCTCAATATTTGAAATATTCTACTGTGGCATACTATTATGAAGCAACTGAATTTGCTGTGGCCACGTTGCCTATAATACCCAATAGGGGATTTGCATAGCCGCCATTTTGAATCTTGGATTCGCATGGAACTATGTGATTAATGGTACAGTCTAAAATCTATAGAAAACATGCCATGTTCAGCATGGGATATTTATTATTGATCTAATGCCAATATCCATGTCTTATACATGTTTCATAACACAAGCTTCCATCTTTCCCATCATGCATTTGGTTTTCATAGATCATTTTTAATAGCTAATAAGTTATATCCGTAAAGGCTGAGGTCAATTACAGTGTGAGGCATTTTACTTCTTCTGACGCACACATGGCCGATTTGGCCCCCGATTGCCCTTACGATTTGGGTCTCATAATGAATCTTAGCATTTCATTTCAAATCCTGGTTTATGTTTTTGAAATAACATAAACCATGTTTGGAAATGAAATTTTAGGATTCACAAGGAGACCCAAAATCGTGGGGCTATAAGGAGCCAAATTGGCCATGTATGCGTCAGCCTTAATGACTTAAGACATACCCCACGCAAAACAGTCGGCAACGACTCAAACGTCAACTAAGATTACATTATATAAAAATTATATAATGTAATACAAGAAGACAAACAGAAACAAATGTTTATAATAGTAAGGATACTAACCAGACCGAATCTGTCGTTTCTTCTGTTTGCTAATGTTAAAACAATGTGTTTTATTATACTTTTTCCCTGAGGAAGGACAACTGAAGTCCGAAACGTTGGAAATAAAAAAAGTCACCACCTATATACGCATTTTCGTCAATGTTGACTCTCAGATATAATATAATTAATGGGTGATAATTGATATTTAATGATGTTACACAATGTTACGTAATATTACATAACAGTTTTCCCACCTTATAAAAAAAATTATTATATTTTTCAGCTTCTCATAGGATATGTCTCTTCGGCGGCATTTGGGACAGGTATAGTACCTACTTCACATATCTCTATAGTAATCACATGTAGTAATTTACACTCTTTGATCATGATATTACTCTGTCAGATCTCTTGTTTTTTAGGAATATTGAATAGTTATTGAGAAGATATTATTTAGTTTTGAAAGTTGGAAACCCGACACAAAGTAAAGATATTATTAAATCATCAATTTGTGGTAATATTGTAGTTTGAGTTTAGAAATAATGGTAATGCTCTTTAAAATACTGTACGTAAATTGTAGTACATATTAGGGAGGTTCTGAAAGCAAATCTATTGCCATTACGTAACCGTATCCGTATCTACTTTGTGAATTACGTCGCATTTTTATGTATAACAAATACATTGTGAGATGAAACATTGCTTGATATGATACGTTACGTTTTTTTCCGCCATGTTTTGCTGAACCTCTTTCTTTCCATGTATGTTTGTTTATCAGAGATACGGATACGTTTACTTGCTGAACCTCCCTATTAACTACATTGTAGGTTATTACACCATGCATTTAATGTACGTGGAATGAAAATAATAGGGAGATTTAGCAACCACAACGCACCAACACAACACTTAACGTATCCACTAACCATTAGTACATTATTACTTTTGAGGTTGAGGCCTGCAATGCAGATGCCCTCAGCCTAGCACCTCTCAAGATATCCATACAGCGGTAGTAAATAGTTAGTGGATGCGTTAGTGTTGCGTTGGTGCATTGTGGCTGCTAAATCTCCCTATTTTCATATACGTCACATGTGCATGTGTGATAAAAAAAAATATGAAAACAATGTTTGGGGTTTTAAAGAGGGCTTCAATTGAACTGACACATCTTTCTTATTCAGGAAAAAAACCAGGCTCAGGTTGGAATCAAGTTGAAGTATTGTTTGATCTTCAATGCTATCTACACTATTCAGCCTCATTGCCCTCTTTCCATGCTTTATCTCTACCTGTCTCCCATATGTGATGTGTTTCAGGAAAATGAGTCATAAGTCGCCAAATTGATACTTTTTAAAGTGCTTTTTTGCACAAGATCACATTATTGGAATGTTCTGATTTTTGGAGAGTTTGTCACTTATAGTTATGTTAATCGATGTATCAAATTTCAGAACAATCTATGTAAGAGATCCTTTACTTTTAAAGGTTCTCATATGGACTACATTTAGTTACTTTACTGTTTAGTGACCCCCAGAAATATTGCAAACTTTTTTTTTCAAAAACGAAAATATCAAACTTAAAATCTAGAAATACTTATAAGATTATTAGACTGTTTACTATCATTGGAATCGGCTTGATCTCATCTATTCAAATATAGTGGAATCTCAAAATCTATTTTTTGCGACTTATGACTCATTTTCCTGAAACACATCACATAATTATGTGATCCGTTTTAGGAAAATGAGTCACAAGTCGCAAAATATAGATTTTGAGATATCACCATATTTTAACAGAGGAGATCAAGCCGATTCCAATCATAGTGAACACTAGGGTACCTAATGAGTGTTTCTATATTTTAAGTTTTATATTTCTATTTCTGAAAAAAAAAAGTTTGCAATGTTTTCGAGTGGGTAAATGGATTCATATGATTATATTTATTAAACCCCTAAAGATCAGAACATTCCAATGAAGAAATCTTGAGAAAAAGACACTTTGAAAGGTATAAAATTTGCGACTTGTGACTCCTTTCCCTGGAACACATCACAAATATCTCAACTTTCCCCTTGAATGACACAAAAGAAGAGTAGGAAATAACACTCGTTATTTTGTACTTTTAGAATAGAAAATAAGACTTGCTAATAGGGGATTTGCAGGTCTCACTGCGCATGTCTACTGCAGTGCATGCTGGGATGGATTCTGATCAAATCTGACATTCGAATATTTGGCAACATTGTTATCGAAAATTGCAACAATGTTTTCAGCGATATCATAGCTTTTATAAATGATCTATTAAAACCAAATGCATGATGGGAATGATGTAGACTTGTGTTATGGAAACATGTATAACACATGGATATTGACATTAGAGCATTGATAAATAGTCCATGGTCAACATGGCATGTTTTCTATAGATTTTATACTGTACCATTAGTCCCATAATTCCATGCAAATAAAGTTTCAAGATGGCGTCTATGCAAATCCCCTATTGTCACTTTCAGAGTTTTACTCTTTTGTGCCTTTTCTTTGCCTCGATCAAGTCTGCTCTCCTTCCCTATCTTATAATAGGGAGATTTAGCAACCACGATGCACCAACACAACACTAACGCATTCACTAACTATTTGTACGTTATTATCATTGTGGGGATATCTTGAGAGGCTTGCAATGCAGATGCCCTCGGCTTAGTGCCTCTCGAGATATCCCCATGGCAGTAGTAATGTACAAATAGTTAGTGGATGCGTTACTGTGGTGTTGGTGCGTTGTGGTTGCTAAATCTCCCTAATATATCCTCTTGTGATGCGATGTACATACATGATATGAGGAATTATCCTTAATCTCAAGGCTTTAATTACCCATAATAATGCTAGTTGCCGTATATATTCCATGCTTCGCAGACCTCTCACTATCCGATCCCAGATTAAGCCCTGATCTATCATTGCCCGCTGAAAGGGTTTAATAAATTGCAGCATGTTTTGACTACAATCTGTCCCAAGTTGCCCTTTATTCTCAAGCTTCGATTCCCTTTTCTTCAAGCCAGCGTTCCTTTAATGCCCTTATCTATTGGCTAAATTTAATGCATTAATTTGTAATTAATCACAGTTTAATAAGTCACCTTTCCATAGCATCTCACACTCCCCAAACAGTCAGCTTTAGGCATTAGAAGTCGAGAAAGAAAGAAAGAAATATTATTCTTGGACTTTCTAAAAGACATTGCTCGGTAAGTCCAAGGACTTGCAATGCAAGAACAACAAATCGCTCGTCAGAAAGTATTTCAGGCTCAGATTTGAGGGGGTCCGTCCAAACTGAGGGGGTCCGTCCAAACTGAGGGGGTCCGTCCAAACTGAGGGGGTCCGTCCAAACTGAGGGGGTCCCTCCAAACTGAGGGGGTCCCTCCAAACTGAGGGAGTCCCTCCAAACTGAGGGGGTCCCTCCAAACTTAGGGAAAACTTCTCTCTCCAAACCACAACACGCCATTACAGAGGAACCTCGCATAAAAACCACCTCTCTATAGGGACCACCCCTCTATTAAGACCAGTTTCTCTCAGTCCCGAATGGCTTTCCTCTTATTAGATGAGCCCCTCTAATGAGACCACCTCGCTATAAGACCACAAATCATTCAGTCCCAAAGGTGGTTTCAATATACAATAGAGAGGTTCCAAGGTCAGGCCAGCAACATGTAGCACGTTTTAATTATGGTTAAACTAATCTCAGGTGCTACACAGGGCATAGAGGTGACACCAAAAATTCTAAGAATTTCTCTAAAAGAAAAACAGGACATCAGGCAGGACTTGTACTGGGAATGTTGAGATAAGAAAAAACAAAATTTTGCCTGCGAATGGATATTTCGTTACACCAGGATTAATTACAAATTAAACTTAAATAATCAGTTATTAACGATAAATTAATCATTAAATAGCAAACATAAACGTGCTTTTGTTAGTGGCCAGATCTATCATTTACTACAGACGATGACCCTCCAACTAAAACTCAACTTGGTCAAGGAGAAGGTGACCAATATGGCGTCTACGGACAAGCAGGGTCTGTACCAGGACTAGAAGGAGAACCAGGAGCAGGACCACCAGGACCAACAGGACCAACAGGACCAACAGGACCAACAGGACCAATAGGTATTGGACCAGGACCTGCAGGACCAGGGCCAGGTTTTCCAGTAGCTAAAGGACCCATGCCAGATGAAGGAAAAAGAGGACCAGTTGGACCAATAGGTCCACCAGGACGTCCAGGACCAAGCAAACCACTACCAGTAGGGCCAGGTTTTCCAGTAGCTCCAGGACCCATGCCAGATGCAGGAAATAGAGGATCACTAGGACCAGTAGGACCAGCAGGACCAGGACCTGCAGGACCAGGTCAATCATATTTACCTCCTTGCAATACAGGCACTATATCAAAACTTGTGTTTATGTATTTAGGTTAAGTTGGGTTTCATGGGTAAATACACTATGGGGTTTGCATGTGCCACTGCGCATGTTTGTTACGGTGCATCCTGGCATGGATTCTGATGAAATCTGACATACAAATATTTGGCAACATTTTTATCTAAAATTGCAAGAATGTTTTCATCCATATCAGGGCTTTGTTGCACAATGAAAGTCCACGAACGTGCAGCCTAGGAATTAAATCGTTGTAGATCTTTGGTTAAGAACGACCAGGATTGGAAAAGATCAGACTCTGTTGCACAAGGGCCCGTCATAACTGTGCACGTTCTCAAGTTGCACACTCTTGCTCGTACGTATACATACAATACGGTAATGATGATCAGGAAACCTGTATACACCAGAGGAATTCCTTCTTATGACATCACTACCCATGGTCTTTTCCAACCTTTAGCCCAAAATAGTCAGTTGAAAACAGTGCTCACCCACTCAACCACTCTCTTTTGCTGTTGGGTATACAATTAAAATCTGACCCAATTGTCAATTGCCTGCTCATGTCCATGTCTGTTCGTTCTTTCTGCTACTGACGAGAATCTGTTGCACAACAATTTCGTGGGTTCACGTTCGTACATAATCGTGAGAACATAGACAAATATCTGGGTGAAAATGGTGTTGCACAAGCTAGTAACGAACAGACTTAGGACAACCCTTAGGGTTGTCCTAAGTCTGTTCGTTGCCATTTTGGGCACATATATAGATAATCTATTTATTAATTCCAACAGATTAATTAATAAAAACAATATTGTAACTGTTTGCAAAGTAATTAACGATTTTTAACAACATTTAGCTATTCGTTGGAATGAAGCCTGCTCATTGCTATTCACTCCTGTTTGTTCTTGCCTGTTCCCTCAAAATAATGTCCACTATAGTGAGTGCCTGTGTTGCAAGCCATGCATAAATCATATGTGTGGATGACTGTGTGAGTGGGTGAGTGGATGTATACATGTGTGCATGGGGGGTTTGATTGTTGTGTACATATGTGGGTAAGATCCAATTAAAACTTCCTATTAAAGGTTGGAATAGACAAGGGTAGTGATATCATAAGACGGAATTCCTCTGGATTATACTGGTTACCCATTGGTACCGTATTATATATAAAGGTACAATGAAGAGTATGACACTTAAGAACGTGTAGGAGTAGGAAAGAGTAGGATCAGCCCTTGTGCAACAGAGCCTACTCTTTTCTACTCTTAACTGTTCTTAACCAAAGATCAACCACGATTTAACTCCTTGGTTGCATGTTCCTATAAGTCATAATATAAGTAACTCTTGTATAAACATATAACAGTAGCACAATATTGATGAAGCCAGTCCTATAAGTCATAATATGAGTAACTCTTGTATAAACATATAACAGCAGCAGAATATTCATAATAAGTCATAATATAACTAAAATTGGTAAAATATTATTTGTCACAATAGCTGAGCCTGCTGCTTTAACATAGGACAGAGTGCATTCACAGGATGCAATCAAGGAGATACACGTTGTCATTACCTATAGTTACAATACACACACCTTTCCAGGTCTCACTCCACAACAAACATGGGTCAGATCATCAGAAAATGTACAATTCACCTTCACCAATTTTCTCAAATAATCCAAATTCAAGACAGAAATGAAGTTCAAAACACAGTTCTCCATAGCCAAAATGATATTCATAATCAACACAATACCATGTAAATTCAAATAAAGCCCTTTTCAGTCTGATTTAGAAGAAATGACTAAAATGTGTAGAGGTGCCAATTGTACATTTTCTGATGATTTGACCCATATGGTCTGGATGTAGACGAGTATGCCAAGAATGACAGTTCAGTTATAATGACATTCCAAATAAAATGGCATGAATGTAGCTGGGGTATAATGGCATTCCATCATGGTCATGTTTATTTATATATCATTATATAAATATGTAGGCTATATAAAACACTACCTTTAGATGAAGACTCAATACCCGTATAGAACTCATTATATGGGTCACATTTCCAGCAAATGTACAATTTGGCAGCTGTACAATTTAGTAAATTCTGCTAAATAAGGCTGCAATTTGGTCAATACTGGGTGAATTCAAGTATATTTGGCATTGCATAGATTCTAGCAATCTGTTTGGTTAGGTTGAACTGTATTTTGAACTTTATTTTCGTCTGAAATTTGTGTTATTTGAGAGAATTGGTGAAGGTGAATTGTGCATTTTCTAAAAATCTGACCCATATACCATGAGTACAGGAATGCACATACACAACAATTTATACAGGGCGCATATATACATACATATATACATACAGTTGTATGAATAATATACACATACATAATTGTATGCTCATTTCTTGTATACTGAAGATATCTGATCCGTTTTAGGAAAATTATTAGTCGCAAAAACTGGATTTTGAGATATCATCACATTTGAAGAGAGATCAAGCTGACTCTAATGATAGTACACACTGGGATACCTAATGAGTGTTTCTATATTTTAAGTAAAAAACCACTTCGAAAAATATCAACTTTGCGACTTGTGACTCATTTTCCTGGAACACATCACATATAAATAATGTACAATATACATGTAATTGCCATGTACCCTTAACAATGTATACAGTTCGTCTTATCAACGGGAAAGTCTTCAATGTTGATTATTTACACTGTTTTATTTGTAGGCTTCCCGTCAGCAAATCAGACTACCAATTACTAAGCACTTTATGTAGAGATGGTTTATTACATTATATAGATTCAGATTTCGTGTGAATATCTGATAGGAGTGTTTCATTTGACGAATGAAACGCATACATCCTGAATTCAGCTTATACACTTACATAAACTTGGTTATTTCAACCCCAATGCTAGTACTGCTAGTACTTAATCTGTAAATACGCAATTGCAAATAATACAAATGCTTCTTCGTTCCCGACAATAAAGCTGTTTCCTAATTTCCTTAATTTCCCTAATCATTTCTTTCCACTATACTGAAATGCATACATTACCTGCAGATTTAAGGGTGGTCTCCACTGGCTGCAGTAAGCTCTGCGGTAAGCTCTGCGGTAAACCTTGCGATGGTGCTGTGATAGTGAGAAGTGGTGAGGTCCTGCCTACATGGCCAGTGATCCATGTAAGGAGGATTTCATCATTCAGAACCACCTACAGAACCAGCACAAACCATCGCATGGCTTGCCGCAGAGCATACCGCAGCCAGTGGAGACCTCCCTTTTATCACTTATAACTATACAACATTGTGGCACACATTCAAATACTTCTATTCCAGTAAGAAAAGTGAACTTTAAGGCGGGAGCACACTAGCTGTGATATGCCTTGTGATAGGTTCTGCAACAGGCATCTGCAATAGAAATGACAAAATTTGATCTTGGAGTGTAGTTTATCGCAGACGTTTGGGTCCCTTTGTGACAGCCTCTGCAATACCCTTAAGGCGGGAGCACACTAGCCGCGATTAGCCTCGCAATAGGCTTTGCAACAGGCATCTGCAATAGAAATGAAAGTATTCAATCTTGGAGAGCAGGGTATCACAGACGTCTGGGCCCCTTTGCGACAGGCTTGGCAATAGCCTTTGCAACAGGCCTCACGATAAGAAATCTATCACCGTCTATCACAGAAATATTAGACATGTTTAATACTTGTTGGTGATAAGCATGGCATCGCAAACGTCACCATCCTATTGCAATCAATTGCAAAGCTCTATTGCCGAAGTGTGGCGTCGTTTGCAACAGGTATTCCCGATGAGCTCTACAATAGCCTAACGTGAAAGCCTGTTGTGAAGCCTATCGCAAGACTTATTTCGCCTAATGTGGTGCCAGCTTTAGTCATGTGCCTCATGTTTAGAAATGCATCGCCATCTATCGCAGAACATGTTTGATATTTGTTGGTGATAAGAATAGCATCGCAGACGTCACCATGCCTTTGCGATTAGTTGTGAAGGTCTATTGGGAAGGTGTGGTGACGTTTGCAAAGCTTTTTGTGAGGCTTATTGCTGCTAGTGTGGCGCCATCTGTAACAACACTTGACAATACTCTTCTCCCTGCATACAGTACTAGCCTTACACCAACACTAGGACAACCTGAACTCACAATCATATGAAGATTGAATAATGTTCCTTTATTAATGCTTTCATTGGAAAACAGGTTATTGAGAATCGAGAGAATGATACTTTTGCATATCACTTTTGATGTCAATAGCATGTATAATTTACTTCATTAGAATAACCAGAGATGAAATAGGTTAGCCTGTATCCAAGTGTGTTGCATTTTTACAAATTATAAATGTTCATAAGTGATATATTATATGAGTACGTTTGAGGTAACTCTTAACCTATGCTAGTCTTTACTGCATTCACATGTACCTACAATAAAATAACTGTGTAGTTTGAATATGTTTACAAATGTTATAGTCCATTGATTTTTAATCATGCAGGAGGTGGAGGAGGAGCAGGAGGAGCAGGAGGAGCAGGAGGAGCAGGAGGAGCAGGAGGAGCAGGAGGAGGCGGAGCTGGAGGAGGAGCAGGAGTAGGAGCAGGAGGAGGAGCAGGAGGAATAGGACCAGGAGCAGGAGGAGGAGGTGGAGCAGGAATAGGACCAGGATCAGGAGGCGGAGGTGGCCCTGGAGTAGGAGGCGGACCAGGCAGACCAGGAGGTGGTGGAGGCGGGGCAGGAGGCGGAGGCGGAGGCGGAGATGGAGGTGGAGGTGGAGGTGGAGGTGGGGCAGGAAGCGGAGCAGCCTTGAGTTGCCCAGACCCGATAGATCTATGCTTTGTTCTTGACAGTTCTGGCAGTGTCAAGATAGAAGGGTGGAATCAGATGATAGCCTTTGTCAACAGCATCATCGATACACTCTTTATTTCATCCAAAGATGTGAGTAGTACCGGGTTCTCCACCAGTGTTATAACTTGAATATATTGAGAATATTTTGATATTTGAAAACTTGTATTGCTGTATTATATAGCCAATTAAAGGTGTGATCTCCAGCAGTTTGGAGGTTCCCAGCCCATTTAGTTGTTGTTACAGTCTTCTGATGTCCTGTAACAATGTCATCTCAGTCATAGACTGTCAATGATTCTCTACCAAATTACAGTGAAGGTTTTCAATTAAAATAAAAGGTATGCAACATCGTAATGTAACAATAATGGCTCACTCGATGACATCTGATAATTCTCATTAATTTGATATCATGTAATACAGTACAGATCTATAGGGTATGATAGATATTGGAGAACTATTCTACAGGAAGTAATTAATAGAGACTGGAGGCTTTGAATCTTGGGATCCGACTGCAGAGTTTATTATGGTATAAGACTCACCTGAGTGGTAATATCCATGTGTCCTTCATTCATTAGTTAACATATATCTGTGTATGTACTCTGTTCTTACCTGATCCTCCTTACAGTAGACTTGCACAATACTGCGATTAATTAATTTCATGAGGGTAATTAGAGTAATTATAGGTCATAGTTATGTAATTAATTATAATGTGGTTAATCACTATGAAATCATAATTGCTAAAGAATTAGTGACCAGGACCTCAGAAACGCATAAATAAATTTAGCGCACATTCTTAGAATTCTGGACATGTAAGACCACTAAACTGTCAAGAGAGGAAAACATTCCAAAACAGAGATCTTGTGATGAAGACTTGTGACACATTTTTCTTTAACACATGACATCCTGTTCTAGAGCCGTATAGGTGTGGTGGTGTTCTTTGACTATGCCACTTTGCCCATCCGCCCCATGGAGTTTACTTCTGCCGAGGAGCTGAAGTCGGCAGTCAGGAAGCTGGACTGGAGGGATGGGTACACAGACACAGCCAGCGGTCTGGAGGAGGCCACCGTAAACTGCTACAGTGAACGGGTGGACAGGCCAGGAGTACCCAACATTGTGGTCGTACTCACAGATGGTAAATAATCCCTTTAATTCTTTTTTCTTTAGAATCTTTATCCTCAGACAAGTGAAATCAAACAGTACTATATTAAGGCACATGTAGTAAACAAGTGACAAGCAATCAGGAAATCTTTATGCTGCATACTCACTTAACATAAGTTACAAACTTTTTCCTTCATTTTTGTTTAATTTTTTTCCAAACCTCCTAAAGATCATTGTACCAAAGTGTTGGAGGATTTTGTCTGGATGATATTTTGTTGTAATATATATGTTTGTTTGCCCAGGCATCCCTAATCCTGACCGTGGTGTGGAGGAGGCAGCAGCTGCGCTCAAAACAGCCGTTGACCTCATCATCGCAGTTGGAGTCGGCAATGAGACTCTGGCAGAGACACTGCAGATCATCTCCAAGAGATTGGATGAAGCTCCTGTGCTGGCGGGCAGGGACTACTTCTTGGCTCCTGACTTCATGGTCCTCCCCACCCTCGTCCAGCAAATCTCCTCTGTGGTCTGTCCCTCTGGTCCTCCAGTCACCCTTCCCCCTACCCCAGGTCCAGTAACCCCAGGTCCAGCAACCCCAGGTCCAGCAACCCCAGGTACTCCGGGACCGGCTACTCCGAGACCGGTCACCCCGGGTCCAGCCACCCCTCCCCCTGTGGATGGACCCTGCCCTAACAACCTGGATGTGTGCTTTATCCTGGACCGCTCTGGCAGTGAGAGGGCGATGGGGTGGAAGATGGTGCAAGATACAGCAATACTGCTCCTTGAGGAATTCATGAAATATAGAACTCCTGTAAGTACACGAGGAGGCTGATACACATTAATTATACACGCATTGCTCTGAGATATGTTATGATACTTTTCAAATGTTTTATTCACAAGAGGCCTTGCTGAGAATGTAGCATGAATACATTTGAAACATCTTGAGACTCTGTATTGAAGATATCTATGCATTTCAGAGGTCATCCTATGGAGTATATTTAACTACTTTACTAGTGATTGACCAATAAGAAAATGTTGTAAACTTTTTGTCATGCATAAAGAAATATAGAAGTATTTATTAGATTCTTTCAAATAACCCAAATTTCAGACGAAAATTAAGTTCAAAACACAGTTCAACCTAACCAAACAGATCAATGCAATGCTGAATATACTCGAATTTACCAAGTATTGGCTAAATTGCAGCTTAATTTAGCAGAATTTTCTAAATATGTATTATTGCCTATTGTATATTTTATGAAAATCTGACCCATATAAGTAGTCAGTGTCAGTGAAGACTCAGTTACAGGTACATTCAGTATTTTCCCTGATACCATTACACCGATAGATTGTTTCATTTTTCTCTCAAGGTGTTCCAAAAGCATATCATCCATACCGTTTCAATATCTTTCAGCCGCAAATAGGTGTGGTGGCATTTGCCAGTGGCAATCTAATATCCCTGGAGGTGGATCTTTCACAGTACGACCTGAGCTCACTGAGAAGTAGAATCATGGCTATAGAGTTTGGAGACAGTTATACCGACATTGCATCAGCCCTACAACTGGTCACTCTCCAATGTTTCAAGCAGGGGTCCAACAGGACAAATGTAGCGGTACTCATCTCTGATGGTTTGTATTCTAAGCTGCATGTATTTCCCACTGGGTTGACTTAACGCAGGGAGGTATATACAGAGGGAGTGGAAGCCAGGTCCCGGTACCCCAATAGTTAAGAATAATGCCACTACAGCTTGTGGTGCTGTGAATCAGGTCCACCCATCCCGACCCCCATCCAATAGCCAATCAGTGTTGAAGCTATTCCTAACTATGCGACTGTAATGGTATTGCTGGGAAAAGGCAATCAAATTTACCTGGACCACCAATGTGTCAAAGATTATATGCTGATGGAACAACTTAGCTGTTGTTTACTGATTTATGATTAAATGATATAGCTAAAAGTGGTTAGCAGGATACTTTGTCTAAATTCAACAGCACCGCAGCGCCACCTGGTATACAATAGCGATAACACAACCCTGACAATCATCGTCCTGTGTGATCAGCCCATGGCTTCCATTCCCTCTGTTTATACCTCTCTGCTTAAAGATACATCCTCAGCTATAAACATACTTACAATATAATTACTTAGTCAAAGATAAACACATTAAAGTCCCCATACCTTCAGTCAATGCCACAGAAATCACCTGAACTGGTTATAGATAATGACTTCTTTATCTAAACTTTGCACAATGTTTCATGTTTTTGGGTTTTTTTTAAACATTTTTATTTCAAGAGACAAATTCCAACAAGTTTCATGCTCATGAATGAAAAATGAAGAGGATTGATTCTTCAAGAATCAATGTTCATGGAGCCTTGTGGCAAAAATATTCTCCATACATATGTGAGCTATGTAAACAAAAACATCTCTTTTCAAATATGCTGATATCTCAAAATCTATTTTTGTGACTTATGACTCATTTTCCAAAAAAAGATTACATATATATATATATGATCAATGATAAGAAGACCAGGATAAAAGGAATTACTGAAAAACCACAAATCTATTTTATATTTTCATTTTGACACTTATAAATCACTTGTTTAATGCTATTTGCAGGAGTGGCGACATTTAACATAGAGCAAATAGAAACATCCATAATGATGCTGCATGGGAGGGCCAGCCAGGTGGGTATATATATAAGGATTTTTATTTCTCATTTTGATACATACATTATAAATTCATGGCATATTGGTATTACTACAACATCTGTATCATCCATTAACAACAATAATAGTTTGTGACCTAATAACTCACTTATTACTTTAAATCAAGAATCATTTTGCTTGTATTCAAAGACATTATTAAATAACAATTTGCTTTAAACAGTTTACACTTGAATATAATTATGAACTTTCACAGGGGTTTTCTTTATACCCTGTTGTTTGTGAAGTATTTGTACTTTTACTCCACTTGCATTTTTAACCTTATGCTTTTTTAATCTTGTTTCTATGACCCTTTACAGGTGGTTGCCATAGGGATCGGTAGTAATATCAGTGTGAGCCAGCTGGAGGAGATAGTCATCAACCCTAATAACCGGGTCCAGCCCGCGTTACACCCGGTGGTCCTCCGTCCTACCAAGCTGGACATGATGAGGCTTGCCATGAACATATCAAACATAGCATGTGATGTAAGTGGTATATTTACTCTTCTCTAAACATTTCCATGCTTACATGCTATTGTAGATTAGAGGTGGTCATTTGACCAGAGCTCCAATAGGTTGGTAGAGAGAGAGATGTCACAAGTCCAGTTGTTGAGGCAAGAAGATTGATCTCTGTCTCCAGTTTAATCAGGCTTATTTACTAACCCCTGGGCACATCCATTAATATACATAAATCCATAAATGGCTTTCATAAAAGGTTTTAACCCACCACCTTCCCCCAGCCGGTCCATTTAACTCTAAATTCTACACTACATCATAACCTATTACAGAAATATGGCGCACACGCAATCAGTACTTAGCACGTTTAATTCAATATGATAGTCACGAGACAGTAAATGTTAACACTGCTTGTAAAAATCTGAATGAGTAAAGTTCTTCAAGAGTAAAATCTTCACTACTGCATGTTACAAATAATTCGCATTACAATATAAATGATGTTGTTGTGTTGTTGTGTTCAAAGCCTGTACTGGCATGCTGAATACTGGTTTTAGATACTGAAGAGTAAAACCCTGCAAGAGTAAAACTTTCACTTCAAATAACTTTGACTACAACAGGAATGATGTACAAATACTAATCTTTTTTTTGACATAAATATGTAATACCCAACAGATTTCTGATAGAGCACGACGCTATACTTATGTTTTTAACAACTGTTTTTATATTTGAAACTGCCCAGGTTACAACCTGTTTACTATTGTTTGTCTTGATATCATGTGTATGCCCGCAAATTGATGTTGTGTAATACTGTCTTTACGTAACTTAATTACATATATTCCTTCAAATGGTGTATCATTTATATTACTGAGATTATCTCTTCTTATCACTAATAACTTCTGCATTTGTCATCTCGCGGAATATGTTCCATAGTATTGTAACACTTTTTTGTAACATCAGGCGTTTCTGAGAATAGCATCAGTGATGTAATGTCCTAAGTCCTGAATAAAGATATTTTATGAATCAAATCAAATCAAATCATGTATTGTTGTGAACGCTGCCTGTACTGGCACGCCGAATACTGGTCTTAATATTGAATATTAATGTGTTAGGAAGTAGCAGATAACTAAGAAATGATGACATGATGACTGGCCGGTAGATCTACCTGCAAAAGCGAATAGAGGACTTTAAGCCCCACTTGGTATATTGCAGAATGTTGAAAGACATCACATTTATTCGAAACACAATCTGTTTTAAAGACAATATACTCTCTTCTCTTCTTACCCTGCAATAGGTGGCTCCAACACCACAGCCACCCAGACCGACCCCACCCCCGGTTGGACCCACACCCAGCCCCAGTCCTGGCGTGCCCACACCCGCCCCCACACCAGCACCCACACAACCCCCACCCCCGGTGACGGATGAGTTCTGTCTGCAGCAGATTGATGTGTGCTTCATCCTGGACAGCTCTGGTAGTGTACAGGAGGACGGATGGCAGGAGATCCTCACCTTCGTCAACACCGTCATCACCAGGCTCATGGTCGATGAAACTGGGGTCAGTTTTTTGTTTTTGTTTTGTTTTTTTATTTAACATATTTATACAGCCATAAGTGATAAGGATATACAAGGCTCACGGGGTCTATTATTTAGCATTGTCCATGATTTTCCGCCAGGGGCTGTTAGGTGCAGTCCTACTACTATAGAAGGAAAGGAGTAGTGCATAAGTAAAGGTAATTAGTAATTAGTGTAGAAGGAAAGATGATAGTTGTTAATCTACATGATAGGATCAGTTATTCTGTCTGTCCGTTTCAACTTGATAATAATGATACCATTTGTGATCCGTTTCAGGAAAACAGTCATAAGTCGGAAAAAATAGATTTTGAGATGTCATTATATTTGAACAGATGACATCAAGCGGATTCCAATAATAGTAAACAGTCTAATAAAATATTAAGTATTTCTAGATTTTTAGTTTGATATTTTCGTTTTTGAAAAAAAATGTTTCCAATATTTCTGGGGTCACTAAACAGTAAATTAACTAAATGTAGTCCATATGAGGACCTTTAAAACGAGAGGATATATTACATAGATTGTCCTGAAATTTGATACATCGATTGACAGACCTATAAGTGACAAACTCCCCAAAAATCAGAACATTCAAATAATGTGATCTTGTAAAAAATACACTTTGAAAAATATCAATTTTGCGACTTATGACTCATTTTCCTGAAACACATCACATTAGAGGACCTAGCATTAGTTATGAAACGCGGCACAGATCTGGATCTGGCCTCTGTGTCCATGCCTTACTATAACGTCAGAAAAAAGTTGAACATTTTCTAATTCGTGTTCCATTCTTGTTAAAAAATATAAACATATAAAGGTTATTTGACCAAGATTATTGAGGTTTTTGCCTGGTTGTTAAATGGCTTCTTAAACGTCTTTATTTGTAGTCGGAGGACCTGCCCAAGTCCTTTCTTGCGGTGTCTTCACTTATTATCGCTCACTTGCAGCTATTTATCTCTCTGTGATTAGACTACAAATTCGTGTTCATAAACATATAACAGCAGTAGTATATTGATAAATCCAGTCCTATAAATCATAATATGAGTAACTCTTGTATAAACATATAACAGCAGCAGAATATTGATAAATCCAGTCCTATAAATCATAATATGAGTAACTCTTGTATAAACATATAACAGCAGCAGAATATTGATAAATCCAGTCCTATAAGTCATAATATGAGTAACTCTTGTATAACTACAACTTACATAGTAAGCTGGTATCTCCATTAATTGGGATGTGTTCCAGGAAAATGGGTCACAAGTCGCAAAATTGATATTCTTCAAAGTCTTTTTATCACAAGATCTCTTTATTGAAATGTTCCGATCTTTAGAGGGTTTAGCACTGTTAGTCATATAAATTAGTGTAACAAATTTCAGGACGTTGTATTAAATTAATTGTTGCGTTTTGATGGCCTTTGTATGGAGTATATTTAGTTACTTTAATGGTAATTACCCTCTTGAAACATTGCAAAGTTCTTTTTTTCAAATACAAAAATATCAAACTTAAGATATAGAAATACTTATTAGGTGCCCCAGTGTTAACTATCATTGGAATCATCTTGATCTCTTTCCAAATATGATGATATCTCAAAATCCATATGTTGCAGCTTGTGACTCATTATCCTGAAACACATCACAAGCTGAGAATAGCATTGTACCAATGGACGCTTATGGAAATAACAATATCAAATTGATTTTCTATTTATTTCCAGACTAGGATCGGTATTGTTCAGTTTGCAGACTGGCCCAGAGTGGCAATTTCATTAGGCCAGTTCAAAACTCGCGCCAATCTCAACCGCGAGATTAATGGTCTTCCGTACTATGATGGGTACACGAACACAGCCAGGGCACTGAATGAGACGGCACGACAGTGTTTCACAGACCTGGGCCCAGAAGATGCGGACATCGCCAGCGTAGCCATCTTTATTTCTGATGGTAGGCATCCATACTAATTATGGTCCTGGGTATGACCATAAAGTGCCTTTCTGTCTCTTTTCCCTGTCTCTCTTTCCCTTCTTCTCTATGTCTTTTTCCTGGGTATGATCATAAACTGCCTCCCTCTCAGCTCCCCCGCCCTTGATATAACCATATTAAATGTGTTAATAGGGGCGTAAAGCAACCAATCTCACTCAATCCCTCTAAGCTCTCCCACCCTTGATATAACCTTATTAAATGTGTTAATAGGGGCGTACAGTAATCAATCTCACTCAATCCCTCTAAGCTCTCCCACCCTTGATATAACCATATATTCAATGTGTTGATAAGGGCGTAAAGCAACCAATCTCACTCACTCCCTCTCAGGTCTCCCGCCCTTGATATAACCATATTAATTGTGTTGATAAGGGCATAACACAACCAATCTCACCCACTAACTCACTCCCTCTCAGCTCTCCCACCCTTGATATAACCTTCAATGTGTTGATAAGGGCGTAAAGCAACCAATCTAACTCACTCACTCACTCTCAGCTCTCCCGCCTTTGATATAACCTTCAATGTGTTGATAAGGGCATAAAGCAACCAATCTAACTCACTCACTCATCTGTACATTGAATCCATCATTAAATCATTTGGTTTACACTTCTGTTCAGGTCTGCCTAATCTAGACGAGGACAAGGTGCCCCAGTCCACCCGGGTTCTCCACCAGAATGCGGACCGGGTGTTGTCAGTGGGAATTATCAGCCAGGAGATGGGGGTGGGGCAGCGCATGGACGAGGGCCTGCTGCGCGACATTGCCATCAACTTTGACATGAGCAAGTCGGCGGTCAAGGACAGGGACTACTTTGTGGTGGACGAATTTGAGGAGTTGAGTGACGTTGTCAACGGCTTGGTAGCCAGTGCCTGTGAGGTTTGAGGAGGAGAAATTTGAATCTTTATGATCAGAAGATATTTTTGTAACAAATAGAACATTGTTGAAATCTGTCATGAGTTCTATTTTTGTATCAAATAGAAAATTGTTGAAATATGTCATGAGTTCTATTTTTGTAACAAATAGAAAATTGTTGAAATATGTCATGAATTCTATTTTTTGTAACAAATAGAAAATTGTTGAAATATGTCATGAATTCTATTTTTGTAAGAAATAGAAAATTGTTGAAATGTGTCATGAATATGTCATGGAAATGTTTTGATATTTAGTGTGATCAATAAGCAAGTAGTACTGACGTCATTGTGAATATTGTTAGCAATTAATAATTAGAAATACTTTACTGAGAATTATTTCTTTGAAGCGCATTATCATGTTGCATTTTATAGGTAAATACCCCTGGGTCCGACATATTAGCTTAATCTTGACGCCCTGTAGAATGTGACCTTCAAAATAGTTTACTCCATAGAGTATTGGGTCGAGTTGATGAAAAGTTGCAGTATGTAGAATCTTCCCAATTAGAAACAAAAGATATGTCAAAAGGTGTGTCAACTCAGAAGTATGTGAAGACTTGTTTCACCTTTGTTTGTTATAGTGAAACCTGTCACCATTGTTTATGTTAGTGAAACATATTGCCCATCTTAAAAGTAGTTGCAAATGAAACTGACTTGTTGCACAGTTTTACAAACCTCCATTTTCATTTCAGTGACTTTTTACTTAATCTCTTCAAGTGGCATGTGCCATGGGAAAAAGTGTCTAAAATCGCAAAAATCTGTATTTATAATCCCATTAAGACACCTACTCTTACTGCAGTGAAAGCCATTAGCGCAGTAGGTGTCCAATCAATGTATGTTTACAATCTACATAAAGATGCTGAGTATGAAATACATGAAACACATTACAGAAATACATGTTAACATGTCAACAATAATAATAATAATAATAGATTTTATTTCCATTTCACAGTTATATATATATTAAATCAGAAGAATAATGGAAGTGGAATACTGTCTGTGCTATTCACAGCTCTTCCGAGTACCCCGTCGGTTGGAACATATAAGAAGTTATGTGACCTTCAAATAGTTTACTCCATAGAGTATTGGGTCGAGTTGATGAAAAGTTGCAGTATGTAGAATCTTCCCAATTAGAAACAAAAGATATGTCAATACAATACTATTTATGAACTGGACTCATCTATCAAATTTGTAATGTGTCACAGAAAAATGGCTGAAGTAGCAATAAATATCTTTCAAATGTATTTCCACGAAGACTTCATAGGAATAACCTCATTTGTGATGTATTTTAGGAAAATGAGTCACAAGTCGCAAATTGAGATATCATCATATTTGAAACGATGAGATCAAGCCGATTCTAATGATAGTAAACATTATGGACATTTAATAAGTATTTCTATATTTTATATTTTATATTTTATATAATTAGATATTATTTTTTTTTAAAACAGTTTATATCTTTGGGGTGGACAATTACTAGTAAAGAAGCTAAATATACTCTATAAGATGACCTTAGTTATGCAAGATATATTTATTACAATGTCTTGAAACTTGGTACCTATATTTATGTTCCTGGCAACTCCGAGAACTCCAAAAATGAAATCATTCTAAGCAAGGGTTCTTATAAATAATCTACTTTGAAAAATGTCAATTTTGCGACTTGTGACTCATTTTCCTGAAACACACCACATTTGTCTGTGCGTTTAGCGGTTCTGCTCTACTAGTAATTTTCCACCTAGAAATATTGCTAGCTACTTTTCACACAAATAATGTGGAACTTTTCATTATAGTGTTAATGGAATTATAATAGCAATTGGTGGTTTGGAGCGAGAGGTTTTTCCTCAGTATGTAGTTACTATCTCAACTCTGAGCCTAGACTGTATTGAAATCATAATCTAGGGATGTAATAGAAATGATATTCTGTGTACAATCGCACAAACTCTCATATCACATAATTTTGTATCAATATGAAAGTCTGGCAGATTAATTGTATCTCTACCAATCTGATTCCTCGTGTGTAGACTGTGGGAAATAGGGGATTTGTATAGCCGCCATTTTAAATCTTCATTTGCATGGAATTCTGGGACTAATGTTACAATGTAAAATCTATAGAAAACATGCCATGTTAAGCATGGACTATTTATCAATGCTGTAATGTCAATATCCATGTGTTATACATGTTTCCATAACACAAGTCCCCATCTTTCCCATCATGCATTTGGTTTTCACAGATCATTTATAAAAGCTCTGACATTGGTGAAAACATTGATACAATTTTCGATAAATATCTTGCCTAATATTTGTATGTCAGATTTCAACAGAATCCATCCCATGATGCACTGTACAGACATGCGCAGTGGCACATGCAAATCCCCTATTCCAGTTGTTGGACTTCATAACATACAATATAAGTCATGGGCTGTGGTGTCAGACAATGAACAATTAACAACATTAATAAATAATGGTGTGTTTCAAGAAAATGAGTCATAAGTCACAAAAAATAGATTTTGAGATACCATTATATTTGGAAAGATGAGATCAAGCTGATTCCAATGAATGTAAACAGTCTAATAATCCAATAAGTATCTGTAGATTTTAAGTTTGATATTTTTATTTTGGAAAAAAAGTTTGCCATATTTCTGCGGGGTAGTAAACAGTAAAGTAACTAAATATAGTCCATATAAAGACCTTTAAAACGAAAGGATATATTACATGCATTGTCCTGCAATTTGATACATCGATCGATATATATATATAAGTGATAAGCTCTCCAAAAACAGAACATTCCAATAAAGTGATCTTGTAAAATATACACTTTGAAAATATTATTTTTGCGACTTATGACTCATTTTCCTGGAACACACAATTGTGGTCCAGTTACTAGATATATCCAAGTATAAACAATGAATGCATACTGTTCTAATTGTTAAAGTCTAAGCGAAAATTCAGGGTAAGGTAAAATACCAGGTTTACCCGAGCCGTACAACGTATTGCTTTGGCATATGCCAGCACTTATTTACCTGAATAAAGATATGTTAAAAATGCACAATATCAGAAAAAAATAAAGCATAATGTTAACGCCTGCCCCCATTATTTCTAATTACAACTAGGAACAGGGACGACTATATTAACCCATCTCTGTGTACGGGCCAGATTTTCAGAAAAATAACGACAATGGCAGCTGTACACAATTAGGAAATTCTGCTAAATTTGTCTGAAAAATTATGAATACTAGGTTTATCTGAGTATATTCAGGATTGTATTGGTTTAAAGTATCAATTCTGTTATGTTAAACTGTATTTTGAAGCTTTTTTCTGTCTTAAATGTGGGCTATTTGAGAGGATTGGTGAAGGCCAATTGTAAATTTTCTGAAAATCTGACCCGTAAGTTCACTTATCACTCATATATCAGATCCATGCTGGAGTTGCATGTGTGAACTCCTTGAAACGCATAAGAGACTTGTATACCATGAGATGAACATGGACTATTACTAATAATTATTCCCTTCTGTAACACGCACAATCGTAATAAACTGTTCTACAAACAAATACCAGGTGTTGATCTTTATTTCCTGAGTTTTGATTTGGTTTAGAAATATTTGTATTTGATTTGATTTAGAAATATTTGTATTCATCTCATAATATTACATGTGATGGTGCTCTTCTCACCCATTCCTGCTGATTGATATTACATCCAGAAAAGTATACCATGCAAGGATATTGTAGGTGTACCGTAACAAACTTGCATGTTTAGTTTAGTAAGATTGAGTCTCCATCCCCCTGTATTTGTTATATCGATTGAAATAGCTAAAGATTAATTATGGTAGTAAAACTAAGGGATCATTGCATTCGCAAACAACTGTGCAGAGCCGGAAGACCTGGCTACTAAAATTTGTCATATAAACAAGAGTTGTCAGGTGTTTTGCCTTGCGAGGTCTGCAGTTGATCTTATGAAACCTCCATAAGACGACTGCTTAGGGTAAGCATGGAGCATGCATGATTATGCATTACGTGCTATCAGCGCCGCGCTTATTGTCCATTTCACCACTGAGTATAGGCATAATCTATTTCAATGGTTGTCTTGAGTTGAGTTTACCGCCAGTCAGTCTGATTATTTTAGATAAATATAGCAGAACATGTCATTTACCTTTGCCCCAACTTAGACATAGACCTAAGTATATTTACTTGTGTTGTTTTGAAAGTTTAATACACAAAATAGCGATTTTGGAAATTATTGCATGGGGCACTTTACAGCCCAGTCACTTGAATGGGTTGTATCAACGATCCTATAGCTACACGATCCTATAGCTACACAAAGATATATATACAGCTCCCTGCCCAACTGTGTGACATTCCGCACACAGCGCCCCCTTTAGGAGTCCGTGGTTCGGTGCCACGACTGCTGTGGTTCACCCATAGGCCTGGGCTGCAGCAGGCGAGTTTCTGCATCACCCTATCCCTTATTAATGCTTATTTCTTGCTTGATTACATTCAAAATTAAGATATTCCAAGAATAGGACCTTCCCGTTCTCAGAAGGCCTCATTGGGATTGGGATGGCACCGAGAAATAAAGATACACATTTCAGAAGTTGGGTATCTCTGATCGAGTAGTTGGTGATAATGGGGGCTCCGCAAAGTCGCACAAACTACCAGGGCACTGACTGTCTGAATCTCCTTTGTAACATAGATATGAAAATCCTTGTATATTAAGATCTGCGTTACATTTCGCGCTATCTATTGCTATATCCATAAAATCATAAACTCATGGATATCCATGAGACCCATTTGATTACTTTGATTCCACTCATTTATATCGTATACACTTTTCTATACTTTTACCCCGACTTTTACAAATATCTAAACCTTCAAAATGTCAGAAATTGTTTTTTTTTTCTCATTTAGGTTATTAATTAAAAAAATTAATCATGATATCAAACAAATAACATATCTTCTAGACACTAATCTTTCGAATCGTTTTGCTCAAACTTATTTTCGTTTTGAATGGACACATAGCCTACATATACTTTATCTATCAATATAAGTCCACTCGATGGAAATTATTCATGGTTATTTTGTAGAAAAGAGATAATTCTCTCATGCAAGATCCCTATTTCCTAATAGCATATTAGGCCATTCTTCACCATCAAACTATGCTGTATTGTTGGTGCTTTAGCTTTGGACACATGTGCATTATTTATAAAATCAATTCCACCAGGAGAAAATTATTTTCATGGTCAATTTTGTAGAAAAGTGTTAATTCTCACGTCCAAGGTCCCTTTTATTCTACCGTTATTTTAAATGGGTACTGGCCCTGAAAATGGCATGACATTGTAAAAGGTTATCATCTGTAATGTTGGTGGCTTGAAATACATGCACTGAAAATATATTTATCCACTCAAAATGCACCATTTAAGCAGTATATCTTTTAAGAAAATCCAGGCTTTCTGCCATCGGCGCTCGAGAAGTGCACCCCAATGTGCCCTTTTGTCAGACCTGAACCCCCTCCTTCAAGAAATCCTGCATCCGTCCCTGAATATATAATATTGGGTCTATGTATCTTGACTACTAGCCATTTGATCTGCACAAAGGTCCACATAAATATGGTCACAGCTTTATAATAACACTCCAACTAGCCTATTAAAATCGGCAAATTTATTGGAAATTTATTAGGCAAGTAATATAGGTGAGAAAACTTAAGTTTTATTCTTGGTACCCCATGAATATAGACGATCACTTCTCAGTGGTTGCCGAGTGCCCTGTGAATTATCAATGGCAATTTGCCCAGAGATTCAGTGTTCTATGTATGAAATGATGAAGTCAGAGAAGTCGGATGATAGTAGTCTTCGGCCAGGCAGCAAGGTGTGTCCAGATGTGCCATGGCTTTGGCTTGGCCTTTATTTATAGTCACAAGTTAATTATTCATTAGCATCAATTGGGTCTTAGCAAATGCGCTCCTGGCGTTCTACCCCTATGATTGGCTGAGAGGGATCTTTCTATCCCATGAACATGACCTTCCAGCGCTCTCCCACGCCAAGGTCATGCGCTGTTCACATGATAGTTGATCCGTTACTCTCAACCCCCCTCCCCTCCCATTACCCTTGACCCAAGCATGAAGCGTCCCCTCCCTCCCCCAGTCCCTTCCCCCCACCCACTAATGAGTTTCGCACAGGGAACACAAGATAATTCTAATTCTGGTTGCTAGACAATCAAGCATGTATACACACAACAACAGGTGTCCAGCATTCCTCCCTCCCCCTCTCCACCCAGGTCCCGCGTGGCGGCCAAGGCCCAGGCAGAGGGGAGGGGGGGAGAGGGGGGGGGGGGGCAGGGATGGCCATTTAGTTGGTAAAACCAACCCAAAAGAATTCAATTCTTTACAGCCCATTGACAGCAATGTTAATGCAAGCACCCTGCCACAGACTCTCCTGCCACAGACAGTGTCGCGGCTGTTGGCACCGTCATGCTCCTGCTTTGGCGCATGGTGCGAGTTACATATCTTTGTGTAGCTATAGGATCGTTGGTTGTATGTACAGCTAATGATTGGCCATTGCAGCAGGAGGTGGGCTAGTGGACACATGATCACATCTGATCATATGATTGGCTGAGAGTGGCAGCAGCAGTGGCTTTTCTGCTGTTCTGTTCAACTTTTTGGGGGGCAGCCATCTTGAATTCCCCTCGCTTTGAATAAGCGGTTTGAGAGAACTTTGTTATTATTGCTCAAATACAAAATGTTATATGAACTATTTTGAAGTAAACCTTACTAGCCAGCTTCTGGGACCATTCAAAAAAGTTCAACATAATAAAAAATGATCATATCATTGCTCAAACCTAAGCTTCAATTGTTGAGACTACAACGGTGTATGTGCTGTATATCTGTGCCAAGTGAAAAAACCCTGTTTTGGGACTTGGTGTCCCAGTATAAATAAAATCTTTGTAAAAAAGATTCACTGCAGGCTTAGACCACTGATTTGCATTTGTTCCATAATCCCCACTTGTGACATATGTTACATAATTTGATCACATTTTAATATTACCACTGACAAAATGTGTCCCTTTTTGGATTAAAACTGTGATTAAGAAATGAATTTGAAAATACATCTCAAAAGTGAGTTTAGTAAATTATATATACTTTTAATGACTTAATTACTACATGATTTTATTAAGATTTTATTAAGATTTGATTAATGCATTATATACCACAACTTAAACCACGCAGATGCGTGCAGTGCATTTTGTTCACAGAGAACACATGTTATCACATTTCAGGGTCTTAGGAAAATCATATATGTGATGTGTTTCAGGAAAATGAGTAATAAGTCGCAAAAAATAGATTTTGAGATATCATTATATTTGAAAAGAGTAGACCAAGCCGATTCTAATGGTAGTAAACAGTCTAATGAAATTGAAGAAATGCGGGTCATTCTTCGTAATAATTCAGGGTCAGTAGTTGGGCGAGAAATTAATCAACGCAACACACAGAGATGTATGCTTCAAATCAGTACCAGCCTCGGAAGAGACCGATTTTCATCTTTCCTTTATTTTTATACTAGACAGATTAGGACGAAATACACTGGTCCTGCGCTGATTGGCTTTGGTCCCGTTGGTCCAATTAATTGACAGGTTAGATTAGAGATCCAATCAGCCACAGGATAACAATGACAGACACTTATTAAAACGAGGCTCAGAGTGACCACTGCCACTCTGACCAATCTCTTTGGGTGGTGACCAGGTCACGGGGTTATCTCCCCTCCCCTCTCCCTCCCACTCTTTAATCAGTATTCCCTCCCCTCCCCTGACCTGGCGGTCAGCCCCTCCCCTCCTTTCCCATGTGATTGACTTTGAGATAACGGTCAGACCTGGACCTCACCTGTACCTTTGGACTTTGGGATGATAAGAAATCCGCGAGCGTTGTGGCGGTAAGAAAGTGTGGGTAGCCTTCTGGCCGGTAGGGGCGCGACGAATGTCTGGCTGAATGAGACAACTTTAACTTAAAATTAGACAATTTGGGCTTGTCAATTTTACATACGTCCCAATCTCATTTGGTTCGGAGAACTGTGTACAACATAGTTCTCCGAACCAATCTAGGAGCAGACAACACATCGACGCAACCCTCATTTTAGTTTCCGGCCGACAACCCCCGAGCAACCCCGAGTATCACCGAGCGGCGACCCCCTTGGCTGACCGAGTTCTGCCGAACCGGAACCCCCGACCTAGAACCATAAGTGGGCATCACTTTTCTTCCACTCACGAATCCACTGCCATCCCCAGTCAAATTCTACCCTCTTGCTTCATTAGATTTGGGAGTTTTGATGCCCGATATCTAATTCCACATGAGAGACCTTTATTTACGTTGGGGCACCTCGATCCGGTATTTTTATCTACGGGATTTTTAACCTTTGGCCCGCCGGACGAATTCACAGCGGCCATCCCTATGTGGATCGAGGCTCCCTTTCTCCCGTAAGTACATACATGTTTATACAATTGAAAAATGCAAAAATAGGACAATCTAGAGAAGTACAGAGAAAGAAATCACTCCCCTAAATCAAAAATAATAGCTAAAGATTTTACAATGCCTTAGCGTAAAATTATTACTGAGGTACGGCGAACCCGCCTCGGATAATTTGTAAACACAGTCTCTTAAGAGTTTTCACTAGGTGGCGTATTACCGCACTGTCTTTTGAGTTTAATGTATTGTTCATCAATATCTCGGCTTTGCTTGTCTATGGGTTCTCCCCGTAGAAACGTCTCAGGCATTTTCACGCAGTCTTTGAATATTGCCTTATACCTTTACTCGTTCTTGGGCTGCCTATCACTACTTAACGTCCGTAAGGTGGCATCTTATACACTTTCTAGGTACCTGTCGCCGTGAACATCCTCAAGGTGGCGACACTGGTACATACTTATACATTTCCTTTGGGAGCCTGGCTCCTCTGGTCTAGAAGACTGACAAGATTCTTTTATATTTTCAGCCCTTCTCTCGACCCAAAAATGGCCCGCTGAGGTGTGCACATCGGTCTAGTGACTACCGACCGTTCCTAGGCTGGTCTCCGTGGTATCACTACTCCATCAACAACGTGACAACCTCCCATCTTTGCTTCACCCGACTTTCAGAGGACGGGTCCTTCATCGTCCTCTCTCTAGTGGTGGCTTATTCCTTCACATAACAGCTAGCTTTCTCACCCTAACTTGAGCAGAAGAGTGCGTCCCACTGCAAGCTAACACCGGGCGTACTTACTAGGTAGGAATTGGTGACTAGACCAATTAATTAAATTCTACGAAAGGGGTGAGGACCTTGTCCACAGTCCAGCACTAGGCCTGCTTTAGAGTAAACTAAACAGCTTTCCTGACAACACCTCCTTTGTAATCATTACCATTAGATTCCAATTAAATTAGCACTACAAAACATTTTAAAATCAGAATCTGCTCACATTTGCACTTAAGACTAACATTATATCGGCTTAATTTTATCTCACACCACATATTCATCTGAGTCGTTGTTTTAACACACTACTCCACGGGGTACTGCAGATCTTTGCTTCATATCCATCGATCGAGGGGGTTTTGGGGGTGTATTCTGTCTAAAGGAGGATAAGGGGTCAGTTTGGAGGGGTTGGGTCTCCGGGTTTTCGAGATCGTCAGTACCGCCAAGGGACTGGGGTTCAGAATCTTGCAGTGGAACCTCTTCAGCGGGTTGCTGTTGGGATGGGTATAAATTAGAAAAGACATTGGGGAAGGAGGGAAGAGGGGCAGAAGGTTTACTGGGTAGTCTATCTAGACTCTGGTTAGGACGTTTACCTAAGAGAGGGAGGCAAGAGCCGTCTCTCTTCCTCTTCACATACACCACCACTCCTATCAATCCAATCACGATTGCTAGGGTGAGCATGAGGGTCGCGAATCCCCATGTGGTGGATGCGGAGAAGGAAAAAGGTTGTACCGTAGGAGGAAGGGGAATATCGGTCAGAGAAATTAGGGGGACGTCGATTCTGCTGTTGAACTGGAGTTGTTGCTTCAGCTCAGGATAGTCTTCGAACTTTCTATAGGTTAAGTTGAGAGAGGGTAGGGACAGGGCTTTGGGGGGTGGAATTCTGATCGTGGAATTATGTTGCTCGATGCTGCGCACCCTCCAATCTTCACTATATAAGACGCAGCCACTGTTTACTGTGACCCGTGTGTGTTTGGTAAAAACATTTCTTATAGGTTTCTTACTGATACACCTTAATACAGTCTCGACTGGAAAGTATACTGCAAGGATAACCGATGACAGTTGTTCAAAATCTCTGAATATTTCGTTACTGACATTGCCACGCTTCTTAATCTCTATCTGACACTTTACTGGACCTTTGCCTAAAATTATTTCTGTTTCACATGTTGGTTTTAGGTTCTCCAACGCAGAGGAACATACAGCTGGGCTGTATCCCATGCAGTGGTTAGGAACAAAAGAGGCACCACTAGAGACACTGTCCATCGCTAATTCAGCGATGCCCTTGATGATTTTGAGGTAGGATGGCCCATAAGGGGTAGGGAAATACCTTAGTTTATAGTGTAAATACTTAGTAGCCGAAACTGCAGGGATGACCACCTGATAAACTAATTGCTCGTCGGACTCAGATATGATTTGAACTTGTACACTTCTGTAGTACCAACGAACATCGTCTATTGGTTGGTGTCCCCTCTCACTCAATTGGTGAAGAATTTCATTTAAATGTACTTCAGGTAATATTTCATCAGTCAAGTACCCGTGCTCTAGGTGTGTTCTCTGGCGATGGAATAAATCAATTTGCCTATAATATACCAGCATAATGCGGTCAACTTGGCTTAGGGCCTGATCAACCTCTCTTCTCATATGCATACGATGAATATCTCTAGAAAAACCATTTAAATGATGAACAATTTCAGATACCTGGTCAGTCAGATTTTGGCTTATCTCTTGCAGGTTTTGGATGTCGACTCGATTCTCTCGTAGGAACAGACGGGTCTGGTTTACCACAGAAACCATCTCTGACTGGAAGTGAGACATCACACTGAGGCCTGCCTGCGACGCCTCCACTGCCGCTCGGAGCTCGTCGATCTGGTCTGTGGTAGCTGTACCGAAGAGAGATCGGCTGATCATTCCTACCACTCCTAGCAGAGCTCGCTTCGTGCGAACTGGTGGAGTGGGTAGATGATCCTTGATGAATTGAACATGAAGCCGCCATGTTCTGAGGTCGGTGATTCCTACCACTTGCTGCTCGTGTAGTCCTTCCATCTTAGCTTCAAGGATGTGGAGCCACGACTCCATAGGCGGAGGAGCAGGGGGCTGGAGGAACATTAATGCAGTCCATGTTGCTGTGAGGGCCCTTACCTCCCCAGCCGAGTATACCAGCACACCTTCTTCCTCGAAGATGTCTGCTTGGCTGCAAATGAGGTAACAGGTGAGCAACAGTAACCCCTTAGTCACTGTCCCCACCGCCATCTTGTGCATCTGGTGCTGAGGTTGCCTGCGTGTCCGGTACTTGGTCAGTAGAAGCTGATGTTCTTTTTGCTCTCTTTCCAGGTTTAGGCTCGCTCTCCTTCAGTGGACTAGGCTCTCTAGGGCTAGCAGGCACTCTCCGCTTGGCATGGAAACGCCTATGTAAATGACGCTGAGGATTGTCTGGTGGGAGCACAATCCGCGGAGCTGCTATCAAGGCCCTTGTCTGAGACCTGGTGCGTATATGAGGAGGTGGTAGAGGAGTACTTGGAGTCCTAGGTGTTGCTCTTCCAGTTGGGTTAACTGGAGTCTCTTCTATGTTTGCAGGAGTCCTGTACCTCAGTGCTGGAGCCGGTGGTGGAATGACCAAGGCTTGGTTCTGGTCAGCATTATAAGGAGGACGACGGGGCGGATCCGGAACCTCTGGTTGGTCCACGTCACTACCCATATCTTCGTCGGCTGAATAGAATTCTTCCTCGACTTCCGGTACCATTTCCACGTCCGCAGCGCCACCTACAGCTGGATCTTCCGCCTGGAGATAGACTTGATTCACAGGTGGAAGCAAAGGTTCATGTATTAAAGCATTGGGGTCAACATTTAGATTTTGCCCAGGAGGTTCAGGGGGGAGTGGCCTCGCTGCCCGAGCCCATATTCTCGCCCGATTGCGCCTGCCTTGGCCTGCCCTGTTTTGCCTATTCCTAACTGTATCCCAAGCAATATCCCCAGATACCAATTTTATTCTCTCCCGATTTATTAGTTTTCTCTGACCTTGTGGGTCTCTTACGATCACTACAGCTCCCCTTACACCTAGGACTGTATACCCATGATCCCATCTAGGATCTAGGGGTGCTCTGGCGCCTGCTAATACAACTACTGAGTCACCTACACGTAAGTCACCAGCATTTGCCCTAGCTCTAAGCCTCTCATAATTATACTTACGGCTAGCTTCAGTATTTTCTGCAGCCACCCGGAAAGCATCTGTGAGGGCTTGTAATCGTTCACTTAACACTTGGGGTTCTGTACCATCCGGCCCAGGGAAGATCTTAACAAAGGGGACCGGAGGTTGACGACCAAAGGTGAGAAAATAGGGAGTGAAATTCGTGACTGAAGAGGTGGAGACTCTATGGGCCCAAAGTGTGGGTCCGAGTTGATTCTCCCACTCTGCTGGTCGCGCATTGATGAATTTTTTTAGGATATTCTTAAAGCTTTTGTTAAACCTCTCCGTCTTACAGTTAGTTTGGGGGTGCCAGCCAGAAGTATGTCTGACTTGCGTCCCAATGGATCTTAAATAACCTTCGACTTGTTGATTCATGAATTCTAGACCCCTGTCAGTAATGATTACCTCTGGGGGCCCGTACCGGGGTACATATTCATTTGCCAGATAGTCAGCTATATTTTTCCCAGTTTTTCTATCAATAGGTTTAACTTCCGCCCATCCACTACAATGATCAATTACAACTATAATATAACGATTCCCATTGTCTGAAACAGGAAAAGGACCACATAAATCCATTCCCACTATCTGACCTGGGTACCTTGCTATAGGCATAGCTGTGGGAGCAACCTTATCTTGACCTGCACGATTTACTGCACACTTATCACAATTACTCAACACACGGAGGGTATCTTTCCTCATAGTAGGCCACTTGTAGGCCTCTAATATCCTATCAAGGGTTTTTCTCATTCCCTGATGGCCCACTTCAGTGTGTGCTCTTCTTATCACTCTGTAACGAGCTGATTGCGGCAACACCAATCTAGGATAAGCTGGTTTATTGGGTGGGGGCATGATTGTAAACAATAATCCGTTGATTAGTGTGTAATCGTCCACCTCCTCTAGGCCCAACTGATACTCAGCCATCTGTTGCTGCTCTGTTCTGACTTGTTCTCGCTCAAGCTGATCAAACTCCCAGGGGATTTCCTCTGTTTCCTCGAGGGCACCTACTTCAAAATTACTGAGAGCGTTCCCCTCCCCCTGGTCATAAGTTTCATGAGTCTTTATGCGAGATAACATAGCAGCCCGTACATTGTTCTTACCTTGTCTATATTCGATGGGGGCACCGTATTCTGCTATTAAAACAGCCCAACGCTGAATTTTTGTATTTTTAACCTCACCAAGAAAGAGCGATTTGAGGGGTTTATGGTCAGTATAGATGGTAAAATCACTGCCATATAGATATGGTCTAAGTTTAGTTAGAGCATAAATAATGGCAAAAGCCTCCTTTTCTATAGTCGCCCATTTGAGTTGGGGACCTGAGAGTTGTTTTGAAATATACTGAACTGGTCTTTCCACTCCATTCTCATCAGACTGGACGAGTATGGATCCCACTGCGTATTGACAGGCATCTGTATAGAGCTTATAAGCTTTTCCAGGTTGTGGATGAGCCATGATTTGGTCTGAAGTAAGAACGTCTTTTAATGTTTCGAACGCTTCTTGTTGTTCAGGACCCCATTTAAATCTAGCATGTTTCTTTGTTAACGCCACCAAAGGTGTTACAATTCTTGCATAGTCAGGAATACACTGACGATAATATCCACAACAACCTAGAAAAGATCTAATGGCGGACACACTGTCAGGCGGGAGCATTTCTCGAATGGCTTTGACTTTGTCCGGATGTGAATTTATCCCTTGTTTAGACACCTGAAAGCCCAGAAGATCAACCTTGTCTTGAAAGAATTTACATTTACTCTTTTTGATGGTAATACCATGTTCGGATAAAGTGTCAAAAATGATTTTGAGATGTTTTTCGTGCTCCTCCCGTGTTTTAGAATAAATCACCAGGTCATCGATGAATATACCAAGAAATTTCCCAATATATTCGGCGAATATCCGGTTCATTGCCCTTTGAAACACAGCCGGGGCATTAGTTAATCCGAAAGGCATTCTACGCCATTGAAATAAACCTCTATGGCAGACAAAGGCCGTTTTCTCTATGCTTTCAGGGTGCATTTGGACTTGCCAATACCCAGATTTGAGATCTAGAGTGGAAAAGATCGCTGCTCCTGTTAGACTATCAAAGATATCTTGTATATTTGGTAGGGGGTGGGCATCTTTCTTGGTGACAGAATTTAATTTTCTAAAATCTGAACAGAACCTGGTTTCCCCATCTTTCTTAGGTACTAAAGTTATGGGACTAGCCCATGGTGACGAGCTTGGTTCAATCACACCTAACTCAAGCATTTCGTCAATCTCCTTATCTACTATCAGCTTTTTGTTTAAGGGAAGGCGATAAGGTCTCTGATTAATAGGGCGGGCATTCCCCGTGTCAATCTCCATGTATACATCTTTTACTATGCCTAATTTACCATTTTTGCCAAAAACTTCTGGGTATCTTTCTTCCCAGATTTCTTCCTCTGTTTTGAGGGAAGCAAATTCAGAATCTATTTCTTCTTCTACCGTTTGACTTTTATATTCTCTACCTCCTAGACGTATGATTCTTTTTCTGTGCCAGATTACTGAATCCAAAATGTCCAGAGCATCGTCCCCTAGTAGGAGATCGTGTTGGAGGTTTTTAACAACGTATACAGGAAGATGACTACCCCCAGCCTTAATTATCGCCCTGCCTTCTGACTGCAAAGCGTGACCACTCAGTGACCGTAATTGTTCACCTTGTTCCAAAATTAACGGTCGGTGGTTTACCTTATTGAAATGTTTCCACAAATCATACTTAACTAAACTTCTAGTGGCGCCGGTGTCGATAAGTGCTTGTGCTTTCCTTCCCGCCACAGGAAGGGCCACACGAAACCGCTTATCCGGCGAATTTATTCCCCCGAAGGGAGAACAAAGGGGTTTGTGGGAACTCTGGGAGTCAATGCTTGTATAGCCGCTATAACGGGTTGCATTTTGTTATCCATTACTTCTTCCATGTCTGGCCGTACAGCCGCTCTCATTTGTGCGAATCGAGTAGGGCATTCTCTAGCAAAATGTCCCTCTAATCCACATTCATAGCAAGTATTCTTACCTCTAAACCTTTTTCCCCCTTTCTGTGCCCCTCCCTTCCTTTTCTGACCCTGTTGTGACTCTACCTGATTAGAATTGGCAACCGGGGCAGGGTTTGGAGCGCTATAAGGCGGAAATGCAGGCAAATAGGATGGTTGCACAAAGGGAAACTGAGTCTGGTTCTGAACTGGTGGTGCATGAACTGTTACCGATGAAGGTTGAGATCTTTCCCTCCCTAAGAGTTCTACCATATTTCTTAATGTTTTTAATTCGTCCATCACAGCTTTTGTTTCAATATTGGTCTCCCCAGTAGGGGTCGGTGGAGTCAGAGTTTGGGTTGGCGTCCGAAGTTTTGGGAGTAAGGCGCCTATTTCCATAGGTTCCTCTCTCCTTTCACCTCTAGCTGGAGCATCGGCTAACGTATGGGTATACGCTGCCGTTGTCGCCAGGTCAATTGCTTCCCCCAAAGTCTCTGGTCTTGTTGAGAATACCTCGCACCGTACCTGTCTATCGGTGAGCCCACGTATAAAATCTCGAGCTAATTGTGACTGAATTACAGGCAAGGCCAAAATGCCTGGTTCATAAGCCCTCATAGCTGTTTCCAGGTATTTACGGCCATAAATTCGTATGTCTTCGTATGGGAGTTGATGGATCCCCTTCAACTTCTCTCTAAGTTGAGTGGTCTCCTCTTCTCCCATAAACAAGCGAATTATTTCCTGTTTTACACCCTCCCATGTGCGTTCATCTCCCTGTGCTTCTACATAAGATTCGATGGAACGTGCTAATGATCCCTGCGCTAACAATATAACTGCTTCTATGGCTATGTTATCATGTGCCCCTACTGTGATTCTAACTCTGTCCAACCCCTCTAACCACTCTCTGAGTGATTCTTTGTTGGTCCCATCGTTAGGACCCAGCAAGGTTGCATGTCTCTCCATACGCCTTCTAACTACTTCTATTGACGCATAGTGTGCTTTACGATCAGCATCATTGAGTGCATTTACCTCTTCGGCGGTGATATCCCAGTTAATGGGTGTTGTCAACGCCATTTTGGAGGTACTTGAATTAGCTGATTATGTGTAAAGATGAATTACTATTACCTGCTTGATTTGGAATATTCTATTTCTATATAGAGAATTTGGAATATTAATTTTTGCCTAGATCCAACGTAACAATTTTTTTTGTGCAGGTATTTCCAAAAACAAAAATTTTGATCTCTTTAGTCCCTATTCTTACTCATTACATTTTATCCCAATGGTAAGACATAGTTTCTAGCTGTTCACTGCTGAACTGAATCACACTTTCAGAGGTGCCTACGCAGTCGTTCCAATCCTCAGGTTCTGCGATCGGTGGATAACCATCATTGAATATCTCCTCTAGGAAAATATCCTCAGCTTCGAGGTATTGTGGGAACTCTTCCACATACTCAATTCTTTCCGCCGGTGGCATGTCTAAAATACTATCTCTACAGGATAAAGTAAGATAATACTTGTGTGATCAGCTAATGCACCTTCCAATAAAAGCCCAGCTCAGAGTCCCAAACATACAACACCCATAAATACAATGGCAGTTTTGAAAAAGGCACACTCACCTGACTCCTTTTGCTTGCTTCTAAGGTCGGATACCGATCTGACCAACTAACTAGCCCCTAATCATGGTCGCCAATGAAGAAATGCGGGTCATTCTTCGTAATAATTCAGGGTCAGTAGTTGGGCGAGAAATTAATCAACGCAACACACAGAGATGTATGCTTCAAATCAGTACCAGCCTCGGAAGAGACCGATTTTCATCTTTCCTTTATTTTTATACTAGACAGATTAGGACGAAATACACTGGTCCTGCGCTGATTGGCTTTGGTCCCGTTGGTCCAATTAATTGACAGGTTAGATCAGAGATCCAATCAGCCACAGGATAACAATGACAGACACTTATTAAAACGAGGCTCAGAGTGACCACTGCCACTCTGACCAATCTCTTTGGGTGGTGACCAGGTCACGGGGTTATCTCCCCTCCCCTCTCCCTCCCACTCTTTAATCAGTATTCCCTCCCCTCCCCTGACCTGGCGGTCAGCCCCTCCCCTCCTTTCCCACGTGATTGACTTTGAGATAACGGTCAGACCTGGACCTCACCTGTACCTTTGGACTTTAGGATGATAAGAAATCCGCGAGCGTTGTGGCGGTAAGAAAGTGTGGGTAGCCTTCTGGCCGGTAGGGGCGCGACGAATGTCTGGCTGAATGAGACAACTTTAACTTAAAATTAGACAATTTGGGCTTGTCAATTTTACAAAATAATGAGTATTTCTAGATTTTAAGTTTGATATTTTCGTTTTTGAAAAAAAAAGGTTTCCAATATTTCTGAGGGTCACTAAACAGTTAAGTAACTAAATGTAGTCCATATGAGGACCTTTAAAACGAAAGGATATATTACATAGATTGTCCTGATATTTGATACATTCAATGACATCACTACAAGTGACAAACTCTCAAAAAATCAGAACATTCCAATAACGTGATCTTGTAAAAAAAACACTTTGAAAAATATCAATTTTGCGACTTATGACTCATTTTCCTGAAACACATAACATATAGGCTTTGAATCCTGTTGGAATCTTTTGAATGGCCTTGAAATTTTCGAAGATACTCTGTACATTTGACCTGACTAGCCCCTCTCACACTTTACAGTTAATTAGGAACTCAGTCTGTTGTGTAGACATAAAGACACACAAAATTAAGTATTATTTCTTGAATATCAATTAGCGTCCTCTTGATGTGACAGAAGAATAGTTCTACAAAGAAGTATATAAGTAGTGATATAGGAAAAAAAGTATCTATCCTCTCCGCAGTATGGTGAGTGCTCATATGTTCATTTAAAATCATCAAGTAAAGGATTACTAATCCCTTTTCAATACTTTGATATTGAAAGGTTTGGCAGCAATATCCAATCCATCATTATAGGTACGTGGATCATGACTGGGTCTCTTGTCATCAGACTCAGGCAGTAACACATAATGTTGCAGCAGTCTGGCCAAGAGAAGAAACATCTTGTTCTTGGCCAATACTTCACCCACACACATTCGTCGTCCGGCTCCAAATGGAAACAGTCTGCAAGAAATAATATCTTCAATAGGCTTTGACCACAGACAAGAGCCTAGTATAGCATCTAGTATGGAAAGTAATCATTCACATCCCTTCAGATTTGTTCATCGGACAATCACATGAATCTTAGCAGAATTATATATTAATTATATATAATATGTAGTGAAATCCACCTACTTATGGTGATTCTATAGTAAGTTGTGACACTAGCTATCTGGCGCCCTATAACTGTTGTGCTATTCACTGTACAACCCAGGTGTGGTCATGGTCTTCTCGAATAAGAGAAAGTAAAACCAGACAACACAATCTGTTTCCAGAGATTTATTCCCCTCTCAGTACTTCTGACTTAGGGTGCAATAGTGAGACAACGGACGGCTCTATAGGCATAGTCACTCTTCCGTTACACAAAGTGGTGTTGATACACAATACAAACAGCAACTGGTACAAAGTACTAAGACAAAAATGCCCAAGGGACATAGCGGGAAGCTGTATCGTCGCACAGCGGAGGCACCCAACCAAGTGCATGTAGTGCACGCAGTCAGATACCGAAGACAAGGGACGATATGGATTTCCAGCTATATCCCACTGATTTTGTTGTATTTATTTTGCTGTTACTTATTAAAATGTACTCGAATATGACAGATTTATTGTTATTATTAAATTTACGTTTGTCTTGGTTGACGTCAACGTCTTTGTTTACATCATGACGGCCATCATGACACATTAGCGTATTTCTATGGGCCATTCTTTCTGACCCACAAGGGTCACAACTATATTTTAAAACGCAAAATTATTTAATTCTGTACCATCATGTACAGTTATTTTGCTTCACTGTCTTGCATCAAATTTCTTTTGTACTCAATCCACATTTACTGTAAACATATTTATTTTCGCGCAGATAAATTTTCGCGCACTAAGCGCCTTGACACCTTTTCGCACTGAGTTAAATTTGTGCAGCAAGGTAGTCTCACACCTAGTTTATGCATTAATTATTCCTTTTGCGCAGGATTTTTTTTTGCGCAGAAAGATGGGTGCGCGAAAATAAATACTTCGCAAACATTAATACGTTTGCAGTATTTGTTTTAATTTTGCAACTCATTCATATGCCCTAATACTATTATCGCTGGAGAACTATATTCATTCCATATCAGCCTGAGGCCTGATATGGCTGTCGTATCAGCCCTAGGACTGACTTGCACTCTCAGAGCTAAGTCAATGGGCATTGCGTATTGAACACATTCAAAGTTGAAATAAATTGTAGAAGTAATACAGGTGATACATTAACAGTTGAAAGTACCATACACATTCTGGTGTAGACAATATGTTAAGTAGAAACCTCTAAAAAGGGTAAAGGAGAAGTATTAGATGACAGTAAAATCCGGACAGATCCGAAAGGCTTCAAAATGTGGTTGAGCAAGTGTTGCTCACACCTTGACCTTGAAGGCCGACCTGTGTTATATAATGGTAAAACAACAACAAGACTTGTGTCAAACCTCATATCAACTGTATACATATATAGCTATATATATAGTTGGGTTTATTTTCTGCTTTTAACATTTACAGTTCTGATAACAACATTTGTAGGAAATGTTATTTCCTGACCTCAACATGCAAGCAGACTGATGTGCCACAAACAAACTGACCATGAAGATTGATTCAAATATTGAAGAAGAAGAAGAAGAAGAAGAAGAAAGTGCAGCAAGCTCGAGCTCCTTTTTTTCAAGAATAGTGGAAGACCTAGGCCTTAGTTCATGTAATAAATTGGAAGAAACACATACAACACACACAAAGGTTACAAAAAGTAAGTTCGACAGAGTGAAAATACTAAGTTCACAGAGGAAACAACGATTTTCTGTTTGGCTCGAGTTGGAGACATGAGCAGTTTAAAAATCTCTGCAATCATGGAATCTAGAAACGTTAGCCTCACTTATCCACGCCAGGGATATAACAGATTTTAAGACACTCCAGTTAGCTAACCTATGTATATTTTAGACGACCATATGGCATTGGATTACCTGTCAGTCCCTCTACAATGAACTATAGGTGTGAAGATGAATCTCAGTAGGCAAAGACAAACTCTTGAACAAGATCGCAGATCATCCGGGATTATCCCTCACAGGTAGCGATGCTATGCAAGTGCTAGGTATCCTGTAAAGCAATGGAGGACTCTCTCTGACTTGAATACACTTGTGCTAGATTAAAGAGACTTTGTATATTGACATTTGGTCAATATTTTTAAACACATCATGCGACCCCTAGTCGCCGCGCCTCGCCTCCCCTGCCTGCTACTAGATCTCGTCGCACTTTGCCCTAGGTCACCTGCATTCTGTTGTTGTTTACCTTCTGGGCCTTGTACTTCAGGAGCATGTGTGTCTGTTGTGGTGGGCGTGGCAGCTGTATTACCCGTTGCCATCGCAGCGGTTTGCTGTGTCTGATTGGGTGGAGTATCCTGGGGATGGTTTTGCAATGGGGCTGCAATGACAGGTTGGTTGGCTCTTGGGTCTCCCTCTTCATTTCCCCTCTCTTCTCCATCTGTATTTGCCCCACCTTCTACTCCTATTACTTCTGCTCTCCCATTCGCCTCCTCCTCACCTTCTTCCTCATCATCATCATCTTCCTCCTCTTCCTCCTCATCCTCCTCTTCCTCAACATTGATTGGAGCTAATGGATCTAGGCGGGTAAATGGCTCTTCCATTTCTCGATCAAATTGCTCTGGGTGGTGAATTGGCAACTCATCGTACATTTGCTACAAATTCATTTCTCTGCGGACAACTTCCCTTATTTCCAAGAGTAATCTGCCATGATGATTTTGGCCGGGCCACAGGGTTTGTTCCAACTTAAGTGTGGTATTGTGGAGGGGTAAGCCGGTACCCCACCACCTATCGTGGGAACATTCCGCGACCATGTGGTTTCCTGTGTCTAGCAAAGCTTTTTTGGCGAATTCAACCTTTTTAAACTTGACTAGGAGGATTTCCTTCATGATGCGGTATTTGTTCTGATCCCAGATTTCATGCTCGCCACACTTATCCCCCCACCTTTTGGTGGCTCTGGGACATGTTGTATTCTGGATTGCCTTAGCTATCAGTGAGTTCTTAGTCATAAGTGCTTTATGATATTGGTACGCGTGCTCCGCTGTACTGAACATCGTTCCTTCATATTGGAATAATGTGGGACTAAAGTTCGACAGTTACGAATGTTCGCCCTGGTACCCTATGGCACCAGAGATCTTCATGGTTTTAATCTGTGCAATCTTAATGCCATCAGGGAGTAGATTGAGATCTTTGTGCCCATATTCCTTATCACCTATCTTCAGTTTTCCTCTGGCGAGCTTGATATCAACTTTGGTTTCCAGGTTCTTGGCATGTGCCACTACGCGTCGCATATCTGCCTGTCTGCGGGCAACTGCATCAGGAAGATCTGGGTTGAAGTAACACTTTTCGTACCCTTTGGTGCTCTTCAGCGTGGTTTTACCTCTAAATATCCGATTTCTTGTCTCTTCATCCTTAAATTTGAGGATGATGTTGCGATGTATGGTTTTGATCTTGCTTTTACCTCCAATTCTCGCTGCAAACTCAAGGTCAGCCGCTGTGAAAGTGGTGTCGATCAACTCACATAGGACTGTAACTCTTCTCCATGTTTCCCTTGACTCTCTCTTGGACTCTTGGTAGTTTTCAGGGAGTCCTGATAATATTATGTGTTTGCGCCTCTGTCCTCGATCTAAGTCGAGGCAGTAGTCCTCCAGGTTGTCTGTGACCTTATTGAGGTGGAAAACTTCTAGTTCCAGTTGCCTAACCCTATTGTTAAGTCTGGAAACATTACCACTAAGATTACCTATTGCAACCTCCATAGGCCCTACAGTTCTTTGTAATTTAGCAACTGATTCCTCCATTATGGCTGCAGATTGTTCAACACAATAAAGACACACACTAGGGAATGATAATGCAAGGTTGTGGCTATGCCAATAACAATAACACTATATAACATACACTGTGGGAGGAGGCTTTCACTGCGCCGGTATGCGCTGCCCCAGTCAATGAATGTATATATAACCCACCTATATGCATGTATGCGTGACTTGCACTCCTATGTATATATGCATAGACTCATTGGTACACTCACACAATATCGTTCATCCAACTTAGGTCCATACCACAGATATCCCAGGTGTAAATAGTGTGTTAAATACACTTTATAGGTGCATTTTCCACACGCAGCTTGGATCTAACGTACTCCATTGTGATGACATCAATTCGCAGGTGGGATGAAAGATGAATAAAGTGATAGATTTCGTGTATCTGTAACCCTCTCAGGGCAGTGGTCTCATAGTGGTCTGTGCCTTTGCTATATGTTTCCTTCCTATATTTGCGCCATGGATTAGGTGCTTTTCAATCTCTGGAAGCTGCACCATGATCCAGAATTCTGGACACTTGACATCTATATATATTGAAATCATACAAAGCGCCTTTGGTGTTTAGACGCAATTACTTAGTGCAAAAAGATGTCCAAAAGTCAGCATAATGGAAGCTGAATTTTGGGGTGACCTGAAAAGTCTGATTTCCAGTCCAGTAGCTGGTGAGCAGCAGTTTTGAGAGAGTTCCAGTATTTTTCAGATTTATAAGCCAATGAATTTAAAGTTTTTGTGAATTTTCACTGTAATAATTTACAATTTTGTCTACCTTTATTGTGACTTCTGGTGCATAGTGTTCTATTATCCAGAAGGTTTTCATCATTAGCCATGAAGTGGCTTAGATTTATTATATGTTTTTGTCCTCTTTTGTTCTGAAAGCATGCAGAATTAAGTCCTGCATTGGCATATTATAGAAAAAGATTGCAGATGCACGATATGTGTAGGTGACCATCACCGCCCATTCGCCATTCGCCATTCGCCACCTCCCATTCAATTCAGCCACACGTGTATTGGAAATTTTTTCCGTTGTGGGGAATTATATTTGTTGACAGTTAATTCAACATGGGTAAAGCCAAGTATTGTACGCCGTGTGGAGTGGAACATGATCCTCCTACAGGTACTGCATGTACCAGGAAGAGTAACGCTGAGGCTCAAGCCATTGAAGCTGATAAGTCCAATGCACTTACCGGGCGTGTTGACCATCTTGAGGGGATGGTGAGTCGGATCTTGAGCGCTGTGGAAGGTTTGGAGAAGAAAAGCACGGCATCGTCGATATCTTCTGATGATTCTGAAGTGAAGATCATGGGTCACAATTCCAGATCGTCTCGTCGTACAGAAAGGGACTTAGACAGGTCGCCAAGTCGTGAGAGTTCTATATATAATGTGAGTTCTTCAAGTCGCCGTAGGCGCAGCTCCTCTAGGAAGAGGGCGGGACCCTTCGATCGAGACCAGTTCATGGAGAAGGGTGAGAACATTGACTCTTTCGACGATTTGTTATTACTATCCTTGCATACGATGGGAAAGTTGGTTACCGACTCAAGACCTTATGATGAAGTGGCAGGTGTTCTATCGCACTGTATTACTATGGCCGAGAAGAATGCTTCTCAAATGTATACCCTCAAAGCTTCGATGTTGTATGACCAGGCAGTAAGGTCACGGGCAAACAAGCGCGGTCTCGTAGCCTTCAGCGAAGTAAAACAAGAAGAAGTCCTGAGGTTTTACTCGTACGAGAATTCAAAGAAGGCCTCAGCTGGTAAGGTGGCCTCCTCGTCCAAGTCCAAGTCAGCTAAAGATAGGGTGTGCTTCAAATTTAATGCGGCAGGTTGTACCAAATCGCCTTGTGATTATCCTCATCGATGTTCCGGGTGTGGCTCGAGTGATCATGGTGTTAAATCTTGTGCGTCAACAAAGGCTAGTAAATAGGATCCGGTTGGGAGTCAAGGTGGTGGCGACACCTATTGTTTTGAGAGTGTGCCAGTTGCTATGCTGAGTGATTCTTCTACCTCGAAGGTGGAAAAAGATGGCAAAATGGCTGATCTGGACGACGCCTCGGACAGTTTTGATGGTTCGACGTTGGATTCTCCCCTTGACTCTCACCTCCCAATAAGCTATACAGCAAAATGTGACAGTAACTGTAAGTACCAGAGTATTTGTGAGGCTGTCTCAAAATTCTATTGCATCGATAACGAGGTTTCTTCGGAAAAAGTAGTTTTTTCTACTCCTATTTCAGTAAAAGGTTGTGTGGTTGATGTTTATGCAAAATGTTTTCGTGGTAATTGCGACTGTAGTCATAAATTAGGTGGTGTACCTATCCAACTTAAGCCTTGCAGATTTGCGGCTATCCTTTTTTATCAAGGTTGCTCTGTATTTGAGCGTTATATCGATGTTTTTAATGGCGTCGTTGATGGGTTTGATGTGATTGATACGCCAGTTCAGGCGTACGACTGCCCTAACTATAGCTCTATTATGGAGCCTGACGCAAAACAAAAAATGGATAAAATTGTTGCTAATGAGTTGCTGGAAGGTTGTATATCAATAGTAAACGAAAAGCCTAAATGTATTCATTCTCTAGGGGCGGTATCTAAGCCCGATGGTGGTCTTAGACCAATTACTGATTGCTCTCGTCCAGATTTAAAATCAGTTAATTTTCATTGCAACTCATTGGTACGTAGTTTTTCTTACAATAACATTGACGATGCCACCGACATGGTGTCTAGAGGCTCTTTTATGAGCGTGGTTGATATTAAAGCGGCGTATAGGGCTGTAGCAATTAACCCTGAGCATAGAACCTTATGTGGGTTCAGATGGAACATTGACGGAAGAGAGGAATACTTGACGGACAATAGACTGTGCTTTGGCCTGCGAATTGGCCCCTGTGTGTTTGATAGTATCTCTAATTTGATCGCTGAATCAATGCTTAATATTTACAATGTGCGTGTGGTGAATTATTTGGATGATTTTTTCCTCTGTTCCCCTGATCAATCCGCTTGTACCCTTGCCCGTGATACCCTTGTTGCCCTCCTAAGGTTCCTAGGTTTCTACGTTGCCTGGCATAAAGTCACCACGCCCAGCAGGACATGCACTTATCTAGGCTTCAACATCGACTCAGATAACATGACCCTCTGCTTACCGCTAGAAAAGGTAGAGAAGTTACGTCTACTTCTAAATGATGTCAAGGATGCTCAATATGTTAGTAAGAAGAATTTGGAGCGCCTATGTGGCTACCTTGCCCACTGCTCATCTGTGTTTAAAGGTGGGCGTACTTTTTGTCGGAGACTCTTCGATTTATACAAAGTAATGTTGTGTAAACGTCTAAGCAGGTCCAGTATCTCGGATGCCTTCAGAGAAGATATTTACTGGTGGCACTCTTTCTGTAAGGTGTTTAACGGTATAGGTCTTATTTCAAAACCCGAGTTCCACCTACCTATGGTCTCCGACGCTTCCAGTAAAGGATTCGGTATTTTCCTTGGTGCCGACTGGATAGCGGAGGCGTGGGACAATAATATTATTCCTTGGACTGATACTTCATGTGCCCATATTGCTGAAGGTCCAACTGAAAATGTGAAATATAATAACATCAACGTACAGGAGCTATACCCGGTGCTTCTGGGGGTAAAAAGATGGAAGGATTGTCTCAGAGGCACTCGTGTACATTGCTATATTGACAACACTCAGGTGGTTGCAATGCTGACCAATGGAATCAGCTGTAATAAAACCTGCATGCAGTGGTTATACGAACTATTCTGGACCACATTCATCTTTGGTATTGAGTTGGTGCCACACTATATTAACACTAAAAACAATGTTGTTGCAGATTATTTGTCTCGTCTGCCTTACCAAAAAATTACATGTGACTTTTCAACTTTAATTGAGGCAGGCCTATGCTGTTTTTCTTGTCACAATACCAGGTATGAATCGTTGGATGAAGAGGGTCCGGGAATTGCAAGCCAATTCGGTGGCGCCGTCGACGCTGCAGCAGAGACAACGCCAATGGCGAGTATTTAGTGAATTTCTCGCAGACAACCATCTTCCCTCTACTTCTATAAACCTGGACATTATGTGTATGTATGCTGCTTATTTGTCGTCTATTATGAAGGTCTCGTCAGTTACCACATACCTATGTGGCGTCACGTTTGGCGCTAGACTACGCTTCATAGACTGTCCTCCATTATCTCACCCGGCTATCAAGTCAGTACTGAAGGGCATTGGCCGCCTACCTGGATCTGCACCAACGCCTTCTGATCCGCTTCTTCCATGCCACCTGCTACTAATGGCTAGGCATGTTAACCACTCTTCGAAATCTGAGCCCCTGATGTGGTCGATGATACTTTTCCTCTTTAGATCCTTATTACGGGTCGGCCACGTTGTACCTTCCCCACATGTACTTCGACGAAAGGATGTCAAAATTACGCCATGGGGTATGCTTATCAAGGTAGCATCGTCCAAGACGTCATCCATTCCGTTTCAAGTTCCTGTCGTCAGGCTGGAGGACCACACCTTATGTGCTGTCTACTGGTTGGAAGAGTCTACATTATCTTCATTCATGCCGGAATCATCTCTGCTATTTAATTCTTCTAAGCATGTGAACCCATCTTATGACAATTTTAAAAAATTTATTCAAATCCTCTTACGTCGTGCTGGGATTAGTGGAATTTTCTCACCACAATCTTTGAGACGAGGAGGGGCTACTCACATGGCATCTCTGGGCATGCACTTATCAGACATTAAAGCTAGAGGTAATTGGAAATCGTTGTGTGTAGAGTCGTACATAACGCCTGCCCTGGAGATGAAACTGAAGGTGGATACACTGATTGCAGATAACTTGTCTCATCATGACTGACTCTGGTTTGGCCTTGGTTTGGTGAAATAAACCTCCTTTATTGGTGGTTCAAGGCCATCCCTTCTTATGTCTCCTTTCTTCCACATCTCTTCCAGCGAACTAGCCACATATGTGTAGGTGACCGTCACCGCCCATATTGGCAACGGCAGCTATTGTTACGTCACTCGGGAACCTTGCCCCCCGCGACACCTGTTCCCATTATCCAATCACCTCACGCCATGTCACGCCCTCCTACCTTCCATCAGGTAAACACGCCATTCGCCACCTCCCATTCAATTCAGCCACACGTGTATTGGAAATTTTTTCTTTTACTGCATTTATGTATGTTACTATGGTGAAATAAACCTCCTTTATTGGTGGTTCAAGGCCATCCCTTCTTATGTCTCCTTTCTTCCACATCTCTTCCAGCGAACTAGCCACATATACTTTTATGATTTAATTTAAATCATTAAATAGCCTGCGGCCAACAGAGGGGTTTTTCATAGATAATTCATTCCCCTCAATTACCATGAGGACAATAGGCGATTAAAGTAAAGCTAAAATGTGGTGTCTAGTATTCATATGCATGTTCCTCATGTCTCATAGGGAAGTGATCAGCATGTGAGACCCCAAAACTGGCCATTGTGAGGTCGATCCCCACAGCAGACAGCCTGTTTACTTTTGAGTCATTTTAATTCTTAATTTTCTTTTTGAACTCACACATTTAGTTATTGGTGTTATTCCCTTTCAATTAGTGAATGAATTTGAGAAGCTAAGATTGAATTAAGGGAGAAAATTAAGTTAAATGGGGTTCTGGGATATATATAGGTTCTCCGTAATAGATGCGCGGGACAGCACTAAGTTTGTGTTTATTTTCGGCAAAAATGTTTTTTTGCACGGGCAACGACTCATATCTATAGGCATAGTACGTTCAGGTCTGAATGTTCCTGATGTACATTAGATTGTTTTGCTTTCCCCAATATGAAGTGCTTAATTTTGAAAAGACTAGCGCATACAAAGTAGAGCCTTTCGTCCGGAGTCATACATATAGTTGCCAAAATCAAAATGTGGGAGAATAGTCATTTTATTATAAATGTCCTTTTTGCTCTTCTCTGTTAAAGAATGCCTTACTCTGTATGATAAACGTAATGTTCCTGATATTACTTATATGTTCTTTGAAGGAAAGGTTTGCATCCATGATGAGGTCATGGATATTACCCCCATTGACTGACTTGTAGTCAATGGGGGTAATATCATATTAGTTAGCTGCACAGACAAACTTGTTTTATTTTTTTCAAAGGTTTTATTCAACATAACATTTTTTTTTTATTTTCTTCGTTTTCTCGTATAAGCCTCTTCACTTAAGGCGCTCCTCAGATAATATATTCAGTTTCCTCTGAGATCTTATTACTGTACATTAGCTTATAACATAGCACCATATAATCAACTCTCTTGTTCACACTAGTTCTTTTGAAAAATGAAAATAAAAGTGAATATAAATGGACAATCTCCATTATATGTATATTGTTGGTTTAGTTATTAATCGACGCTGGAAAGATGAAACTGGACAACATATATTTGGCCAACTTTGCAGCGGCGTAATGGCCGCCTTTATTAAATAGGGAAAAAAAAAAGAATTAGTGAACACAGGTATTCCAATGGCGGTGGTTCGAGAGAGAGTGAGCAAGGAATGTCAGATCCGGTGGGATACACTAGGGGGCGCGGCGGTTGGTGGTGACTTCTGGTGCTAAGATGAATAAGCCTGATATTTGTAGAAATATAATGGCAGATTAATCGACGCTGGAAAGATGAAACTGGACAACATATATTTGGCCAACTTTGCAGCGGCGTAATGGCCGCCAACTTCACTTCCCCCACTAACAAAACGAGGCTCTGACGAAGTTCTCAATTTCTAATTTCCTCTCAGTGGGTGTGGTCAAATAACAAAGCACTGACAGAGATTTCCAGTCGCCTAGGTTGCGAATATCTTGTAGATTAACACCCAGAGACAGAAGATGGGATGCCCCACCGCGACGTAGGGAATGGGTCCCAACATCTAAGTCAAGCTTGGTGATGACTGGAATGGATTTCACAAACTGGAGGAATTCACCGTAGTCCAAGGGTAAGATACCTCTGGTAGCTGATGGCACAAGGAAGATAGGAGAATCTGGCGAAGATGGGTATTTATCCATGTGGGCTCTCACCAGAGAGACTATGCAAAACTGAGAAACATCCGACTTAAGTAGAGGGATAGCTAGAACTCTCTGCCGATACTGCACAGTCTTTGTAGAAGAAACATAAACGACCATGCCGTCACTGTTAAAGACAATGTCTTTGCGACGAACTAGATGATCAACAAGGTCGCCCGCCTTTGGTACCACATTTGATCGACGGAGGAGGGTCCTGAAGCAAAACAAGGTTGCCGACCACAAAATCCAAAATCTCTCATTCCTCACACTCAGTTGATAAAACGATCTAAGGGTAGGCCACGTCAAGGGTTGTTTGGATTGAACTTCACAACCTAGTCTCCTCTTTAAGCCCTTCAGAGCTAGCTGCACTGTGTAGAAGTCTCTGAAGTCGACACTGAAGCCGAAGAACTTGTGAAGGACATTTATGGAAGAAAGGTAATTGTTAATTGTGGCAAATTTGCAAGTACGGGCCTTAAACATGAGAAAGTAACACACAGTCTCATGCTCAGCCGGCAGGGGTTTCAAGTTGTAGGTATCGCAGAAGTTCATAAACACTCTCCATTGGCTCTTCCTGGTTAACAATGTAGAGGACGCCCACGCCTGTGATATAGTAGACGCCAGTTCTCCTTTAAGTTCCTTCAGGGGGTCCACAGCAGAGGGTATATCTGTGCAACAAAACATCAAGTGAATTAGTACAGAAAACCCTGGATAATTCATCAGGAAGAACGTTCAATTCTCCAGGGACATGGATGCCAACCAAATAAGAGTTAACAGAGGCAAGCATCCAGCTAAGCGGTCGAAGCAACGACATCATATCTCTGGACTTGGTGACACCCTTATTTAGGGCATGTACAACTTGCATATTATCAGAAACACACACTATGCGAGTATTGGCACAACGAGGAAGCAATCTTCTGACCATCATTAGCACTGGTATCAACTCTAAGTAGTTAATGTTATCATCGAACACGACTGAATCTAAGTTCACCCAATGTTTGTGACCAGGGTCCAACGCGCTTGCTGAGAGCGGCATAAGGTTGGACGAGAAATAGCCAGCCAGCCAGTCAGTTCCACATAGAGCACCAAAGCCATTAGCAGAAGAGTCTGAGTAGATGATCACATCCGAAGATAGGCCTCTAGGAATGATGAGGGAGGTACCGTTGAAGTCGTTGAGGTAGGTTAACCACCAACCGATATCAAGTTGGAAGTCCAAGTCCAACCGCAGCCTCTTCTGAGATGGGGTGAGGCCTCTGAGCATATTTAGCAGACGGCGAGTAAATGGTCGACCAGCTCGAACCAACTTACTGGCATGACAAAGTAGTCCCACCAACTTTCTCAACTTCCTGACTGAAGAACGACGTCTGCCTCTGAAGTACAGGAGTGCCTCGTAAACTTTAGTAACTTTCTTTTCTGGCAAGGTCAATCTCATATTGGCAGAATCGATGCTAATTCCCAGAAACGTCAAGCAAGTAGTCGGGCTGTCGCATTTCTTCCAACTCACATACAAGCCCAATGATCGGAGGAGTCTGATCAGTAGAAGTTGGGCACGAGTACAATCCTCACGAGTTGGATACACCAAGACGAAATCATCCAAATAGTTAACTAGATTTGGGTAACCACGTCTGACACAGGCTCTGGTAATGAAATTGCTTAGTTGTGTAAACACAAACGGGGCGCATTTAAGCCCAAAACAAAGGTGAGTATCTAAAAGGAATTCATTCCCAGGTCCAAAGTCCCACTGTAAACCTTGATACTGCCAATGACGAGGGTCCACTGGTATGCTCCTATACGCTGCACTGACATCAACAGAGGCTAAGTAGCACCCAGGAGTAACTAACTTAGTGACATGGTCGATAGAGTTATAACGGAAAGGCAAGGCAGTAGAACACATGAATGAATTGATGGAAGCCCCAATGGGTCTGCGACAGTCAGTGATGGGCCTGAAGGACCCATCCGGTTTGGGTACCGCCCCAATAGCATGGACACAAGTAGGTTGATCTGAAGTCCTAATGAACTTGCCATCAAGGAGCTCGTCAGCAAACAAGCCACTAAGGAATTGATGCGTGTGCGGAAGTAGGGCAGAGCAGTAATTGTGGGATAAATACTCCGTGGCACAATCATCATCTACTATAGGAAATCCTGAGATCACACCATCAATGATAAACTGACGAAGAACACAGTCCTCCTCGAAGGCAGCTTCATGCATCCAAGATTCGACAAACAGCTGAGAGTGGACTCCTGATATAGTATGTGACGTACAAGGTCCATCGAAGATGGGCAAATTTGCCTGTAGAACAATGGGCTCATAGCAGCGAATACTCTCCAGTACCTCATCCTCCAACAACACACCTCCAGGTTTGTTGTAGCACTTAGTCGGAATAGTCAGACAAATGTCGGGTCGCCAACCCCCTAGTGTATCATTTGACATCGATGTAGCAGAATAGTCACGGTTCTCAGACCTCTCAAGACGAACATCATCAAATAACATAGTGGAATAAATATCATCAAAAGGTTTCACAATGTCAACAACAGATACAGAAACAGATACATGGTTTAGAGGTAAATCAACATCACCAACACGATGAACAACACCATCAACTGTAGCAATACAATCAGTAATCAATTCAGCACACAAACTATCATCAAGTTTAACATGAACACTAGCAAGATCATCAACATGAGGCACATCACAAGGCATATACGATTTGGTCATCAAATCCACGTTCCAACCACAAGCATCAGGAACCGCAACAGGTGACATAGGGCAGGAACCGTCAACGCGGGACACGCCCCCCTCCGAACCATTAGTGTCAACAAGTACTGGATCGTCATGGCACGAATCTGTAAATGTAGAAGAACAATGCATAGCAGATACACGAGTGGCATCAAGAACACAACTCGCCACAACCTTTGGACAATCAGTAACAACATAGTCGGTATCAAAATCATAAACAGCAGAAGAAACATGTACACAAGTCCTATCAGTCCAGTCGGCGATAAGGCCTGAATCAACAAAACTACGCTCAAATTCACATCCAGTGCAAGACAATCTGTCCGATTGGTACACCTCAAGTTCCGTAAGAGTGGTATTCGACGAGTGAAGCGAAGAAGTAGGAGAATGAGGTACTGAGTATGTTAAATGAGAGCCATTTCCATGTTCCATTTGCGAGTCGAGGGGCACAAATGAGTTGACAACGCCATTTTGAGATGGGATCTCGTGTGAAGTCTCGGCAAGCACGAGAGTCTGACGTCAGGCGACGGATTTCCCCTTGTTTGGGCAATCCTTGGATTTGTGTTCCGCCCGGCAGTTTCTGCAGATGTGTAAGAGGCCACAATTACCGGGGCAGGTGCGATAATTCCACCCAAAACATAATTCAGCAGGGAAACCAATAGGAGTTTGCCTGTTTCTGGCCGTCTTCTTGGCGTCAGTAGAATCAGAGGAAGAGGCTGCCGCAGATTTGATCTGTTTGCTAGGCTTCTCGTAGCCCCGATGAAAAGCAAAAGAAGAGGCCATAGGGTAGCCCGGCGTGAATGTAGACACATCCCCCTCAGTAACTGCATCAACCATTATGCGATCATATCTTGAATAAGCTTCATCAGCGTACACGGATTTACAAGAATGTCTGGCGACGAAACTCACATGACTGAGATAAGATTTCATATCGTCCAACCGATCTACATCGAGCAAGTAGCGGAGGACCCTGGTCATCCCATACATAAGTTCATTAAACGAAAGCTTGGTGTAATCAATGCTCTTTAAAGCCGTACCTTTCTCAAGATGTATCGCATAATACTCCGGACGAAAGTGAATAGATTTCTCTCTCTTCTCGACTGTGGGATCGAAGGCCGTGGTTAACTTGTTGATGGCTCCAACAACATCAGCGGTGCCGGGAGTTGACCCCATTTCACCGGCGGTGCGGCCGGCCAACGCAAGGGTAAGGGCGGCCACCGAAGAAGTTAGGCTTCTAATATCCTCCTGCTGTTGTCTTTGGATAGCCAAAATCCTAGCAGAATCATCACGAGAAATGTCATGGTCGTCCAGAGAAAGAGTGAACTCAAACTCATCGTCACTAGCTGCATCTTTGCCGTCAGCAAGGCAAGACCTGGGCTTCGTTTCGTCCACTTGCAAGTAGGTTTTCCAGTCATCTTCCTTACCGGCGTCCACAGCCTTTTGTTTAGCCGCATTAACAAACTTGCAACGGGTTATACCCCACGGTCCCGTATGTCTACCACCACAACCGGTCTTACAGTTACGATATATAACTGTTTTAGCCGCCATAACTAACAAACGGATGGCGATGGATAAGAATTAGTGAACACAGGTATTCCAATGGCGGTGGTTCGAGAGAGAGTGAGCAAGGAATGTCAGATCCGGTGGGATACACTAGGGGGCGCGGCGGTTGGTGGTGACTTCTGGTGCTAAGATGAATAAGCCTGATATTTGTAGAAATATAATGGCAGATCAGTCAGATAGAGGCCCTTTAGTTCTTTTATGAACTCTTTCCAGCTTTCTCCTCTTCCTCCGCACAGACAAACTTAAACAGAACCAAACGGATCCAAGCACAAGTAGTCAAAAATCCTAACCCACACTAAGAAACATCAGAAATCAACAAAATCCTATCCCTGTGACACAACACCTATTATGCCTCATGTATTAGAGATCTCTGGAACAATACAATAACAGCCACACCCACACAAAGAATGAAAGAACACTGCTAGTAACACATCTACAACCTCCCCCTCCCACTCTAAAAAATGCAGCATTTTAGAATTAAGGATTCAAATGAGATTGATGCAAGAAAAATTTATGATTTACGAGATTAGGATTGTTTTATAAAATACAAAAAGCGAAGACATTGATTCATGTTACCTTTTCTTGTTGGGATGATCAGCAGCAACAACGTTCCCATCCTCAATAAATCTTTCCGGTCTGAATTGCCAAGGTTCCTGCCAGAATTCTGGATCATGGTGCAGCTTCCAGAGATTGAAAAGCACCTAATCCATGGCGCAAATATAGGAAGGAAATATATAGCAAAGGCACAGATCTTCCTTTACAAAAATAGTGAATAAGGAAGAATCCTCCCACGTCTGCAGAATATTAAATATCTTCTATTTTCTTAATATTTTTCTATTTCTTTAGGAATATACATCCACTTATTTATTTCTTTTTTAGGGCTTCTTCCGATATTTATTACACTTGATATATTAGACATTAGCATGCTTGAGTACTTACTGTAGTGCCTTTAGGGATATCATATCCCTGAAGCTGTGTATCTGCCATTGTTGTATGAGGCACACATACAGGAAGCAGAGAATGGTACCGTAATGTTTCATAGATTGTAGCTTCTGTATAAGGCATGGCCTGCTTGTCTTGCAGTGTTGGAAGTCTGGCACCGATGGCTTCTTTGATTTCTTGGGCAATTTTCTCTTGAATCTCTGGGAAGTTCACCAAACAGGCAATCGTCACACAAAGAGTAAGTGTGGTGGTAATTGTGCCTGAAGATTAGCAAATTAAGCCAAAAGTTATTACTTGACATGAACTTCAAAATGAGTCACCCGCAGTACTTTTAAGCTGACTAGACTAAAGGCTGTACAGGATAATAATGAGTGGTTGTTATACATTTCTGACCACCAGAAGTTGTGGTTGCTCATCATTACTGTTTTCATATAATTTTTCAGTTTGATTGTGGTAACATTTGTAATAACACCAAAGACAATAGATGTTAATAGGGATGTTTGTAGGAATTCAGGGGTGAATTCAGCTACCAATTCCGCCATGTTTCCGGACCAAATCTGTATTTGTACATCTCTCAATTAGCCCGAGTTATCGATGCTGCACTGCTATGAGATATCAGTACATTTCTGTATTACTTCTACATTTTCTCTTTTTTGTCTATGTGTCAATTGTTTTGTATCCCGTCAAAGCAAATTCCGGGAAACCTGATGGAAGTCTTTAACTCTTTAACTCTTTAACTCTTTAGATCTTTAACTCTTTAACTCTTTAGCTCTTTAGCTCTTTAGCTCTTTAACTCTTTAGATCTTTAACTCTTTAGCTCTTTAGCTCTTTAGCTCTTTAACCCTTTAGCCCTTTAGCTCTTTAGCTCTTTAGCTCTTTAGCTCTTTAGCTCTTTAGCCCTTTAGCCCTTTAGCCCTTTAGCTCTTTAACTCTTTAACTCTTTAACTCTTTAACTCTTTAACTCTTTAACTCTTTAACTCTTTAACTCTTTAACTCTTTAACTCTTTAACTCTTTAACTCTTTAACTCTTTAACTCTTTAACTCTTTAACTCTTTAACTCTTTAACTCTTTAACTCTTTAACTCTTTAACTCTTTAACTCTTTAACTCTTTAACTCTTTAACTCTTTAACTCTTTAACTCTTTAACTCTTTAACTCTTTAACTCTTTAACTCTTTAACTCTTTAACTCTTTAGCCCTTTAGCCCTTTAGCCCTTTAGCTCTTTAGCTCTTTAGCTCTTTAGCTCTTTAGCTCTTTAGCCCTTTAGCCCTTTAGCCCTTTAGCCCTTTAACTCTTTAACTCTTTAACTCTTTAACTCTTTAACTCTTTAACTCTTTAACTCTTTAACTCTTTAACTCTTTAACTCTTTAACTCTTTAACTCTTTAACTCTTTAACTCTTTAACTCTTTAACTCTTTAACTCTTTAACTCTTTAACTCTTTAACTCTTTAACTCTTTAACTCTTTAACTCTTTAACTCTTTAACTCTTTAACTCTTTAACTCTTTAACTCTTTAACTCTTTAACTCTTTAACTCTTTAACTCTTTAACTCTTTAACTCTTTAACTCTTTAACTCTTTAACTCTTTAACTCTTTAACTCTTTAACTCTTTAACTCTTTAACTCTTTAACTCTTTAACTCTTTAACTCTTTAACTCTTTAACTCTTTAACTCTTTAACTCTTTAACTCTTTAACTCTTTAACTCTTTAACTCTTTAACTCTTTAACTCTTTAACTCTTTAACTCTTTAACTCTTTAACTCTTTAACTCTTTAACTCTTTAACTCTTTAACTCTTTAACTCTTTAACTCTTTAACTCTTTAACTCTTTAACTCTTTAACTCTTTAACTCTTTAACTCTTTAACTCTTTAACTCTTTAACTCTTTAACTCTTTAACTCTTTAACTCTTTAACTCTTTAACTCTTTAACTCTTTAACTCTTTAACTCTTTAACTCTTTAACTCTTTAACTCTTTAACTCTTTAACTCTTTAACTCTTTAACTCTTTAACTCTTTAACTCTTTAACTCTTTAACTCTTTAACTCTTTAACTCTTTAACTCTTTAACTCTTTAACTCTTTAACTCTTTAACTCTTTAACTCTTTAACTCTTTAACTCTTTAACTCTTTAACTCTTTAACTCTTTAACTCTTTAACTCTTTAACTCTTTAACTCTTTAACTCTTTAACTCTTTAACTCTTTAACTCTTTAACTCTTTAACTCTTTAACTCTTTAACTCTTTAACTCTTTAACTCTTTAACTCTTTAACTCTTTAACTCTTTAACTCTTTAACTCTTTAACTCTTTAACTCTTTAACTCTTTAACTCTTTAACTCTTTAACTCTTTAACTCTTTAACTCTTTAACTCTTTAACTCTTTAAACTAACTTTTTAATATTTATGGCATATATAATTCATCCTTAGATTAAATGTACCTCCAAGGGTCATATCAACTACGAGTGCCCTAATATCTCCATCTGTGAGTTGCTCATTCTCTGGCCTGGATGAGTTGGTGGATTGATACTTGTATAGCTCATCTATGAAACAGTTCTCCTCACTCCCACGTTTCTACAAGTAAACAATTGAGATACTCAATGTAAGTAGTATCAACCTTCAGTTAAGTTACTTTGGTCTGGTCTGTTCCACAGTTGCTCTAAGTTATTAAGATAATTCAGCTAATTGGGTGGGGAAAAGGGGAAAATATAGTGAAAAATGAATAAAATGGGAGCATTTAAAAGCATCTTTGGGCAGAATACTCAATGTAGGGAATTTCTCAATATTTTTCAACAAATATTGAATAAATGACCTTGCCCTTCATCCAAGGTCATGGACAATCCTCAAATGCATTCCTTTATTTTGAGTAATTTAGGGCTTGTATTTAGTTTAGTTTACATTCAACAAGAGAAATAAACAAGCTGTTTAGATTAAACATCAGATACAATCTCTCAAGGGCAAATATGGACTCACCCTTGCTTTTTCTATGCCAAATCCAACCGCACTATGTGCCAACTCCCTGCCCTCTAGTATTCTATTGTACAGTTGTCTACAGGGGAAGAAGCGAGTTATCGGAGCAATATCTAGCAACAATCCAGAAGCAGAAAATTTTGCAAATTCAAGAGTATACTTTTGGAAATTTAACAGATCTGCAACAAATTGTCCTTCCATCTTTCTTGCAAAAATCTGGAAAATAAAAGTATCTGATCTCAGATGGTTCTCTTGGAGGGTACATCTCTTCTGATTGGCAAGCTTTCCCTTCAGGGAAATTACAGGCAATCAATTCATAAATTGCAATTGCTGTGCAACAAAGTGAATGATGATTAATCAAAAGACTTAAAGGATATTCTAATCAAGTGTTAAAATGCTTATTAGAAGTTTCAAAAATTCAAACAGTTGTCTTGCTGGCTAGAAATCCCCTTCTATCAGAAGGAGTTCAATGAGTTTGATAATATTATGATATGAGAATCATATGGATCATCGTCTATATAATTTGCATTTGAAATGTAAACTCTACCAGTGAAGAAAGAATTGCAGTTATGCATCGATGAACAATGGGTTTGATGTCAAACGGCTCCCCAGACTCAGCAAATGTGTCCAGTTCATCCAACATGTCTGTTGTCAACTCATTGCACCATTGTACCATCAGATGTGTGCCAAAAGGCTGAAAGTCAACAGGTGTTTAAAGCGAAGAGGCATTTTCTATTTTGAAGATAACTTTCGGATATAAATGCTCATGATCATATAAGTTGCTTAGACCAATGACATGGTAAAAATGAGTGCTTTCTATTAAATTTCTAAACAAACTTTTGCAATTTTGTATTGTTAAGCAAACTAACAGACACCAATGGAAGTTGTATAGCTTTCACTCAGCTATATCTAAATTGAACTGATGAAATCAAAGATCGTTAATTACCTTGAGTCCTTGCATGGCAACTTTTTTTAACCAATACCACCTTGGAGATATGGAGGTAAATAATAACCCAGGACCAATTATTGTTTGTGCTCTGAACATCTTCGGTCTCCCAGCAAAACAATCACCCTGTGTAACTAGAGCTTTATAAATGCTCTCATAGTCATTCAGTATGACTACATTGTCACCGAAAAGCTAAAGAAAAGAAAGAATTTCTAAGCAATATTACATTTCTAATGAAACACCAGTATATATTCACACTGTCAAGGCATTTATTCTGCAATCAATTGTTTTTGTGATTTCACTTATAAATAAGATATGCCGCGATACACTAAGTTGATATTGAATGATGACTATAATCATATTAATGCTGTATGCCTAATAACTAGATTCATGATAATACACTTAAACGTTAGTACAGTATCCAAATTTCATCCATGGTTTAACAACCCAACAACAGCTCCAATGATGTAATGAATCAATTCCCATTGCAGATTCCACAAAATACAAATGGCTTAACTAAAGTTTCTTCATACTGTGTATCTTTATTTTTGATCACTCAGCTGATACAGTTTTCCTACACATACATTGTAGACAGATCAGTTTAGTTTTGTCATTAGATAAGGTATCAATGTGGAGAAATACAGTTTCTTTAAAATTGTATGAATATATTTGTATTTAAATTTTGTATTTCATAAAAGATGTCAAACATAAAAATGGTGATTTAGGAAGATAATTTGAATTGAATGATAAACATACATTGCTAATAAAGATTCAAATTAAGGTACAAAAGAATATCACAACTTAATTTGTTGTTAACTCTGCAACTAACTGATCCCCACTGTGTGTTTTGTTCCGGAAAACTACATGTGATTAGTGACATCACTAATGTGAAGGGGTTACAGTCTAGGCCCAAACCCTCACATCAGACAAGAATGGTATGTCAGTGATTGGTCGCCTTCTGTGCTAATGGGATTCCTGGCATAGGACAAGGCATTCTAATGAGATTTTAATAATATTGTGTAGACTTAATGGAATTATAATGGCACTTTGTGGATTGAGACAAGAGACTTTTCCACTGTTTGAAGGGACTCACTTATCTTTGGGCCTAGTCTGGTTATTAGTTTTGTAGTTTCTAATATTAGATTTAAGCTCTTCGGTTTCATGTAGTCTTAAACCTCATCGGGGTAGATCATGCAAATTAATTTCACTATTGAAATGTGTAAGTTCTGATATAAAAATGGAACGCAACTGGTAGACACTTAAAATGTAAAATGTAGGCATCATTGCTCATGGCTTTGAATTCCCCATTCTCTATGATACATACATTTTCACTCCTTGTGTGTCGGATACACTATTTAAAAACCATTACTCTACTCTGGCATTCCATCTAATTCCTTTTTTGTATTCATTTGAGGCTTATCTAATATTTAATCAGATTACATACAAAAAACCTGTATGTTCCATGGATGTTTTCACACATTGCCTTATGAAGCTTTAAGCTTAATTTCTAACAATCATAACAGTCAAGAGAACATAATAGAGCTTCCTTCACCTTGCAGTAGACTATGTTTCCATGTTCAGCTGCCCACTTGTCTGCACTAAAGTGTATTCCTCGTTTGTCAATCTTATAAGCAACACCTATGAATGGTAGGCCTCTTGGTCCTGGTGGTAACCTTAACCTGGCTTTCATACACCACTTGGTAATTGTAGCGATGACAAGAAATATGAGGATTCCTATTGTAAAGGAGTCCATTTTCAAGATTTTGACAAACTAGTTGATATTTCTTTAGGTTGGAACAATAGGTTTTAGCCATTCCCTAGATATCCATCCTCAACATAAGTCAGTGGCCCTGTGACTGGATAGATTGGTGGAAGACCTATTTAGTCTCACCAACCAGTAGGGGCTGTCATTATGTATGATATTGTATTGCTGGGGTGTGGTATTCCTGAGATTTTCATGTTATCATTACTTGTTCTGTCTTTGGTGGAACATTGTTACATGAGCAAAATATCATAAGCGCTCTCCCAATCAATAGTTAACAATTAGTTCAACAACTAACAATATAGGATTAAGGACCAACATTGAAGGACTGCTGGTACAATGTATGGTGCATAATCCTGAGGGGAAGCCAAGTCATTATGCACACACAGTACACCACCATTCCCTACATATCTGTCCTTAACTGACATCAGTAACACTGCTACTGACCCGGATAGATTGGGGGAAGACCTATTTAGTCTCCCCCAACCAGTAGGAGCTGTCAGTATGTATTATGTTATATAACTAGGGTGTGGTATTCCTGAGATTCTCATTGTCTCATTACTGGTACTGTTGTTGGTGGTACAAATTTGTATAAGCATTCTCTAACAATTAGTTCAGCACCCACAATATAAGATTAGTGACCAACACTGAGGGACTGCTGGTATGGTGTATAATATTGAGGTGATGCAGAGTCATTATGCACAGTGCACCAGCTGGCCCAAAATGGAGGCCATTAATCCTTTTAGTCTCTGCCCAAGGTGGTTATTGCTGTAAACCTTTAAAGGCAGTGATTGAATATACTTTATAGATTTGTTTAATCAAATACCATACACTCAGATATACCTATAGTATTTATCCATCTTGAATTTAATTTAGCGATATTTACATTGTGCTCAGCATAGATATTCTGATGTTGTGATCTATGATGTTTGAATGCCCTGTTATGCAGTGAAAATGGATTCATAAACACCATTTCATAATCGTTTTGTTCTCTCAATTCAGTCTATCATCTGCCTGTAATAAGTCACAATCACTCTAGTTTCGCTCATTCCCATTTCCATATATTCTGCAGGCTCCTTTTCTATGAGGGAATTCACATCTTATCTGTTCAGTTTATTGAAATTATCAATGACAAAACAGCAAAATTTGTAAGGGAGCAACTAACGTTTAGCAATATTCAATTCAAACATACATTCTATCTGGTCCCTATAATAGATTGATTACAGATTTACTTCATGGTCCACATACTTCATATATAATTATATAATGCAGCCATTTTCTACCTTTTTTCTATTCATACAGTAGGTGAAAGGGATTATCGCTTTACATTGGAGTGGGTCAGAGAAGTACTGATGAGTTTTTTTCTAGTTTCATGGTTGACAGCATGTGTATTGGAACAGAGGTATTAAATAGTCCTTGACATTGCCTTGCTCATGTCAATGCTTGGCTGAACACAGTTCAGAGAGAGCTATGTTTTAGTATTATCACCAATTTTCAGGATTCTTATAATGTATTTTACCACAGCAGAAAATGTATTGTGTATAACATTTCACTGTATTCATATTTTTATTTATAGGGTGATATAATATTTAATCAGATTACATACAAAAAATGCTGTATCCTCCATGGATGTTTTCACACGTTCCCTCATGAAGCTTTAAGCCTAACTTTTAACACTCAGATCCTCGAGCGTACAGTTCCTTTGAGACTAAAACATGGACAGTTGCAGACAGGGCAAATTCACCTTAAAGGCAAACGCTACTATCTAGTGGAAAATGAAAATAAATGTCATTTTTCTGAAACTTTGGTATTTGATTCTTGAAGTGTTTCTGGTCATAAAGATGGAAAAAAATCAATGGGTCACCGTGCTCATTTTTGAATTACAGTGCTTCAAAATTTGGTATATCAAAATAACCAATGAGGACCAAAAGGGGGACTCATTTTGCAGTACCTCGACTTGATAGTTCATATTTGCTATTTATATTCACTCAATTTAAGTATAGTTAACAGTTTTGGAGAGAGTATTATTTGGCCAATAATTCTATGCCTTTTTTTTATAAAGTGAATTGTTATTTCTATTCTGAAAACAACAAATACCTGATGCGAATTTTAAATTAAAAACTTGAAAAAACGCACTATTTTTTACTTTTTTTTCATAAAAACAACTTTTTTTTCTCCCCATCAAAATTAAATGTCATTTTTCTGATACTTTAGTACATGATTCTTGAAGTATGTTTGTTCATAAAACTGGAAAAAAAATAATGGGTCGCCGTGCTCGTTTCTGAATTACAGAGCGTTGAAACATGGCTAACAACTCAAAAATCTGCTGCTTTCAAAGTGTTCTATATTTCCTAAACATGTCTATTTCAGACAGCTACAATTATTTTTTTAACGTGATGACATACATTTTTTTTCCTTTATATATTTAGAATATTACCTGCACTATATGTGTAGAAAATCTTGGGACAATAGGAGTTTCCGTTTTTGTTTTATTCCCAAAACCGTGAAAGAAAAATGCAGCATTCCCCAATAGACTTGCATAGTAAATGGGTACAACTGAGAGTACCCACAGCTAGCAGTATTTCCCAAACATGTCAATTTCAGACAGCTACAACTTTTTTTTAAACGCGATGACATGTTTTTTTTTTCCTTTTTATCTGTAGTATATAACCTAAACTATATGTGTAGAAAATCTTGGGACAGTAGGAGTAGCCATTAATTGTTTGTTTTATTCTATAAAATGTGAAGAAATGGGCCGTTTTCTCATAGACTGCAATGGTAAAGGAATAGTCCGTAAAATGCCCGCATATTTGGTACATGGAAAAGGGGGGCGTGGCAGTGAATAGTAGCGTTTGCCTTTAACAACAAATTAAAACTGATTTTGAAGCAAAATAAACCAGTGGAAAGCCATTGGATTGAATTGGATTGAAAAATACTTTATTTGCCTATGGTTATACATAATGAGATTAGACAAATAGGTGAACTAGACTTCTGGATAATATCCAGGTCTTCCAGTCGCCACCTGGTAGTAGAAAGTGAACTATACTAAAAGGAGTTTGCATACAGAGCAAATACAAGTAAACGATGTGAAGTTAATATAATCAAACAAACAATATGAAGTTGACATTATCAGTAAAATGCTGACAGTGTCTACACTGTGAGCAAAATACAAGTTATGGCAGGTTAGAGAAATGGGATATAGCCTTTTTTTAAAGTATGACTCATGACATAATGTATAATATATGCAATACCAAGTAGAAATGACCAATTGAAGTGATAAAGATTGATTAGTACCAATAGCACCTTCAGTTAATTTCTGATGAATATCATTGAAGAACTATTACATCGATTCCAGCTTCAGCTATTTCTTCTTTAATTAATAAAAGCTTTGAAGTAATATCTTAGTTGCTTTCGATTTACAAATTCATGAGCTTCAGTGGGCAGAGCATTCCAAGCTATTTTAGCTTTATAGAGGAAACTGCTCCTGTATAATGATGATTTTGGAATATTAAGTATTAAATTTGTTCTGTTTTTCACATAACCTCTGGTCGAAAGTGATCTTTTATCTAGGTTTTTGTCTGAAAGTGATAGATAGAAGGCACTCTCCAGGATATGAATCTTTCTTCTTTTTTCGTTTTTCTGAATTTTTAAAGCTACCAAATCATTGTCTACATTTGTTTATTTGTTGACTTTCAGTATCGATCGTACTTCTGAGTTTAGGAGTGGTTGTAATCTCTTAAGCATTTCAGCAGAAGCAGATGAGTAAAAGACATCTCCATAATCAATATTAGGTATAATTAACATTTTCACAATATCAGTTTTGACTTTCTTATTCAATATATGGCTTGCTTTTTTGAGCAGGGACACTTTCCACCTATCCTTATCAATTCCATTTTGTAAATAAACTTAGTGTTTTTACCCGTTGCAATCTGTGATCATCCTCCCCCTGTGGTACTGTAGCCTATGTGTTTTTTTTTGTTTTTTGTAAAAGTTTTTATTTTCTATGACATATTCAGAAAAATTTAGCAGAAATGACCGCCGTTGACAATAAGCGTTTTTATAGGCCATCTGCATGCACACGTCTCTATGGTGATGAAATATTTAATGGAATTGAGAGATAAGTTTACTTCTAACAAATACAATATTGGAAGTTATTATACAACAGTTGGGTGGACATATGATTAGAGAAATAATGAGGATGGATATAAGGATTCAAATCTATCATGTTAACATTACTAGATGTGAGAGTGAGTAAAAGGAGGAGCTGAGCAAGAGGCCTAATTTATTCCATATTTAAGTGATGTTTTTTGATTGAAATTTTGAAAGTTTTTGGATCTTGTAAATTGCGTAATCGAATAGGTAAGTGGTTCCAAGTTGATGCTATCTGGTATTTTAGTGATTGTCTATCTGACTCTTTCCTAGGATTGAATATTGGCAATATGGGAGCATCAAATTGGCGGGTTGCTCTAGCTTGTGGTAACACATTCATCTCATCTCATGTTTACTTCACATCAGTTTGCAACACTCAACTTGACCATTACGCCAGCATTTTACTCCCTTTTAGAGCCAGTTTGGTCAGATTCTGGGGTGTATTTTTGTCACAATAGACCACGGCAACCACTTCTGGCAACTTCCGGTAAGCAATGGGGGTTATAGACATCAGAAGAACTGGTAAATAAAAGTCAGTAAGTGGTAAATAACAGTCGAATCTGACCAAACCGGGTCTAAAAGCACTAATACCCTCGGTTTTGGATGGTCTAAGTGGTCTGTTGCCTGGTGGAAATTCTCGGGGCTAACGCCCCTTGAATTGTCCACCAGGCAACAGACCACCCAGACCACCCAAAACTTTGGGTATTAATGCTATAACAGTATTAATGACCGTAACAAGGCACACATAATGATGTGTTTCAGGAAAAGAGTCATAAGTTGCGAAAATATTGATTTTGAGATTTCATAATATTTGAAAAGATGAGATCAAACCGATTCTAATGATAGTAAATAGTAGGATATATAATAAATATTTCTATATTTTAAGGTTGACATTTTTATTTTTGGAAAAACAAGTTTGCAACATTTCTGGGGGGCAATAACCAGTAAAGTAACTAAATATACTCCATAATTATGAGGACCTTTAAAACGAAAGGATATATTACATGCATTGTCCTGAAAATTGTAATACATCGATCAATACAACTATAAGTGATAAACTCCCCAAAAATCAGAATATTCCAATAAAGAGATCTTGTAATAAAAATACTTTGAAAAAGACTTGTGACTCATTTCCCTGAAACACAACACATATACATAGATGAAATTTCTCGAGCTTTCATTTCATATAAAGCGTGTTTATTTATACTTATTATGAACATGTTTGCTGCTCTGTGCAACCTGTCGCTAAAATAAACACAAGCTGGGCTGGAGGGTAATGTGGACAGTGGGTCAGGGCCCTGAGGACACCCCACGTCATGCTGCTATCATTGAGGGCGCTCACAGTGCCTACATTTTCATTGAAGATCTGGTTATACTAACATTTACCAATTACCATTGCCAATTGCACCGACAATTTGCCCTGTCCACAACTAAAATCATCAATCTTTTCCTGTCAACTAATATGCTGAAAAGCTCACTTTGATATTGCATCTAAATCTTGAGGTAGTTAACTAACAGTCCCTAGTCAATATTTTGATATTGAAAGGTTTTGGTGCAATTTCGAATGCGTCATCATAGGTACGTGGATCATGACTGGGTCTCTTGTCATCAGACTCAGGCAGTAAAACATAATGTTGCAGCAGTCTGGTCAAGAGAAGAAACATCCGGTTCTTGGCCAATACCTCGCCTGGACATGCTCTGCGTCCAGCTCCAAATGCAAAGAGTCTGCAAGAAAGGATGTCTTCATGTGGTGATGGCTCCTATAGACAAGAGTTAAAGATATGTGCCTAAAGTTTACTTCGTTTATAACATTTAAGATAGATCTATACATACTAGGAACATTTGTCTCCAGTCATTTTTTTAGTATTAGAATTTTGAACCAACTGACTATCTTGTACTTGTACAAGCCACCAGGTGAATATGAATCAACCTCGTTTTCCTTGCAAATCGTTTTCCTTTCCTATTATGAAACAAGCTTGACTTTGGGTGCAGTACACATAATTTATCGATTCATTGCCAGTAATATCTTCAAACTCCAAATTCAATCATTTTTCTTGTATAGATTGTATATATAGTATGTGTATAGATGCTCACTTTTTAGAATTAAGGATTCAAATGAGGTTGATACAATTTGTTTCATAAAATACAAAAAGTGAAGTTCGATTCTAATATTCATGTTACCTTTTCTTGTGGGGATGATCAGCAGCAACAACCTTCCCATCCTCAATAAATCTCTCTGGTCTGAATTGCCAAGGTTCCTGCCAGAATTCTGGATCATGGTGCAGCTTCCAGAGATTGAAATACACCTAATCCATGGCACAAATATAGGAAGGAAATATATAGCAAAGGCACAGATCTTCCTTTACAAAAATAGTGAATATGAAAGAATAAGAAAGAACCTCCTCATACTTGTAGAATAAAAAATATTCTATTTCTCTGTATAAATATTCTCTTCTCTATTTCATTTTTAGGGGTTTTTGTTCTATTTACTTTGATTATTTCGATTTGAGAATCAAATTGGATATAAAAAAAACACAGGTGTTTTTTATTGGAAGGAAATATAATAGTATGTTGACATCTTCATTTACAGAAATAGTGATAAAGGAAGAAGCCTTGTCCCAGGGTATTCCGTTCCGCAACACTGTTCGGACCAACTGGAAATTCTTTCTTTTCAAAAGAGAACAAACTTGGGGTGTTCACACCTATGCCGTTCATGTGTTTTATGTGTTTGTGTTTCCAATTGCTATAAAAGACCTTTATTACACTTGATATATTAGACATAAGCATACTTGAGTACTTACAGTAGTGCCTTCAGGGATATCATAACCCTGGATCTGTGCATCTGCCACTGTTGTGTGAGCCACATTTAGAGGAAGCATAGAATGGTAGCGTAATGTTTCATAGATTGTAGCTTCTGTATAAGGCATAGCCTGCTTGTCTTGCAATGTTGGAAGTCTGGCACCAATGGCTTCTTTGATTTCTAGGGCGATTGTTTCTTGAATCTTTGGGAAGTTCACCAAACAGGCAATCATTGCATAAAGAGTAAGGGAGGAAGTAATTGTCCCTGAAGATCAGCAAAATAAGTCAAAACTTATTACTTGAAATAAACTTGAAAATGAGTCACCAGCAATACTTTTAAGCTGACTAGACTAAAGGCAAGTCAATGATTATTAATTATTGTGTGGTGTTGATGCGGGAAGGGTTCACAGGTTATTATGACTGGTAGAGGGAGGGAGAACCACTCTGTATCGATCTTGGTTGTTAGGTAAATGATGGGGTTATAGGAGTTGTAATAAAGTTGTTAGTTGTTATGACTCAAGCCAATTTCGCTGTCCGTGGAATTGGCTAGAGTCAAGATAAAGGGAAATTATTCAAGAAATCACATTTTTATGGGAAGAAACAACAAAGTTTTAAAAGCTTAACCTTGATGACAAAACGCCCAAAACAAATCTACCAAAAAAACTAACCTAACAAATAAAAACCTCATGAAATCTTGCTGACTAAATTCCCTTCTTTTGACGATGAAGCCAGTTGTAAAAGAAATGACAACTTTGTTGTTATTCATTCATTCATTCATACAAATGCCTCATTCTGGATGATTTAGCCGGTAGTGTATGAACAATGAACTTGTAGGAATTCATTGGTGAATATAGGTACAAATTTAATGTTCTGGATGATTTTGGTAGCATGTAAACAGTGAATGTTCATAAGAATGTTTGTAGGAATTCAGGGGTAAATTTCCCCAAGCTTATCAAATTTGGTATTCCCTCATCTTATTGACTTTGCACTTCATTGAGAATTCATCACATTTGCTCTTGTATCTATTTTGTTTTAGTTCATATAATAAGTTGTTTATGTTTAATGATTTAAAGTCTTTCTGAGATCAAAAATATCCTGCTAAAATATTAATATTATTGTCCTTGTTCTATAAAATTGGAATAACCAAATTGTATAGTTTCTATGTTCTTACCAACTAGAAATCCATACTAGTAACTGCTAACAATGTTAAATTTCCTAAGTATATAATTAACAACAAATTTGTTTATATTCCATCAGGGCAAATTGTGGGAGAGCTTATAGAAGACTTTAATTCTTTAGGTTAGTCTCATGGCAATTATGCTATATCCGTAGATTGGACATACCGGCTGTGGTCATATCAAGTATAAGGGAAAAAATATGTTCATCTGTGAGCCGCTCGTTTTCTGGCCTGGATGAGTTGGTTGATTGATACTTGAATAGCTCATCTATGAAACAGTCCTCCTCACTCTCTCTTTTCTACAAGTAAACAATTCAGGAACTCAAGTATCAAAGTATCAAATTTCAGTTAGGAAAAATGGTAAAGAAACTCATAACATCAGATTGATAATTGAATTCATTTCTGCCTACTGTTATCACTAAAGTGTATTGGATAAGTAGATTAGATTGAATTGGAGCAATTAGATAACATGGTTCACTTTGTTTCATACAACTAAACAGCAATGGAAGATTAAGTCATTGATATATTAGGGCCAGTGCATAACCTAGCCTAACGCTTAGATAGATTACCTAAGTACTAGGTTCCTACGTTAGGAATGGGTTTTGGTGCATAAGGTTAGGAAGATGATGAGCCTAACTTTAGAAAACCCTAAAACGTTGTTAGACTAAGAACGTTGGGAGAATGGCCTAAGTTTGTTTTCCTCCTTAGGCAATAACTTAAGCATTGTTTTTAAGCAAGAAAGCATGTAGTAGCAGTTTTACATGGTTCTGAAATAGGTTTTTGATAAGGGGAAAGCATTGTCAGACATGTAGGTTTGATATGTGCAGTAGTATTCGAGATAGAGATTACTTCTTTTAGATTTGTCAGAATTCAATGCTTATTTAATTTCGTTTTCGTTTTATTCAATGTAATGACTGAGTTGGAGGGGAGAGGGAGCGAGAAGACAGAGAGAGTGGGGTGTGTAGGAGGAAAAGGAGGAGAAGGTGCAATATAATTATGGGGTCAACTAACATATAGTCTGTGTGTGTGTGGGGGGGTATATTAAAGCATATTAAACAACTGTCTCACCTTGCCATACTAGGTAGACAATCCTCAACATATTTAGTTAATGAAACCTGATTCAGCAAGAGAAATGATTAAAGATCAAATTAAATCTGTCCAAAGCAAATACAGACTCACTCTTGCTTTTTCTATGGCAACTCCAACCACACTATGTGCCAACTCCCTGCACTCTAGTACTTTACTGTACAGTTGTCTACAGGGGAAGAAGCGAGTGATGGGAGCAAAATCTAGCAACAATCCAGAAACAGAAGGTTTTGTAGCTTCAACAAAATCATTTTCGTACTGTAACAGATTGGCAATATATTGTTCTTCCATCTTCCTTGCAAAAATCTGGAAAATACAAGTATCTGGTGTCAGATGGTACTCTTGGTGGGTATATCTCTTCTGATTGGCAAGCTTTTCTTTCAGGGTAATGACAGGCAATAAATTCATGAATTATCAGCTATGCAACAAACTGAAAGAGGCTTGATTAAATAGGATGTTAAAACGCTTATTAGAAGAACTGGATTCTCGGGGGCTAGAAATCTCCCACATAATGATGAGGGAATTGATGATGAGTTTTTTAATGACCCTAGAATCACATGAATCATCCTCTACATAATATGCATTTGAAATGTGTATTTTACCAGTGAAGAAATAATTGCAGTTATGCATCGATGAACAATTGGTTTGATGTCAAACGGCTCTCCTGATTCAGCAAATGTGTCCAGTTCATCCAACATGTCTGTTGTCAACTCATTGCATTTCTCCTCCAGTAGCATCAGCTGTGTGCCATACGGCTGAAAGCCAATAAGTGTTTGATGCAAAGAGAAGTTTCATATTATATGGACAGATATTGGCGAAAATACTCATGTTAGTATAGTTTGCCTAGAAGGACAGCTTGGTAAAAGTGAGTGCTTTCAATTCAGTTTTTAAAATAATTTTGCCATTCTCTATTGTTAAACAAAATGGCAGACAGCAAACTGATAAGCTAAATTCAAATAGAACTGATGAAGTCAAAGATTGTTAATATACCTTGAGTGCTTGCATGGCAACTTTTTTTAACCAAGACCAGCTCGGAGATATTGAAGAAAATGCTACCCCAGAAACAAATATTGTTTGTATTTTGAACATCTTTGGTCTTCCTGCAAAACAATCGCCCTGTGTAAGTACAGCTTCATAGATGCTCTCATAGTCATTCAGTATGACTACATTGTCACCGAAAAGCTACAGAAAAGAAAGAATAATTTCGTTTGATTTTAAATGAGGAAAATAAAGTAATAGATCTTTATCAGGTTTTATAATTGTTAATTAATTTACTTACAAAAATGACTACATTATACATATATGAGATGCGTTCTATCAAAAAGGTTCCCATGTCGGCGAGATCGATTTTGGAGTTAGCTATTGGATGGGTAAGCACCAGAAAAGAGCTTTCCAATGATGTATAGAGCTTAATTTTAGGCCTATTAGGTATATTTCTACGGTTGCGGTGAGTATTTAAGGGACGCGGTTACTGGAGGAGCCGGAAACTGAGATACAGACGGTCAAAGTTCGGCGAGTGACCTTCGGCGCGCCGTCCTTGGTTACGGGCATTTGTTATCAAGCGATTTCTATGAAATTTGAGACACACTTTACTAACTACCATAGCCATAAGATATACCAAATTCAGTTCATTTACTTAGTAACTTATTATTTTATCCCGCGATGAAAATTGGGTGAAATTTGGGCAAAATACATTTCTAGGAGACTTTTGTGGGATTTGTCGGACGCGTCGTCATGCAAAATGACCAGTTCATATGATTGGATTTTTCTCAGATTTGAGGCAAGTATAATAGACTAATAGGGCCACAATATATAAAAAAATCAGTGAATTTCATTTAATATTTTTTATTTTATTACCCTGTTAACATGAGTATAATAATTCTGTACAAAATTCTTCGGTGCAGTGCTTGCAATATATACATGATAACACACCTATTCATTCTAACAAAACAAAATGTACAACAGTATTCACCAGTAATAAAATCAGTAATAAAATCAGTAATAAAATCAATAAAATAGCAGTCAGCCCCTACCCCTCCCCCTCCCTGGCCGGCGTTGCTCAACATTTCCCCTCCCCCTCCCCCTACCTCTCTTTGCTGGAGGAGGTGCAACCTCCCCATCAGAAGAAGATTCTGAAGATTCCCTTAGCCTGCCCCTTCCCCTCACTGTTCCTCTACCCCTACCCCTACCCCTACCCCTAGCTTGAGGTTCCTCTTGACGTTCCTCTTGAGGTTCCTCCTCCTCCTCAGAAGATTCATCACCACCTAATTGTAATGATTCGTCAGAAGAAGATTCCCTGTCCCTTCCCCTTCCCCTTCCTCTACCCCTCCCTCTTCCTCTAGCCCTTCCACTTCCCCTCCCTCTACCTCTTACTGGGGCGACTGCAGGAGCCTGTACAATGTAGCCATTCCCCCCCCTCCCTAGCCCTTCTTCAGGTACAGTTGGTTTGGGGCACATAATGTCTTTGGTTTCTTCGGTACAAAAATTACGAATAGAATTAAAAAGATACCACTGTCTGTATGCAGACAGTCCAGGAGAAGGTACAATGGGTGGGTTGTCCTGAGGGACATCACCCACATCAACAGTAAGCATTTTAAAAGTACCACTATTTTCAGGGCCTACAAATGGCCTGAAAGAAAAAACACCAGGTTTGTCACTAGAAAATTCAAAATGATGATACCCTTTGATACCTGGAAAAGATTTGGAGAAAGGTGACAGGAATGCCTGCCAGTCGTACAATGGAACAAAAACAGTACCCCTTTCATCACCTACAAGTTGGGCCTGGTTGACCCCCCCTGGCGTACTGCGCTGCACACTGTCTTTTAATTGCTGAAGAGAAGAAACGTTGTCCCGACGAAATTGTTTTTTCAAGAGACCAAAGCACCAGTCGGGGGCAAACTTAGTGTGCCCAGTAATCAAAAAGTTAAGTGTAATAGACCTGTGCCTTCCAGTAAGGACACGCCACATCAAATAGGCCAAAACATACTTGTTCTTGTTCTGGCCACTACAATTGTCACAGTTAAGATCTAAATCTTTCTCCCCAAGACCATAGTTTTCAAAGTAATGATTCAGATAAGAAATAACTGCATTTGACCCCTTACTGGTGCAATGGCTCTCATCTATAAGGTAATTAACTTGTCTAGGCATTCCTTCCATGCAAATACCGAACAGGCCTACCTTCCTCGGGGTCAGAAAATAAAGGGGACCTGGTTGCATCTGATAGGAAGGTAAATGCACTTGTTGTGCAAAGTCAAAACTGAGATGTACTCGAATGTCACATGAGCAAGAGGCATGTTTGCCAAGGGGGGGTTCACCATTGTCTCTGTATGCTTCTTTGGCATCAGCACAAAATTTCTGATAAAGAGTTCTCTCGTCTGCTACAGTGTCTAAATGTTTTTGCTGTTTCTTTAACTTGGCAGCTTTCACAACTTCAGGTAAATTACTACTACAGGAAATGTCTCTGTTATTATGCTGGCACTCCCAGCAGAGGTCTGTGGACGACTTGTGACTATTTTAGGAAGATATCTGCGCCACAGTTGAACAAAAGTGGAGTAGGCAACAGCCCTATTGTCAGTCTTGTGCATGGCTTGTGTGTAAAGACGATGAACTTCGGCATTTGTAGAATGGCAGGGGAGAATGAGGATGTTGTCTCTATGGTGTGAAGCTACTCTGCCTGGCAAGGCAAGAGCATGTATTTCGGCATAAGATGTGATGAAGTTGATTGTGTTCTTCAGGTCATTTATTGGCAATGACCTGACAGCATGGTGACCACCACGTCATAGACGAGGGATCAGACCATCCTCGCTGAAGGATTTTAGTACAGCAGTCAGCTTGTTTTGGCTAATCCTAGAAGAGAAGAGAGAGAAGAGAAAATAGAAAAATAATAATTTAATCATTTGCAAAGGAAGAAATTAAACATAATGCAGGATTGTAAATGAGAATACAAAATAATGATTCTTAGCAAATAATCCATGTTATCATGAATAGCTATGTAATTTTCAGTATTAATGGGCACAACAAGATTCATTACTCACTTGTAAAGGAATTTAAAGGTAGCTTTGCAAACAGGCTTGTTAGACACCCTGTAGTGGCTCTTTGGGTGTTTTCGTTCTCCCTTCCATTGGGGCCCCTTCTTTGTTGGACTTCATCGTTCACTGTTGTCAGTAACAGTATTGAAAACGCCTAAGAGTGCCATGTCGAGCTCATCTGAAACGACAGTATAACAAAATATAAAATGATGTGACCCACCAAAATATGACCGACACAAATCTTAAATCCTACTGGAGTAGCAAGACATTCCCTACAGTTTTCCTACATAATTAGTTATCATATCTGATTAGTTATCCGTGTCCTCATAATTGAACTACAGCTTAAAATACTGATTGAGTATTATACATGCATATATGGGCAAAGAAAAGGCAATAGAGAAAAACATTATTTAAAATTACCTCGATTGATTTGATCATGTTCCGACCGATGAGAGATGCGCTGTTCCACAGTGAACTGGTCTATGCACGGCCCATTGTTAAACAAATGGCAGTTACAACTGAAATGGACAAAATCCTAGATTTCAATTTGCCCAAAACTGACATGTTGTTACAAGTAATACATTTTTAACCCTACATTCCACACGAGACGATTATGGAATATCAGACATCCTAGGTAAATAGTTAACTCCCCAGATCTCGACTCGATGCTTCCGAGTCCCCATGCACGAACAGCACGAGGCGAGGTAAAACCTCTACCGATCAAATTTAGAACATTTAAATATACACACAATATATCTCTCACACATAACAGCATTGGATTATAGATTTGATTGATTTCCAGGGATGACATAGCATAGTTTTCCGATCGCCTCCCCCAACGCGTCAACACACACGATAGAAAACATGGCCGTAGAGCACCGACACTTACCTAAATGTGGAGCACTTTTCCCGTTCCTTGTCCAGGACTGCCTGCATGTGGTCAATAATAATAATAGGTTCTGGTTCTTCCTCAGCTTCTTCCTCATTCGTGTCCTGAGTTTCAGGAGGATCTGGGACGTCTGGTTCTCCATCCGAGTCAGATTCCACCGTCTCTGTTTCCTCGTTGAACACAAAATATTCCTCGATGAGGTTACACCATTCGGAGTTGTCGACAACACCTCCCAAATTGGCTCGAGCGATGCCATTAAGAGCTTCTGCGACAGTGGCCTCAGCTTCCATGTTTAAATAATAAACCTTGGTCCATTTAAAACTTTGTTGGAGAGTAAAACACGTCTTGAATCGTCTGGAATCGAGGAATAACTGGTCGCTTCGATTCAAATCCAAGACCACGCTAGAAGATGGCGTCAGCCGGAAGTTGATCTTTCGGAGCGGCTGAACCAATCACAGCGCTGTATCCACTACACGTGGGCTCCCTAGCAACAAGTGTTTACGTCGAATGCACTTTAATAGAGCTCTGTGATTGGTTAACTTACGCGGGCATTCAAAAGGGAAGACTGGGATTGGATAGAGGAGATTCGCGGCTTTCCGAGGATACCAAATGTGCTGGGGTACCCTACACTCAAATGTCCACGGCGTACGAGTGAATTTAGTGAAAAATAGCCTCCGACTCCTTTGTTTTAACCCATCCTACCATGTTATGAAAATGTTTACCGGCGATTATGAAGCATAAATTATTGTTTATTTTACAAAATACTTTCCAGTCTCACAAAAAACCATATTAAAGATTAATATTACAGGAAAAAACGATTTCGGCCAAAAAAGTCATATACCATCTTTGGAGCCCTATATCTCAAAACGAAAGTTGCCGACATGGGACTCATTTTGATGGAGCGAGTCACATATTTTCAGTTTCTAAGCAACAATATATTTCTGAAACAACATCACTATACTCACACTGACAAACACTGACAAGGCAGTTATTCTGCATAATAAAATACCTTTGTGATTACAATCAAAATTATAAAAAGATATGCTTTGATAATGTAGGGTGATATAGATTGATGAATAAAATGATATTAACATTGTGCGCCTAACTACTAGGTTCATAATAATACACTTAAACTTTAGTACAGTATCCAAATTCCATTCATGGAACAACCTTACTTTCTATAGCATAGACCATACAGCTCCAATGATGAAATGAATCAATTCCCATTGTAGATACCAATGAATACAAATGGATTATCTAAAGTTTCTATATATGCTGTATATCTTTAATTCTGTTAATTTATCTAATACAGTTTTCCAAAGCATGTACAATGTAGAGAGATCAGTTTAGCTTTATCAGTAGATGAGGTATCTATGTGGAGAAATATTGTTTGTTTGAATTGTATTCATCTATATTTAATTTTGTTGTTAAGGCTGTCAATCAAAAAATGATCATTTAGGAAGATGATTTAAATTAAATGATAAAGCACACATTACCAACAGAGATAATAAATGAACACTCCTTAATCAAACTCTTGAAGCACAGTAAGTCATCACAAAATAAGTTACAAAAGAACATATATTGATCATAATATCATAACATATTGTTGCTGTATTGTTGCTGTAGTTTCTAGTAGTTCTTATCGTTGTTGGGGATGCTCACACAATGTAATTTAACCATTTAAACATGGTAGTTGTGATATAAAAATTGAATGTTCTTTATGGTTGTTCTCAAATGTGATGTGTTTCAGGAAAATGAGTCATAAGTCGCAAAATTGATATTTTTCAAATGGATATATTCCTTGAATCTCTTTGTAGGAATCTTCTCATTTTTTGTGTGACTAACGCTTTATGTAGTATGAATACATGTACCAAATTGCAAGACAGTGTATTAAATATTTTCATGCATTGATAGGGTCATCCCATAGAGCATATTTAGCTACTTCAATAGTAATTGTCCACCCAAAAATATTGAAAACTTCTTTTCTTAGAAATAAAAATATCAAACTTAAAATATAGAAATACATATTAGATGCCTTTCATGTTTATATTCATTGGAATCCCCTTGGTCTCATCTTTTTAAACATGATAATATCACAAAATCCAATTTTTGCGACTTATGACTCATTTTCCTGAAACACATCACAAATAGCATATCAGACACCATTAAAGGGAAAATGTATGCATCCTCACTTGTGGTTTCACCACTCTCCATGATATGTACATTTTCGCTACTTGTGTGTCTGATACACTATTTGAGAACAACCACTCAGTGCATTCCATCTAATAAAGCTATAAACTTAATTTTCAACAATCAAAACAGTTAAGGGGACAAAATAGAGCTTCCTTCACCTTGCAGTAGACAATGTTTCCGTGTTCAGCTGCCCACTTGTCTGCACTAAAGTGTATTCCTCGTTTGTCTATCTTGTAAGCAACACCTATGAATGGTAGGCCTCTTGGTCCTGGTGGTAACCTTAACCTGGCTTTCATATACCACTTGGTAATGATAGCGATGACAAGACATATGAGGATTCCAATTGTAATGAAGTCCATTTTCAAGATTTTGACAAACTAGTTGATTTATCTATAGGTTGGAACAATAGGTTTGAACCATTCCCGAGATATCTGTCCTCAACTGAAGTCGGTGACGCTGCTACTGACATGGATAGCTCTATTGTTGGGAGACCTCCTTAGTCTCCCCAACCCAGTAGGAGCTGTCATTATGTATGATATTGTATTGCTGGGGTGTGGTATTCCTGAGATTTGTTATTGTATAATTACTGGTACTATTGCTGGTGGTACATTGTTACATGACTGGCTCAGTTTGTAAGATGCAGATTTGGTGTGGGGGTGGGGTATAGTGTGTAAGATGCAGATGGGGGGGGGGGGAGGGCTGCAGCTTTTATTACACCCCTGTGCTGTTGCTTCCTATACCTTCAGCATTGTATGTCACACTTGGTCAAAGTGGTGCATAACATGAAAATTATGTCGCCAAATATGGATCCCTTGATTCCAAATATCAAGGGATCCATAACAATTTTTTAACAATATTTCATATGATTTTTTTAAAAAGCCGTAATTATGAGAACAAATCCAAGATGGCTGCAACAATTAAGGGGGGTGCTCATGAACCCCCCTTAGCTGCTGGACTAATACATTGTACCAGCAGTTCCTCAATGTTGGTCCTTAATCCTATAATGTAGTTGTTGAACTAATTGTTAACTATTCATTGGGAGAGCGCTTATAATATTTTGCTCATGTAACAATGTTCCACCAAAAACCATACAAGTAATGATACCATGAAAATCTCAGGAATAGCACACCCAGTAATACAATATCATACATAATGACAGCCCCTACTGGTTGGTGAGACTAAATAGGTCTTCCATCAATCTATCTAGGTCAGTAGTAGCGTCACTGACTTCAGTTAAGCACACATATCTAGGGAATGGTTACAACCTATTGTGTTGTTGGGACATCATTAAGAGAACCTTTAGCCGTAAGAAGTTTGCCTCTAAAAACTTAAAAAGGACGCACATTTACATTGTCATGAAAAACCAATACAAGTATTCAAGTCAATTTAAAAAGAGAACAAGGGGGAATCAATGTTATATATTTCTGTATACATACATGTATATTCTAAATATAATGGGTAATATAATTATGTGTATATGGGCACAGGGTCAATGACCTGTCAATTGACAGGTCATTGATAATGGCAGCGGCAAGGTTAACCTTGCCGCTGCCATTATCATTACAATTACTGGAATGGTTATTTGGCTATAACTTTCCTGCTAATTGGAATATTTTCACAAACTAAAACGTGTTATCACCCTTATGTCGAGACCTATCATGCAAGTCCACAATAGTTTAAAACCTTATGTGCATATTTGTTTTATTTATTTTTAATTGAATTCCTCTTTTATATACAAATATGTACCAATCTTCGGTGCCGTTACTATCAGGGTTGTAATCACAGAATCTATCCAGCTGCCCTGACTACAATATTCATCATTAGCATTCCCAATTCTGTCTATAATATCAGCAATATGCAAAATATACAAAAAAGAATAAATCAATAGAAGTAATTGATGGCGACTAATTGGTGGAATTGCTCATTTACGTATTTTTATTTCTCTTAAACAGTACATAGTTAAAAGGTTTGTGAGAAAGGGGATGAGATCTGTCAGCTCAGAGCTGTTCATTCCAGATGTCCTATGGCATATTGCATACATAATTTTGTATATGGGTCAGATTTTCAGAAAATGTACAATTGGCAGCTGTACACATTTAGTAAAGTCTGCTAAATTAGGCTGCAATTTGGTCAATACTAGGTAAATTCGAGTATATTCGGCATTACATTGATTCTAGCAATCTGTTTGGTTAGGTTGAACTGTATTTTGAACTTTATTTTCGCCTGAAATTTGGGTTATTTGAGAAGATTGGTGAAGATGAATTGTACATTTTCTGATAATCTGACCCATATATGTGTAGTAGCCTAGAATGTGGAATCTGGTAAGGAAATCCTCCATGGAGGGACAGTTCGGTTGAGTAGGGGTCTCACCAGAGGCACCTGACTCAGTCATGATCGGTCATATCGACATTATTCTGTTCCACAGGGGAATTTCCTCCCGGCCCTTTCTCAGCCATGTGATTCAGGTGGGATATTTCCTGACAACAAGAAAAAGACAACAATAGTTCAGTAATAATTCAATATAAAGCGATGCACAACATGCGCAGAAGCTGCAAGAAGTGCGCATACAGAATAGGTCGGATTATGAGACCTCTCGCACCCAGTCCCATAGAACTCAATGAGGCGCATACCTTACAGTAATTCTCTCGTTTATATTAACTAATCAGTTGTACGATAACATATAATACACATATATAGGCCTTTGTTTACATCCGTGGCTCATAAATATTCATGATGAGATTACTTCACAGACCACCGGCACGAGCCAGAGTCAAGCAATATCTCCACGAAATACCAACAATTGGAATATAAACCTGTACACAAAGGCATATTAACCACCATATCTTTGTCAGAAAAAGTTCTACTAACGGTTTTCTCTTTTTGAGAAGCACAAGCTTGACTCAAATGCCCAGTAAAGTTTCTCTTTCCTTTCATTGTCTACAAGAGGTCTGTTTGCTCTGACGACTGAGGCTGCACTGCTTGAAACACCCCCACCGTCCAGCAAACCTGTCCTCTGCACATAGCAATTAACCAGCCTGAGCTAGTTTAGTCAAGGTGAAATATACAGTGTTATTTTAAGCTATAGGAAAACAATCATGATTTAAATATGTAAATATAAATAAGAATAGCCCAGAAACCCTACCAAGAGAGAAGGCTTAATCCAATCAGTTGTAGAATGGTCTGCTCTAGCAAGGTAGTTACCGTACATAAATCATTGCAAAGTTTTCTTTTCTCTATATAATTATAGTATAGGGCTCCAAGGACCATCATACGCTCATAGATTAATCCAATGGAAACTTCTCGTTGTGTACTTTTTTATAATCGATTTATTTGAATAGTAGTCACAATTCGCCATGGGACTACAATCACTACCAAACTAGAAGAAAATTGCTATAATATCTACACTAGCACGGCGTATAACGATCAGGGGGATTGATGTTTCTCTTCCCTTTTCCTCGCACCAGCAATGGTACAGATCTATCAACATAATTAATAATCTTATTAATTCTATTGCGCGGTTTTCTGCCATTTTTCTTAAAAGGTAGAAGGTGGCTTTCGTGGAGGTCTGCCACGCTTTCTAGTATTATCCTGTTTTTGTCCAAAAATATATTGTTTAATTTCCTGGCCAGGATATACCTTACCTCCATCAACTCGAATGACATCTCTGCTTTCTTCCCGCAATTTTTCAATTTCTGGAGCATTTCCCAAGTTAGCAGTGATAGTCAAACTGCAATACAGTTGTAATGGGGGGCTAGCTGGTAGATAGACAAGGGAGTCTAGTAGGAGGAGAAGGGACAGGAGGACAGACAAGTTACTCCAAGGATTGCGAAATCTAGACTGTTTATTTCTTACTCATTTGGAACCCCTCACAGGAGAAGCTCACATGCTAACTCCTGGAGGGGGCGGGGCTCTATCTCTGATAGGCCCCTCAGAATGCATGAGTCATGGAGGGAGGGGCAATGGCAACTCCAGCTGTATAGCAAAACCATCCTGTGAGGTTGGATTGATTGCTGTCTTCAGGAAATCACCATTCCAGCGAACATCTCCTCTTGTTTTATTAAGAAGATATGTGTTATCATTCACTTTTTTCAATATTTTGAAAGGTCCATCCCATTTAGCCCCATATTTATTACTGGCTATAGGTGGATAGTATCTGTAGACCCATTCACCTTCCACAAAGTTTCTGAGTCTTTTCCTCCGATCAAAATTCTTTTTCTGAGCAAGTGAAGCAACTTGCAACCTATCACAAGCAATTCTGTGTCCTTTACGCAATTGTTTGCGCAATTGTTCCAAAAATATACTACATGCAGGTAGGTCTAATCCACCACCAGGTATACCGAATATCAAGTCAGCAGGAGTATATGCCTCCTCACCGAATAACAATGAATATGGGGTACAACCAGTACTTGCATGAACGCTTGTATTATATGCACTGGCTATACATGGAATTAAATTGTCCCATTTTTCAGAACCATAATCAATGTAACATGACAATTGTTCGACTAATACTCTGTTAAAGCGTTCTGATTGTCCATTCCCCATGGGCCTATATGGGTTCTTATGCAATTTATGTATATCAAATATTTTACATAATTCTCTCATCACCCCAGCTTCGAATTCTGGAGCTCCATCGGTGTTTATTGAGTTTGGCATTCCAAATCGCAATATCCAATCTTTAAACAGAGTCCAGGTGACTGTCTCTGCCTTGTGATCGGGTAAGCAAAAAGGTTCTGACCATTTTGAAAAACAATCGGTCACTACTAATACACATATATTTCCTGTTGGGCTTCTTTTAAATCCACTAAGAACATCCATAGCTATACGAGAAAATCTTTCCCCAGCTATATCCTTAGTCAGTGGTGAAATATTCTTTCCTGCTCTTGTTTTACGGGTCTGGCAGGCTTCACATTGCCTGATCCATCTCCCCACATCTCCTCTAAGACCTGGCCAGAAATATCTGGGCTTTATAGCCTTATGAGTATGACCATTTCCAACATGTCCAACTAAAAGGCACAACCACTCTACTGAATAATTTTCCTGTAGACGGGTGCCTCCAGCATAAACATAACAATTTATCCAGAATTATTAAGCCATTTTTCTTAGCAACAATGCTTCAAAATTCATTGCTCTCAGCGCCTATATTAGTCAGCCAAGGGACAGTTCCCTCAACAAATAATATTATGCGTTTTAAATCAGGATCTATGGCTTGTTCAGCCTCCAAATCTAAACCTTTTCAAACATTATTTTCAATGACTCTTGTACTGGCTATCACAGCACTATGTGCCCCACAATCAGTACAATCTTCTCTCTTACATCTGCTATAAGGAATACGTGAAAGAGCATCTGCATTGATGTGACTTTTACCAGCACGATGGCGAATAACACCAGGAGCAGTGATATTGTACAACTGCAGGGTCATCAACCATTGAGCAAGCATGTGTTCCGGTTCCTTAAAGCCGATCAGCCAAGTTAATGAAGCATGATCAGTTCTCACAATAAAATCGGATCCAAGAATATAATGTTTAAATTTCTTGGCATAAGCTACGACTGCAAGCAATTATCGATAGGTCGTACAATAGTTGCGATCTACTTAAGGAATGACTAGCATATTCAATGACTCTCTCTTCTCCATCCTGAATCTGGGACAGTACTCCGGCCATACATTTACCACTTGCATCAGTATCTAAAATATATAGACCTTCTGCTCATGTGTAAGCAAGTACAGGTGCTTTTGTGAGAGCATTCTTAGTAGCTATAAATGCAGACTCACACTCTGGTGTCCACTGCACTTTATATTTGGCGATTTTACTCAAATTCCTAACAATTTCTTGTATGGGAAATACCATATCAGAAAAATTCGGTACAAATTGTCTACAATATGAAGCAAATCCAAGAAATGATCTTACCTCTTTAACATTCTTAGGCTGTGGCCAATCTTTTACCACTTTGACTTTTTCAGGGTCGGCACGAATACCTTCTTGGGATACTACACAACCTAAATATTCAACCTGTCTTTAAAAAAGTTGACATTTCTTAGGTTTTAATTTGAGTCCATATTCACGTAAACGGCTGAATACTTCATCCAAATTATTCAAAGTTTCTTGAAGCGATTTGCCAAATATTATTACATCATCCAAGTATACAAGGCATGTTGTATTAACCAAGCCTCGCAACATTTTATTCATCATTTTCTGGAAAGTTGCTGGAGCATTGCAAAGGCCAAATGCCATTACTTTAAACTGGTACAGTCCAGAAGCAGTGACGAAAGCGGTTTTTTCTTTGCCCTTTTCGTCCATTGCGATCTGCCAATAACCACTTTCAAGATCTAATGCACAAAACCAGGTATTACCACCCAGAGCCTCCAGACAACCATCAATGCGAGGCAAAGGATAGCTATCCTTTTTTATGACACTATTTAACTTGCAATAGTCTACACAAAACCTTATATATCTTTTTTATTAACCCTTTTTCGCCCCTTCGTTCCTGTCTCCGGCATTATCTTCTCCAGAATTGTTGTTATTTTCCAGCCACCACTCGCCATCCAAGTTGTCCGTCATGCTGCCTGTTGTGATCCAAGCCTTTGTTTATGATTTTATAGATATTGTATTAGGAATAGCTGTGTAAAGGTAAAAGGGGAATGTGGTTTAGTGGGTGGAAAAATTCTCAGCAGTAATAAGCTTTATACATCTGTGTTTGGGTTTGATGGGGTAGAAGAAGTATGATGTGGATATATGGATAACCAGCTATCAATGTGCGACCACTGCCTAGGGATTTTAGATTCCATCAAAATGAATACATTATGTTCAATGTATATAGATTCAGAAAATCTACATTGTATTGTATAGTATTTATTTCCAGATATAAAACAACAAAGTACAAAAATAGTGATCATTCTGGAAATGGGTGTCCCTTTCTATGGTGGCCTTAGCTCTTCCAAGGGGTCCCTCCTACATTAATTAATTAGTTACGTTAAGTTACCAGTGTATAACATACATATCATAATCAGTTTAGTATGAATTGTTTTCCAGGGAATGCTATTCACAGCATAATCTCTTGAAAGATGAAAGGTTTGTTGCACAATCTAAAGGATGTTACCTTAAACTGGTAAAGCCAGGTAGCTACAATATCCATTAACTCCTGATCAAGAGCGCAGAACCACTTGTATCAAACTAGAGCCTCAACCAAAATCATCGATTTTTTCCCTTCAACTAATACACTGAAAAGCTCACTTTGATATTGCATCTAAATCTGGAGGTAATTAACAGTTCCTATTCAATATTTTGATATTGAAAGGTTTTGGTGCAATATCAAATCCGTCATCATAGGTACGTGGATCATGACTGGGTCTCTTGTCATCAGACTCTGGCAGTAAGACATAATGTTGCAGCAGTCTGGTCAAGAGAAGAAACATCCTGTTCTTGGCCAATACTTCACCCACACAGGCTCTACGTCCAGCTCCAAATGAAAGCAGTCTGCAAGAAATAATGTCTTCATGAGATGATGGCTATGGACAAGAGTTAAAGATATGTCCCTAAAGTTTACTTTGTTCATAACATTTAAGATCTATACATACTAGGAACATTTGTCTCAAGTGATTTTTTTCATCATAAGAATTTTGAATCAAGCAGACTAACATCCCCCGACTATCTTGTACTTGTACAAGCCACCAGGTGAATATGAATCCACCTTGTTTTCCTGGCAAACCGTTTCCTTTCCTATTCTGAAACAAGCTTGACTTTGGGTTCAGTACACATAGCTCATAGCTTAATAATTATTTTTCCTCCATTCCTCTAGTTGGAAATCATTTACCCAATACAGATCCAGAAGTTCCTGTGATCAGTTTTGTTCACTTCAAACCCAGTAATCAATTTATCCTTTTCCAGTTAGCTATATTACACTGAAAGCTCCCGGTACATTTGAGGACTAGTTTTCTACCATAATATTTCTTATTTCTTTGTCTTTTGTCCAAATCATTGTCCTGTATCTAATATCTTAATTCTGGTGTCAATAGAATTTTATTCCAGATGTTTTTGAGGATATACACCTCTGCAGTTTTTTTCATACAATCAGAAAATTTAGACCAAGCGGGATATCCTCTTCAAACTTTAGATTCTCGGCTCTTACCAGCTCTTTTAAGCATCTGGAGCAGTGTATGCCTCAAGGCACTGTCCCTGGAAGATGTGCTGGAGAAGGTCATGGGTGGATGCTATTATTCAACTGTTCTGGGCATTAGTTCGCCGTGGGCACAGCTTTTGGGGATAGGTTCAGATAATAAATGTAGAAGAAGCTGTGATCTTGTGATTTGTTTCCAAAACTTATTTATATAAACCTCCTTCCTTGTATAGATTGTATAGATAGTTTTTGTATTGGTGCTCACTTTTTAGAATTAAGGATTCAAATGAGGTTGGTGTAAATTGTTTCATGAAATACAAAAGGTGAAGATAGATTTAATGATTCATGCTACCTTTTCTTGTGGGGATGATCAGCAGTGACAACCTTGCCATCCTCAATAAATCTCTCCGGTTTGAATTTCCAAGGTTCCTGCCAGTATTCTGGATCATGGTGCAGCTTCCAGAGATTGAAAAGTACCTAATCCATGGCGCAAACATAGGAAGAAAATATATAGCAAAGGCACAAATCTTCATTTAGAAAAATAGTTGATATGAAAGAATATGAAAGAACTCAACATCTTCAACATCTTCATTTACAGAAATAGTGAAAAAGGAAGAAGCCTCCCATGTTTGTAGAATATTAAATATCATTCTATTTCTTTATTGGAATAAATACTGCCTTTCATTTCTTTGTTAATTTACTTTACTTATATTTAGATTTGAGAATCAAATTAGATATGAAAACTTTTATTGAGGTTAGATAAGAAATCAATGTTTGTTCATATTATTGCAATATGACTTTAGTTTACTGTAACTACTCTTGTCCTAAGGCTTTTCTGTTGGCTTTGGAATTCACATGCATAAATGACCTGGATTATACTTAATTATTATGCATATATACATGTAACCTTATATGTTTATCTATTATATAAAGTGTACATAATCATTATCCCAGGGCATTCTCTTTTGTAACAATGTTCAGGCCCAACTGGAAATTCTTTCTTTTCAAACGAGAACAAACTTGGGATGTTCACGACCATGCCATTCATGTATTCTATGTGTTTGTGATTCCAATTACTATGATAGACCTTTATTACACTTGATATACTGGACATAAGAATACTTGAGTACTTACAGAAGTACCTTTAGGGATATCATAACCCTGGATCTGTGCATCTGCCACTGTCGTATGAGCCACATTTAGAGGAAGCATAGACTGGTAGCGTAAAGTTTCATAGATTGTAGCTTCTGTATAAGGCATAGCCTGCTTGTCTTGCAGTGTTGGAAGTCTGGCACCAATGGCTTCTTTGATTTCATGGGCAATTCTTTCCTGAATCTCTGGGAAGTTCACCAAACAGGCAATCATTGCATAAAGAGTAAGGGAGGAGGTAATTGTCCCTGAAGATCAGCAAAATAATTCAAAACTTATTACTTGAAATAAACTTGAAAATGAGTCACCAGCAATACTTGTAAGCTGACTAGACTAAAGGCAAGTCCATGATTATTAATTATTGTGTGGTGCTAATGGTGCTAGTGGTTCACAGGTTGTTATGACAGGTAGAGGGAGGGAGAATCGCTGTATATCGATCTTGGTCGTTAGGTAAATGATGTGGATTATAGGAGCTGTAATAAAGTTGTTTTTTGTTTTGACTCAAGCCAACTCCACTGTCCAGCCCATCAGGATGCCCCCCTAAAGGTGACCATGTGGCCCATCGGTATGCTTTCCTAAAGGTGACATGGACTGGACTTTTTACATTTCTGACCACCAGAGGTTGTGGTTGCTCATCATCAGTGTTTTCATATAATTTTCCAATTCATTGTGGTAACATTTGTAATAACACCAGTGACTTTGATCCAGCTGTTTACTCTTATTGTAATTGACATTGGGACTTGTGCTTGGTTATATTCTGTGAGATCCAAGCATGTAGAATTGTGTATTAAAGAGACTGGGCTGGTGGGGACCTGTAAGAACCTGGTTGTGTTATCAATTACATCTGTGTTTTTAGATCCACTCTAATCCACTCCATTTTGTTCAATACTTAAACATAATAATGCTGGCTTCAATTTAAATTAACACTTTGTTAATTTACCTGATCACCTATATAGTGCCTATTACATAGTCAACTGAATATGAATTAAATCTAAACTGGATTGACACCTCACTGTTTAAGCTCACAAATGATAAACGGAAAACATTCAAGACAACACATTTCTATGGGAAGAAACAAAGAAACTTGTTCCCTCTTAGAAATAGAGAACCCGGCATGATTAAAATTACACAAGCTAAGAAAAACTGCATGAGAGGAAGTGTATTATATAAGAGCAAGTTACTATGGAACAAACTACCAATGCCTTTAAGACTGCAAAGGGACAAGACCACCTTTGTCAGAGAGTTGAAAATTGATATGTGGAGAAAGTATAACGAAGGATTGTAGATAATGTAGGTAATTACCTGCTTCTATACTATGGCCTATACCAATGTGATGTTTTGTGAGCCATGTAATGTAGTTTAACATGATACTGTGACAACAGTCGACATGATTCAGAAGGGATAACTACTAAGATACGATGTATTCAATGTAATATTGTTCTTCTAAGTTGATATACCCTGAATGATAACGTGCTTTGTAATAGTAATGTTCATATTAGTATTTTCAAACATAGTAATGAGAGTGTTCTTATGGTGTAACAAGTAATTTTACTAGGCAACGTGTGTAAACATCCATGGTGGATTTCGCGTCTTTTCTTTCCTATACAAAATTAAATATTGTATTGGCCTTGAATTGAATAAAAAAAAAACCTAACAAATAAAAACCTAACAAATAAAAACCTCATGAAATCGTGAATGTAGGTACAAAATAATGTTCTGAATAATTTTGGTAGCATGTAAACAAGGAATGTTCACAGGAATGTTTGTAGGAATTCAAGGGTCAATTCAAATACAAACTTGGCCATATTTGGTATTCCCTCATCTTATTGACTTTGCACTTCAATGAGATTCATCACATTTGCTCTTGTACCTATTTTGTTCTACTTCATATAATAAGTTATTTATGTTTAAGTTGTTTATGTTTAATGATGGTGTCAATCTTTGTGAGATAAAAAACATCCTGCTTAAATATTAATATTATTGTCCTTGTTCTATAAAATTGAAATAACCAAATCGTATAGTTTCTATGTTCTTTCCAACTACAAATCAATACTGGTAACTGCTTACAATGTTAAATGTCTTAAGTGTATAATTAACAACAAATATTTTGTATTCCGTCAGGTTCAAATTCTTGGAGAGCTTACAGAAGACTTTAATTCTTTAGGTTAATCTTTATGGCAATCACACTATATGTAGATTGAACATACCAGCTGTGGTCATATCAAGTATTAGGGAAAAAATGTGTTCATCTGTGAGCCGCTCGTTTTCTGGCCTGGATGAGTTGGTGGATTGATACTTGAATAGCTCATCTATGAAACAGTTCTCCTCACTCTCTCTTTTCTACAAGTAAACAATTCAGGAACTCAAGTATCAAAGTATCAAATTTCAGTTAAGACAAATGGCAAACAAACGCATAACATCAGATTGATAATTGAATTCATTTCTGCCTACTGTTATCACTAAAGTGTATTGGATAAGTAGATTAGATTGAATTGGAGCAATTAGATAACATGGTTCACTTTGTTTGATACAACTAAATAGCAATGGAAGATTATGTCATTGATATATTGGGACCAGTGCATAACCTAGCCTAACTCTTAAACAGATTGCCTAAGTACTAGGTTACTATGTTAGGAATGGGTTTTGGTGCATAAGGTTAGGAAGATGATGAGCCTAACTTTAGCAAACCCTAAAACGTTAGACTAAGAACGTTGGGAGCATGGCCTAAGTTTGTTTTCCTCTGTAGGCAATGACTTTGGCATTGTTTTTAAAGTAGGAAAGCATGTAGTAGCAGTTTTACATGCTTCTGAAAAAGGTTTTTGATATGGGGAAAGCATTGTCAGACATGTAGGTTTGATATGTGCAGTAGTATTACTGATAGAGATCACTGTCTCACCACTGTCTCACCCTAGCCATACTAGATAGACAATCCTCAACATTTTTAGTTATTGAAACCTGATCCAGCAAGAGAAATAAAACAAATTTGTTAGATTAAAGATCAAATACAAAATGTCCAAAGCAAATATAGACTCACTCTTGCTTTGTCTATGCCAAATCCAACTATACTATGTGCCAACTTTCTGCACTCCAGTACTTTACTGTACAGTTGTCCACAGGGGAAGAAGCGAGTGGTGGGAGCAAAATCTAGCAACAATCCAGAAACAGAAGGTTTTGTAGCTTCAACAAAATCCTTTTCATACTGTAACAGATTGGCAATATATTGTTCTTCCATCTTCCTTGCAAAAATCTGGAAAATACAAGTATCTGGTGTCAGATGGTTCTATTGGTGGGTACATCTCTTCTCATTGGCAAGGGAAGTGATGATGAGTTTTTTAATGAGCCTAGAATCACATGAATCATCCTCTACATAATTTGTATTTGAAATGTATACTCTACCAGTGAAGAAATAATTGCAGTTATGCATCGATGAACAATAGGTTTGATGTCAAACGGCTCTCCTGATTCAGCAAATGCGTCCAGTTCATCCAACATATCTGTTGTCAACTCATTGCATTTCTCCTCTAGTAGCACCAGCTGTGTGCCATATGGCTGAAAGCCAATAAGTGTTCAATGCAAAGAGAAGTTTCATATTATGTGGACAGATATTGGCGAAAATACTCATGTTTGTATAATTTGCCTAAAAAGACAGCTTGGTAAAAGTGAGTGCTTTCAATTCAGTTTTTAAAACGGTTTTGCCATTCTCTATTGTTAAACTAAATGTCAGACAGCAAACTGATAAGCTGAATTCAAATAGAACTGATGAAGTCAAAGATTAGATTGTAAATTTACCTTGAGTGCTTGCATGGCAACTTTTTTTAACCAAGACCAGCTGGGAGATATTGAAGAAAATATTACCCCAGAACCAAATATTGTTTGTATTTTGAACATCTTTGGTCTTCCTGCGAAACAATCACCCTGTGTAACTAGAGCTTCATAAATGCTCTCGTAGTCATTCAGTATGACTACATTGTCACCAAAAATCTACAGAAAAGAAAGAATAGTTTATTTGATTTTAAATGAGGAAAATGAAGTAATAGATCTTTATCAGATTTTATTATTGTAAATCAATTTACTTACAAAAACGGCTACATTATACATACATTTTCGGTTTCTAAGCAACAATATATTTCTGAAACAACTTCCGTATACTCACACTGACAAGGCTTAGTGTCTGCTATAAAATACCTTTGTGATTACAATCATAATTATAAAAAGATATGCTTTGGTAATCTAGAGAGATGAATTATGATGTGATTAACATTGTGTGCCTAATTACTGTGTGCCTAATTAGGTTCATAATATTACACTTAAACGTTAAAACAGTAAATGTGATCCGTTTTGGGAAAATGAGTCACAATTCACAAAATATGGATTTTGAGATATCACCATATTTGAAAAGAGGAGATCAAGGTGATTTCAATGATAGTAAACACTGGGACATCTAATAAATATTTCTATATTTTAAGTTTGATATTTTTAATTTTGAAAAAAAGTTTGCAATGTTTATAGGTGGGTAATAACCAATAAAGTAAGTAAATATGCTCCATATGAAGGCCTTTAAAACACAAGGATATATTTATTACAATGTCCTGAACTTTGTTACATGGATTCATATGACTATAAGTGATGAAACCACTAAGAATCAGAACATTCCAATAATGTGATCTTGTAAAAAAACACTTTGCAAAATATCAATTTTGCAACTTATGACTCATTTTCCTGAAACACATCACAAATTCCATTCATGGTTCAACAACCTTTCATTCTATGTGTTGTATATGTTTATATACGGTTATATCTAGAACGCAACATGACCGATCAACCGGAAGTGCCCGCTGCTTGGCAACAGCAGTCGCACCAAACTCAAACATTGACTCACACTAAAGCTGTCATTCAGTCGGTAAAGCCTGGTTCTGTTTTGTTTTTTTGTTTTTTTCCCTTCTTCTATGGAATTTATAAGGAAGAAAATACATTGCCTGTCTACCGAGCCAAATAAATATATATATATTCATAACAATGTCATTTGTCCTTGTTTCTTAAGATATAGCATAGGCCATACAGCTCCAATGATGAAATGAATCAATTCCCATTGCAGATACCAATGAATACAAATGGATTATCTAAAGTTTCTATATATATACTGTATATCTTTAATTCTGTTAATTTATCTAATACAGTTTTCCAAAGCATGTACATTGTAGAGAGATCAGTTTAGCTTCATCAGTAGATGAGGTATATATGTGGAAAAATACTGTTTGATTGAATTGTATTCATTTATATTTAATTTTGTTGTTAAGGATGTCAATCCAAAAATGATCATTTAGGAAGATGATTTAAATTAAATGATAAAGCACACATTATCACAGAGATTATAAATGCTTAATGGAACTCTTGAAGCACAGTAAGTCATCACAAAATAAGTTACAAAAGAACATATTGATAATTATATCATAACATATTGTTGCTGTAGTTTTATGTAGTTCATATCATTGTCAGGGATGTTCACACAAGGTAATTTAACCATTAAACAAATTGAATGCTCTTGATGGTTGTTCTCAAATAGCATATCAGACACCATTAAATGGAAAATGTATGCATCCTCACTTGTGGTTTCACCACTCTCTGTGATATGTACATTTTCGCTACTTTGTGTCTGATACACTATTTGAGAACAACCACTCAGTGCATTCCTATCTAATGAAGCTATAACCTTAATTTTCAACAATCAAAACAGTTAAGAGGACAAAATAGAGCTTCCTTCACCTTGCATCGGATTATGTTTCCATGTTCAGCTGCCCACTTGTCTGCGCTAAAGTGCATTCCTCGTTTGTCAATCTTATAAGCAACACCTATGAATGGTAGGCCTCTTGGGCCTGGTGGTAACCTTAACCTGGCTTTCATATACCACTTGGTAATGATAGCGATGACAAGACATATGAAGATTCCAATTGTAATGGAGTCCATTTTCAAGATTTTGACAAACTAGTTGATATATTTTTAGGTTGGAACAATAGGTTTTAACCATTCCCTAGATATCTGTCCTTAACTGAAGTCAGTGACGCTGCTACTGACATGAATAGCTCTATTGTGGGGAGACCTGTTTATTCTCTCCAACCCAGTAGGAGCTGTCATTATTTAGGCCCTAGTATTGCTTGGGTGTGTTATTCCTGAGATTCTTATTGCATAATTACTGGTACTGGCTCAGTTTGTATGATGCAGATTGGGTGTGGGGGTGGGGGGCTGCAGCTTGTAAGCTTGGGTGCACGGTGCAGTTTTTAAGGTGCATAAATATTTGGGTGCAGTTTTTGAGGTGCAGATGGGGTGCATGTAGGCATCCCAGCATGTAATAAATAGCAAATATATTCTTATACCAAATGGCATGATATAGGTTTCGAATCGGGTCAAGACATGCTGAAGAACGGAATGTGTCCTTTGAGATGAGTGGAAGTACAGGAATCTTTCCTTCTTCAGCTCATCAACCATTTGGTATTTATTACATACTGATTTGTAGATTTATTTGTTACATTTACCTTATTGTTACTGTATTTGTTGCCAAATTATCAGAACTTTGCTTGAAAAACTTTTGAATCATGCAATTAAAACAAATCAAGTATGTAATAATGTTTCACATTGATCTTAACATGTCAGAAAACTACACACCTTTGGGGTTTGTCATGCTTTTCTGGACATGTCATTTTAAAAACCTCCATCAGGCCAGTTGGTGTAATATATATTAATGTTTAATCCAGGCCATGAGCTCGTATATAACCAGTAGTTATCAGTTCTCAGTCTGAGAATGCAGAGAGGCTGATAAAGGACTGATAACGTCCAGTGAGTAGAAAACGCTCAAGTTCCAAATCATATCAAGTTTGAAGAGGTCGTAATGCCTGAGTGAAAATCATGTTTGTGTTTGCCTGTTTTAAATATTTTTTTTCAGGAAGACAGTGTCCATATTTATTGTATTTCTCATAATTGTCTCTAATCTATAGATATGACCGAGAATAATGGATCATGGCTAATGTTTTGGCTGGATATAAACTATAAATAAATACAATACAATCACTCACCTCTCTTCAATAGAAGCTTTTCATATATAGCGAAAAATGAGTTGCATAAGATGGATTCTGACATATCCTCATATATTTAAAAAGATGAATTTACGTAGATTCCAATAATGGTACACATTAGGAAATCCAATAATAACATAGACAGAACTTTGTTGTCTGTCATAGAAGACACCAGAATTGCCAAAAATATAATATAATGTAGGCATTAAACACCTTAATTTGGCGATCTCAGTCTATCAGGAATAAAATTAATGAAAATAATTCTTTGGTCATGGTTCATCAATGAGTATTTTCGGCAGTTTTCATTGTGATTTTTGTTTGTTTGTTTATCTTTTATTTCAGTAAGCTCACAATTTACATTGCTATTCTCTGTTCATGATTATATATAACATGGAAAGATCTACAAGATCAAGTTAGCAAATAATAACATCAATATTCCATCGGACTAACTTTATTCGATTGGACTAACTTTTGAGATGAAAATATTTTGGGTATTTACCTATATTTATCTATAGTTTTCTATATTGCTTGACCCCTAGGCATTGACTTCCTAATTTCCCTATTATCTTCTTTATTTAAGAACCTGCGTCACTAAAACAATATGTTTGGGGGTAGAAAATCATGCCCTTTCTGAATTTCAACATCTTGGCAATATATTTCAAGTAGAAATAGCGATTTTTATTACTTTGAAGGTGCATAAAATAGCAGCAATGTGTACGCAAGTTCATCTCAAATTAAGGTTGCAGGATGCAGAGTTGAATTTCATTTAAATACGAGGAGCGCCAATGCCCAAATAAAGCAGACAAAAACTGGAAATTATATATAACGTATCCAAAAACGAGCACCTTCAAAACCTGGTGTGTGACTATTGAAAGCCCAGTAGTGTCCATGATTGGAAGCTCACGGGATGTGGAAGACGATGTATGTATCACAACCTTCAATGAATCCATCCATCACCAACCCAACATTTGACTCCATAACATAGCCACCCTTCCTTTCAGGCAGTCTCACATCAACCGCCGTGAGTCGTACCTCGCATGCGAACAGCCTCATAAACATGGTTGACACAGCTCCTCACTCCACATGAAGTCTTGTCCTAGCACAGCACACTCACTGTCTAGTCCCTTGACCATTAGGCAGGCATTTGGGTATAAACACCCTGCAATCTCAATGTCAAAGACCACATATCCCATCGCTACAGGTGTGCTGCTCGCAAGTGGTTTGACCTGCATCTGCAAAGCGAGCAAGGCGGGCTTACAAGCTAGGGACTCATATAATTTTGCCAACACCAATGACGTAGTTGTGCCTGTATCATACAAAAATTCTCCTCCCACTATCAGCTCTCCACAATTGTTACCACTCTATTTTCCCAACTTACTATTGTCAGGTTCCTTACCACTTTTCTGCAGCACGCTGTGGAAGCTTTGTCAAGTCAGGGCAATCGGCCTGTGTGTGATCTTTGGCCATACATGTCCTTACCTTTCTTCCTGTCATTCTTACCTTAGCTTGTGACTGCAGGTGAATCCTGACTCTTTTGGGTAGAGGACTTTGAGTTCTTGGACTTATCCCAAGACTTCTTACCCTTGGACCCGTTGCAAATCAGCAAATTTGAATGCTGGCCCCTAGGTTTGCACCCACATGCCTATGTATTTGTCCAACAAACACAGCAGCTACGGATTGTTTCCTTCTTCATATGCTCCAGGTACTCACCCTTGTATGCCTTTTTGCAAAGACTCACAAGCGCCTCACTGCAATGCTGGAATGACTCATCAGGATGCTGTTTGTGACCCAATATTCCTCAATATGCTCCTCCTTGGTCTTCGTCTCTAGTCTAAGACTAAGGCAAGTTACAACGTCATCAAGTTGCAACTCGGGGGAACACCCCAGTTTGACTGTTCAACATGATGAGACGTTACCAATTTGAGTTCAATCTCAGTCCAACTATATAGTTTGGCATATGTTATTGAAGTATTGCTCCCAGTCCTGGCCCTTCTTGTAAGACCTAAGAGACTTTGCCCCTTTCCCCTAAAATAATCAGAATCATTAATCATAAAGAAATTTTCTCATCAAAGGATTGTAGAAAGGTAGGATAGGAGTAGGATTCAATTTTATATGCTCTGCAAAAGGTTACTAATTATTGCCACCCTGCAAACAGAGGGGTCAAGACAAAGCTGCGGAGATCTAAATAATTTTTTTATTAAAAGCTGTATGATGCTATGTATAGTGGCAAAAACGATCAACCAACCTGTGAGCGGAACCGGAACTTGCTGTTCCTCAGCAACCTCAAAACACAAAACACAAGCTGTGGTTGACCTTGGTCATTGATTTTTTTTAATATTTTTTTGTCTCTCCTTTTTTGGAAGTTGAAGAATCTGGATATTATACCTAACCAAGCCAAATGAAATACATTACTTTATCTTCCCTTGTTTGTTGCTAGACATGAAGAAATAAGGTTATTAATAACAAAAGATATATCGGTCAGATCATCAGAAAATGTACAATTAGCAACTTTACGCTTACAGAAAATTTGGCTAGATTAGACTGAAAAGAAATAAACTCTAGGTATGTCTAAGTATATTTGGTATTGTGTTGATTATGAATATCATTTTGGGTATGGTGAACTGTGTTTTGAACCTAATTTCTGACATCAATTTGGGTTCTTTAAGAAGATTGGTGACGGAGAATTGTACATTTTCAGACGATCTGACCCAATGCGAATGCATTAATCTTTCTTCCCCATGAACTTGTGTATAGGCAATAAATAAATACAAATACATACACCTGTTATATGTATCTTATCTCTGTATACTAAAATCGTTCTACCTCTTATGTCCTCAAGAAACCACTTTGTACCCATATCCGTTCATAAGAATTAAAAACAGAATCATAACACTCCACTATAATGAGTCTGAGTGGCAAATGAAAGTGATATAATGTTCCCATTGTGGATATCAACGCGAGAGGAGCTGCCACCTAGTGTCCATTAGTGAAAGAGCAGCAAATGCAGGCGACCAGAGCATTCACTTCTCTCCAAGCTGTCAGACGTGAAGGATCGATTTTGATTTCTGATATGCTGTGTATATATGGAGAAGAATTGCACCGGTTGTGGTAAAAAACACAAGCACCCTTTCGGTTCTTCCTGCAAAAGCTTATTAGCTAACATGACGGAGGCAGCTCAAATTCTGGACTTGAAGAATAGCTTGGCTATTGCACAAGACGAGTTGGCGTGTAAAACCAAGGAGGTCGATTTACTAAAGAAGGAGAGGGTTCAACGTTCTAACTCGGTGAAGATTGAAAATATTTCTGAGCCTGATACTTCTAGTGGTGCGATTGGTGGTGCGATTGGTGGTGCGATTGGTGGTGTGATTGGTGGTGCGATTGGTGGACCTGGCGGTACTGGTAATATTGATTCTACACTTACTGCTACTGTGAAATTACTTGTTGATCGTGTGGCATCCCTAGAACTGGGGAAATCCAAGTCTCCATTGTTTGGGTCTCCCGCCACGAATTCCGTCAAGAATGCCGGCGCCTCTGGGTCTGCTTTGGGATCGACTGGTAATGTGCCTCCCGCGGCAGATGCTTTGACTGGGGTGCTCTCTGATGCACTTAGCAAATTGGGTTCTACAAACAATAAGGAGGATCAAGGTAAGCCTTTTAGGCCAGAGACTTATGCACAAAAGTTGAAGAAAAAAACGAGACCATTCTAAATTAGACATTATAGATTTATTCTATGGCTGGACATGTGTAGCGGAGCACTTACTGACAGTTGGCAGCGATATATCCTCATACATTTCTCATATGAAGTTTGCTACTGAGTTAGTGCATACACGCAAGTTCTACGACTGTTCTGCTGTTGAATATGACCGCTATGTGATTGACCGGGTGGTAGCGGGTAAAGTGACCTCATTTGCCCCTGATCCAATTGGTTTGTCATTGTATTATTCTCCTCATGTGATCCCCGAGGGTGCTGGTGTTAAACAAGGACATGGTTCCTCACTGCACAAAGTTTACATTGACTCCATTTCCAAAGCTCAGAGTCAAGGTCAAGGCCAGAAGAAGCAAAAGGCCGCTTCCAACGTCTCCAATAACCAGAACTTTCGTGCAAGTAATAATAGTGCCACTGATGATTATTGTCTTTTCTTTAATTATGCTTCATGTCACAAGTCTCGTTGTGACAAACAGCACTTGTGTAGGAAGTCAAAGGGGAGCACCGTGCAGAAGATTGTACTAAGGTGTCTAAAAAATGAAGTTTTTCCCGACGTCTTGATGTTACGGGGGTCCTGAGAATTGTCATGGCATCGGCCAATGCCTTGAGCGTGATTCTAGTAACTTTGCATGTGATTTTCCCCCTGTATCTGTTGAAAAACCAAATGCATTGCTGTGTTATGATCTTGATTGCCATGATGGCAAAGGCCCGGATGTTATATATAGACAAAATTGACTCCTGGTCGTGTGAGAGGTGCATACCAATTTCTTAAGGGTGCATAGCACCCGAGGAAATTGGGTAGCCCAAGGGAGATAACCACCGATTACACGGCCAGAAGTCTATTTTGTATTTATTATACCTCTCCCAATGTTTTTGTGTGAAAAAATAGTGAAAATTCGATGGAAATTCGTGTCAGACAACAAGTTCTGTTCACCACACTGTTTGTTTACTTCTTGGAAAGTTTCTACTTCCGGTCCCTCTCACTCATTTTCGGGTCTATTTTTCTATTTAAATAAAATCGTAATTTTACAGTTGCTTATCATTCTAATTATTATCATATCATTATATATGATGTATTACGAGTCTTTTTTCCATGAAAATAATTATTTAAATAACGAAAATAAGGATGCGAACATGGACCTATTTTTTCAACAAAAATTCCGCCAGAGGGCAATATGATATGTAAATACCGCCAGAGTCATACAACCTAGAGTTGGGAAGCCCCAGTACATAGCTGTTTGCGCTGCCTATCTCGGCTAATTTAGTTCATGTGTAGCATGTAAGGTGGCGCTAGTAGCGGCGCTAGTAGCGCCCCTAGTGGCGTTTTTGTGCAAAAGTGGAACTCTCCTGCGACGAAGGACAGAAATAGTTGCCGCGCCGCGCCGCACTGATGTTTTTCACAAGAGCCTTTGGCATTTGGCTCTTGAGTATACAATTACAATGTAGAGAGAGGTGGAGAAATAGGTTGGGGAGGGGGGGGGGAGGGTGAAAGGAGAGGAGAGAGAGGGGAGGGAGTGGCATTAATTACACATGTATTTAACTGATTGTCTATTCATTTCTTATTTGATATACTGACATATAACTTTAACATGATATGGGTCAGATTATATATTTTCCTATGTATTTTCCTATGTATAAATGGTTATACATATTCTAAATATAATGGATTATATATGTGTATATGGGCACAGGGTCAATAGACTGTCACCGATGCCGCTGCCATTATCATTACCATTACTGGAAAGGTTATTTGGCTATAACTTTCCATCTAATTGGAATATTTTCATAAACTAAAAAGTGTTGTCACCCTTATGTCGAGACCTATCAAGTACAGAATAGTTTAAAACATTATTTGCATATTATCTTTATTCATTTTTATTTCAAATCCTCATTTATGTACAAATATGTACCAATTTTCGGTCCCCTTATTGTCAGAATTCTTATCACAGATTCTATCAGGCTGCCCTGACTACAATATTCATCAATAACATTCCCAATGTCGTCTATAACATCAGCAATATGTGTAGTTTATATATGAAAAAGAATAAATCAATAGAAGCAATTCTAAAAAATTCAGAATTTTCAGCCGACCAATTTGTGGAATTGCTCATATATGTATGATAATATATATGGGGTGGGTGGGGGTGGGGGTGGGGGTGGGGGGGTGAGCAAGCCTTTTTTTTTTTTTGGGGGGGGGGGGGGGCAAACATGGAGGGTGAATACAGAGACAACTATCTGTCCTTGGGCAGGGATCACACTAATCCAAGGATCGCTGAAGATATTACTGTTACCAAGGACAAATACGTGCAGACGAGCCTAGCAGAGCTAGAAGTGAGAACTTGAAGAGTAAAAGCCTGTATCAGCCAAGGAGGCCCGTTTATTTTATGATTTGGTACATGAAAACGATTCATGAATTATTAATGAATTGAATTATTAATGAATTATTAATGAATCTGGGACATGTTGTGGCTTGCGGCCAACATTTTTTGGATACCAAAAACCCAAAATGTACACTATGGTAGGGGGGTGCATTGACTAGTTGAAAAACATCAGAACACTCTTAAACTAGCCTATTCCTCTTTTCCCAGCCCATATCCTAACAACAAAAGAGACCTTTTAGCTCTAGAAGCATTCACAATTTCTTGGGTCTGACACAAAGTATTGGGACTGAGATGGCCGCGGCCTCATCACCCCAGCAGCGGCAGTGATAATATGTTAAAATCAACATTCCCTGACAATACATATGCATATATTCTTTAAAAATTAGTTTATTTTATGATTTGGTACATGAAAACGATTCATTTGGTAGTTCATTTATGCAAATCTATGAATTATTAATGAATCTGGGACATGTTGTGGCTTGCGGCCAACATTTTTTGGATACCAAAAACCCAAAATGTACACTATGGTAGGGGGGTGTATTGACTAGTTGAAAAACATCTGGACACTCTAAAACTAGCCTATTCCTCTTTTCCCAGCCCATATCCTAACAACAAAAGAGACCTTTTAGCTCTAGAAGCATTCACAATTTCTTGGGTGTGACACAAAGTATTGGGACTGAGATGGCCGCGTCCTCATCGCCCCAGCAGCGGCAGTGATAATATGTTGAAATCAACATTCCCTGACAATACATATGCCTATATTCTTTTAAAAATTAGTTTATTTTATGATTTGGTACATGAAAACGATTCATTTGGTGGTTCATTTATGCAAATCTATGAATTATTAATGAATCTGGGACATGTTGCGGCCTGCGGCCAAAATTTTTAGGATACCAAAAACCCAAAATGTACACTATGGTAGGGGGGTGCATTGACTAATTGAAAAACATCTGGACACTCTAAAACTAGTCTATTCCTCTCTTCCCAGCCCATATCCTACCAACAAAAGAGACCTTTTAGCTCTAGAAGCATTCACAATTTCTTGGGTGCGACACAAAGTATTGGGACTGAGATGGCCGCGGCCTCACTGCCCCAGCAGTGGCAGTGATAATATGTTGAAATCAACATTCCCTGACAATACATATGCCTATATTCTTTTAAAAATTAGTTTATTTCATGATTTGGTACATGAAAACGATTCATTTGGTGGTTCATTTATGCAAATCTATGAATTATTAATGAATCTGGGACATGTTGCGGCCTGCGGCCAAAATTTTTAGGATACCAAAAACCCAAAATGTACACTATGGTAGGGGGGTGCATTGACTAGTTGAAAAACATCTGGACACTCTAAAACTAGTCTATTCCTCTCTTCCCAGCCCATATCCTACCAACAAAAGAGACCTTTTAGCTCTAGAAGCATTCACAATTTCTTGGGTGCGACACAAAGTATTGGGACTGAGATGGCAGCGGCCTCACTGCCCCAGCAGTGGCAGTGATAATATGTTGAAATCAACATTCCCTGACAATACATATGCCTATATTCTTTTAAAAATTAGTTTATTTTATGATTTGGTACATGAAAACGATTCATTTGGTGGTTCATTTATGCAAATCTATGAATTATTAATGAATCTGGGACATGTTGCGGCCTGCGGCCAAAATTTTTAGGATACCAAAAACCCAAAATGTACACTATGGTAGGGGGGTGCATTGACTAATTGAAAAACATCTGGACACTCTAAAACTAGTCTATTCCTCTCTTCCCAGCCCATATCCTAACAACAAAAGAGACCTTTTAGCTCTAGAAGCATTCATAAGTTCTTGGGTGTGACACAAGTGTTATCATAATATATACATATATGTCGGATCTTATATTGGAGAATGAATAGGTGATGTCTGAGTCTGAGTCTGAAGATCAGTGTAGAGATTCCTTCTATGTTGCTATAGGTAGATGTATATATTCTAAGTCTAAACTGTAACTATCAATGACAAGACAACTAGTTCGATTCCATAGTGGTTCTGTTCTTTTATTGGGACTAGCCCCTATATTATAGCCTATCTATATCACATAGAATTATCATAGATCATGTGCACAGATGAAGAGGTGGAGTCCAGTTTACAATGTATTCCTGAGTAGGCCTATGCATAGCCCCTCCCCCTGTCTGTATATATATATATATATAACTCCCATTGGCCTGGTGTGACTTATCTCTGGGCTATAGATCCGAATGCTGTGTGATGGACAATTCCACTCCATCACAAAACAAAGGCAGGCAGGGAAACACACATTACAGAATGAGCGTAGTGGTTGCCTGAATTGTTGGCGAGATTATCAATGGTTATCAAGCACAAATCACTTTTATTTTGTACCTCTAACCTGCCTGCAACATTCATAAACACATAAACGCAATCCTAGTACAAGTAATTCATCAAACACTTAGTTGTTCTCTTGTGTTGTGGGAGTAGAAATGAAGGTTGCTTCCAAAACAAAGATGGCGGCGATCCAAGATGGCGGCGCCCGTCACACATGCGGTAAAGTCGCGCGAAATCTCGCCGAAATCTCGCCGAGAACGAGAATAGTACCGACCTGTATTTCGTTTCCCAACCCTTTGGTATAATGGTCCTGATACCGCCCAGAGGGTAATACGGATTTCCAATGCTGTAGCCTATGGCTTACCATACCATCCCTTCCAGAGGTATAATAATTGATTGTATGGCTGGCTTTGACCGCTACAATGTGTATGAACCTGTTGAATATGTATTGATTTGCCTATTTGTACCGACAGAATATATGACCATGTTATTGGAGGTTTGCGGAAAGTCTACGCTTGGCGGCACGAGCTCTCCTATGAAAATGACCTAGTGCTAAAAGAATACTTATCCTATGGTATAGAAAATGGTTTTCTAATTGTGGATGTACCATCTTATGATCGACGCAATTATTCATCTGTTACGACAGGACCGGCTCACAGTTTCATTTCTGATTTATTCCGTACTGAATTAGATCAGGGTAAATTTGTTATTACTGAGAATAAGCCACATTGTATTCACTCGATTGGGGCAGTGGGGAAGTCAGATGGTTCTTTGAGACCCATTGCCCATTGTCGTCATCCTATCGGCTCATTGATCAAAAATTATATGACCACGACTTTCAAAGAGTTCTCTTTCTCAATGATTGACCAGGTTATTAATAAACTTTCACCTGGCTCCTTCATGGCGACAGTTGACATCTCTGCTGCTTACCGCACGGTGGCGGTCCACCCTTCACACTGGAAATATCAGGGACTAAGATGGTCTTTGGATGGTGAGGAAAGGTATTTGTTGGACACCTGCTTATGTTTTGGGTTGCGGTGCGCCCCTTATATATTCCAACAACTGAGTAACTTTGTAGTGCGCTGTATGCATAGAAGGGGTTTCAAAGACTGCATTTCATACCTAGATGATTACATAATTTTTTCTGAAATCAGGGAAGAATGTGCCCGAGGGCAAGCATTACTATTCCAAATTCTTGGCTCTTTGGGTTTTGCTGTTTCATGGAAAAAATGCACAGCGCCCAGTCAAGTGACTAAATATCTCGGTATTATTCTCAACACCATTGATATGACTGCATCTCTGCCCGATGAAAAGGTGAAACGCTTACATTCAGAGTTGAATTTTTTCAAGAATAAATCAAGAGCCTCTAAGCGCCAGATTCAGAAATTATGTGGAACTCTCTCTAATGCTAGCAAGATCGTAAAAGGGGGCAGAACCTTTAGTAGACGTGTTATAGACTTGCTTAAGGGCCTGCCCGTAGATGGTAATGTGAGAATCCATCTTACTTCTGAATTTGTCAAGGACCTCGACTGGTGGAGAAGTTATCTACAGGTATTCAACAGAGGTAACCATATGATCAAATATAATAATGGTAGTGGTCCATCATTTTTCTCAGATTCATCTTCAGTAGGTTATGGCCTATGGATGGGTCGTGATTGGATCGCAGGATACACAATTCAGTAGATACCCCCCAAGGAGCTGATCTCCTTGATTCTTCTCATGAGCACTGGTACAACTTTAATTTCCCAGATAACTTTGACTCTCACATAAATGTATTCGAAGTAATTCCAGTGTGGCTGGGGGTTATCCGCTTTGCTCGTAGCTACAGGAACCGCCACCTGGTGGTTTATACAGACAATCTGCAAGTGCACCAGCTCCTTTATTTCACCCCTCTGTGGAGTTGCCCATACCTTCAGCATTGTATCACCCACTTGGTCAAGGCGGGTGATAACATGAAAATTACCACGCCCTTGGCTGATACAAACAAATAGGTCTGGCAGCCAAGCCTGTTCACCGAAGTCAAAATTGTGTATTAATGAGCCACTGATCGTTCACCCTAATTTCTCTTGAAATAATAAATATAAAGCTTCAAAATGAAAAGTTCTACCGTATAATGACATTAAAAAATGCTATTTGTCTAATGCATAGAGTCTATCCATGTAAACCCACGATGAACAAAGATCCTAGACAGAGCGAATCGGTAGCGAATCAAACACGCCACATGTTGTCAGTGTCACTGGCGGTAGAACTGTCTGACTCGTGGCTAGACTAATGGCCATTGCAGAAGGCCCGATCATTTCTCCTAAACTCAGGAAACAACTTAGATATAAATTATAGTATGTATAGACTTCCCAGCTCAATGTGTTGCTGAAACCCGCCATTGAAAAGTAAAGAAACACAATGTCTACTGTTCGAAATTTGCGTTGACAGTAGTGTCTAATGTAAGTGCCCTTAGTGACAGCTCCACGAGAGTAGATGTTTACATTTTACCATAACTTCCATCACCAATTGTTTCTCGTGAATCAGGTATTGATTAACGCAGGTTGAAATCTAATACTTCTAAATAGAACATGAAAGGTTAGATTAACTTCTAATAGACCTAGAAAGCAGGAAAAACTTTTATTTCATTGCAAATTGTCTCTTCAATAACACTATGCGTGTGCAGACTGACAAGTGGTGGACAGTTTGTTTTGATTTTGCGAAGCCATCCACTCGGTGAAATTGACGATCATTCACCCTAATTCCTCTGGAATAATAAACCTATAGCTCCAGATGAATAGGTCCACTGAATAATGGGATATATATCTTTGGTTTTGTCAAATATATTGATGTAGAATGGAAATAAATAAGTGAAGGCCCACCCACTGATGTGTGTGTCTGCTGTTGGTCTGACAGAGGCAGAGCTCTGACTGACAAGAAGCTAGCGTTACTCGCTAGATCACCGCAGCAGTGGGACTATTTTCTTCATCTTTCGCAAAATGCATACAAAATGGCAGAAAACAGAAATAAGCTCTTTTATTTTTATTTATTTATATTTTTCATTCATTAAAACGATGTAATATCGACGGTTGCGGAGGGAGACCTCGGGGCTACGCTACGCTCCACCCCTCGGTCTCCCCCTGCAACCTTGATGGATAAAAGTTCAACAGACCCCACCATAGCTAGCTTCCATCTATTAATATAGGTGTTTTGGCCAATACCACCTGCATGAGCTTTATAAGAGATATCTTCTGGGTGTGCGCTATGTATAATATTCATCTAACTGCTCGTCACATTGCTGGTGTTGATAATGTGTTGGCTGACAGACTCTCCCGTTGGAAGATGCAGGATGACATCTCTAATCAAGCCTCTGGTTTATGTTGCAGTGCGGCTGGTTTCCATGGGGGAGATAGATAGCAGGTTGGCTTTCTATATAAATCATGCCTGGGCTACTTCGACGCAGAAGACAAGGGCTTCTCAATGGCGCAAATTCATATGGCTTGCCGCCTGTACAAGCCGACAACTACACTATTGCTAGGTTTATTGCTTACCTTTCCATGAGTTGCACATATGAAACTATTAACAATTATGTTTCTGAATTATCGCCATGCACAAGTTCCTGAATCATCCTGCTGATTTTAGGGACTGTTTTCTGGTTAAACTCGCTCTTCAGGGCGTGGCCAGAGACAAGGGAAAACACGTTGTGGCCAAGTTGGGATTAACTCCATCTGATCTACTCAGAATGTACAAGAACTGTGATTTTTCGTCTCCCAATACTACTGTGTTGTGGTCTGCTTTAATTCTGGGCTTCAGATCATTGCTGCGGAAGTGTAATGTGGTACCTGACAAAGTGGATGATTGGGGGCGATTGGACGATATAGATTTTCAGTCTTGTGGTTATTTGCAAAATGTTTGATTGCGTTGCTTTATTTGCCATGTTTGCTTGCTATGTTTTCTTCTTTTTGGGGGGGTTTGGCGGATATATTAATTCCGTGGCCCACAGCTGCAATACCAATTACTTGTAAATCTCGTGTTTCATCTCCCCAGCTAGTTGTTGTGATATAATGTTCCCATTGCGGATATCAACGCGAGAGGAGCTGCCAGCTAGTGTCCACTACTGAAAGAGCGGCGAACGCAGGCGACAGAGGCTACCAGAGCATTCACTTCTCCCCGAGTTGTCAGACGTGAAGGATCGATTTTGATTTTAGTAATTTTATGTAATAAAGGGCGGACATATTAATTCAGTGGCCCACAGCTGCAATACCTATTACTTGTCAATCTTGTGTTTCATCTCCCCAGCTAGTTGATCCTGTTTTTTAATATGAACTAGACCCAAATATTACTAACACTCCACATTATAATGTCTAAGTGGCACAGTGAATATCGATTTATTTTATCCATTACCTACTGGTTTATACTTATATATGTATATTATTTCTCTTTTTAAGTCTAGACTAGAAGTTTGAAAAAATGTAATCGAATAGTACATTATAATTATATATTAACATATATTTGCGACCAAATGAACACAGAAAATTTTTATTGTACAGTACATTCATCAACTTGTCCCAACAGAACTAACCCCAAAAAGGGGAGTTGGTAACCAAGTGTAAATAAAATCTTTAAAAAAAAATATGAATAAATATTGCATGATGTGAAGAAATTAATGACTTTACGTGACAGGATAACATCCATTATCCATTAACAGGACCCCTATATGGAAGGCACTTTACAGATCATCCTGCTTGATATGGAGCACCTCTGGCATGTGATCTTATTGTTTAATCCATTGTAGTCAAAGAATGGGTGAATTAAGTATTAAAGCAGTTTTTATTTGGCGATCATTAGTTCATTTATCCTTGTATTATTACTTTAATAGATATTTATAACAATACATGGGTGTTTTCATGTGTTAGTAAATTGCCTCAGTAAATTAATAATATGTTGGTAAAAACATGAGAAAAACCCATTTTGTAGACATTGAATACAAAATGTAGTTCTTAAACTATACTATATTTCTTTTCCAGAACTTCATACTTGATGAGAAGAGAAAAAGGGTACGATGTAAAAAACTATGTTATCAACCCACAGAGATGAGAATGTTTTGTTGACATATTGAATAAAAAGTTGTCAGAAAAAAAATAATAATATGTTGGCTTGATGCTTTTGCTTTGCTCCATAATTTGGCGTTGAAAACATCATTTATCCCTCTACACTTTATTCTTTCACAATATACAAAGTACTGTTCAATTACAAATGTTTACATAATGAATTAATTTAAATCTATATTCCTGATATTCTTACAGAGTACATTCAATATTCGCTGAATTATATAATCATGCTTTTCCAATGAAGACCAATGTCGAAAACATGGAGAAATCTAGAAATATGGAGAAATCCAGAAAATGCACATGCCTATGGATGTATGTTGTCAATGATTATTCCATCCTCAGTATTATAATGCAGGGCCCCATGATAAGAAGAATGTACTCTAATAGCTACAGTACAGGACTACATTAATGTTTAAACAGGAATTTCATAATGCAAAATGTAAAGGAAGGAAAACTGTTGAGCCTGTTATTAATAGATTCCGCTGGTTAGGTAGTGATATGGGAATCTAATCATCTATCTTTTCCCTTCTACTGATATGCTGAAAAGCTTACTTCGATATGCATCTAAATCTGGAGGTAATTAACTAACAGTCCCTAGTCAATATTTTGATATTGAAAGGTTTTGGTGCAAGATCAAATGCGTCATCATAGGTACGTGGATCATGACTGGGTCTCTTGTCATCAGACTCAGGCAGTAACACATAACGTTGCAGCAGTCTGGTCAAGAGAAGAAACATCCTGTTTTTGGCCAATACTTCACCCATACATGCTCTGCGTCCAGCTCCAAATGCAAAGAGTCTGTAAAAAATAATGTCTTCATGAGATGATGGCTATAGACAAGACTTAAAGATATGTCCCTAAAGTTTACTTTTTTCATAACATTTAAGATAGATCTATACATACTAGGAACATTTGTCTCAAGTGATTTTTTTTATCATTAGAATTTTGAACCAAGCAGTCTAACATCCCCCAACTATCTTGTACTTGTTCAAGCCACCAGGTGAATATGAATCCACCTCGTTTTTCCTTGCAAATCATTTTTTTTTTTTTTTTTTTTTGCGACGTAGTTTTATTCCTTACACATACACCGATTTAAGCGAGATACATCTAGGATAAAATATTTCTTAACACGCATCTTGCCGAAAGGTTTATCCTAAGGGCATTTGGAGAGTTTACCTTTTTAGTTTCTCTATGCATTCTAAGATGTCATCCATTAAACAATTCCACATTTTTCTTTCTTCTCTCCTTCTTTCGCTTCCTCCTATATTTATTATCACCAAGGTTGCTCTCATTTTTAGCTCTCGCATTACCGATAACATGTTCATCTCGCCATTATTAAATAGTTTCTGCCTGTGTATGTACGCCTTAACCTGAAGGAAAAGCCAGTTTATCACCTTAGTTTGTGGATTTATCTCCTCAATACCAAAAAGGATTTCTCTAACCAAGGGGGTTATTCTGTTTCTTCTCTTTCCAATTGTTCTCTCCCCATTAATCTTTACATTGATATAATCTAGCTCGTAAATCCACTCCAGAATAGAAATCCATATTCTTCTTGTTTTTAGGCAATTAACAAAGAAGTGACTTAGTGTATCCACCTCAGAGCAGTAGTTACACCTAGGGCTATCCTTTACATCAATTTCTTTCAGCATTTTATTTGTGGTGATGGCGCCATGCAGTATCTTAAACTGTAATACCTGTAGCCTCATTTCGGCTGTACATCTATATGAGATCGTAAAGATTTTGTCCCATCTTATATCTTGATATTGTTCTTCAGATATTTGAAGCAGATTTTTCCACTTTAGGAATTTTTCCCACTTGGGTTTTCTTTTTTCAATTAACAACTGATATATAACCTTTGAGGGGCATCTCAACAATTTGAACCTTTTGCCTCCAATTTGGAAGTCGATGGAACCATCACATTGGCCTGGGGTATCGTTTTTTAGTCTGGTTTTCCATTCTTTTGGAATCGCATTTCTTACTGCTTTGAGCTCGTAAAATGAAGGTACAAAATCAAAAGTGTTAGTAAAATCCCTACTCAACATGAGTGTTCCATCTTCATTTACAATATCGCCGACCACTATTATCCCCTGATCTATCCAGTGTTGCCATCTTATCATGTTACCCTTATGTTTTATACATTTATTCGTCCATATTCTCTCCTTTCTAATTTGGTTCACAGACACTGGAGAGTTCTTGTAATAACATTCGTTCCATGTTTTAAACAGTTTCTGGTAGAACACATTTAAATGGTAACTCGGCTTAAATCTGGCCAAAAATATCTCCTCTTTGGGTCTACCGTGGAAGGCTTTCAGTACATGAAACCAATTTTTTACCCCAGAGTATAGGATTCTTTCGACCCATTTAACTCTATTGGTCTCGTAGACTTCTCCCAATAACCTGAGTCCCATTCCCCCCTTCTCAATACTCTGCGTCATAAAATCAGCACTTATCCTATTTGTACCATTTTTCCACACGAATTTCAAAATGATATCGTTTACCTGTTTTATCTTCGTCTGATCCAGGTGAACACATGATAATGTATGCAAAAATACAGGCAGCAAAAAGGTGTTACAAACAATAATTCTCCCTTTCAGGGTTAGAAAACGGTTGTTCCATTCGTTCAACGTGTTCTTCACCTTTTCTATTAGATTTTCGGTATTGACCCTAACCAGTTTTGCTTCGTCTCTGGGGTATAAGAGAACTATTCCCAAGGTCTTCATTTTATTCCCCCAGTTAATTTTCATTAATTCCCTATTTGTTAGCGTAATGTTTCCCACCAACAAGCCATTAGATTTGGAGGGATTCAGCTGAAGACCAGGTAAACCTATCAATCATTCTTGATTGACATTTAACAGTGAAAATTCATTCGCGCACGTTACAGTAATGTCATCCGCGAATTGGACTAGCTTAGCTTCATTTTTTCCCAAGACTATACCACCTATGTCCTTATTTCTTCGTATTTGTTCGGCTAGTTTCTCTACCACCATCAGGAACAGGGACGATGATATCGGATCCCCTTGCTTTACCCCCCTATTAATTTGAAACCAACCTGAAGAATTACCGTTGTTACAGAAGGTAGCTTTTGAGTCTTTAAATAATGCCATAATCCAACTGATAAACCTTTGGTCCACTCCGTCCGCTTCTAGAGCTTTTCTCAGGAATGTCCAGCTTACGGAATCGTAAGCTTTTACAAAATCAAGGGAAGCTATAATTCCATTCTCATTCTTTTCCTCCAGATAAGAAATAATATCGTCTACCTTTCTTATGGCCGTTCCTATGTATCTACCTTTTAAGAACCCGAATTGATCGTCATGTATTACACCAGGAAGAATCATATTTAGTCTCACTGCTAGGGTTTTGGAAATCATCTTGTAGTCAACATTTAGTAATGTTATTGGCCTATAATTTTTGATAAACACAGGATCCGTTCCCTTCTTCGGGATCACACTGATCACCCCCCTTTTTTGGTTCTCTGTCATTTCTCCACTTTCAAGGCTTTCATGTAGCATATTCATAAATTTATCTTTAAGAGCGTACCAGAATTTTTGGTAGAACTCTACCGTGAACCCGTCGCAACCTGGTGATTTGTTTTTTTTCATAGATTTTAAATTTTTTTCTACTTCTTCTTCCAATATCTGATCACATAGAAAGGCATTATCACCTTCATCGAACCGGGTTAAAAGAGAGTCATCTAGGAATTCCTCCACTGCTTTAGAGTCCGATTCTCCTTCCTCATAGAGGTTCGAATAGAAATCCCCTCCCTCCTTCAAAATTTGCGTTGGATCAGAGGTTAGTTTTCCCTTGATGTTTGATAGTGTAATCGATTTTTTTTCCGCCCTATATTTTTCCAAACTGCAGAAATATTTACTGGGTTTTTCCCCGTCCTTTACCCATTTGGCCCTAGACCTTATCAAAGAACCTTCTGCTTTTTTTAGCTCGATCTCCCTTATTTCTTCCATTAATTCCACTCGGGCATTTCTCTCCTCTATGTTTAGCCTTCTTTTTTTGTCTAGCGCATTTAGCTTCGTCCTGGCGGATTCCTCCGCTTTCCTTCTCAGTTTGGCTTTCTTACTACATATACTGATAGCCAGCTCTCTTATGTTTAGTTTAAGGAATTCCCAGGTTAGTTTTGGGTTTTCGTTAGGGGGAGCAACTCTTAAACATAACTCTTCCACTCCCTGGGTAAAGCTTTGCTCATGCAATGTGTTAGCATTAAGCTTCCAGAAGCTTCTGTCTCTGGTACAGACTCCCTTGGTAACATGAATTATCAACTCTCTATGATCTGAGTGCGGACTGGATTTTACCTGTGTTTTATGAACTCTATTCGAGATATTTTTCGACACCAATATATAATCGATTCTTGAGTTTTGTTCGTTTCTTGACCATGTAAAATTAGGAGGTCCCTCTGTTTTTACTTGGACAATGTCGCACAGATCTACCTTCTCTATGAAGTCATTTAACAATCTACCTGCGGGCTCTTTAGCTTTGTAATACAAGTCAGCGTTTAAATCGCCCATTATAATCAGCCTGTCGAACACAAGTTCTTCTATGGTTTCTTCTATTTGTTGTAGGATTTTTTTTTGTTCCTTAGGGGCATCAGTATTAGGAGCGTACACATTGAAAATACATGTAATAATTTTTTTTTCCTGTATCAGGGCATATTGCCACCTACCATTTTCATCATTATACCAGACCCTATAATGTTTTCACTTATTTTTTTGTTAAACAGCATAAGTACACCCTTGCTCGCAGATGAGCCATGTGAGAACAATATTTTACCCTTCCATTGTGTTCTCCATATTTTTTCCTTATCCGTAACCGAATGAGTCTCCTGTAGAGCAACTACCTCTCTTTTTTCCTCTTTAAAATATTCAAAAAGCGCTTTGCGTTTTGTACCATAGTTTAACCCATTAACATTTAAGGTAGAAAGCGTTATGGAATCCTCAGAGTTTGTTATATTTTTTTGTTCCATTGTCAATGTCTAAATTACCGAGTTTCTTTCATCCTCTTCTATAGTGTTCTTACTGTGGGCCGGTTGTTTTGGCTATATGTTCCTGCAGCTCTTTCCTCACCTTCATCCACTGATTACCCATTATATTGCCCTGTGGGGGCCACCATTGGGTATTCAGCACCTCCGGGTCGTCTAGGCCCATGCCTATACCCCATTCCTTGCTAGTCGGTGAAGCCTCTCCCAGCTTCCTCTCTCCTGTGAGGAGTAGGTAATCCCTCACGATCTCGTGGTTCCTTACTTTTGCTCTGATAGCCCTCAGGACTATCTCCTCCCTATGTAGGATCCATCTGTCTGGGTGTTCCACTATGCTTTTCAACATCTTCTTGCACCCTATAGGATCAGGGGTTAGAAGGGATAGGGCCGCTTTGTTAGGGTCTTCTGCAAGCTTGGCTTTGTGGTAGCAGAGAAACTGCTCTACGTGTTCGAAAAGGTGGCCGTCTAGAAACATGGGGGCTCTGAAATGGTTCGATAAGGGGTTGTAACTCGTAAAGAATACCATAGCTGACCCATTTTGCCTCTTGGTTAGGTTTGAAAGCTGCAATTCGGTCGGTACGGCATCCAACCTATCATGTCTATAGTAGACCCTGTTGATATGTATTCCAGTACCAGCTCTCTTAACTGTGTAGTGCCTCTTTTCCGCTTCCTCTGCAATTATGTTAACCTTTGTGACTCTTTGTCTGACGATTAAAGGGGTGTCTCTTTTTATTCCAACCCTATCCTCTGGCTTGCCCCCCTCGTTGAACTGTTTAAGCCTGGATCTCGCAGCCCACACTATCGATGCTTGTTGGGCCGTTTCAAATTCACATTTAATGGGTATGTTGGGGCTCCACCCCACTCTGCAAGACCTCCTGGGAATCAGGTTGGGCAGCATTAGGCACTCACTAATGAAACACAGAACTTTTTGGTCCAAACTTGGCTCATCCTCATTTTCGCTGGATTTAATCCCCATTATTAAAATGTTTCGTTCTAGCTTTTTGGTTTCTTTGGCTATGAACTCAGCATCTTTCTCTTCTGCCTCCCTCTGTCTCTGTGCGTAATCAGTGTCCTTGTTTAGTGCCAGGATTTCCTTCACCACCTTCATGTCCTCCTCTTGGGCGGTTATTCTCTGGTCATGGTCATTCATAGCGTATCCGACCTCTATTAGCTCGCCTCTTATTTCCTTCACCTCCCCAGGTACTTTTTCTACTGCCTCAATTCTTTTTACAAGCTCCATGAAGCATTCGGTGGTTTCCTGGTGTGATTTTTCGCTTTCTTCTCTACCTTTTGTATATGCAGCTGTCATTTTGGCCATTACCAGTTTTAACCCGTCTTGCTCACCCCCTATGGCAGCTGTTTCCTCACCTTTGGTATTTTGGTGATTTTCCCCGGGGCCTCCATTAGCATTTTGTTGTACCTCCATATCGTCTGCTTCTTTCGGGGCCTCCTGGATCAGGAGCTTTGGCAGTGGGGTAGATTTACAGTGTTTCTTCTCTTGGGCGTTATTTGCCATGCCTGGGGATTGCCGTTGCCTTTTTTGTCCCCTTTCGCCGTTTTGATCCTCCTGTTCTTCCTTGTTGTTCTTGGGAATTTTCGGTCCCATATCAAGGCACGAACCCAGCGTTGATACCGGTTCCGCGCGCCTTGGTCCCACTAGTTGTAAACAATGTTTACTTTTTTTCCACCTTAATCAAGATGGCGTCGTGTTACTTCCGGCGGCTACCGTATCCCTTATTTGATTTTGAAAATAGCCAAGTATCGACTAATTTAATGTTTCATTAGTTCACTTTTTGGTCACAAACCTTTTTGGGGACAGTCTTTTGCTTATCCTACAGGCTCGTCTAGCTTTGAGGTTGGTGAGAGTAACAAAAGCGCTTCTTGCCTTGGGCTCGACTCGGCAGGTCTAGCCTCGCTAGTTGCCCGTATAGCGAGCCGTCTAGTCTATACCGCACTCTGGACCTGGTCAGTTCCAAGATGGCCGATGGTCATCTAGTTAGTCACCTCCAGTGTCTGGTTAATCCTTGACTTTCTGGTCTGGGGAACTATGGTTATATTTTGTCCGTGTTAGTTCATTTGTTCGCTAGTTTTGCTCGATGAGTACCCAGGTTGGTGTTTTTAAGCTCACTCGGATTAAGGCGATCTATGACTTACAGCATGGGCCGTTAATCCCTATCTCTGTATGCCCAAGTTGTCACCGAGACCTCGTACAGATTAACTTTTTAATCCTGGTTTACCTTTAACTATTGTCCAAGCATTTTGCTCCTGGTGATGTGAGTCTTGCTTTAGTTGACTTGTATTTCACCTTATAATCCCCTTATTAGATTATTCACTTAGTTGCTCGACTGGCTTGAGCGATAATCCCACGGTAATCTCTCTCCGGATGGAGAAAATGGCGGTAAAGTCCGCGTCCTCACGCTTCAACTTTTAAAAGTTCTTTTCTGGTATTTTTCCTGAGTTTTCCTATCACTTGTTGTACCGTACTTATTCTCTGGGTTGGATTTAACTTTCCTGCCAGTTTTTGGTGCGGAGAATATCTCTGGTATCTGAAAAAAAGAGAGTTCGCTAAGGAGCAAGTCCTAAGACACCCTGTTGCTTCAGATCTTAACCAGAAGTCCTGCAAATCATTTTCCTTTCCTATTCTGAAACAAGCTTGACTTTGGGCTCCGTACACATAGTTTTATTATAAATTGGTGACCCCTGAAGTTACTTAGGCTCTAAGGAGAGTGGGAGTCTAGGGGTTCAGCTGTAAGTTGATCAAATGACAACATTCATGAGTCACTACTTTTACTACACTGTTTATTAGCTTACACATATGTCAAAATAGTAGCTGCTCACAGGATTGGCATGTGCAGCTCACAAGCTGCTCACCCATTGGTGGGCCCTACATAAGGGAGGGGTTTACCCGAGAAGCACAGCGTTATAATAGTTTATAGATTCATTGTCATTATACCATGATTGGGGGTTGTATACGCTGCAAATGAGTGAATACATGCCATCGTATTTTGTTGAATGGATCCACGCATGAAAATATGAACCTTTTTTTGGCCTAAATGTAGGAAGCATTCTTATTGGTTGAGGTTACGTCATTTGTGATGTCATATGCCATCTGCTTTGTGGTTGATTAGCCAATCAGTTGTATGCTTGTCTAGCACTTTGGTATCAAAAATCAATATGGCAGGTCATCAGAGAGAAGCAAGGTAAATAAATAGTTTGTTTCTTCAATTCATTTTAAAATATAAGATCAGGGTATAAAAATAAGATGTAACTCGGTTAGTTTCTGACTTACTGTACACAATGCCAACTTGTTTTTTCGACCAGGGATATCACTCAAAGCCTTCTTGTGACATCCCTGTTCGAAAAGAACTTGTGGGCATCATGTACAGTAAGTCAGAAACCAACCTCATTACATCCTCTCATAGTATCTTCAAATTAAATAATGTTTCCTCTATTTCTCTAGTAGGAAATAATTATCCAATACAGATCCAGAAGTTCCTAGGATCAGTTCTGTTCATATCAACCTCACAAATCAATTCTCCATTTTCCAGTTAACTATATTACACTCTCAGCTCCTAGTACATTTGGGGACCCGTTTTTTACCATAATATTTCTTTGTCTTTACCAAATTGTTGTTGTGTATATATATCTTAATTCTGGTGTCAATACAATTTCATTCTAGATGTTCCCACACCGGAGGCCAAGCCTTCCCATAATGCATATTCGATTACTGGAATATCATGCCCGGTGATCCAATGAACCCAGAAAGCGAACCATACATTATTGTGAAAGAGATCAGGAAACGTAAGGGACTTAAGGAAGAAATCCCAGGTCTTGACAACTACTACGACAAATTATAAGGACTGCCAGAATCTTAAGAACTGTTTAGACAATGTGATTCATCTCCATAACATAACCTCTGAAGATGTATTTATTTTAAATATGTGTTCTTGCATCAGTAATAATGATCTAAAGGATATTTCCGCGTGGCCATTTTCCGATGTCGTGCATAGGCCCACGTTCCTCTACCAACTTCCAGTTTGTAGTACAACGTGAACCAGACCAGCTGAATGCGCCTGAGTTGCGAGAAAATTTATCTTTCCTCGCAAGAATCTCTCTAACAGCAGTAGCGTTGTCCGCAGAAAGAAACATAGACCTTGATAATCCATCCACCCCTGTCCAGTTTAGGGCTTTACCCTGGAGAACACGGGTAGTAGTTAACAAATTATACCTAGATTTATACAATAAATATACACCATTGTTGGACTGTGCTCTTGGCATTGGGTGCCTTAGGCATAGCTTTTGGATAGGTTCAGAGAATAAATGTGATCTTGTCATTTGTTTCCAAAACTTATTTATATAAACCTCTTTCCTTGGCCAATATATATATAGATGCACACTTTTTAGAAATAAGGATTCAATTGAGGTTGATGTGATAAAAATTAGTGTTAGGTTGTTTCATAAAATACAAAAGGTGAAGATAGATTTAATGATTCATGTTACCTTTTCTTGTGGGGATGATCTGCAGCAACAACCTTGCCATCCTCAATAAATCTTTCCGGTCTGAATTGCCAAGGTTCCTGCCAGTATTTTGGATCATGGTGCAGCTTCCAGAAATTGAGAAGCACCTAATCCACGGTGCAAACATAGGAAGGAAATATATCCCATACTATATCAACATCTTCATTTACAGAAATAGTGAAATTGGAAGAAGCCTCCCATGTTTGTGGAATATTAAATATAATTTTATTTCTTTATCAGAATATATATTCTTTTTTTATTTTATTTTCATTTTTTCCGTCAATTTACTTTACTTATATTTAGATTTGAGAGTCAAATTGGATATGAAAAAAAGGATATTTTATGGCGTTATCCACGCCTGACCATCATATCCCATGCCATTCATGTGTTTGTGTTTCCAATTACTATAAAAGACCTTTATTACACTTGATATATTAGACATAAGCATATTTGAGTACTTACAGTAGTGCCTTTAGGGATATCATAACCTTGGATCTGTGCATCAGCCACTGTTGAATGAGGCACATCTAGAGGAACCAGAGAATGGTACCGTAGAGTTTCATACATTGTAGCTTCTGTATAAGGCATGGCTTGCTTGTCTTGCAGTGTTGGAAGTCTTGCACCAATGGCTTCTTTGATTTCTTGGGCGATTTTCTCTTGAATCTCTGGGAAGTTTACCAAATAGGCAATCATCGTATAAAGAGTATGTGAAGAGGTAACTGTCCCTGAAGATCAGCAAAATAAGTCAAAACTTATTACTTGAAATAAACTTAAAAATGAGTCACAAGCAATACTTTTAAGCTGACTAGACTAAAGGCAAAACCATGGGGGAGTGGTTCACAGGTTGTTATGACAGGTAGAGGGAGGGAGAATCACTGTATATCAATCTTGGTCGTTAGGTAAACGATGGGGTTATAGGAGCTGTAATAAAGTTGATATTTGTTTATTGATCACCAACTTCTGGCACTAAGTTGCCCTTCTTCAGGTGAGATGTTATGACTCAAACCAACTCTGCTGTCCAGGCCATCCAGATGCCTCCCTCAAGGTGACCATGCTGGACCTGGACTGGTCTTTTTATATTTGTTACCACCAGAGGTTGTGGTTGCTCATCATTACTGTTTTCATATAAGTTTCCAATTGCATTGTGGTAACATTTGTAATAACACCAGTGACTTTGATCCAGCTGTTTACTCTTATTGTAATTGACATTGGGACTTGTGCTTGGTTAGATTCTGTGAGATCCAAGCATGGTGTAGAATTGTGTATTAAAGAGACTTGGCTTGTGGGGACCTGTAAGAACCTGGTTCTGTTATCAATTACATCTGTGTTTTTAGATCCACTCTGCAATCCAACTGAATAATCAGATACTATGATAATTGTATTTACCAACTGGTGCATAATATCATTTAAAAGGTTTGGTAAATATTAATTTGAATATAATTATAAATTGCGAGAAAAGGACTTGACTAGGAAATCACTGGCTTGACCCCTTGATGTACGTCACCAGGATGCTTGATGGCTATTGGCTGAAGTTGGACATATTTAAAGAAGGACAGAGAGTCACTGGTCAGTCTAGGCCTGTAGCTCGTAAGCATAAGATCGAGCAGAGAAAAGACATTCTCAGTTGGAAATTTTTTCTAAACTGAACAAAAAAATTGCAACATATGCCTAGGCTCATATCGTGTAAGGGTTGTGGCAAAAGTCATCTCGAACCAAGTTGTCTTCGGAAGAAAGGGTTCGTAAAAGCTAGCCTACCTGCTAAAATGTCCGTGTCGAAGGAAATGATCTTCAAGTGGTCGGACATTACGAATGAAGCCGACATTCCTGACAGAGGAACGAAAGAGTACGATGATTTGCTGACTGCAATGGTGGTTAGGCAAAAGAAGGATGAGGCTACAGTAGCGAATACTGTAAAACTGGAGGACGAGGTCTTGGCATTATCGAAGAAATTGTCTGTCGTACATGTGGATCCTACCCCCGCTGGTGCAACTGGTGGTGGACCTTCTTCTTCGTTGAGATATATCACTTCGGGTGTCAATGTGTTGGCCGACTACGACGACGAGATTAGTAAGTTACGTCCAGAATTTTACTGCTTGGCTGCTAAATCTCATGAACAATTGTCTATTACCGAATTGCTTTTCGGTTGTAGTAAGGTGGCCCAACATTTGCTTCGTAGAGGAATTGATGTGAATGGCTATATCGATCACCTCGCCTATGTCAGCTATAAGTCCTCGACTAACCATTTTGTCAACATGGGAGTGATTATGTACGAGCGTACGGTCACTACTAAGGTTATCGAGAACGACAGGTTCGACTGGACGTCTTTGGATTTGGAAGCCAATTCTCTCTATCTTGGTATTGAGTTTCAAGTAGTTAATTCTGCCCCTAGACCACGCTATGAAAGCAGATCTCAATCTTTTTCCAATGCTTCGACACGAATTACGCCTCGTCACTTGGAGGCGGCCATTTTGGAGTCAGGTGGCGCTAAGCAATACCCTTACAATGAACTTTTTGATTTTGGTAAATGGCCTTATGACGTCTGCTGGCAGTGGAATATGCCATCCAGATATAATCGTTGCAGGTATCCATGCTGGAGGCGACACATTTGTGGAATTTGTGCCAAGAACCACCGGGCTGAAGACTTCCACGGACCGAAACACAATGGCGAGGCCTCAAATACAAAGGAACCGGAAGCGAAGTCGGCATAGGGCCAAGATGGCGGACTTGGTAGGTTGAGCGAGCAAAAAGAGGTAGATGATTTTGATTTTTGCGTCCTTACAGATGAAAATTTCGATGACTTGGTTAATAAAGCTCATAATATTGGAGATAATGACTTGTTGGAGGGGGTTCGACGTCAAATGCGACCATCTAACTGGGTTAAGTGGCTTTTTCATGACAATTCGTGGGATTTCGACTCGCATTTTTTATTGGATGGAGTCACGAACGGATTCATGCTGGTCGATCCCAGCCCAGATATTGAACCCTACGGCTGCCACAAATATCGGTCATGTTTCATCGATGGCGCTGAGAATAAAATCACTACTATATTTAACGATGAATTGCTTCAACAGAAAATTTCAATCGTTCATGCTCAGCCTACCTGTGTTCATGCCCTAGGAGCGGTTAAGAAAAAAAATGGAAAAATCCGCCCAATAACCGACTGTCGTAGACCTTTGTATCGCTCTGTCAATAACTTTACTGATGTTGTGTTTTCGTCTTTTTCTTACATTAGCATAGATGATGTGGTCGCCTGTGTCAGACCTGGAAACTACCTAGCAACTCTAGACATCAAGAGTGCACATAGGTCTTTGTGTATTACCCCAGGAAATCGTAAGTTTTTTGGTTTGAAGTGGATCATCGATGACAAGGAGGTTTTTCTGGTGGACAACTGCGTATGCTTCGGAGCTAGGGCTGCTCCTTTCGTGTTTACAAGAGTAACCAATGGCGTGTGCAGAATGCTACGTTCACGAGGATATACCTGTTTTTCCTATATTGATGATTTCTGTTTAATAGCAGATACATACCAACAATGCAATGAAGCCCTCCTTTTTCTGATCAAATGCTTGCGTGAACTTGGGTTTTACATAGAGTGGTCTAAATTGACCAGTCCAAGTACTATATGTCCATACATAGGCTTCTCCATTGACCCTAGCAAGATGTCTTTGAGTATTCCAAATTCAAAAATTCACAAACTGAGAAAGACTGTTGATTTTTTCTGGGGTAGGAAATTTGTCACCAGAAAGCAGATCCAACGTTTAACTGGCATTGTTTGTCATTGCTCTAAGGTAATATCTGGAGGAAGGGAACATAGCTTGAGTTTCTACAAATTACTTCGATCGATTGGAAACAAAAGAAAAGTCCCTGTTAATCATGATTTTCTCTCGGATATTATCTGGTGGAGAGATAATATGGAAGGATTTAATGGTGTGCGATTTTTTGGGGCTCAGGATGTACCTATGACGAGCCTTGTTTGCAATCGTGCTAGAGATATATTCTCTTATCAATTCATGGGATCCCGGGGTTCAGGGTCTTTCAAGAAAATTGATCAGGAGGTGATTTCTTGGTGTAAAGATGGTGACTGTTATACTTTGAATATTCCAGATTGCTGTTTTGCTGTGAAACATGTCAGAGACCTATCCATTATAAGCCTGGCTTTAGAACTTCATGCGCCTGAGGCCAAAATGAGGAGGATCGACGTGAGATGTGATAGTAGACAGGCATATTTTTTACTGCAAAAAAGGCAGCCCACTTGCAGGCACAGTGCAGATATTTTGAGAGATTTGTTCTTCTGGAAGTGGAGATATGACTTGGTGTTTAATTTTCTTCATATTTGATTACAGAAAGCCTCTCAAGAAGGGTTGAAAACCTGAAACTGGAAGCTTTGGCTGCCAGCATGAGGAAGACGAGGTCCGCCCAATGGTCAAAGTATTATCAGTTTTGTGCTGATCGAGGACAGCAATCTCTACCAATTGTGCCTGATAATGTCTGTTTATTTATTGCCTATCTCGTGGATTCATTGTGTTATTCTTCCATTAATAATATGGTATCAGCATTGAATTATCTTGCCAAGCTTCATGGTGGGCCTGACCTTCGCCAGGATTTCTCTGTGGGTATTGTTTTGGCAGGAATTAAAAGGAGGTTGGGAGCAAAAGTATCTCCAAAAGATCCCCTCTTACCTGAGGACTTATCTGCCATTTACAAGCAAGTGGATTTCAAGGAAGATTACGAATTTTTGGTATGGCTGGGAATGATTCTGGCTTTCAGATCATTATTGCGGAAATCTCATATCTTCTCTTCACCACCTGATGCCCATTTATTACTTCGTAGTGATGTTGTGTTCAAGGATTGGGGTGTCATACTGAGGGTGAATTTGTCCAAGACTATCCAATATCAGGAGAGGAAACTGGAGATTCCTGTGGCCAGATCTGGAGGAAATCTTTGTCTTGTTGAAGGCTTGGATCGTCTGTTCTCTAGGTTTCCTGCTTCAGTGGACAGCCCTTTGATTTCTACTAGTGATGGTCATCCTATATCATATGGATACGCTTTGGGTCTACTCAAGAAATGGTCTAAGAATGCTGGTATATCAAAGGATGTGGGGATGCATTCGCTTCGACGTGGTGCTGCGACTTATCTACATGTGATGGGTGTATCTTTGGAGGATATTAAATTCTCTGGGGATTGGCAGTCGCTTTGTGCTCTCAAATATATCTGTCCTCCGATTGACTATCGAATTTCTACAGAAAAGAGAATTGCCTCATCTCTATCCGCCTTCAATTAAAACAAAATACAAAATTTAATAAATATTTCCTTAATATCAAATCTGGCTGGGCAAAGGAAATATAAATAAAAAGCAGGGTCTGATAAGCACCCATTGAAGGCAACTATTCTCTCTCTTTATTCTTGCCAGCAATTTATGGTCAATATTAATTTGAATATAATTATAAATTGCGAGAAAAGGACTTGACTAGGAAATCACTGGCTTGACCCCTTGATGTACGTCACCAGGATGCTTGATGGCTATTGGCCGAAGTTGGACATATTTAAAGAAGGACAGAGAGTCACTGGTCAGTCTAGGCCTGTAGCTCGTAAGCATAAGATCGAGCAGAGAAAAGACATTCTCAGTTGGAAATTCTTTCTTTATTTGTTTGGGGGCAAAGGAAATATAAATAAAAAGCAGGGTCTGATAAGCACCCATTGAAGGCAACTATTCTCTCTCTTTATTCTTGCCAGCAATTTATATTAAAGTAAACTTTCTCAAACATGACAGGGTCAATTTTGTTCAATACTTAAACCTAATGATTGCTGGCTTCACTTAAAATAACCTATTACAGTGTCAATTGAAGATGAATCAAAGCTAAACTGGATTGACACCTCACTGTTTAAGCTCACAAATGATAAAGGGAACACATTTCTATGGGAAGAAACAAACAAACGTTAAAAAACTTAACCTTGATGACAAAATGCTCAAAACAAATCAATCAAAACCACTAACCTAACAAATGAAAACTTCATGAAATATTGCTAACTAAATTCCCTCCTTCAGACAATGGAATCAGTTGTCATAACGACAACTTTGTTGTTTTTCATTCATTCATTCATTCATACAAATGCATCTGGATGATTAAGGTAGTCTATAAAGATGTAAACAATGAATGTTCATAGGAATGTTTGTAGGAATTCAGGGGTAAATTCCCTCAAGCTTATCAAATTTGGTTTTCCCTCATCTTATTGACTTTGCACTTCATTGAGATTTCATCACATTTGCTCTTATTACTATTTTGTTTTAGTTTATATAATAAGTTGTTTATGTTTAATGATTTAAAGTCTTTGTGAGATAAAAAAATATTCGGCTGAAATAATAATATTATTTTCCTTGTTCTATAAAGTTGGAATAACCAAATCGTATACTGCTGTTTCTATGTTCTTTTCAACTACAAATCCATACTGGTAACTGCTTACAATGTTAAATGTCTTAAGTGTATAATTAACAACAAATATTTTGTATTCCGTCAGGTTCAAATTCTTGGAGGGCTTACAGAAGACTAACAGAATTCTTTAGGTTAATCTTCATGGAAATTATGCTATATGTAGAATGAACATACCAGCTGTGGTCAAATCAAGTATAAGGGAAAAAATATGTCCATCTGTAAGCCGCCCTTTTTCTGGCCTGGATGAGTTGGTGGATTGATACTTGAATAACTCATCTATGAAACAGTTCTCCTCACACCCACGTTTCTACAAGTAAACAATTCAGGCAGTCAATGTATCAAATTTAAGTTAAGAAAAATGGTAAACAAACGCATAACATCAGAAAATTGAATGGAAGATTAAGTCATTGATTAAGCCAGTGCATAACCTAACCTAACTCTTAGACAGATTGCCTAAGTCCTAGATTCCTATGTTATGAATGCGTTTTAGTGCATAAGGTTAGGAAGGTGGTGAGCCGAACTTTACAAAAAAACTAAAACGTTGTTCAACTAGGAAGAGTGGCCTAAGTTTGTTTTCCTCCTTAGGCAATGACTTAGGCATTGTTTCTAAAGTAGGGAAACATGTAGAAGCGGTTTTACATGGTTCTGAAAACGGTTTTTGATAAGGGGACAACGTTTTCAGACATATGGGACTGATATGTGCAGTAGTATTAGAGATAGAGATTACTTTTTTAGATTCTACAGAATTCAATGTTTATTTTATTTTATTTATTCCTTGATAAGCTGAAACGTCGGACCCCTGTTTAGTTCTAGTTTGTCTAGTTCTAGTGCTATGATGGAGGACTGGTGCTAACACAATGTTAATACAATGCTATTACAATACAATACAATGGGTGATGAGTTTGTCATTTATTTGGGTCATATGGGCTATGTGTTTTTTTTAGCATTGTTGGGCTGTTGTGATTTGTAATGAACCGCAGATTTATGGGCACGAGTCGCAAATATCATGAAAGGAAGCAACAAATGAGGATAAATTTGTTTGACCCCGAAACACAGAACAAGTGTATAGTGCAAGAGCTTAATTTGATCAACCGAAGTATCTCGTTCCTCAGCACAGCCCGAGTCTGTTGTGTTAACCCATTGAGGACAGGCTGATGCCTCAAGGCATCAACATCAAAATGGCTCAGGGGACAGGCTGATGCCTCAAGGCATCACACATTATTTGGCTCAGGGGACGGGCTGATGCCTCAAGGCATCATTTTTTTATATAAATTGAAGGGGGCATAACTTAATAAAAAATGAACGGATATTGATGAAATTTAAAATATATGTATACAAACACACTAGAAATATTTTTATAGGTATGCTGTCATGGAGACAATAATGATGACATCATAACTAACACAGGTAAATGCTGGAAAGTGAATTTGGAGCGAGGTTGCGGCCATATTGCACCCAACTGAGACCCATTATGTATGTATGTATGTATGTAATAACTTTATTTCCATCAAGCATTTACAATTACAAAATGTATTTTCAGGAAAAAGGGATAAAGAAAGACATTAAAGAGATAAACCACTGTCATATGCACTGCCTGAAAAATAAGGAGTGGCAATAATTTTTTCAAACTTCGCCTTGAGAAAGAACATGGTTGGGGGATAACAAAAAGCAAAAAAAAATGGATCTCAGCATATTTGTTTTTAATTCTAGAGACCACCAAAGTTTAGTATTGAAGTATGTGGGGAAAATGGTAATTTTCTCAGTTTTTTCAAGATTTCAGACAGACTAATTACATTTTTCAGTTGGAATGTCTTCTAAACATAGCCACTATACAGGTTTACCCTCATGCATGAAAGAACAGGGTATCAACATATTTTGAAAGATATTATTTATCATTGAAAATCTTCAATATTCCTGTTTTTAACTCATCAGGATGCAGGTTCAGTTGAATAACTTTTTAAAAAAGTCGGTGACCCCCATTTTTTATTGCTTGAAAAGGTAAAGCAATATGTTAGCTATGTCTATAGAGATTTTTAGGAAAATGTTATTTTCAAATGTTATTTTTTTTTATACTGAAAAAACGAAAAATATTGTCCTTTTCTTATAGACTTCTATAGTAATCAACCATAAATTTCAGGGCTCCCTGAAATGAAAACTAACCCGGTGACATATTGTTTTTATTGGCTTTTTGAATTCACATAACCTTGTTCTTTCATGAGGCAAAGTTTAAACAAAATGTTATTTTCAGTTTTTTTCCCAGTTGAACTGTGGTTTATCTCTTTAATATATGATATATATAATCAATTCAAGAACTATCTGTGCTCGCACAGATTTTCCAAGTCTCCCTATATTATTTTAATTATTGAAGACCAAATTCTAGAAATTATGAAAAAATATGATCAATAACTGTTTACACCTATTAAACGATGTACATATGACACATATTATTTGAGGAAAATATTCTTAAAATGTTTTTAAACCCTGAACCTCATGTTAAACACCCGTCCTGAAGTCCAAAAAGGGGGAAAAGGGCCCCCGTCAGCCAGGCAAAATATGTTAAACTGCCCCCATCCTCAATGGGTTAAGCGACTGCAAGATCCCACAACGATCTTGCGAGTCTGGGGCAGGAGTAGAGGCAGGAAGTATTGCAGGAAGTCACAGCGGTGGCAGCTGGTTCATCACTGGAGTGGTCAACGCTACCTGCCCTTGACTGGGGCAGCCTTGCATTAGGCCGTGTCCCCTTCAAGCCATGTGGGCACTCAAGGAAAAGAAACCCGGAGTGGGTAATCTTACTCCTGGCCGTTGTGCCGTTGGATCGGTCTCCAACACAGCCTTCGTCAACCGAGCGATATCGGCTGACCATGCCCGTGTGGTGGGGAGGACGTCCTCGGTGGACAGTCCCTCCCCATTCGTAACCATGCATTCCATGGATGCAGGTGCGGTATGTCGCTCCTGAGCATGTGCTCGCAACAGACTTTTCTCAGCCCGGAGTGCCTGGTTTTCCTAATGGACACCATCGAGTTCCCGGGTGAGTATGCGCATTTGCTCCACCATCAACACCTGTTCAGACAACGACCGATTTAGGTCTGCACAGAGTTGGTCTATCTGGCCGTGATTATCAACCAGTAGCTGGGCGTCATCCAGCTTATAGCACTCTGCGATGTCTGCACAGAAACCAGTAATGGCCTCTGCCAGAGCAGCCCGTAACATGTTGGCACGTTCCTCCACCTTCACACGAGAAGTTGTGACGGCTTTGCAATTTACAGGGGGAGGAGGAATAGGGATTAGGCCACGGCTGGCCTCAAACACCTTTCCTTGAGCAGCCGAAGCCACTCGAGAACCCTTACCCTGCGATTTCTGCAGAACGGTTAGCGTACTAGTTGAACTAGTCTCGCCGTCCTCTGATCCACCCATGCGGGGGATCTTGAACCCGGTCTTCCAGGCATTCTCCATTCCATTCCAATTCCAATTTTTGTTCTGCCTGGCAGATCAAAAAGGCACACCACCATGTGTTATCCTAAAAAAGATGAGGAGCCATCTGCAGCTTCGGGGCATTCTCCCACCTATAGCAGAGATTGGCCTCCATCATGGATGAAGGGTCAGTTACCTTCCGGAAGTACCCTTCGTACTCCCTTAGGAACAACCCATGCCAAGACACATAGTCAGAGTATTCGGAGAACCACTCACGCTCAGTGATCTCTACGATTGAGCTCTGTTTGGTTTTGCGGACACATAGCCACCACAGGTTCATGGTCCGGTCCATGAGGACGGAACTTCCCAGTGAGAGCCACGATCCGCTTATGATGACGGTACTTGCCCGCGAGGGCATCAGCATCCTTCTTCAAAGACGCGGTCACCCGGTCGGTGACTGTTTGTCTCCCGTTCTGTACCGGTCTCCTCGCTAGAGTTGGTTGGCTGAGTGCCGAACTCAGCTGCTCGCAGCATAGCCTTCCTGCGCATTCGTTTGTGCTTCTTCCGTTCCTTAGCTGTCACATCGAAAGGTGCCGTCAGCCATTACAGCTGACAAGGGCACCCCATGGATACTAAACACAAGACCATGTCAACTCGCTCAGGAGAGCCTCTCCTCCCCTTGTCAGCGTAACTAGTAGAGTAACCAGAGTACACAGCCATATGAACGAGACATGTTGTGCAACCACGAGTGTTGCACCATTAATTGCCCGTTCCTTAGCCTGTGACTCTACTAGTGAGTGCTGACACTACTTGCTCGCAACTTAGGTGTTGACATCGCTTGCCAAACATGCTGCACGAGAACAACGACTGGGGAGATCACAAGCAGTCACGGCACAAGTGACATGAGCCATGGCATAAAAGTAGGTCAACAAGATAACTGGTTCGTTTTTTTATTTGTATTAGGTTCTTCATCTTAAAGAAGTGATCGGTCATATTTAGCTTACAATCTATCATGTAACCTAAATATCTAACAACAGGCATTTTTTTTTTATTTATTTCTAGAGGTTAGTGTTAGTACATACAGTATAGTTGAATTACCTTGGGAGTCATGAAGTGTGCATAGTACAGTGCTTGTGTCTCAAATACATAAGAGACAATGTTGTGTCACTAGCTTCCAGGTATGGCAAGATTAGTACAAGGACAGTTTAAGAACAGTATATTACATTTGGGTTACTCTTCTGCATGGTACAGTGCTGTGTTACATATAGTGTGTAAGTGGGGGATGGGGGGTTATATTAAAGCATATTAAACCACTGTCTCACCCTCGCCATACTAGATTGACAATCCCTAACATATTTTGTTAATGAGACCTGATTCAGCAAGAGAAATAAAACAAACTGGTTAGATTAAAGATCAGATACAATCTGCCCAAAGCAAACATACACTCACCCTTGCTTTTTCAATGGCAAATCCAACCACACCATGTGCCAACTGCCTGCACTCCAGTATTCTATTGTACAGTTGTCTACAGGGAAAGAAGCGAGTGATGGGAGCATAATCTAGCAACAATCCAGAAATAGAAGGTTTTGTACTTTCATCAAAATCCTTTTGAAACTGTAACAGGTTGGCAATATATTCTTCTTCCATCTTCCTTGCAAAAATCTGGAAAATACAAGTATCTGGTGTCAGATGGTTTTCTTGATGTGTACATCTGTTCTGAGTGGCAAGCTTTTCTTTCAGTGAAATTACAGGCAATAAAGTCATAAATTATCAGCTATGCAACAAACTCAGGCTTGATTAAATAGCATGTTAAATAGGGCATTCTAACCAAGTGTTAAAATGCTTATTAGAAGTTTTGAAAGTTCAACCTGGATTCTTGGTGGCTAGAAATCTCCCACATAATTATGAGGGAATTGATGATGAGTTTTTTAATGACCCTAGAATCACATGAATCATCCTCTACATAATTTGCATTTGAAATGTATACTCTACCAGAGAAGAAAGAATTGCAGTCATGCATCGATGAACAATTGGTTTGATGTCAAACGGCTCTCCAGACTCAGCAAATGTATCCAGTTCACCCAACATATCTGTTGTTAATTCATTGCATTTCTCCTCTAGTAGCATCAGCTGTGTGCCGTACGGCTGAAAGCCAACAAGTGTTTAAAACAAAGAGAAGTTTTATATCATGTGGACAGATATTGGCGACAATACTAATGTTTGTATAATTTGCCTAACAAAACAGCTTGGTAAAAGTGAGTGCTTTCTTTTCAGTTTTTAAAATGATTTTGCCAATGTCTATTGTTAAACAGAATGGCAGACAGCAAACTGATAAGCTAAATTTGAATAGAACTGATTAAATCAATGATTGTCAATTTACCTTGAGTGCTTGCATGGCAACTTTTTTTAACCAAGAGTACCTCGGAGATATTGAAGAAAATATTACCCCAGAATGAAATATTGTTTGTATTTTGAACATCTTCGGTCTTCCTGCGAAACAATCTCCCTGTGTAACTAGAGCTTCATAGATGCTCTCATAGTCATTCAGTATGACTACATTGTCACCAAAAATCTACACAAAAGAAAGAATATCTTTTATTTTTCATAACAATCACAATTTAACAATGTTATTCTGAGCTTAAGCTGAGGAAAATAAAGTAATAGATCTTCATCAGATTTCATAATTGTTAATCAATTTACTTATGAAAACTGCTACATTATACATACATTTTTGGTTTCTAAGCAACAATATATTTCTGAAACAGCATAAGTATACTTACACTGACATGGCAGTTATTCTAGGGAGGACATTTATGAGTCCAAAAATATGCTGCCAAATCATGAAAACATAATGTCCTACCCATTCTTGAATTTTTTTAATTCTAAACCTAGGGAGGGGAATGAAAAAGAAAATACAGAAAACCTGGAACTCTCAGGGTAGCCTTTGGCAAAGACACTACACCATGATCTGGTCACACTTTCCGGCCTCTCACCACTGGAGCTTAGGGCGAAAATTACAGCCATGAAACTGGTTTTTGATAGATATATGACAAATATGAGAATTTAAATAGTATAGGCTGACCCCTCGGAAATAGACAAGCAAAAATGTTAAAAATCAGGAGAGTCAGAAGTGAAAAAACGAGGATGAGTGTATTTGACAAGGGGAAACAAAATTCTTTATACCTTTATACTACCTTATACAACACCTTTATTCTTACGTTCACGTTTCTACTATGCCAAACGCCAATCGTCTTATTAAACATAGTAATAGGGGATTTTCATGTCTCACTGCGCATGTCTATGACAGTGCATGCTGGGATAGATTCAGTTCAAATCTGGCATACAAATACTTAGCAACAATTTTATGAAAATTGCAAGAATTCTTACCACAATATCATAGGTTGTGTAAATGATCTATAGAAACCAAATGCATGATGGGAAAGATGAAGTTGTGTGCTATAGAGACATCTAAAACACATGGATATTAATATTAGACAACTGATAAATATTCCAAGCTAAAGATAACATGTTTTCTATAGATTTTATACTGTACCATTACTCCCATAATTCCATGCGAATCATGATTCAAAATGGCGGCTATGCAACTCCCCTATTGCAATCTAGATTCGCTCTTGTTGTTATTATTTCTCCTCCTCAGTATTAACCAAGGGTCACTACAGATATGGAATGAGTTATCAGAGTTGTTACATATGGAGGAGAACAGGGAATAATTTGTGAAAAATATTAAGAACAGAGCATGGGCCCAATATATGGGACAAGATCAGGAATAAGGTCCCCCTCTTCATATATATATATATGAAGGTAGTTTACTGCATTTCTTACCCAAAATATACCATACTTATGTTCTTTCCCCGCTCATTGGGATTTTTTATACTATATATAGACAAAATTGACTTGAGCCCTAAGGCTACGCAAATCGTCAGGGTGCTACGCACCCCTTACGATATTGCTACGCCCGCGGGAGATAACCATCTCCCACACGCCCACAAGTCAATTTTGTATTTATTATACCTCCATTTTCCGACATTTTAGCTAGAAAATGGTTGTAATTCGTTGAAAATCGATGGCAAAACGTCCACTTACGCTGCCCCTCCCACCTGACCATGTTTATAGTTCCGGGTCTTTGCTATCGCTACATATCAATGCGCGTGTGACCTGCCGGGTTGTGACAAGTCCTTCATGTATAGATATTGACAGGTGCTCCCACCTAGTGGTGAGTGACTGAGGCAGGCGCCCACCTAGTGGTGAGTGACTGAGACCATCTTGAATAAAGCATAAGTACTCAAGTAGAGAAAGAGGACGCACGTCTTATACATATCATTACATGGTGCCAGGAGATTACGAACTTTGTGGTGACTTAGAAAGTAACCAAGATGGAGGGAATAAGGCCACCGGATCGAATGGACTTTGTGGAAGGGAACGTGGCTGAGAGGTGGATTCTCTTCAAGGAAGACTTTGCTTGGTACGCAGACACGATGGGAGTAGATGTGCCCAGGCGTCTAACGTCCATGTTCCTCCACGTGGCGGGTCCCGAGGCTAAGCGCATCTACAGAAATTTTAGGTGGGCACCTGCGATAGCAGCTCAACCGGCTCAAGCAGGACCACCACCAGTTGATGCAGTTCTTGCAGCTGATGCAGAGAACAACACAGACTTCCAGACGGTCTTAAGAAAATTCGATGCATACTGTATGCCCAGAAGAAACAGATTCTTTGTACGATTTAAGTTCAACACCAGATGCCAGGAAGAGGGTGAGTCTATAGACGCCTACGTCACCGATCTACGCCTCAAGGCAGCCTCCTGTGAGTGGGGCGATGAGCTGGATGAATTTGTTCTCGAACGAATGGTAGTGGGCATGAGAGACTTTAACTTACGTGAGAAACTAGTAAAGAAGGAAAATCTGACACTGGAGGATGCACTAGTATACTGTAAAAGACAAGCACAAAGAGAGAGAGAACTAAGGGAGATGAACCCAGGAGCACAGGTCACTGTCAACCAGGTGACAAGACCACGTGACCGCTACACTTCTCAGCACGGACCTACAACAAAGGGGGCAGGAGCTACAGCGGCGAGTGACACACGTGCTCCTCGGGCAACAACGGTGAGTGACACACGGGCTCCTCAAGCCAGGGGGCTAAACACAAAGCAACTGATTGACTGCAAGAAGTGTGGAGCCAAGCATGTGTACAGGAATTGCCAAGCATATAGTCATCGGTGCACTAGATGTAATAAGAAGGGGAATATAGAGAGCAAATGTTGGAGCAGAATTGATGAGATCGTAACGCAGGACGACGCATCTTCTCAGGAGGGAGATGGCGAGACTCTCTTCATAGGAGCTGTGAATAAGCAAAAGGAACAAGTGTTAGCAGTGACAATAAGTAAAAGTCACAAGTGGGCAGCTAATGTGCAAGCTGGATGTGACATTATTACCTGCAAGATAGACACAGGCGCGGGAGCTGACCTAATGAACGTCAGAGATTATCAAGGACTAACTAATAGACCCCCACTGAAACAGATCAAGGTGAGACTAACCGACTATAATGGACATCCTATACTGGTCAAAGGATACATCTTGAGGAATATAACAGTGAATGGGAAACAGTTCCCAGTGAGATTCATCGTCTGTGAAGGGATATCGTTGCTGGGAGGAGACACGGCAGAAAGGGTCGGGTACATCACCAGAAACACTACAGAGGAGGAACAGGCGGTAGGTGTGCATCTTATAGATAAAACCAATCTGAGGGAAACTGTGATTGAAGTTAAGGAGTGCATATTACCTGAAGTCATCAGACTATCATCCATTCCCTATGTCCACCGTATTAAGCTAAAGTCAGGGGCAGAGCCAGTGATAATCCCACCCCGACGGGTCCCGATAGCAAAGAGGGAAAAGTTAAGGCTGGAGTTGGAAAGAATGGAGAAATTGGGAGTGATACATCAAATGACAGAACCCACTGAATGGGTCAATGCCATGGTGATGGTGAACAAACCGGACGGGTCAATCAGATTGTGTCTAGATCCGCGGGACCTGAATAAATCCATAGCTAGAGAGCATTTCCAACTCCCCACTCGTGAAGAGATTTTTTCAGAGATTAAAGATGCAAAATACTTTAGCAAGCTGGATGCTTCCCAGGCATTCTGGCAAGTGGAGTTAGATACCGACAGCAAAAGACTCACTACGTTCGCAACCCCGTTCGGCAGATATGCTTACGACAGACTGCCGTACGGCCTATGCTCAGCACCTGAGGTTTTCCACAGGTCGATGGAGCAGATATTTGAGAACATTGTGGGGGTAAGAGTGTATGTAGACGATATACTGGTCTGGGGCAGGAATAAGAAAGAACACGATGACAGATTAGAGCTAGTGAAACAAAGGATAACAAAGAATAGCTTACTGATGAACTGGAAAAAGTGTGAGATTGGTGTAGAAAAGGTAAAATTCTTGGGAGAGGAACTAACGCAAGAAGGGATTAAACCAGACAAGGAGAAAGTGGCAGCAATTGTAAATATGGAAAGACCCACAAGCAGGGAAGAGGTACAGCGAGTCATGGGTTGTGTAAATTTCATAGGCAGGTACATCCCACACCTTGCTAGTGCATGTGCAAATATTAGATCGCTGTTAAAGAAGACAACAGAGTGGATATGGGATCAGGTTCATGAGGATGAGTGGAATCATATAAAAAGGACTTTAAGCTCAGAACCAGTATTAGCATACTATGATGTGAGACGTACCACCAAGATAAGTAGTGATGCGTCTCGAAGTGGGCTGGGGGCGGTGCTCCTACAGCTCCATGAGAATGTATGGAAACCTGTGGCCTATGCAGCGAGGTCACTCACAAGTAGTGAGCAAAATTATGCACAGATAGAAAGGGAACTTCTAGGAATTGTATTTGCCACAGAGAGATTTCATAATTATGTGTATGGGTTGAAGGAATTGATACTAGAGACAGATCACAAACCGCTAGTACCATTATCAAAGAAGCCGCTCCAAGACATGACGCCACGGATACAGAGGCTCATGCTCAGACTTCAGAGGTACAGTTTTGACATGCAGTGGGTGCCAGGGAAATTGCTATATATATCTGACACCTTGTCAAGGGCAAGATTGAGGGAAAGCAAGGGAACAAAGGTACAGAAAAGTCTAGAAGCAGAGGTACAAGCCCAAGTTAACCTAGTGTACGAGAGCTTGCCAGCATCAACAAGCATGTTGAGAAGGGTGGCTGAAGAAACAGCCAAAGATGAAATATTAATAGCAGTCAAAACAGCCATTATGGAGGGCTGGCACAAGGGAGAATGCCCGGCTTATGCTCCGTTTAAAGAAGAAATGTGTGTTATAAATGGGGTGGTGTTAAAAGGAAACCGAATAGTGGTCCCAACCAGTATGAGGAAGGAAATGCTGGAGAAACTGCATGAGGGACATTTGGGTATCGAAAAGCAGAGGAGGCTAGCAAGACAATCTATTTACTGGCCGAGGATGAATGCAGATATCGAGTATATTGTCAAGAATTGCGGGATATGCCTCAAATATCTTCCTGATCAGCAGAAAGAGCCAATGATGAGGGATGGAGAGTCATGGGGTCCCTGGGAAAAAGTAGGGATGGACCTATTTTTCTGGAGAAATAATGACTACCTAATGATTGTCGATTACTATTCATCGTACCCAGAAATTGTGAAATTAAATAACAAAAGCTCTGAACAAGTCATTTTGCATACTAAAAGCGTGTTTGCTAGGTATGGTGTCCCACAACTTGTGATATCGGATAACGGAACACAATTTAACTCTCAATATTTCAGAGACTTTGCGGCGAGTTATGGCTTCAACCACCGGACCTCTAGTCCCACCTATGCGCAGTCGAACGGAAAAGCAGAACGCGCAATAGGCATCGTAAAAGGAATCCTATCCAGAACAGCAGAGAAAGGACAAGACCCGTATCTGGCGTTACTAAACTACAGATCAGCGCCTATGGAGAATGGGCTATCACCTGCTGAGGCCCTACATGGTAGGAAAATACAGGGTCCTATACCGACATGGAGAGACAACAACAGCATGATAAAGAGTACCAAAATAGGGGTAAAATCAAACGGTAGCGACTATTATGATCAGAGAGCAAAAACTCTGTCCCTTACAGCCTGAGGACACGGTGCTGATAAGGGACAGAAAGTGGGATCAGGCGGGGAAAATAATCGAACAACTAGAGGAAAGGTCGTATAATGTTGAAACAGAAAAGGGTAACGTACTGTGTCGAAACCGCAGACATCTCTTAAGCGTTCCAAAAAGTGCAGTCAGTGAAAGAATGAGTGAAGAACGATATGAGGAGGAGGAAGATGATGACATAACAAAAACAATTAATGAAACACTCAGAGAACAGAACAGTAACGCAGAAAATAATAGAGACAAGGGTAACATAACTATAAGAACTGAAGAGAGAATTGTTGAAGATCGAACGAAAAACGTAAACACTAATGTTACAAGACGGTCACTAAGACCATCAGTAAAAACAAGAAGGTTAATTGAAGAATGCTAAATAATTATTCCTCTACATAAATTGAATGACCTCGATGTAAACCTCTTCCTGGAATTCCTGTGGAACTGAAGGGAGGAGATGTATAGATATTGACAGGTGCTCCCACCTAGTGGTGAGTGACTGAGGCAGGCGCCCACCTAGTGGTGAGTGACTGAGACCATCTTGAATAAAGCATAAGTACTCAAGTAGAGAAAGAGGACGCACGTCTTATACTTATCATTACACTTCAGAATATAGTTCTATTTTGAATTGTTATTTCGGTTAATTTTTGGTTAATTACGATTATTAAAACATGAATACAATTTAAATTACTTAATAAGATAAATGTCGTTCAGTTTGATACTCAAATTTCAGTACTTTACTTATTTAAACCTGTGTTTAGTCAGTCGAACCTGCTCTACTCAATGATCATGTGTAGAGTCAGGCAGCGCTGGGGTTGACGCTGCGTGGAACGGGTGCATTCTAAGTTTAACATGTGAAATATATGTCCCATTTATTATTCCCACTTACTATGACATTCTTGGTACTTTTTTAATGCATTCACTGATTCTAAGAGCTTAGATACAGGTTTATTATTATGATCTGATCGTTTTATGCAGACCCTAAATGTGCGGGAATATTTTACGCAACCCTATTAGTAGAAGTCTCCAGTTAGGAGGCCAAGATCTTGCTTTGATGTAAACAAAGACATGCGACCGTTTTAATGGTCATTTTGACATCTTGACCAGCATCAAGTGACAACATTCATGTGGTAGCAAATCTTGTAAATATTATGTATTTATGGCGATATTATGCTCTCAGAAGTCGCACAACTTAAATAAGTGCATCACAGATGCTACAGTTCAAAGCTCGAAGGCCGGTGCCATGTGCACAGTTTGTTGATGTCACATCACGTCACGTCACGGTGACGTCACATCACAGGCGAGATTTGGAAATTACTGCGAGATCTAATGACGCAAGTCCAAGATCGCAAAAACGCTTCAATTTTCTACAGAGGTTGGAGTGTTTGATGGCCTATTAATCAATAATTGTAAAATGATATACAGAAACCAAGGTAGAAACGGCAAGCAAACTACATAAAAAGAATGTTGGTGAATTTTAAGTTAAAGATGTTGTTTCTGTTTTGAGAAATGTTGCATAGTGCCAAGTTGACACTACTCGATCCCCGCCTTTTTGAAGCCATTGCTCTCTAACTCTAGTACGGCCGTCACCATACTAGAGTTAGACTCGCGTTAACTATCCTGCGTTGAGCTTGCAGAGCCATGACATTGCCTGAGTGTCAGCACACGAAGTCAAGTTGTCAAGGCATAGCTTTGTTTAATAAGATTTAAAGGTGAGAAAAGGACTGAAATTGACGCCTCCCTTAGTTACGGTATTGAAGCTGTCACTGGGAGACGTCGATCGTTTTCCTGATTTTCTCTAGAAATAATGAACCTAGGAACTTCAAATGAAAAGTTTAATCGAAGAAGCATATGTAAAAATGCGATTTTGCTAAAGAATATCAACGATTTAAAGCTGTGGAATTCGAGGTGCCAATATCATGGCTCTGCAAGCTCAGGTGCAAGCTCGCACGCCGATCTATTTGTCAGTTGGCTGGGCAGCCAGAACGGGGGGTCTACTTTATTTAGAAATAAGTGAGTGATTCAACACCTTCCATCTTCGATATTGATATTTTTAGAGTTGCTTATTAGTGTCATTTATATTTTATCATTACGCACAATGTATAACGCATCTTTTTTCCGCGAAAATAATTATTTAAATATTGAAAATAAGGATACAAACATGGGCCTATTTTTTCAACAAAAATTCCGCCAGGGGGCAATATGATATGTAAATACCGCCCAGAGGGTAATACAGTTTTCCAATGCTGTAGCCTATGGCGTACCATACCATCCCTCCCAGAGGTATAATAAATACAAAGAACTGCCCGGGATTTGAGGCGGGAGTGAATATTCACCGATGATGGTCAAGGGGCAGTAGCCTGCGACGGTCATGGGTGAATATTCACAACGCTGAGAATTCAATTCTGTGTTTATTACACCCTGCAACCTAAACTAATGTTAGGTTAACATGATCTACAGAGATTTTGAGGAGTGAATAGTTAAATAATTATTTCTTAGCTTGATTCACTCTGAAAACATAGACCCGGAGAAGAGCCGGAACTGCAGAAGATCAGAAAGCATGCATGCTCAGTGTACTACCAGCTAAACAATCTACAGAGCCTATGTTATCTCTATGGGCTGAGCATATCAAGGGTGAAATAAAGAATGATAATCTAGGGTGATATACAATGATGAATAGAATATATATCAACATTGTGTGCCTAATTACTATGAGGCGCCAAGTGTTACCTACATTATTCAGTCTTGTCCAGGTACATAGACAGACAAAATTAATAAATGCACAGACACAATTTTGTTTAAACTGACACCAAATAGATAATTGCTGGGACAGAATAAATAAATGCAGTGACAGGATTTATAAATACATGAACAAAATTAAAGGGTTCAATGACTGAATTAATAAATGCAGACACCAAACAAATAAATCGTCACCAAATTAATGAATAGAGATACCAAATTGATAAATAGTCACCGAATTGATAATAGAGATAGTGTGGTGCTAAGTGTGGTGGTGCCGGGTCGGAGCGGGTCGCCCTGCTCTGTCCCGGCACTGCTAGCCAGTACCCGGGCCCTCGGTCTAGTCACCTGGTTCTCCGGGTGCAGCCGGCCGGGCTGGATTCGGGCTGGCTCGTTTCTCCTGCTGCAGGGAGCTTTTAACACCAGATGTCGCTTTGGGGTTTTGTTGTTCTTAATGTCATATTCTACTTCTAGCTGTTGTTTGTATTTCCACTTTATAGTTCTAAACACCATTTATACCTTCCATCCATTCATTTATAAGCCTCTCTTCTGTGAAGTTGAGGCGGCTATTCCTTTACTGTGGTTAGAGGAGATTGTCACCGGAAATAAACAACCCAAGCTAGCAAGGACTCAGAGATCTGTGTTGTCTTTTTGTCATTATTTATCTTAAGTCGCCGAACAAGTTGAATAGCAGACATTACAATAGCAAATTAATAAATACAGACACAAAATTAATAAATAGTCACCAAATTAATCAATACACACACCAAATTAAAGAAATAGTTACCAAATTAATTAATACACTGACCGAATTAATAAACAGTGACAAAATTAAAATGTAAAGACCAAATTAATAAATACACTCACCGAATTAATAAATACATTCAGAGAATAATAAATACATTCACAGAATTAATAAATACACTCACAGAATTAATAAATACACTCACAGAATTAATAAATACACTCACAGAATTAATAAATACACTCACAGAATTAATAAATACACTCACAGAATTAATAAATACACTCACAGAATTAATAAATACACTCACAGAATTAATAAATACACTCACAGAATTAATAAATACATTCACAGAATTAATTTGGTCTGTCTGTTTACCAGAAAAACACTGAATAATGTAGGTAACACTTGGCGCCTAAAAAGAGGCGCCAAGTGTTACCTACATTATTCAGTCTTTTCCAGGTACATACATACGCCAAATTAATTAATACATTCACCAAATTAATTAATACCCTCACTGAATTAAGAAATACACTCACTGAATTAAAATGTAGACGAAAATTAAAAGTACACATACAAAATTAAATCATACTCACACAAAATTAATAAATCAACATGTATTTATTAATTCAGTTAGTGTATTTATTAATTTTGTATATATTTATAATTTGGTGTGTGTATTTAATAATTTCGTGACTATCTGTTAATTCTGTCTCTGTATTTATTAATTTGGTATTTCTATTTCTATAATTCGGTGACTATTTATTAATTTGGTGACTATTTATAAATTTGGTGTCTGTATTTATTAATTCGGTCATTATAGCCTTTAATTCTGTCCACTGCATTTATTTATTCTGTCCCAGCATTTATTTATTTGGTGTCAGTTTAAAAAAAGTTCTGTGGGTGTATTTTATAATTTGGTCTGTCTGACTACCAGAAAAACACTGAATTATGTAGGTAACACTTGGCACTTCATAATTTACTAAGGTCATAATAATACACTTAAACGTTAGTACAGTATTCAAATTCCATTCATGGTTTAACAACCTTTCTTTCTATAGGATAGACCATACAGATCCAATGATGAATCGATTTTCCATTGCAGATACCAATGAATACAAATGGATTATCTAAAGTTTTTAGATATACTGTATGTCTTTAATTCTGTTAATTTATTTAATACAGTTTTCCAAAGCATGTACATTGTAGAGAGATCAGTTTAGCTTTATCAGTAGATGAGGTATCTATGTGGAGAAATACTGTTTGTTTGAATTATATTCATCTATATTTAATTTTGTTGTTAAGGATGACAATCCAAAATTGATCATTTAGGAAGATAGAGACAGATAGAGCTTTCTTCACCTTGCAGTAGACTATGTTTCCATGTTCAGCGGCCCACTTGTCTGCACTAAAGTGCAGTCCTCGTTTGTCAATCTTATAAGCAACACCTATGAATGGTAGGCCTCTTGGTCCTGGTGGTAACCTTAACCTGGCTTTCATATACCACTTGGTAATGATAGCAATGACAAGGCATATGAGGATTCCTATTGTAATGGAGTCCATTTTCAAGATTTTGACAAACTAGTTGATATATCTTTAGCTTGAAAAAATGAGTTATAACCATTCCCTAGATATCCGTCCTTAACATAAATCAGTGACCCTGCAACTGACCTAGATAGATTGGTGGAAGACCTAGTCAATTTCCCCCAACCAGTAGGAGCTGTCATTATGTAGGATATGGTATTGATGGGGCATGGTATTCCCGAGATTCTCATGGTATAATTACTTATATGGTTGTTGGCGGTACATTGTTACATGAGCAAAATATTATAAGCACTCTCTCAATCTGTATATTAACAATTAGTTCAACAACTACATTATAGGATTAAGGACAAACATTAAGAGACTGCTGGTACAATGTATAGTGTATAATCCTGAGGTGAAGCCCAGTCATTATGCACAAACAGTGCACCAGCAGGCCCAAAATGGAGGCCATTAATCATTTTAGTCTCTGCCTTAGGTGGTTATAGCTCCAAAACCTTCAGGGCAGTGATTGAATATATATAACAGATTTGTTTAATCAAATACCATACAGTCCGATATACTAGTTGTTATCAATCTTGAATCTAATTTAGCAATATTTACATAGTGCTCAGCATAGATATTCTGATGTTGTGATCTATTATTGTTGAATAAGATATGTTTGAATGCCCTTATGCAGTGAAAAGTGTTTCTTTAACATTTCATAATTGATTTTCTCAATTTAGTCTATCATCTGCCGGTAATAAGTCAAAATCAGTCTCCCTTCACTATCCTTTCCATAAATTAAGTAGGGTTCTTTTCTATGAAGGAACTCACATCTTATCTGTTTAGTTTCATGAAATTATCAATGACAAAACAAAACAAAATTTAAGAGAGAAACTAGAGAGTTTAGCAATATACAATTCAAACATACATTCTATCTGGTCCCTAAATAGCTTGGTCTTAAGGGTTCACATATTTATTGCTTCACGGTTCACATATTTATTGCTTCACGGTCTATATATTGCATACATATTATCATATATGACCTATTCTCATGAGAGTGATGCACCCCATCGAAAAAGGGTCAAAATAATATTCTGCTTCATGTTATGAGAGTTGGTAGGTTTGAAGGTCATATATAGGTGGTAATATATCTCAATTTTATTCATAGATATAAATTCAATTATATGTTTTCCTAATATAACTTTGGGTAGTAATCATTTGGGTATTTTCCTAGATTTGATAGTATATGATTAAAAGAATATACATCATAAAGGGCTCCAGACATTAGACGATAGGGCCCATGAACCTCAGACGTTAGGGCCCAAAGTCCAGATGTCCAGACGTCCACCTTCAGACGTTAAAGTACAACAGGGGTTGAGCCTCCCACGATATCAAAATTTATTTTTGGAAGAAGTCAGATACTAGACGAATCGTGGCTGTGCGAAAACCATTTTCACCGAAAATAAACACAAGCTTATAACCGCCACCCATACCTATATAACAGAGAACCTATATACCCCCAAACCCCATCCAACAGGCTTTTCTCGTTAAATTCAATCTTAGACTATCTAATTCTTTCACCAATTGAAGGCGCATGACATCAAAAGCTAAATCTGTGAGTTAAATAGAAAACGAAGTCCCAGACATGAAGATATTAGTGAAATTAAAAAATAAAATGACTGAAAAATGAGACAAACTTAAAAAGGCTGGCTGATCTGGCACTCAACCTCACAATGTCCAGTTTGGAAGTCCAAAGTTTAGCCACTTGGCTATAGGGGAATACATTAGGGCACATGCATATAAACAATTACATTGATTCATCACAATTAAGGTTTACTTAAGTTCCCCATTGTCCTTATAAGGATTGAGGAGAATGCGGGAAATGCACTATTTTTTAAAGTCCCTCTGTTTGACTTAAAGGTCAAGTGTAAAGGTTTTCATTTTGTGTTTAATACATTCAGAGGAATATTTTGAAATGATTTACAAAGTTTTAGCACCCAACCTAAAAAATCAAACCAGTGAGAGGTGTTTAAGTGCTCCCATTTTCTGAGCCCAACGCAACGCAGTGCGGCAAGGTGAGTAGCCATCTTTAGACGGGCAATGCTACCTGTGACGTCATCCATGTCCCTGCGCGACTGGTAGGTGTGAGCATACAACTATAAACGCTAGTTCTTTTATAACCTTAGATACCCCCTAGGTATATAGTGGTGCTGTACTGCTCGGTTAACCACTCATATTCTCATTTTCATACCTAGGCTATATGTTTTATTTTATTATATCTATATATGATGCAGGCGGGTAAAACCCAAGTTACCTGCCCTCCTTGGCGGGTGAAGGAAAGGGAGACAGGGAGACAGAAAGAGCAGAAATAAACGTCCATTGTGATGTGGTTGAGTGATTCAGTATTCTAGTATATTATAATTATCATATTCTTTTTCCGCCAACTTCATCTATTGAAGATTTTATTTGAGGAGTAGGTAATTTGTGGACGGGTAAATTTCTTCCTTCTCTTTTCTCTCCTCCTTGCCGGGAAGAGGTGTGTGTGTGTGTGGTGGGGGGGGGGGGCGAGGGGAGGGGAGTAGGGAGGAGATAAAAGTAGGATGGCAGCGGATTCCTGTCTATCCTATTTGTATCGAAATCTGTTACTATATTATTCTGTACAAAGAAAGAATGGTATTTATTATATACGTACTTGTGTGATTGAAATCACTTCTGACTTCTGTCAATAAAGTGTAATTTGTGGGCGGGTAAATGTATGTGTGGGTGGGTAAATATCTGCATTTACCTGCCAAGTTGGCGGGTGGAGAAAAAAGTTAATTTCGCACTCTGTTTATATAATATAACCTCTAAATGAAAATAAAACTGGTTTTAAATAACTTTTCCTAGGTAACCAACGGCCGCTGATCACAAATATTGAGATCCCATATCTGGGAAATGACCAGAAAAAGCCAAAGATATGATTCGAAATTTTCGAAAATTCCTACAAAAACCTCTTCAAATTTGCCAGCTTGGTCTGGATATACTATTACTTGCTGTATATATTTTTTTTATTATTCGCATACGGGCCAAAACATTTAACAGCAGTATCATTCAAATGTAAAAACGTAGTGTCCACCATGGACGTGCTTCATACGGTGCCCTGGGCTATAACTCTGCCTCTTAAGGAGGACTTCTTGCAAAGTATATCAAAACGATTACTACCTATCCTAAAGTCATACCGACTCCGAAATACTTGAGTAGGCATAGGCTCACAACTAGAGAAAAATAAAAAACATGCAACAGGAGTTGCCAAAAACTAGACAATTGCATATAAGCAAACAAAAAAGTATTTACGGCCAGGGGCCTGTTCCCATAAAGTAACAGAACAAAACAACTGTTATCCTGAAGACTTACTCACAATATCAGACATAAAAACATAAGGTTATACAGTATCATATAAGGTTTTACAATCACTATTATCATAGCATTTTAGAACCTTATATGGTTGAACCAAAAGTACACTATCCTCCGCTGTCCCAATATTCTATTAAAATATTATTTATTTTACTTCAAGAAACGTCCACTTGTCTTCTCAACATCATCATGTCCAACACATATTAATCTATAAGGTTTCTTCTTTTTTCAGCATGGTTTCTCATGGGTAGGTTTCGTAAATCGAGATTTGACTGATTTTTTTTTAGTAATGTGCACATTCTAGGATATGGACCCCCTTCTCAGATTGTTTGGCAAAATAGTCAGAGCAAGTGGTTCAAATTGATATGGTCGGACTGGTGTATTTGTTGTTGTTGTTGTTGGTACTTTTATTAATCAAATGGACTATGTCGGCGGGTTTAAGCTCCCATTTTGTTGGGAGGATTTCAAGCCCTGCCGGACACGGATGGTGAAACATATGAAGGTAAAGGTAACAATCCGCCAACACGTCAACGACATGAGGGCGGCCTTTACTTCTTGTGGTTTAGGAACAATAGTCAGGCATATCATATGCATATCAAAATTTAAAATTCCCTAATAGTTTTCCTCGGACGATTCCATCCTTATTGATGTTATACGTACACCTCCTAACACTACTGAAGGTAGCGTTAGACTGGTCGCGCCTAGGGCATGGATGACGTCATAGCTGTGATGTGCGAATACACATACTAAATCAAAACAAAGCTAGCCCAATTTGCTGGTTTATCATAAAGCTGTAAAAACGGACGTTAATGAATTCTTTTCCGATTTTTTAACATCAGAGGTCATTACTACCACCACTACCCATGTAAAACAGCTTTCATCTAGATTTTTAAAATTTTCTTTACACTTCACCTTTAATAACTGAAACTAATCATACAAATATATCTTGCAACTGCATTCTATTTCTATAATAAGCGAATGGAGGACTAGTTCTGCACGCTTTCTGGACTTACATATTTACAACAAAAAATGGGGGTTGCACCACTTTCGTGAGAGTCAAATATAGATAATTATCAAAAAACGGCCCCACAGGCATTTCCAAGGTTCCAAGGAACATATATTGATAGGGGTTGATAGTGTTTGTTTGAATAAAAGTCATATCAACAAATGCAGGACAGATAGAGCTTTCTTGGGGAACTATGTGTTGTGTATCTGGAATAAATGATAACTATTTCATGGGAACTTGAAACATCTATATTAAGGTTTAAACAATGTTTTTTAGAATTTTGTCCAGAGATAATTTATTAGTTCCTTAGACAGAATCAAAGCGCCAACGTTGCGTTCCAATGGTCTGTTGCGCTCCAACGCCCTCTGCAAGATGATTGCACTGCTAGGAACATTTTTCCTTATCCATTCCTGTGTAAATATGTGATGTGTTTCAGGAAAATGAGTCACAAGTCGCAAAAATTCGATTTTGAGATATTACCATATGTGATGTGTTTCAGGAAAATGAGTCATAAGTCGCAAAATTTATATTTTTCAAAGTGTTTTTTTCACAAGATCACATTATTGGAATGTTCTGATTTTTGGGGAGTTCATCACCTAGACTTATATCAACCGATGTATCAAATTTCAGGACAATCTATGTAATATATCCTTTCGTTTTAAAGGTCCTTATATGGACTATATTTATTTACTTTACTGTTTATTGACCCCAAGAAATATTGGAAACTTTTTTTCAAAAACGAAAATATCAAACTTAAAATCTAAAAATACTTATAAGATGATAAGACTGTTTACTATCATTGGAATCCCCTTGATCTCATCTTTTCAAATATGATGGTATCTCAAAATCCATTTTTTTGCGACTCATGACTCATTTTCCTAAAACGCATCACATATCTGAAAAGATTAGATCAAGCGGATTCCAACGATGGTAAACATATGGGCACTTAATATCTTACATTTCTATCATTAATTATTTGAGTTTTTTCCTTGTTCCCTACTTTTTCTGGTAAAGCTATGTCTTTAAACTTTCCAGAATTTTCAAGGTGAATCCTTCTCCTGATGCAGTTGCACTATGAATCATGATAAAGTTATTTCTAGCCTGCTTGAGGCTTTTATTAATTATTCTTCTTGGCCGCTTTCATCCATTTTTCAGAATATTACTCAACAAACCGCCCAATGCTACTTTTAATAAGTTTTTCATAATTAGAAATGAGAAATTGGGTTCTGGGATGATTCTCCAAATCAAAGGATCTTAAAATCATCTATGGGATACCTCAGGGGACTTCAATTCGGTCTCTTAGATTTTAATATACAACAGGAATAAGATAATTAAAATGCAGAATTTCATGGGTAAAACTGCTTTATTCACATCAGGTAAACATGAGACAAACTTACAAGATGACCTTGAAAGAATCAGTAAATAGTGTTTTTTTACCCAAATCTCTCTCAACTTTAAAAAACAACCAAAACTGGGAAGCCCTTGTTGAGTGTAGTTTCAATACACATGTCTGTAATATCATTCATAGCGAATGAGAATATACTTATGGGTCAGATCGTCAGAAAATGTACAATTCGCCTTCACCAATCCTCCCAAATAACCCACATTTAAGACAGAAATGAGCTATAAAATGCAATATAACATAACAGATATTGTAAAACAACACTGTCCCAACTATACTCAGATTTACCCGGTAGTCATCATTTTTTAGCAGAATTTACTAAATGTGTAGAACTGTCAATTGTACATTTTCTGATGATCTGAACCTTATTCTGTATGGAAGTGATATCTTTTTATTATGGTGTTGTTAAGGCACACACACTCAAAAACTACAAATGCAACAAGACTGGGCCAAAAAGAAATAGGTGTGTTTCCGATTTAACCCCCCGCCTACGTAGAAAAACGTATCACACCCTAAATGTTTTTTGACCTTCCCTAATTTTTTTAATGATTTTTTTTTTTTACCAATAAGCTAATTAAAGCAGGAAAACAGAACGTATACATTTCTTATGTTTATAACAACTATACTATTATGAAATAAGACAGAAAATAAGATTTATTTCAGTTCCTTGATGGTGGTTCCCTAAGAGAACAAAATTAACGTATTAACCTCACGGCAGGTGGCGTGATGACGCCATGATGTACTCTTCTACCAATAATTTTTTTCAAAAAGATAAATAAATAAATAAGAAATTCTCCAGAAAACCTAAATGTTGGCGATAGAGTTTGTTATTGGATATTCTGTTATTGGAGTTCTGCCAAGGCCTGGTCTGATAGAGCTTTATCAACAACAAACGTTTATAAATGATAAACAAATCGTAATTGTATGAATGAAATGACAACTCTGTTTGGGAAAGTTCAGTTGATCCAGTAAAGAGACATTGACCAGATCTAAAGTCCGAGTGAGATTTAACTGAACAAGGTGATGTTCTTCCCTTACTGTTAATGGTTGTATTTCAATATTATGTTACTAAGGCGGAGAACTGATCTAAGGAGATGTTACAATATTCACCAAGCTTTTCCTATATGAAATGATGAAAGAATTGACTAAACATTCAATGGGGCTTTTCTCCAGTATGTGTTCTCATGTGTATCCTCAGGTTTCCAGCCCGTGCTGCCCTATAGTCACACTCAGTACATTCATAGGGCTTTTCTCCAGTATGTGTTCTCATATGGACTTTCAGGTCTCCAGACTGTGCTGCCCTATGGTCACACACAGTACATGCATAGGGCTTTTCCCCAGTATGTGTTCTCATGTGGACTTTCAGGCTTCCTGTCACTGCTGTCCTATAGTCACACTCAGTACATCCATAGGGCTTTTCTCCAGTATGTGTTCTCATGTGCCTACTCAGGTTTCCAGCCTGTGCTGCCCTATAGTCACACACTGCACATCTATAGGGCTTTTCCCCAGTATGTGTTCTCATGTGATCCCTCAGAGTACTCGTATATGCTGTCCTATAGTCACACTTAGTACATTCATAGGGTTTTTCTCCAGTATGTGTCCTCATATGTACCCTCAGGTATTCAGCCTGTGCTGCCCTATAGTCACACACAGTACATGCATAGGGCTTTTCCCCAGTATGAGTTCTCATATGGATTTTCAGGCTTCCTGCCCCTGCTGTCCTATAGTCACACTCAGTACATTTATGAGGCTTTTCTCCAGTATGTGTTCTCATGTGCATCCTGAGGTGTCCAGCCTGTGCTGCCCTATAGTCACACTCAGTACATTTAAGAGGCTTTACTCCAGTGTGAGTTCTCATGTGATTCCTCAGGCCTCCAGCATGTGCTGCCCTATAGTCACACTCAGTACATTTATAAGGTTTTTCTCCAGTATGTGTTCTCATGTGATTCCTCAGGCCTCCAGCATGTGCTGCCCTATAGTCACACTCAGTACATTTATAAGGTTTTTCTCCAGTATGTGTTCTCATGTGTCCCCTCAGGTGTTCAGCCTGTGCTGCCCTATAGTCACACTCAGTACATTTATAAGGTTTTTCTCCAGTATGTGTTCTCATGTGTGTCCTCAGGGCTCCAGCCTTTGCTGTCCTGTATCCACATATACATATATGTGATTTTTTTTCCCTATGTGTTTTCATGCACTTTTTCCCAGCATGTACTGTCATGTGGTACCTCAGGCTACCAGCACGTGCTGTCCTATAGTCACACTCAGTACATTTATAAGGCTTTTCCCCAGTGTGTGTCCTCATGTGTTTCCTTAGGTCTCCAGCCTGTGCTGCCCTATAGACACACTGAGTACATTTATAAGGCTTTTCCCCAGTATGTGCTGTCATGTGATTCCTCAGGCCTGCAGCCTCTGCTGCCCTATAGTCACACTCAGTACATTTATGAGGTTTTTCTTCAGTATAACTCCCCATGTGAATCCTCGGGCCCTCGGTACTGTGTGTCAGTAAATGTTTCTTTAAAGTACTGATCTCTGTAAACCCTTCAACACACACGCAACAGTTGTGTAGTTTCTCCCCTGTATGAGTCACACTGTGATGCACCATGACTTCTGACATCAGTAGAGAAGGTGCACTAGTCACACTTGTAGCATTTGCTGCCTGTCCTGTCTCCCCTGTATGCATCATACTGTGATGCATCATGCCTTCTGACATCAGTAGAGAAGGTACACTAGTCACACTTGTAGCATTTGCTGCCTGTCCTCTCTCCCCTGTATGAGTCACACTGTAGTGCATCATGCCTTCTGACATCAGAAGAGAAGGTTCACTAGTCACACTTGTAGCATTTGCTGCTTGTCCTCTCACCTCCATGACTGTGTTCATTGACAGGATACTAATGGGTAGATGTGCTCACACTCCAACAGCTCAAACCCTGCAAAATAAAAGTCAACAGAAAATAGTTACATAATAATTCTCGCAGTCCCGATTAAGGATATTCGATCTAGCTGCCGCCTAGCTTTTACATTCGGAAGTACTCTCGGTGATGCTCTGACTTCCCGGGCGGGTGCCACGCTATGTATTTGTGTAGTAAAAAGCTCACAGGAGAATAAATATTCCCACTATGAATTAGAAATATATCAAACGATTTGCAACAATGTCAGCATCAGGCAAGTATTTAGTTTATCAGAATTGATCCAGACTTAGCAAGATTGTTTCTCTTTTAGATAATTTATGGCGATTCATTGGATTGGTAGGTGCAGAGGGGTTCTAATCTCCTCCCTACATGTGTAACAGGGCTAAAAATAAATGTAAACGGTCTAAATTGAGGGGGTCCAAGGTGAAAAGGGCAAATCAGTCCAACCCAAAAAGGAAGCCTGAGGGGCAAAAAGCCATAGTAGTGAGGTCAGGGTGCCCAGGAAATTATTTAATTCAAGGTGGCATTATTTCAGGTGAGGGGGAAGCAGTCAATATTGAAAATCAAAATATCCATATAATGTTTTAACGTATAAGACAAAAACTGCATAAACATATCTAGATTACATTCGCAAGGTGCCTACTAGGTGGCGCCACTCCCTGAACTACTTCCCGCTAATAAGTTCAAGTGAATAACATGCAATATCATCTCGGGAACAAAATAAATATAATATATCTGTTCTGAAGTTCTTCAGACGCGATCTATTGATTTTCACATTCATCTGAGCTCTTCATCTAGATCTGAGCCTATGGCCCGGCCTATGAAAACAAAAGGCGTAAACCCCCAACTCAGGGTCAAATGTGTACTCATTTTTGTTCCCATTTTTGCCGAGAAAGGGGTCATCTTCACTCACAAACGCGGATCAACGATTCTATAAGGATGTCTCCACTGGCTGTGGTAAGCCCTGCGTTTGGCCTTTGCTTGGTCTGCATTTCAAACTCTGCGATTCTATCAAGATTATGTTGGAGCTGCACCCCAAACGCAGAGGTTACCGCAGTGTCATTAAAAGGTCTCATGATTGCGATAGAGACTGTGCTTCGTCAAGCTACAGATGACATTTTATCACAGTGCCTCGACATATCCGCCGGGTCAGTTTATTGCTTTTTTTGAAAGGAAATAAAAACACATAAGGCAAAATGGATCTAGAAGTTCTTGCATTGGTAACCGTTTTAATTGTGCTATAATTGGGCAGGCCTACCAATACAAGAAGATAAAATAATGCAGGAAACAACACAGGGAGGAGGAGGAAAAACGAAAGGAAAAACATAAGCGCACAGTTGAGTAATTGAGGGAAAGTTGGAGATTTTTAAGTATTACTGTTGTTTTTAGGCAATAAATGTTGCGGAAATGTTTCTAATGTCTCTGATATATATATTTTATGATATGGAATTAATATTACATATGATTAATAGTTCAAAAATTGACAAAATCAGTTCGTTCCTAGACTTGTGGATGCACTGTCACATGACCAGATGAGTGGAGGCCGTCTCCAAGAATGAAACTCACATTTTTAACCGCAATTCAACCGCAATCCAACCACAGATACCATCGCAGAACAGGTCTCTACTGCTACGATTGGTCTGCACATGAACTGCGCTTGAATAAAATTCCCTGATTTTGTATAGCAATGCTTACCTCAACCAGTGGAGACCCCACTTAAAGCTACACTGTGAAGCTATAGGATGATAATTGTCGCACAGATCGCGAAATAAGAAATAAGGGTACCAATTTGCAGCTGAATTCCGCAAAACACTGATTAAAGGCTGGCGCACACATGGCCGATTTGGCTCCTTATAGGCCCACGATTTGGGTCTTCTCATGAATCTTAGGATTTCATTTCAAATCCTGGTTTTATGTTTTTGAAATAACATAAACTATGGTTTGGAATGCAATTTTAGGATTCATGGGGAGACCCAAATCGTGGGGCTATAGGGAGCCAAATCGGCCATGTGTGCGCCAGCCCTAAGGTTTCTTTTATATGCAACTAAAGTCAGCGAAATGCTGGAAAAGGGGATATTTTTTACTCATTTTGTGTCACCGAATAGCCTATAATTATGACAGAAACTGCGCCAATTCTTCTGTTTTGTTTTTTTATTTTCGCACTTTCCTTCAAGGATGATCTCAGATGTTGAGCTATGTTGCCAGATGGTGGTACATATTATGCTAGCTTTGTGAGCCCAGCTTTGTTACTGGGCTTTGGATCGGAGCCGATTGAGACAGGGCGGATAGGTTTGCTGTAGTTTGTGTAGAGTTGTAGAAGTTTGTAACCCCTCACTATAACAATAAAATCAATGTTTAATGTCTTATCTCCCTACTTGTTACCTTTCAATGCTTGATGTGAAGAATTAATAAACTGCGGGCAGAGTTTTCATTTGCTCCTCCCCCAAAAAACGGCGAGTGAGCCATTCTGTTTCCACTAAATGAAATGGCAAAAAACAACAACTGAGACGGGCCCATCGTTTTCCCCTGCCCCTACCGTTGTAGCCGTGACCTAAATCGTGACCTCCGTTTTTTGCTCATTTACATACTTTTGGGCATGCGCACTGAGACCTAAACATGTCGGAGCGCCATGTTAGGGCTCCTGAGGGGGGTGTCTATTTTTTCTTGTCGCTACCTAGAAACAGCAATTGTCACTTGTCACTAAGACAATTCTTTTGTCGTTTGTCACTTAATTTCCGAAAAAATGGCCCGTTTTTTGTCGGTAAGGACTAATAAGGTCTTTGTCGATTTGTCAGGCTAAGAAAGTGTTTTTGTCGTTTGTCACTTGATGCCCATGTCGATTGTCGATCCTAAGAATAGGCCTTGTCGATTTGTCGAATTTACCCCTCAAGAGCCCTCATGTTCCAATATCGAAAAAATTCTGGAACAGATATGCAGATAATAAACCTAGCAGTTCTCTGTGTATTTTGCACATCCTCTCCCAGGAATGTACTGTAAGCACCACAAAATATTACTGATTAAGGGCATATATTCATGACAGGTGTTGCTTGAGTATTTTGTCTGGACAAACTAGAGAACTTTGAGCTGCCCCGTTTTTACCGAGTCTTACGTTCGACCCTATATTCAATAGTAAATATATAGGGTTGATGATTTTGCTAATATTATGCCTACCTTTGACAGTTATAGCTAGTTATACAAGACTCCAGCCTCCTTGAAATCTTAAAAAGGAGTCCTTTTTGACATGATTTTCCGCGTTTTGCCACAAAAAGATGGGTTAAAATGTCTTGAAAATTTGTGGAAAGGGGTTACTTTTCAAATGCTGGAACGAAAATGAGTACAGATTTGACCCTAACCATTAACCCAGAACCAAAGTTGACACCTATGCGAGTCCTCAAGTTTCGAAACTGGAGCCTTTTCAATGATTATCAAGGAGATTTTCCCAGGTTCAAAGGACCCCTTTTTAACGGAAACGATGAGAATAGTACTAATATACTAATAGTAGGCCTACCCTAACATGGCGCCATTGATGTGATTCAGAAAATGAGACATAAGTCGCAAAAGATGCATTTTGAGATCACCCCCCAACCCCCGGCCATAATTAAAACGCGCCACAAACTGTAATGAACGGTTTCGTTGGTGGTCGGTCGGTATTTTCCACCCGCTGCAAACACAAACCAACATATGTCCACACCAACTGACACCGCTTTCAGTATCTTAACACATTTGTCTTACTGTACAAAACTTCCTGACATCTTTTAGAAACAGTTTTCATACATAAATACCTGATTTATTTCTTGTTGATAGCAGTTGATATAGACGAGAATGGCGCCAGAATGGTAAAACACGGCACCTGTCACTGCAGGAGTTGCAACGCTAGTTCTACAATACCACATGTGAGGCAGCACTGTCGCTGTGCCGGATAATATTCCCGCGTTGTGATCCTATGGGTCAGATTTTCAGAAAATGTACAATTAGTTTTCACCAATCCTCTCGAATAACCCCAATTTAAGACAAAAATGAGCTTCAAAATGCAGTTTAACATAACAGAATTGTTACTTTGAATCAATACAATAACAAATATACTCAGATATATCCGGTATTCATCATTTTACAGCCTGATTTAACAGGATTCACTACATGTGTAGAGCTGCCGATTGTACATTTTCTGAAAATCTGACCCACATATGTCTCTAGCTTCACTCCCCGTTGATCGTTTTATTCGGACATTGACTGGCGGGGGTATGGAGGAATGTCCTGGGCATGTGGGGAATATTATGAAATCCCCCAGGGCGAGACATTTTAGTCAATCCCCGACCCCATGGGGGACATTTTGCAATTGACAATATACATAGATTTCACATGACGTCACACGCCTGGCTGGGGAATCTCAGTGGCCGCCATGCCCGGGGGCAGCGCTACCCTTGCGTGAATAGCGTGCTTATAACAACAAAGCTGATAAACGCCACAATGTTGGATACTTTAGTAATGATTTACAAAAGAAAGATTACCTATCATATCAACAAGAGTTATCATGGGTTCATTAAAACTGGTAATGGTTAGAACGGCCGGAAAACAGCATTTTTGAGTCTTGGACATTTAACGTTTACACGGGGTAGCCCACTAAAATGGCGATGCTCTCCTTGACCCGTGACGTCAGTGAAATCTATGTATAGTGCGTATATACACTAGTGATTTACGTGGGTTTGTCATGGCAACCAATCTTTTTCTTTTTTTTACTAAGATTACCGGTAAAATTCTAATTCATGATTCGATTTTTTCTATTTTCATGAATGAAAGCATGTATAATAAATCTGCTGTAGGCCTATTTATTTTTTTCTAAATATTTTTGTTTAATAGAAACAAAGTTGCAACCTTGTCCTGCCCCACAGAATTGTGATGAATTAGTAACTCTATTAGATAATCACTTATGTGGGTCAGATTTTCAGAAAATGTACAATTCACCTTCACCAATCCTCTCAAATAACCGAAATTTCAGACGAAAACAAAGTTCAAAATACGAGTTCACCCTAACCAAACAGATTGCTAGAATCAATGCAATGCCGAATATACTCGAATTTACCCAGTATTGGCCAAATTGCAGCCTAATTTAGTAGAATTTACTAAATGTTTACAGCTGCCAATTGTACATTTTCTGAAAATCTGACCCATATATGATTAGCGCATGGATGTAATCTAATTACACGTCGCTATAAGTAACCCAGTAAATTGTCATCCAGTCAAGTGGCAATTATTTAATGAAGAATATATCTTTCGAAATTTAAGTAAATTTAAATTTTTAATTTGACCTAATCACCGATTTTCGATATGTAACTACACTGTCATTGTATTATATCTTTTCCCATATTATGATTATGATTTAAAAGGGATACTATGAACATCTCAGCATAGAAAGTACATTGAGAGGCACCATTCCTTTTCCGTATGGCATTAAAACAGCAATGTTCATGTTTATTGAATAAAAGTTATATATATGGGTGAGATCGTCAGAAAATGTACAATTCACCTTCACCAATCCTCTCCAATAACCCACATTTAAGACAGAAATTAGCTTTAAAATACAGTTTAACATAACAGAACTGATACTTTGAATCAATGCGATACCAAATATATTCAGATATTCCCGGTATTCTTCATTTTTCAGCCTAATTTAGCAGAATTTACTAAATGTGTAGAGCTGTACATTGTACATTTTCTGACGACCTGACCCATTATATATATGGGTGAAATCGCCAGAAAATGTACAATTCACCTTCACCAATCTTCTCAAATAACCCAAATTTCAGACAAAAATAAAGTTCAAAATACAGTTCAACTTAACCAAACAGATTGCTAGAATCAATACAATGCCGAATATACTCGAATTTACCTAGTATTGACCAAATTGCAGCCTAATTTAGCAGAATTTACTAAATGTGTACAGCTGCCAAATGTATATTTTCTAAAAATCTGACTCATATATACTGTGCCCAGGTAGCATTCACACCTTATAAGCTGACTGTAGGGACACCTACAAAGGAATAAGCTTTAACAAAGGGGCACATGCATAAGGGGATCATACCCTAGCTTCCTAACATGTTTCAACATGATTTTATGTAGTTACAGAGCTTAACATGTAGTTTACCTGGCTACCAACCCCCAACACTGTAACATATATAAAGGAGTTGGGTGAGTGGTTAGGGACAACTATTGCAATAGCTGGCAATAAGACTACATCTCTGCATATTGACATAGGACGGCTATACTCTCCTTCTAGTACTCGGCTCTCACTGTTGATATTCATTAGTCAACTTTGAGACAAATAGACATCTTCATACTCCTCTACAAATTCTCTGGACTTTTGTGAGTATTTTCATTCTTTAACCTTGGTCCTGGGTAAGACCATAAAGTGCCTTTCTGTCTCCTTTTTTTCTCTGTCTCTCTTTCCCTTCTTCTCTATCTGTATTTCCTCCGTATGGTCATAAACTGCCTCTCTCTCAGCTCTCCCGCCTTGATATAACACTTCAATGTAATGATAACCAACATTATTATATTACCTGATTTGGTTTATATGTTTGAATACTCCATAGAGCAGCCAAAGAACTATGAGACTTCCCATAGTTATGCCATTGTAAAATCTGGATCTTTAGTTGGAAGATTTTATGTTAAATCGGTCTCATTCTTGACCTGGTTCGGTCTGGCTCAGACATATATACACCTCTGTGTGTTGCGTTGATTAATTTCTCGCTCAACTATCGACCCTAATTATATTCGGAGAATGACCCGCGATTCTTCACCATATTCAATAATATCGCCATATAATATCCCTTGCTGCTAGTATCGCAGATCCCAAGCTATGTATTTACATGAACTCTCATTCCCATATTGAGAGAAATGCTAAGTTATCATATAGTGTTGAGGTTCATTGCTTGCGGATGGGATAATGAACTGAAGTCTGAGTCTTTAGAATAATTAATAATCCTTTTAGTGGATGGTAGTGGATTGCAAACATTTTCTTCAAAAATAACAATTTCGAACTTAAAATATAGAAATACTTATTCATTGCAATCGGCTTGACATCATCTTATCAAATAACTCCATTTTTCAAATTTTCAAAGGGTGTGTGTGTGTGGGGGGGGGGGCAAGAAATTTTGCACAAGACTAAGGGGGGGGGGGCATACAGTTTTGCACAAGAATTTTTCGCAAATTCTCCCCCCCCCCCCCCCGCCCAGTGGTTAATTATGAACAGTCCCTAAGTTTGTAATTTTATGAAATGTTTCTCAACCTAACAGAAACTAGTAGAGTAGAATAACTTTATTTCAGTAATAATATACCAAAGGCAAGGAAAGAATGTACATGTGTGAAGTCGCCAGAAAATGTACAATTCACGTTCACCAATTCTCTCAAATAACCCAAATGTAAGGCAAAAATCAGGTTCAAAATACAGTTCAACCTAACCAAACAGATTGCTAGAATCAATGCAATGCCGAATATACTCGAATTTACCTAGTATTGAGCAAATCTCAGCCTAATTTAGCAGAATTTACTAAATGTGTACAGCTGCTAATTGTACATTTTCTGAAACTCTGACCCATAATTATAGGCATTGTTGAGAAGACCACACCCTTTAAGTCAATGGGTCAGATTTCGAGTATAGTTGGTATAATTGCATTGATTCCAGCAATCTGTTAGGCTAGGATGAACTGTATTTTGATCTTTTTTTTTCATCTAAAATTTGGGTTATTTGAGAAGATTGGCGAAGTTGAATTGTACATTTTCTGACAATCTGACCCCAATGTATCATCACAAGAATTCTCTAATCTCTAATCTAATCTAATTTTCCAGGTCTTTTTTTGCACGAACGTTTGGGCGAATCTCCAGTAGCAAGGATGCCACAGTTCGGCGGTGGCAAGAAGTGTGGGCGATGCGACAAGTCAGTCTACTCCTCTGAGGAGGTTATAGCAGCTGGCATGTCGTGGCACAAACGTGGCTGCTTCACCTGTGGTAAGCGTAACATTTTTATCTATACATATGTGACATGTGTTCCAGGAAAATGAGTCATAAGTCGCAAAATTGATATTTTTCAAAGTGTTTTTTTCACAAGATCATATTATTGGAAAGTTCTAATCTTTGGAGGACCTATCACTTATAGCTATATCAATCGATGTATCAAATTTCAGGACAATCTATGTAATATATCCTTTGGTTTTAAAGGTCCTTATAGGGACTACATTTAGTTACTTTACTGTTTATTGACCCCCAGAAATATCAGAAACTTTTTTTTTCAAAAACGAAAATATCAAACTTAAAATCTAGAAATACTTATTAGAATATAAGACTGTTTACTATCATTGGAATCGGCTTGATCTCATCTTTTCCAATATAATGATATCTCAAAATCTGTTTTTTGCGACTTATGACTCATTTTCCTCAAACGGATCACATATATGGGTCAGGTTTTTAGAAAATGTACAATTCACCTTCACCAATCCTCTCAAATAACCCACATTTAAGAATAAAATGAGCTTAAAAAAATGGTTTCACAAAGCAAAACAGGTACTTTAAATCAACACGATACCAATATACCCAGATATATCTGGTATTTATCCTTTTTCAGCCTAATTTAGCAAAATTTCCTAAATGTGTAGAGCTGCCAATTGTACATTTTCTGAAAATCTGACCCATATATACATTTCTGTTATAAAGGAGTATCGAAAAGGAATAGTCCCTCTCAAAGTATCACATACAATGAGGTCTTCCTGGTATCCCTTTTAAATAATATGTTGTGATAATGACAATGTAATTGATAAAGACAGTGTGGTTACATATTTTAAAATCATTGTTTGGGTTAAATTGCTAGTTTCAAATTTCCGTTTACAGATTCTCAATATTTAATATTTATCTGTGATGTGTGTCAGGAGAATGAGTCGCACAATTGATATTTTTCTAAGTGGGTTACAATAAGATGTCTTTGTGGGAATGTTTTCATCTTTGAGGTGCTTAACGCTTTTTTTTGTTTTGTTTTTTTATTACAAATATGGCCGTACAATTGTGGACAGGCGTTTTTTGTTAACCATTCATATATGTTCACCTTCACCAAACCTCTCCAATAACCCACATTTAAGACAGAAATGAGCTTTAAAATACAGTTTAACATAGCAAAACAGATACTTTAAACCAATGCAATACTAAATATACTCAGATACACCCCAGTATTTAGCATTTTTCAGCCTAATTTAGCAGAATTTACTAAAATCATCCGGCTGTAACCAACTTCAAATGAAGTACTATAAGATCTTATTTACACACATCTCAGACAAAAAACGCCTGTCCACCACGTGGATGTTTTCTTGCGTCGCCTCTAATCCTTACTCATCCAATCTTTACCATTATCGATTATTTAGAATTTCAATAAATTTCTGAGCTGTGTGTAGCATGAATCGATTTACTGAATTTCAAGATCTTATCAAATATATCCATGCATTTCTTATTAAGTCCTCCTATGAACTTTAGCTACTTTACTAGTATTATTGTCCACTTTACTAGTATTATTGTCCACTTTACTAGTATTATTGTCCCCCCAGAAATATTGCAAACTTTGTTTTCAAAAATAAAAATACCAAACTTAAAATAATACTTATTGGATGTCCTACTGTTTACTATCATTGGAATCCGCTTGATCCAGCTTTTACCCGAAATTTACCCATTTTTTAAAAAACAATCTGATTGTACACAATTTTGTGCTTTGACCTTCGCTTCAGATCCCCCCTTTTTTTAAAAATAAATAACTCTGCATGATAACACCTGATCGTGTGATCCCATATATAGTCCATGCGAATAAAGATTCAAGATGGTGGACATACAAATCCCCTTTTAATTCACCCATAATTATCATTAGATTCATCACTAATTTCTTCTTTTCTTAAAATTATTCGCAGTCGACTGCAACAAGAGCCTGGATAGTAATACGGTCGCAGAGCGAAAGCCTGAAGGTGACGGCAAGGGCCAGATCTACTGTAAGGGCTGTTACGGCAAGAACTACGGACCTACAGGCTACGGCTACGGGGGAGGCGCAGGAGCACTGACTAACACCGGGAAATAATAAATGAACGTATTTATTTTCGCGCTGCTAAATTTTCGCACATTGGCCTATTTAATTAAATTAAAATAAAAAAACTTGTTATTACCATTGTTGGTTTGCGAGGGTGAGTGGGTGGGGCGCTGGTATGATCAGTGAGGGCAATGAATCTGTGTGTAGAAGTTTATTTATTTTAATACACTGTCCATTTCTGTATCATTGTTATTACGGTGTAAAATATGAGGTGAACGTTGTCATATTTTTGTGTTTTCATTGTTGGTCTCATTTAGACATACACCTGCCACGCCCCCCTTTCGATCAGAAGGCTAATCAACTTTCTTTCCGCCACAACACTCATGGATCGCTTATCACTAAAAGTCCAAAGGTACAAGTGAGGTCCAGGTCTGACCGTTATGTCAAGGTTGATCACTTGGGAAGGGAGGGGATGATCGAGGGACGGACCGCAAGGTCAGAGGAGGGGGTATTGATTGGGAGGGGGGGAAGGGGAGATAACCACGAGGCCTGGTCACCATGCAAAGGGATTGGTCAGGTGTGGCGGTGGTCACTCTGACCCTCACTTTAATATTTCATGTTCATTCTTATCCTGTGACTGATTGGATCTCTTATCTAACCTGGTAATTAATTGGTCCAGTGAGGACAAGCCAATCAGCCCAGGCCCTGTGTACTCGTTGTAATCTGTCCACATATAAATAAACACATGTGATTACAGCGGCCCTCTTTTAATCGGTTTAGCTGGCATGAGACATACATCTCTGTGTGTTGCGTTGATTCATTTCTCGCTCAACTACTGACCCTAACTATTTCGGAGAATGACCCACCATTCTTCAACGGAATAAAAGTTATACATATTAATCTTGCGGAACTTTTTTCAGTTATATCATTTGTTAAAACTAGAGGTTTTTTCTGGCCCTATTGTGAAGTATATATACAGAACTTCAGCCGTGAAAGTGCTGGTCCGCCCCCAATTAAACCAACAGCGATTTAGTTAATTTTTTAAACATATTTTTTTTTGGTTTATGAAAGATATCTTCTCCTCCATGGATAGGCACGGCGTTATTTGGATTAGCATCTGGAAGAATTGATGTGGGTGAAATCGTCAGAAAATGTACAATTCACATTCACCAATCCTCTCAAATAACCCACATTTAAGACAAAAATGAGCTACAAAATGCAGTATAACGTAATAGAACAGATATTTTAAAACAAAAGTCCCAAATATACTCATATATACCCGGTATTCATCATTTTTCAGCCTTATTTACCAGAATTTACTAAATGTGTAGAGCTGCCAATTGTACATTTTCACCCATAACTGTTTTGCAGTCCTTTCCTTGACTCCAAGTTATATGTGTAATGACCTTCGGTATCCTTGTAGAGGAGAAATAACAACAGAACCCATCATTCTATTATTACTCTGTTTTAATGGTGACTATGGCAGTAGACTAGGTAGTTTTACAGAGGCATATTTTTTAATAAATTTTATTTGACAAAAAATTCACAATTTGTGATAGGTCTCATTCTGCCAAGTACAAACATTTGGTTAATAATTTAATATACACAATTGCAAGTTTCAAACGGTTTAAGTTTAAAGATCATTAATATAGTATAGATTTACACAAATTATCTACGTTTCATTGATATTTGACGATCTGAGTCCTAATTACATTAAGCACCCATCGAACCATAATAATATGTGTGAGACAGAAACCTTTGAAAGACAACATTTGTTTTGTATTTTTTCGCCCAGCTAAAAATAATACAATTAACCATGTGAACGTAAAGACCGCTATGATAAAAGACTTCAGATGTACTATGCACCCATTTAACTACAAACAGATAAACCTCGTCATATATTAAGTATACAGTAAATACAATATGATCAGCCCATCATCCAATCTTCTTCACTTTCTAGCGATTGTTTTAAGTTGACCCATGTCTTCTCTTTGTAATCAACAGGCAGTTTGTTCCAGATCGTGGGGCCTAACATATGAGCACTGTTTCTCAATTTTTCGGTCTTAGGACATGGTACCACTAAGTTAATACCCTCAGCTAGCCTGGTTGGTTTTGGCATAGGCTGAATATAATCTGGTATATCTTTAAAGTTATACATCAGACCCATCAGTGATACTAGGCCTCTTTTATATAAAGGTTGTATCTTTAGCCTTTCCTGACTGTCAGCAATAGTTAAAATCTCTTTCTACAAACTAGTCTTAAGCATCTGTTAATCACACTCTGTAGTTCCCTTATCGTTACATTGTGGGCTAGACTGTAAAAAGGAAGTCCATATTCGGTAAGAGACAGGATGTGTGACTTGACTATTTTTTCAGTTACTCTACTGTCAATAAAATATCTTATACGAGACAACTGGTTCGTTTTTATTTGTATTAGGTTCTTCATCCTTAGGAAATGATCATTCAGATTTAGATTACAATCAGTCATATAACCCAAATATCTAATAACGAGCATTCTTTCGATTTCTTTCCCTTCGATGTAGATTTCTCCTAGTGAGGTATAATCAATTTTCTTTAATTTCCTTTTCGAACCAATGATCTGTTATTGACATTTGCTTGCATTTATAGACAATTTATTAGAATTCATCCAATTATTGATAGCAGCTAGAGGATATCCTATGACTCGTTCTTATACATTTTTCTATGTTTCTGCCAGTCACTGTTGCTGCAGTGTCGTCAGCGTATACTAATACTTGTTTCGATGTTACAATTTGTAATATTAAAACGATTGGGCAAGTCGTTGACATAAATTAGGAAGAGTAATGGTCCGACCAATGGCACACCAATGTTAATTGCAACTGGATCAGATAAGACATTATTCAACAGAGTGCATTGCTTTCTATCACAGTATCAGCTAAATAGTTCATAAGAATTTTGACTATGTCAGGATTTACCTTGTCTCCTCATAATACCATGATCTAAACAATTGAAAGCCTTTGCAATATCATAATAGGCTGCTATATTCACTTTCCCATCAGACATCATATAAAGTAGTGTGTAGATACAAACGTTGTTCAGGTAATACAGGTAAGGAAGAAGGAATGGTAAAACAGTGCTATGTAAATCGCGGTTCCATCTTGTGGGTAATACAGGCAATTACACATACATAGTAAGGCAAGGTAATGTAAGTAATATATAAGATATGTATGACTGTATGGCATTACATATGTTCTCGTCACACACTTGAAGCCAAATATCATCGAGTGGTCCACAAAACACAAAATTTCGACTGTTGTTTTTTCAAAATATCCACGATACTGTGAACGATATGGAAATTACATAAAGATATTATTTTGTGACAATTCTTTTATTTCTTTATTTTTTTTAAAAATTATAATAACAATCAAATATAAAACAGTGTTACATCTTTTGAAATTAGAATTAAAATGTAAAATCACTTGCATCTGCATGGCTCTTTGCATTTTCACTTTTACAAATCATGAATGTCCCAACTTTGCCTTCATTCAAAGCATCAGAATATGTAAGTTCACCTGTTTTCAATTGCATTGCATTAAAGTCATGTTTTATCATGTTGTACCCACAAATATAGTTACCATATTCTCTGATGCACTCATATTGTACCCCCAAATATATTTACCATATGTGGTGTCTGGGGTTAGTCATGCTGGCTGGCCTTGGTACTCATTCTCTTTAGTCCCCGTTTGTTGGTCTGGCGGGGACGAATGGAGAGCCATAGAGGGACGTCTAAGGCGGAAGTCGTTTTTGCTAGCGGTGGCGATGGTGCCGCGACCTGGCGAGTGCGGCAGTGAACTGAGCTGAAGGGGCTGGCCACGCATGAAATTGGCGGTCGTCGCAGCTTTTGGAGGGCCTAGTATATTGAGTTCAAGTGTAATCGTATTAAAGAAATGATAGTAACAGCCCAACAAAAGGGGACTAAAGGCATTAGAGCGTTCGGTTATGGTGCTTCGGGTTGATTATGGCTGCCGGAACCAGAACTCGGCTTCGCCTCGTTCTGGTTCACGGCAGCCATAATCAACCCGAAGCACCATAACCTCATCCTCTAACCGCCTAATAACTCCTTCCCTATATAGGCACCAGGTGTAGTGACTGTATATTCCACTGGGGTTTCCAGGACAGTGTTGTATATATAGACCACTAGAGGTCACTCTTATGCACTGCAGTCTTGTATGTTTTGTACTACCATCAGCAAATAAAAGAATCTCTGAATTGAATTGAATCTTTCAGTTATGTGTCAAAAGTTGGGGTGATGTGATCGTGTGGAAGATCGTTGAGAGTCATCTGGTGTTTCAGGGACGTCCTAATGGTAGGCTGGTGCATGTTAGCGGTTTGCAGCCCCACTTCCCGGCCCTATGGATATACAAGGTACACAAATAATTCATCAATGTTCAGGATATAACGATCAATAAGAGAACAAAATTCTGAACATAGGGGTTACCCTAGCCACGTAAACAAGATCCTTTGCATATGCCACAGTTGTCTTACCTGAATAAACAAATGTCAAAAAAAGTGGCGAAGGCCATATTTTGTCTGATAAACAGTATATTCTCCATGTTGTCCTATAAATACATGTTGAGCAATATTAAGCTGAATATAATAATTAGGGAGGTTCAGCAAGTCTAACCTATACGTAAACGTAAACGCATCTCTGGTATACAATTACAAACATATGTTGAAAGTAAGAAAGGGGTTCAGCAAAACGTGGCGAGAAAAACGTAACGTAACATATCAAGCAAAATATTTTACCTCACAATTTATTTTTCATATATAAAAATACGTAATTCGCAAAAAATACACGGATACGATTACATAATTGAGATAGGTTTGCTCGCAGAACCTCCCTAATATTAATTAAATCGGTACGTACGGTAGTTACTTACCTGAAGAATATACATAGGCCCAGCGGAAGCTTCAACCATGTAGACTGGGAATAACTTGCTTGACTCAACTTCCTTCAATCATCTCAAGCACTGCCAAACACTCTTCTGGCGACCAGACATGAGGACGAAGGCCAGCGGCACTTGCTTCTGGGTTTTCCCTGTTCTTATTTCATATTTACATACTTATTACCTGAAATGTAAAAATACCATTCTCAATTATAAGTGTAAGAGAAGAAACTAGCGGTGAGCCATTCCTCAGTCAATGACGAGGATGGTATTGTTCACCAGCTAATACTCAATGTAAGAAAGAGTTGGGGGCTTGGAAACCTCCTGACGCACAAGGAGAAATGTCCCCTAACTCGTAATAATAAACGTTTCTGAATCTCAATCAATCAATCCCAACAATAACTGAGCGAATGGGGCTCGCACAACCTTGAATGTAGCGCCGACGAACCTTTGCCTCTGTAAGTTGTTGTAACTTACAGCCTTAACCAAGGCTGTATGTATGTTACCTATATTCTCTTAAAACCGTAAAATATCCTCCTATCTCTCACCCCTCGTCCTATCATTGTAGTTCTCTTCTAGTTTCTTCTCTTAGCGAGTCTCTTTCTATTTGTGTTGTTACATGCATAAACAAGTCACAGTTTATCGAACCAAAAGGTAATAGCCACTCAACCAGATTTAACCATTCAAATGGTTAAAACTGAGGCTCATTTCCTACCAATTATACACATGTCACTGTACTCTGCAAGAATAGATTGTATATTGTCATATATGTGTATCGATTAATAAACGTTTCTTAAAAAAAACAAAAAAACTTGTAGTTGCAGGTCCGTTACTATGGTCACATGCCGTTGGGAGAAACATCTCTACTAGCTGAGAGTCTGGGCTTTTATAAAACAAGTGACAATCTTCTGACGTGTCAGAAAGATGATTCTGGGGTGTAGTCGCAATTATAAGCAATTATAACTAATTTTTGAATTTTTTATATGTATAGTATTCGGGAATAATTTGGGTATAAATTATTAAATTGTTCAGTATTATTTCAAGTTGAGTAATATATTAAATTTATATAGAGTAAGTAGGGTAGAGTATTGTTAGGGTAAACTATTCATTGAATTGGTTCATTTGATTAAATTTCAGAGGATAAGTAGGGTAAATTATTCAGGGTAATTAGGGTAAAGTAGGGTAACGTATTCATTTAGTTGGTTCATTTGATTAAATTAACACAGGATAAGTAGGGTAAAGTATTCATAAGTAGGGTAAAGTATTCATTTAGTTGGTTCATTTGATTAAATACATGTGAATCAGCATGTGAATTTACAGCATGTGAATCAAACCTTGCAGATATTATCAAATTCTACCAAATTTATGAAAGAAATTTCTCAAAGAGAAAAACATTTTTGACTCTTGATATTTCAGACAAACAATCTCAATATACTTCTGTATTGTACTGACTTGTTCCTGAATAATAATATCAAGGTTATAATATAGAAATAAATAATTTTGAAAAATGTAATGACAGCCATGATGTTCTTTGCTATAGCCTAGGCCTAGGCTATGTGAATCGAACCTTGCAATAATTCATGTATAGACAAATCAACATGACATATCATTCAACAAGGCTCATAAGAGTTTATATTGAGTGATACTAGCCTATATATTACCAAATTTCTCATTTCACATGATTCCAACCATATTTGTTCAGTCATTATAATGTTCATGAATCATGTTCAGTGACAAGGACACGGTAGTGAGCGATAATAGGGGATTTTTCTATTAGAGGCTTAAGAATGTGTAATAATTAACCAGCAACTGAAAATAAATGCATGAACGTCTAATCTAAGCTTGTATTCAACCTCATATGCCAGGATTATTATGGAAAAGTCATTCGAATAGCTCAAAAAGCAGTTTGATTTTGACTCACTCTATGACGTAGTTGATTTGAAGCATGCACACGTTTCCGATCTGTTTCTGGTCGCTGACACAATAATATCCATATAATCTGCGTAAATCAGTCATGTCGACTTCAAATATTATCCCAAACAATAGTTTATGAACATATTAACGTCTGACGATATTACTTTCGGTGGAAATATCACGATTTCACCACCTCCAACTCTTCGGAACCATGCTTCCGACGCCATGTTTGTTTGCTTTTGGCCCATGCGCATGCGCGTGTCTACCTATGGTTAGGCGATTGTGTTGCCGGGGCTTCTCGCTGTACACGCGGTGGTGGGCCTTGTCGCCGGCACGATGGACCTTCGTGCTGGCGGACCCTTATGTCCACCGAGTCATTAGAGCCCCGGCCTCGTGCATACTACGAAAGCCGTAATGATTAACAAACGACTGAATATAAATGCTTGAACGTTTAATCTAACCTTGTTTTCAACCTCATATGCCAGGATTATTGTGTATAATCATTCAAAGCGCTCAGAAAGCAGTTTAATTTCCTCGGTTTTCGCTAAGCGTGGAGACGTTCTCGTTTCTGGTCGCTGACACAATAATATCCATATATGACACCAGCGACTGAATATAAATGTCTGAACGTTTAATCTAACCTTGTTTTCAACCTCATATGCAAGGATTATTATGTAAAATCATTGGTTTGTTCTAAAAAACGCTCAAATGTTGACACGAGTAGGATCGCTATGGCTGGGTCGGGATCTGGGTCAGGGTAATCACGTGATCGGAGGTGTGGGTAGGATCGGGGTCAGGGTAGGGCTTGGGTCTGTCCACGTGGACAATGTGTGATTAGGACGTGCACGTGAACGTGCGCGCCAGCTCGCAATTGGATTGGCTTATACATGGGTTCAAGTGTGGGGTCAAATTATTCTATGACCTACTAGACCGGTATTGGGGTCAACGTCTTGCCGGAGCGGTGTACCACTTCCGGCCCGACCAGCACTTCGTGGACACGGGAAATATCAAGTCCACGGGCCTTGGCACGGACCCATAGTAATTCTGGGGTGGGGTTGGGCCACCCCAGAAAAAAATCACAAAACACAAATTTAGTATAATTGTAATTAAAAGGCGACGTCGGTAGAGTTGAGATGTCTGTTTATATGATTTAATCCTGGGAGAAATTTACTGGTAGGAGAGAAATATGAAAATTGGAAGTCGATCAATTAGTTGGTTATGTAATTGTATTGTTACGATGTGTGTGTGCTACAAGAGTTTCTCTTTATGATAAGTAGCTGGAATAATATTGAAATTGGATTTGTTATAGGCAACGCTTGAGATAATCCATGATGGACATGTAGATCTACACTTGGTAGTTATCATGGACTTCTATAATTGATTTACCCTTTCTAAAGCCATATTGTTCTTCGATTTAATAGATCATTTTGCTCCTTTGCTGCTTTTAGAGTCTGTGAAACTCCCCCCCCCTGTTAATGAACAGTCCCTTATGGATCACTCACTATACGGGTCAGATTTTCAGAAAATGTACAATTGGCAGCTGTACACATTTAGCAAATTCTGCTAAATAAGGCTGCAATTTGGTCAATACTAGGTACATTCGAGTATATTAAGCATTGCATTAATTCTAGAAATCTGTTTGGTTAGATTGAACTGTATTTTGAACTTTATTTTTGTACGAAATTTGGGTTATTTGAGAGGATTGGTGAAGGTCAATTGTACATTTTCTGAAAATCTGACCCATACAGTGTGGTCTTGCAGCAAATGACCACATTCAGGGGCGAGGAATCATAGTATAGTTAGCTAGCGTACCTCCAGGGCCGTCAGGAGGGGGTTTCCTTTATAGGGAATTAGTTGGTTGGTCTGAGCTGGCCCGTTATAGACGCATAGACGTATAGACGAAGAGGGCCAGTGGTCACTACCGGTCCCGCTGGCCCTCTATGCCTAGAGAACTTCCGGTAAACAGCCCAACCAACGGGGACTAAAGCCATTAGAGCCTGAGTTTATTGTCCGAGCTGGCCCTCTATGCCTTCGGGAACCTGTCTCGGCCTCCGGCCTCGACAGGATTCCCGTCAGGCATAGAGGGCCATGCAGCTCGGACAATAAACTCAGGCTCTAATTGCCCAGGGGGAAGGGCAGAGATGGAAGGGGAGAAATGCCACATGCTTTGACCTATTTAAGTGTCATCTAAGTGTCCTTAAACGTCGGCTATCCGACCTCTTAATTATATGTCGTAAAAGAAATACAGAGGATTAAATCTAAGACAGGAGGAACTTCTCCTAAAAATTGGGTAGAGGGAGGCCCCCATGGTCCAGCTGTTTTTTTTATTAGGATGTGAACTGATTAACAGGGACTAATGGAATGCCTTCTTCCATACCTCAACATCAGAGAGAAATCCCCGCACTATAATTACCCTGCCATAAATTATAGTTAGCTAGCGTACCTCCAGGGCCATCAGGAGGGGGTTCTGCAGATGGTGCTTCTCTGTATCATACACGGCACGGTAGAAGCAGTTGCCATCTCCGTAGATACGGAATGCTCATACATGGGTCAGATTTTCAGAAAATGTACAATTGGCAGCTGTACACATTTAGCAAATTCTGCTAAATAAGGCTGCAATTTGGTCAATACTAGGTACATTCGAGTATATTAAGCATTGCATTAATTCTAGAAATCTGTTTGGTTAGATTGAACTGTATTTTGAACTTTATTTTTGTACGAAATTTGGGTTATTTGAGAGGATTGGTGAAGGTCAATTGTACATTTTCTGAAAATCTGACCCATACAGTGTGGTCTTGCAGCAAATGACCACATTCAGGGGCGAGGAATCATAGTATAGTTAGCTAGCGTACCTCCAGGGCCGTCAGGAGGGGGTTTCCTTTATAGGGAATTAGTTGGTTGGTCTGAGCTGGCCCGTTATAGACGCATAGACGTATAGACGAAGAGGGCCAGTGGTCACTACCGGTCCCGCTGGCCCTCTATGCCTAGAGAACTTCCGGTAAACAGCCCAACCAACGGGGACTAAAGCCATTAGAGCCTGAGTTTATTGTCCGAGCTGGCCCTCTATGCCTTCGGGAACCTGTCTCGGCCTCCGGCCTCGACAGGATTCCCGTCAGGCATAGAGGGCCATGCAGCTCGGACAATAAACTCAGGCTCTAATTGCCCAGGGGGAAGGGCAGAGATGGAAGGGGAGAAATGCCACATGCTTTGACCTATTTAAGTGTCATCTAAGTGTCCTTAAACGTCGGCTATCCGACCTCTTAATTATATGTCGTAAAAGAAATACAGAGGATTAAATCTAAGACAGGAGGAACTTCTCCTAAAAATTGGGTAGAGGGAGGCCCCCATGGTCCAGCTGTTTTTTTTATTAGGATGTGAACTGATTAACAGGGACTAATGGAATGCCTTCTTCCATACCTCAACATCAGAGAGAAATCCCCGCACTATAATTACCCTGCCATAAATTATAGTTAGCTAGCGTACCTCCAGGGCCATCAGGAGGGGGTTCTGCAGATGGTGCTTCTCTGTATCATACACGGCACGGTAGAAGCAGTTGCCATCTCCGTAGATACGGAATGCTCATACATGGGTCAGATTTTCAGAAAATGTACAATTGGCAGCTCTACACATTTAAGAAATTCTGCTAAATTAGGCTAAAAATGGATGAATACCGGGTATATCTGAATATATTTGGTATCGCTTTGATTTAAAGTATCAGTTCTGTTATGTTAAACTGTATTTTGAAGCTTATTTTTGTCTTAAATGTGGGTTATTCGAGAGGATTGGTGAAGGTGAATTGTACATTCTCTGAAAATCTGACCCACATGTCTAACAGAACGGGTTGGAGGGCGCGCATGGTGGTCGCTGCTGTGTTGTCAATCACTAGGGCTCCACCTGTGTCCGTGGCATGGGGTGGTAGCTCTACACTAGGGCCAGGCTTTCACTTTGGGCAATCACGTTCAGCTTAGGTTGCATCCCTGAGGTCGACGGCACTTGAAAGCCTGAAAAGAGGAAAATAATTTATGAATTTATACCAATTTCAGGGCGATTTAATGCAGAAAGGGCGAGTGCCTGGATTCTCAGGATAGGGGTCGAAATAATTAAGCCTTGGGTAAGTAGGCCTACTCATATTGTGGATAAATCAAAGTAGGTCAATTGATATCCGTAAATAAGGCATTTGGGTCACATTTATTGATATAGAAAAATAAAACTAGGTCAGTCAATATCCGTTAATCATTTACAGATATCAGCAAATCATTTTGAGATATAAAGAAAAGATGATTGATGGATATCAAAGTTGATTCATTAATATCGATTTACGGACATCACTGTCGTGATATTAGTCACCAACTGTAACTACAGGTGGCAGCACATATGTATAGTATGTCCATAGATTAGTAACCAGCTAAACAGCCTGAATGATTTATTGATATCTCTAAATCGTTTTATCGATATCACTAAATGCCATATCTGCAAATCAGATTTTTTACATCCGCAAATCACATTTATGATATAAAAAAAAAGGGATTAAGTGATATCAATAAATTGATTTGTGAATATCAAATCATTTAGTGATATCAAAATGGAATTAAGAGAGATATGTGGCTACCAAAGTTTCGAGTTTCTTTTTAATTCTATGAACAACATCTATAAATGCTTTATTGATATCAACAAAACATTTGTTGATATCAATAAATGTTTTATTGCTATCTCTAAAACATTTAGAGATAGCCTATCCGTAATCATTTAGAGATATCTCTAAATATGTAACATTCATACCCTGTTTATTGATCTAAACAGAGCCATACATGTATACTGTTGTACATTCTACCGTTGCAATTTGCAATTAGGTCAAACCTTATTTTTAATGGACTACTGTTGAAAACCACATTTGTGGCTGAATTCCCTGGAAAAATAAAATATTTTGATATTGAAAAAATCATAGAAACTCATCTACCAATGTTATATTAACTACCAAGAGATTAAATTTGTGATTTTTGTGTATAAGATGTTGGAAGTATTTTTCATCGTTTTTTAGGTAGGCCTAAATCTATGAAAAATGACAGCACCTAGCGGAAAGGCATCATGCACCTTGGATTTTTTTATTTCATTGCCGTTGGATTCCCTGACATGAAAAACCTAGAAATGGGCACCAAAATCATTCATTAATGTTAACTAGAACCAAATAATTATGTGCGTTTATTGTCTGAGCAGCCATCTTGGACGCCATATCTTGAATTTCAATAATCAAAAAAATTGCAGACATTGATTTTTGAATTCTACGCATTGAAAGCTACAAAAAAAATGTGTATGCAAATTAATTTTAACATGAATTCCACACGGGGGCCATTTTTTTTTTTACATAAGCAACTGGACTAATAGTAGGCCTATAGCCCTGATAATGCAGTGATATAAATCATTTAAATGACTTATCGAAATTAAAAAATCTCTAAATATTTTTTGATATCAATTAATGTTTTAGTGATGTCTCTAAATGATTTAGATATATCAATACATAGGGACTAAATATCCCACTGGCTTTCCATATGAGAGAACACCCACCATTTTATGATGCTACGATATTTGCTTTTCATTTCTGATTGTGTGGCCAAGTGCCGAAGGCGCTTGTATCAATTTAAAACCGAAAGGCAAAACTAAACAAGCTAATCGTCCAAACACAAACACTTCTTCGAACAGAATACAACAATCTGGTAGACTGGGAAAACATGTGTACCTACAAATGATTTTGACTACAATAATAATTGTAATTCTTATCCATTTTTCCAAAAGTAGAAAACGGAAATAAAACACACCCGGACATACCAAATTTTGATATCGCCGCTAGTGGCATGACGTCACATAGCCTCCAACAGGTACGCAGTGTCGCTGGTTAGAGGCTATTAGCCCCTCGCTACCAAACCGAGAACCCCTTACAATAGCAAAGAACTTTCAAAATGGCTGCCTCCGATACCAGTGGCGACGACTCCCTTTACCCTATTGCCGTTCTCATTGACGAGCTGAGGAATGAAGATGTTCAGGTATTTTCTTTAATCAATATAGTATTCTCCTCAACTGAGCTGATTTTGACGCGAATTGGTTTTGATTTACACTAGAAATGGTTGTGTTTACTATCGCTAGCTCCGCTAACGTTCCCAAACATGGAGAGCGAGAAGGCGGCTGAACCGACGGGCAAAAATGCCGGGAACTGGGCCTAGTAGACAAGAAAACGCTCGTAATTTGCACTTGGTTACTGGATAATTCCCTCACAATGGAAGTCTATTCTATAACCTAGGTTAAAGCTCGGGGATTCTATAGTATGTCAGCTTTTTCGTACCGCAATGGATACCTTCGCCTACCCTAACTGACTTCCGTTGATTTGACAGATCGGGTCTCGCTGGAAGTATGTTGCTAAAAATACTAGAAGACCTGTCCGGAAACTCAGTTCCTTGGCAACAACCTTTCCCCTACTCATTTTCACATATTTTCACTCAGATTTTCTCGTTACCAATCAAGTTTTGTGGGTTCAGGGTCTTGGGGACTATGTGTCGGAACTTGTAGCAAGGATGACATAGCGAGAATGTTTATGAGGTCTATTTTTAGTCACACTGACGTCAGGCTTATCTCGGCTCCAGCTCTTGCAAGAGGAGCTCTCTTCTCTAACCCTTCCTCTCTTTGGCTTCTCGCTGAGAATTGAGAAAATAAATCGAATCTTTCCTTGCATGGAGAAGTACCTGAAATTGGTAAATTGTTGATAGGCGACTGCTATGTGTATTATTGACTAAATGACCGCAACATAAGCCACTGAATGTCATGAAATTACTGTTATTCTATTGTAATGACTAATGTGTATTATCATTCATGTAGGTAGGCCTTATCCTAAAACTCGGTCGAAATGGTTGAGACGGGATATCATTGAACCAGACAGTGACATTAGTTCATCGGATAATTGTACAAATGGTATTTCATCGCGATTCGTAGATGATGTTTTCTCAATTGAGAATGACAAATCTCTCATGGATCATGATTTATAAATGAGTCAGCGTTTGAAGGTGTATTCTTAGGTTGCCAGAGGAGTAGGCTTAACACACCCCAATCGATTTTTATTTTCATAAGGCATCAACTATTTTTTCCATGGACGGAACGTGTCAAACTTAATAATGATGAAAGTGGTTTGGCAATCATAACAATAGATAAATCGTTTCCTTCCTGGCCCCTTAACGTTACGGGCTAGACAGATGTGTTGTTAGTGAATAATAGTTAATATTATAAATATTATATTTAACAGTAGCATCTCTCAAAGATTTAGCCTTTCTGTCTCTTTTCTCTGTCTCTATCTCTATTTCCTGGGTATGACCATAAAGTGCCTTTCTGTCTCTTTTTCTGGCTCTCTCTCCCTTCTTCTGTCTCTATTTCCTGGGTAAGATCACAAACTGCCTCCCTCTCAGCTCTCCCGCCCTTGATATAACCATATTAAATGTGAACATTGTTAAGGGCTTAAAGCAACCAATAGGCCTATCACTCACTCTCAAACATTTACATCATTGCAAATTTTATGAGGAGGGGCGAAGCTGGGTTTTGAGGTGATTTTGTCGCCGTCTAAAATCATTAATGTTCCATAGAGTGATCTCCTGTAAACAAATGATTTCCTACATTTCTCAGATATAAGGGGGTTGGTACTTTAAATTCGGACCTTTACTTAAACTTGTACGGTTCACATTGCGGATATCTAATGAACTATCCTCAATGTTGGTACCTCCAACACCAGGGCAGGTTTATAAGTGACCCCCGAAATGCTAGCCTGTATATTAAACTAGCTATGGCCCATCTTACCGCAACACGATACAATAGGGACTGAAATGCCTGTGAACTTATTACTTTTATAAATAAGTCTGTTAATCTACTAAATGACATCTTGGTGTATGGGTGAAATCGCCAGAAAATGTACAATTCACCTTCACCAATCTTATCATGGGAAGACCAGGTCTAGACCTGACATGTACTACCTGTATTTTCTGTAACCTAGTCATGAAATAAAAGAATTTTTATTATTATTATATTATTATCAAATGAACCCAAATTTCAGACAAACATTAAGTTCAAAATACAGTTCAATCTAACCAGACATATTGTTAGAATCAATGCAATGCCGAATATACTCGAATTTACCTAGTATTGACCAAGTTGCAGCCTAATTTATCAGAATTTACTAAATGTGTGCAGCTGCCAATTGCCCATTTTCTAAAAATCTGACCCATATACGTGGACGTTGGGTGTTTTACTGAAGAAATGTTCCCACCACGTCCAGAAAGTTCTCACGCTCAACAACAAATACTTGCTCATTCTCAGAGAAGCATCACACCTTGTTGTGGGTCTCCACCGACTCCAGACTTGGGAGGAGGAGGAGGAGGAGTGTGTCTGTGAGTTAAACAAAAAAACTGGGCTCGAGTTATGGGAGAGGTCGGAGTTCACTCAGCTTTTCAGCTTCATATTGGCAGCGGGACATAGATATGCCAGAACCATTCAGTCGACTAGGCCCAAACCCTCAGATCACAATGGTATGTCAGCGATTAGACGCCTGCTTCGCTAATAAATTAGTTTCCTTGCGTAGGACTCGGTGGTCTAATGGGAATATAATGACATTTTGCGGTCCCAACGCTTTCCTTGAAAAGAAATTTGAACACACTCTAGGGTCAAACACCTCAGATCAGATAAGCATGGTATGTCAGTGATTGGACGCCTACTGCGCTAATGGGTTTCCCAGCCCAGGACTAGGCGTCCTAATGAGATTATAATGCTATTTTGCGGTCTTAATGGAATTATTATTGCGGTTTGAGGCGAGAGGCTTTAATTTCCCTCTGTTTGAAGGAACTCCCTCAACTTTGGGCCTAGAGTGTATTGTAGAAGGGATGTGTAGAGCTGCCTCCTCCTCACATCTACCTGCACGACCTTAGTCTGTCTGCTCGGTTACCATAGAAACACATGGAGGCACATATATCTCTTATTTAACATTTTAAAGTTGTATTCTCAGTTATTGTGATAATGAATCGTACCGCATTTACTCGTATTGTCACCTATAAGGTATAGGACTGAATTAGTCAATATTCTGCAGCTGTTAGTGTTACATGTTTATATAGAAATTTGAAGTTTAAGCAGCTTGGCGGGTCCCCGAAGTGTAAATGTGGACTAGCCAAAACAACACAAAAATCCTCCAAAATTTTGCCCATAATAAGTCATATGATTTTTAAATTGGTTCGAAAAGAAGGTAACAAAAGTTTTGATTTTTAACCGATGTTAACTGAGAGTGCAGCTTTCTATATGGAGGCGCAGATTGTAAACCTGTGTGTGTGGGGGGGGGGGGGGGAGGGGGGGGGGCAGGAGTTGTGATCCATTTCCTGGTCGGCCATGGCGTTGTTTGGTAGTAATCCATGCACTGAATTGTGAGAACACTCCATAGGTGTTGTTGCAACTTATAAAAGCTAGCTTAACTTTATCCGTCTCTACAGAATTTGAAACAAGCTTGAATCGAAATTGATTGAACAATACTTTATTTGTCAAAGGGTTGCAAATGTGTGCGGAGTTGACATATTGGTAAAACAGGCTTCTGTCTGGATAATATCCAGTTCTTGTAGTCGTTACCATTAAATATTGACGTGTGCTAAACTAATAGAAAACTGACTACAAGAACCGAACCCAGTCTAGGCCCAACGCCTCTCAGATAATGGAATGTCAGTGATTGGACCCCTACTCCGCTAATAGTTTTCTGCCCCAGGAGTCGGCATCCTAATGAGGTTATAATGGTATATTGCGGTCCGAATGTGATTATAATGGCATTTTGCGGTTTGGAGCGAGAGGCTTGCCCTCACTTTGAAGGGACTCCCTCGACTTTGAGCCTAGACTTTACCCTTTAGATTTAACTTTTGTGATGTAGCTGCTGTGGATATTATAATATGGTTTGTATCAGCCTAATCTGGTAGTACTTACTCAGTAGTAGTAGCTACTTTATTCTAAATAGCTAATAACACAACAAGGAAAGACGATGTTACATTTTGCTGAATTCAGTTAGTAAAGCTTTGTTTACATTTTGGTTCTTCCTACCCCATGACTACCCCATGACTGATGGTTCTAGTCATTCCAACCTTTGAAGTTAGGAAGTGACCTAGTCTCTCTCTTCCCCTCTCCCTCCCCTCCCTCCCTCTCCTCCCCGATGTTAGCTCAGAACTCAGAGAGTAAATGGTTTTCCATGTTGTTACAGTTCTCAGATTGACTTGCCCGTGTTACTCCCTTCTGAGACCAGGTTTTATAATAAATAACAATCCACAGGAAGCTCCAGAAATGGCTCATCAACTTCTCCCTGAGTCCATTTAAGCCTGAAAGACGCACTTGTTATCTAGGATTCAATGTCTGCTGGAATAGATTTGACATGACTTGATGTCGGTGAGGGGTTGTTGTTGTGATTATTCACCTTGTAACATTCTTGTCTTGTCTGTTGGTTGAGTCGAGTTCAATCAATTATACTCCCGCGCCCCAAGGGAAGATTTTTAAAATATTTTATTGCCAATGATCTATTTTGGTGTGTGACTACCAGGATCGGCGTAGGAAACAAGAGGACTGAAGTGTGGGGGGGAGGGGGGGGGGGAGGGGGGGGGGGAGTGTGATTCCGATTCACCTCCTTTACCTAGAAAAATGTACCCCTCCTCGAAGGTTTTTGTTACTTTCCCTAGTCATTTTAATGATTTTTTTTTGACAAATTAAAGCAGGAAAACAAGTGTTTCTAACTAGAACACTTTTAAAGTGTACATTTCATGTTTAACACAACTACTGTAATGAAAAAGACAGAGTTTTTCAGTCCCTAGATGGTGGATTATAACAAAATAAATAAATAGAAATAAAAGAAGAAAAAATACCCTCCTCCCCCCACCCCCAACCTAGTTTTCAGCTAGATACATTGGAAACATACCTTTATTGTGTTGTTGGTCTGATGTAGGAAGCTGGGTGCATTGATGTTGTGTGGAGGAGGCTTGTGTTGGTCCCTGGATGGAGTTCAATGACGGGTTATGGGTGAAATCACCAGAAAATGCACAATTCACCTTCACCAATCCTCTCAAATAACCCACATTTAAGACGAAAACCAGGTTCAAAATACAGTTCAACATGACCTAACAGACTGTTTGAATCAAGGCAATACTAAATACTCAGATATACATAGTGTTGACGATTTCTCTGTCTAATTTAGCAGCATTTATAACTGTTGATCTGCCAATTGTATATATTCTGAAAATCTGACCTTTATACATCTAAGTGGATGTGTTCTGGGGCTTGGTGCAAGTTAAGCCCAGCCTGAGGCACCTTGATGCTATAAATCCCAGGTACTATCTCCCCCTCACTCACTGATAGATGAGGTGCACTTGCCTCAATCTGTGCAGCGCTGTGCTGCAAGTGGTTGCCACCCTTTGATGCTGTTTATTTACCTTTGGCTTGGAGTCGTAGACCTCACGATACAAACCCATTCTCACTAATTTGAAAGATAAGTCGGACGTAAGGATTAGTTTGGTTTATTTTTCATGTTTGGCCGAATTATTTTTGTAGGGAGGAGGAGTTGGACCTCCCGTGATTCAATATTAGGAGTAATCCCACAATTATATTAATCTAAATCCTGATTTAGAATTTTGTAAATATTTGCCAGTTTGGTTGGATGGAGATTCATCATATTATATCTTTAGTTGTGACTGGTCGTCACAGGGTCTTGCTGAATGATTGCTTCAGCTAAATATTATGAAAAAGAAAGAAAGAAAGTTAGCTGTTTAAAGGTCATACCCCAGATGTTCACCCTTGAACCAAACTTAGCTCCTACACAAAACCCCTAGTCAACCCTAATCTGGCTAGTCAACACCCGTACATTACATGGGAAGACCAGATCATACTTCCTTGATCTGAGGTGTACAACCTTCATTCATATTCTTGTGTAATATTAAATTTTGTGCTTTTCTGTTTTCTGTTTAATCTTGGCGAATAAAGAATATCAAATCAAATCAAAGTCAGGTCAGTCCCTTCCTGATGAGCCCCATTTAACTTGAGCTCTATATCTTGTGAACTTGTCGACACCCGATGTAAACAAACATGGCCGACTTTTCAACAATAATTACGAGGCTTGGAAAAGCTTTTACCTCTGCCTGGCCTCAAGTAACATAGTCTTTGTTTATATGGTGACATTAAACCTTCAGACCAAGTTACGCCCCTCATGAAACAGTCTAGACTGACAGGCCAATATATCCATCGATTCATGCTGATAGTGTGAATGAGTCACTGTCACATGTATATACCGGGCGATACAATCTCAGACCACAGTCCCGGCCCAAACCCGCAGATCAAATAAGAATGATATGTCAGTGATTAGACGCCTACGTCGCTAATCGGTTTCCTGGCCTAGGACTAGGCGTTCTAATGGGAATATAATGACATTTTGCGGTCTTAATGGAATTATTATTGTGGTTTGAGGCGAGAGGGTTCCCCTCCGTTTGAAGGGACTTTCATCTTTGGGCCTAGAGTGTATACAGCTGAGATGTACTTGTGCCGGCGTGTGATGAGTGAAGGGTTTAATGTGTGGATTAATGTTGCTATAAGCAGCAGTGGGAGGCAGGGAGGCATTGCTGTCATACCTGCTGCTGGCCTTTCTCCCTTGTACTGTATACACCAGTGTATTGGTCTTGTACACTTGTGTATTGGGAGTGTATTCATGGCCTGTACACTTGTGTATTGGAAGTGTATTGGTCTGTAGTACACGGGTGTATTGGGAGTGTATTGGTCTGTACAGCCAGCAGCATGGCTCACACTGCAGTTATAGGTTATAGACTCACTGTTGCCTGTAAGTGCCTGGAATTTGGAAAGGTAAATTCAATGCCTGGAAATAGGGCGGTATTTTGGTGGAAGGGCCTGGACAATCAGCTGCATATGGGCCTCACATGATCCTCTTAGAATCTATTGTAATTCATGGCCTGGACATGTTCGAAGACGTTCAGTTTCTTACTGTATACTTTCCCCTGACCCACCCGCTTATAGACTAGTGCAACATTATTAGTGTCTCATACCACTTGAGTGTCGCATAGTAAAAGTTAACAAATGATGATTAATTTCAAATTGATGAATATAAAACTCGTTCAATACACCATTGGCCTTTGGACAGCAATAACTTCAACTCCTTGTTACCGACATTAGGGTTCAAGCGGGTTGTGAAAAATCACATTAGGGGCATGGGAAACCACTGATATCACATTAGGGGCATGGGAAACCACTGATATCACATTAGGGGCATGGGAAACCACTGATATCACATTAGGGGCTTGGGAAACCACTGATCTGGGCCTTGACAAGTGTGGAATATATTGTGTGACCACAAGTGGGGAGGTGGACCTGTACTAGGTGTATATATGCCACAATATCTGTGTGAGGAGGATGATAGCGTCTGGCTCATAATAACCTGTAGACACCAGCAGTCAGAGGGAGGCCAGTGGCATTTGAAGAAAGAAGTTTGATGCTTAATAAAAAGGTGCCTTTGCTGGAGGCAGTATGTAGAGATCCGTCTTGTACTTGTACTTGCCTTCAGTATTTAACATTTGGGTCAGATTTTCAGAAAATGTACAATTCGCCGTCACCAATCCTCTCAAATAATCCACATTTAAGACAGAAATTAGTTTAAAAATGCAGTTTAACATAACAGAACTGATACTTTAAATCAATGCGACACCACATATACGCAGATATTACCGGTATTCATCATTTTTCAGCCCATTTTGGGAGAATTTCCTAAATGTGTAGAGCTGCCAATTGTACATTTTCTGAAAATCTGACCCATTTGCTGTTTGAAAGTCATACACCAGATGAACAGTCAACATATTGTGCACTGGTGAAGATTCTTGGTGGATTACCAATGTTGCTCCTCCCCCCCCCCTCCCCCCTCCCCCCGCTCTGGGGCTTTAGAAATGAACCCGGCGTGAAGGATTTTGCTAAATTGCAATGCGGATAAATTAAATTGTAAGCGTGTCTAGTATACGCTATATTTGTAGAGGTTCTAATTAATAGTCATATTTCAAAGGTATGTTATAGGAATCTTATTAGATAATTAATAATTTAAATGATGTGAATATTGGCCGGTATATATATGTATATGACTAATGATGACTATTTGTGTTTTACAGCTGCGGTTGAACAGCATCAAGAAGCTGTCCACCATTGCTCTGGCTCTTGGTGTCGAACGCACCAGGAAAGAACTTATTCCATTCCTCACAGGTAAGTACAATCACTCCTCCTTCTGTGATACTCCCACCCTTGATATAACCATCTTAAATGTGTTGATAAAGGCGTAAAGCAACCAATCTCACTCACTCCCTCACCCTCATGATACCATCCTTCAGTATTTGTACTTCCAAACATTGTTAAATCTCACCTCTTTTTATAAGCACATCTCGTCAAAATTAAAACAAAAAATCCTTCAAAATATGATGGGCTATATTTTGTCAAATTTTCAACAAATTAATTTTGTAACTCTTCCTTCTCTATTGTATGGTAATGGTATCATATCACGTCCATTCACTGACATGATCCCATGCTTAATACAATATTCAGGGCTCGGAAAAAAACCCACCAGCTTAACTTGCCCACATCATGTCACACTGATCTATCTATCTTGTTTCATTGTAAGTAGATATCACAACAGGGGTTTGAATAGGTGCCGTAGAAATTTTACTTGCCCGGAGACATTTAAAGCAAGTAAACATAGGTTTTGTCGAGCCCTGATATTATCATGTGGGGTTGGGTTTTGTGTTGTGTGTCTACCCCCTGCCTAGTGTTAGCCTCTACTGCATACTGCATAGGGGAGCAGCATAAGGAGGGTACATAGATGGAACATAGCAAGGGGGGAGTCTGTACACTTGTTATTGACCGAGGGAGCGCGGGAAGATAGAGGGCGTTAGCCCGAGATCTTCTGCGCTCCCGAGCTTTGTTCCATATTTATTACACTCCATTAATAAATAAAAAATATAATTAATTAAAAACAAGAATTTGGCTGTGACCAAGGAGAAAACGGTTTCCCCGACTTATTTCACAATAATTCCACGCGGGAAAATGGCTATTGTGCGTTGTCCAGGACTCTAGTTGTCATGGCGCGTTACCAACGTTGTAAAAATTAGAAGACATCACTACGTATATTATTGCGTCGTCGCCGGCATCGGCATCGATAGGCCTATACTTTCCCTATAAACTTCCCTAAGTTCCACCACTATTATCTTCCTTATTTGAATACAGATGTTGATAAAACTAAATGCATAGGGGTAGAAAAGCATGCTCTTTCAGAATTTCAACATATTGGCAATGTATTTCGAATAGAAACAGCGTTTTTTAGTACTTCGCGGGAGCGTAATTTCCCCGCGATGTGCCTGCCACAACCCAATAGGGTCAGGTTGTCAGAAAATGAACAATTGTCAGCTCTACACATCTAGTAAATCTTGCTAATTTACTATGAAAAATGACAAATACTAGCTATATCTGAGTATATTTGATGTAACAATAATTGGACGAATCTGCTTGGTTATGTTAAACTGCATTTTGAACCTGATTTCTTTCTCAAATCTGAGAGGAATTGTGCAGGCAGGTGGAGTGAATCCCATAGGTCTTCCCACTTGTCAAGCAGCAGGGGAAAGGCCAAAAATGATTGTTTAATGGTAATCGTTCAGTTTCCCTCATATCTTCCTTATTTAGAAACAAATGTTGATAAAATTAAATATATAGGGGTAGAAAAGCATGCTCTTTCGGAATCTCAACATCTTGGCAATGTATTTCGAGTAGAAATAGCGTTTTTTTTATCAATTTGCTGGAGCGTAAAATCACCGCGATGTGTCGGAAATTCAGGTGGCAATAGACTGAATTGTGCTTGTGTTGTGATTCTATTTATAGACAGCACGCGGACGTCGTTACAGCAGGCATGACGCAGGCAGAAAAGTGGAACCTATATAAGGTTTCCCAGTACGAGCGCCTTCGGCGCTCGTACCGCCTTCGGCGGGGGAAACCTTAAATAAAAGAAGTAATTTAAGTTTTTGGTGGACCTACTTGTTGTATGCGCCAAGGGTGACATAACTCACATGTTATGCACCACTTTGACCAAGTGTGACATACAATGCTGAAGGTATAGGAAGCAACATCACAGGGGTGTAATAAATGACTAGTATGTCCCTCTGGGGGCTGGTATGTGTAGCAGGGGCGAGACATTCCACACCCGCAGGGGAAATACACAGTCCCATCCAGGTATTATACTAGCTGAGCTTATATGTGCTCCTATTTCTAATAATTTATCAACCCTAAGGCCTTATCCATTCCAAAGTCCCTGAAAAGGGGCCAACAGGGTGCAAAACGTAACTTGGACGAATAGCTTCTACTTAAAAGAAATAAAACATCCAATATTGTTCTGTTTGGAATTGAAATAACCAAAATCAACCATGGGTCACACATGTATCAGTGAGTAGTGCCTGCCTGCCTGCCATCCCCCTAACATTTAACATCTTGTGTTTTAGTGGTAGATTAAATCCCACCTGCAGACGCCCGAGACATAGGTGGGGTAGAGATAAGACTTATCAGTGTGTGGCTGGCTGGTAACCACCCCCACCCGCCCCATATCTAACACATATCATGATGTCCCTCACCCTTTATACATAGATTTCACTGACGTCATGGCCCTGGCCATGTTTGGGGTCAAGTTAAATGCCTATGTATGCTGCGATACTTGAAAATACCGTTTTCTGGCTGTTTTAACCTTTACTAATTCGCGTTAGCGTTTTACTCTGGATTTAAGAGGAGAAGACATAGATATACTGACAAACGTGGCCCCCGACTGTTTGGGCCACTTTTTCGCCCCCTTTTCCCTTTTCCTGCTGTTCCTATTCTATTCCTTAACCTAGAGAAAAGTTTCGGACGTTTATCTATTGGCATAACATTTTAGTTTGTAACTGAGGACTATTTTCATTTTGTGTTTTCGGCACAAGGACTCACACCAAAGAAAGTGATCACGATCGTGATCACCCTGACTAAGACTTTAGCCCTTATCAGATCAGAGGCAGGCCCTGACTAAGAGGCACTGACTAAGAGGCAGGCAAGGCTAAGGCCAGGCTAAAGGCCCAGTGTTACCCCAGTGTAGCTTTACCCCAGTGCCACCCCAGTCAGTGTAATAAAAGTCTGACCACATGGTAATAAAAGTCAGGTGTCCACACAGAGTTGTTCTATCAACTTTTTTAATTTAAGGATGTACAAAAATAATTCTGGTGCAGAAGTATTCTAATGATCATAACAATACTTTTCGTCTTTCTTTCATAACTGTGTGATGTTTAGAACTGAAAATACATTTATATATACTTTCTAATGTGGTTTCCCAGAAATCAACCAGGGTTGGAAGGTGCCAGGTCAGATGAGTGCAAGGTCATTGCACTCATCTGACCTTGCACCCTCCATCCCCCCTCCTCCTCCTCCTCCATCCCTCCTCCTCCATCCCTCCCCCTTTCTGTCTCTTTCTTCTGTCTCTCTCTCCCTTCTTCTCTATCTCTATTTCCTGGGTATGATCATAAACTGCCTCCCTCTCAGCTCTCCCGCCCTTGATAACACTTCAAAGTGTTGATAAGGGCGTAAAGCAACCAATCTCACTCACTCACTCACTCACTCACTCACTCACTCACTCACCTCCTCCTCCATCCCTCCTCCTCCATCCCCCCTCCTCCTCCTCCTCCTCCTCCATCCCCCCTCCTCTTCCATCCCTCCTCCTCTTCCATCCCTCCTCCTCTTCCATCCCTCCTCCTCTCCCTCCTCCATCCCTCCTCCTCCTCCTCCATCCCTCCTCCTCAATCCCTCCTCCTCCATTCCTCCTCCTCCTCCATCCCTCCTCCTCTTCCATCCCTCCTCCTCCTCCTCCATCCCTCCTCCTCCCCCTCCTCCATCCCTCCTCCTCCCCCTCCTCCATCTCCTCCATCCCTCCTCCTCCTCCTCCTCCTCCATCCCTCCTCCTCCATCCCTCCTCTTCCATCCCCCTCCTCCTCCTCCATCCCTCCTCCTCTTCCATCCCTCCTCCTCCTCCTCCTCCATCCCTCCTCCTCTTCCATCCCTCCTCCTCCTCCATCCCTCCTCCTCCATCCCTCCTCCTCCTCCATCCCTCCTCCTCCATCCCTCCTCCTCCTCCTCCATCCCTCCTCCTCCATCCCTCCTCCTCCTCCTCCATCCCTCCTCTTCCATCCCTCCTCTTCCATCCCTCCTCCATCCCTCCTCCTCCTCCTCCATCCCTCCTCCTCCATCCCTCCTCTTCCATCCCCCTCCTCCTCCTCCTCCTCCATCCCTCCTCCTCCTCCTCCATCCCTCCTCCTCTTCCATCCCTCCTCCATCCCTCCTCCTCCTCCTCCTCCTCCTCCTCTTCCATCCCTCCTCCTCCATCCCTCCTCCTCCACTGCAAATGTCATTAAAATACCATTAGGACGGAATTTTTTTTTTCTTTTTTTTTTCATCTATCTTGTCTAGGCTCTTGCTCCGAACCGCAAAATGCCATTCAAATGCTCCAAACCGCAAATGTCATTAAAATCCCATTAGGACGGAATTTTTTTTTTTTCATTTTTTTTTTTCATCTACATTGTCTAGGGTCTTGCTCCCAACCGCAAAATGCCATTGAAATGCTCCTAACCGCAAATGTCATTAAAATCCCATTAGGACGGAATTTTTTTTTTTTATCATTTTTTTTTCATCTGTCAGGGTCTTGCTCCTAACCGCAAAATGCCATTGACTTTTTGATTGACAATTCTGATTTTTCGATTGACTATTTCGACTTTCCAATTGATTGTTCTGACTTCATGACTTTTCGATTGACTATTTCGAGTTTTTGATTGACTGTTTGTTCTGACTTAATGGTTGACTATTCTGACTTAATGATTGACTTTTTAATTGACTATTTCGACTTTATGATTGACTTTTCTGACTTTACGATTGACTATTTTGACTTTTCAATCGCCTATTTTGACTTTTCAATTCACTATTTCTGACTTTTTGTTTGACTATTTCGAATTAAAATGACTTTTTGATTGACTATTTTTTACTTTTCGATTGACTATTTTGACTTTTCAATTGACTATTTTGACTATTCTGACTTTCGATTTACATTTTTATTGACTTTTCTGATTGACTTTTGACTTTTCTGACTTTTTGATTGACTATTTCGACTTTCTGATTGACTTTTCTGACTTTCTGATTGACTTTTCTAACTTTCTGATTGACTTTGATTGACTATTCTGACTTAACGAATGACATTTCTGACTTTTTGATTGACTTTCTGATTGACTATTCTATATATGCCCCCATTTAAAAGGCCACAAGGATATATCATGAATGAAATCAAATATAACTTAATGTAATTGTACTTAGTTTCTTGACCAAGTAATAGAATAATACTTAGGATATATCATGAATGAAATCGAAATATAACTTAATGTAATTGTACTTAGTTTCATGTCCAAGTAATAGAATAATATTTAATTTTCACTGGTCAAATCAATAAGGCCACCAAAAATAGGTGTGTTTCCGATTACCCCCACCACCAACCCCCTACGTAGAGAAACATTCCCCTCCCTGCCTTTTTTTGGCCTAAATTGAAAACATCCCTCTTTACCAATGTATAAACACCCCACCTATTAGCTAACGCTGTGTTGGTAAAAAATCCAACACTCCATCAGCCTCATTCCTCTCTTGTTTTCATCTTCCTCAACAATATCTTCATGATAGGTTAGATAATCTGCCTTTAGTGTAGAATTACCCAAGTATCTACTCTTGTGAGTTTTATCAACTTTGTTTTGATACCCCCGCCATAGACGGCAAGCGTAGCAGTGACCCCAGACATGGTAGCCACTGTGATGCCCCAGCCTACTGGGTGACGTCATGTGAAATCTATGTATTCCCCTGTCATAGGCCCAGTATTTACTGCCATAGAGTAGTGAGTGCCCTCTACCGTTGTGTGGCGGGCAACATTAACATATTAGTCAATCTTTCCCCACCATTTACCCCAATGTATTACACCGTCTTTTGCCCCAAACCTGGTGAGCTTTTAGCTATTATCTGTTCCTCTCATTATTTGGCTCATCTGACCTCGGCCTTTTAGGGTGAAATTTCCAGTAAATCATGCATATTTCAGTTTCAAATTGAAACAGGTGCTCGCTTCACCGTGCTACCACTAAAGTGAGTCAAAGAACTCATACGTGACGTCATAGTATTATGACGCAACTGAACACTCATTACCGGTGATCTGATTGGACCTGGTGACGTCAAGGCTGCATGGTGACATTGTCAGTGTTCTGTCAATAAAACATTGTTGACATTCTTTTAGGTTATATTCTGACTCGATTATTTGTAATTAAATGAGTCAGTTTCAGAAACCCTCCCGAATAACCCAAATTTAATACAAAAACTGAGGCTCAAAACACAATTCAACATAACCAATTCTTGCTTGCAGATACCATCTACGATGAAGATGAAGTGCTTTTGGCCTTGGCTGAACAGTTGGGGAGTTTCGTTCCGCTGGTGGGAGGGCCTGAATACGTCTACTACTTACTGGTATGTATCTATTACTTACACACTGTGTGTTACTGCATGTCACATTACTGCTAGTGTTGGATGAACTAGGTATGGCGGAATATCATGATGGGGTAGAATAGGGCATTTGTATAGCCGCCATTTTGAATCTAGATTCGCATGGAATTATCATGGGAATAATGGTACAATATAAAGTTATAGAAAATGTTCTGCATGGACTATTTATCAATGCTCTAATGTCAATATCCATAAATTATACATGCTTCTATGACACAAGACTCCATCTTTCCCATCATGCATTCGGTTAACATAGATCATTTATACAAGCTATAATATTGTTGAAAATAATCTTGCAACTTTCGATAAAAATGTTGCCAATTATTCGTATGTCAGATTTCATCAGAATCCATCCCATGATGCACTGTTTCAGACATGCGCAGTGGCACATGCAACTCCCCTATTGGTAGCAGGGATTAGATGGAGTAGGGTGATAGGTATTGCTGAGTAAGCGGCAAGAGTTTGATGTGCTTTATCAACACTGAGCATCTAATGTTACAATTGTTCATGGGTTGCCATGCCTACATGTGTTTGGCGTATGTTTGGGAGGACTGCTAGATGCCACCCTGCGTGCCCAGTGCCCATTTATCACCATCAATAATGTGGCAATACTAAGAATAGTGAAACTAAACGAAAATTGTATCCATGAAGAAAATATTCTTTGAAAAAAATAGTTATATTTGCACTCAATATCGTGACAATGTTTTCATGAGATACAATCAGACAATATTGAAATAATCTTTTAAGATTTAACATATATGTGGACTGATATAAAGAGCGTAATGATAATGAAGTAATTGAGCTAATTAATAACAGGTGAGGTTGAGGTCCTTGTTCCCCAACCTGACAATACATGAAGCTCAATGCATGTATTGAATATTATAGCAAGTAACATAAGGTGTGTACAATATGATTCAGGAATATATAAATAAATACAATGAGTAAATAAGTATACACTTCATCATAAATTAGAGTAATATATAATATAAGAGATGGTCGAAGTCTGGAAGCTCTATCATTTACCAATAATAAGTTATAACATAATGAACTAATACAAGCAGAGAATAGCAGCAGTTCTTGATATGTAGCCCCCTGGTGGCGGCCGGAAATATCACAGAGGTTTCCCGGACTTTTCCTGGAGATTATTCCAGTGATTTCCCAGAGGTAATTCCGGAGATTATCCGGACATATTCCGGAGATTATCCGGACATATTCCAGAGATTATCCGGACATATTCCAGAGGTTTCCCAGAGCTTCATAGAGTCATCACACATTCGTTACAAGTGTACCGCTTCCAGCTCCCATAATTATCGATGTCACCAAAATAATTAAATTTTTACTTAAAATTCTCAGTAAGGTATGGTTGTATATGACTTTATATAAAGATGTATTTACTCGTGGGTAAAATCGCCAAAAAATGTACAATTATTCTTCACCAATCATCTCAAATAACCCAAAATCAGGTTCATATTTCAGTTCAACATAACCAAACAAATTTTTTAATCAAGGCAATGTCTCAGATATACCTAGTGTTGACCATTTTTCAGCCTAATTTAGCAGAATTTACTAAATGACATGTGTTCAGCTGCCAATTGGAACATTTTTCACTATAGATATGTTTTCTCATCTACCATCATTTCTCAAATCATCTGTCCATATTAACTTAAATTGAACCTCTTAAGTATAATGTAATCTATTTTAGTTTGTTAATATCATCATCATTTTTTATAAAATTATACAGCATTGTCCATAGAATGAAATGCAGACAACCTATAAAATCGCAAAATGTATGCGGCGGTTAGCTCTGCAAAATTTTCATGTTATTTCGTACGAAAATAAAACTGATTAAAAAAAAAAAAAAATTGTACATTTTTCTAAAAGCCCTTGTATGTTGTTGATAGCCGCCGCTAGAGAGCCTGGCCACGGTAGAGGAGACAGTGGTGAGAGACAAGGCAGTGGATTCTCTTCGAATCATCGCCGCACAGCACTCGCCGGAGGACCTGGAGACACAGTTTGTACCTCTCGTTAAACGCCTGTCAGGTGGAGACTGGTTCACCTCACGGACCTCCGCATGTGGTTTGTTCAGTGTCTGCTATTCTAGAGTAGCAAGCCAGGTCAAGGAAGACCTCCGGGGGTAAGTACCACCTCCTCCTCATACATTTGTGATATGTTTCAGAAAAATGAGTCATAAGTCGCAAAATTGATATTTTTCAAAGTGTTTTTTTTTACAAGATCACATTATTGGAATGCTCCGATTTTTGGAGAGTTTATCATTTATACCTATATCAATCGATGTATGAAATTTCAGGACAATCTATGTAATATATCCTTTAGTTTAAAGGTCCTCATATGGACTAAATTTAGTTACTTTACTGTTTATTCACCCCCAGAAATATTGGAAACTTTTTTTTCCAAAAACGAAAATATCAAACTTAAAATCTAGAAATACATATGAGATTATTAGACTGTTTACTATCATTGGAATCAGCTTGATCTCATCTTTTCAAATATAATGACATCTCAAAATCTATCTTTTGCGACTTATGACTCATTTTCCTGGAACACATCACATTTGTTGTAATATGTCAGTCCTTGATTGGATTTGAAAATGCTCAGGTTGTGACTGGGACACCTGGATGTTATCCACAAGTCTGGTCACTCATATTGTACTCCTTATGTATAACCCTCGAAAAATAAACTATTTTTCAATTCAATTAAAAAATAGTTTATTTGCCAAAATAAATTAATTATAACATATAGGAGGATAAGATGAGATGCTATGTACTCAAACTTTTCATTTTAAAAAATCAAAGTAACCGTAACAAATTTCGAATGTCCCTAACTTTCTTCCCTGATAGTAACCGTACAATTACCCTAGTAACCGTACAATGATTGTTGTGTTTCAGACAATTCCGTAACTTGTGCAGTGACGATACCCCGATGGTACGCCGCGCTGCCGCAGGCAAACTGGGAGAGTTTGCTAAGGTTGTAGAGATAGATTTCCTTAAGTCTGACCTTATCCCACTCTTCACAGCTCTAGCTTCAGATGAACAGGTCGGTACTACATTAATTAATCCTTCTGATGACAGTTGTAGACTAGTTTTTTTTGTTTTTTATTTAGAAATTTTATACAGGCAATCTTCCGTGAGATGATAAATGAACATAAACGGGCATGCACAGTGTACAGATAATATTATGAACGATGGATGTCATGAACACCTGTATGAGGATAATAGGCTCACGGGTGATAATTCAACTCAGAAAAACCATGGTTTTCCACCCACTTTAACAGATTAAGTTAAGTTACATGTATATGGAAACAAGTAATGTAGGAGAGTAAGGTATAATTCGGGAGAAAAATAAAATAAATACAAGCACATTCATCTGCAGAAAATAATGAAAATTTTATTATTTATTGAACAAATACTCTGAGGGGCGGGGGAATTACCCCATGGAACCTGGAACTGAGGGTTTTCCTTTCTAGAAATATTTCAGTAGTTTTGCCATGACCCAACTTTCGTCCATGTGAAGCTATTTCCACATATTCAGTACTGCAGTACTAGCCCTTACCAGTACCTATATAATATTTCTTATAAATATTAAATATTAAAAATGCGACGTTATTCACAAACAAGATACGATACGGTTACGTAATTGCGAATGTTTTCTGGCAGAAGCTCCCTATTGTTGAGATGAATATAACTCTAGGTCCAAACCGTCAGATCAGATAAGAATGGTATGTCAGCCTACTTCGCTAATCGGTCTCCTGGCCTAAGACTGCGTTTTAATAGGAATATAATGACATTTTGCGGTCTTAATGGAATTATAATAGCACTTTGCGGTTTGAGGCGAGAGGCTTTCCATTAGTTTGAAGGGACTCTTCCATCTTTGGACCTAGACTGATATTGTGATCTCACATTACCCACTCACTTCTGGGATGCTGTAGTAGCATAAATATGTACCAAATTTAAAGATGTATTGAATATATGTATGATTGTATTGCAGGACTCTGTTCGTCTACTGGCGGTGGAGGCTTGTGCTAACATAGCAGGACTGTTACCCATGGAAGACACGGAGACTCTAGTCATGCCAACCCTGCGTGTTGCTGTCAACGACAAATCCTGGAGAGTCCGCTACATGGTCGCCGACAAATTCACAGAAGTAGGTAGCACTTGAGTCTGTTAATAACACTCAACTCGTCCTTTTTTTCCATTTTCTCTCTTTTTTTCTTTCTTTTTTTTTATACAAAAACTTTTGTTCCATTTATTTATTTATTTTATAAGTTGATATGACACCAAAACCAGAGAATCAGCGATTTTTGTAAGGTGATTTGTATTTTGATGTACGACTCCAACGTTTCGGTACTAGGGTGTACCTTCATCAGGGAATTTTTGTTTGTTTATTTATTTTTTTACAAAAACTTTTATTGCATTAAGTAGACAATCAAAACAGTGTCCTGCTTGTACATCGAAGCATACATAGGACGCTATGATTCTATTTAAAAAAATCTTGGAAATAAAACTAGATCACAAGTATTAATTATTAGTGTTTGTATCGAGCGCTTATTCTCATATTTGTTTGCCTTCCAGCTCCAAAAAGCTGTTGGTCCAGAAATCACAAAGAACGATTTAGTGCCCTCTTTCCAAAGTTTGCTTAAAGACATAGAAGCCGAGGTCCGCGCTGCTTCAGCCCTCAAAGTCAAAGGTAACATTTTGTGCTTTGTTTTCATTTCCTTTTTAAAATTTGTGTTTTTTTAACGGGGATGAAAGTCTTCAGTATTTCTACTGAAATCTGTATTTTTGATAACTTGCGAAAATTATTGTATTTCCACAAATCCATCATTTTATTAGGCATAATTTTTAACTTAAAATGAATGAAAACAAAAATAGTTTCTTGAATTTTTAACATTGTTTGAAATATGGCGATGACCTTGTAGTATACTCAGTGACCTCTAAACTGTCACCTCTGGGGTAGAAGAAGTACTATGAAATATTTCTATGAGTAAATTGACATTAAATGACTTCTATCAAATCATCAGCGATTTTATTATATGTCCATTCGTCCTAAGAGGTGCGATACATGGGGTATAGAGGATACATTGTCTTAACATATTTTCCACTATTTCACCACAAGTTATAAAGGATCTATTTTCTGGTCTTAACACATTTATTCCACTATTTCACCACGAGTTATTCCACTATTTCACCACGAGTTATTCCACTATTTCACCACGAGTTATTCCACTATTTCACCACGGGTTATTCCACTATTTCACCACGAGTTATTATACTATTTCACCACGAGTTATTCCACCATTTCACCACGAGTTATTCCACCATTTCACCACGAGTTATTCCACCATTTCACCACGAGTTATTCCACTATTTCACCACGAGTTATTCCACTATTTCACCACGAGTTATTCCACTATTTCACCACGAGTTATTCCACTATTTCACCACGAGTTATTCCACTATTTCACCACGAGTTATTCCACTATTTCACCACGAGTTATAAAGACCCATTGTCTTGTCTCCATAGATTTTTGCCAGAACCTGTCACATGACTGTCAGGAGCAGGTGATCATGACGTGTATCCTGCCGTCAGTGAATGAGCTGGTGGCGGACGCTAACCAGCACGTCAAATCTGCCCTCGCTTCCGTCATCATGGGCATCTCACCCATCCTCGGCAAGGACAAGTAAGCCATTTCATTTATTTTTTATTTTTTTTTTATTTTTTATTTTTTTTAATATTATATAATGGAGGGAGTTTTTGAGTTTAAACATACATTTCCACACATAAAGGGTGGAAAAAATATAATTTGATTCAATAATACTCATCTTTAGATGCATCACAGAAATGATGCACCCATCGATCCCCAGGTATCATCACCTGGACACATGAGCACCTCTTGTGATGTCATAATGTCAACATCACCAGATCTCATCACATTTGAAAAGATGAGATCAAGCCGATTCCAATGATAGTAAACAGTCTAATAAAATAATAAGTATTTCTAAATTTTAAGTTTGAAAAAAAAAGTTTCCAATGTTTCTGAAACATGAAGGACATCTAATAACTATTTCTATATTTTGTGTTGTGATCATGAGACACAACACATACCTCCCAGCCTAAGAAAACTCTTTATCTTAACAATTGACTGATTCCTTAGAAATAGATAATCAACATTTATTTCACCTTTATTTACAAGAAGTGCTACAAATACAGGAGCATTAATTCCTTACTATTGCACCAACCTGGCCTTGTTTCATGTGTTAGATCTGTGTATGTGTAATGTACGACGTGGTTTTTATTTGGTCGAGTAGTATATTATCAATCTTGTTGAGGAAAAAAAACCCAAAAATACTTTGATTGCTTTATTGTACCATTATAGTACTTTTGTATGCTATGTATGTAGTAAATCGGAGGTTTGATATAATTATAAATGTCTGTAAAAATTGTTAAACTTGATGAAAATTTATTATCCTAGATGTTTCGACACGATTTTGATTGGATTCCTATGAAATTATCACTTGTGAAAATGGTTCCAATAAAATTTATTAAAAAAAAATATATATTTGACTGTAAGTTGTTGTTTACTAATGTGTGTATGACTAAATGTACTGCTACTTTTCCTTGCAGTACTATTGAGCACCTTCTCCCACTGTTCCTCATACAACTCAAGGACGAATGTCCAGAAGTCCGTCTAAATATCATCTCAAATCTGGACTGTGTTAATGAGGTAAGAAAGATGTTCAGCAAAACATCATAAGGGAAAACAATTGATATAACATATCGAGCAAAATGCTCACAATTTAAAATATGACACAATTCACACAAAAAGATACAGGTACGGTTACGTAATTGAGATAGGTTTGCTTGCTGAACCTCCCTATTTTAGTATTTGTGTCAGATTTTCAGAAAATGTACAATTCACCTTCACCAGTCCTCTCAAATAACCCCCATTTAAGACAGAAATGAGCTTCAAAATACAGTTTTAACATAACAAAACATACTTTAAATCAATGTAATACCACAAACACTCAGATATACCTGATATTCTTCATTTCTCAGCCAGATTTAGCAGAATTTACTGAATGTTAAGATCTGCGGATTTTACATTTTCTGAAAATCTGACCCATTTTCCCATATAATATGTAAAGATGTAAACATGGTATGTGTGTTGCAGGTTATTGGTATCCAGCAGCTCTCGCATTCCCTCCTGCCCGCCATTGTAGAGTTGGCTGAGGACACAAAATGGCGCGTGCGCCTGGCCATCATTGAGTACATGCCGCTCCTGGCGGGACAACTGGGCGTGGAATTCTTTGATGAGAAGCTCAACGCCCTGTGTATGACATGGCTCATAGATCACGGTGAGTTTGTTTTTTTTTTTTTTTTTTTTCAAAAATATGTATTCAGGTAAATCAAGCAGGAATACAGGTGTTTTTCATTGTGTCCTGGGAAAATTTCAATTAATTCTACAGAGGTACATGTGTTTTTTTTTGAAAAAAGGATATATTTAATATTTAAATAGCCTTACATACAATCTTCTACTTTTATCTGACTACATTTTCTCATACCTAATACCTGCTGAAGGACATGGTATTGTGTTGGGTAGCAGTAATAGTATTTCAAATCCAGTCGTCTCTCCAAACTTTACTATCACCCAACCAACAGGGGTTTCATCTAACATCTGGGATGAAATAATTGTAAATTGTTTTATTTAGTATTTTTATACAGCAAATCTTCTGTAAAACGACAGTCAAGATTATAAACTAGCATGTACAATGTACGATGAAGTTACAATAATCAATTGAAGGCATTTACATTGAGATATGGGCTCATGGGTGAAAATTCAGTTCAGAATAACCATGGTCTTCTGCCTACTGCTGTCTAGCTAGGCCTCACTCTGGAATAAATCCTTTCTAATTCTGAAAGATAATTTTATTTGTTGCTTTGTCCTGCTTTTCAGTGTATGCTATCCGTGATGCGGCGACGCAAAACCTGAAGAAGCTGGTTGAAAAGTTTGGAACAGACTGGGCCACAGGAACCATCATCCCCAAAGTAATACCGATGGCTCGAGACCCAAACTACCTCCACCGTATGACCTGTCTCTTCTGTATCAATGTAAGTTGGGCAGCTTGTACTTAGTGTCCTTCCCTAATACTTTGACCTTTCAGAGTATAAACTGTACAAGGGGAATAACAGTGAAACGTGTGTAAAGATATTCTGCAATATGGGTCCGATTTTCCGAAAATGTACAATGGGCTGCTGTACACATTTAGTAAATTCTGCTAAATTAGGCTGCAATTTGGTCAATACTAGGTAAATTCGAGTATATTCGGCCTTGTATTAATTCTGGCAATCTGTTTGGTTAGGTTGAACTTTATTTTTGTCTTGCAATTTTGGTCATTTGGGAGGATTGGTGAAGACGAATTTTTCATTTTCTGAAAATCTGATCCATAGAGGCGATGTAATAATTAAAGACTTGGCAGGGTCTCTGCGCGGCCTGGAAAAGCCTTGTATTTAGAAAAATGAACTCAAGGCCTTGAAAAGCCTGGATATAAATTATGCAATTATTAAATTATGTAATGATGATATAAATACAAAAAACCTGGGTATCTTATTTCCCAGCATTATATGTTTTAATGTGTAATATGATCATGTGGATATTTGTTATGTTTTAAATAAAGATAGAGGCATATTAACACATACATTATATACATATCAATGTTAAAATCTAACAATGTAAGGTTTGTGTTGTAGGTATTGTCTGAAGCCTGTGGGGGAAGTATCACAGGACGGTTGATGCTTCCGACCGTGCTGAGCATGGGAAATGACAGCGTCGCCAATGTTAGGTTTAATGTTGCCAAATCCCTGCAAAAAATAGGACCTATTCTAGATCAACCGTGAGTACTACTATCTTTATTCATTAATGGCTGTTTTATTTGTGGTCGTGTCTTATTGATGTATTCATTGTTGTTTTCGGCCATACTCGGAGAATATAGCCCACCTCATACGCGACACTATGCTGTTCTTGCTATAATATTTCACCAATTTTAAACACTTAAGTATTAGCTTTTTAATCTTTAAAATTCATAAAATAAACAACACTGATAAATCTGTGGAATTCATTAGAAATGAAACATTGATTTTTTTAATCTGTCCAGAACTCTCGAGAAACACGTCAAGCCCTGTTTAGAAAAACTCCGTCAGGATTCTGACGGAGATGTTCAGTACTTCGCCCAGGAAGCGTTAGAAGGTGAGACCCGCTTTATTTAATCGCCTCATTCTTACATCCATTTTTGTAGTAGACATATGAAGGAAAGATTCAAATTATTATTGTTGGAAATTACCTACGTTATGTGCATCAGGTTTTCCTGTGAGTGGGAACTAGATATGGAACGTTTTAAAGTAGGTTATTAGTGGGAGTAACTAGTTGTTGCAGCATGATGGGTTCTGTCCAGGAGTATGTCGATTCATACATTTCGATGGACTGGAATTCATATATTAGTGTCAGATTTTCAGAAAATGTACAATTGGCAGCTGTACACATTTAGTAAATTCTGCTAAATTAGGCTGCAATTTGGCCAATATTAGGTAAATTAGAGTATATTTGGCATTGCATTGATTCTAGCAATCTGATTGGTTAGGTTGAACTTTCTTTTTGTCTGAAATTTGGGTTATTTGAGAAGATTAGTGAAGACGAATTGTACATTTTCTGCTGACTTTATCCATTAGGGTTTATCCATAATGTATATATTGGGGTGGGGTTGATGATTGGGATAAAGTGATAATGATAGAACCAAGTTACTACGGACAGTATTATTGTTACAGCGAAGCTTGCTTTGTCTTACACTCAGACTGCCTCCTTACACCCGCATAGTTACTGCCTTGCCACACTAGAGTGCAGCACACCTCCCTCTCACAGTCCATTATTATATTTAATTAAAAAATATATTTGATTAAATATTAAACTTTAAATATAAACTTTTTTTTAATTGAAAGAAATGAAGGTACATCCTACCTTAGTACCGCTCTAAATTCCACGGAATAGTACATCTTGTTACTTGAAAATTTGTCTTGCAAAATGACGCTACTTCTTGACATAGTATCGAAGTGCGGGTTTCAGTAGAATCTTTATAAGATATCATGTTTGTGTCAGTTGCTGGACTCTAGAAGTTGTGTCTACCCTTCCTCGTCTTGTCGCATCATATTTTGTTTGTACCCATGCAGTGGCCCATCCTATGCTACGGAAAGGATCAAGTACCCCCACAAAGAGTACTTAGCTTGAGGTGTGTTACAATATTGCATGATTTGCTCCTGCTGCTGTGCCCTTGCTGTGTTTCCATAGTCAAGGATCTTTGCTGTGAGGAGAAAGGAATTAAATAATTAAGTCTTAATTTTCGTCCCTTTGAACTAAGGATTCCAAATTTATTGATGTTTTTTTTCATTATTCCCCAAATTTCTTAAGTAGAACTGAATCACTCTTGCATAAATATTTCAGCTGTTGATAATGTAGCTAAATTTTCTGCTTAGAATAAATCAAATCAAATATATTCAACTGGAAATATTGATTTTTCATTCACAAGTTTACATCTTTAGCATACTACAGATCTAATTTTCAAACATTCATCTGTCCTTTAAACAAAACCCTAGTGTTAGGAAATCTTTTGAGTTGCGACTGTTTGCGATGTCGCTTCCTCCTCCTCCACCCTGTGTACTCCTCCCATTATGTGACATCTGACTGCTGTGAGAGTGTCGTGCTAAGTTACTAATGACAACATGGTACTTGGCTGTGGTGAGACTATCATCGTTCATCTTCTCTCTCATCTCATACAATAATATTAAGTGATTGCAATTGATGAATAATAATTTAATCATTTATGGTGACTATCTGTGAACAAATTATTTGTGCGTGTGATATTACGTGATGTTCATGTATGCAGGAGAAAGATGCATACATGACATAATCCAGGACCTTCACCTCCTATTGTCCTTGTTACTAGCGTTACAAATGTTAATGCACCCTACCTCATTCTAAATTCTGTTGAAAATGTCAGTCGAAGTATTCCATTTCTTTCTTTTTGGAGCATTGATTAGTGAGGACTGGGCATGCTGGGGTTGACATCAAGTAGAAATTAGAACAGGAAATACGTTATTCAGAATTAGTTATTAATTGATTAGTTGATTTAGAAGTTATCTGAACTTGATGTTTGTTACTTTTGGTTTTGATTATTATGACTGGTTTATTTGATTGTGACTTGTTCATTTCATGTACTGTGACATTGACTAAAAAGTGTGACAGTATCCAACTGCATCAAACTTAACATGGTTCCCACTGAACGTTTTTATCTTAGCAGTGATCTCTTTCTTTGTTTAGGATGATGGAATCATGTATATTTCCCATGCCCATACAGGTTGTCACTTAGTCACAGAGGCACGGCCTGTTAGTCGACGACCCCCTCTTCCTGAAATGGGGCATTTCGACACCATTCGTAGAGCAGGGTACAAGACCCCCTCCTCATATCCTAGTTCTTCGATCCAAATCACCCTCAGTTCCGCTATTGCGTCTACACCAGTCACTACACGCCATATTTTCACCCCACAAACCTCCTATGTATTCTCAAATATTCCAGTAGTACGAGCCAGTATCGCTCCTTCTAACCACATTTCGATTGTAACTATTGTGACAAGTCAGAAGGGGCATGAGATAGTGCCTGGTTCAGTGTGCAGTAGCTCGCCAATATTGGAAAATGGTGCCATTGTCCACCGACCCAACATTGAGATAAAGGATGAAACCTCAGAAGGTAAACCACCTGATCGAATAGACACAGGTCAGAATGGAACCTTACCTCCTCCATCTGGGGACAAGGAGGCAGATGTTGCAGAGTGTGAAGGAGCCAAACCTGCCTCCTCCACAAGGAGACCACTGTCATGGACCACCCATGAACCTGTCAGGAGACAACCTGCCAAACCTGATTCTGAAAAGCCAGAAACAGATATAGTAAATGTGGCTATAGAGTATGAACCCTCTGCCAAACCTACTGACAAGTCTGTTAGTCCTGGTACAAACAATTCAATGGAGAACTCCAAACAAGAAGGCAACGCTAAGTTTACACCCACGGTTGATGTTGTGCACGCAGAAACCGTTGCCCCCAATACACTGGCTGAGTTGTCTCAGGCACAGAAAGAAATAAAAATCACCCAGCCAGTTATACATGGTCCTCCTGAACAATCCAAAGGAAATGATGTTAAGAATACTCCTGCTGAAGATAAGAGTGGAAATAAAGATCCTTTACCAAAACCTGAACAAGCTACTGAAAAAGAGAAAAGGGCTATTCCCAGAGAAGCTAACAAGGACATTTTAGAAAAGGATAGCCCCTCCAGTACAGTCTCTACAAAGTGTAAGATAAGCAACCAAAAGGAGCATGTGGAGGGCAAGCCTATGGAAAAAGCAACCCCATCTGCTGGATCAACCCCACAAAAAATGTTAGAGCAGAAGGATAAAAGAAGTCTGAATGATACTTTACCAAAACCCAATGCGATGGAAGAGAAAGTGAAGTTTGAGGTGGCTTCACCTAAGTCTTCTAAAGCAGTTGAAAAGAAAGCCCTGACCCCAGAAAAACCTTATGTGGTTGACGCTTCGGAGAAGGAGAAAATGCCAACTCCTTCAAAGTTGGAAGCCAAGCCAGATATGCCTGCTGAATCAGCTGGTGTAAGGAAAGTCCAGGAAATAACTGTAAAGAAGGCAGATCAGCCTGTTCATGCGATGGAAAAGCCAGAATCAACTACTGGAAAAGAGCCCACGAAAGTTACTGGTGGCAAGGACCTAGAATCTAAAACCCCAGAGACTGCAAAGCTAAAAGAAGCCAAAGCTTTTAATCAAGATGAAGTAGTGAGTCAGCACAGTGGCCTAGAAAAGAAAAAGCAATCACAGCCTTCTGTCAAAGAGACTGGAAACAAAAAACAAGTTAGTTCAGCGCCCGAGAAGAAGGAGCATGTACCTGTGAAGGAACCTACAAAACTAAAAGAAGTAAGTCCCACCCCTTTAAAGCAATCTGTCATAGAACCTGAGAAGAAGGAAGTCAGTCAAAGAGGAAAGACCAACCAGGGACTTCCTGCTGTTAATGATAATGAAAAGTCAAAGGATACTACTCAGCCACCTCCAGAGAAAAAGAAGGTGTGGAAGCCTCCTCCCAAAGAAGAGGAAAAGCCAAAAGATGCCGCTAAGAAAAAAGTTTGGCAACCGCCACCTAAAGAGCCGGAAAAAGAAATTTCTTCAGCAACTGGCAAGAAGAAAGGATGGCAACCGCCACCCAAGGAACCAGAAAAACCCAAAGAGCAAGAAATATCATCAGAAAAGAAGAAAGAACCTCAACCTCCAACCAAGGAACCAGAGAAGCCCAAGGAGAAAGAAACACCCCCGTCAGAAAAGAAGAAAGGATGGCAACCGCCAGTCAAGGAACCAGAAAAACCTAAGGATCAAGAAATGTCATCAGCAAAGAAGAAAGAACCTCAACTGCCAACCAAGGAACTGGAGAAAACCAAGGAAGTAACCGCCCCATCAGAGAAGAAGAAAGGATGGCAACCGCCAGTCAAGGAACCTGAGAAACCCAAGGAGCTAGAAATGCCATCAGCAAATACAAAAGGATCTCAACAGCTAACGAAGGAACCCGAGAAGCCCAAGGAGAAAGAAACAGCCACATTAGAAAAGAAGAAAGGATGGCAACCGCCAGCCAAGGAACCAGAAAAACCCAAGGAGCAAGAAATGTCATCAGAAAAGAAGAAAGGATCTCAACAGGCAACCAAAGAACCTGAGAAACCCAAGGAAGTAACGGCCCCATCAGAGAAGAAGAAAGGATGGCAACCACGCACCAAGGAACCTGAGAAACCCAAAGTGAAAGAAACAGCCCCATTAGAAAAGAAAGAATCTCAACAGCCAACCAAGGATCTAGAAAAACCCAAGGAAGAAAAGAAGAAAGGATGGCAACTGCCAACCAAGGAACCTGAGAAACCCAAGGTGAAAGAAACAGCCCCATTAGAAAAGAAGAAAGAATCTCAACTGCCAACCAAGGAACCTGAGAAACCCAAGGAAGTAATGGCGCCATCAGAGAAGAAGAAAGGATGGCAACCGCAAGCCAAGGAACCAGAAAAACCCAAGGAGGAAAAGAAGAAAGGATGGCAACCGCCCACCAAGGAACCAGAGAAACCCAAGGAGAAAGTAACAGCCCCATTAGAAAAGAAAGAATCTCAACAGCTAACCAAGGAACCAGAGAAACCCAAGGAGAAAGTAACAGCCCCATCAGAAAAGAAAGAATCTCAACAGCCAACCAAGGATCTAGAAAAACCCAAGGAAGAAAAGAAGAAAGGATGGCAACCGCCAGCCAAGGAACCTGAGAAACCCAAGGTGAAAGAAACAGCCCCATTAGAAAAGAAAGAATCTCAACCGCCAGCCAAGGAACCTGAGAAACCCAAAGAGCAAGAAACTCCAGCAAGGAAGAAAGGGTGGCAACCACCCTCAAAAGAACCAGAAAAGAAAGGCTTGCAAGGACCTGCTAAAGAACCTGAAGCTCCTAAAGAAGAAAAAACTGTGCTCAAGAAGAAAGTGTGGCAAGCACCCCCTAAAGAAACGGAAAAGCCAACTGAACGAGGACCATCTGTTGAAAAGAAAAAGGTTTGGCAACCACCTCAACCTAAGGAAACCAAGGAATTAGAGGCAGGAAAGTCTGAAAAAGTCTCAAAGTGGAAGCCTTGGCAGCCTCCATCCAAAGATAAGGAACCTTCCCAAAGCAAGCCAAGTGAGAGTCCAAAACCTCTCCAAACCCCTAGTGATAAAGAAATAGAAGCTCCTAAGAAAAAGGAACCGGTAACTAAGGAGTTGGAGAAACCAAACAAATTAGAAACCATCGAGAAGAGAAAAGGCTGGCAACCGCCTAACAAGGAATCTGTAGTCAAGAAAGACACAGCCCAAACACCACCCAGTCTATTAGCAACAGACAAAGGCAAGGAAGAAGGTACAGCAAAGAAACAAGAGTCTGAAAAGAAACCAGAGCCAACAAAAAAGAAAGGGTGGCAGCCACCTCAGAAGAAAGAGGAACCCTCTGCACCCTGCAGCAAAGATGAACCACCGCCAGCAGACACTGATGCCAAGAAGAGATGGCAGCCTGGCAAATTGGACCTGTCTAAGCGAAGTCTCTACACTGAGCAGCCGGCCGGTCCCAAGAAGAAGGGCTGGCAGCCACCAGCTCCTGTAGAACCAGCAGCCAAACCAGAGGAGGTTCCTAAGAAAAAGAGAGTGTGGACGCCGCCACCAGTGAAGGACCCCTCCATGATGCCGCCCCAAGACCCTGGTTGGACTCCACCTAAGCCTGACAAAGAACCACAAAAGAAAGCCTGGAAAGCACCCGGCCAGAAACAAGACTCGCACACACAGTCCAAGGTGGAGCCTAGCATAGCCAAACAAGAACCTGATACCTCCAAAAAGAAAGCACTTGAACCAAGTGCTGAAGCTACAATTTCCAAGAAAGATGTCCAAACTCCAGCCAAGGATGTTGAACCTCCTGCTAAGAAAGGTTGGCAGCCACCTTCTAAGAGTAAAGTTAAACCCGAGTCCAAGGGCAATGCACTAGTTAAAAAAACAACACAAACCCCATCTGAGGCCAAGCCTGAGGTAAACTCTGCAGTCGACATTCCTAAGAAAAAAGGATGGCAACCACCAGCCAAGAAAGAGGAGAAGAAAGAAGATCAGAAGAAGAGGACATGGCAACCCCCAGCCAAAAAGGTGGAAGAGAAGGTAGAAGAGAAACCAGCAGCTGAGCCAGAGGCTAAAAAAGCAGTAATAAAACCTGCCCTAACAAAACCTGAAGCAGCAGGAGGGCAACAAGTAGAAAACAAATCTACACCAAACAATAAAGCTGTATCCAATTCAGAAAGCCCAAAGAAGAGATGGCAACCGCCTCAGAAAAAGGAGGAGCCTCTTCCCACGAGTGATAAACCTGTGAAAAAAGGCTGGCAACCGCCTTCCAAAACAAAAGAGGAAGCCAAGGAAAGTCAACAGAAAGAGCAGAAAGCAAGTGCAGCCCCTAAACCTGAGGAAACAACTGGCAAACGAGGCTGGCAACCGCCCAGCAGCAGCAAGACCTCAACCTCCAGCACAGAGACCAGCAACACCTCAAGTCTGACCAGGAAGAAATGGCAACCGCCTTCCAAACCGGCAGAAGCTGCTGCGCCTTCCAAACCGGCAGAAGCTGCTGCTGCTGCTGCACTGAAGACTGACTCTGTCACAAAGAAAGACTCTGATAATAAGAAAGATAGCAGTAGTAGTAGGAGTGGGGGTGGAAAAATGGCTGCTACTGGTGTAGGTGGAGCAGGGACAGCGGGGGGTGAGACAGCGCGAGGCGGGTCACTGGTGAGGGATAGGCTGCGGGGTGAGTTTTAACTAGTGCACAGCTGCGGGCATGGAGAGATGTGAAGAAGCACGGCCTGCTCTCCTCCCCTCCTTTTGCTCATGTCATGTTGACAAGGCTGAAGTGACGACATCATGCTACCAATTCCTTGTTTGGCATCATGGACACTGCCGGCCCTTAGTAGTTTGGTCTGAACGATTTACTTTAATCATTATTCTTAATACAATAATCATAATCTAAAACAGAACAGAGAAGTAACTGCCCTAAATTCTAGCATGTTTTTTATTTGTAAACCAAAGATTCGCGGAATCTTGTGGTAATGCATCAAGACATTCCTCCTTCAGTGTAGTGAGCTGTTCTCCCTTTGTTGCAATAAACGGTAAAACACTTTGGTAGGGCCCTAACTCAACATAGTGAGGAGGACAACATGTAGTCGTCATGCTGCAGCTAGGTAAACCTAGTGGAAGCAAACATAGTTGATGAGGCAGTCACTGCTGCCCCCCAGAGTTGCACCGCGGCCTTGTCTCTGCCAGTGGCCAGGCCAGCTTCCCGCATCATGGCTGTATGATGAGGGCTGCTAGAAGTATCTGTCCCTGTAACCTGACCATTATATCATGAGCATAGGCTCACATTACTACCCACACCACACACCACTAGCAGCAGCAGCAGCAGGCAAATCTACATTTTACTATTTAAATTTATTTATTTTAAAACTCAGTCTCAATCATCTACATATTTTATTATGATTTATTTATTTTTCCAAATTGATATTGCATTCTCTAAGTACTGAAATAGCTCCCCACCCATACAGTACACCTACATGGTACTACTACTACTCCACCACCGGCGCCAGGGTGGCAATGTGTGCATGAGACTACAGCAGGTGGCAGCAGCTGTGGTGTGTCGTGTAGAGTAAGGTAGAGTTCCACCGGACAGCTTCTTACGTTCATGATCGCTTTTGTTTATGCTCATTTTGATCCGGTATCTCAAAAGAAGCCTACGCTCAAAGAAATTGACCGAAGGGAAATGTATTGGCTATGTTCATTTTCTTTTTTAGCGGCCACTTCTGAGTGTAATTCCCTTTTCCTTTTTCCTTTTTCCCTTTTCCTTTTTTTTACACTCAAAATGAAACATACGGGAAGCCTAATGCAGTGCCATTGCCCCGCTCTGTTCACACTATTGTTACACTCATTAAAAAAGCATAAGACATTTGGCTCAAATCAAACATGTTTCAGTTGAGCCGGAACAGGTCTGAGCCATAAATGAACGTAAACTACCACGCTTCTCTTGGGTTCTGTTTAGGCTCAAACCTCAGCTCCTGAGCATAAATAAAACCGTTGGTGAAAAACCGTCCAGTGGAACTCTACCTTAATAAGTGATGCTGTCGTCGTTCAGGCCTCAACTCTGCTGGCTGGCCGGCAAGGCCAACAAGTGATCCTCCTCCTCCCTCCGCCACTACTACTAGCACTACACCACCCTGCGCCTCATGGTCACCTACTCCGCCCCCAGCTCCTACTGCACCACCAGTCTATGGTTAGAACCACTACTGCACCACAGGCACAAATGGCTCAAAATCTTTTTATGAACAAAAGCATTTGAAACAAAATCTGTTCATTGGTGTCTTTTTTCTGAGATTTGTTTTTTCACAAATTTTCTTAACAAAAAGCTTACAGTACACGATTTAATCTTCATCGAGATGGAACAAATTAAACTGCAAATGATAAGCCGAGCCTGGATTACAGTAACTCATCGTTTTGGCCTACAATATTGTCACAAAAATTATCCTCCGTGTATTCATTGGACCTATTTTTTCTTCTCGAAATGAGAAAAATCACGTGAAAAGTTCGGGAAATAATTATAAAATTATTTTTTTGAAAAATATCTGTTTCAAGAAAGTCCTCAAACTAGAATTACACATTCACACATTTTGCTTGTTGCCATAATAAGGTAGACTGGAGGACCTGGGGGCGGAGCCATATACTACTACTACTACTAGGACGTTGACTTTTGACTACCAATATTTGGTGTATTTGTATTAGTTGTGCATTGAAAGCGCCACTGACTAACCTTGACTAGATCCATCCTTACCAGTTCTTGTTATCTAGCAACAACATGGAGGAGAACCCGCCTAAAGGTGTTACGTTGGGAGAGTTGCCACTGGAAACAAGTTAATTGCCTCTGCACGCTGTTCATCGTTTTTAAAACTTCGTTTTTTACAATTTTTCTCTGTCCCTAGGTTTCACTTTGGTTAGCGTTTTTGACCTCTAGGTGTGACCTGATATTGACCTTTGACCTCCTGCCTGGAGTTGTGTTGTAACTGAGGCATCTTGATAATCCTTTGATTGATTGATAGACATTTGACAAGTGATAATTTATTGTAGAGAGTGTATGCCAACCCAAAAGCCACAAAGTAGTCATAAGTTGTAAAGGCGGGGTTTAATATCAGTCATTAGCTCCTGGCATTATCTTCACTATTTCACTTTATAAGTTGATTAGTAAAGGGTGGTCTCCACTGGCCGCGGTGAGCTCTGCGGTAGGCCTTGTGATGGTGCTGTGATCGTGAGAAGTGTGATTCTGAATTCCTCTCCACCTACAGAACCAGCACAAACCATCACAAGGCTTACCACAGAGTTTACTGCAGACAGTGAAGACCAGCCTTAATTCAAACTCCATTACATATATTCTGACTGGGAGAGACAATAAAGTTTCAAAATTGAGGGGTTTTCCCTGATCGGATTATCCTAGTCGATATCTTACATGTAACGCTGTGTAGCTATGGTTCAATAGCCTGTAAGCTTTCCCATCGGATTATCATTCCTTTGTACCCTTCTTAAGTAACAGGGTCTCTGCGGGGCCTCAATTTAGAAAAATGAATTCAAGGCCTGGAAAATGGCATTTTGAATGAAGGGCCTAGAAAATCATTTGAAGGGCCTTGAATTCTGTTGGAATCTATTAAATGGCCTGGAAATTTTCGAAGATTCTCAGTAAATGACTCGCATAGTAAAAGTTGAAAAACGGTTATTGATATAAAATATGAATATAAAACTGATAAATACATCATTGGCCTATGAACTACAATAACAGGCCTAGAAAAGCCTTGAGTTTTGTCTGACCATGAGCGTGGAGACCCTTAGTATTAAATCATCAACCTCTCTTCCCATGACCTGGGAGCTATCTGATTGATCATGATTGAGTATAAGTGATGTGTTTCAGGAAAATGAGTCATAAGTCGCAAAAAATAGATTTTGAGATACCATCATATTTGAAAAGATGAGATCAAGCCGATTCCAATGATAGTAAACAGTCTAATAAAATAATAAGTATTTCTAGATTTTAAGATTGATATTTTCGTTTTTGAAAAAAAAAGTTTCCAATATTTCTAGGGGTCACTAAACAGTAAAGTAACTAAATGTAGTCCATATGAGGACCTTTAAAACGAAAGGCTATATTACATAGATTGTCCTGAGATTTGATACATCGATTGACATAACTACAAGTGACAAACTCTCCAAGAATCAGAACATTCCAAAAATGGGATCTTGTGAAAAAAACACTTTGAAAAATATCAATTTTGCGACTTATGACTCATTTTCCTGAAACACATCACAAATTTATTAAGTGATTTGTGCTTAGTTTAAGACCTTTCTATCCCAGGTTGTGGTTTGTGGGCTGAGCTACTACTGTGAGTGTGAGAATGGGTAGGAGACGAGGTCCCTTCTCTCTAAGACTTATTCTACACAATGTGACACGCACAATATTATATATAAAAGACAATTTACCTTTTCTTGCAAGTCATCTTCAGAAACTTGAACTTACACATGCCTTCTTCTCTCTTTCAGCCCTGAAATTAGTTTGAGAAATTCCCGTTTTGAATATTAACAGGTAGGTTTATTTCCCTATTGTTTTGGTAGCTTTAAGGGTGGTCTCCACTGGCTGCGATAAGCTCTGCGGTAAGCCTTGCGATGGTGTTGTGTTGTTGTGGAGTGGCGAGGTCCTGCCTACATCGTTCACTGACAATGTAGGCAAGGATCTCGTCATTCCTCTCCACCTACAGAACCAGCACAAACCATCGCAAGGCTTACCGCAGAGCTTATCGCAACCAGTGGAGACCACCCTTAACTGAAGTTTATATAACTTAATGACTGCGAATTTTACTGATAGGCCGCGGTTTGGGGTGCTAGTTTTCGGTATTTGTACTGAAATTTTATAATTTTGTAAATTTCCGAAGACTCGAATCTCCCCCCAAATTTCACCATTCACTATCGAATTCTGTCATCATTTCAAAAAATTATACTTCTCGAGATCTAATTTGTTTTTGTCGTCAAAATGTTGTTTTTTTTCTTTTAAGAATCTACTCCAATCATGTGTAAATCATGACTGATTTTGTTGTGGTAAAGAGTTTTATTGACAAAATTCTACATTAATTTTCACCCTAATTATACATGGAGATACTATTATAATGTGGTAAGTTAATAGTGTGTATTTGTTTTTGCAGACCAGAAGGTGATGTGCTTTGACTGGATACAGTGCTGTGAATGTAACCTTGTACACATGGACCTTTATGTTAGGATCACACACACACACACACACACACACTCACACGCTACCTGCGTCTCCTCACCCTGGAGGAGGCTATAAATAGAAGGGTGACGTTGGCCCCGGACCACTACCAGGGGTGGGGGTGTTGGTAGGCTATCGTATGGGTGTGTATCATGATGATGGAAACGTCGAAAAACGATGATGTGAACGGACAATTAAACTATTATTATTATTATTGTTAATTAGCAGGGCAGACATTATTACATTTGTGATTACACGTGTTTGCGTAGGGCGACATTATGACTGGGATGATGAGTAATAATGATATACAATGCGGACCATATAGTACTGAGCCTCTCCTCCATTTTATTGTATATGGGTCAAATCGGCAGAAAATGTACAATTTGTCTTCTTCACCAATCCTCTCAAATAATCATAATTTAAGTTAAAAAATTTAAATATACAGTTCAACATGACCAAACAGATTGGTTGAATCAAGGCAATACCAAATATACTCAGATATATCTAGGATTGACAATTTCTCGGTCTAATTTAGCAGAATTGGCTTAAATATGTAGATCTGCTGATTGTACATTTGCTGAAGATCTGACCCATTATAAGTATTGCATGGTTGCACCCCAGTGGGATGATACCACGGGGTACAAGCAGGCAATACACGGCTCGACACACTGCACCTTTTCCTTATTGAGACAATACATTGCTTAGTCCATATGGAGCCAAATGATAGCATTGGTTTAAGCGCTATCTATCTATCTATCTATCTACCTGTTCTACCTGTTCTAGTGACCCTCAACACCTCCTCACACACCTTCCCATGTTGTGTCATCATTTAAGATTCTACCTTCACTTTTAGTTCCCGCAAAACGAACTGATTACTACCGTTAATTAACTTTATCTTGTTACTGTAATTAATTAATTGATTAATTAAGGATCCGCTAGCTTGAGGCTTGGCTTCTTATCTTAAGATGTTAAACTTACGTCTGACTAGGAAGGGGTGAGGGAGTTAACCCCTTGTGAGACTAGGAAGGGGTGGCTAGTTTACCCCTTGTGAGACTAGGAAGGGGTGAGGGAGTTTACCCCTTGGCTTGTCTTATTGGTCTCTGTTACATTACATATCCATGTTGTGGCCCGGGGAAGCACATGTGTAGGGTTTTATACACAACATTAGAATGAATCATCGTGGCTATATGCCCCCCTTGCTGTATTATCCCTTCTCCTCTACCTATTCTACTTACAGGCCCCTGTTTTTATCAGGAGGGGGAAGAAGAAATGTGACCAAAATTAGGTTTATTCAAATAAATTTTATGTCTCAAATTAAAGAGTTTTGTTTGTTGGTTAATGGTAAGATGAAAGGTGGTGCCTTTACTGGGCTGACCTCTGTGGGGGGGGGGGGGGGGGGGTCCATCTTGTATTTATTCTCTACCACACACTGCGTTTCTCCATCTCTCCACTAGGGGGCAGGGCTGTCTGTATTCCAACTACAGGGGGAAACAGTCTTATCAATGGTTTTTTGAAAATTTGAGAAAACATTTCTCCAAATTTTCAAAAGAAAAATGAAGCTTTGAGGTTGGATGGGTATATTTTTTTCCCCTGTCAGAAATATGTGTGATTTTCAGTACTTTTGCTACAACCTCTATCTACTGTCATCCCCGACTCCTACTCTTAACTAGTGACAGAGGCCCGTATCCACAGAGGGTGGCCTGGGTCGGGATATATGGGCCAAGTTTTTTGAAAATGTACAATTCGCTTTATTCACCAATTCTTACAAATAACTCAAATTTAATAGAAACATTAGCCTCAAAACACCGTTTATTATTAACATAGCAAAGCGATTAATTTAATCAATGCAATACCAAATATACCCAGATATTTATCATCATGTTTCAGCACAACTTGCTAAATCATGTGTTGATCTGCCAATTGTACATTTTCTGAAGATTTGATCCAATATGCGTGAAGCCATCCTAGTCTCTCTTAATTTATGATTGCTGCTCTCCTCCTTTCATCAGGAATTGAAGTCATTTTATTGTCAACGAGAAATTAATTTCCAGTTCAACATCATCCAGGTTTGTGTACTTGTGTCCCGTGTATCAGATAGGGTCTTTTTGTAAAGATGAAGAAATAAATATCTTATAAGTTAACCATAGTAACCTCTCGTTTGTGTCCTTATTATTTATTTTATTTATTGTATTAAAGGCCAATTACAAAATATTTATCAGAACAGTTGAAAAAACGTAGGTATCACTCTGTGATGTCTTCGTACGTTACTGGCATGCAGCCGAAACTGTTGGAGATCTTTTCAGTCTAGGCCCAAAGTTGAGAAAGTCACTTCCAGTGAAGGGAAAGCCTCTCGCCTCAAACCCCAAAAGTGCCATTATAGTTCCATTAAGACCACAAAATGTCATTATATTCCCATTAAAACGCCGAGTTCTAGGCAGGGATAATGATTAGCGAAGTAGGCTGACATACCATTCTTATTTGATCTGGGGGTTTGGACCTAGAGTGTATAATATAATACTTTATTATACCTCTGGGAGGGATGGTATGGTACGCCATAGGCTACAGCATTGGAAAACCGTATTACCCTCTGAGCGGTATTTACATATCATATTGCCCCCTGGCGGAATTTTTGTTGAAAAAATAGTCCCATGTTCGCTTCCTTATTTTCTTTATTTAAATAATTATTTTTGCGGAAAAAAGACTTGTAATACATGGTATGTAATGATATAATAATAATTATAATGATGACAACTGTAAAATTCCAAATTTATTGCGTATTTAAATAGAAAAATAGTCCCGAAAATGAGTGAGGTGGACCGGAAGTGAAGCTAAGTGAGAGGGTAAACAAAACAAGTGGCGAGGAGAGTTTGTTGTCTGACACTTATTTCCATCGAATTTTCACTATTTTTTTACAGAAAAACATCGAGGGAGGTATAATAAATACAAAATAGACTTCTGGCAGTGTGGGAGCTGGTTATCTCCCTTGGGCTACCTAATTTCGTCGGGTGCTACGCACCCTTACGAAATTAGTACGCCCGCGGGAGATCTCACACAGCCAGGAGTCAATTTTGTCTATGTATTTCAGGGTATATATCTGATCATCTGGGGGTTTGGACCTAGAGTGTATAATATAATACTGTATTTCAGGGTATATATCTGATCATCTGGGGGTTTGGACCTAGAGTGTATAATATAATACTGTATTTCAGGGTATATATCTGAACATCTGGGGGTTTGGACCTAGAGTGTATAATATAATACTGTATTTCAGGGTATATATCTGAACATCTGGGTGTTTGGACCTAGAGTGTATAATATAATACTGTATTTCAGGGTATATATCTGATCATCTGGGGGTTTGGACCTAGAGTGTATAATATAATACTGTATTTCAGGGTATATCTGTATCGCCTTAGAAACCTTGACAATAGTGAGGTTCTGCAAGTCTTACGTAAACGTATCCGTATCTCTGATAGACAAACATACGTTAAAAGGAAGAAAGAGGTTCAGCAAAACATGGCAGGGAAAACGTAACATAACATATCAAGAAAATCTCACAATATATTTTTTATACAAAAAAAAGTGAAGGTAGTTCACCAAAAAGATACACGGTTACGTAATTAGATATGTTTGCTTGCGGAACCTCCCTATTCCAGAATTTGTTGCACTTGGTAAACATCTTTAGCTAGACTCCGCTGGCCTGGAAAAGCCTTGAATTTGGACACATGAATTTAAGGCCTGGAAAATAGGCATTTTGGTCGAAGGGCCTGGAAAATTATTTTATTGGCTTGGATTTTGTTGGAATCTATTAAATGGCCTTGAATATATTCTGTTTCTCACTCCACTTCCCCCTGACTACCACCTCTCACACTTTACAGTAAATTTAGTACTTTACGGTAAATGACACAAAGTAAAAACGGTGATTGATATAAAATCTGAAGATAAAACTTGTTAAATACACCATTGGTCTATGATCAACAATAACTACAACCCCCAGGTCCCGTCATTAGGGCTTGGAAAAACACTGAAATAGGCCTTGAAAGGGCTTTCTTCTGCACTTGGTCATACGTCATTACAAGTGAAACTGATATTCTAAGGCCCTTAAAAGTCAATAAATTTGGTTTTGAATCGTTACAAATTGTCTCCATAAATGCCTTCATAAACATGAATATTTGCTCCCAAATATTTATTCAGCCTAAATGCACCAGAAAGCATCATTTAACGAGTTTAGTTTCAAAATTGTTTGGATGTTCATTTTATATTCTCCATGTCGCAAATCTTCGATTATTATTTAATACCAATAAAATATAACGCTGCCGCTGTATTTACTTCTATATCAAGAGTCCTTAAAATACGGTAAGTCATTATTTTGGGCTTTAAAAAGTCATTAAATTTCAGTCTGAAATCTGATAGTACATTTTTCCTCTTAACATCTGACACCTGTACATGCATTTTGCAAACTTCCAAAAGCGGTCAAATCATGTCCACATGTTTAATAGTGGTCGGACATGGTGGATATATAATATGCATGGGTGGCTCCACCTGGTGAGACGATGAGATGACAGGCGATGCAGCTGCTACAGGACCACCTCTATAGTACTCTTACCTACTTTCCAGCCAGATGCACCTTCAAAATGTATTTATAAGCAGATTTCGTCAACATTTCCAAAAGAAATCTGATCTTATTTCTTCATCAGAATGTGTGTCGTTAAATTAGTTAAAAATATATACCTTAGGGCCTACTGGCAATATTTTGGGCCTGTAACTAGGTGTGGAAGACATACTTGGATAACAATAGGCCTTATGCTGAGGGATCATATGACAAAATTCTCGATATTAGGATTGATCAGTCAAATTTATCTGATTGTACATTCTGAGGGTTACTTTCGATGAACGAGACATCACTTCAATATAAAAATTCGGACGGAGAAATAAAATTGTAAAAAAAAAAATAGATATATTTCAACCTAATTTAGCAGAATCTACTAACTGGAGCTTTCGAGTGTACAGCTTCTGACGCCCTGGAATAAATATAAATATGTTTTTGTACAAATATTTTATTCAGGTATAAAACAGATACACGCTCACAGTGAGTTTCATTGTGTCCTGGGGACCAAGTTTACAATAGTGAGGATTACATTTTGGATTGGTTTTAGATTTACATGTATATATATAGCTATTGGTTACCAATGTTAGATATGACATAAAGAGATATATGACATGTAGAGGTGATGGTAACAAACTTGTTCTAATTTCAATTCTCCAGTATAAGAAGTGGTGGATATAGTTTGGCGCTCCTTTCCTTTATTATACGCGCATGCTATATGAGAAGTGCTATAAGTGGGGTGCTATAAAAATAGTCATATAGGACGCGTCCTATATGAATGTAGTTGTCTAAAAATAGCTCTGTTTATATGCTTCGCGGAGTTTGGCTCTCCGCGAAGGATGTAAACAAATCCCCGCGATCGGTAATCCACCCGCGATTCTGGTACTATGATTAGAGAAATGCATAATAAAAATCCCATCATTAAATAGAGCATTAAATTCTCTATTGAATGATATAAGTTTTATTAAGGTAGCTCAAGAAATGGCTGCGATATAAACGTTTTAAGTCAACAATATAACTTGGCTAATAACGGGGCTGTCAGTGGGGCTGTCAGCGGGGCAGCGGGACTCTCTGAGACTTCTTTAATATTTTTTCAGTGATATCTGATAACATATGATGAAATTTTATGCACATATAATAAATATAGAATGGAACTCGCTGGCAATAATCGAAAATTTATATGACTTGATTCGTCCACATAAGCACTCTGCCTACAGCATCGTGCTTATGTGGACGAATCAAGTCCTATAAATTTTCGATTATTGCCGGCTCGTCCCATTCCCTCTATTTATAGGGGGGGGGGGCAGATGCTTAGATCATTTAAGTGTCATTAAACGTCACCTACTTGATATGTTTATTCAGGAAGAAACATTACATCATGGATGTTATTTTCAGTCAATCCCGAGGGATATTATTTACAACAATTGTTACATACAATAATCAGTTACTAGGTATTCAAGTCCAAGAAATACAATAATGACTTCCAGATATATTTAATCTAACTGAGAGGCCATATGGACCATACACAATACATGCACAAAACGTATAAATTACCGACAACAATAAGAGTTAGATAGGAATAAATAAAGAAAAGTCACCAATATTTGGCAATCAACACATCACAAATATAAAAATGATTCTTTTAAATATAGTTCGATGGAACATCACACCAACTTGTCAATAAAAATCAACCTTATGAAAACGGCTGTTGTCTTGTTTTAGTGTTCAATCAACTGATATATGAAATTTATTCTTTTAAATCTTGTTATCATCAAGTGTGAGACAATGGGGCGTGGCCTGGACAAGGGGGCGTGGCTTCCTCCTGTCAGTCAGCAATGATTGGCGGCTGGAGTAGGCGGGGCATGCTGGGAGACGCAGCACTACTTATGTTATCGTTTTTCTGTAAAATAAGATGAAAATGTGTTTATGAAGGCAACGACTGGGGCGAGTGTCTCACCCGGGGAGAAACAGAGGTCAGATAGCTTAGAGTCAGGGAAATGCATTCATGACTTCTTTTCTTCTGATTTTCCCATTTTATTGTGATTTTAGGAGCCATACATCTGAACATAATTCCTGATCTTCAAGTATGTTCCTTAACCTCAGGGAGTCGGGAGAAATTTAAAATTAATCTAATTTAATCTAATTATTCTCTAATCATATAATTATAGAGTCCAAAAAATGAAGAGCTTTTTTGCACAGACTCTAAGGGGGAATAGGAGAATTCAGTTGTAATACCGGAGTATTGAACTTTACGACACCCTTAGGTATGAATAAATAATATTTTGAATTGATATGGGCGTGAAAAGGTTATCAGCGAAGGGGCAGAATGAAATATTTTGTACAAAAGATGAAAAACAACTTGACATTAAATATGCATAAAATGTCAACCAACGAACCAAAGTTATTTTCATTGAATATATGAGGTAAGAAAACATTTGATTATATTGTCAACAATACAAAGAATGGCTCAATACATGAACTTTATCATCAACAAATTTACAATTTCTATCCGAAACCAGACCCCGATGTTTTCTAAGTAGCGTCATCAATAGAAGTATATAGCTGTGACAGTGAAACATTTGTGATGTGTTTCAGGAAAATGAGTCATAAGTCGCAAAATTGATATTTTTGAAAGCGTTTTTTTCTCAAGATCACATTATTGGAATGTTCTGATCTTTGGAGAGCATGTCCAATCTATGTGTCAAATTTCAGGACAATCTATGTAATATATCCTTTGGTTTTAAAGGTCCTCATATGGACTACTTTTAGTTACTTTACTGTTTAGTGACCCCTAGAAATATTGGAAACTTTTTTTTTCAAAAACGAAAATATCAAACTTAAAACCTAGAAATACTCCTTATTTTATCAGTGTGTTTACTATCATTGGAATCGGCTTAATCTCATCTTTTCAAATAAAATAGTATTGCAAGATCTATTTTTTGCGACTTATGACTCATTTTCCTGAAACACATCACATTTAGGCTTGGGCTTTGAGTTGTGTCCACATGCATGGCATACAAGGGTTTTATATACAACTTATAGGCCTACTTGGTGTACCACAAAAATAATCAGATTTTTTAATCAAATTCTCCTCATGTTGATGGGATTAAATCGTGTGGGAATACAATAATAATGAAATCATATTATCTTAAATTGTTCTATTGTCCGATGGTACTCTGTTTGGTAGGACATAAAAATACACATAACCAATGAAGGTGGTTGTTTTAGTGCGTTGCCATGGAAATCAAAAGACAAATCTGACAATTCAACGTACAATATTGATCATTAACTTCCTAGTACTTGTTAATACGATTAATACACAAATGGTTGAAATATTGGCGCTGTTGCTCTCACTATCTTTTCTAAAAAAAAAATAGATCAGGTTCAAACAACTTCTGTACACACTTCGATCCAATCCATCCAATCCTAAAATAATCACCGGATTGGGTGATATTTTGAGTATTTTTGTATTTAATATTTTTATTTTTATCTAGGGCTGCGTTGTTGGTCACATGTTAAGGTATTATTTGGGTTTGGCGCTACCAAGTAAAAACACGCCCATCATAATTGTGATGTGTTTCAGGGAAATGAGTCATAAGTCGCAAAATTGATATTTTTCAAAGTGTTTTTTTCACAAGATCACATCATTGGAATGTTCTGATTCTTGGAGAGTTTATCACTTGTAGTTATGTCAATCGATGTATCAAATTTCAGGACAATCTATGTAATACATCCTTTAGTTTTAAAGGTCCTCATATGGACTACATTTAGTTACTTTACTGTTTATTCACCCCCAGAAATATTGGAAACTTTTTTTTTCAAAAACGAAAATATCAAACTTAAAATCTAGAAATTCTCATTATTTCATTAGACTGTTTACTATCATTGGAATCAGCTTGACCTCATCTTTTCGAGTATAATGATATCTCAAAATCTATATTTTGCGACTTATGACTCATTTTCCTGAAACACAGCACAATAATTATTAGGAATTGTACTAAATATAGAATTAACTATTTCTTGACTTCTCTATGTATTAAAACATCACTATCTGTCTATGATAAAATGGTTGGAAACATAAATGAGTACCTGATAGCTCAACAAAGTCATCTGCAAAAAATAAACTTGAGACTGAAAAGTCAGACCTTGCTGAAGACTCTCGAGTTTAAGCCACACTTTCAACTAACAACGACCAAAAACTGAAGATTTTTTACTTTTCGTTCCCTTCTTTTCCTGCCCATCTAAACGTCACCCTCTTGTTCCTTCATAACAGACCGCATTAAAATTTATATTTCGGCGGCCCACCGATTCTTCTTTTTTTGCTGCGGAAATGTCACTTATTATTTCTCACTGCCTCTTGTATTCTTTTGACCAACCGAAATTGTTGTATACAATGTACATACAACATTACAGCAGTGGAATATTGATAAATGCAGTTCTACCTGAAGTAACAGGCGGAATTGAGTGAGATTGTATTTGTATCAAAACCGGCAAAAACCAAATACAGTGGAACCTCTCTATTAAGACCACCCTTGGGACTGAATAATAGCGATGTGGTCTCTTGAAAGGGCTCTAAATCTAATAAGAGGGAATAATTCGGGACTGGGAAATCTGGTCTTAATAAAGGGGTGGTCTCTATTATGTGGTGGTCTTTATGTGAGGTTCCACTGTATGTTAAAGCAGTCACTTGCAAATCTTAGGGAAATTCTACAGTCGGGAAAGAAGGATGAGGATAGGGGTTGCAAACAAAACCACGTTGTATGAAAATTCTAAATAAAACAAAACAAAAACTGAATGTAAACACTTCACTCTGGCAAGTATAATAATATTATAAAAAGCCCTCACTGCAGCAACATGCGCGTCACCTGGCGGGGTGATCTAGTACCAGTGGCGGATCCTAGAAGGCACTGCAACTATAAAGGTCCAGCAAAGATTAGAAGAATCACTTGCACGAACAATCAGAAGAAAAGGGGATTTGCATAGCCGCCATTTTGAATCTTAATGGAATTATGGGACAAATGGTACAGTATAAAATCTATAGAAAGATGCCATGTTCTGCATGGAATATTCATCAATGCTCTACTGTCAATAACCATGTGTTATGCATGTTTCCATAGCATAAGTCTCATTCTTTCCTATCATGCATTTGGTTTTCACAGCTCATTTGTAAAAGCGGTGAACATATTCTTGCAATTTTCGATGAAAATCTTGCCAAATATCAGTTTTCAATAGAATCTATCCGATGATGCAATGTAACAGACATGGGCAGTGGCACATGCAAATCCCCTATTGTCTTGAGCATCGTAAGAGCCAAGATCATCGTAAGAGCCAAGGTCTATCCTTGATAAAAACTGATTTGCAAAAAAGAATATAAATAAAAAAAAACCAAAAAGGTCGGGGAGGTCATCTGACACATACTCACTGATGTACACGTGCTTTTATATGTTAGATTTATAAGTATTTGATGTGGATAATGGCCAAATACAAATTCATTGTCAACTATTTTTTTTTTTTTTTTTTTTTTTTTTTACAAAAAATAGACTCACTTTGAGTCCTGTAGGCAGTGGCACCCCATACAGTTCACCGTTGCCCGCTTCGATGTGGGATTTGATGTTTACTGCGTACAGGACTCAAACAGAGTCAAATTGTGCATCCTGATTTGCTAATTTAGTAATTTGATACATCTGTAATGATAAAGATTTAGTGTAGTCCCATATCCAAACTATAATAATTTCTCTCATTATTCGTGACCTACTTTATTGCATAGCGTCCAATGATTACCACTTCACGCAGTTGAATTGGTGCTAAAATAATAGTAATAATAATAATGATAATAATATTTCAAATGGCCAAAATATGGGATTATAGGACTAGGACTTTTAAAATAAAGCCTGGACAGGTACCCACAGCATTGTGTACAAGCACAGATAATTTAACCCATGTTCAATGTATGATGAACTTGTCCAAGGTTTGTTTTGACTGAAAGGGTGACCTATACTCCGAATAGAACAACGGACTTTTCATGGCGTGGAACAACAACAGTGTAGAGGTAGAGAAGCTAAGCTATATGTGATGTGTTACAGGAAAATGAGTCACAAGTCACACAAATTGAATTTTGAGATATCATCATATTTGAAAGATGAGATCAAGCCGATTCTAATGGTAGTAAATATTAGGGCATGTAATAAGTACTTCTATATTTTCTTTTGGATTTGAAATCAAAGTTGCACTTATCTTTTCAAATATGATAATATCTCAAAATTCACTTTTCGTGACTTATGACTCATTTTCCGGTTATATATCACATTTTATATTCATAATAGGGAAGTTCCGCAAGTAAACCTGTCTCAATTCAGTAGCCGTAACCGTAGCTTTTGGGGGAATTAGGTCGCATTTTTATGTACAAAATATTAATTGTGATGAAATATTTTGCTTGATATGTTACGTTACATTTTCCCTGCCATGTTTTTCTGAATCTCTTTCTTCCTTTTAACGTATGTTTGTACATCAGGGATACAGATACATTTATGTTTACGTATAGGCCTAGGTGAAACTTGCTGAACCTCCCTAATGATGCGATCATATATAATATACCTACTTACATGTAGGAAGGCGAGCTGTCAAACGTCCTCCTGCCTTTCTGCTCCGCCAGTAGTTTGTGTTCATCCTCCAGGTGGCGTGTGTGTTGACAGACGAGGAAGTTGACAGGTGCGAGCATGACGGCCCCCACCACCGCCAGGATAAAGCTCCACCCTAGGGGCAGATTGGCAGAAAATGTACAATTCACCCTCACCAATCCTCTCAAATAAACAACATTTAAGACACAAATCAGGTTCAAAATACTATTCAACATAACCTAACAGATTGTTTGAATCTAGGCAATACTAAATATGCCCAGATATACTAAAACTACTTTATCTACAGGCAATGCACAATACAGTGGCATAAGCCGAAAACTTTCTTGATAACAATGATTAATTACTTATTGGTAGTGAGAAATGTGCCATTAACTGCGCCATACTTATCTATTATATGGGTCAGATGTTCAGAAAATGTACAATTCACCTTCACCAATCCTCTCAAATAACCCCCATTTCTGATGTGTTTTAAGAAAGTAGCAAAATTGATATTTTTCAAAGTGACTTTTTCGAAAGATTCCTTTATTGAAATTTTCTGATTTCTTAAAGGTCTAGCACACTTGGTCATATGAATCTATGTAACAAATTTCAGGACATTATATTAAATATATTCTTGAGTTTTGAAAGCCTTTATATGGATTATGCTTAGTTACTTTACTGGTAATTACCCATCCAGAAACATTGCAAACTTTATTTTTCAAAAACAAAAATATCAAACTTAAAATATATAAATACATAATTAAATGTCCCAGTGTTTACTATCATTGGAATCGGCTTGATCTCATCTTTTCAAATATAATGATATCTCAAAAATCGATTTTTTGCGACTTATGACTCATTTTCCTAAAAGTAAAACACATCACATTTAAGACAGAAATGAGCCACCAAATGCAGTTTAACATAACAGAACTGATACTTTAAATCAATTTGGCAGTGAATATACTCAGATATACCCGGTATTCATCATTTTTCAACCTAATTTAGCAGAATTTACTAAATGTGTAGAGCAGCCAACTGACAAATCTGACCCACCTAGCGTGTACTGTACCGGCCGTCCTGCCTGCTCAGGTAAAGTGGAGATGAAGGACAACCCGTAGGCAAAGGTAGGCAGCAGGTTTAGCAGGGCTGCAAGTTTACATTGAAATGAAACATTACAAATAATGAGAATGAGTAATAGCAACTTATAAATGCAAAGCTAACTAGTTGATTATGTGAAACTGATCCCTCAAATTGTATTGCTCAGGCAAGTCAAGATGAGAAATTATTTGAACCTGGTTAATTAGCATAGCTTATTGTTACTGTCAAGAACAGTATTTACTATAATTGTATTGTTTTATACCGTGCTGTATTATCCTCTAAATTTATATACTCTGTACTGAGTTAGGGTAGCGGCTGGGAGAGCTGGATTATTAATCTAGATGTCTGCCTACCTGTTTGTCGTTCTTTCGTTTGTTATATTTGCATTGTTTATTATTGTACTATGTGAATCTCGATAAATAAAGTAGTATCTTATCTTATCTTATCTTATCTTAAGTACAATATGATGCCTATTTCTTTTGTGATCTTTTGTTTTTCAAAAAAGCTAATAAAAGCAGGAACACTTGTGTATTATATGCTTCAGGGTTTAATTCTCAGCCTGGAAGGAATCCTATTCTCCCCGTTAAACTTAATTGTGACTGGGTCTAATGTACATTTACCATCACTTTGTTACATAATGTTGCATAATATTCCACTTAATTACGCCATTTATCTTAATTTTATATTCTTAATAACTCATATCGGACAATAGACATCTTTAGTTCATGTATTTCTATAAGCAGAAGGCCTCCCGCGCCAGCCTTAAAGCTGAGGTCGATGAGCCGGATGCACTCACCACGGCAGCCATCATACTTTTGCCGCGCGAGAATCTAGGTCACGCGTTGAAGCCGGCGCGCGCATTAACCGCACAGCGTTGCGACAACGGGCGCTCAGCTCCTTCTGCTTTAATGAGTGTTTCTTCAAAACCTTTCCCTTATCTATCCCCCCTCCGTGGTCCCTAATCTTTATAAATTAAGTTACATAACTAAATAAAGTCAACCAATTATAATACTAACTCGTATTTTGCTCAACTTTAATTTCTGTTACCTAATATTGTACTGCGCAAACATTAAAGGGTAGTCTCCACTGGCTGCGGTAAGCCTTGCGATGGTGCTGTGCTGGTTCTGTAGGTGGTGAGGAGTGACGAGCTCCTGCCTACATGGTTCACTGGCCATATAGGCAGGACCTCGCCACTTCTCACCATCACAGCACCATCGCAAGGCTTACCGCAGAGCTTACCGCAGCCAGTGGAGACCACCCTTAATACGTTGAGACGTACCTGAGAGTGCGGTGAGGAGGTGGGTGGCAATCCTCCAGCCCAGGGACGTGCTGCACGCTGGAGCACACATCCACAGGAGCAGGAAGACGAGCGCACACACGCTGCACGCGCTGCCCACACACAGCAACCCGCGGATAATGTTCTCAGACACTGAAATAACACACAAACAAACAGTTTATTTAGTATATTATTGGGAAGAAGTATCGTTATATATATGTAGTATTAGTATTTTAAAGCCTAATTTAGAAGAATTTACTCAACGTGTAGAGCTGCCAATTGTACATTTTCTGAAAATATGACCCATGTATGTAAATGTTCAAAGAGTGCCCGGATGGTGGGCCCAGGTGCATGTTCTGGCTTTACATGTGTTGGCTCCTTGCCAAATTATTATGTTTGTACCCTTTTGGCCAATCCTACTAAGGCCAGAACAAGAGGGTGTGTTTCTGATTTATCAAGCTGAAATATAGGCCTACAAGTTGAACTAAACTCGAGGTGCGACGACCTTATTCACCAAACATAAAATTTGGTTGCATTTGCATCTCGAGTCTACTCAGTCCACTAAGGCCAGGTCCGTGGTATCCTTTGATGTTCCTGTACTTAACCATTTTCCTGACTCGCTATAGGGGGATTTGCATAGCCGCCATTTTAAATCTTGATTCGCATGGAATTATGGGACTTATGGTACAGTGTAAAATCTATAGAAAACATGCCATGTTTAGCATGGGATATTTATCAATGCTCTAATGTCAATGTGTTATACATGTTTCCATAACACTAGTCCCCATCTGTCCCATCATGCATTTGGTTTCCATAGATCATATATACAAGCTGTGATATTGGTTAAAACATTCTTGCATTTTTTATAAAAATGTCGCAAAATATTTGTATGTCAGATTTGAACAGAATCCATCCCAGCATGCACTGTAACAGACATGCACAGTGAGACATGCAACTCCCCTATTAGACGACTGAGTATAGGTGCCAGTGGAAGACCACTGTGATGGTGAACTGGGGGTTGTATCCATGCCCTGGATAATCGTTTTTAAATTAAAATTGATCTTTTATTTAGAATTTCTGTAGAATGACAATAGGAGAGTTGCATGTCTCACTGCGCATGTCTATGACAGTGCATGTTGGGATTGATTCAGTTCAAATCTGACATACACATATTTAGCAACATTTTTATGGAAAATTGTAAGAATGTTTTCAACAATATCATAGGTTGCGTAAATGATCTATAGAAACCAAATGCATGATGGGAACGATGAAGTTGTGTGTTATAGAAACATCTAAAGCACATGGATATTGATATTGGACCAATGATAAATATTCCAAGCTAAAGATAACATGTTTTCTATAGATTTTGTACCATTACTCCCATAATGCCATGCGAATCAAGATTCAAAATGGCAGCTATGCAACTCCCCTATTGAATCATAGACAGGCATGCACCGTGTCAACTGTGTACAATGAATGTTACAATCAATGGAGTTCATTAACATATCAAGATAATGGGCTCACGGTGAATAATTCAATACAGAATAACCAAAGTTAAAAATTGTTTTAAAAGAAACAAAAAACCAAAGTTAAAAGTTGTAAAAATTAAAAAAAAAACCTACTGGTACTGGGGGTGTCTCACGGCAATAATTCAATACAGAATAACCAAAATTAAAAATAAATAAATTAAGAATTAAAAAATAACCCACTTGGTACTGGGTCTCTCCAGTAGGTGTCGCATGGTTGGTCCGGGGCGAGGCTGCCCGTGCACACCTGCCATAGTCCCGCGTGTCTCATGCCGCGCTGTGACGTCACGGGCGCGGCGGGCGCGGGGGCGGCAGTCAGCGCGGTAGAGTTGACACTACTCAGACGCACCCAGTGGGCGGTGGCTAGCCCCGCCACGCTCAGCCCTATAGCGGTCAGCAGGCACACTACTGCCCCCAGGCTCTTACTGGTCACAGTAGATACCATGTTCACACCCTGGGTCCTCTTGTACAATCTAAGTAATGGTCTTATTGCAATTCCAAGGAAGGGAATGTCACAATCCTTCCAATTCCCAGCTCGTATAAATAGCCTATATATCACCCACTGTATTCCAACTCATTGAATGAAGGGGTAAAGTATAGTCCTGAATTCCCACAGACAATTCCTAAGCAAAGTAATGTTCTTATTGCAAATCCAAAGCAGGCAACACAATCCTTGCGACGTGTGAAATTCCCAGAAATAGCCTAGACACCCACTCTATTCCAACCCATCGAATGAAGGGGAACAGTGCAGTCCTGATTGAATTCCCACAGACAATTCCTTCCAAGGTTAACGTATGCACAGGCCAACGGAGAATCCTGTAAAAAGGAATTAATGGCTGAATTTCCTGCGTATTTTCACCGCCTAAAGTGCAGGTTGCTGGAATGTATTATTATTTCCCGGCGTTGGTCAGTTGTTCCAGGGTTGGTCACCTGTATCTAGGAGTGTGGGTGAGGGATCTGGTCACGGTATTGACCAACTCTATAGTGTACACGTTCCCTCTTACCCTGCTGCTGCACGCACAGCCAACGCCTGCTGGGGCAGATTGGCAGAAAATGTACAATTGGCAGCTCTACACATTTAGTGGGTTTACTAGAGTTTAGAGTTTGGTTACTACTAATTGGAGTATATTGGGCATTGCCTTGATTCTAGCAATGTGTTTGGTTAGGTTGAACTTTATTTTGCACTTTATTTTTGTCTGAAATTTGGGTGATTTGAGAAGATTGGTGTAGTTGAAAATCTGACCCAGGTGTGACCATTCCACGCACACAGGAGGAGGGGTGGGGCTATTGTGTACTTACTGTAAAAGTACTTATTTTCGCTCTATCTAAAGTAATTTTCGCCATTTTCGCGCACACCCTTATGTTTGTAACGAATATTAAACCGTGTCATTATTGACATAGAATGCATTGTTCGTGCGCGAATTCATATCCACGCGAATATATGTGAAGCAGGTCCGCACGCGAAACTTTAGCAGCGCGAAAATAAATACATTTACTGTAGGTAAATAAAGGGAAAGTCTATTTTGAGCCTGTGGTGACCAGCCAAGTAGACCCGTGCTTGAGGTGGGGTAAAGGTGAGAATATTTAAGCTGTGTTCAGAGCCACAGAGGGATTAGTGCACTGTGTGAGGAGACCATTCATTATGTTCTTTAGACTCCGTCTCTCTTCATATTACATGTATGGGTGAAACCGCCAGAACATGTACAATCCGCCTTCAAAATCCTCTCAAATAATCGGAATCTAAGGGAGAAATGAACTTCAAAATGCAGTTTAACCTAACCTAATAGATTGTTTGAACCAAGGCAATACCAAATATACCTAGTATTGGCAATTTCTCAGTCTAATAATTTCCGTCTCTCTCCATATAACATGTATGGGTGAAAACGCCAGAAAATGTACAGTTCTTCTTCGCCAATCCTCACAAAGAATCCAAATTAAAGACAAAAGTGATGTTTGAAATACAGTTCAACATAAGCTAACAGATTGATTGAATCAAGGCGATACCAAATATACTCAGATATACCTAGTGTTGACCATTTCTCAGTCTAACTTAGAAGAATTTACTAAATGTGTAGATCTGACAATTGTACATTTTCGTAAAGATCTGACCCGTATACAACTCCGAAGCGCGGTATTACTGACCCACGTCCTAACCAGGTCATTTAATTATGTGATGTGTTGGTGAAATAAAGATGCAATGTTTAAAAGAAAATAAAAATAAATTATGTGATGTGTTACAGAAAAAAAGAGTCAAAATCGCAAAAAAAAAAAAAATGGATTTTGGGATATTTGTATTTAAATATATATGACTTTTAGTATATTAATAAGGGGCACTCATACTACCCAAAACCGTTGAGAAACCTTTTATTGCAATTTTTCCTAGGCCAAACCTTATTTTTACTGGACTAATTTGAAAAGATGAGATCCTGCGGATTCCAATGATGGTACACATATAAGGGAATCTACAAAGTACTCGTACATTCTTTTATGCATGGTTTAAGATTTAAGATTTATTTTATTCAGGAAAAGCATGACATTGTCGATGCTATTCTCAGTAAATCCTGTTGGAAATTGGTTTCGGACTAGGTACAATCATCAATATATGGGTCAGATTTTCTGAAAATTGTCTGTGGGAATTAAGGACTACACTTTCCCCTTTCATTCGATGGTCTGTTGGAATAAAGTGAGTGCAAATAATGAATGTTTCAATTCAATTCAATACTTGTAAGTAGCAGGCCGATGTTTTTGTATGTGACACCTGTCATTCTCCTGTCACACCTGTCACACATACATGTGACAGTCACCTTTATGCTTTGTTGACGTTGGTAAAGAAATGGTATGAATGGGCATAAGCTATAATAGGTGTGAGTATGAATGCACTGCGTGTGACTATTGGACAGCAAACATATGTTACTTAGAACACGATGTCTTAGAAATTGATTTCTTTTTTAAATGCGATACTCAATACTATTTGCAGCCCAATACACATTCTATCACAGGTTGTTATACAATCACATGTACTCATAATTACTGCATCGTGTGCATAGAAATTACTCTCTCTCTCTCCCTTCCTCTCTCTCTCTCTCTTCCTTTTCTCTTTCTCTTTCTTCCTCCTCTCCTCTCTCTTCCTCCCCTCCCTCTTTTCCTTCTCTCTCACTTTCTCTTCCTTCCCTCTCTCTCTTCCTCCCCCCTCTATCTTCCTCATCTGTCTCACTCTCTCTTCTCTCTCTCTCTCTTCCTCCCCCTTCTCTCTCTCTCTTCTGCCTCTCTCTCTCTCCTTCCTCTTCCTCTCTCTCTTTCTCCTCCTCTCTCTCTCTCCTTCCTCTTCCCCTCTCTCTTTCTCCTCCTCTCTCTCTCTTCCTCCCCCTTCTCTCTCTCTTCCGCCTCTCTCTCTTTCTCCTTTCTCTTCCTCCCCCTCTCTTTCTCCCCCTCTCTTTCTCCTCTCTCGTTCTCCTCCTCTCTCTTTCTCCTTTCTCTTCCTCTCTCTCTTTCTCCTCCTCTCTCTTTCTCCTCTCACACTCTCTTCCTCCGATCTTTCCCTCACCCCGTGGCGGGTGAACACAGGGCCCGCATGGACATGTCCACAGGCCGCTATAATACATAGCTATACATATAGCCAACAAACCCATGCTGATGTCTGGGGAGCGGGACATCACATGCATCCATGTGACTGGGTTACCAGGCTGCTTCTAGGAGGAATCATGGACAGGCTACACCTTCAATATTACTATCATTGCATTAGCTATATATAGTTCCACATAGCTCTATAGTGTTTTTATAGTCCTGGGATAATAAATATAAATATTAATACAGCTTAACTAACGAGATGGTTGAAGGAGCGTGAATATTGCACGAGTTGCGTAGTAAACGAGTGCAATATTCTATGTCACTGAAACAACGAGTTAGTTAACAGATTTATTATACATGCTTTCAATCATGAAATTAGAAAAAAATCCTGTCATGAATTTGAATTTTACTGGTAATCTTAGTAAAAAAACCAGATTGGTTGCCATGACAACCCCACGTAAATCACTAGTGAAATACGCACTATGCGTAAATCACTCTAGATACGTTGTTTTCAGAGCAATGCGTGTATAATAAAGGAATTTAAATCATTCCTATAATAATGAAATACAATAAATATATGGGACAGACAGTAAAAGTAGGTTGAGGCAAGCTAAACATCACTGGAATATTAACACACACACCTTCTAATAGGGGAGTTGCATAGCCGCCATTTTGAATCTTGATTCGCATGGAATTATTGGACTAATGGTACAGTGTAAAATCTATAGAAAACAAATCCTATTCAGCATGGAATATTCATTGGTACTCCCGTATAAATATCCATGTGTTATGCATGTTTCCATAACACAAGACTTCATCTTTCCGCACATGCATTTGTTTTTCAAAGATCATTTACACAAGCAATGATATTGGTGAAAACATTCTTGTATTTTTTTATAAAAATGTTGCCAAATATTTGTATGTCAGATTTGAACTGAATCCGTCCCAGCATGCACTGTGACAGACATGCGCAGTGAGACATGCAACTCCCCTATTCTCTTTCAATTAATACAGCTAGAGAATGGTATGCCAACACCGGCTACAAACACAACTTGTGGTTCCGATCTGTTCAACAAACAAACTTTTCAAATCAATTTAATTCAGTTGAATGTGCCTCTGTGTCAATCGACCCGCTATAACAGGAGTTCAACACGTTTTGAGGATCAGATCGGCAGAAAATGTACAATCGGCAGCTCTACACATTTAGTATATTCAGCTAAATTAGTCTGGATATGGATCAGATTTTCAGAAAATGTACAATTCAAATTCGCTGATCCTCTCAAATAACCCAAATTTCAGACGAAAATACAGTTCAAAATACAGTTCAACCTAACCAAACAGATTGCTAGAATCAATGCAATGGCAAATATTCTCGAATTTACCTAGTATTGACCAAATTGCAGTCTAATTTAGCCTAATTTGCTAAATGTGTAGAGCTACCAATTGTACATTTTCTGACAATCTGACCCATGTTATGATAAATACTGGGTTTGTCTGAACATATCAATTGGTATTGCATCGATTACAAACCCTGGTTTGTTATAAATATTGAGCTGTATTTTGAACCTCAATTGTGATCTGTTTTTAGGAAAATGAGTCATAAGTTGCAAAATATGGATTTTGAGATATCACCATATTTGAAACGATGAGATCAAGCCGATTCCAATGATAGTAAACATTGAGGACATTTAATAAGTATTTCTATATTTGAATTTGATATTCTTTTTTTTCAAAAAAAAGTTTACAATATCTTTGGGGTGGATAATTACTAGTAAAGAAGCTAAAATATACTCTATAAGATGACCTTAGTAATGCAAGCTATATCTATTCCAATGTCTTGAAATTTGGTACCTGTATTGATGCTACTAGCAGCTCCGAGAACTCCAAAAATGAAAACGTTCTAAGCAAGGGTTCTTATAAATAATCTACTTTGAAAAAAATCAATTTTGCGACTTGTGACTCATTTTCCTGAAACACACCACAATTTCGCGTTGATTATTGGTGAAGGTGAATTGTCCAACATCTAACGTGCGGACCCTTATTATGGGAGGTCTCTATTGGACATGAACATCTGGCAAAGCGCCAACAATAGGGGATTTGCATGTGCCACTGCGCATGTCTACTGCAGTGCATGCTGGGATGGATTCTGATGAAATCTGACATACAAATATTTGGCAATATTTCATTAAAAATTGCAAGAATGTTTTCACCAATATCATAGCTTCTATGAATCATCTATGAAAACCAAATGCATGATGGAAAAGACCGAGGCTTGTCTTATGGAAACATGTATAACACATGGATATTGACATTAGAACATTGATGAATACACGATGCTGAACATGACATAATTTCTATAGATTTTAGACCATTTTGTACCATTAGATAATTCCATGCGAATCACGATTCAAAATGGCGGCTATGCAACTCGCCTGTTGGACAATTTGGATGCCACGACATTGGTGATGTGTTACAGTGAGAGGCACGATTTAAGACATGATCTTATCGCATATACATGGGTGAAATCGCCAGAAAATGTACAATTCACATTCACCAATTCTCTCAAATAACACAAATTTCAGACGAAAATAAAGTCCAAAATACAGTTCAACCTAACCAAACAGATTGCTAGAATCAATGCAATGCCAAATATACTCCAATTTACCTAGTATTGACCAAATTTCAGCCTAATTTAGCAGAATTTACTAAATGTGTACAGCTGCCAATTGTACATTTTCTGAAAATCTGACCCATATATAGTGCAACGTACCCTGAGTGTATTGTAGAGAACTAATGTAACTCCTACACACACTAAACCCCGCGTCAGGCCTGTACAGGGCAGCCCTGGGGGTTACACAAAGATCCTCATTAAGTCTTAAGTCTTAGAGCAGCCGGATTATCCACATAATTAACATGGGGCCCAGGCCTGTACAAGGTAGAGAAATATATATGGGTGAAGTCGCTAGAAAATGTACAATTCACTTTCAACAATCCTCTCATATAACCCAAATTTAGGACAAAAATGAGGTTCAAAATACAGTTCAACATAACCAAACAGATTGCTAGAAGCAATGCAACGCCCAATATACTTTAATTTACCTTGTATTGACCAAATTGCAGCCTAATTTAGCAGAAATGACTAAATGTGTAGAGCTGCCAAATGTACATTTTCTGAAAATCTGACCCGTATATTCTTTTCATTATCTACAGATTTTTATTTAGTGGAGGGAGGGATAATGGCTGTACATGTATATTGATCTTGGTCAATAGGTAAATGATGGGATTCTAAGAGCTGTAATAACGTTGTTATTGGACTAATTTTCCCTTCTTCACGTGAGATGTTATTGGACATTGTTGCACATAGTGGGCCTTAGGTACCATTTGGTGTAGTGATGAAACAGTGGTATGGACAACTGTCCGCACTCAATGTTACATGGGTCAGATTTTCAGAAAATGTACAATTGGCAGCTGTACACATTTAGTAAATTCTGCTAAATTAGGCTGCAATTTGGTCAATACTAGGTAAATTTGAGAATATTCGTCATTGCATTGATTCTGGCAATCCGTTTGGATAGGTTGATTTGTATTTTGATCTTTATTTTCGTCTAAACTTTGGGTTATTTGAGAAGATTGGTGAAGTTGAATTGTACATTTTTCAAAATTTGACCCACATTATGGTTGTTGATACGTGTCGAGGTAACTTCTGGCTTCTTGGCTTTGGTTGAGGGCTGGATGAAGAATTCCCCCTCCTGCTGCATCCAATACTTTACAGTATGATGGACATTGTCTGCAGGAATATACTATGTAGTGGAATACTTCCCATCCGTGTAATATTTACATACAAAATATTCTTTTTAAAAATAATTTTATTTACCGAAATTGTCACAATATGTTTGTCTGCGTAAAAACTCTTTTTACATATGAATAGATTTTCAGGTTTCACAAATATTATGGATGACATGTACAATTTTTATTTAGCAAAAATATTATGTAAAATTATTCCCAGTTTGAGCTGATTTATACTTTTAGAAATAGAAATCGTCTGTATAGCAAACTTCTACCCTAAAGTTCGCTACCAGAGGCTTAGCGAGGGGAATATTAGTGAGGATTTGTTATGTAACGATCCTATAACGGGTCCCTCCAACAAGGCGATTACCATGAGCCTAAGACAATAGGGAGATTTGCATAGCCGCCATCTTGGATCCTGGTTCGCAAGGAATTATGGGAGTTGTATATGAGAGTTGAAATCAGAGAAAACATGCCATGTTCAGCATGCGATATCTAAATGTGCTCAAATATATCGGTTTATTGCTTCTAAAGAAGGCTATGAAACATAACTATTAACGAGCCGGGGTAGGGGGTTTTTGGGTTTTTATAATAATTGTTGATATGTATGTATTTTGGCAATGGTCCAGACATAATAATGTTCACATCGCTATGTTGTTCTTCTTATAAATGAAGTAAATTGTAATAGAGCTATTTAGGAAGAACCTGGTAGACCTGCTAAGGCAGAGGTCACCTTCCTATTTTCTGGATGATGTAATTGATTTAATGAATGGACCAGAATAAAAATACAATATATATATATATATATCCATTTCAAAACCCCCTCTAAAACCTTTTTCGAACATTGAATTTGTAATAAAAAGTGGAATATATATGTATACTTGGTGAAGTGCTTTTTGATGTTTTAGTCCTGCCACTGTTTCTTGATCTTAGTCAAATTAATGCGGACTCGTTCTCATCATTTATGGGTCAGATTTCCAGAAAATGTACAATTGACCTTTGCCAATCCTCTCAAATAACCCAACTTTCAGTCGAAAATAAAGTTCAAAATACAGTTCAACCTAACCAAACAGATTGCTAGAATGATATCGGTTGATATCCGTACATATATTTAAATTTCGAAGAGATATCTCATGAGGTTTAATATTAAGGAGCATTGCTTTCATACCTTAGGTTCTTCCCAAAAGCAAGGGTAAAAGTAATAGGTAACCATCTCGCACAATGCTACAACATGATTCGATTTATTGCTCGTGGCAGCGTCGAAGGGGGTATGCACATTAGATTTACAGAAAGTACTCTGATTTGAACGTTTCACGGCAAAGGGAGGTAACTTCTGGCTATGTAGTGGAATACTTCCCATCCGTGTAATATTTACATACAAAATATTCTTTTTAAAAATAATTTTATTTCCCGAAATTGTCCTCATTCCAAGAAGAAGAAGTTGTCAAAATCATACATCTAGGATAAATTCTTGACATCTAAGTGCTATACAATGGTATAAACTATTTTATGATATAATAACAATCTTTTCAGAGTAAGTTAAATTATTACTTAAACTCTTCCCTAATTACCCGTTACCCCTATGATACATATGATACCAATAGCTCAATACCCACCCATACACCCTTTTATTTTGTATTTGTGACCAGAGAAAAATAAGAACATAGTATACAAATGTTGGGAGGGGGGCTGCCAACCGTTTGAAATTCCAATTGTTGAGTAGGATACTTGAGTTGAAAAGAGAGGGCTGTATACAAATGTTTGCATAGATAAAAACAGATCATATGCACACTTAAAATATCAATATATGGGTCAGATTTTCAGAAAATGTACAATCGGCAGCTGTACATTTTTTTTAGTAAATTCTGCTAAAATAGGCTGCAATCTGACCAATACTAGGTAAATTCGAGTGTATTCGGCCTTGTATTCATTCAAGCAATCTGTCTGGTTAGGTTGAACTGTATTTTGAACTTTATTTTCGTCTAAAATTTGGGGTATTTGAGAAGATTGGTGAAGGTGAATTGTACATTTTCTGAAAGTCTGACCCATATGCACAATATAAAGAGTCTATTGTGTCTCTGATGGCAGTGTTTTTGCAATAAAAGTTTTCAATTAATCAATCATCAATCAATCAATCAATAATCTGTAATAAAGCTATTGATGAGCATGGTGCAGTGCTTGTCTGCTTCTATTGAGGCCATCCAGCAAAAGCACCAGGATACTTGATTTACAAGTTACATGTACTCATAGCTCAGTAACCAATGTAGAATTATCCGAGAAAGAAGTCTGTAAAAGAGAATTCAATTAAACATGTTATTGTTTTGCACTTGATAAAAGAGGTACCACAATGTGGCATACATACCAGGACTTCCAGTATGCTTCAGTATTAACTTATGGTATAAACCAATATCAATACTTTCATATTTTGTTACACAAATAAAGAAATACATGTGCCATTAGAATTGATTCAACTATTATAGTTTATTATACATCCATTACTAAAAATCTGACCCATGTATTTATACAACCTCAATAACTAGATAAAGAGATCTTGGTAAAAAAAATGACTTTGAAAGGTACAAATTTTGCGACTTGTGACTCATTATCTTAAAACACATCACAAATGTGAATAAACGTGTGTTTAGACTACCTCAGAAAGCTTAGGGTTCACTAACAAGGTGATGCACTGTGTTGATATGGGGGACACCAAGCCCATAAAGGCCAATACAATATTTAGATATATTATTCGAAAAAAAACGCATATCCCTCAGGGTTGTTCTTGTGGACGAGAAAAAAAAATCAAAAGAAGTTATATCTCACCAGTTTAGTAACATATACATTCAGTATTCAAATGGTGCCAATTTAAAGAATGGTTGCCACCGCCGGCATGTGCTAATTCTAGTTGGGGTCTCGTTTTGTAATGAACTGTAATCGATTGCACCACATGATGTGTACCAAATCCATACATGGGTCAGATTTTCATAAAATGTACAATTGGCAGCTGTACACATTTAGAAAATTCTGCTAAATTTGGCTGAAAAATGATGAATATTGGGTATATCTGAGTATATTTGGTATCACATTGATTTAAAATATCAGTTCTGTAAATTCAAACTGCAATTTGAAGCTCATTTTGGTCTTAAATGTCAGTTATTTGAGAGGATTTGTGAAGGAGAATTGTACATTTTATGAAAATCTGACCCATATCTAAACTTTTTTAAAAATGCACAGGTTCTACGCTCATACCGTGCAAACTATATACTATAGAAAATGTATTTACTTTTATCGACCCACCATATGGCCGACTATTCTCTCGGTCGATATGGCCGACTATAGACGGTCATCTGCTAACCGTCGTTTTTGGAAAACTTGTATTTGCAAATCCTCCACATCTGCCACTAAAAATAGAACAAACAGATTTGGGTCAGATTTTCAGAAAATGTACAATCTGCAGCTGTACACATTTAGTAAATTCTGCTAAATTAGGCTGTAATTTGGCCAATACTAGGTAAATTCGAGTATATTCGGCATTGCATTGATTCTAGCAATAGGGTTATTTGAGAGGATTGGTGAAGGTGAATTGTACAATTTTCTGAAAATCTGACCCATTTGTTACAATAGCAAATCAACCACATCTGTCACTAAAAATAGTACAAACAGATTTGTTATAGTGACTCTTGAACAAGGGGGTGATTGGGTTTTACAACAAGTGCACCAGCCTTGTTGTAAATGAGTAACTTGAGATCAAGCCAATTCCAATGATAGTCGCTAGGATCTTCAATAGATGACCTCTTTCCATAGTTGTTAGATGACCTTCTCCTGCTTAATTACCCATATGTATTTCTACATTTTACTGTTTTACTGTAACATGTATTTCTATATTTTAAGTTTGATATTTCTATTTTTGAAAAAAAAAAAGTTTTCAATGTTTCTGTATGGGTAATTACCAGTAAAGTAACTAAATATACTCTATACAAAGGCCTTCAAAACGCAAGGATGTATTTAATTCAATGTCCTGAAATTTGTTACATGGATTCATAAGACAATAACTGCTAAACCCTCTAATAAACAGAACATTTCAATAAAGAGATCTTATGAAAAAAAAACTTTGAAAAATATCAATTTTGCGACTTGTGACTCATTTTCCTGGAACACATCAAATATAGGAGGAAGATTAAGGTGGCAACTACGGACATGTAGTTGGTATAATGGTGTGTTTCAGGAAAATGAGTCGTAAGTCGCAAAATTGATATTTTTCAAAGTATTTCTTTCAGAAGATCACCTTTTTTGAATGTTCTGATTTTTGGGGAGTTTGTCACTTGTAGTTATGTCAATCGATGTATCAAATTTCAGGACAATCTATGTAATATATCCTTTCGTTTTAAAGGTCCTTATATGGACTACATTTAGTTACTTTACTGTTTAGTGACCCCCAGAAATATTGGAAACTTTTTTTTCAAAAAGTAAAATATCAAACTTAAAATCTAGAAATACTTATTAGATTATTAGACTGTTTACTATCATTGGAATCAGCTTGATCTCATCTTTTCAAATATAATGGTATCTCAAAATCTATTTTTTGCGACTTATGACTCATTTTCCTGAAACACATTGCATAATTATGACAGTATTCTCAGCCTTTGCGATTCATCTGCTCTTTTACAGACTAAGAAAGTTTAAACAACGTGTAATTATTGCCATTGATTTTTTCCTACTAATAACGGTATATGTGTGAGAGCACGGAGCTGGTGGAGGTTTACTTTTAAAAATATATCTGCATTGTGTGTGTGGATTTATAACATATTGTGAAATACTTAGAGCAATTTGCCCAGAGATTCGGCCTTAAGAATGCAATTCTTAGCAATATACCAGCAGATGTAATATGTTTTTTATAGTATCATAATTATTTTCTCTATTGCAATTTTCCTTCTCTTCTTATGGGACTTATGTAAAACGTATATGTTAAAAATCAAGCTATACTGAGAACATTCATGCTATATGTATGGAAATGTATTAGATCCTGAATAAAATATTTTCAAATCAAATCAACACATTTTGTGAATTGTGACTCATTTTCCTTTAACACATCACACGTTATCCAACATTCTGTCACTGAATCTATTTCAAGTTCTTGTAAATGGTACATTAAAATGTATAAACAAACACTCCAGGAACGAATCATTATTAGTTTTTAAAGCTCTGTGGTTTGGCCATACACGCTCGGTCACATATCTCTCTAGATCCAACTACCCTCTGCAAACACAATACTTCAAACACAGACATCGAGGCACAATGGGTTATAGTACGCCAACCAAACCGCAAACCAATTATCATCGCAAACATATACAGATCCCCATAACAGAACCACATAACACTGATAGAAATATTACAAAACACCCTAAACAAGATTAAGCATCTAAAGTCTCACAAATTAGTCATTCTTGGGAACTTCAATGTTGACCTCCAAGCAAAAACAAATATGGGCAAATCTTACAAACTGAGCTACGGCGAACTCACTTGCTTAGCTCATTCAATCACCTACTAGAGTTACCCAACACACATCCACAACAATTGACCACATATACACCAACATAACTGAATTGGGGTCCTTCATCCTTAACATTAGTGACCACTGCCCAATCTATCTAGTCAAGAAGAAAGCCCAAATAAGAGCACCCAAATTATCAAAAGTAGGCAGGTCATACAAGATCTACATCCCTGAAGCACTAGACACCCTCCTGACAACACAGACTTACACAAACACTTATTGGGCAACACTTCTTGACATATTAACAGACAATCTAGACATTATATGCCCAATCAGAGAACACAGAGACAGTTCAAACACACAACCCTGGATCACACCTGATCTACCTGACTTACTGAGAGACAGGGACTACTTCCTCAAGAAGGCAAAAACAACTGGTGACCCATACCACTGGGATTTGGCAAGAGCAATCAGAAACAAAGCTAACAAAGAAAATAGAAATGCCAAAGCATTTTGAAAAAAATTGAAATGACCCTAAAAATGTTGGTGAACAATTGCAAAACAGACACAATCACGCTTATAGATGACAAAGGGAACCCAGTGCAACCACAACAGGTAGCAACAGAGATCAACTCCTACTGTGGCAACATTGGTCCCACACTAGCACAAAAAATTAAATCCCCAGACACTCCAACCAAAATAAAACAGCTTGAAAACTTACACAAGAGTGATACACTGACGTTAATTCCCATAGCAAAGAGAAAGTCCTTACAATATATAAACTCCAGAGCCCTCAAAGACACAATGCTACTCCTACACAATGAATTCACAACCCTATACAATCTATCCATATCCGAGGGTATCTTCCCTGAGAAATGGAAGAGCAACAGTCATACCTATCCCAAATATGAACAATGCAAACACACCAAATGACATGAGACCAATCTCACTCCTTCCGGTATCAGGTAAAATCCTGGAATCAATCATACACAAACAAGCATCTGAATACCTCCATGTACACAAACTGCTTGACCAAAACCAGCATGGTTTCAGAACAGAACACTCAACTCACCAAGCACTCTCACAACTCCTTGATGGCATAGCCACTGAAACAAATCACAAGGAAACAACTGCTGCCTTCATAGACCTAAAAAAAGCTTTCGATACTCTTAACCACCCTCTCCTTCTAAACAAACTTGAATCACTAAACACAAGCACAAATTCAATCAAATGGTTTAGAAACTATCTAACAAATAGATCATAGATTGTCTCGACTAATGGCCACACTTCAAACCGACTACTCCTCAAAACTGGAGTCTCCCAAGGTTCGATCCTTGGACTGTTGCTATTCCTCATCTATATAAATGACCTCCCTGCAAATCTACCCCAAGTCATAACACAGTTATATGCAGATGACACTATCATCTACATCTCAGACAAATACCACGCTGCCAATGTACCCACAATACAAACAGCACTACACGCATTGGAAAACTGGTGCAACTCCAACAAACTCACAATAAACACCACAAAAAAACCAAAGTCACAGCTTTCACACCAAAAAGAACAACCCCACCCACCTCATCAAACTTGACACTACACAACACAGAGCTAGACATAGTTGATCACTACAAATACCTGGACACCAGTCTAGACCACAAACTTAATGCACAGAAACAAGTTACTGCAATAACACAATCAACAAACAACAAACTCTACATGCTGGCACACATCAGCCACATGCTGACCAAACAATCAACACTAAAAATCTACCAAGCAATGATACTCCCTCTTCTTGATTATAACTCATCCATATATCGCAACACAAGCCAACACAAGCTAACACAAACCTGAACGCATCCAAACAAGGGCTGCTAGAATAATTACACTCACACATAAACACAAATCTGTATCTGGCATACTACTATCCCTAGGGCAGGGGCATGACACCTGTTGGGCCTTATTTAAGGAGATCCAGGGAGGCAACAACATGCACAGACGAAACACCCACTCACAACATAAGTATAACCTCCCACTACCCTTGCCAAAAACTGAATCACTTCAAAATGCACCCTGCTACAAGGGTGCACAGCGTGGAATTCGGTCACATCAACAGAAAAAAAACATACCCTCACAAACAGTTCAAAAACCTCCTCAAATACAATTAGAGCCCTGGCCATAGCCAAAAACCAACAAATTTCAAAGGGCATGCTGTACTTTCACGCTGCCGTTACATCCACAGACCCTAATACAAACAAAGTGCATGCATTACTGTTGCTGCATGCTGCATGTGCTACAAAATACCTGAATCATACACAAACTAAGAGCATGCTGTACCTTCATGCTGCCACTAGATTTACCAAACTAATAATTTCTAAATTTATTTAATTTAATTTTGTTTCTGATCTTGATCTTTGGTCTTCCTTTGGACTTCAGTATAGTTAGGTCTAGATAGACACAGCAGTGGGTGGAAGACCATAGTTATTTTGTATTGAATTATTATCTGTGAGCCATGTCTCAATGTTCTCAATTGATTATTAGAACTTCAATGTACAATGTACAATGTACTTGTTTGTCAATAACTCAACTGTCATTATTACAGAAGATGTGCTGTATATAAATACTAAATTAAAAAAAAGAATAAAAAGAAAAGCTTCTTCCTTCTGTTCCATTCGACTCCTGCCTCCCCTATCCCCCCTCCTGCCTGCCCGGCCCCCCCCCCCCCCCACACACACACTTGCACCCCAACTTCTACCTCCCCGACCAATACTATTATTACACAAGATGTGCTGTATAAAATTCTAAATATAAAAAAAAGCATGAAACTCCTGCCTCCCCTATCCCCCCCCCTCCCACATGCCTGACCCCCCCAACATGCCTGAGCCTTACCCCCCCACCCCCTTGCACACCAACTTCCACCTCACCGACCAATACTCATCTCCCCAATACCGGGCTAGTCATTTGTATTTGACACTTCTGTGAATACCATCAACAAGATATCACATTGATTTTAAACTGGTTTCTGAACCTCAGTTTTGATTTAAATTTGGATTATTTGAGATGAATGCTGTAGTTAGATGACTAACTATAGTACAGACTGTACAACAGACTCCAGCTACTTCTCTCATGAACTAATTATATAACAACTACGGAAAGAAGACTGTATATTGCCTGGAGAAATTTCTACACTTCACGGTGCATTGTTGACTGATAAAAAATATGGAATGTCTTCTCATCAGATCTGAAATCATCTGTGAAGGTGAACCTTAACATTGGCGATTCAAATTTAAAAAACTCATGCATGTAATTAAGTATCATCGGAAGTATAATCGGAAAATTAATGTTGCCGTAGAAGGTCATCCATTGAAGGGCATCTATTGAAGGTTGTCCATTGATATGTTAACAGGTGACAATCACTAGCATCACAATGGGAAAAAGCAAATATACAGTAAAACCTATACACTTTGGGTCAGTCCCTTTATTGTTCATGTTCACTATAGCGATACCTCATCTATCTGGATACCTCGATATTATGAATAGTTGAGTCCAGTCCCTTGGGTGTTTGTTATAGAGAGGTTTTTCTGTACTTTCTCTTGTATCAACTACATACTATATTCAAATTGATATTCAATAGAGGCTTGAATCATTATTAATTTCAATTCACTTCCTTATCTGTGCCATAGAGGAAGTAAAAGACACATATTCTGTTCCTCCCCGTTGCTCAGTGCAGGAAAACAGTTTTGTTAGGCTTGAATCATGTTTATTCTAAAAGTACTCACCTCCCGCACCTCCTTAAGTTTAATTATTGTTTCCCTATTGCTAGTTCTCTATTTGAACAACACACAAAACACCACATTCACAAAAAGACCACGCAAGGTCCAACACTCTATGGAGCATAGCAATCATACCTCCAACTCCACCACTAGTAAACCCAATTATCACCTGATTAGCACCATGATCGGTGGTTTAGGGAACCAACTGTGGATCTACTCATCTACCCTGGGAATTGCTCGCATCACTAATAGAAGAACTCACATGTGCTCAGCAGGTATATATGTTGGTCAGATCTTAAGAAAATGTACAATTGGCAGCTCTACACATTTAGTAAATACTACTAAATTAAACTGAAAAAAGGTCAATACTAGGTATGTCTGAGTATATTTAGTATTGCATTGATTCAAATAACCTGTTTGTTTATGTTGAATTGTATTTAGAAGCTCACTTTTGTCTTAATTTCAGATTTTTTGAGAGGATTGGTGAAGGCAAATTGTACATTTCTTGTGATATGACCCATAAGTATTTTTATTCCACTATACAATGGTTACATCATAAGAAAAAGGACTAACTAACTTAAGTTCTTCCAGGGTGTCCTTAACTTGAAGATAAATACAGATTAGAATAACGTTTGCATAATTATAATCATTACATCCTCTAATAGATCCTTTGTTTTCCCTACTATTCATTACCATATAATATGCAGTCTTACTCTATAAGCATATTTATCCTTCAAACATTGAACATTAACTTTTTCAACAGTATTACTCACTTGAATATTACATAGATTTTCTTTTATTACATGCAAATTTCACTTCGCAAGATTCAAACTAACTGAACAATATAGTGCTTCAAGTATTTTCCCTTTATTTCTGACATACATTTAGTATCAATTATCTATGATAATAATTACTTTTTACTCTGTATGCCTAAACATATAATCTTCAAATACTTTCTAAATTCTTTATAATGATCCATACTATAATATTCAGGTAAAGGAGATGTCCTGAGGAGAATGTTTCCCTACATGTCCCATCGCATCCTCCCTAGTAGTCACTGCCATCTTGGCACAGCCACCAGACCATCAGGAACGCCAACAGTCAATGATTTTCCCAGTCGCTTCTTTGATGTTGGGCTAATCAACAAAATACTAGACACAAAGGATCATGTTTATTTGTGCTGGTATTTGCAAATCTTTGGTTATATTCTCCCAGTGAGAGAGCAGATTAAAAAAGACTTGACCTTGAGTGATGACCTTCAAATCAAGGCTCAGACGACACTGAGATTGATCGCCAAGAAAAAGGCAGAACTAGAGAAATGTACCGTGAAAACTAACCAATCAGCTGGCAGAAATGCAGGGATGATGCAATGCCCAGTAAGTACCAACCAATCAAATGGAAGGATGGAAGTCAATGGCACTGAACCAGTGTTTATCACTGTTCATGTCAGGAGGGGCGACATGTTAAAGCAACCAAGGGCTATTATTCCAAAAGCAGACTATTTCCGCAAAGGAATGGACACATTTCGTCAGAAATATCCCAGCAGTGTGATCTTTATAGTGGCTACTAATGACATAGCCTGGGCAAGGCAAAACATCAAAGGTGATGATGTTTTCTACAGCAGTGACTTTGATGTTGATAATTTTGTGGATGAGTTTTCACTTGCCCTAGCCTGTAACCATACAGTGATGTCAGTAGGCACTTTTGGCTGGTGGATGGGGTTTCTTACAGGTGGGGATGTCATTTATTTCGCTAACTGGACGAAAAGCCTTCCTCCACAGACACACTGTAACATGAATGGGCAGCGATTTCCAAATCACTGGACTGGAATTTGGATTTAAACATGTCACATCACACAAAAATACAGAATATTTAAACTATTATTACATACGTACATGATTTAGAGCGCCTGATTCGGGGGTGCCATTAGAAATCTCGTATAACATACGTATGTGATTCGGGTTGTCATGGAAGCACGTGACCCAAATAACGTAACATCATTGGTTCCATCATTGGTTCATGACGTTGCGCTTCTTAGCGGCAGAAGCATAGCGCTGCCTTGCATGTTTCGTAATTCATCAAGAGAAACAGTCATATAAGGTAAATATAACAAATAAATCAGTAAATCAGTATGAAATAAATACCAAATACCAAACGGAGGGTCAAATCTCACTCCACCCCTTCGGGGTGTCGTGAGATTTGACCCTCCGTCTCGATCAATTTGACATTGACATCGGGCTATTCGGTATAATACATGGATTTTCTGAGAATATAGTGTATCGCTAAATGGGGTCCAAATAAAATTATTCCAAAAAAGATGAAAAATAATGCTTAATAATATGGATATGAAGAGAAAGTAAACTACCTTTGGAACCTACAAACTTGTGCTGAATTTAAGAGTTCTATTTTTATTCAAGTATATAAGAGGAAAGATTTGGAAAGAGTTCATTAGTAGCAAGCTTATTTGTTAAGATCATAAATGTTTGGAACACCCTACTGCAAAATGTAAGATCTGTAGAAGATAAGAATGCATTGAAAAGAAATGTTAAAAGTATTCTGAGGCAAGATTTTACCAATGGTATGAATTTTGGGTGATTTCTGAGATATGGCAGATTAGCGTAAGCTTGTGGGGACATAAATGCAGCTTACAATTTTCTTTGTTTATTGATTTGATTTACATTTATTTCTTCTTGTTAATTGGACACACACCTGTGGGAAAGATTTCATGATATTGATGTTGCTTTAGTTGTATAGGTGATACATTATTGACAATGTATTATGAAGTAGAGCTAGAATTCATGAAGGTAGAAAATGAAGGTATAATTTGATGTAAAACTGTTTATCAAATATATAATTGTATACCCATCATCAAATTATTTCTTGCATTGTTACCAGTAACTTCTAGCCATGTTATATATGTTAAAAAACAATTTTTTACCCCGATCAGTTGCACACAAAAAACGCACCCATTCACTGCGGACAGTTGCTATGTAGTAGCATACCATCACTACATCTTTATGCACTTAAGCCCTGATTTGAACCACAAATGTCATCACTCACTCCTGAAGAAGGGCAAGTTGCCTGAAAGCTAGAGATATTTAATAAAACAACAATCTTGATCAAGTTTATTATGCTTTCTCTATTACTACATCATTTTATCAAGCCAGCCTACCCGATATACAGCGAGCCCTTCTCCCTCTTCTGTCAAATATATAATTAATCACAGCTAGTACTGAGAATGTGGTACATTTACAAAATGCCCTGATGAATCTGAATGAACATATTAATACAAACATGTTATGGAAAGAGAACTCAAATCAACCAAAAATAGAAAACAACTCGTCTAATCCTGTTGGAATAAATGTTTCCTGAAGGCCAAAGACCAATATTCTTTGATTCAATGAGAAAAAAATGGGTATTAATCTTTCCTATTTTGACCCCTTTGAGCGAGTTCCATTCTATATTTATTATATGGGCATACAACTTGATCAAATATCATCAGATATCACTGAAAAAGTATGGAACAAGTATCAGAGATAGTCCAAGCGCTGCCGACTCTGTCTAGATGCCTGTGGCATTTGTTTACATACTTCCCGGAGAGCCTTGGCTCTTTTCAAAGACGGCGGAAGTGCGGAGGTTACATCAGAGCTATCTTTAGACAACTACATTTTTATTGTATGCGTACTATGAATATTTTTATAGCACCCCACTTATTGCACCTCTCATATGGAATGCACATATAATAAATGGAAATAATCATCAAGTTTCTTGGTAAATGTATTTCCCTAAAACAATTTTTTTTGCTAACATTATATTATACTTTTTAGAAGAAGTTATACCTGTACAGTATACAGTAACAGAATGAATTACTTTGTAAACCTGTAGAGGGTAATGTAGAAGCCTCACACATTGCACCATTTTACTGTACTACTTACATCTTGGTATAGAGTGCATGCGCTATATGTGAGGTGTTTTAGGGGTATGAGTCGTAAGTCGCAAAAAATGGATATTGAGATATCATTATATTTGAAAAGATGAGGTCAAGCTGATTCCAATGATACTAAACAGTCTAATAATCTAATAAGTATTTCTAGATTTTAAGTTTGATATTTTCGTTTTTGAAAAAAAAAAAGTTTCCAATATTTCTGGGGGTCACTAAACAGTAAAGTAACTAAATGTAGTCCATATGAGGACCTTTAAAACTAAAGGATATATTACATAGATTGTCCTGAAATTTGATACATCGATTGATACAGCTACAAGTGACAAACTCTCCAAGAATCAGAACATTCCAATAATGTGATCTTGTGAAAAAAACACTTTGAAAAATATCAATTTTGCGACTTATGACTCATTTTCCTGAAACACATCACATTTGGCTTTGCGTTCCGTTTGCCAATTGATATTCCGTTCACGCTTTCAGAGGTGAAATAAATTGATCTACTTCACTAGTGATTTGCCATTCAGGAGTATCGCAAATTCATGTATTAAACAAATGTGATGTGATATCTCAATATCCATTTTTTGCGACTTATGACTCATTCCCCTAAAACACCTCACAAATGGAGAATGGAACGGAATGCCCATTGGATTAAGATAGGCAGTTCGTTCTCCATGCATCGAGTCTGTTTATCCATTGTCACGTCCTCAAAGCTGCATTTTGATTGGATAAAGTAGGGTATCCACTTACAAGTAAATTGGGACCGTAAACGGGTCCAGGTCCCGTTTATGGGAGCTGTTGATGGTCCATTTACTTACAGTATTAATTTGTCGGTAAAATGTGCAAATGGATTGGCACATAAAGGCCTCCCATAATTACCTTGCCCTGCATCCACTACTACGTAAACGTGTCCGCAGATGGTAAAAAAATAATTAAAAATGAAAATAAAAAATGCAGTTCTTTTTCAGTTTTCTCTAAAACTATCACATGGAGGTGATTTTGAACGAAATACATATTCTGACCCCTTCACTCATTAGAGATGTTCCGCAAGCAAACTTATCTCAATTACATAACCGTATCTGGATCATTTTTGTGAATTACGTTGCAGTTTTATGTATAAAAAAAACTTGTGAGATGAAACATTTTGCTTGATTTGTTACATTATGTTTTTCCTGCCGCGTTTTACTGAACGGCTTTGTTCATTTTAACGTATGTTTGTATATAAGAGATACAGATACATTTACGTTTACGTATGGCTTAGACTTGCTGAATCTCCCTATTGTCAGTCCTTGTTTGGAGATCTGATTCTAGCAATGTGTCTGGTTAGGTTAAACTGTATCTTGAACTTGAACATGAACTTGAACTATTTTCAACTGAAAATTGGGTTATTTGAGAGGATTGGCGAAGGTGAATTTTACATTTTCTGGCGACTTCACCCTTATGATGGAAAACAACAAAATTTTCAATTAAAAACTCGGAAAAAATCACTATTTTTCACCATTTTTATAAAAAAAAAAATTTTCTCCGCATCGAAAATAAATGTCATTTTTCTGATTCTGATTATGTGATTCTTGAAGTATGTGTGTTCAGAAAACTGGAAAGAAGTCAATGGGTCACCGTGTTAGTTTCCAAAGTATGGGGCTTTGAAACATGGCTGCCAACCCAAAAATCTGCTGTTTTCAAAGTGTTCTATGTTTCCTAAACATGTCTATTTCAGACAGATACAATTATTTTTTTAATGCGCTGACATACATTTTTTCCCTATATGTGTAGGATATTACCTGCACTATTTGTGTAGAAAAAAGTTTGGGACATTAGGAGTATCCATTCTTTTTTCATTCCCAAAACCATGAAAGAAAAATGCAGCATTTCCCAATAGACTTGGATGCTAAGTGGGTACAACTGAGAGTACCCACAGCTAGCTCTATCTCAGACAGCTACAATTTTTTTTAGCGCGATGACATATAATTTTAATATGTAGTATACAATCTGCACTATATGTGTAGAAAATTTTGGGACAGTAGAAAAATCTATAGAAAACATGCCACCTTCAGCATGGAATATTTATCAATGCTCTAATGTCAATAGCCATGTGTTATACACGTCTCCACATGTTCTTTCCCACATTTATTTATTCAAGTATTTGAGGCTTTGCTGTAGGAATCGATATATTGAACGAAAAATGGAATGATATTATGATCAAGTAATGTATCAAAATTATGTTAAAATGTTAGAATTTATTTAATAATTCGAAATAATGAATAGAAAATGGTTGAACATTTTACTACCATGTTGGAAACAGACTGATAGCCATTGATTCTAATCTGAGAAATGCATGGATATATCCAATATACAGTCCTGGAATTTGGGACGTGTACTCATGCTAGTGACAGTGCTAAACAACCCCAAAATGAAAACATTCTGAGCAAGGGTTATTGTGGTATGTGGAGAATAATTTAGATAATATTATTTTCTTTGCCACCCATGACCCATTTTTCGGTAACACATCTCATATATATTATGCTTGGTGCTTTGTTTTCTGTTGATGAATAGATATGTATAAATAGTGAAACAAACACTTATTTATTGGTTTAAGAATTATTATTAGTTTTTAAAGCTTCTTCCGTCTGTTCCATTCGACTCCTGCTGCCTCCCCTATCCCCCCCCACACACCTGACCCGCCCCCCCCCCCCCACTTGCACCCTAATTCCCTCCCCCCTCACAGGCCTGACCCGCCACCCCCCCACTTGCACCCCAACTTCCACGTCCCTGACCAATAGTCATCTCCCCGATACTGAGCTAGTCATTTGTATTTGACACGTGTGAATACCATCAACAAGATATCACATCCATTTTAAACTGGATTCTGAACCTCAGTTTTAATTTAAATTTGGAGAGCAATGCTGAAATCTAACAGTACAGACTAATTGTATGGACTAATTGTACGAACTGACAGTACAGTACAGACTAACAGTTCGGACCAGCTATATAGACTTACTGTACAGACTTACTGTACAGACTAACTGTACAGAGTAACTGTACGGACTAAATGTACAGACTAACTGTATGGAGTAACTGTATAGACTAACTGTATGGAGTAACTGTATATACTTACTGTACAGACTAACTTCATGGACTAACTTCATGGACTAACTGTAGTATAGACTAACTGTAGTACAGACTAACTGTAGTACGGACTAACTGTAGTACGGACTAACTGTAGTACGGACTAACTGTAGTACGGACTAACTGTAGTACGGACTAACTGTAGTACGGACTAACTGTAGTACGGACTAACTGTAGTACGGACTAACTGTAGTAAGGACTAACTGTAGTACGGACTAACTGTAGTACGGACTAACTGTAGTACGGACTAACTGTAGTACGGACTAACTGTAGTACGGACTAACTGTAGTACGGACTAACTGTAGTACGGACTAACTGTAGTACGGACTAACTGTAGTACGGACTAACTGTAGTACGGACTAACTGTAGTACAGACTAACTGTAGTACAGACTAACTGTAGTACAGACTAACTGTAGTACAGACTAACTGTAGTACAGACTAACTGTAGTACAGACTAACTGTAGTACAGACTAACTGTACAACAGTTACTTCTCTCATGAACTAATTATATAACAACTACGGAAAAGACTGTATATTGCCTGGAGAAATTTCTACACTTCACGGTGCATTGTTGACTGATGAAAAACATGGAATGTCTTCTCATCAGATCTGAAATCATCTGTGAAGGAGAATTTTAACATTGGTGATTCAAATATCATTGATATGTTAACAGGTGGCAATCACTAACATCACATTGGGAAACAGAGCAAATATACAGTAAAACCTATACACTTTGGGTCAGTCCCTTTATTGTTCATGTTCACTATAGCGATACCTCATCTATCTGGATACCTCACTGTTATGAACAGTTGAGTCCAGTCCCTTGGGTGTTTGTTATAGAGAGGTTTCTCTGTAATTTCTCTTGTACCAACTACATACTATATTCAAATTGATATTCAATAGAGGCTTGAATCATTATCAGTTTCAATTCTCTTCCTTATCTGTGCCATAGAGGAAGTAAAAGACATATATTCTGTTCCTCCCCGTTGCTCAGTGCAGGAAAACAATTTTATTAGGCTTGAATCATGTTTATTCTAAAAGTACTCACCTCCTGCACCTCCTTAAGTTTAATAATTATTGTTTCCCTATTGCTAGTTCTCTATTTGACCAACACACAAAACACCACATTCACAAAAAGGCAAAGACCACTCAAGGTCCAACACTCTATGGAGCATAGCAATCATACCTCCAACTCCACCACTAGTAAACCCAATTATCACCTGATTAGCACCATGATCGGTGGTTTAGGGAACCAACTGTGGATCTACTCATCTACACTGGGAATTGCTCGCATCACTAATAGAAGAGCTCACATGTGCTCAGCAGGTATATATGTTGGTCAGATTGTCAGAAAATGTACAATTGGCAGCTGTACACATTTAGTAAATACTACTAAATTAAACTGAAAAAAGGTCAATACTAGGTATGTCTGAGTATATTTAGTATTGCATTGATTCAAATAACCTGTTTGTTTATGTTGAATTGTATTTAGAAGCTCACTTTTGTCTTAATTTCAGATTTTTTGAGAGGATTGGTGAAGGCAAATTGTACATTTCTTGTGACATGACCCATAAGTAGTTTTTTTCCACTATACACCGGTTACATCATGAGAAAAAGGACTAACTCTTCTGATTATTAAGTTCTTCCAGGGTGTCCTTAACTTGAAGATAAATACAGATTAGAATAACGTTTGCATAATTATAATCATTACATCCTCTAATAGATCCTTTGTTTTCCCTACTATTCATTACCATATAATATGCAGTCTTACTCTATAAGCATATTTATCCTTCAAACATTGAACATTAACTTTTTCAACAGTATTACTCACTTAAATATTACATAGATTTTCTTTTATTACATGCAAATTTCACTTCGCAAGATTCAAACTAACTGAACAATATAGTGCTTCAAGTATTTTCCCTTTATTTCTGACATACAGTTAGTATCAATAATTACTTTTTACTCTGTATGCCTAAACATTTAATGTTCAAATACTTTGTAAATTTGTTATTATGATCCATACTATATTACTCAGGTAAAGGGGATGTCCTGAGGAGAATGTTTCCCATCGCATCCTCCCTAGTAGTCACTGCCGTCTTGGCACAGCCACCAGACCATCAGGAACGCCAACAGTCAGTGATTATCCCAGTCGCTTCTTTGATGTTGGGCTAATCAACAAAATACTAGACACAAAGGATCATGTTTATTTGTGCTGCTATTTGCAAATCTTTGGTTATATTCTCCCAGTGAGAGAGCAGATTAAAAAAGACTTGACCTTGAGTGATGACCTTCAAATCAAGGCTCAGACGACACTGAGATTGATTGCCAAGAAAAAGGCAGAACTAGAGAAATGTACCGTGAAAACAAACCAATCAGCTGGCAGAAAAGCAGGGATGATTCAATGCCCAGTAAGTACCAACCAATCAAATGGAAGGATGGAAGTCAATGGCACTGAACCAGTGTTTATCACTGTTCATGTCAGGAGGGGCGACATGTTAAAGCAACCAAGGGCTATTATTCCAAAAGCAGACTATTTCCGCAAGGGGATGGACACCTTTCGTGGGAAATATCACAGCAGTGTGATCTTTATAGTGGCTACTAATGACATAGCCTGGGCAAGGCAAAACATCAAAGGTGATGATGTTTTTTACAGCAGTGACTTTGGTGTTGATAATTTTGTGGATGAGTTTTCACTTGCCCTAGCCTGTAACCATACAGTGATGTCAGTAAGCACTTTCAGCTGGTGGATGGGGTTTCTTACAGGTGGGGATGTCATTTATTTCGCTAACTGGTCTAAACTGCTTCCTCCACGGAAAGACTGTGACATGAACGGGCAGCTATTTCCAAAGCACTGGACTGGAATTTGGATTTAAAGTAGCCAAGATCACTATATATATGTGTCTGTTTGTAGTTTTTTTTCTTGATGACTTGCATATGTAAGGACATTAAATTTTGTGTGGAATGCCAGAGCTATATGGGTCAGATTTTCAGATAATGTACAATTCAACTTTGCCAATCCTCTCAAATAACCCCAATTTCAGACGAAAATAAGGTTCAAAATACAGTTCAATCTATCCAAACAGATTGCTAGAATCAGTGCAATGCCAAATATACTCGAATTTACCTAGTATTGACCAATTTGCAGCCTAATTTAGCAGAGTTTACTAAATGTGTAGAGCTGCCAATTGTACATTTTTCTGAAAATCTGACCCATAAATTCCTTAGATTATTTGATATTTGTTAATGAAGTATGTGTGGCAGAGGTATCTATTCCAAATACATGTACAGTGGAACCTCTCTATTGAGACCACCCTTGGGACTGAACAATTTGTGGTCTTATAGCGAGGTGGTCTCATTAGAGGGGCTAATCTAATGAGAGGAGAGCAATTCAAGACTGAGAGAAACTGGTCTTAATAGAGGGGTGGTCTCATTAGAGGGGCTAATTTAATAAGAGTAAAGCAATTCAAGACTGAGAGAAACTGGTCTTAATAGAGGGGTGGTCTCATTAGAGGGGCTAATTTAATAAGAGTAAAGCGTTTCGGGACTGACAGAAACTGCTCCTAATAGAGGGGTGGTCTCTATAGAGAGGTGGTGTTTATGTGAGGTTCCACTGCATATATAATAGAGGGGTGGTCTCTATAGAGAGGTGGTGTTTATGTGAGGTTCCACTGTATTGTCATTGCTATAGCAACCATTGTTAAAGCTTTAACACCATGTACTATCATCATACATTTTCCAAGCCGCGATATACTTTGAAATGAAAAAAGAACACAACTTCATGATAGAAAACATCAGGAAAATATAGTTTAGACATTAAGAGAACTTAAACAAATGTCATGCTTAGGCTGTCTCCTCATCGGAATGATCACGGTTTGATGCTATGGAATATCGGTGCTGACTATATGGGTCAGATTTTCAGAAAATGTACAATTCGTCTTCACCAATCCTCTCACATAACCCACATTTAAGACAAAAATGAGCTTCAAAATGCAGTTTAACATAACAGAACTGATACTTTAAATCAATGCGATACCAAATATTCTAAGATATATCTGGTATTTATCATTTTTCAGCCTAATTTAGCAGAATTTACTAAATGTGTAGAGTTGGCAATTGTACATTTTCTGGCAGAGGATTAATTCAAATCACATATTTAAATCTTAATTCTGATTCATAAATTAAGATTGGCAGGGAAGCGGTAAAGGTGTACCATATAAATTGACAGAATTATATGAAATTTGAAATTTATCAACAGTATAAAAACCCAAAGACGTAATTCTTGGATTTAAGGCTTTGAGTAATATATCACAGGGTTTATATAAGTAAATCTACCAGGTTTGGATGAATACCCAACCTGTAAAGGAGGCATACAAGTCCTCAAGTTAAAGACCAATATCACCGTAACTTCAACAACAATTGCATCTGTATATCTGATCATTCATGTATTGTGTATTATGTATGTTCTTAAGAATTAAGTACTTCGGGTATGTATACCTCAATAGAGTAAAATTTGGTCTATTAATTGAAATGACATAGGAAAAGAAGCCTATATATAATTGATAACGAAAGGACAATGAACAATGAACAACGATGTTGATAGTGAGGACTTAAGGAAGAGGATATTAAAGAACTATAATCTATAATCAATTGATATTGATAGAGGATATTGATTGAGGAGCCGGGAAAGGGGGTTTGGGAAATCCATTTTTCACATCTAATATATTTGATGTGTTTCAGGAAAATGAGTCATAAGTCGCAAAAATATGGATTTTGAGATTCCATTATATTTGAAAAGATGAGATCAAGCCGATTCCAATGATAGTAAACAGTCTAATAATCTAATAAGTATTTCTAGATTTTAACTTTGATATTTTCGTTTTAGAAAAAAAAAGTTTCCAATATTTTTGGGGGTCAATAGACAGTAAAGTATATAAATGTAGTCCATATGAGGACCTTTAAAACGAAAGGATATATTACATAGATTGTCCTGATATTTGATACATCTATTGATATAGCTATAAGTGATAAACTCTCCAAGAATCAGAACATTCCAATAATGTGATCTGTGATCTGTGGTGTGTTTTCATAATGTGAAAAAAAAACTTTTAAAAATATCAATTTTGCGACTTATGACTCATTTTTCTGAAACACATCACATATGGTACTATTGATAATGATCCCGATAGACAGTGCACATCGCTTTATGTTCTTATAAAGGTAAACAAACTTGTAATGAGCAAACTGGTTTCACCAGGTAGACCTGCCAAGGCAGAGGCAGCAAACCATGTTCTGAATGATGTAACTGTTTATTGATTGGATCAGAATAAAAAATACGATATATATATGAGCTTGAAAATAATTTTGCAACAGAAAGAAGTCTTCTGAGATAAATGTCTTACACCTTAAAGTGGGGAAGGGACTAGACACTAGGCACCAGGCTACTAATACAGCTATGTTACCATTATGCACTTGTTTTTTCATGTGTTCTGTGAGGTCGAATAGAGTGCATGAATTGATACCAATACCAATACTAACCCTAACCTTAAATTGGTGGTCCTAAGTTAGTGCAGGTAGTAGATATGGGTTAGATTTTCAGAAAATGTACAATTGGCAGCTGTGCACATTTAGTAAATTCTGCTAAATTAGGCTGCGATTTGGTCAATACTAGGTAAATTCGAGTATATTCGGCATTGTATTGATTCTAGCAATCTGTTTGGTTAGGTTGAACTGTATTTACACTTTATTTTTGACTGAAATTTGGGTTATTTATATATATATATAATGCTTTTATTCAATATAATTCATACAGTTACAGAGATATGAAAATAATGAATGGGATTTATGGTCCTCTGCCCCCTCGCAGGTCTTCCTCGACCGCCCAAACTAAATATAAAACAATCATTTGAGAGAACTGGGGAAGGTGAATTGTACATTTTCTGAAAACTTGACCCATATACTATATTGAAAGCCTGGTGAGGCATCTTTGCCTAGTATTTAGTTGGTATCATAAAGTGGGGAAGGTGTATTTGGTCGGCCATTTATAATTTATTCAGCTTCAGGTCGCCAGGGGAATGTGTCAATGTGTAGTTGGTGGCACAATGTTAAAAAGGTATCACAACGTGCACGATTCAGGACGTTTTTGACAATTCTCCCCCCGGGTAATCTGAAAATCTGTTTACTAGTCACGACTTAGCACTTAAGGATACATCACTTGGGATCTGTTCTGATTTTCTCCCCAGGTAATCTAAAAAGCTCTTTACTAGTCATGACTCACCAAGGAAACATTGGGATCTGTTCCTGGTGAATATATTATGTGAGGATCTTCTACCTCTCACTCCACTCATCCTTTACTCTACCACTGAAGCACTTCCACTCCAGCTGAGAAACAAAGAGGGAGAGATATACAAGCTCTCAGTCTACTCCAGATCACAATAGTTTCAACTCAAAGTAAGTTTCAGAGACATTTAATTCTCTGACCTTCTTTCTATAATATTTGTCTATATTTTCCTTATTTCAACAGTGATATTTTTGTAGTTTTGTGAATGATTCACATGATGTTTTGTTGTTTGGGCCTTCTATTAAATTGTCTAATTATATACAGTTTTATTCGGTAAACACAATTGTCTTAATCCAGTCAATACTAATAATACTGAATTATGTACACTCTGGACCATTCTGAATATGACATTGAACATAATTATGTATGCAGTAAAGTACTTTATATTATGTTTAGATAATCTTATGATATTGTGATACAGAAATGACTTAGTGGAATGAGATGAGATGAGATTAAAATTATATAGTTCTATACTTTGAACTCATCTCATTCCACCAAATCATTCCATTAGGTAGAAAGTTAAAATATCTACCAAATGAAAAAAACAAAACTTTGATGATTTCATCTTTATTAAAGTCTACCCTTTGTTAAAGCATTATTTTGGTTCATACAAATTAAAGCTATGAAAAGGACTTACAGCTTTGTGTATTGCGCAGTGGCAACTCCTGGGATATCCCTGCTCCTCAGACCCACTCATCCGTTACCACCATTAGTACCGTTAAGTCATATGAATAGACAGCGTCTTGTGCTGTCTGAAAAAATATAAATAAAATAGTGAAATGTTTCATGTTGTAAGGTGGCTAGGTTGATGCTGTAAATATAGGCTAATGCAATGCTAATGTAATGCCTCACTATTTCACTAGGATACAGATACTGTCCAATGGTGAATGTTAGCTCCCATTGGAGATGTCTCAATTGAAGACAAATGGTTTCAGGCTGTTAGGATTATCGAGGCGTTTAATTGCAATGCATTTCCATAGAGCTTGTTCCAGCTTGTTTTTTTTATTAGTAACACATTTCTGCAGAGTGTTGTGAATTGTTTAAAGGCAATACATTTCCATATTTTTTGATAGAGCTTGTTCCAGTTCATAAATAAAACTTTTTTTATTAGTAGCACATTTCTTCAGAGTGTTGTAGATTGTTTAACAACTCTCACCTCTTAGTATTGCCCCCCAGTGTTCTGTGAATAGGGAACACATTACTATGTCTAAACATAATGCATGCTAACATATTAGATTAGATTAGAAAACTTTTATTTAGTATCTAAAGATGCCGTTAGTGAAGGGGAGATTCTCTCCAGCGTATGGGAGGTTTTCCGCCCCTTATGGTTTTACAATCTTCTGTTGTAGAGGACAATATCACTTCTATCATAGACCGAAGACGATTCTCTACAAATGGATACAGTTGTTAATTATGATTTGTTTTGCAATATGACATTGATTTTAAACAATAAGAGGTTGTAGTATAGAGATCTCTCTGGTGACTTATTTCATACCAGTTAATGATTTAGAGAAACATAGTTCGAGGTTTTAGGAATATCCACATGGGGCTTTATATAAAATAATCATCATTCCATATATAGGATGTTTGGCTTGCATTTTAAATATTTTGAATATATAGTATCATCTGTCTTTTAAACATATGAATGAATCCTTCACCAATCCACTCAAATAACCCAAATTTAAGAGAACAATAAAATACTGCTCTACATAACCAAATAGATTCTTTAAATCTATGCAATACCAAATACACTAAGTATTTACACCACGTTGATGTATGTACCACATGCTATTTGTATGGGCGGGAGTAGTGTGGTAATATGCACCAATTCCACATGTGTGGTATGACTTCCTGTCCCCAGTACACATAGCCACATAAGGTAAGCATAGCAACGTGGGAGTAAATATAGAACCTAAATTTGAATGTGGTACTCGGGACACTATTACACTGTCCTTGATGGGTTTTTTTTCTAACTCACTCACCTATCGGCTTGTGGGCCACGAAAATAAAAACATGTTGGACTGTGTAATGGTGTCCCTTGTACCACATTCTCATCAGGTTCTATCTATTATCATTTCTCTGCTTAATTTAGCAGAACTTACTAAATGTGAAGTGTTGTTGTTTGCACAATTGCTTGACCTAGAATGTAAGTTGTGAGGAAACCTGTCTGGTTACTTCTATAAGCCAATGTTACCAGATAATAAGATCCGATGGTTTATTTTATAACTACTGGTATCGTTCCATTTGTTTTGACATGATTGTGGTTTAGTATCTCGTACATAAACAGTTCACCTAACCATATGAACTATCAATATACTCTAAATAGTTATACTGAGTTTTATATTATGAAGTGATAATTGTATTTGAAGTAAAAGTCAGTCGATTCCATTCTCTTAATGTAAATTGCAGTGATAAATTTTTGGGTTTTGTGATATATTTTCAAGGCAATATATTAAGTATACTGGAGGCTATACACATACATTTAGTTCAGTTATACAATCTCTGAATCATTTCCTCAATATTTAGATTCACAGCAACAATGAAAGTCATTCTAGTGTTGGTTGTGCTGGCAGCTGGTAAGTAATAAATTATTAATGTTTGTGAATACTTCACTAGTTGAGAAAACTATTGCATTCATTATTACTTCTAATTTGATTCACATATTTGACAGTTGGACCAATTAAATGTTTAAACATGAAAATTCTTTATTGGATTTTACTCCCTTCTCTCCCCTCTCTACACTTCTTCTTTCTAGGCCTACACATTAAGCATTATAATTTCAACTAATTCTGATTCTTGAAGATTCTATTCCATGACATACCTATATTTGTTATTTTAGCTTTCCACCATGGTGCATCGTGAGTTCTAACTTTTCTATAATTTAATCTGACTGATCTAAATCACATAACTGATAGATTTAGAATCATCATCATGTAGCTAATATTGCAAATATTTAGTGATTCAAAACTCTCGTTTCATCTCATCACTAACCATATTTACCAGAACTCATAAACTAAAGCTGCATTCTCAGGTATTACAAAACAAATCTGACCAAACTCACTCATATTATAACAGGACTGAGTTTATCAATATTCTGCTGCTGGTATATGTTTATACCAGAGTTAATCATATAATGACTTATAGGACTGGATTTATCAATATTCTGCTGCTGGTATATACGTTTATATAAGAGTAACTCATATTATGACTTATAGGACTGGATTTATCAATATTCTGCTGCTGTTATATATGTTTATAGAAGAGTTACTCATATAATGACTTATAGGACTGGATTTATCAATATTCTGCTGCTGTTATATGTTTATACAAGTGTTACTCATATTATGACTTATAGGACTGGATTTATCAATATTCTGCTGCTGGTATATACGTTTATATAAGAGTAACTCATATTATGACTTATAGGACTGGATTTATCAATATTCTGCTGCTGTTATATATGTTTATAGAAGAGTTACTCATATAATGACTTATAGGACTGGATTTATCAATATTCTGCTGCTGTTATATGTTTATACAAGTGTTACTCATATTATGACGTATAGGACTGGATTTATCAATATTCTGCTGCTGGTATATATGTTTATATAAGAGTAACTCATATTATGACTTATAGGACTGCATGTTTATTTGAAGTTTATTCACGGAAGGAAAATTGCCACTGGTTAGTGATAATAAGCAAAGATGGCCCTAGGAAAATATTAAAATATGTGAAGAGATAATGGTAGTTGCCGGGTTTCGGATAAAGAATCGGAAAAAAATGATTAGTTGGTGCGTTCTCGTCCTCAGAGACTACGCACAAGACTTATGGTCAAAATGGCGGACATGGTAGCCAAAAACTTTGATTCTATGCCTTCAGCATCATCTGTTTCTGCGGATATTGAGATATTTATTGATATTGGAACTGATTGCTATGAAGGTATTCCTTCTACTTTCTCTTCGAGGCAGGTTGATAATGCTTTTGCCTGGCGTGGCGATTCTCATCACCCAGAATACAACTGTTTCAGACTTTGCGACTGACCGGTGTTTACCTTCTTATGACCCACACTACTTACACAATGATGGTTCTTCTGTCTCTATGAGCCGTTATACACCTGTTATATTTGACTACAACTACAATTTCATGTGGGATATCTCCTCTTGCATCAACGATCATCAATCACTAGCCGGGTTTCCTACACAAAGGAAACCTGCCTGCTGGTTGAGGGAGCTATGATATGAGAATGATCCTTACCTACGATCATTTCTGACTGCTGGCATATGGGATGGCTTCTATATTATTAACACTGACTCACATTGTGAAAATTATAAATCTGTTACTTCTGCAGAAGCTGTTTTGTTTGTGATTAAGGTCGGAACTTGATTAATGTAAATATTTTTTTTTTCATCTTTAGAAGCCTCACACCTTGGGGGCGGTGCCAAAACATGATGGAGGGTACCACCCTATTACTGACTGTAAGGGGACAAAGGGCATATCCATCAATTCCCACATGAGTGAGACTGCACTTCCATTTTCTTTTAATTCTGTGGCTGATGTCCATGGAGTTCTGGAAAAGGGAGACTATATGGCTACGCTTGACATAACAGCTTCATACTGGTCCATTTCTGTGAATCCATTACAATGGACGTATCAAGGAATTTTAGTGGAACATTGATGGCATTCCATGCTATTTGAGTGATACTAGGCTCTGCTTTGGCTTGTGTTCAGCTCCATATATATTCAATACCGTCACAGATTTCATTGTCAGATGCATGAATAGGAGACTAGGGTTTCTTCATTAATAGTCAAAGTGTACATCACCATCTACTAGATGCAGATATCTCGGTATTATAATTGATCCATGCAAGGGCACCCTCTCTTTTCCTGACAATACGTCAGGATAAATGATTTTTCCTTATTGTTTAATGGCACTGTCTATATAGTCTCAGAAGTGACTGAAACAACACCCTGGATCACTTCAGATGCTAGTTTGATAGGATATGGTGTTTTTCATAGCTGGGATAACAATTGAACTGCCGGCTTTTATAATTCTTCTTGTGGCCTGCAATCCCTTGCATGGACACTGGCCTAATGTTTGTGTGCCTGATAAACACCCCAGTAATATGTACTTGAGGCCATATCTGTTTTGCTTGCTGCTTGAACTTGCCATACTTGGGCCAATCAGCATGTTATTCTGTATAGTGATAACACTCAAGTGGTCAGCCTAGTTAATTCTGGGACTAGTAGTAATCTTTACTGCATGGATATACTTCGTAAACTGTTTTGGCTGATTGTTGCTCATAACTTCCAGATTACAGCTAGACACACACCTGGAGAAACCAATTATTTTGCTGATTATTTATCTACATCTACATCTGCTTTGTGTTGCAGCCCTGGATCAGCTGGATAGTGAAGTTGCTGTTGCTATATCTGCTGCTTCTGCTAAGAATACCAAGTCACAATGGAGTTCTCAGCGGGCTTGTTTCATCAGCTTCTGTCATCAGTTCAAGTTGTGTCCCCTACCTGCAACTTCTCACACTGTAGTGAGATTTTTCGTCTACAAGACTAGATCTATGAAATATGTGACTGTGAATGATTATCTGTTGCCATCATCAGCTTACATCCATATTATGGGTATGAGTCGTCCTTTAGAGACTCTTATTTAGTGAAAATGGTGTTAGAAGGCCTGAAACGCAGTTTGGGTACTTCTACGGAGCAAGAGATACCATTGTCTCCTACTCAGCTCTTGGAAATGTTTAGTAAAGTGGAAATATCTGTACCTAAGCAGTTGGCGATGTGGGGGGCTATCGTTATCTCATTTCGCACTTTGTTGAGGAAATCTAATATACTACCGGATTCCTTGGGAAAGGCTTCTTCTTCTCTTCACTTGATTAGAAGGTTGGATGTGACTTTCTATGATTGGGGGTTGTCTTTACTAATCAAGTCATCTAAGACACTGAAGTACAGGGAGGAAGAGATCCAAATTCCTGTATGTTATGTGGGCAATTACCTCCTTGTGTGCAGCTGCTATATTGAGGAATCATTTTGCACACAATTTAGCTTATCCTGAAGCTCCCATCTTTGTGGTGGATGCTACACACATCTCTTACAAGGAAGTGCTGATTACCTTCGAGTTGTGTCTTCTAAAATTGGTCTGAGTGCCAGCTCCATGGGCTTTCATAGCCTTTGTCGTAGTGGGGCCCATTGGTTGTATAAAATTGAAATACCATTGCAAGACATACAGGCAGCGGGCTGTTGGTCTAGCGCTGTCTTATTTGGTTGCACCCTTTGAAAGGAAAAGTGGTATATAGTGGTAGACTCTCTCTTGTAACATCTTTGACCAGTTTGAGGGTTTTCTTCTTCTTGGATCTTGGAGGCTTCGGTCTCGAGACCTGCAAATCCCCTTTGTGTCTTACTATATTGAGAGCCAGATATGTGAAGTATATGAAGATATATAAAAATGCCATTGTGGTCACCTGACTTTTCTCCTTCAGGTCACTCCTCATACTAACTTGTCCTGACGACACGTTTTGTTTTTCTCTATTTCTGTTCTTCAATAAATGGAGGCTTCAGTCTTGAGACCTGCAACCCCCGTTTATGTTTTACTATGTCCAGAAGCATAACCACAACAGGTTCATGTGAATGTGGGGAAGTCTTAGGCTATTAAGTTGTATAAATATGGATTCTTTTTCTCATTTTCAATGACCCTACCTTCCACCCATCTGCCCCATTTTCCACCCCACCCCAACCCTCAGCACTGTTCAGCTGAGGCTAAACAGTGCTTCTAAAACGTCTGTATGAATGAACAGTGGTATAATATACAGTGGCGCTTGTGGTGGTATTGGGACACACCATTTCAGCGCTTTGTTTATATATTTAGCGGCAATAGCCGTCAGTTTGAATCTTCACAGGACGATGTATCGAGCTATACCTGACCCTAGCATCCTTTATGTACCGTAATGATGTATCAATTCCAGCCAAAATTGTGAAGAAATCCTCTTAAGATTGTCATAGTTGTAGCTAGAATACGTGGATGAGCACGATCATGGGCCAAACAGGGGGAGAATTATCATTTCTATATATCCTGTTACGTTGGACCATGATAACAGGTACACCGGTTCTGTGAGTAATTATTCTGCCAAAGGCAGCTTTCTCTCAAAAGTGGTTGTCGCGAAGAGTCATGAGAGCCAGATATAAACCTTTCTTTGGGGTTTTGAATCACAAAAAATTATCTGAAACCTACAAGAAAAACCTATAAGAGTTTTTCTTTTGTAGAATAAATATATTTTTATTGCATTTTCACATGGCATTTATCATTGCTCAGTTTAATTCAATAGAATTTTAATTAAATGTGTGAAGCTGTTCATTGGATTGTAGAATTTGGCCCAAATTCTGGTAATATTTTAGTCATTACAAGGTTAATATTTTGCCATGATTTCAGCCCTCTTGTAATTAACTTTCATGGATCCTGACTATTGGTGACTTTTAGATTAGGCAGCTCAACAATGAACTTCACTCTTATTTTCCTTCATCAAGAGTTTATTCAAATGATTCTAGTATATCTTCAGTGGCCCATAACATGCAATAATAATGTATAGTACTCTGTATACTTGATACAGCCAGGAGACATGCAGTGTGGATGCACACTGTGGGAAGTGCATTCAAAACACCTGTGTCCGGTAAGTTTCCACTGTTTAGTATAACAATTACATCTTGAAAACGCAAAAATCTTTTGAGTGACATCAAAATAGGGTTCCAATGGTAGCAACTGTCACCACTCTTTTGGCACTTTTTCAGTGACAGGGTTGTGACCTGGTTGGTTAAATTTCACTGAAATCGAGCTGATTCCAGGTGTGGAACTGTCATATAACTTCATAACACTCACTTATTCTAGCTGCAACCTGGCACATGACCTGGATGTGGCTTGGTTGCCACATATGTGATGTGTTTCAGAAAAATAAGTCACAAGTCGTAAAATTCTTATTTTTAAAAGTTGTTTATTCACAAGATCTCCTTTATGGAATGTTTTCATTTTTGGGGTATCTAGTCATATAGGTCTTATGAATACATGAACCAAATGTCAGGATAGTGTATTAAATATATCAATGCATTTCTAAGGTCATCCTATCGAGTGCATTTACCTACTTTACTAGTAAATATTCACCAAAAAATATTTCACCAAAAAATTTTTTTTTTCCAGAAATAAAAACATCGAACTTAAAATATATTTATACTTATTTAATGTCCTTAATGTTTAACACAATTGGAATCGGCTTGAGCTCCTCTTTTCAAATTTAATGGTATCTGAAAATCTATTTTTTGCGGTTTATGACTCCTGAAACATATATATGTACTTGTAACCCAGCTGGAGGCCCATATATATGGAACCATGAACACCACAACCCTATGTTGATGTAACCCCTCATGTAACTTTAGATAAATGATCAATGTTATTAATAAGTTCAGTACCTGCCCAACTGTACCATGCCCAACCAATCAAGAGTGCAGGCAGAATTGATGCGTTCTTCCGTAAGTACTTGCATGAGAATTTTAGAAAATGGTAAGACCATATTTTCGAAAGTGATAAGGCCGTATTTTCGAAAATGATAAGGTTGGCATTTAGATATATTGTTCCTCAGGATTGTGCACCAAATGTTCAACAAGTCACCAGTATGGCCCATTCACATTACAACGGCCAATTGGTGTACAGCTGTCGCATACCAAAAAACACAATGATAAAGTATTACCGCCAGCAAGTATCGGCCGGCTGGTCTTAGCAATGGCAATGGACCTGTAGTCCTTCAGTGTTGATCATTATCCATATAGTCTCTATCATCATTCCAGTACCTCCTGCTATGGTGTGTACTGCCCACAAGGTCAAGTGTGCCGTTTTGGTCAATGTGCAGTTATTCCGGAAGTACTTGCATGCATTTATAGAAAGTGAAAAGTAATTAAACCAACATGTATAATTAATATGTAAGGGGGTTTTAGCACAATGAGTCACAAGTTGCAAAAATGGATTTTTTTAATCATTTTTTAATCATTTCAGGAGCTGCCCTGCTGTAGGCTGCCCAAGTGAAACCAACATGTATAACCTCAGATATTCATATTATATTATATTGTAAATGCATTCAGTACAGTCTTGAGATTTGGTATATTGATTCATGCTACTAACAGCATTAGACCTGGTTTGGTCAGATTCTGCGCTGTATTTTTGTCACAATAGACCACAGCAATCACTTCCGGTAAGGAATGGGGTTATAAACGTCAAAAGAACTGGTAAATAGAAGTCAGTAAGTGGTAAATAACAGTCAAATCTGACCAAACCGCGTCTAAAAGCACTAATACCCGAGGTTTTGGATGGTCTAAGGGGTCTGTTGCCTAGTGCAAATTCTCATGGGCTAACGCCCCTTGAATTGTCCACCAGGCAACAGACCCCTTAGACCATCCAAAACCTCAGGTATTAATGCTATACTAAACACCCCAAATATAAAAACATTCTGACCAAGGGTTTCTATGAAAAAAACTTCCTATTTTGCGATTTGTGATAAGAACATTTTCCTGTATCACATTTCTAGAAATTGAATTGACATGATATTGTTCACCGAACAGTGCACCAGTAGCCCCTAAATGAGTAGTATAGTATTATACCACGATCTGCAAATGAGTGAATACATGCTATGGTGTTTTGTTGAAAGGATCCACGCGTGAAAATATGAACTTTTTTTGGCCTTAATCTAAGAAGCATCCTCATTGGTTGACGTTTCACTCGCTCATGACGTCACGCCCATTCGTGACGTCATATGCCACCGTGCCGTCGTTGATTAGCCAATCAGCTATACGCTTGTCTAGCGCTTTGGCATAAAAAAACCAATATGGCGGATCATTGGAGAGAAGCGAGGTAAATAAATACTTTGTTTCTTCAATTTATTTTATAATATAAGATCGTGGTATAAAAATAGGATGTAACTCGGTTAGTTTCTGACTTACTGTACACGATGGCCACTCGTTTTTTTTCGACCAGGGATTTCACTCGAAGCCTGGGGCTTCTCGTGAAATCCCTGGTCGAAAAAAACTCGTGACCATCGCGTACAGTAAGTCAGAAACCAACCTCGTTACATCCTATCATATTAGAGCATGCTTTTGTATCATTTACCTAAGTGAACAATAGCCTCGGGCTCCTTTGTTTAAACCCATTTGACCATTTATGAAATCTTTAACGGTTGTTATGAGGCAAAACTACTAACAAAATTCTTCTGAATCTTACAGAAAACATATTAACGATTAATATTACAGGAAAGAAAGATTTTAAAGCTGTTGGATAGACTCCCAAAGAAGAATCAACAATCAACAATGAATGAATAAGAAATTAAGGAAAATTGAATGCTTTTTTAAGTGAGCCTGTATGATATGAAATCAGCAAAAACCCATTGTGGGACCTACAGAGCCAAACTCACTTCCATGGCTGCCGGACTGATGATGGACAATCTACTTTAAATGTTTTTTCTCCATGTGTGGGCCAGATTTTCAGAAAATGTACAATTCGCCTTCACCAATCCTCTCAAATAATTTAAAGACAGAAATGAGCTTCAAAATACAGTTTAACATAACAGAACTAATACTAAAAATCTATGCAATATCAAATATTCTCAGATATACCCGGTATTCATAATTTTTCAGCCAAATTTGACAGAATTTACTAAATGTGTAAATCTGCCAATTGTACATTTTCTGAAAATCTGACCCATGTATTCAATGAATGTTAATTACTCTTTGTTGACTTTTAGACATGACCTCTGTTTTCTCCGTCAATGTGGAAGTGGGCAGAGGTGTGTTGATGGCCTCTGCCTGTAAGTATCATCACACTTTATTTATCTTTATGGTGTATCAAACTTTTAAAAAATTTAGAAATGCTTATTGGATTATTAGACTGTTTACTATCATTGGAATCGGCTTGATCTCATCTTTTCAAATATAATGGTATCTCAAAATCTATTTTTTGCGACTTGTGACTCATTTTCCTGAATCTCTCAAGTTTACATTATATATATATACTCCACGGATCCTCGTAAACGGTTCAATTACTGAATAATACAAACATCAATTACACTTCAACCATGTCTTTACATATTCTGACACCACACGTTTATCCGATTCATTGTACTTACGTATGTATACACACACAATGGCTGTATCATGATCTTTTCTCAGAAATTATCTTTATCGTTGCAATTCCTAATCTCATAAGGTGAACACTAGTACTGGAACTATTACGATCATCCAAACAGAAATATTAGGTAAAGCTAGTTCATCCACCCAAGAAAGGCATTCAGTAGTAGAAGAGTAGAAGAAATGTTTGGATTTGATTTGAATACATTTTTATTGCTTCTTTTTATACCTGCACAATATTGCCCCCTCTAGTTATTACGTAATAACCCTCACCCTTACCCAGTCATGGTTGGGTGCACACTGACATTGTGGCTCTATCCCTCGCTTGTCTTCCAGCTCTGTCCCTCCCTCCCTCTCTCCCTCCTTCCCTCCCTCCCTTGCCTTTCACCCATAACCCAGTCTCTCTTTCTTTTTCACTCTCTGACTCTTGCTATAGCAGTAGCAATCTGGCTTTGAAATAAAGTGTTCTTTCATTAAATTAGAGTTTAAGTTACCTCTGTACTGAATACTAGAAGATCTATAGCAAGGCAACGTTTTAAAAAAGAACTAATACATTCAAACAAGTTTTCAGTCTAAGCATGACTAAATTGCAGTAACTATAAATTGACATCGGATACAAGTATTTGATCATGAGAAGGAAACGCAGGTATATACATTAAATTGACACTAGTTGTAAAGTTAAATAGATGATAATTACCTAATACTTGTTACTGCTTCTTTTTATACAGGTACATCTCCTGGATTGCTCCATATGTTCATCAGAGCCCTGTGACCTATTGTGTACATTTAGATTTGTACAAATATAACCAACTATATATATATATATATATATATAGGATCATTGATATCGTTGATTCAAGTGTGACATTAACAACCCAACTTGACAGTAATAATTATTACAAAATATCAGTAATGAAATTAATCACCCAAGTCTTGACTTCAGATTTGATTGGAGTTTATTTTGAAAGTCTCAATATTTCGCCTGGTATGGTTGGGCTTCTGCAGGAGGTTTCATTACGATTCAATTATTATAAAATATTTGAAGCTCTAGAATCATCCTGTCACATATGTGATGTGTTTCAGGAAAATGAGTCATAAGTCCCCCAAAATAGATTTTGAGATACCATTATATTTGATAAAATGAGATCAAGCCGATTCCAATGATAGTAAACAGTTTAATAAAATAATAAGTATTTCTAAATTTTAAGTTTGATATTTTCGTTTTTGAAAAAAAAAGTTTCCAATATTTCTGGGGGTCACTAAACAGTAAAGTAACTAAATGTAGTCCATATGAGGAGCTTTAAAAAGAAAGGATATATTACATAGATTGTCCTGAAATTTGATACATTGGTTGATATAGCTATAAGTGACAAACCGACCGAAAATCAGAACATTCCAATAATGTGATCTTGTGAAAAAAACACTTTGAAAAACATCAATTTTGCGACTTATGACTCATTTTCCTGAAACACATCACATATGCTAACCACTTCACCATGGTTAGGGTGAGCATGCATATTTGTGATCCGTTTTAGGAAAATGAGTTATAAGTCGTAAAATATGGATTTTGAGATATCACCATATTTGAAAGATGAGACCAAGCCGATTTCAATGAATGTAAACATTAAGGACATCTAATAAGCACTTGTATCTTTTTAGTTTAATAGATATTTTTATTTTTGAAAAAAAGGTTTGCAATATTTCTGGGTAAATAATTACCAGTAAAATAGCTAAACATACTCAATAGGATGATCTAAGAATCGCAATGATATAATTAATAAACAGTCTTGAAATTTGGTAAATGTATTCATACAACCACAAGGACTAGACATCCAAATAATGAAAATATTCCAACAAAGAGATCTTGTAAGTAAACGACTTTGAAAAACATCGATTTGGGGACTTGTGACTCATTTTCCTGAAACACATCACATTTGTTTAATACATGAATTTGCGATACTCCTGAATGGCAAATCACTAGTGAAGTAGATCAATTTATTTCACCTCTGAAAGCGTGAACGGAATATCAATTGGCAAACGGAACGCTAAGCCAAATGGAGAACGGAACGGAATGCCCATTGGATTAACATAGGCAGTTTGTTCTCCACGCATTGAGTCTGTTTATCCATTGTCACGTCCTCAAAGCTGCATTTTGATTGGATAAAGTAGGGTATCCACTTACAAGTAAATTGGGACCGTAAACAGGTCCAGGTCCCGTTTATGGGAGCTGTTGATGGTCCATTACTTACAGTATTAATTTGTCGGTAAAATGTGCAAATGGATTGGCACATAAAGGCCTCCCATAATTACCTTGCCCTGCATCCACTACTACGTAAACGTGTCCACGTCCAAATGAAAATAAAAAATGCAGTTCTTTTTCAGTTTTCTCTAAAACTATCACATGGAGGTGATTTTGAACGAAATACATATTCTGACCCCTTCACTCATTAGAGATGTTCCGCAAGCAAACTTATCTCAATTACGTAACCATATCTGGATCATTTTTGTGAATTACGTTGCAGTTTTATGTATAAAAAAAACTGATGAAACATTTTGCTTGATTTGTTACATTATGTTTTTCCTGCTGCGTTTTACTGAACGGCTTTGTTCATTTTCTATCTCCCCTTCCTCTCCCTCCTACTATTCCTCCCTCTCAAACTTTACATTTAACTGACATCAATCTTCCTTTCCCTAGGAAATGCAATCTTCAGCATGAACCAGAAATAAATAAATGTAAACTGACCACTGTTGAATAATTCTTGTTCGAATTGTAATACTTTGAAACTGGGGCAAGAAGGGTTTTGAAATAACCAGTGTCAATAGGAAGAAGATGGGTCAGGAACTGTGGTGCCTTGATGCTGGGATTACACACCAGAGGCCACCACTGATGCAGTTAGGAACCGCCAGGTGTCGCCACATGGTCCGCCAGGAAGCAGCAGCCAAAGTACTGTCAGAGAAAACAGTAATTTTTCTTTTCTTAAAAGGAAAGAATCAAACAAGTAATGTGTATGCATGATGTGAAATGAAGTCATATGAAGGACATCTATGTAGTATTTCTATTTTTTGTATTTGGAATATTTAGTTTTGAAAAGAAAGTTTTCAATATTTCTGGGTAGACATTTACTAGTAAATTAGCGAAATATACTCTATGAGATGACCTTTGAAATGCATGAATACATTCAATACACTGTCCTGAAGTTTAGTACATGTATTTATGTCATGGAAAGCGTTAAGCACCGCAAAATTGAAAACATTCCGCCAACTATATCATGTGACTAAAACACCTTGAAAAAAAATAAATAATAATTTTGCGACTTGTGACATATTTTGCAGTATCACATCACATTATGCATCCTGAATTTAAAAAAAAGTTATGAATCTAAATCTCAATCTCAACTGTTTTAAGTTCGAGGGATAATGACTTGAAAACGTCAACATTAAAAATGGTCCTTGAATGTATGAGAATGAGAATAGGGGTAATAATTCTTGGACGGGGGAACATTTCTTAATATTACTTAAACTTGTTTATGGTATATTCAGGCTCATATGCAACCCGTTGTACAATGCTCACCATTCGTTTATATAAAACAATGGCTCAAATCAATTGAGAAAATATGTGACCACTCAGGCAAGGCACTCAGACCTCGTTGTGAGTTGTGGGTATCATACGTCATCAGAGGTCACATGACTTACAACAATGGCGGCATCCACACAGGTTGTCTGCTATAATTAATTCCATGTAAAATAGCTCCCCATTTCTTTAATAGATGAGAATTAAATAAAATACATATGTGGGATTGTTGCATATGATTAACCCGCCTAGAAAATATATACATGATATCCTATGAAGTTTGGGCTTTAAACGATGGTGATAAATGAAGGAAAATGCCAATGTGCAACCTTTCTTCATTTCTCTTTATTAAAACGGGAATAACTGTTACATCATGTTAGGCCCCCCAAAAATAGGTGTGTTTCCGATTTATCTGGCTGAAAACTAGGTAGGGGGGGTGTGGTAATTTTTTTGTTTTTGTTAATTTTTTTTGTTTGGAAACCACATCCCAGGAACTGAGAAAAATGTCTTTTTCATAACAATAGTTGTTTTGAACATGGGAAATGTGCTTTTTGACAGTTTCGGGTTAGGAAAACCCGTTTTCCTGCTTTTATAAGCTTTTTTTTGTCAAAAAATAAAAAAAACTAAGATATGATGGGGAAAAAAATCAGGAATGGTCAAACATTTTTTAGGTAGGGTAAGGTTTTTCTAGGTAGGGGGGGGGGGGGGGGGGGTAAATCGGAAACACACCTATTTTTTTTTTGCCTTATGCAATAATGGCGTAACAATGGGTAACGACTTTATGATCAATAATTAACATTAATTAGTGATATGTTATGTGTCATGGTAATTATTAAGTAATGTAAAGAATCTATTAGGTATCAGGACCCAGGAATGTATTGCTTTAAATACGGTAGTAAGGGGAACCACAGGTAGCACTCTCAGCTCATTATATATTCCTCCAATCAACAATAGCCATATGGACCAAGCTCTCACCTGTATCAGAGCCTTAGGATTTCTTCTTTATACTTCTTATTTCTATACAATATTTCTACAACTATTCAATAGACAATTATAGACAAACCTTCATATAATATAACGTTGACTCGTTGACTATATTATAGACATAGGAAAGATACTCACCACATTTGAATAGAAGATTCTCTAATAAGGAAGGAGCGCGGCAACGAAACACTCATTAGGTGGCGGGTGCAACCTCGGGGTCCGCTCTAACATAGCCCAAACAGGTTTTGGCCGCCCTGACCGTGACCCCTGCCGCCTCCCGTCGAGGGGCAGCGGCAGGCTCCCACCAACATGACGGCCCCTAAACTGACTGGCGATATGTATTATTTTTTTTTTTAAATATTAGAAGTCAATTTTATAAATATAGCTTCGGTAAAAATGCCACATCCTTAGGGGTTAGGGGAAGAGGTTAGGGGGCGGGTAGGGGGTTACAGCTGCAATATTGAAAACGGCCCTACTGATATACTATTTTAGGGAGGGTCTCCATAATTACCGCTCATATGACCATTGATCTGACCCTCAGAGATATACAAAACCCTATGAAGTAAATTATTAATATTTCAAGTTTGATACACATATTTAATAGTTATTCAATGCATTTTGTTCGAAACGTTTGGTGTCCATCTAAGATGAAAGAATACTTTAATGATTTCTTTGGAAATCCAGTGTCATTTTTCTGAACATATAGATGAAGGAAATTATCATTTAATATCATCAACCAAAACTTCTAGGTCTCGCCCCCTCCACTCTCCGTCCTCCCTTTACCACCATATAGCCTAGGCTAGCCTTCCCCGACGACCCCCTCTCTTTGTATGAGGCCTAATGAAATTCTGGGAAGGTAAACGTGACAAAAAACGGTGATTTACACAAAATATGCATAGAAAACTAGTTAAATACAACATTAACCTAACATAACTGGCCATATTGCGGCCATATCATAACTTGAAAAAGCAATTATTGTGATGAATTGTCCAAATAATTGAATGGGATTTAAATACAAAAGATCTGCCGAGGATAGCCATCATCTCACCTCTCTGTAGCAGACGGTAATAATTTAGGAGACAGGAACACTATTTTTCATCAATTCATTTATTCACCACTCATCTCATCTCATTATTATCACTCATCATTCTTTTGAAATAGCATCGAAATCTCATTTATTAGTATAAAATCTGTTTAATGATATGTTTTTAAATGTTTGAATGTATGTACATAAGGACTCTTTGAAATTGACTAAACCGTATAGGTCAAACTAGAAAATGTATATGTAACAGAACAGATAGTGCTATTATGACCGGAATTGTTGACTATTCGGATGAAACACAAATACCCTGACTATGTAATAAATTGTATGAAATCAGGGCATGAGGAAAATCACCCCTGGGGTGAGATTGCATTATATTGTCACTAATTCCTGAATAAAGATTTTAGAACAAAAAAAAAGCATTTTATAATAGTGAACAATGATGTACATAGCATTGGTTTATGCATTGTGTTGCACTGAGTGACAAATCGCGCACTTGTGTGCGCTGTTTCACACACCTAGACTCTCACACCATAGGTGAGAAAACTAATAATATATAATATGGGCTAGGCAGCAAGAAACTGTACAATTGTCAGATGTAGGCTTTTAAAATAGGGTAATAGATCATTTGAACACATCAACGCTGCTATATCTACCAGAGTGTGAAATTAGCGGGTAAAACTCAAAGGTTACCCATGACATTAGACATGAAAACAATAGTTAAAATATTGGGAGATAAACAGTAAAGTAACTAAATGTAGTCCATATAATGACCTTTCAAACCAAAGGATATATTACATAGATTGTGCTGAAATTCGATAAATAGATTGACGTAACTATAAGTGATACACTCTCCAAAAATCAGAACATTGCAATAATGTGATCTTGAGAAAAAAACGCTTTGAAAAGTATCAATTTGGCGACTTATGACTCATTTTCCTGAAACACATCACAGTTATCCACACCTGCATGTGGACCATCCCTGGAACAGCTTGGCCACCACCTGTGTACATAGGAAATATACATGAATTCATAAAAGGTTTTAACCCACCACCTTCCCCCAGCTGGTCTAGTTCCTGGAAATGTCCCTTAGAATTTACCTTAATTATTCTATTCAACTTTTTAGAGATTGATGTCGTACCAACCCATACACATGTGGTGGCATGCTCTCCTATTGTATAGGAGAGGTGGTGTCAATCTCTCCCCTAAAGCCCATTGTCCCCCTAGCCCTCTACCCTCCCCCTTTTCAGACCGACCTGGGGACAAAAGGAGTACCCAGTAATTAGCATAATCAAGCTGCACACATGTTTTTTGTTTTTTTTTGTGTTTGAAAACATTTTTATTCAGCTTGTCAACAAAGAACTTTTTCTCTCTTTTCGGGGTCGATAACATATATTTCTACAGCGCACCCTCTTCTCTTCATTGTGAGTCTTTTCTGGAAGATGAAAAATTTTACCTTTGGTTTTTCAAAAAAAATAGCAGGAATATGCCTGAGATTATAAACCGATACATCTAAATGTAATTATCAGAATGGAAAATTGTTAATTAAAAGAATTTTTTTTTTACATATAGAAAGAAACACCTTTATCCGTGTAAGCTTTTGAGATCTGTATAGACTCTCCTCCAAGCTGCACACATGTTGCAGTTGTGGCGAAATTACAACCTGGCAGCTCAACAAAAGTCACTGAATTGAACTCTAAACTCTACAAACCAATGAGGACCAAAAAGAGGGGCTCATTTTGCAATACCTCGACTTCATAGTTCATATTTGCTATTTATATTCACTCAAATTAAGTACATTTAACAGTTTTGGAAAGAATATTGTTTGGCCAATAATTCTATGCCTCTTTTTTATACAGTGCATTGTTATTTTTATTCTGAAAACAACAAATACGTGATGCGAATTTTGAATTTAAAAACTCGAAAAAACTCAATACTTTTTACCATTTTATTTTTCTCCCCATCGAAAATTTTGGGTAGAGGTGAGGGAGAGTACAGGATAGGGGATAGGGAGGAGTGAGGGATGGGAAGGGGGTCTGGGTCACTTAATTGGCGCTAGGGGTATGTCTTGAGGTGTGCTATAGGGCTTTGGTCTTGAATCTGAGAATATCAGGTTCTTCCTTGATTTTTCTAGGTAGCTGGGCATTCATTCCATCTGGAGCCAGCTGAGTAGGCAGGGGCTCTTTTTTTTTTTTTTTTTTTTTTATTTAGAATTTTTATACAACTTCCGTGAGATGACAAATGAACATAAATGGGCATACACAGTGTACAAATAATATCATGAACAATGGATGTCATGAACACTTGAGGATAATGGGCTCACGCTTGATAATTCAAAAGAAATACCATGGTCTTCCTCCCACTGCTGTGTCTAGCTAGACTATACCTTATGTAAAAATACTACTCGAGATCAAGTTAGGTTAAACACATAATCACATGAATCAAATAAGGTAACAAAGTGAAGTAATCTTTAGGATAAAGACGTAGCCTGGGGCGTGAGACCTGAAGGTTCAGGGCAGAGGAGGATCTGGTTGAGCGACCCTCTGACAGAGCAGTTGCAGTCATAGATTAGGCTGTTCTGTGCATGAGGAGTAGGATTTGGAGGGTGCGACGAATTTGGAGGGGGAGGAGGTTGTGGGACTCCATGAGGTTGGACCCATTTCTCGGTAACACATCTGATATATATCATGCTTGGTGCTTTGTTTCTGTTGATGAATAGTTATGTATAAATAGTGAAACAAGCATTTATTATTGAATTAAGAATTATTATTAGTTTTTAAAGCTTCTTCCTTCTGTTTTATTTGACTCCTGCCTCGCCTATCCCCCCTGCACATGCCTGACAACCCTCCCCCCCCCCCCCCCCACACGCCTGAGCCCCCCCCCCCCACATGCCTGACCCCCCCCACACACACACACACATGCCTGACCCCCCCCCCCCCCACACACACACACGCCTGCCCACTCCCCTCCACACACCAGACCACCAACCCACACACATGCCTGCCCCCCCCCCCCCCAACCCACTTGCACCCAACATCCACCTCCCCAACCAATACTCATCTCCCCAATACCGAGCTAGTTATTTGTATTTGACACATGTGTGAATACCATCAACAAGATATCGCATTGATTTTAAACTGGATTCTGAACCTCAGTTTTTATTTAAATTTGGATTATTTGAGAGCAATGCTGAAGTCTAACAGTATGGACAAACTGTATGGACAAACTGTATGGACAAACTGTATGGACTAACTGTATGGACTAACTGTATGGACTAACTGTATGGACTAACAGTACAGACTAACTGTATGGACTAACAGTACAGACTAACTGTATGGACAAACTGTATGGACTAACTGTATGGACTAACTGTATGGAGTAACTGTATGGACTAACTGTACGGACTAACTGTACGGACTAACAGTATGGACTAACTGTATGGACTAACAGTACAGACTAACTGTACAGATTAACTGTATGGACTAACAGTACGGACTAACAGTACAAACTAATTGTATGGACTAACTGTATGGACTAACTGTACGGACTAACTGTATGGACTAACTGTACAGAGTAACTGTATGGACTAACAGTACAGACTAACTGTATGGACTAACTGTATGTGATTAACTGTACAGACTAACTGTACAATCTAACTGTACAATCTAACTGTACAGATTAAATGTATAGTAGACTAACTGTAGTACAGACTAACTGTACAACAGACTCCAGCTACTTCTCTCATGAACTAATTATATAACAACTACGGAAAAGACTGTATATTGCCTGGAGAAAGTTCTACACTGCACACTGCATTGTTGACTGATGAAAAACATGAAATGTCTACTTATCAGATCTGAAATCATCTGTGAAGGAGAATTTTAACATTGGCGATTCAAATTTAAAAAACTGATGCATGTAATTAAGTATCATTGGAAAATTAATGTAGCGGGAGAAGGTCATCCATTGAAGGTCATCAATTGAAGGTTGTCTATTGATATCTTAACAGGTGACAATCACTAACATCACATTGGGAGACAGCAAATATACAGTAAAACCTATACACTTTGGGTCAGTCCCTTTATTGTTCATGTTCACTATAGCAATACCTCATCTATCTGGATACCTCACTATTATAAACAGTTGAGTCCAGTCCCTTGGGTGTTCATTATAGAGAGGTTTTTCTGTACTTTCTCTTGTATCAACTACATACTGTATTCAAATTGATATTCAATAGAGGCTTGAATCATTATCAATTTCAATTCACTTCCTTATCTGTGCCATAGAGGAAGTAAAAGACATATATTCTGTTACTCCCCGTTGCTCAGTGCAGGAAAACAATTATTTTAAGCTTGAATCATGTTTATTCTAAAAGTAATCACCTCCCGCAACTCCTTAAGTTTAATAATTATTGTTTCCCTATTGCTAGTTCTCTATTTGAACAACACACAAAACACCACATTCACAAAAAGACCACGCAGGGTCCAACACTCTATGGAGCTTAGCAACCATACCTCCACCACTACTAAACCCAATGGGGAAACCCCCAATTATCATCTGATCAACTCCACCACTACTAAACTCAATGGAGAAACCCCCAATTATCGCCTGATCAACTCCACCACTACTAAACCCAATGGAGAAACCCCCAATTATCGCCTGATCAACTCCACCACTACTAAACCCAATGGAGAAACCCCCAATTATCGCCTGATCAACTCCACCACTACTAAACCCAATGGAGAAACCCCCAATTATCGCCTGATCAACTCCACCACTACTAAACCCAATGGAGAAACCCCCAATTATCGCCTGATCAACTCCACCACTACTAAACCCAATGGGGAAACCTCCAATCATCACCTGATTAGCACCATGGTCGGAGGTTTAGGGAACCAACTGTGGATCTACGCATCTACACTGGGAATTGCTCGCATCACTAATAGAAGAGCTCACATGTGCTCAGCAGGTATATATTTTGGTCAGATCTTAAGAAAATGTACAATTGTGACGTGTTTCATGAAAATGAGTCATAAGTCTCAAAAAATAGATTTTGAGACACCATTATATTTGAAAAGATGAGATCAAGCCGATTCCAAAGATAGTAAACAGTCTAATAAAATAATAAGTATTTCTAAATTTTAGGTTTGATATTTTCGTTTTTGAAAAAAAAAAGTTTCCAATATTTCTGGGGTTACTAAACAGTAAAGCAACTAAATGTAGTCCATATTAGGACCTTTAAAATGAAAGGATATGTGACATGAAATTTGATACACTGGTTGATATAGCTATGTGACAAACTCCCCAAAAATCAGAACATTCCAATAATGTGATCTTGTGAAAAAAACACTTTGAAAAATATGAATTTTGCGAATTCGACTCATTTTCCTGAAACACATCACAATTGGCAGCTCTACACATTTAGTAAATACTGCTAAATTAGGCTGAAAAATGGTCAATACTATACATGTATATCTGAGTATATTTGATATTGCCTTAAATAATCTGTTTGTTTATGTTGTCCAGTCTACAATGGTTACAGCATAAGAATAAGGACTAAGTCTTCTGATAATTAAGTTCTTCCAGGGTGTTCTGAACTTAAAGATAAATACAGATTAAATTGCCATTTGCATAATTATAATCATCCCTAATAGATCCTTTGTTTTCCCTCCTATTCATGAAGGGAATATAGGTTTTCTTTTATTACATGCAAATTTCACTTTGCAAGATTCAAACTAACTGAACATAGCATCCAATATAGTGCTTCAAGTATATTCCCTTTATTTCTGACATACAGTTAGTATCAATTATCTATGATAATAATTACTTTTTACTCTGTATGCCTAAACATATAATCTTCAAATACCATACTATATTATGCAGGTAAAGCAGATGTCCTGAGGAGAATGTTCCCCAACATGTCGCATCGCATCCTCCCTAGTAGTCACTGCCGTCTTGGCACAGCCACCAGACCATCAGGAACGCCAACAGTCAGTGATTATCCCAGTCGCTTCTTTGATGTTGGGCTAATCAACAAAATACTAGACACAAAGGATCATGTTCATTTGTGCTGCTATTTGCAAATCTTTGGTTATATTCTCCCAGTGAGAGAGCAGATTAAAAAAGAATTGACCTTGAGTGATGACCTTCAAATCAAGGCTCAGACGACACTGAGATTGATTGCCAAGAAAAAGGCAGAACTAGAGAAATGTACCGTGAAAACGAACCAATCAGCTGGCAGAAAAGCAGGGATGATTCAATGCCCAGTAAGTACCAACCAATCAAATGGAAGGATGGAAGTCAATGGCACTGAACCAGTGTTTATCACTGTTCATGTCAGGAGGGGCGACATGTTAAAGCAACCAAGGGCTATTATTCCAAAAGCAGACTATTTCCGCAAGGGGATGGACACCTTTCGTGGGAAATATCACAGCAGTGTGATCTTTATAGTGGCTACTAATGACATAGCCTGGGCAAGGCAAAACATCAAAGGTGATGATGTTTTTTACAGCAGCGACTTTGGTGTTGATAATTTTGTGGATGAGTTTTCACTTGCCCTCGCCTGTAACCATACAGTGATGTCAGTGGGCACTTTTGGCTGGTGGATGGGGTTTCTTACAGGTGGGGATGTCATTTATTTCGCTAACTGGTCTAAACTGCTTCCTCCACAGAAAGACTGTGACATGAACGGGCAGCTATTTCCAAAGCACTGGACTGGAATTTGGTAGTAGCCAAGATCACTATATATATATATGTGTCTGTTTGTAGTTTCTATTCTTGATGACTTGCATATGTAAGGACATTAAATTTTGTGTGGAATGCCAGAGCTATATGGGTCAGATTTTCAGATAATGTACAATTCAACTTTGCCAATCCTCTCATATAACCCCAATTTCAGACGAAAATAAGGTTCAAAATACAGTTCAATCTATCCAAACAGATTGCTAGAATCAATACAATGCCGAATATACTCGAATTTACCTAGTATTGACCAAATTGCAGCCTAATTTAGCAGAATTTACTAAATGTGCACAGCTGCCAATTGTACATTTTCTGAAAATCTAACCCATACCTGCACTAACTTAGGATCGCCAATTTAAGGTTAGGGTTAGGGTTAGTAATGGTATTGGTATCAATTTATGCACTCTATTCGACCTCACAGAACACATGAAAAAACATGTGCATAATGGTAACATTGCTGTATTAGTAGCCTGGTGCCTAGTATCTAGTCCCTTCCTCACATTAAGGTGTAAGGAATTTATCTCAGAAGACTTCTTTCTGTTGCAAAATTATTTTCAAGCTCATATATATATCGTATTTTTTATTCTGATTCAATCAATAAACAGTTACATCATTCAGAACATGGTTTTCTGCCTCTGCCTTGGCAGGTCTACCTGGTGGAACCAGTTTGCTCATTACAAGTTTGTTTTACCTTTATAAGAACATAAAGCGATGTGAACTGTCTATCAGGATCATAATCAATAGTACAATATATCAGATGTGAAAAATGGATTTCCCAAACCCCCTTTCCCGGCTCCTCAAGCAATATCCTCTATCAGTATCAATTGATTATAGATTATAGTTCTTTAATATCCTCTTCCTTAAGTCCTCACTATCGACATCGTTGTTCATTGTTCATTGTCCTTTCGTTATCAATTATATATAGGCTTCTTTTCCTATGTCATTTCAATTAATAGACCATTTACTCTATTGAGGTATACATACCTGAAGTACTTAATTCCTAAGAACATACATAATACACAATACATGAATAATCAGATATACAGATACACTATGCAATTGTTGTTGAAGTTACCGTGATATCGGTCTTTAACTTGAGGACTTGTATGCCTCGTTTACAGGTTGGGTATTCATCCAAACCTGGTAGATTTACTTATATAAACCCTGTGATATATTACTCAAAGCCTTAAATCCAAGAATTACCTCTTTGGCTTTTTTATACTGTCGATAAATTTCAAATTTCATATAATTCTGTCAATTTATATGGTACACCTTTACCGCTTCCCTGCCAATCTTAATTCATGAATCAGAATTAAGATTTAAATATGTGATTTGAATTAATTCTCTGCCAGAAAATGTACAATTGCCAGCTCTACACATTTAGTAAATTCTGCTAAATTAGGCTGAAAAATGATGAATACCAGATATATCTTAGAATATTTGGTATCGCATTGATTTAAAGTATGAGTTCTGTTATGTTAAACTGCATTTTAAAGCTCATTTTTGTCTTAAATGAGGGTTATGTGAGAGGATTGGTGAAGACGAATTGTACATTTTCTGAAAATCTGACCCATATAGTCAGCACCGATATTCCATAGCATCAAACCGTATCATTCCGATGAGGAGACAGCCTAAAAGCATGACATTTGTTTAAGTTCTCTTAATGTCTAAACTATATTTTCCTGATGTTTTTTATCATAAAGTTGTGTTCTTTTTTCATTTCTTTTTTCATTTCAAAGTATATCGCGGCTTGGAAAATGTATGATGATAGTATATGGTGTTAAAGCTTTAACAATGGTTGCTATAGCAATGACAATACAGTGGAACCTCACATAAACACCACCTCTCTATAGAGACCACCCCTCTATTATATATACAGTGGAACCTCACATAAACACCACCTCTCTATAGAGACCACCCCTCTATTATATATACAGTGGAACCTCACATAAACACCACCTCTCTATAGAGACCACCCCTCTATTATATATACAGTGGAACCTCACATAAACACCACCTCTCTATAGAGACCACCCCGCTATTATATATACAGTGGAACCTCACATAAAGACCACCCTCTATAGAGACCACCCCTCTATTATATATACAGTGGAACCTCACATAAACACCACCTCTCTATAGCGACCACCCCTCTATTAAGAGCAGTTTCTGTCAGTCCCGAATTGCCTAACTCTTATTAAATTAGCCCCTCTAATGAGACCACCCCTCTATTAAGACCAGTTTCTCTCAGTCTGGAATTGCTTTACTCTTATTAGATTAGCCCCTCTAATGAGACCACCTCGCTATAAGACCACAAATTGTTCAGTCCAAAGGGTGGTCTCAATAGAGAGGTTCCACTGTACATGTATTTGGAATAGATACCTCTGCCACACATACTTCATTAACAAATATCAAATAATCTAAGGAATTTATGGGTCAGATTTTCAGAAAAATGTACAATTGGCAGCTCTACACATTTAGTAAACTCTGCTAAATTAGGCTGCAAATTGGTCAATACTAGGTAAATTCCAATATATTTGTCATATGAATAGACAGCATTCTTGTGCTGTCTGAAATGAATATATAAAATAGTGGAATGTATTGGGTCAGAATTACCATGTACCATTACTACTGCTGTGTCATTTTTTTATTGTTTTCTCAGCTATTTATAGCTGAGAAAACAAATGGGTCACTATGAAATGTGCCAATCACTGATACTGCATCTACATCTTGATAACTTGGTTAACTGTCTGTGAGGTGTTTAAGCTTAGATGTGACATCAGGCGAGGATGCCATATCTAATCCTTTCAATCAGTCATAGATTTCACACCTAGACGTTATTGAAGGCTGATTGACAGCCTTTCTAGGTTTAACCAAAGGAGTTGATTGGCTGTTAGATGCTTCTCCAACCATGATAGGTCTGCAGAAGGCCCTCCCACCTCCCACACCATCCCTCTGCCCACAACCCCTTACCTGCCTCAGGTCCTCAAATGGACACTGCCAAACACATTTTCTAATTTTAAAAGTAAGTTACCAACTATTTAGCCTAGCCTAGCCTAGCTTACTACTTTTTATATGACCAACTCTTTTTTTTCCGACCAACTTTTTTTTCCGACCATTTTTTTTCCGACTAACTTTTTTTCCGAACAACTTTTGTTAATGACATTTTTTTTACGACCAACTATTTTTTAACGACAATTTTTTTTCGACCAATTTTTTTCCAACCAACTTTTTCCGACCAACTCTTTTTTTCCGACCAACTTTTTTAAACGACAATTTTTTTCCGACCATTTTTTAACGACAATTTTTTTCGACCAACTTTTTACGACTTTTTTTACGGCAAACTTTTTTTTACCAACTTGTTTTAACGACAATTTTTTTCCGACCAACTATTTTTTAACTTAATTTTTTTCTTTTTTCTTCGACCAATTTTTTTCCGACCAACTTTTTTTAACGACCAACTTTTTTTAACGACAACTTTTTTTTGACGACCAACTTTTTTTTAACGACCAACTTTTTTTAACGACCCAACTTTTTTTAAACGACTGTTTTTCCGACCAACTATTTTTCAACGATCATTTTTTTTCAACCAACTTTTTTTTACAGCCCTAGCTATTGCAGAGTTATTCATTATTGGTTACAGTTACTGAAGTGGAAATAAAAGTCAAGTGTATATAAACCCTAGTCTAATTGACATTTGTATGTCTTTTGTGCCATATTAGATTTTACCTTCTGGTCTGTGAGGACTAGTGGAAACTCAGGAGGACTAGTGGATCTTATTTCTACATAGGTATTTCCCTAAGTTTATCATTTTTCTCCCTTTCTCTACATGTTTCAGAGTTCATGATTTCAATGGTCCTCAGTGACTGGTCATAAATTCAATTCAATTCAATTCAATTCAAGAATTCTTTATTGCAATAGATGTTGTTTACAATGAGGTGGTCCAGCATTCTAAATCGACAGGTAGGTCTTCTGCCTGACATCGGACATAAGTAATTGAGGCTGAGAAATCGTTTCCATTGGAAACGCCAGGTATATAAATTAAGTTGACACTAATTGTAATATTAATTAGATAAACCAAATTTAACTTGATAATTTCTTAACTTAGTACTTGTTAGTAGTACATTTCATTGTGAATAGGAAACATTACTACGTCTAAATGTAGGGCATGGTAACTAAATGTAATATATCATGCTGTCTGAAAAGTATATATGAAATAGTGGAATGGTTTGGGTCAGAATTTCAGAAAATGTCCAATTGGCAGATCAACACATTAAGTAAATTCTGCTAAATCAGAGCGAAAAATCATCAATACTAGGTATATCTGAGTATATTAAGTATTGCCTTGTTTCAAAAAATCTGTTAGGTCATGTTGAACTGAATTTTGAACATGATTTTTGTCTTAAATTTGGATTTTTTTCAGAGAATCGCTGAAGGAGAATTGTACATTTTCCGTCGATTTCACCCTTTCATGTTGTAAGGTGGCTAGATTGATGCTGTAAATGTAGGCTAATGCAATGCTAATGTAATGCCTCACTATTTCACTAGGATACTGTCCAATGGTGAATGTTAGCTCCCATTGGAGATGCTTCAATTGCAGACAAATAGTTTCAGGCCGCTAGGATTATCAAGGAGTAGATTTTAATTGTAATCCATTTCCATATTTTGTAATAGAGCTTGTTCCAGCTTGTTTTTGTTATTAGTAGCACATTTCTTGTATGTGTATGAGTGTTGTAAATAGTTTAGTGACTCTCACTTCCTAGTATTATTGCCCCCCCCCCCATGTTCTATGAATAGAGAACACATTACTATATATAAACGTAATGCATGGTAACATATATCTGTCTTTTAAACATATCAGCCAAAGAATTCCTCAGGCACCAATCCATCCAAATGACCCAAATTCAAGGCAATAATAATATACCGCTCAACATAACCAAATAGATTCTTTAAATCTATGCAATACCAAATATACTCAGATATATCAAGTATTTATCATTTCTCTGCTTAATTTAGTAGAACTAACTAAATGTGTAGTATTGTTGTTTACAACTGCCTGACCTATATAATGTAAGTTGCAAGGTGATCTGTCTGGTTACTCCTATAAGCCAATGTTACCAGATGATATGATCCGATGGTTTATTTTCATCGCTACTGGTATTATTCCATTTGTTTTGACATGATTGTGATTTAGTATATATATGTTACATATACAGTTCACCCAACCATATGAACTATCAATATACTCTAAATAGTTATACCTACTAGTTATTAGTTTTATTATACATGCTTTCAATCATGAAAATAGAAACAAATCAAGTCATGAATTTGAATTTTACTGGTAATCTTAGTAAAAAACCAGATTGGTTGCCATGACAACCCCACATAAATCACTAGTGAAATACGCACTATGCGTAAATTACTCTAGATATTTTGTTTTCAGAGCAATGTGTATACATAATAATATAAAGTAATAATTAAAGGTCAGTTGATTCCATTCTCTCAGTGTAAATTGCAGTGATAAATTTTGGGTTTTTATAATATATTTTCAAGGCCATATATTAAGTATACATTTAGTTCAGTTATACAATCTCTGAATCATTTTCCTCAAAATTTAGATTCACGGCAACAATGAAAGTCATCCTAGTGTTGGTTGTGTTGGCGGCTGGTAAGTAATAAACTATTGCATTCATTATTACTTCTAATTAGAATCACACGACAAATGGACCAATTAAATGTTTAAACATGAAAATTCTTTATTGGAATTTACTCCCTTCTCTCCCCTCTCTACACTTCGCTCTACACATTATGCATTTTGATTTCAACTAATTCTGATTCTTGACGATTCTATTCCATGACATACCTACATTTGTTATTTTAGCTTTCCACAATGGTGCATCGTGAGTTCTAATTTTTCTATAATTTAATCTGACTGATCTTAATCACATAAGTGATCATCATTATATAGCAAATATTGCAAATACAGTAACAGTAGGTGACCCATTCTCACGAAATGGGCCCACCCCAGATTTCTGGGGTCTCAGAAGTCACCAAAATTATATTTGTTAGAATCAGTTTATACTTAGTATGCCTTAAGTAGACCATTTTGGCCATCTAATCCTAAATTTGCTACAGCCTGTCATGTATACTTTCTTCATAACGGGTTGTTGAAGTTCATGGATGAAAAATAGCATGTTTACATAGCGCAACATGTGGCTGTACCTTTTGTAAAAAAATATTTTTCAGATTCCATTTCTTTGCACTCATATAGAATGAAACATCATTAAATGAAGTAAAACAACCAAAATAATTGTGATATTCCAACAATTAGTCCCTGTATACCAATCCAAATATTGATGCCCTCTTTCTGTTGAACACTTTCCTCATCATACTCTCTGTCGAATAAGCTTGTACTTAATAAAACCGCATAAATAAGTCAAACTAGTGCTTTATGGCAACATAAGGGTATCCTTCTGACATATAAAGCATCATTTCCCAAATATCTCATTACATATGATGACTATCTCCAGTTAAATATGCGCTATGTAAACATGTGTGATGCATGACGTAAACATGATGTATGATGTAAACATGCAAACTCAGTTTTTCTCTTCTTTTTGTGCCTCTGATTCAATTTATTTACATGTTTCCTTGCTTTATTTGTGTTTGTACATACTCTGATGACCAAATAAACATCCAACATTACTATTTTTATTATAATTAGTACTGAAACCATCCTTCAATATGAAGTATCAATTGATTTGAATCAAAATGTTAAAGTTCTTCTGTTAACTCATATTGATATGATAAATATTCTTTTGATCTTCAGAATAAACATTAACCTTTATGCCAAAAGCAATTTCATTTCTTTTCTCTCTCATTATCCACTGTTTTTCTTTAATCTTGTAAGAGAGTGACGTAAACATGCTGTGCTACGTAAACATGATGCCAATAGCAGCTTCCTTTTCCTTGCCTGTAATTCCACTTTTAAAGGCCTATGCACTTTCTATCCACTGTAGAATCTATGGGAATAATTCTCACCATTGAATAAATATCTTTTATTCATGTTCTATGGCTTAGTCATGACAATGTGTGTACATCAAAAAGGTATATTGATATTTACAGACATAAAAAGTCATATCATGAATTCAATGGCAAATTTCTTCATTATTAAATTCTGCATTGAATTGCATAATTTACATAACCAGTAACTTCCAAAATGTGTTTAGTGTGACATGAATATATGCTGTGCAACATAAACATGCTTATATCTTAAATGTCTTTTTGCTGGTTAAAAAGTGTGACTGTCCTGCTTTTGTAATGTAGTTTGCATTCATGTATTCCAATTTAGAAATGAACATTGCAAAATCTATTACTGCAATACATTTTGTTAGACAAACATTAGCATTTTTTGTAACAATATTTTGGGACTTACTTATTCGGAAAATACAACAAATAAACTACATACGATGTTATGTATATTATATTTTTTTATTTATTTTCCCCTTGCAACACTCAATGTCAAGTAAAGATTAGTAGAACAACAAGATGTCTAAGCCATAAAAGCTCTTTCTTACTTAGCCTGAATCTCTATGCTACAGTTTGTACATTGCCACATACTGCTTTTTATGATAAACTGCGGCAAATTAATCCCCACATTTAGGTTTAACTTCTGCTGTTGCGATTTCATCCTTCCCCTTTGCATGCTCCTTTCATGTCTCCATATGTTCCTCTATGTCAGATCCTTTCACAGTCATATCCTCTCATCCACATGTTCCCCTCCTGTCTCCATCTCTTCTGCCAGCACTTTGTCTGTCTATGATCCTTCCAGTCTCTTCAGAGCATCATTGTCTCCTTTCTCAATCTCTTCTTCCAGTATTTTTTCTGTCTCTGATCCTGCTTCCGTTTCATCCTCCTCCACCACATCTTTGTCTCCTGTCTCCATCACTTCCACCAGCACTTTATCTGATCTCTTCTGCTGGCACATCAAAATGTGACACATAATAATAGAATAAATTCAAACTCAATGAATTCAAACTCAAACCCAAACTGCCTCTTCCTCTCACCCTTCTGCAGTCTTGTCCTTCTCCAGTGCATATACCTATTCTGTCACTGCTGTGTTCTGTAGGCACATTGTCTGTTTCTGATCCTTCCGCTGTCTAATTTGTTTTCTCCTTATCTTTGTTTCCTGTCCCCATCTCTTTTGCCAGCACTTTCTGTTCCTAAGATCCACAATCTCATATTTCTCCACTATATGTTCCTCTTCAACCACAATCTCTTTTGCTTCCACTAGCATTCCATCCTCATCTATTTTTATGAAGCAAATGCTTCATAATCAGATGATGAGTCATGATCAGATGATGAAATATCTGATTCAGGCAATTTATTTTCCTTTTCCTCCTCTTCATTTTTCAACATAAGACATGCTTGATTGTTGTTTTGACAATTAGGGCATGATGGTGTATCTATGCAACAGGTTTGGTGACAAGAGATATCTTTGAGGTAAACCTATTCTCTGTAGACACAAACAGAGTGACACTATACCTTTGACAGGAAACTTGCAACTGAGTTTGTCCCAAACAATACAATGAGTTGTGCCCCTTATCTCTTTTCCCAGGTAATTCGCTGCTGTTAGCAGTATGCTAAAGAAACTCAAGGACAAGTTGATACCTCTCTTCATGTCTTAACTGGCAGGCCTTTTTAAGCTTAGTTTTTAAGAACAGGATTTTTTCAACTGACTTTGAGCTACTGAACTAAATGGGATTTGAAGCCCCTCCACCCCCCCCCCCCCCCCCCCCCCCCCCGCACCCCAAGGGCATTACTTGAACTTGTAAAGTGAGGTATCAGCTTTCTGTACTGGTGCGAATACAATAGTATTTACAGCCTCTGTACTAGCGGGTAGCATATCAATTTGTATATATCCATCCACATCAATGATAACTGCACCGCTCTTGTCTTCCTCTAGCATAAATGCCTTCTCAATAATGTATGCCACTTCATCACACACTTTAGGCTGATTATATTCTTGTATAATGTTTGTCTTAGGTGCCCTATCTGTGTTGTTATTACCCTTTTTCAGGAATCCTTTTTTGCACACTATGTTGATTGCTTTGCTATTTACCTTTTTAGCAGTGCTGCTAATATGTCATTCTGGTATCTGGTTGTAATATGGTTGAACTAAGAGGGCCCTGAGGGAAGGACAATGCACATATGATGAATAAATAAAATGAATATTATGAGGTGAGAATGGGAGCACACCAGGGTTCTAAAGTAGTGTATTCCATGCCATTTTGAGAAGCAAATATATTTGTAAAGTCTGCCTTCCCTCTCTTGCTTTCATTGACCCTATAGTCCTTATGCCTTTCCCAGGCAGCTTTAGCAGCCCATTGTTCTGCATTTCACTTCTGTATTGCCACCTGGAAAGAACAGATTTATATATAAATTACCACAATGTCTTTCACCACATATTTACATTGTGCATGCATGCTTACATCTCTCACATTGTATTTAGATATTTGAAGTAATATCTCAAAAATTAAAAATGCAAAAAAAAAATATGGGAAGATATTGTCTGGATACAAAAATATTGTTGCCATTAATGACCCATTCAAAAGAGAAGTTCCTGACTAAGTTTATCAGTGGGAGTGGGAGATGATGGAGAATTGATATTCACAACAAAATGCTTCTATAATGTAATTAATTATTGTTTCTATGTGCATCCAACTCTCTTCAATGCACAGGAATAATTTGATAATGTTGTATGCATCCACCAAAGCAAAGAATACAGTGCAAAATTAGTCTATACGGGCCTGCATGTTTACGTAATACATGCATGTTTACATCATACACATAGAAAGCTTTGTATTTACATATCCAAAATTATGTATTTTCAAAATTTAAAAACTCAGCAAGGTCAAGCAATATATGATGGTTGTGTCTGGATACAAAAAGGTTCTTGCCAACATTTTAAACACTGATAACAGAATTTAGAAAAAAATGCAATAGTATGAGTTATTGTCAAATGAGGTATTTGTCAAATAGTGTGACTTTTATAGCGACCAATATTCACTAGATAATCATTCACCAGACTGTCCCATGCCTATGATGCATGTGATTCTTTTTCCAGCCTTCAAAAGAAGATAATAAATGTGATACAATAGTTCAGATATGTTTACGTCACCCATGCATGTTTACATCATACATATAGGAAGCACTGTATTTGCCCAACGGAAATTATTTTTTTCAAAATTTAAAAGCTCAGCAAGGTCAAGCAATATGTGAAGGTAGAGTGTGGATACAACAGGATAATTGCCAACATTTTAAACACTGATAACTGAATTTTTAGAAAATTGGTAATACTAGGGGTAAGGCTGGGAAGGATATTTGTCAAATAGTGTCAGTCTTAGGGACCATTAATTCACTAGGTAAACATTCATCAGACTGTGCCCCATGCCTATGATGCATTTCATTGCTTTTCCAGCCTTCAAAGCAAGATAATGAATGTGATACAACAGTGCAGAATGCTCTGCATGTTTACGTCACACATGCATGTTTACATCATACATATAGGAAGCACTGTATTTGCACAATGGAAATTATTTTTTTTCAAAATTTTAAAGCTTAGCAAGGTCAAGCAATATGTGAAGGTAATGTCTGGATACAACAGGATTCTTGCCAACATTTTAAACACTGATGACAGAATTTTTAGAAAATTAGTAATACTAGGGTAAGGCTGGGAGGAATATTTGTCAAATAATGTTAGTCTTAGGGACCATTAATTCACTAGGTAAACATTCACCAGACTGTGCCCCATGCATATGATGCATTACATTGTTTTTCCAGTCTTCAAAGCAAGATAATGAATGTGATATAATAGTGCAGAATGCTCTGCATGTTTACGTCACACATGCATGTTTACATCATACATATAGGAAGCACTGTATTTGCACAATGGAAATTATTTTTTTTCAAAATTTAAAAGCTTAGCAAGGTCAAGTAATATGTGAAGGTAGTGTCTGGATACAACAGGATAATTGCCAACGTTTTAAACACTGATTATAGAATTTTTGGAAAATAGGTAATACTAGGGGTAAGCCTGGGAAGGATATTTTTCAAATAGTGTTAGTCTTAGGGACCATTATTTCACTAGGTAAACATTCACCAGACTGTGCCCCATGCATATGATGCATTTCATTGCTTTTCCAGCCTTTAAAGTAAGATAATGAATGTAATATAATAGTGAAAAATGCTCTGCATGTTTACGTCACACATGCATGTTTACGTCACACACATAGGAAGCATTATATTTGCACATTCAAATTTATTTTTTTCAAAATCTAAAAACTCAGCAAGGACGAGCAATATGTAAAGGTAATGTCTGGATACAAAAGGACTCTTGCCAACATTTTAAACACTGATGATCAAATTTTTAGAAAATTAGTAATACTAGGGTAAGGCTTGGAGGGACATTTGTCAAATAGTGTGAGTCTTAGGGACCAATAAATCACTAGGTAAACATTCACCAGACTGTGCCCCATGCATATGATGCATTTCATTGCTTTTCCAGCCTTCAAAGCAAGATAATGAATGTGATATAATAGTGCAGAATGCTCTGCATGTTTACGTCACACATGCATGTTTACATCATACATATAGGAAGCACTATATTTGCACAATGGAAATTACTTTTTTTTAAATCTAAAAACTCAGCAAGGACGAGCAATATGTAAAGGTAGTGTCTGGATACAAATTAACAATTTATACACAAATCAGACTCTTCCCAATTGTCACCCCGGACTTCATGGACATAGTCAACCACGTCTACAGTTTTGTTGCAACTCAGATACATATATTTTGGCAAAATAAAAAGGTTGTACTTACTATTTCCAATCTCATCAATCCTTCCAGTGCATTTCAAATGTGTGTGGACATCTGGGGAGTCGTAGGAGCACTTTTAATAGATTGTGTGACGTAAACATGCAAAAATGTTTACATCACACACAACGTTTTGTTCTATATCTCATTGGAATTTGTCAGGAAGGATAAATCTATTTAACCACATAAAGGATAGCATACAAGAAGCACTTGATAGGCATATCAATTAAATAATTCAATTATTTAATAAATGGCAGATGTTTTAAGTGTTTTACGTAAACATGCACGCGTTGCGACCACATTAGACTTTTTTTACATTACATAGCCTGGCCTAGATATGTGTTTGAATTAGGCTCTAAAAAGGGGTTGGACCACAACTTACACTATTGATAATGACGTTAATGCACAAATTAATTTCATGGGAGCTTATTTTAATATTCAGACACCCCTTTACTTTTGTGTTACGTAAACATGCTCATGATTTCGCCACATATAAAATATTTCAATTCACGTTTCCACAGGCCAATTCTAAGGAAGGGACTTTGAATTTATGTGGAGAACATTGTTCTTCAAAAGTTAGCATAGAGTAGTTATTAAATAGAAGACATGGGAAAAAGTATTTAAGTTTTATTTAATGCATCAACACTAAAAATTAGCATTTTATCTAAAAAAATGAGTCTTATTTGTTGATAACTCCTGAGATATTGATCCCAGGTATACAAAAGTATAGATGGCAGGAATCGTCAGAGCCTAAGGAACACGGCTGTGTTGGTTGTTTTCATCTACTGATAAAAATGAGTGATCTACCGGATGATTTGTCCGAAAAAGGGGGGTGGGCCCATTTCGTGAGAATGGGTCAGATCTAAGACTCTCGTCTCATCCTATCACTAACCAGATTCACCAGAACTCATCAATCAAAGCTGCATTATGACAAAACAAATCTGACCAAATTCACTCATATATTATAACACATAGGACTGGATTCATCAATATTCTGCTGCTGTTATATGTTTATACAAGAGTTACTCATATTATGATTTATAGGACTGAATTTATAGATATTCTGCTGCTGTTATATGTTTATACAAGTGTTACTCATGCCATGTCAGGACTGGATTCATCAATATTCTGCTGCTGGTGTATGTTTATACAAGGGTTACTGATAATTGACTTCTAGGACTGGATTTATCAATATTCTGCTGCTGTTAAGAATTACTCATATTATGACTTATAGGACTGAATTTATAAATATTCTGCTGCTGTTATATGTTTATACAAGAGTTACTCATATCATGACTTATAGGACTGGATTTATCAATATTGTTTATACCAGAATTTGAAGGATATTCACTGAGGGAAAATTGCCACTGGTCATGAGGTTATGCTTGCTTGAGGCTCCCATGAACCAGGCCAAAAAATGAGGGCTAATGATTGATAATAAGGGAAGATGTTGCATGAAGGGATTTGGGCGGGTCCACCAAATATAAATGAGAACATTTCAGAAGCCATATAGCAAAAACAGCTAAAAAAAATCCTCCAAAATTCTGATCAAATGACGTTTAGATGGGTTGGACAACTACATCTTGAAAAAACAAACAACTTAAGAGTGACATCAAAGTAGGGTTGCAATGATCGCAAATGTTGCCACCCTTTTGGTACTATTTGAGTGACAGGGTTGTGACCTTTTGGTACTATTTGAGTGACAGGGTTGTGACCTTTTGGTACTATTTGAGTGACAGGGTTGTGACCTTTTGGTACTATTTGAGTGACAGGGTTGTGACCTGGGTGGCCAAAGTTCACTGCAATCAAGCTAATATCACTACATAACACTCAGCTACTCTAGCTGCAACCTGGCACATGCCCTGGTTGTGCAATAGTTGCCACATATATGTACTTGTAACTCAGCTGGAGGCGACTATATATGGAACCATAAACATCACAACCCTATGTTGATGTAACCCTTCATGTAACTTTAAATAAATGATTAATGTTATTAATAATTTCAGTTCCTGCCCGACTGTACCCTGCCCACCCCGTCAAGTTTGCAGGCAGAATAGATGCATGCATATGTAAGTACTTGCATGGAAGTTTTAGAAAGTGATAAGGTCATATTTTAGAAAGTAATAAGGCCATATTTTAGAAAGTGAAAGGATTGTGCACCAAATGTTCAACAAGTCACCATTACTTAGTCCTTCAGTGTTGATCATTATCCATATAGTCTCTATCATCATTTCAGGACTTCCTGCTATGGTGTGTACTGCCCACTAGGCCAAGTGTGCCGTTCAGGTCGCTGTGTGACTGATCCGTAAGTACTCGCATGCATTTATAGAAAGTGAAAAGGTAAAAAAACCAACATGTATAATTCATATGTGATATGTTTTAGCACTATGTCACAAGTCTCAAAAATGGATGTTGAGATATCATCATATCTGAATAGATGTGACCAAACCGATTCTGATGTGACTCATTTTCCTAAAACAACTTAAAAGTGACATATGTTGATGTAATCCCTCATGTAACTTTAGATAAATGATCAATTTAGTGATCCTGTGTGTATTATTCTATAAGTCTGTATTTCTGTTAGTCTGAGAGTCCGAAGCTGTCTGCTGGTGTAGCTCAGTTCCTTTGGACTATGCCAGGGGGCAGTGGAGGGCTCTCGGATTGGTCCGAAGCCTCAACCCTGGATGCCTGATTGCCCTTTGTGTCCCTTATTATGTATTACATCCTGTTATCTGTCCTACATGCCTTTTATCACAGTTGAGATTTTATTGGAATATGTATTTACTGATGTTGTATCAACTCCTTTTATTGTATGTGAAAGACTTACTCGTTATTATCTATATTCGTGCTTCATGTCTTATCACACCTGTTTACAAATGTTGCCTTTCCCTTTTACCTGATGTGTGGCTGGTCCACAAGGGATGGTTTCTGAAGTGAGTTGCCATAAGATCGGTTGCAATAAGAGTAACCTCTTGTTCCGTTTTTATTCCACTAAGAGTCCGAACCAAGTTCACTACACAATGTTATATGTTATTAATAATTTCAGTACATGCCCGACTTTACCCTGCCCACCCCATCATGTGTGCAGCGATAGTATCTGCGAACCTATGTAAGTACTTGCATGAAAGTTTTAGAAAATGGTAAGACCATATTTTAGAAAGTAATAAGGCCATATTTTAGATTGTGATAAGGTTGTTATTTAGATATATTGTTCCTCAGAATTGTGCACCAAATGTTCAACAAGTCACCAGTACTTAGTCCTTCAGTGTTGATCATTATCCATATAGTCTCTATCATCATTTCAGTACTTGCTATGATGTGTACTGCCCACCACGTCAAGTGTGCCATTTGGGTCGATGTGTGACTGATCAGTAAGTACTTGCATGCATTTGTAGAAAGTGAAAAGGTAAATAAACCAACATGTATAATTCATATGTGATATTGTAAAATTCAGACATATACTTTGGGGTTTGAATGTTTATTTGAAGCCTCATTCAGAAATGCAACATGAAGCTTGCTTTGCCTTCCTTCTTTTTCCCCATAGAATTTATATCCACGCTTCTTGAAGCCAGGTGATGGAGGGCAACTTTGTCAAAAAAACCCACTTTTATTCGGCTTGGCCGCCACAGCGCACAAATTTCATGGCAAGGTCCATGCACCGCTGCATGGATTCAGGGCCTTGAGTTTGCACCCACATGCCCACATACTTGTCCAGAAGGCCTGCACACAAAATACGAATTGCTTCCTTTTTCATATGCTCCAGGTATTCTCCCTCGTATGCCTTTTTGCAAAGGTTCACAAGTGATGTACCATAGTGCTGGACTGATTCCCCAGGCTGTTGTTTGCAGGCGTGGAATTCCTCAATGCATTCTTCCTCTGTCTTTGTATCCAAAATGTGCAAAGATGGTTAATCACTGCAGAGAGGTTCAACTTGGTGGCCATACCCCAAGTAGACTGATTCATGTGATGCAAGGTCAATATTATGAGTTCCGCCATAAGCATATCTTCGCTCCACCCGAAGAATTCTGCATAAGTAATAGCGGCTGCCAAATATTCCTCCTAATCGTCTCCTTTGCGGTAAGGTTTGATTTTGGCTTAGGTGCTACCCACACACCTGTATGCTGTGGGCAAACCTCAGCGTTGTCATCATAGACTACTTCCGCGTCCATTTTGGGCATTAAAGACCGCTTATTAGTCTGTGTGACTTGCATTGGTCTAGGTGGATTATGAATCCTCATGCTGTTTTCCATAGACTCATGGTCATTCTCCAGCAGGCAAATAGTAGTGTTCGCCAGTACATGTTATTTAATGGATAACCCTTAGTGCCTGGCGCCAAAAAAGTTGTGAATCCTACAGCACCTAATTCCCTCTGTCCCTGGGGTCATTGGTAATTTAGAACTGTGTGTATTTGTTCTTATTCACAAAGTATCACTGGCTGGTGAGCTTCTCATCGCTTTTGTAGGAAAGAAACCCATGTCCAACTATTTTCTATCCACACTAGTTAATCTGCTTATTTAAATCATCTGGCTGCATTAAATAAATAATAGTTATTTGGCATTGAATTGATTCTAGCAATCTGTTTGGTAGGGTTAAACTGTATCTTGAAGTTTATTTTCGTCTGAAATTTGGGTTATTTGAGAAGTTTTGCAAAGTTGAATTGTACATTTTCTGAAAATCTGACACACACATATTTACAGTTGTATTTGGCTTAATAAACAGACCAATAAAATACAGTTCATAGTCACAATCAAGATATCAAAGAGGGGAGGTGGATTGTTATCTTTGTTACTGTCTCTCTGTCTGTCTGTCTGTCTGTCTGTCAGGTTGACAATATTAGTAGAAGAACAGTACAAAGACAGCCGTTACAAGCTTAATACAATAAGGAACACATCTATAGAAACATATTTATATATCAAATCAGCTTTGACCTTATACCCCACATGTGTATTGTTACAACTAATGAGTACTATTTCTGCTATTCAGAACATTCAACGACTGTGGTACATGTACATATCCTTTTTCGTGTTTTGATTTTGGGTTCTGCGTACTGATGTAAGTATGACCATGTTTTATTTACTTTTGTTATACTATCGATGTACCCTTCTGCGATGATTGTCAGTCTAATTAGGGACCAGTAAAGTGCATATTTTGAATAGTTAAACTTTAGGTATCTGTATCCCAAGGCCTATCCCCCTTTACAACCTCATTTCACCCCTCCCCCTCCCAGAGCTACTCTTACAATTCCCCCCTCATTTCCCCCTGCCTATCTGTCCCTCTTCCTCTCCCTCTCTCCCTTCTCCCTAGCCTTCTGACTTGATATACATTTCTTGATCATCGCTTTCTCTTCTTCGCACCCTCTCTATTTTCATCTCTCACACTCTTCCTTCCCCCTCCTCTCTCATCCCTGTCCCCTCTCCTCATCCTATATAAGAATGTGAAGGATCTCCTCATCCTGCTTCCTTTCCCCCTCCTCTCTCATCCCTGTCCCCTCGCCTCATCCTGCTTCCTTTCCCCCTCCTCTCTCATCCCTGTCCCCTCGCCCCATCCTACACTGGTACAATATTGTATCACTTGATTTTGTCAATAGATAGCAAAAACGAGTGATAAGTCATAATAGTCAAGCACTGGCAAAAATGGAAATAATTTTATTCTTACAGGTGTGGAGGATATCCTTGCTATTTACCATGAACCATGATAATGAAAAAGACATTGGTGGCCTTGGTATGTAACTTTCATAATTCATTATACAATTGATGATAGAATTCTAAATATGATTAAAGATGAATTAAATCTCTCAAAGATCAACTATTATAATGATTAACAATGTAAGTCATGATGATCTTCCAAACGGAAATATTAGAAAAGTGAGTTTATCCAAAGTCAAATAGATCTGGTAGATCAACATGACCATTAAAGCTATTATAGAATGCCTGAAACAATACAACTCTTATCTAATAAACCATATCATGAATTATCAACATAATCATTAAAGCTATTATAGAATGCCTGAAACAATACAACTCTTATCTAGTAAACCATATCATGAATAATCAGCATAATCATTAAAGCTATAATAGAATGCCTGAAACAATACAACTCTTATCTAGTAAACCATATCATGAATTATCCTTTGTCTTTATTGTCTAGGACTAAAGTTGGACAGAAGATATGAGAAGTGAAGGTTTTATCCAAGACAAATATTTTAATCGACACGCATTGAAGCTGCTATCTTCTGACAGAACGTCCTGCTAATAACACTAACCTGGAATATCCCACAATATGTTTAGCTATCCCACCATTGTCGTAGGTTGAACGTATAGAGAGCTTTATGATCATCAGATTGGTAGAACATTAACTGCAACTAGTAACCTATACAGTTTAATGGCTTCAAATAAAAGTAAAGTAGGATATCCTCAATATTTCTTATTACTTTATATCACATATTTTCAATTGTCAAGTAGACTAGGAAATGAATCCGCACATGAACTGCGATACTGATTTACTCCACAGTTAGAAGAGGCAAATGGAACATTAGAAAATTTAAAATAGTCATGCATCTAGATAGACAAACCCACCCTAGATTCAACACCAAGCAGAATATCATTATATTTATCCCTTGAGCTTTAGTCTTGACGAATAATCATGTCTTGCTGTATAAAAATGGTGGCTGAAAAAGGAAACATGTTGAAAATGTATTGTAAAATGTAGTTTGAACTGGGATTGTGTACTTTGGGGTTGTTCTGATTTAAGTTGTCTTTTGATATATATTTTGTAGCAATGCATATAATTAATTGATGAAGAGAAGTGTGTTGTAAGAAAGACTTTTTGATATTAGATACAAGTATGGTAAAATAAGGAAAATATAAAAGTGTAGTGGATATGAGGATCAGCGCAAGTCTAGTATAGCTTGCTGTTGTTTTAACTCTTATATAACCGGGTCGGCCTTCAAGGTCAAGGTTGGAGCTCCGCTCGCTCAGCCTTTCAAGCCTTTCGGATCTGTTCCGTTTTTACCTTGAATGAAATGTAAGCTTTACCCTAGTTACAGATTACCTTTCATCTTTCTGCATTGACCAGAATACGTACTGTATTGCATAACTGTGATGTATTGTGTATCTCCTGTATCACTTATTCCTGTACGAAGAACATCTTGCCATTTACTTGTACACACCTTGTTATTGTACGGATTGTATTTGTGACTATTCCGGAAATCCTTTCCGTCAGATGTCTTGGTTAGCCCGGCTGACCATGTACCTTGTGATTGCACTGTGGGGGAAATAAAGCTACGGAAACAGAGATCGTTGTCCATGTTTTACTTTCCCTTAGTCGAGAGGAGAATCGAACCTGGGTTGTCTAAGTAATAGCACGAAGGTTATCGCGGGCTGGATAACTAGTGTCACCATTTACTGATAAACTACCTGTAGGAGAGCCTACAGCCCCGGATTGGTAATCAAGATATCCGGGGGTTCACTAGAATTGGTGCCGTGCCAGTTCTCGACCTCAGTGCTTTCAGTCCGTTGGTTGTCCCAAATTTCTTCCCGGAAGAAATTGAGACTGCGGTGGCAGTCCGTGACGTCTACGAAAGATGTCGTATTCTGATTCTGCGGCGCAGACGGAAGGAGGTCGTTATGGAACGAAATCGAGGAGACAAGATTTCGTGGGTAGAGACCCGGGGTCGGCAACCCCGAGAAGTCTCCCCGCGGATTTCGAGTCACCTTCCTCTGACCGTGGTGCCAGAGGCGGAGCGAGACCAAAATATTCCGGAGGGAATTTCGCGCAGTGGAGAGACCCGCTTAACTACACGGAAGTTTCTGACCTTCGTGAGAAATTCCGGCAGTCGATCGCGGAAGAGCTCCAAACCCAAGTCCGCGAGCTGATGGATGAGAATTTTGAGCTCCGTAAGAGAATAAATACGGAATCCGTGGACAATGGTCCGGACGGGCGTTTACTTGAAGATCATGTAAAGCCCTCCCTAGAGACGGGGACCCCGCAGAGACGTGAGATGACAGCTCTGGAGTCGGAGTTGCTTGAGATGATCCAGGGGATTGGGAAGCAGAATCCTACCAGAGGTCCGTGACATCCACGTTTATGGACCAAAAACCGGCTAGTGAGCCTACTACAAATGATCCGTCGATTGTGTCCGATCAGGGCGGAAGAGACCGAGATCACCGCGGTGTGACGTTCTCTCGGCATACGATGATGACATCATCTCCGAGGCGAACACGTAAAAGACATGATGACTCTCAGTGGAGAGAACCTGATCGCAAACGACAGGGAAATCATGGCAGAGAGCATGGCCGAGGGAATAGTCCTTCTCGTCATATAAGTCCTGCCGGAGGGCATGCGCGTTCGGCGTATGTTACCGCATCCCCGTTGTTTCCGCAGAGGCGTTCTCAGGGGGACTCGGACAGTTCTGACGAGGATCGACGACAGAGGTCGCCTTCCCATAGATCCCGTAGAACCAACCGGTCCCTGGTCCCTGGTCTTGAGTATGACGGACCAGAGGAATCTGATGAGGAGTTCACGTTTGTTCACCGTGAGGAAGTTGAGAATCACCCGCCGAAGGTCCCGCCGGTGAAGATGTGGGATGGCAAAACCGCGTGGCGGACCTACCTCATGGAGGTAAAGGTGATCGCTGAGTCGCACAATTGGACATCTGCTCAGTTGCTTCGACAATTGAGGTGCGGCACACGCAAACAGCTGGCAGAAATGGGTGACCTGCCAGTGGACGTCAATCTCCGGCAGTTCGTTGAGCACATGGATGCGAACTACGGAGAAAGGTCCAAGTTCCGGTTGCAGGCTGAGTTCTACAACTGTAGACAGACCCCAGGACAAGCCGTTCGCTTGTTCGCCAATGAGGTGGCACGGAAGGGCCGAAAGTCGTTCGGTCGCATGGACAACACATTGAGAGCTGTGTCCCTGCGCATTTTTTTGCAAGGGGTCACAAACGCTGAGATGTCCGCGTGGGTGCGTCTAAAGCAACCACGGGACTTGCAAAGCGCTGTAGATTGGGCGGAGGTATGGGAATCTTGTCAATTGGATTCTCGCTCAGTTACGACCATCAATGCAGCGGAGGCTGCCCTGGTTGTTCCGGAGATCCCTGCACCCAATAGCAGACCTTCGCGAAGAGCATCGCGGAGAGCGATTGTCCAGGCCACAAGCGCAGCGAGTGCTTCAGATTCGTCAGAAGATGGTCTGCAAGCCGCTGTGATCCAGGTCTTGCAAACTTGGAAGGGCGGACAGGGACGCAACGGGAGCGGAAGGACTTCCGGTAGTACTTCTCAGTGGAGAGGGAAATCGGAGAGGCCCCGCGGAAGGTGCTATGCTTGCGGACAGGAAGGGCATTACATCGCCAACTGTCCCAAGAAAGCGAAGAAGGGAGATTCCGAACTCAAGGCGATTACCGACGGGAAAACCTCTGAGTCGGAAAACTCCAACCGGACCGCATAGAGCGCGAAGTGCGATCCGGGGAGTCGATGGCGCTCCGCAGTACTACAATTCGTGTGGTATCTGCACAACACGCGGAAGATGGGAGTGAGGCTCTGACGCCCGTGTGTAGGGAAGCGGGTAGAGTAATACAAGATAGCTGCCCGTTACCGAAAACGGATACTAGTTGGTCGTCTGATGAGACTACTCATCCAGGGATCAGAGTTGCTCCAGTGGATAGTTTTGCAGATAGCGATCCTGACGTGCTATGGGGTCGTGCAGAACTCCGAGCTGTTGTCGGTCAAGTGTTAGTCGTGGAGGAAGGTCCCGACAACCTTGCCGTCGTTCAGCAGGTTTCCGGTGATGAGCAGAGAATGCTGAAGATCCATGATGCATGCATTGCGGAGAGATGGTACGCGACTGTATCTGTGAACGGAGATATCGGTGAATTTCTGTGGGACCAAGGTGCGACGACTAGCCTTGTGACAAAGAGATTCTACGATTCCCTGCATCAACAGCCGCCGATGGCTCCGTCCCGGCTGGCGTGCATGATGGGAGGTGGTTCGCAGATAACTGTTCACGGATGTGCCTTGATTCCCGTGACGTTAGGGAAACGGACGTATATGATTACGTGTCTGGTAGTAACGGGTCTTGCCGGCCCCGAATCCGGGATCCTAGCTCAGGATTTTGCTTTGTTGCACTCATGTAATATATACTGTTCAGGGAAGCTTGCGTTGAGCAATGGCGCTGATGCTGTGAAAATGCACCATTGGCGCGGATCTCGACCGTTGCGGATGAGTCCCTCTGTGAAAACGATTGAAGCTAAGGAGACTGAGGATGGGTATGAAGTAACACTCCGGGAAGCGGTGGTTATCCTTCCTCGATCAGTCACACTTGCTAAGATTGACGTTCGCAGGTGCTCTGACACATCAACAGGTTTGATGTTCGAGCCCGATCAGAGACTGCTGAAGGAATATTCACTGGGATGCCTTAACACTTATGTGACGGCGGATGAAAAAGCAGTGATAGCCTTCAGTAATCCGTCCGGAGAGTCCCTACGTCTAGAGACTGATGTGGTGGTCGGAAAAGTGAGTGAGGTGACGCTGCAATCGTCCCCTGCCACTTGTCCGGAGGGGGTAGATCCGGGGATTAGAAGAGCTATCATTAACTCGATACAGATGGTGGAGTTGCCGTCTGTAGTCGATGATGACCTGATTGCCCCTGACATTCCGGTGCCACCGAGTACGGAATGCCCGCTAGCGAAACTAGTGAGAGAGACGCACTTGACTGATCAGAGTGAAAAGTTGCAAGTTGCGGAGCTCCTGACTGAGTTCCGTGAGTGTTTCGCGTTACCTGGCGATGAGCCGGGCCACACTCACGTTGTCAGACATGTGATTGACACTGGTAATTCCAGACCTATAAAACTCTGCTATAGGCGGATTCCAGTGGCCAAGCGTGACCTAGCGGAGGCTGAGATCTGGCGGATGTACGAGCAGGGACGCATAGAGCATTCTAACAGTCCGTGGGGAGCACCCATCGTGATGGTTGGTAAAAAGGATGGCTCACAGCGTTTCTGTGTCGATTACCGCCAGTTAAATTCTGTGACTGTGAAGGATAGCTTCCCACTCCCTCGTATTGACAAATGCTTCGAGGCGTTAGGCGGAAACCAGTGGTTCTGCACCCTCGACCTGGAGTGTGGGTATTGGCAGATCGCGATGGACGAAGAGAGCAAGCAGAAAACTGCTTTCCTGTCTAGCGCAGGGCTGTTCCAATTCAAAGTAATGAGCTTTGGATTGTGCAACGCCCCTGCCACTTTTCAACGTATGATGGATCGTATGCTAGGCGATCTCCGTTGGAAAGCGTGTCTGGTATATCTGGACGATGTAGTAGTATTTGGGGAAGCCTTTGCGGAGTGCCTCCTAAATCTACGCCAAGTGCTCGAGAAGATCCGGGAGTTCGGATTGAAATTGAAACCCAAGAAATGCGAACTATTCCGCAGAGAAGTGGAATACTTGGGTCGGATTGTGTCACACAAAGGCATCTGTGCAGACCCAAAGAAAGTACAGAAAGTCCGCGAGTGGCCAATTCCGAAAAATGCTAAGGAGATTCGGCAGTTTTTGGGATTCGCATCCTACTACCGTGAGTTCCAGCCGAACTTTTCGATAGTTGCCGCTCCTTTGCAAGAAGTTGTGAACTCCGCCGGGAGGGAGAAGAGATATTCTAAGCCCATAGAATGGTCTCCGGAATGTGATGTGGCCTTCCAGGGCATAAAAGAGTTGCTAACCTCTGCTCCGGTGCTGGGATATCCCCAAAAGGAAGGGAAATTCATCCTAGACACGGATGCTAGCGGGTTCGGCATGGCGGGTGTGCTTTCGCAAATACAAGATGAGAAGGAGGTAGTCCTTGGGTATGCCAGCAACAGCTTGGATAAAGCCCAACGGAATTACTGTGCCACGAAGAGAGAGCTCTTAGCAGTACTAACCTACCTGAAGAAGTTCCGGCATTACTTGTTAGGAAACCGAAACTTCATTGTGGGAACTGACCACGCCTCCCTGCGTTGGCTATTGAACTTTAAAGATCCGACAGACATGCTTGCACGATGGTTGACTCAGATGCAGGAGTTCGGTCTGGATCAGAGCATGATTCTCCATCGAGCCGGAAAGAAACATGTGAATGCTGACGCCCTTTCTAGAGTTCCGACTCGGAAGTGTGTCCGCGTTGACTGTGCAGACTGCGGAGCGCATGATGCAGTTGTCGCAACGGCAACAGTCAGTCTAGCGCCGCAGGAAGATGTGATCCAGAAAGCCCAGCAGAGCGACCCCACGATCCGGAGAGTTATCGATGTATTGGAAGGTACTAAACCGGTCCCGGACAAGCAGTCCCTGTCCGCGGAGTCCGATGAATACTGTACCTACATCCATAACAGGGGGAGTTTGGAGATGAGAAACGGTGTCTTGTGCTATGAATGGGTTCGGCCAAGCACTGGAAGAACGTACTTGCGGAAGATAATTCCTACTGCGCTCCGCTCAGAAGTGTTTCATGCTATGCATGGACCTAAGACTGCAGGGCACTTTGGGTTCCTCAAAACGAGCTGGGCCGCGAAGATGAAATACTTCTGGCCAGGTATGAGGGGAGACCTGAAGCGCTGGCTGAGAGCCTGCCCGGAATGCAGTATGCGGAAGACGAGAGGTGGTGGCGGAATCACCCCCTTGAAAAAGGAATTACACGGAGAACGGTGGAGCCGAGTGTGTTTGGACATCATAGGACCATTCCGTCCATCCCCGCGTGGCAATAACTACGTGATGGTGGTGACGGATCACTTTTCAAAGTGGGCGGAGGCCTACCCTATGCCAGACCACACGGCCGAGAGGTGTGCGGAAGTGCTGTTCCGTGAGTGGATCCTGCGTTTTGGTTGTCCCGTGTCGTTACAAACGGACGGAGCACCGGATTTCAGATCTGCCTTGTTGAGAAGCATGTTTGAAATGCTGGGCATCGAGAAGCTGTTGACCCTTCCGTATAGACCCCAGTCTAACGGACAAGCGGAACGCTTTAATCGAGTATTAGTCGAGCAGCTATCCTGTCTAACGGACTACAGTGCCACGGATTGGGATATGCTTGCCCCATGTGTTGCCCATGCATACCGTGGAAGTGTCCACGCGAGTACTTTATGTACACCTAACGCCGTGGTCTTTGGCGCTGAGCTGGTGACCCCAATGGATCTGATCTATGGAGTGGAACCAGGAGGCCTGGACTTTCCGTGCAGAGTAGCGTTCGTAGAGAACCTGAAGCATTGGTTGAGGTTGGGCCATCAGTTCGTTCGTGAGAATCTGGGCGTATCCGCTATACACCAGAAGAGAGACTACGATCGAAAGTCCAACCCAAAGCGCTTTGAAGTGTGTGCTGTTGTATATCGCTACAACCATCCGCAGGCCAGTAAGAAGATCGGTCCCAAGTGGGATGGGCCCTTCAAAGTGAAGAGATTCATAGGTGGCACAACCTATGAACTAGAAACAGCACAAGGTATTGTGAGGTGTCACGTTGACTACCTTAAGCGAGCTTTCGATGAGAACGGACCCATCCAGGTGGTGAACTTGGATAGGGCACCAGAGTTCCGTGCGTTGCAGGAAGCTGGTCGCGATATCTTGAGGCTGCAGAGAGGCAAAGTCTTGCCCGGGACGGAGTGTCCGACGCGGAGAGAGAAAGAAAAAGTTTCCATAGGCGTTAAGCCACGGGGAAGGCCGAGGAAGGAACGGAATAAGGAGTGCAATGCTACGGCAACCAAGGGAATGGTCCTTTCAGTAGCTCCGGATCCCCCGGATTCGCCCCAACCTGTAGCTGCGCCACGGAAAGTCGGTAGACCCCGGAAAGCTGTGGCGGAGGCCCCAGTCGTACCAGTTCCGTGTCCTCCGACTCGAAAGAGAGGGAGACCTCCGAAAACTGCAGCGAAAGCTAAAGCTCCTCGGACGCCACCTGCCGTCTACTCTACTGTCAAACGTAGAGGGAGGCCGAAGAAGACTGAGGCTGCCGCTAAAGTCGGAAGAGGGTTGAGAAAGAGACGCGATGAGTCCCCGGCGGAAGTTGTAACAAGGACACGAGTGCGTCGTCCTCCAGATCGGTTACAACCGGGATCCTAGCCTTGTTGTGTGCAAACCGGGGGGATTTTGAAAAGTGATCCCTCCACCCTAAAAACACAACGAGAAGTCGACTAAGGTTGCAAGACGGAGAAATGCACCTAAGTCCCATTCGGTGCATGAGGCTACCTCGTCTCATGTAGCCGGGAAAGAACCAACAACATCAATTTCGGAGATGAGTAACCCAGAAATATAGATGAGAGCTGTGAGTGGCTTGCAGTTAGACCTATGTTGAGGGAATGGTCCCACTCCGTAGTGTACTGGCTCTGAATCTTGGTTTGGATACCTTGAAATTGCTGCTAGTAACAGTGTCATTGTTGGGTGAATTCACTGGAATTCCCCTCCACCCTGTCTCAGTGGAGAAGTAGTCAGTTTACGTACAGTCAAAAACCTCAGTCACGGGGAGCGTAACTGATCTAAGCATGCAAAACCGGGTAACATTATCCGTCAGGCAGTGGCGGGAGCATGGCGCTGTAGTAGCGTGGCGGTTAAGTGAACTAGCGTTGCATCAGGGTGCCGCTAGAGGTGGCTGCATCCGGGTTCACCAGTTCGCTCCGCCTCGTGGCTCACTTTGCTCCTGGACTCTGACCTGTAAGTACGCTTTCTACTGTGATCGTTCTATGAGTTGATTTGTCGCATGAAACTTGTATGAATTGATTCTGTATGATTGCTAGGAAGGAAGAGAGGTATTTTAACATGATACCGATGGTTGTCACAGAGGTGTGCGTCTAGTATAAGACGTAAGTTTCGGTGTTTCTAGTATGGGGAGATAGAGCACCGAAGCTACGACCCAACCGCCATCTTGGATGTGGACATGAATCGGGCCACGCTACGATGATTTTTCGATTATCTAGCTTGTTTGGTACATTCTATGTTCTCAGGCTTGTGTATTTTATAACTAGAATACTCGGAGAGATCATACTAGTTGTATCCGTTGTCTTTTTGGGCAACTTTTTACCTAAGTTATGTGTAAATAGATGTTCCGGCTGCATCCGCCCCCGTGACTAGAGCTTTAATGTTTATGTTATAGGATCGGAGAACTAAAAAGCTGCCAACTTAACCCCTGAGAGTGCCTGAGAGAATCCCGTGTGATTTCCGTGTGATTTCCGTGAGATTTCCGTATGACCCAAGATGAGCCGGACCGAGAGCCGACACGAAGACGATGAGAGTCTGAGCGGAGAGACCACCGAGGAAGAGATTCCGGTGGAAGTGGAGGCGAAACTCCTAGAGCAGGAGGGTGAAGATGAGGTCGCCCCCTTCCAGGCTTTGAGTGAGGCAGAGTTCGCTCAGGCCTTGTCAGACGCCGCTCAGGAAGACCCGGACTCCGTGAAGATTGAGCCCACGGAGAAGAGAACTTCCCCCCGCAAATCTCCGCGCAGAGGCCGGAGTAATGCCACCGAGAGGACTGCTGGACGTGGTCAGTCCAGGTCCCCCGGCAGAGGCCGGGTTGGCAGAGAGCGAGGGCGGAGTGCGGACAAGAAGCATGGGCTGCGCCCCTTGTCCGTGAACGTAGAGCGAATGGACATCGATTCGCCTGGTGTGGCCGGAGCCTCCGCAGTGACTAAGCCTAAGGGCGCGGAAGGCAAACCCATGGCCAAAACCCCCAAGAAGAGAGTGATGAAAGTTCACCGAGTGAGACTGAGTGTGAGAAGCGCTCGGTTCCGTGATGTGGAGAAGGTAGCAGACCTCCGTACCCTGTATGAGGAAGGCACGGAGTTGTACCCTATTGATCCCTCCACAGACGTCCCCGGGAAGTTTGTCCCGATCGATGATGAGAGTGAGGATGAGTCTGCCGAGTTTACGGACAACCTCATGGAGAGGTATGAGACTCGGCTGTGGCCAAGCCTGTTCCGTAAAGAGCAAACGGACGCAGGCACGTACCAGAAGGTGGCTTATGCTGCGGAACTGTGGAAACCCGGTTTCCGTTGCCCCTTCGCGGTGTGTAGGTGTCCACGAATGAACACTTCTGGCGTCAAGACCTACGCCACTAGAGAGCGCCTGTTCCGCCACTTCTGTGAGGAACATGGTACCCGGAGAGAGGTGTGGACTTGCCCGTCCTCCTCCTGTTTGCAAAGACTAGACAGACGTATCGAGCTGGTACGACACCTTCAGTACGGTGAGAAGGTGGCTCACAAGTCTAGCCGTGACAAAGCCGTGGAGAAAGCCCAAACCGTCACGCCGACCAGGGAGGTGAATAAGCTGTTCATGCGGACAACGTATCTTACGAATGCTGATTTGCATCTAGTCCGGCGGGAGGCAACGAAAGCTGCTTCCAAGGACACTGGATTTGCAAGGCCAGCTGCCAGTGCCGCTGCCGGAGCTCCGAGCTCTTCTAAAGCTCAGTCCGGCAAGAAAGGCAAGAAGAGAGATCGATCCCGATCTAATTCCAGAAGCAGTAGCTATGGAATTCCGCCTACCCCTAAGAGGATAGCGACGTGTGCTCAGCAAGCAGCTGAATGGTTGGTAGCGCAACTACCCCCTCCTGTCCCGACTGCTGAGCTGTTGGCAACCGGAGAGACCGCGGTGAGGGAAGTTTTAGAGCAAGCCTCTGAAGCAGTCCTGACCGTTGAGACCAGAGTCAATGAGGTGCTCCATACGCTAGCGGAGCCCCTGCGTCAGCTGCAAACGGTCCGTGACCAAGTGCAGGAGCTTGCAACACTCAGAGAGGAGAACCGTTGCAACGCTCGTCTGATCCGAGACCAGCGACGTGGACTAAAAGAGAGAGACGACAAGATCCGCGTCCAAGAGGAGATTATTGGAAATCTCCGGGCAGAGTTGGAAGACGCCGGGAGAGAACCCCGTCTCCAGCCTCAGTCCCAAGTGCCCTGAAGTGTCCCGAGTAGTACTGTGACTAGTGCCACTCAGAGTCAGCGACCTGACCTAGCGACGGAAGAAGTGCCTATGCCTTCTCCGTTCCCCGCAACCCCTGCTCCTATGCTAATGGACCAACATAGCATGCAGCGGTTTTTCATGTTTGGTCGCCTCATGAACGAGTTCATGGGTACCCAACCCGTGAGCGGTGGTTTGGTGCCAAACCCCGCCATGCCCGTGTCATTCCAGATGATGCCACCAATGCCAGTGACCCCTGGAAGAGACAGGCCTACAACTCCTGCAGTGATTGATCCTGCCGATATTCCGGAGCACGGAATGGAGGACACTGAGCAGAAGGAGAAGTAGGTCCAGCTACTGTGTGCTGGGCGTGCAAACCGGGACGAAATGCCCACGGATGTGACTTACGGACTGAGATTTTGATGACGACGAATGGCCGGACGGACTTGATGATGACTTGATTCCTTGACGAACGGAAATGGGGACCCCTGATGTCACTGATGTAACCGACTCTTGATGAATACGGATGCCGGACTTGTCACGGATGCTCTGATGCTAACTGCTTACCGACCCCGGACCCCCCGGAAAGAATTTTTTTTTCCGTGTGGAAAGTGAGAAGTTTTTCCAGCCTAAAGGTTATTACTTTATCTTGACATATTGTACATATAGCTGTAGCAGGTCTACTGAAGCTCCTTCTTGTCAAAGGCTGTTTGAGTATGTTGAATCCGAAAGATTCTCATGCTGTAATTAGAGATGTCGCGATTATTGTATAACGTGCGCGGGTCACTATATTGCTCCTGCCTGTACTTTTGAATTCGCATTTTTAATTCTCTATTGGTGCTTTACTTCTTACTTATTTTATATCCACATTGCCTTATAATAATTTACATATTGTAGATTGTGTTACTCCGTTGGGTTAAAAATCTATAAATTATGGAGGGGGTATTGTAGTGGATATGAGGATCAGCGCAAGTCTAGTATAGCTTGCTGTTGTTTTAACTCTTATATAACCGGGTCGGCCTTCAAGGTCAAGGTTGGAGCTCCGCTCGCTCAGCCTTTCAAGCCTTTCGGATCTGTTCCGTTTTTACCTTGAATGAAATGTAAGCTTTACCCTAGTTACAGATTACCTTTCATCTTTCTGCATTGACCAGAATACGTACTGTATTGCATAACTGTGATGTATTGTGTATCTCCTGTATCACTTATTCCTGTACGAAGAACATCTTGCCATTTACTTGTACACACCTTGTTATTGTACGGATTGTATTTGTGACTATTCCGGAAATCCTTTCCGTCAGATGTCTTGGTTAGCCCGGCTGACCATGTACCTTGTGATTGCACTGTGGGGGAAATAAAGCTACGGAAACAGAGATCGTTGTCCATGTTTTACTTTCCCTTAGTCGAGAGGAGAATCGAACCTGGGTTGTCTAAGTAATAGCACGAAGGTTATCGCGGGCTGGATAACTAGTGTCACCATTTACTGATAAACTACCTGTAGGAGAGCCTACAGCCCCGGATTGGTAATCGAGATATCCGGGGGTTCACTACAAAAGGTGTATTAAATTTGGAAGGATAATGTACTTATGTGTTCTTCTGATATAAAATGTTTTAATTTGTTTCGGGATATAGTGATGCATTAAAACAATAATCTTCATTGGTTATGCATATTTTGGTAATGATTTAAAATTCACCAGTCGAATTCAGAAATTAGTAGTACTAGAGTAGCTCTACCTTAATGTATTTTGCCCTCATCATTTTGTTAGTAAAGCAGCACCTCCATAGCAACCTATAGAATGGGAATGGACATGACCAGACTCATGGCCACCACGGGAGCTGTTGATATGAGGACTGCATACTGAGAAATCTTCGTGGATATTTCATTCGTTGCATAACAATATTCACATTTTTTCACCAAACTCATTAGTCACCCTTTATACATTGATTGAATGTAACTGTGCAATGCTTGTGCAATAACGATTTGAAACCCATGCTCAGGAGTGTTATCTCATGGTGCAATGTCCAGAACATGAAACCAAAATCAAAACTGAATGCATTTCAAGAGAAATGGAAAATTTGGCAGCCCACGTTTTCATATAATTATGTGATGTGTTTTTAGGAAAATGAGCCACAAGTCGCACAGTTAATATTTTTCAAAGTGTTGTACTAACAAGATCTCTTTATTGAAATGTTCTTATTTTAGGGGGTTTGGCACTTTTAGTTACATGAATCTATTTACCAAATTTCAGGATATTGTAATAAATATAGCCTTGTTTTGAAGACCTTTATATGGAGTATATTTAGCTACTTTACAAGTAAATCCCCATCCAGAAATATTGCAAACCATTTTTTTCATAGATAATAGCATCAAACTTGAAATATAGAAATACTTATTAGCTGTCCTTAATGTTCATTATCATTAGAATCAGCTTGATCTCATATTTTCAAATATGATGGTATCTCAAAATCCATTGTGACTCATTTTCCTAAAACAGGTATTTGCCCTCATCCAGGCACTCAAGTGCACCCACCCATCCTCCTGCTCTGCCTCGTTGACATTCCTATCCAGGGGAATGTTTCATAAGAAAATATAAAAGGGTCTTATATGGGATAAAGTTATCGCAAACAATTAGGATGAATCTTAAATTTAGGATAACGTCTTACTATTTGCAATGACCTGATGAAACTGTTAATTACATAATAACTTATGGATTGTGAATAAGTTATTGACTAGTGAGATAATCTTGATATATCTATTCATTAATTTCCTCGTGAATTTTAATCAACAGAATAACACTAGTTGCCCTGACACTTAATTAATTAACCACAATATATAAGAACTTATGCTATATGTGTGAGCATTTCAACGATGTACAGCACATCATATGGTAAGATTTTATATCGTACAATTTCCTCTTATTTTTCATGAAACACTCCCCTGGTTACTATTCTTGGTGATTTTCCTCCTCAAACATAGTGTATAAAAATGGGTATTTCCATGAAATTAAATGTTAGATATCCATAGTAATTGGAAAACATAATACAGAGTTTACTTTTTGATATACAGACTATTCTTGATTTCACTGAATTCTTCCTAACTAAGTAAACAAAATCCTGGACCCCCTTAAATAACATCATGTCTTCACCACTGCAGGATTATAAGACTACAGAACTTGCCTCCCCCCCACCCAGTGCCCCCCCCCCCTCCCTACCACCACCACAACACCAAATGAAACCTTGGTTTCTCCATAGTTGACACACACCATGATGTTTACATAGTGGATAACTTACTTTAGTAAAAAAGTTTGTGTGAATTCATGAATACATATTATGCTGACCCAGTTGCCTTCAACAAACTTGGATTTGTATGCATAACTCTTTTATATTTCTATGTGGGTGAGATCGTCAGAAAATGTACAGTTCGCCTTTAACAATCCTCTTAATATATAACCCAGATTTTCGACAAAATTAACTTTCAAAATTCAGTTCAACATAGCAAGACAGGTGTTTGGAAGCAACACAATGCAAAAAAAACTCTTTGATGTAACTAATATTTATCATTTCTCAGCCTAACTTTGCAGAAAATAACTCAATGTGAAGGCTGCCAATTGTACATGTTCTGATGACTTGACACATGTAGCCATCCTTTAAACCATGAGGCATTTTGACATTTTTACTTTTGTTTTTAACTTTGAACAGTCATGTGACATGCTAAATCATGGGTGGGGGGTAAAGTATGTAATACATTACTCATCTCCTTCTCTGCAGCTTCCATTTAAGTATTTATTGAGCATTATAAAATGCGATCTGTTTTAGGAAAATGAGTCATAAGTCACAAAATATGGATTTTGAGGTATTATTATCATATTTCAAAAGAGGAGATCAAGCCGATTCCAATGATAGTAAACACTAGGACACCTATTATGTATTTCTATATTTTAAGTTTGATGTTTTTATTTTTGAAAAAAAGTTTGCAATGTTTCTGGATGGGTATTTACCAGTTAAGTAACTAAATATACTCCATATGAAGGCCTTCAAAATCTAAAGATATATTTAATACAACATTCTGAAATTTGGTACATGGATTTATATGACTTTAATAGCAGATCTTTGGATTCTGCTGGGGTTCTGGATACTTATAAATTACTGTTTGGACAGGAAGTGGTCAAACCGGAAAACGGATGAAGTAAATTATTGTTCGGATTCAGGGGTTTGTTTTGCGGATGTAGATTTATTTTGCGGATGTAGTTAAAATAAACCCCAGTCGGCGTTTCCGCTCAATCAGTCACTTACCTCATCAACTAGTTGTTTGTCGTCGATTCCGCATTCCTTTTTGTATGTGTCTAAAGTCCTGGTCACCCAAAAGTCTTTTCTCCACTGTTTTCGATGGAAATTTTCTCCCTTTTTTTTTTATTTTGGGTGTATTGGTCGCCATAACGTGTCGACAGTAGACATCGTGCAAGTCATGTTTACAATGGCTGCCTCCCAGTGTCAACCAGTCGAAACAGGCCACGCTTTGTACAACTGCCTAAATATCACTACCACTAGCTGCAAAATCACCGATAATGTTCCAAATATCCTTGTAGGGGAATAGTCCACTTGCTAAAAGGTGTTGAGCAACGAAGAAGAGAATAATCCATTTGTCGATTCCTGCAAAACATCGTCATGTTCGCCACAGTCGGCCATGACAGTTTGAAGTTCAAAGTTCAAGGTCGTGCTGTAAAAATGGAAGGTTAATTTGTTGACGGAAAGGATAAAACGGCTGATTTAACCGACCTACTGAAGTGATACTGACGTCTAAATGTCGGATATTCGTTTCACAGATGTAAATTAAACTAAATACGAGAATGTGATGCTTTCCAACGTGTCAAACATAATCATTTAATCGCTAAAGGCTTGCTGGGAAAGCGACATGTTGCCTGTGTCCGTTTCGTGTAGCCATTTTTTTTAGGAAAATAGCAACCCATGTCTGACAGTAGTCGGCACCTAGCGGCAACTGGCCTCCACACGCTTTGTCATTCCTGTAGCTTACTTTGGTGTTTTGGCGCCGGCTGGTGTATTAAAAGCGAACTAAAGATCCGCGCTTATAGGCTTTACGATCTAGCGATTTTTTTTTTTTTTTCGAGCGAAGAGTTCACCGCCTTTCTTGTTAGCATCTGAAACATTCAATTCCGTTGACTTTTTATTAAATTAATGCATGGACCCCTTTAGCCCTTAGTTCCATAATCATCCACCAGGTTAAATTTTGATGCTGGGTTCTGAATAAAATACTGGTTAATAAATAAGCCGAGTATAGGATTACTGAACATAGACCCAAGTGGGTTTTTTATTTTTGTAGGCCTAGACATAAATCGACACAACTGTTTGTCCTCCATCCTTAATAGAAATAATCTCCACTATTTTGAATTAACCGTCACATAAATAATCTATTTGAAAACAACATTAATATTGCAGTCTTTGAAATGGTTTCCAGAAAAGAGTTGCTCAAAGGTCTCCCGAGCATTGCCTCTGTTTCTGTTGGCTATGCTTCCACTTGCTTTTTCTTCCTTGTGTTGTTGCTTGTTGGCGTTTTGGGTTTCATCAGGGATGCCTGCAGCCTTTTTGGTCGCCGCAATGGCTAGTTGTTGTTGCTTTCGTTGCTGCATAGCCACTTTAGCATGTTCTTGATTTATTCTCCGAACCCTAGCTAGATCTTCAAATAGTTGATTTTCCTCAGCCTCCATTTCTTCTTCCGTTGCTGGTGGAGGAGAAGGTTGCGAATGCCTCTGTGTTAACGGTATATCGATGTCAGGGGAAGCAGTAACCTGTAAAATATAATATTATATGACTAGATAATATTTGTGCTTCTTTGTACATGATTTCTTGCCTATATATTATTAAATACTGTCTGTGACGTTCACCAAGGTACTATATATCTTTATTTTGAGAGGTCCATATTAACAGGCCAAATGTAAATGATATTCTTAATACAATAATAATGTGTGTTTATTTTTTATGTTAATATTTGATTACTGATTAATGTCTTGATAAATATGTATTTTTGTAATAATGTTTTAAATACGATAACATGTTCTTAAATGTTTTATTTACCTGGGACATAATGAGGTTGAGTTCCTCGTTGAAGCTTTGTTCCAGGAAGAAATTAGCCTCTTCTTCTGGTCCCACTTCTGTTCTGCCCTCTGAATTAAGGGAGGTTTGTCGGCCCTCCTCGTCAAAGCCAATGGTCCACGCCATGGTAGACCTGGTGGAATTGGAGTTTGCAATGTCATCTGTTCTTGTCGAAAGTGGTGTTGCCATAAGTTCTCCCCTGGTTGCTGTTGTTGTTGCTTGTATGGCTTGTGTTGTTGCTATCTTTCCTTTTTTTTTTAGTTTCAGCCGATTCGATCTTGCCTGGGTCGAGGTGGCCTGTTTGGTTGTAGTGTGTTGCTCTGAATGGGCCTCACTGTCTGTCTGAGTCGGCTCCACTGTGGAAGGAGTAGCCTGAAAATATGCCATTGTGTAAATAGTTAATATTTATTCTTTATTTTGTACGGGATTGGTTAGATATATGTATTATTCAATAGTCTCTCTAACGTTAACGAACGTACACTATTTTGCTATTTAATAATTTCTGTTCCAAATAATGTATCGGTCACTATAGAACATAAATAAAATATTGTTCGCACACTACTAATATCCTCTTTTGTTTAACAATATTTCCTTACTCAATATAATGTCTATTAAAAATATAGAGGCTCTAAATAATTGTGTTAAGACACTAATAATCGCCAAACAATTGTTGTTTTAATCTTTGATTAAAAAATATTGCCTTTTTCCCTATGAAGGATATAAATAATGTTTTCGACACAAGAAAAATTATATTCCCTAAGATATATTTATTTACCTGAGTAACTTCCATAGCCTGAATATGTTCTGGGTTGGGGTAAGTATGAGCCGGACTACGTCTCTGAGGAGGCTTCAACAATGGCGATGCATTAACCTGTAAAATATCACATTTTTAGAATAATATATATTTTTTGTCACGTGAGTTGTGTTATAAATACTATTCAATTCTCTAAAGCTATAAATAATTTCTTTATTGGCCTAATACTCTCCAATACATTTTTAATTGAATATTTCATGAAAAAATACTGTGTTTGAAAATTCTGAATGTCATAAATATGTGTTAAAGACACTACTAATCTCCCCCACATTTTTTTAAAAATATTTCCGTAATAAATACTGCGTGGAAAAATAGGAAGGCTATAAATAATGTTTTTTTACACCCAAAATTAATATATTATTTGAGATTTTTTTTTTTTTACCTGTCCAACTGGCATATCCTGATTTATTTCCGGATTAGGGTGTGTTTCAGCCGCAGTAGATGTTGCAGGAATCTGGACTGTGTAGCCTATTGCTGTAGACAAATTGTGAGACATCTCTCTCCTTTTATTGTCAGTAACTCGGGAATAATAATTTATGCTTGCCGTTGATTTGTGGCCAGTTGTGGCACAAATGTCCTCTGCTTGGAAATTGGCGCCACGCAGCTGTGTTACTGTTGTGGCCCTTATACAATGATTTGTATAGGTCTTGGACAAGTTGGCTGCTGTGGAAATAGTAGACATCATGGTGCCTAATGTGGCCTTCCCCAAAGGACTGTTCCCATACCAGCAATCGTCATCCTTCTTATATTTCTTCAGGGCTCTCTGCCAAAATCTCTCACATTTTGGATTCAATTTCGACAAGTATAACTTCAATGTTCCCAGAACACAATCACTGCCTCCAGTGGCATATAGGCGCTGGTCATGGCCTTTGTTCCTTCGATTTCCAGTTGGTTGATGGTTTTTCTCAAGAGGCAGATATGTGACTGTAGCATATTCGGATCCATCATCATCTGTTTTAATCACAAAGTGGTCTTTTTTCATTCGTTCTAGTCCCTCCCTTCCTCTCCTTCCAAAATGGGTTATTAATTCGAAAAAAACCCTCCTCTGTAGACCCATTGGATTTGTTTTATCCAAGATACCGGATTGATAGATTTGTGCCAAATCCTGCCTTAATATGGGACCACAGGCACGATTAATATCGAGACCCTCCTCTGACAAAGCTCTTATTTTCCCCTGTAAAACCCTATTGGCGCATATGTAGGGTTGTCCAGCCGTCAGGTTGACATTCCTTAAGTAAGGAATATCATTGAGATGACGATTCAGGGCACATCGAATGGATAGTAAGGACGATATGCTGTATGGTTTTCCATTCGCTGCACACACCTGTCCGTAAAACCTCGCCAATATCACTGCCAGCTCTGTTTCTTCCAAGTTTTCAAATATTTGACTGTACCCACGTTGTTCCAGCCATTCTGTAAAATATAAAAACATGTCTACTCATTGCGTGAGATAGGATGCGATTTATATATGTTTAACGAATTAATCCACTCAAGTATGTTTTAAAAATATGGTTTTTTTGGTGATATATTGCGTTGATTAATTATTATATGCTGTGACTTCTGCCCTTCAGGACCGTAGCACTGCCTGATAAAAATTAATTGTTTTTACTATGTCCAAGTCTAATATATTTACTGTTTAAATTGAAACCTGGATGATTTTTTTTATTTATTAAAGCACAAATTAAATCTACCAACCTTTGAATATTCTGATTGCCCACTCTGTAGTTTTGACAGTTTGTTCAGAGGTACATCGAGCCATCATAGCAGCCATTTCGTCCTCAGTTGTGTCCAAGAATACCCTCTGCTTCTCTTTTTTCCTTTTTTTGGGGGGCGTGGGACCAGAAATATCCACAGTCGATATGTCCTTGGCCGTTGCAGTCTGGGCCACCTCTACACACACGATGTCCTAATAATAAAAGAAATAAAAATTCCTTAACCAATTTAATATACTAATATTTTTCTATTTATGATATTGCCCTTATATTCGAGTATATAAATATTTCCTAGACAATTACATGTAAAAGTAGCCTACACGTGGCCGAAAAAATAGCTTTTAAATAGAAAATGACATTATTATAAAATTCCGACATAAGTATTCCGTGTTGGTTTTTAAATGAACCCTGCTTTTTTTATTTAACAATATTAATTATCAACTATGATAAATTACCTCCGTTGGTTGTGATATGCCTTCCTGAGTCTCTCTCACTGTCACCGGCTTTAAAATGGACACCATTTTGTTTTTCTTGTTGAAGGAGGAAGGCCTTGGCCAGTCCACAAATGGAATTGGCAAATGTTTGGGCGCGGAAGAAGTGTTTGGAGTATCAGTAACGGTTGTGAGGTCCACATAATGTGTATTATCCGGTTTTTGAGGCTGTAATTAAAATATTGCGATTAAAATAAAATTACACTGTACCGGTAGTGTGGAGCATGCAACTGAGGTGATATATAATTTCAAACAAATATTATATCCCTCCTGTGAAATAATTACTTACCTTTGTAGAATTAGTCGGTATATCTTGGCTAAAATCATCTTCAGAAGCCAAGTCGAGCATTACCTCGTCAGGTAGGTAATCGTCTGCTTCTGTTGCCGGTACATGTTTTCGAAGTGAGTATGGATATACTTTGCGAATGACACCTCCGTCTCTCGGTTTGAATGTGTAGATAACATGTTTTCCACTTTGGCTGGTACTAAGAATTTTACCAATAGTCCATTGGGAACGGAAATAGGCCTCGACTACTTGGCCACAAGCAAACACCGGCACACTCGCCATTGTTGCTTTGTTTTGGTCTGAACATGCTGGAAGTTACGAACCGGAATTAGAAGTTAGCAGCAAGTAGTGGAAGAGTGCTTTGTTTCCGGAACGGCTAGTGGGGCCGAGAAAAACCAACATTGTGACTGTATTATTCCGTGTTCCAGTTTGATCTTTGTTTTCCAGAATCCAATTTGACTAAATAATAGAATGTGATGATTTGATTTGTCGAAAACCTGATAATTTCGACGATAAACGCTTGCCTGTGAAGGCGGCATGTTGGCCGTGTCCGTTCCGTTTCCCCCCAATCAGTAAAATAGCAACCCCTGTCGCTCGAACGTAAACATGTATCACTTTTAAATCGCTAATCCGTGATTTCAAGACAAGAAAACTTCATTATCGGCTTAAAACACTATTTAAAACATTTCTACCGATTCAAATATTTTATTTAGTTCTTTTATTTATTCCGTCGACACACGCAACACAGCATTCGAGAACCGGAAGTCTCCGATGCTTTGGATAGCAAGCAGCGGAACCTTGCGAAAACAGGCCGGCTTGCTGAACATAAACATAAGTAAATACCAACCTCTGATTGGCTGTTGTACCTGGATGTTCATTCTGCCAGCCGTCGCGTTGTTATTTAGATTCCGACTAAAGCGTGCAAACTTGCGGGCGTGTAAACACATGGTTTCTAAACTCGCCATTCATTTATTACTTGATTTCCATCGAGGAAAACTTCGCTATCGGGCTAAAACAACATTTAAAACATTTCTACCGATTCAAATCTTTTATTTATTTCTTTAAGTCCCTAGAGACACGGATACGGCATTCGTAAACCGGAAGTCTGATGCTTGGTTGCATGCAAAAAGTGGAAGCTTCGTTTGTTTCTGGAACAGAGAGTGCGGCTGACGTAAACGACATTCTGAAGTTATGATTACGTGTACATATGTGATATTGGTTAGAAATAGGTAAAATAATCTAAATATTAGAATGTGATGGGTTAAAATGTGTAAAACATCCTGATTTGGATGTTATGAAGGCTGCATTTGACTCGGTCCTTTCCATGTCAGACGTAAAAGAGTAACCCATGTGTTCGAGTGGAGGAGCTAAATTATTGGAATTCATCCTGCTGTAAGTACATCTACAACCTTTTTTGAAGCCTAATATTGGTTAATATGTGTTTAAACAGTAGTATTGAATCCAAAAATCGGCTATTAAAGTGATTAATTCTCTCGATTTTGTGTCTTCGGCTTTTGCTTGAAAATAAACCCCTCGGCCCTCCGGGCCTCGGGGTTTATTTTCAAGCAAATGCCTCAGACACAAAATCTCGAGAAATTAATCACATAATAAGTGCTAAACCCTCTAAAAATCAGAACATTTCAATAAAGAAATCCTGCCATGAAAACGCTTTGAAAAAAAATCAATTTTGCGATGTGTGACTCATTTTCCTGGAACACATCACAAATGTCAATCATACCCTACCTCCCGCCCTCTGTCCTTGAACAAATTGACAGAAGTGACATGACGACTACCTGCTGAATATATATACAATGTAAATCTTGTCCCTTCACCACTTTTCCATTCCTCAACCACTGAAGCACTCATGCCAGGACAACGCCTGAGAAACAAAGAGACACAGGAGAAAATATAGAAGCTCCAACTATACTATTTTTGGCCTTCTGTCAAATAATATAAACATTACATTTCTCTAGCTTCCATGTCTTAAAGACAAATGAGTCTCATGTCACGAAATCTAAATTTCTAAGTGTTTTACATATATATAGAATTTTTATTCATGAAGTAATACAATAACATCGGGAACAGGTAAACAATTCTCCATGGTAGGTCTTCCATTGCCTCCGAAAGAAAATCATAATAATCTGGGGGTACAATTTACTTATTAATATCCAGCTGGACAGGAGTAATTCATTATTCTCATAGATCGAGTAGTCTTAGAACTTCATGACAGTTATGTAGGATACGATTTTACAGTACATAGGAATTCTTACAATGATAATGAGTATTTATAACATACAATATAACATCAATACATAGTATATATGGACTCTTGTACATTGATATTAGTAATAGGTATGGCACTATACTGTGAATCCTAGTGATATGATATGAGTCCTAACCCATTGAGTCAATGAACGACTCACGATAGTACTCTTATCGGTACAGGTAAGAGTGTGTCAGATTAATTCAAAGGTTATAATCTGAATGTTAGAGAGTATAATATAGGTCCATGTCAACAACATTAGATAGATATACATAAGATATCATACAACATAATTATACATTATATCTGATCCTTAAATAAGGGTCACCCCATCCGCCATCCCATTCTATTCTACCCATCGATATCTCAATCTTAATAGAAGGCATTACACGCCAAGACAACCACTAGTTGTTCGACAGTTCTTTGGTTACATTCTTCAATCCAGACCCATCAAAGGGTTCTTTCAGATATTGGTCAAAGTCTATTGGGTAAATGTGAAAAAAGTCCTTATGAGGACTGGCGATGAGGTATGGTACGTAACGAAAAATAAATAACAATTATTGATGATGAGTGTGCAGAAAGAAATATGTAAATTGTAATGTTATATGGTTAATTGGATAATTATGAGTGTAGATAATCACAGAATGTAAACTGACCATGTCTTTTTTTCCTTAAGTTCCATTTGAGTAATTGTATGTAGTAGGCAACGCAGTAATGTATCAACAGGGTTGATGTGTGTATTTGTTATCTTTGTAAATGTTTGGCCGTAATAGTAATAATAAAAAAAAAAAAAATGTGTTTTAAATACTTGTTAAACTCTTTATTAGATTCTATCAGTTGTGATTTATCTGGAAGGTTATTCCAAAGTACAGCCATGGTGTATAAGTATGATTTTTTAAACATTTCGTTTTTAGGGTGTGGAACAACCATTTTCCTGCCCTTAGTTAGAGTGCGTAGAACTACTCTTCTGTTATCTATGTTTTTCCCTGATTTTACCCGGGAGTGAGCTCTCCCTAACAAGTGAACTTCTCTTTTTGTCTTGAGAGTCGGTATATCAAGTTTCTTGTGTATTTGTTGAGTGCTCGTAAGCTTAGGCAGCCCCAGAATAATCTTGAGACATGCGTTCTGAAGCGATTGCAGTTTCTGAAGATTCCTCTGTGGCGCCACATTATAGAATACATCCCCGTATTCCATGTGGGGTAAGATAGTAGTTTTATATAACATTAAAAGTGTACTTCGATCACACACTCCAAATAATTTAGACATGGCCTCAACTTTGGCTCTCACAATACGGTTCTTTCTATCAAGGAACCTCTTAAAGTTGAGTTGCCTATCTAAATCAATACCTAGGTATTTATACGCCTGAACAGGTTCAAGCCTTTGGTCATTAATATAATATTCAGTGATGTTGTTAGGTGATGGTTTCGTACATATTGTGACTGACTTACATTTCCCAATATTTAGGGAGATCTTATTCATTCGGCACCAATCTGCTATTGTGTTAAGGTCATTTTGTAAAGAATCAATTTTTCCAGATCCCACAGGCCTACTCCCGTATATCACCGTATCATCCGCATTTTCTTTTTGGGCGGGAAAACCTTGATCAAGCAACAATGCAGTAGCCATTCGAGAGACACAAGATCGAGCTTTATTATTAGTTATTTCAGCACAATCAGGCAAGAAAATACATCATTCGCCTCGTAAATGATTGCTGATCAACAATAATTGGACATTATTGCAATATTCATCGAGGTAAAGTCTTATCTTTCGTTGGAAGAATCTGGTCAACCGTCATAGTGATTTCAAACATGGCGGATGGCGGCAAATCGAGCGATGGCAGCGATGCCGGCCCCCTGAAAATCAATGACTCGGCTGATTTAATAATTTTCTCACAAGACGAAAAGGAAAAGGAATCCGAAGAAATCAGTGATCAAATTTTGCCTGAACACAAGAGCAAAATCAGTACAGAAAATAAGGATGATTCGAAAATGGAACGTCGAGAGGTGGGTGATTTTGAGTTAACACTAAGGGATGAAAGTTCCATCTTAGTCGTCGATGATGAAAATAACTCCTCTGATGAAGAATCAGTATCTGAACCTAGTGGGCTCCCAAGTTTAAATGGAATTAATAATGAAAGAGCCGGAAATTCTACTGACATTGTAGTAAATTCTTCAACAGACCCCAAGATTTTGATAGATTCATTAATCAAAGATGGGAAATTAGATGATGTCGATTCTGGTGTTTCTGGTGACCTCCCCAAAGGCGCACTGGGCGCCATTGATAATGATCTGACAGCCGTTAAAGTTGACAAAAAATAACCGAAAATAGAGATGAATATGAGATAGCTCTAGTTAAGAAAATAACTAAGAGAGTACTCGACTCTCTAGCTATTGAAAATAATGTGGAAATGCAATTTAAAGAAAACAGACGGCTGAAACGGGAAATCGACTCCCTCAACCTGAAAAATGACACGTTAGTTAGGAAGTTGGAAAACCAACTAGCCTGGGCCAAACTGAATTATGAAAAGATTGTTCGCCGAATTAAAACTATTGAAACAACCTACGTTAAAAATGATTGCTCAGGTGAAACAGTTGGGGATGATGGAAAAGATGTAAAAAAAGAGGTGAAAGTTGATCTAGTTGAACTCTCGACTAGTGATATTTACATAGACGAGGCAGCCATCCAAGCAGTAAACAAGCTTGATGGCGAAATAAATAAATCGATTCTTGATATCCGTAGCTGTATAGAGGATAACAGGAATTTAATCACAAATATAGGCACAGATCTAAACTTAATGAGCGATAAAGTTTCATCATTGGGAACCCATATTGCTAACCTGGATAAACCTCAGAAAGCTTCATTGGCGACGGTAACCAACGGGTTGTCAAAAACAGATAGCTCCTGCCACCTCCTCATTGAAGGCTGTCCCGAAAGATGGCAGCACGGCTCACCCCCTTTCGCTCTGGTTCCAGACGGGATAAACCTAAGAACAATTGAGGAAAATTCTAAACAAATGGTCATGGATCTATTAAACACAGTGTCTAAGAAGAAAATAGACGAGAAATTAATTGCATATAGAGTGGGGGTTCCCTCTCGTAAGATCATTAGAGCCCTATATGTAGAGCTCGACTCTCCCGAAACAAAGAAAGCTATACTCAATGCTTCGGCTGAGCTTCGTAGAAAAACAGGTATGAACATATGGTTCAACAGGTACCAACCCGATACCAAAGACCAGAACTATATGATGCTAGTTAATTGCCATAAATTACTGAAGATAAACAACTACAAGGCGGAGATTGTACTAGGACATATTGTTGTCCCGGGCAAACAATACAGATCCTTCGCCTCGAATGATCTGAACCACCTACCTCCCGGTTGTCGTCCAGCGGACGTAGCCCAGATCCCAATTGATGATGGGGGAATCGGGTTTCAGGGTAAACATAGCGTATTTTCTAACTTCTACCCAACCAAAGTAACATACAATAGAACAGTATTTTCATCAGCAGAACATGCGTACCAGAGTACAAAGGCTCATCACTTCGGCCAACAACATCGTGCTCAGTCCATCCGTGAGGCGCCAACTGCTATGTTGGCAAAGAAAATAGGTGGCACTGTTGATCGATCATTGACCTCGGAACAGATGCGTCAATGGGAATCGAAAAATTTTCCCAACATGAATTTTTACTGAAACAATTACTTGATCCCAAAATTGCCAAATATTACGAGATTACGTCCGACAGAAAATGGGGGATCGGCCGGAACCCACGAGGCGTTATGATTGCAAATGGCGGCCGAGTCCCCCTAAAAGCCACAACCTTCTCAGGAGAAAACAAATTTTGACGCATATTATCTGAAGTAAGGGAGAAGCTTAAATCTAAATGAGTTAGAAAGTTAAATACATAGTATAGCTAGATGATACAAGGAAAGAAGTAAGAAATCAATCATGGATATTCCACAAAAAGACTTATTAGTGTTGGGTGACTCGCGGGCTGCTGGCCTTGGATCCATCCTTATGAGATTAGAGCCCGATGTCAACTCAAGTGTATTCGTCGCACAAGGCGCGGACACCCCATCGTTAATAAGTAGATCAAATCACATCTGTATGCTTGAGAGGCCAAAAAATATCATGATAGCCTCAGGCATATGTAACATTACAGTTCGCAACCCTTATACCAAAGAAATCGGCCTTCAGTATAGGTGCCCTACAAGGATAGAAGCTGAAGCTGAAGAGGCCATGGAAGCAGCGAGGACTACTATTCTCCAGATGTCCCCGCCTAACCTGCCTCCTCCAAAAATTATGTTTTGTACCACTTTTGGAGTGGATTTGGTACAGTATAACCAGTTCAACGCGCAGACGAATTGGAAACTTCAGAAGCTATTGACCCCATCCAAGTTAGAAATGATAGCGGATGATCAACCCTTGCTTAATCGTATGGTGATATCGTACAACAACCAAATTAAAGCCAACAATTACAGGCATTACGTGCCCACTCCGTATCTGGGTCAAATCATCCATAGACACAAGTCAGGACGTAAACACAAGACCACAAAACAACCAGAGTACATAACAGAGTATTTTAGACTCTCCGCAGACGGTTGTCATTTAACTGACTTAGTCAGAGAAAAAGTCGCAATCCAAATATTCAAGGCATATCACAAAATTTAAATATTATGACATGTAGCTTGGACCGGGTCTGGTGAGACAAGAGTTTTCTGGAGCCTGACTTCATCCAGACCCTTACCAAGTTTAAAAGTCTTTTACCTATTCTAACCATGAAGGTGAAGTTTATCTTTCACAATTATTAGGTAACCTATAAACTCATCTCAATATCTAAACGATGTAAAGGTCCTAAAGCTGACCTAAAAATTCTGATCGTTTAATCACAAAATTCTACCTGAATGTGGTTGTTCTAGAAGTTGATAAAGGTAGTATTATGTGGAAATATGTATTTCCGATCAGTTCAAGGAGAATGTAATTTTAAGACTTTATCCGTATCAGGAGAAGTAGGTTCCTTGATTGGGTAAAAAAATATGTTATTCAGGGTTTCAAATTTTCTCGAATATCATCAAGTGTTAATGATGTTTAAAACTCGGAAATTGTTTACTCTCAACTAGTGAGTACAGAGTGAAGTTGCTGCTGCATGGTAGCGAAGGGTTTTATCACGATGAGTAGTAAATGTTCTACTCCTCTAAAGCATGTTCTAATTAGGATTGACTTAAATAAGAACGATGAATAAGAAAATAACGTTTAGGTAATACATAAAAGTTATAAATGCTCGATCTTGTGCTCGATTCGATATTTTAATTGGGTATTAACTTCAGCCTCCCTAAGATTGCGGAAGCATGAAGTATGATGGACAGCTTGTTGTTGAAAGTCAGCAGCCACTGACTATAAATACAAATGGCGTATTGTATGTTGTTCTGATTAAGGTTATTAGATGTTTAAACAATGTAAAATTTGAGGTTGAATTTAATAACGACGAAAGAGACTACACATTTGTGCGGGTTGATATAGGGGAATTAAAACATGATAAGGGAAAACAAAATGGCTCACGAAGTAGAGGATTATGATAAAATTAATGGACTTAAGATCGTTTCATGGAATATTCGAAGTATTCTCAGTAAAATAGATCAGATTCGCCAGTTTCTAAAAGAATCGGGTACACAAATACTTTCCATTCAGGAAACCTGGTTAAACAAGAAATCTTTGAATTCTGAAATTGAAATTACCGATTATAATATAGTAAGGCTTGACAGGTCTACCAGAAGAAGGGGTGGTGGTCTGATCACCTATGTTCATAAGTCCATTAATATAAAAGGGGGGGAAAATTTGGGTATATCTAAGTCCAGCAATGACATTGAAATGCAAATAATTGAATTGTCAAAAAAATTCATGAGGAGTAAAACTCTCTTCAATGTGTACAAACCGCCCCAAGGGGATATTAGTGAAGCGCTTTCACAACTTGACGAAGGTATTAACTCCATTGACTCAACAATGGACATTATTGTATTAGGGGATTTTAACTATGATTCTGAGGTTATTCAGTCTGGAAATACTAAACATGCGGACAGATTTAATAACCTATTAAACAAATATAACCTCCACCAGAGCATAAAGGTGCCATCCCGAATTAGTAAAAAATCAAAATCTAGCATAGACCATATATACACTAACATGAAGAATGTTAATGAATGTGGCTCTATAAACTTAAATTTAAGCGATCACATTCCAGTGTTCATCCAAATAAAAAAAGAAAGAAACAAAAAAGACAAGGTTACTTTTGAAGCCAGGAACACAAAGAATTTAGATTTAAAAATATTAAAAGAAATACTACGAGATCTGGATTGGTCCAAATTTTATCTCTGTCGTGAGGTTGATGAAGCGTGGGAAATACTCTATAACACTATTGAATTATATTTGAATAGGATGTGTCCTATAAAACAATTTAAGAAAGTAAATAAAAGTCCCGAATGGTATAACAACAATATCATCGTCATGTCTAAGAATAGGGACAAAGCTTATAGAAAAGCAAAGGCGACTGGAAGTGAAAATGATTGGGTAATAGCCAGAAAACTGAAATGCCAGGTTAATGACGAGGTGAAAAAAGCCAAGAGGGATTTCCTTACTAGTCAAATAGAATTAAATAGATCGGACCCCCACAAATTTTGGGAGATAATTAAACCTATTGTCTCTAAAGAAAAATGTAAAACTAAAAACTGCGAAATTATTGTAAAAAATAGTAAAGATGAATCTCTATCTGGTGGCAAAGCAGACGAAGAATTCAACAACTTCTTTATAAATATTGGCCCGGAATTGGCTGGAAAAATAGATAATTATTCTCAACCAAATGATGTTAAGGTTGATAATTTAGTTACAGATGGTTTTCAATTTTCAACGATAACTGATATAGCAGTGGAAATGGCATTAGCCCGCATAGGTAATCACAAAGCCTCGGGCATGAACCTAATATCTACTAAGATACTCAAACCAATAATGTTAGCTTTAAGCAAACAATTTGCCTTTTTGTATAATCTCTCGATAGGGACAGTAAAGGTTCCTTCTACATTTAAATCAGCCATTGTCACTCCATTATTCAAGGAGGGAAAAAAATATGACACTAGCAACTATAGACCTATTTCGTGCATAAGCCTTCCAGCAAAAGTGTTGGAAAGTTGCGTTCAATCTCAACTTTCATCCTATCTTGAAAGAGAAACACTGTTGTTTAAATATCAATTTGGTTTTAGAAATGGAAAATCCATCAACGATGCTCTGGACCACCTATTCACATATACTTACGATAAATTAAATAATAATAAATTAACAGATATGGTATTTTTAGATTTCAAAAAAGCTTTTGATACGGTTAATCACAATATTCTATTAGAAAAATTAAAGACTTTTGGTATAAAAAACGATTCGCTTAGATGGTTCGAAGATTATTTAAATGATAGGACCCAGAGGGTAGTCGTCGATGGATCTCTATCTTCCATTCAAAAAGTTATCTGTGGGGTTCCTCAAGGAACATCCTTAGGACCTCTTATATATTAATGACTTAAATAAGGTGGTATTAAATAGCGAAATACAACATTTCGCAGATGATACTGTGATATATAATTCTAGAGATAGAAAAACTGATTGTATAAAGAGTCTTCAGGAGGATCTTGATAGAGTGGCAATATGGTGTGCCAGAAACAAGATATCATTAAACATTAAGAAATGCAAATCAATGACAATTAGTTCAGGACCAATGAAGAATATGGTGGATAAATATAGTATTTATACCCAACAACTCGAACAGGTTAAACATTATAAATTCTTGGGAGTAGACATTGACGAAAACCTGAATTTTAAAACTTTCTTAGACAAAAAAATAGCAGTTATCAGAAACAAGGTAAAGTCACTCTCCAAACTATACGGTATTTGTGACAAGAAAACTATGTTAATGATTTATAAAGTTACAATTTTGCCCCACATTGATTATGGGGATATTTTTTATCAGGCAGCCCCTATAAAGTATCTTGATAGGCTACAAGCCCTCCAAAACTCAGCATTGAAAATATCTTTAAAGCTTCCTAAATATACCAGCTCGAAAGCTTTACATCAGGAAGTAAAATTCCCATCACTTATTACCAGGAGAAATGCACATCTGCTTGAGATGGCATTTAGACGGGCATTGTCGCCTGATAATGTTGATGACAGGAAAGTAGCTCTTAGAGGCCTTAGTAAAGGTACAAAACTCAAGGTCCCACAACCAAAGAATGAAAAATTTAGAAATTCTTACTTATACAAATTAACATCCCTCTGGAATGAACTACCTCAAAAACCAAGAGAGATAAAGACCAGGAAAGAATTCAGAACCTATTTAAAAAATGTCTACCCTCAAGAATTCGATAAATTCCTCAAGGAGGAATAATGTAATTGTGATTGTCTGATTATTAAATTATATAGCTATATAATTATTAATTATATGGTTGTGTAGTTGTTAATTATTAGGTTACAAACTATCAACTAGTCATTGCTGGACAAAATCTTCTTAGAGGTGGGGGGAAGGGGGGTCCATTAGGCATGTAAGACCTAAAATAGATGACCGAGATATCGGAAAATCGGACCATCCGATGGGGAGGGTACTGTAAACATTACTGTAAAATTACTGTAAAATTGTTGCCTACTCATCGAATGTATTAAAATGATGAGAAGGAAATTATCGAATAATTTACCTTAATTAAATTATACTCTGTTAACATAGAAGACCTAAAATTTTCACCCACCCGGTACAGGATGGAAGGTTTGTTATAAAATCTATCTAGTTCAGGATAGGTTAGGTCTCTATTCTCTAATGAAGGAAAATTATATAAATGATGACAAATGATGTCGGTCACGCTCCGAACATTGTATCTCTAAAAGAATGTTAAACCTCCCTAGTACAAGGGATATTACCATCTCTATACTCAAACAAGTAAACATGCCACTTGTTGATTATATATTCTGTAATAAAAGGTCTACGTATGAAACATCAAATCGAACAATAAATGACTGTATAATTTATTTATTTCCATTCAAGGATTTTAACTACAGGTACCATCCGAAGTAGTATTATTCAGAGGAGCCACTTCCAACGTGACAATGAACACTCGTCAGAAATCAGCAAGTCACCATAATGAACAATGAACAATGACACTATACATATTACTATAGTGGGCCATAAGATCGCCACTTTCATGCTAAAACTTGATTACCAACATTAAGACAATGATGTATTTTGAATCAGTTCTTTTATTTTCCTGGGCCTTCAGGAAGATCATTTCTGTGAAGAATGTGTCCAATTCGTAATTATATTCTATGTACATGTAATTATGAATAAAAGTTTTATATATATATAAACAGTTGGACTCTGCTGTTCTCTATCATATCTATTAAATCATTGATGTATATAATAAATAAAATCGACCCTAGGGAAGTCCCCTGCGGGACACCGCATGTGACCTTCCCTAGCCCCGAAAGTATTCCATTTACTGAGGTTCTTTGTGTTTGGTCACCCAGATAGTTCTGGAACCATAATATTTCTTTCCCCTGAATTCCATACTTAATTAATTTTTGCATGAGCATATCGTAGTTAACAGTATCGAACGCTTTTCGAAAGTCAAGGAATATTAAATCGGTTGCCCTCTTATTATTTAGATTATTATAAACTTCTTCCAATAGATTATCATGGGCATCGACTATGGATTTGCCTGCTCTAAAACCGAACTGCTTTTCACTCAATAAGTTGTTTTCATTAAAGTACTCAGATATTTGTTTTTGGACACAGCTTTCCAATATTTTAGCGGGTAGTGAAATACAGGAATAGGCCTGTAGTTTCCAGGGTCACAACGATCCCCTTCTTTAAAAAGTGGGGTTACAATTGCATCTTTGAATGCCTTAGGAACTGTATTAGTCTCCATAGAGAGATTATATAAGAAAGCGAACTGCGTACTCAACGCCAACATGCACAGCTTAAGGATTCTAGTAGGCATAAACCTTATCCCCGAGGCCTTATAGTTGCCTATTTTTCTAAGCGCCATTTCGATAGTAAAACCATAAATCTGAAAACTTATTTTCTTCTATGGACAAAATCCTAGATTCGTTAGCTTTCGAATCAGTCTCCTTTGGCTCTAAGTTTCTAGCCAATTTCGGTCCTATTTCTACAAAGTATTCATTAATTTTGTCAGCTGCCTCTTTCCCCCTAAGTTTTTGATCATTATTACTAGAGATAAGTATTTCTTCGTTACCTTTTTTTGTTTTTCCTTCTGACATTATAGGTTTCAAGATTTCCCACAGTTTATGTGGATCATTCCTTTTATTCACTAGATCAATTTTATAAGAATATTTTCATCATTTATCTTGCGCTTTTAATTGTAAAAGTACATGCATCAAATTTCAACACTGTTCATTAAATACATCCATGCATTTCTAAGGTCATGCTATGGAGTATATTTAAATAAAAAAATAATAAATAATAAAGAAATGTTTTTATCCATCTTAAAACTAGTGTATATCATCAAAGGAAGATATTCTATTAAAAATTTTAAAACTAATATCTGTGTCAATCATCAGTTGCGTGAAATCAAGCACTCTTCCCACCATATATATACCCACAGCAGTAAGTAGTAACCTCCACTTGACCCCCCCCCCCCCACAACACATTATTATTAACACATTCTTCCTATAAATGTAGCATTTCTATTGAATACTCATTATCCCTGACAAAGCCCACCCCATAGGGCGAAATATTAGATGAATAAAATGAAACTTTCGAAGAGGACGATTTGAGTGATATTTCTCCAACAAAAAGTATATTTCAATAATCTAGTAATGTCTGCCAAGAAATAATGCTAACTTATATAAGAAAAAATGTCAAACTCAAACTTAAAATATAGAAATACTTATAAGCTGTTCTAATGATTACCATTACCATTACCATTGATCTCATCTCTTCAACATGATAATATCTCAAAATCCATTTTTTTAGACTTGTGACTTATTTTCCTATCACACATCACATAATACTAGTGCATATTTTCTCTAAAAGATTGTCAGAATGCCACATCTAGAGATATAGCATTGTTTCATATCGAAAGAGGAATGACCCAGTCCGCTATAATGGCCGCAAATGGCACATCATCCACGTTTTACCATAATTTACCATGCATTTGTTGGCCATGAACTAATTTCGGTCGCAAACAAAAATCATGGCCATATCTTGCCATTTGCGACGGCTTATTTTGCTGTTTTTTGGCTTTTGCAAAGTTTTTTAGCCTTCCTTTTTGTTTTTCCGGTCCCTTTTTGCCTTCCTTTTTGCCTTCCCCTTTGCTTGTTTTCCGGACCCATTTTCCCTTCAACATTTCACATATTTTTTGCAGAAATCCACCAATCTCCCAGAATATATATTCTTTGACAAAATCCGCCTAACTGAACCATCATCTCTTATAGTATACCTGTGGCAAGAAATTAAATTAAGATACATTGCTTCACTTCTGGTAATTCCAATTCCATTCCAATAAACCTGCATCGTCATACCTGGGGTTTGAGAGGGAAGGAGTGGGAGAAATAGTGAGGCAGACAGAAAGAGTAGAAATTAATGTACTTGTCAATTGCACCCCCCGGCCCTGTTACTGTAACATTTGTTTAATAACAGTAACTATTATTGCAAATAAATAATGAAAACCTTGTACCATTATTTTGATAAAAACGAGAACACATGGAATAACAGTAGGGTCCTTGCACATGAGAATGACATTTTCTTTGCTGGGGTGGGGGGCATAGATGGTGACTTTGCAATTACCCTGTGTATAATAGTATAATATAATTTAAACGCTTGATAAACCCTGATTTTCTAGGAAATCGCTTGTAAAACACCATGCTGCAGCATGTCCACCGCAAAATTTGGGGCAATCCCTCTAGCATTTCACTTTTTTTCTTGTAGAATTGATATTATAGATAATCAGGTTTAAATAACATTCAATAAAACAGAATTGATTCTTTAGATCTATGCAATGTCAAGTCTACACATACACCAAGTACTCAACATTTTCAAGCCTCATTTTCCAGTATTTACTAAGTGTGTAGAGCTGTTGTTTGTACAATTCCTTGACCTAGAATGTAATTTGCAAACAATCAATATACGGTACTCTAAACATTTATATTTACTAGTTTTATCTTATACAGTAATATATTTGAAGTAAAGGTTTACTTAAGTTATCTCTAAATCATGTTTTTTTAAAATTTAGATTCACAGCAACAATGAAGGTTCTCCTACTGTTGAGTGCATTGGCAGCTGGTAAGTAATAAATTATTACTATTTGTGAATACCTCACTAGGACAACTATTGCACATAACAAATATTGGTTTTCAATATAATTCCTTATTTGATTCACACTGACTGATGGACCAATTAAATGTTTAAAGTATATATTTCTTTATTGGAATTCACTCCCTTCACTCCCCCTCTTAAATAGAAATTATGTATGTATCATTGGTTGAACCGATGATTGATAGTCAACATTGGTTGGTAATGTATATTACCTGTAATTATAACAAACAGACCGCAACAGGAATCAACACATTATATAACCTCTATAGCTGTTCAAACGACCGGTCTCTCTTTGTCTCGTCCGAAAGGCTTTCACTTGAGCTCCCGCATTCACAGTAGAAGGTTGTTTCACCCACCCACCAACCCAAAGACTATTCTTAACCTTGTATTTTATCAACTCCTATCTTATAATATCATACACATGTATGCACTATGAATTGTTTTAACCGCTCAAATAAAGACAATTTTACAAGCACTGTGTCTTTGTGAATAATTATAATTCAAACTGATTTTTAGCTAAGTAATAAGATAGAACTAAACGAGTCATAAATGTGTTGTTGCATATGCAGCTTAAGTTTAGTTCTATTTTTATGCCATGATAATATTTAAGCATTGTTTGATCATTATTTACCTTTAGTTAATATCTCAGAATCCTCCGACTTGGCAAAAGCAAGCATCTACAATCATGAAATGAGCGTCATTGATTAACCCAATTAGATTCATGCAACCAATCAAAGTAGGGGAGTAAATTGGGAGTATTCAAAAAATAGATTCCACTAGTGAAATCTATGCATGCATATGCCCTGGGCTAATCCTCTTTTTCTGTATACACACACACCTTATACAAAGCATGTTGGCATAATAGCTTGCAATACCTTCTTTAACATAGGCTTTAAACATACAGGCCTTTAGGCTATTCTTGATGTGTATATTGCATGATACCTACATTTCTTACTTTAGCTTTCCACAATGCTGCATCGTGAGTTCTAACTTTTCTATAATTTAATCTGATCTAAACCACATTACTTATAGCTGTAAAATCATAATTATGTAGCAAATATTGCAAATATTGCAAATATTGCAAATATTGCAAATATAGTGATTTAAAGCTCTTGTATGGCATTCATCATTGTTCAGTTTCATTCATTAAATATAAATAAAACAATTTATGTGTGGAGCTGTTGATTGTATTGTGGAATTGTGAAATTCTGTTAATATCTTAGTTATTACAAGGTTGATATCTCGCTGTGATTCCAGCCTCTTGTAATCAACTTTTACAGCTCCTGACCACCAGAGTCTTTTACTTAGGCAGCTTAAAGGTCATCTTCACTCTTGTTTTCCTTTGTCAAGAGTTAATTCAAATGAATCTATTTTGCAGTATATCTTGTGAGGCCGTGACCCATAACATGCAATAATCATGTATAATACTCTGTATACTTGATACAGCCAGGAGACATGCAGTGTGGACGCTGACTGTAGGTGCATTGCTAACACCTGTGTCCGGTAAGTTTCCACTGTTTAACAAAGCAAATACAACTTGAAAACAATTACATCTTGGTTATGACATCCAAGCAACATTAAATTAATGATCAATGTTATTAATTACTTCAGTACCTGCCCTGTTTTACCCTTCCCGAAATGTATTTTAGAAAGTGATAACTTCATGTTTTAGTATACATTCTAAAATAAGGCCTTCTCACTATCTAAGATATAAACTCATCACATGTGACAACTTTACATTGGTCATGTAAATTGCCTATGTATGTTAAGTCTTAACTGTTAACATGGGGTTTTCACAGGCCACTCATGGGACCACTTTACATAGCTGATACCCTACTTCAATGTGTATAATATTTATCATTTCAGTGATCCCTGCCTTGGTGTGAACTGCCCACCGGGTAAAATGTGCAGTCAGGGTGAATGTGTGACTGATCCGTAAGTACTTGCATGCATTTGTAGAAAGTGAAAAGGTAAAATTTTGCACCAAACAATGCTCCAGTAGCCCTTCTATGTTGGTCATCAAAGTGATGTCTTTCAAGAAAATGAGTCACAAGTTGCAAAATTGTTATTTTTCGAAGTGTTGTTTTTACCAGATCTCTTTATTGAAATGTTCTGATCTTTAGGTGGGTTAGCAGTCATATAATTCCATGTAACAGATTTCAGGATATTGTAGTAAATATATCGTTGCGTTTTGAAGGCCTTGGTATGGAGTGTATTTAATTACTTTACTGGTAATTACCCATCCAGTCAAAAATGAAAATATCAAGCTTGAAATATAGAAATACATATTAAGGGTCTCAGTGTTTACTATCATTGGAATCAGCCAGAGCCCCTCTTTTCAAATAATATCTCAAAATCCAATCAAAAATATTGATTATTTCAGTCATTCCTGTATTGGTGTAAGCTGCGCACGGGGTCTAAGGTGCAGATATGGTCGATGTGTGTAAGTACATGCTTATATCATGCTGGAACTATTTACCTCTAGGCATAACATGTTGATGAATGAATAGAAAATCTGCTTTGACCTTTTTCCCCATGTGTAATGCTTCAATAAAGGATTATTTTCTTTACATATTCAGTCAATACATAATTTCTTGGTGTGTTAGAAGACCTTGCTGGTATGAGCCATGATATTGAAAGAGACATTGGCAACCCTAGTATGTAACATTATACTTTATTTATATGGTCTTTTCTCCCATGGAATAAGTAATCATGGGTATTTACGTGATCGGGACAGAATTTCTAGACAAAAAAAGTCCTCGTGAGAACGGGGGCCTTGCCTAAAGATTGAGGGATATGCAGTCATATAATATATGCCATAGGCGCAGATCTATCCAGATCCCTCTAGGGACGACATGGGTAGTCCGAGTGGGAAGCATCTATATACTAGGCGCCAGGATGCTAGTACCGCAATGTTACCATTATGCACTGTATTTACATGTGTTCTGTGAAGTGGAATAGAGTACATGAATTGATACCAATGTTAACTATGACCCTAAACCTAACCTTAAATCTGTGGTCCTAAGTCAGTACAGGTAGTAGTTTTAGCCCAGGTGGATACTAGTTAGGAAAAAACAGAACATAGGCGGCCTCCCCGTTTCCAAAATATAATGCTGTCTTTAATACAAATATAAGTGTTGTCAAATGTCTGTTAACTGTAGATGGGTTGGAAAAGAACGGAGAATAGGGGATTTGCATAGCCGTCATTTTGAATCTTAATTTGCATGGAATTATGGGACTACTGGTATAGTGTAAAATCTATAAAAAAACGTGTCATGTTCAGCATATACTATTCATCAATGCTCTAATGTCAATATCAATGTGTAATACATGTTTCCATGACACAAGCCTCAATTAATATTTTCCATCATGCATTTGGTTTTCAAAATTCATCAAAGCTGTGATATTGGTGGAAACAACTTTGATAACATTTTTGCCAAATATTTGTATGATATTTGTATGATTTCATCATAATCCATCCCAGCATGCACTGCAGTAGACATGCAGAGTGAGACATGCAACTCCCCTATTGAGCTTTATCAGGCTTCTCACAGCTATGTGTGAAAGTGTGGTGAGGGGTGGGGGATGGGATGGTAGCGACCCAATGGGGACCCAAAGGCTGGAGGACCAAACCATAACAACAAAAAACGGGTCCCAACAATTCCACCTAGTGCTCTTTATCAGTTAGATGGAAAAGAATGAGATTCAACTAACTCAGAAATTCCTCCCATGGACCTCCCTCATAAACATGTGCAGGCACTCACAACAATCTAAAGAAGTTTTGAGTATCTATGCATTATTGTGTAAATTGTCTGCAGTCATCTGTACAATAATCTCTTTATTATTTCGTTATTATTTCATTATAATTTTGTCAGCCTCACTCTCTATGTGATACACACAACCCACTTTCCAATGAATTAAGCTTTGACTGCGCAGAGCCGTGACATTCTCACAGCTATGCACAAAAGTGACAAGAGGGTGACCTATACTAGTATATATAATTGTATATGCAGTGATCCTAGTGTTCCATAAAGAATTGTACGACCTGATCTTAAATAAAAGAGCATTATATATGAATTAAAGATATCGTAAACAAGATATCCTAAATTTAAGACAGTTTTTTACAACGAGTGTTACCCTTTACAGTGGTCTACAGTCTGAATTCTTATTGAATGGACGAAATAATCTACCTCAGAGATTTTCATTAACAAAATAAAATAGGCTGTTGTGGCACTTAATTATTGAAGTACACTATTTAAGAAGTTATCCTGTATGTGTGTGGATTTTGACGATGTATTCTACGATGTATCTTACTAAAATCAATATATATGGCAACAGAGAAATTTTTAGAGAAGGCTGCAACATTTAAATCAGATATATATTTGTATAACGCGTCAGTAGTTGAGTGACCAGATTGAAAGCCCAACTGACATTCACTTAGGATATTATTTATAGACAAGTATTCCACCAGATTTTTTACTACTATACGTTCAAATATTTTTCCTCCAACATGGGAGAGATGGGACGAACGTCACTAGGTGATTTGGGTATATTGATTTCTGCAATTTGACGTACAATGGCATTCTCCCAAGCTGTAGGGAAAATACATGTATTCAAGTTGAATAGTACATTTTCTGAAAATCTGACCCATAAGCTGGATATAATTAAATTGATCCAAGCAGAATATTTCCGGAGAGAAATATGATTTATTTATGGCACTAAAATAATAGCATTGATAATTAGAAATACTATCAGAGTCTACAAAACAGGTAATGTTATTTTTTTCAAGAGCCTCCTCAATATAATTCTTCTTGGAAAAAAGAGGACTTTACATTTAAGACAATATCTTACATTGCATCATACATCGTATGAGACATCTTATATCCAATGATGTATCTTATAATCATACGATTTCATCTCATTTGTATACAACATCCCCCCGGATCCTATAGCCTAGAACAAGGAACATGTTTCTCATCAAAGAGGTCATTATCAGTTCTTGCGCAGCATATTAAAACCTGTACTAGCATAACTATAAACACTGGTACTTTTTTTTCAAAGATTTTTAATGCATACAATTTTGTGGAAAAGTCCCGATATTCTCATGCAATACAAATGAATATTCAAAAAACATCAATATTGTTGTACAGAAACTGTAGGTTTCGCACATGCAGTTATCTAAGTAAGTAAGTTTTGATATTAATCTTTTAGGCTTTTAAAGAAAAATGAGCACTATCAGATACTCTCTTGTAGCTCAATAAAGCGATACATTACAATATAATTATGATATATGTACAAAGAATAAGTTCTACCACAGATGGAATATATTTTTGAGGTTTATATATGCCACAATATCAGACAGTTGCCCAGTCAAGCAAATAGAGCCACTCACACTGCTTAAAAATAACAATTTTCTTATGCAGTAATCTGGTTTTACATATAAAAAGTCATGAAAATTCTCATCAGTACTTTCGTCACCACATATTCATTACACTGTAGTGAACTCGGTTTGGGACTCTTAGCTTAGAAATGAAACGGAACAAGGATTACTCTCGTACTCTGGTTTTATTGCCACACAACCCAACAGACCAACCTTTGTGGACCAGCCACAAAGGGAACATATATGCTGTAAAACAGTATAAAACAGGGTGTGGAGAATATTCACATATCACATATTCTCATAAGAGCAAAGTTAATGATAAGTAAAACCAGAGATCGGGTAAGAACACATAAAGGAACATTTGAATAGTATAAAATGGCAATATACAAGGAGAAGACACAATATAAAGAGCTAAATACAAATAATAGTAATAAGCCACAGACCACTCTTCCAGGGTCTGTGCTTCGGATAGATCCGAGAGCCCTCGACCGCCCCCTGGTGTCAGTCCGAAAGGACTGGAATCAACCAGCGGACAGTCTCTGACTCCCGGACTGTACTATTGCGGAACCCGTAAAATGCATGACCACTACAATACTATCTTTGTTTGTCCTTTATGTAAAGCATAGTTATTTTGGACGCTAGGGCCCACCCTTTCCTTGGATGCTAGGGTAAGGCTAGGGCGTCCAGGAACACTGCCCACCACGCCACCCCACCCGGCTACCCCTCCCCTCCTACACTTTTGTTTTGGTGTCTAATATAGCAATAAACAACTCTGATTTTAGCGTTTGGACGGTCTGTAGGCCCAGTGACGTCCCAAGGCTGTAGGCCGAGGGACGTCACTGGGCCTACAGACCGTCCAAACGCTAAAATCAGAGTTGTTTATTGATTTTAGTCCGTGATGGGTCAGATCCCCTCCATAACATAACCTTACACAAACAACCAAGTAGAGGTTCAATTGTACATCATTTGTTCTGAATTAAACACAAAACAAGCTAGTTTATGCAGCAGGTTAGGCCTACGAGTGGCCGTTTGGCACTATGGCAGCCATGGGTGTGTCACGGGAGGACCAATGGTAAGCGCACATCAAAATTATTAGACCGTGACTATAGACCCAGGGTGCAGTTGCAGTCTGTACAACCGTAATTGCACATGAAATTCACCAAAATCTGACCCAAAATGGACTAATAATACTCATGCCTCACTCCCTAGGCGAGACATGTGTATAGCCAGCGGTAGTGGCTGACAGTCAACGTAGGGGAGTTCTGTGAGGCTGTTGCTGGCTAAACCTGACTGTATCATTGTTTGTGTGCATTAATGACGTATAGATTATGGGCGCAAATCCAAGGAAACTGTCTTAAGATGCTATTACGTTGATATCATTAACGATTTCTATATTGAAAAATGGGCAATAAAATGGCGTTTTTTTCCTTACTGCGTTTACCGATGTATGGGGTACAACGTTTTTGGTGCCGAGTAATTTGGCCTGTCACCTTTTCACGGAAAACGCGCTAGTTGCGTCTTGTCTAGACCTTTGGATAAATCCAAGTGGTCTCTGCCTTATCAATGATATTTTTCATTTCAGTATCCCCTGCCCTCCCTGCGGCCGAAATAGCAGGTGTATAAATGGTGTATGTGAAATCCTCCATTACTGATGTTGTTACGTAAGTACAAATAACTCCAAGAAATTTGAAGTTGTTATTTATTCAATACTTTGATGCTGTGTGGGAAATCAGAAGAACAACTGAGGTGCAAATTGCAGTATTCCTCTAGCAATACCTCTGTGCACAGTGATCTCCTGTGTCTCCAGATGCCTGTTTTATTGTCATTAACTCCCATTTCTAATTCTCTGTCTGTAAGAAGTAACAACGATTGCATGTAAAGCCATATTGTTATAGAATTCTTTATTCATAATGATTCACTGTTAAAAATGGCAGAGGATTTACTAGGCAAGACTATGAATTGACCCTACTTTTTATATACTAAACTATGATTTTGGAATTGATTGTGGTAATATTTCTATGGTTCAGCACAAAGAACCATTTACAAAAATTCTAAATTTACAAAATTTGGTACTGAAGATCATTTGGCATTTACCGAAATATACAAGAAGTCAATGTACTGCACTGGTCTGGTTTTTAAGATTAGATTGCCAGCGCTTTTGTTTTTCCATTCCAATAGTTGGAGTTAAATACTTTTTTGTGTATTGCTTTTCATTTGGACTTTGCAGCTTTGATGATTAAAATTAAATTTTACCTCTTTTCAACTTATTTTTACATGCACTTTAGACTGAGTCACTTAGTTCTAATATCTTTTAACCATCTCCAATTTACTTTGTCCTGATTCTTATGTTTTCTTAAACTTGTTCTTGCAGAATTAAAATGTCTGAGCGCAAGGCCGTTGACCCAAAGAAATCTCCCTAGAAACAAGACGAAATTGCATAGCACATAGCACATTTCGTAATATTGATTCTACGCCCAACATGTGTGTTGGATAACCAAATGCATGGAGTACGCAATCAATCAAGCACGCCCAAATGGGAAGGCTTGCCTAGCCAGTGTCTTAAATAACACCGCCCTCTCTATATAGAGCTCTATATTCCATGATTTATATATTTATGTTTGAAAAGAAGCTTGCTAAATATACTCTAAATGATAACCTTCAAAACGCAAGGATATATTTAATACAATGTCTTGATATTTAATACACATATTTATATGACTTGAAGCGATACACCCTCCAAGAATAGAAACAATCCAACAAAGTGATTCAAGGGGTTCTGGGATAATTTTTATTTTCAGATTGGAAGCATTTTGAGGGAGCTATGAGCTATCTAGTGGAAAGCAATATTTTTGAGTTTTTGAGCTCTGCATTCATTATCGAACATTATGTTAAGCAGATATATCCAACAATTTTAGTGGTGTATCGGTGTAGAAGGTTGCTTATGAATCCTAACTTTCCTAGATCAAACCAAAAGTTTTTTTCTGTGTTGTCATCAGTGTTGTCATCAATGGCCGTCATGCACTAATGGTTGTGTCAGCTTGTCTGGCACTGGCCGGCCGGCCATAGGGGTGTAAGGGATTAGGAGATTTCTCCTAAACCTTTAGCTTTCCAAGTATATGATTAACAATGTTAGAAATGACAGAAAAATAAAGATTAGAAGGCTTTATGAGGACTTTTTCCAGAACTTAATTGTAAAATTGACGAAATTGTGTGCAATCTTATCTGCTCTGCTACCCAATCGTTGTGGAAGTTCCCCATTATCAGAAGCTGCTTACTTATTGATCCCCTCAATAATATGGAGCATAATTTTCCCTAATTACATTAAATAGAGATATCTCCCATTCTGTCCTTTGAATTACAAGTCCTTTGTTGCGCAGAACATATACATGGCCACATCATGCAAAGCTGGGATCCTGAAAACAAAACTCAGAAATTATTTTTTCAAATAATAAATTTCTCTACATGCGGAGTACACTTTTGGTAGTGATTAAATTTAACTCCCTCATTAAGAGACATATTATCGTATGGACGCATCCTGGGGAAAACCTTGTTTGTAATTTTTGCACCAATACAAGTATTGGTTAAGGGATGAGCAAATAAAGAGACAAGTAAATTATGCCGATTATCTGCACCCCTGGATCTGAGATCGTTTTTTTTTAAACAAAATGCTCCCTGAGTGTTTCATTCCACAGTCACCTGTGTTGCCGTATGGTAACTAAATTATGCACCTCGCCCCAAGAATAATGTAATCCGAACAGTTTTTCGCAGGACTTTCCCTTCATGGCCTTGCAAACGGTGAGATTTAATGGCCTTGTATAAACCTGAGGGGCGTATCCTTTCAATATATGGCAACGGTCTACACTTGTTCTGTCTTAAACAATTCCGAGAATTGTTTTACTCTCCAGAAACCATACTTATTATTTCGCCTGGTTCTATATATTAGTTAATTTAAAAGCCCTAAAATGGCTTAGGAAATAAAAGTAATCTATTTGGAACAATTTCTGCGGGACCTGGGATATCTTTGCAAAAGGGGCATGACTACTTAAATCTTCTATCAAAATTTCATTGTAAGACTAAAGTTTAAAGTTATTTTCTGAAATAAATAAGAGAATATATATCAGTTAGATTTAACAAAATTGCCTTACGAATAGTAGTGCATGATTCTCTCCCTCCACACAGACCAAGTCTTGGCATCCATCAGTTTGGGGAAGGGACTGTTGACCAGAGCGATGTTATCACGGAACTGGATGTTGCATGGTCCGAAATGGCTACCAGCAGTGTAGTGGTTAGCCACCCAACGCACCCCAGCCTCCACCCCATTATTCTGCACATCAGTCAAACACCCACACACCTCCTTAGTCGGGGGGTCATACAGTACAGTCGCTGCAACATGAAGTACCACTGGGGCTGTTACATTTGAATAATAGCAAAGAAGTTGATTTTCTCATGATATTTTGGGATTTACTGCCACTTTAACTGATCTACTAGTGGATTACATATTAGATGTCTTGTCTTCACTGGTATCTGCTTGATCTCACATTTTCAAATATGTAACCTGAAGCAAAATCAATTGACTGATGTTTTATAGATTCTCATCCCATCATTTCACCTTCACCCACTTGTAATATGGACTTTTGTAAAGTATCTAATTGATTTTGTGATGAACCTTTTCTTAATGTAACACAAGCAATTCAACAAAAAAATTATATTGTATATACTCAAAAATACCGATTGTATTATATTACACAATTAATCACAATCTCACTCACTACGGCAATAGCACATACATGGAAACAGACAGTAACTATTATCACCCTCATTCTACCTCATACCATCCCATTATTTCTCAAATCACTCATGAGTTATTGAATAAACTCAACTGTATTATATCGATTAGAATAGTAGGAAACTTATATTTCTTTATAATTTAAAATAGGAAACAAATTGAAATGTTGCATGCACCCAACGGATTGTAAAGTTGTACAGTCATGATCCCTACGAAAATCACTCTTCTGAGTGAGAATGTTCTGGCCACCCATTGAATAAAAATGTTCCCCCCAAAATATTTGAGGTAATGATTAATAAACTCATCTCAATGATAATAGATTTTATAATCAGGACATGATGAAATGAGAGTGTAATTCTTTGGAAACAATACCTGAATAAAAATATGTCAAAACAAATCCTACCTGTATATTCGCGGCGCACATTCTCCCACAAGTCCATCATGTAGAAGACGTGAGCAACTCGCTCTACTGGTGACCACTGCAACCCCAGGCCATCATCAGCCATACCCACATGTGATAGAATCTTGTCAAAGGTGCGCATGGTGACCGTAGCCATTCCTGTGGGCAACTGGTTGTCAGGCGCATGGGGAACCACCTGAGAGTGGAAATCAATTCATTAATAATTATATTTTTTTATCCATCTTGAAGGTCTAAAAACATAAACTTATTGAAAGTGTAATTTTCTAAAAACTTACAAAAGTAGCTTTCATATGTACCATTAGTGAAACAATCATATTCTGCATCTTGTCAATAAGAATCCCCCCTCAGGCATACACTGGAATACCTAAGCTAGGGACTGTTCTTTTTTTTACATAGTAGATTTAGGGCAGACACAGTTGTTATTATTTACTCTATAATACACCAGGTTGCCTACCTGTCCAGTACTTGTATTTTATACCAACTCACTCTACTAGAAGCACTGATGTAGATCATATCCTATGTTTTATCCTAATCTATGTATCATCTTATTCCTGTTTCACATGTTGCTGTTATATCTTTTACAGTTACTACAGATTGTATGTTATACCTCTTCTCTGTATTTACTACATTGCTATTGTAACCTCTCTTATACATTAGATCACCCTGCCTGTTACTTGTATGCTACCATTTTATACTGCTTGCCTTCAATGGTGAGTCTCCTTATGTCTGTGATATTGATGACTGACTACTGCACACTGCTGGTGTCACAGGCTCGTCCAAGAGGTGAACAAACCGGTGATACTAATAGAACTGTGTCTGGTTTTACTTTGCCATGTCAAGATTGAACCTGACTTAGGGTAAGGCCTGATTCACTGCAATTGGTGTGGTGACAGGTTCACTATATTTATTTATCTTTTTTAATTTCAATTAAGGCCTATCACATTAAAAAATAAGATGACAAATTCACTAAGGATTTCCTCTGTTTATGAAGATGAAAAGGAGTTCTGGGGTGGGTGTATAAGTGTTGGGGGGCATCTTTTTTTGCAAAGAATCTTAAGGGAGGTGCAGCTTCAAGGGATTTCGCTGGGAATAAAACTTTATGAAAACAAAATTTACCTTTTCAGCAGCAGAGACATTGAGGTTGACGGTGGGAATGAAGTTCTTGGGGCCAGCCCTGGGGTTAAACATCCTCAGCCCCTGTACAGTCATGGAGTGGATACTGTGAGCCACATTCTCATGGTAGTTATTGGACAGCCCCGATGTACGGAACTCCTGGGCACAATCCCTCTGATGGGGTAAAGACTCAGCCTGGATCAGCCCCACCATGGCCGCCAGCACCACCAGATACTTCATGTTGAGTAAAGCAGGTATATTTATAACACACCAGCAATAGTTGATATTGGTAGAGGAGTGTAGTTTGTCAATAGTGAACGGTTCTCAGCCTGGATTTCTTGTAACACTGATAGTGAACTGGAGGGATCAGTGAGGTTTTATACATGTTATGCCAGGGGTGTCAGAACCGAGGGGGGGGGGGAGAACAATCCCCCCCAATTTTCTATGGCATAAGAAAAGGTCAAACATGACACTGAAAAGGTCAGAAGTGAGAGGATTTATCCAAATTAACCCAACATATTTTCTAATTTTGAGTCTTTAATTATACTCACATATCTATCCTTTTCTCAACCTTTTGTGCAGTACTGCATAAGTATGCATTTTTAACATAAATGGTGACTGTGTAGCATGGCTTAGGGTATACATTCTACTGAGAGACCTAATAAAGGGAAGTTCCTTAGGTCACCTTTATGTGGTTTCAGCATTATGGGGCGACTCCACTAGAGAGAAAAACAACGCCAACAAATTTTCTTGTTGCCCACTAATTTGTTGCAACAATTATCCATACAGAAACAACAGGTCCCAGAGAATGTGGCAACACATCTGACACTCCTCCATTTGCGTTTTCATTGCAAACATGAAATATGTGGCCATGAAGTTATGTTAGTGTATATATATATAAAGATTTTTATTCCAAAATTCCGTTACATACATTTGACATTTCATCATACATTTCATAACAACATTTCGGAACCGGGCTTTAAATTTATCCTCTGAAAACAGGTCTTCCAGATAGCCCAACATAATGAAATAAGGTAAAAGTTTGTGATGATTAAATATGTGATTGTTCGAAGTTTTGTGATTTATAGTCCATTTATAAAGTTCTTGTTTGAGAATCAAACTATGTTCACTTTTGTTGTCTTGATTTGTCGACTTGTTTTCTTTGATGAATTTCCCTACAATATAACTGTTTCAATTGTCCTTCCTTTTGTCAAGATTAAACCAGTTAATTACGTTTACTTACAGAGTTATTACACATTATATCGAGTCGATAATTTTTATTTGTATTACATTTACATGTTTTCTCTGCATATTACATAACTATATCCAAGCTACATTAGCTATCGGATTATTATTACCAATCTGCTTGTTCAATGTATTAAGATTACTTCTAGACATGGTTTCACTTTTACAGCGGTTGTCTTCATTATGCTAAGAACAATACATTCATTAAACATTAAAATTAGTTCGGTAAACAACGGTAGTGGGCAACAACAAAGTTTGTCTCCTGTCAAAATTTTTCCTCTTGTGGAGCCCCATTATGAAGCAAATTACTGCCTTAAAAATGAAACTCTCAATAAATATTACATTTGGATCAAAGCATTATTAACATAAATATTTTGTTTCCAACTATATCATATATACAGCCAAAAAATGTAATATTTTCTGGAGCCTTGCATTTGTACCCCCCATTGGCTCCTGTAATTCAATGGTGAATGAGTCAGAAATGTCACAAAACGTGGCAATAACCATATGTACACATTTAAGAATCCTCCCTCCTATAGTTTTAACGTTGTAAGCAAGTATTTGTTTTCCAGCCAATCAATTGACTATCAATTTTTTGTAAGAGCTCCACATATTAATCACAACTATGTTGTTTTAGTAGGTAGACGTGGCAGTATTTACCTAAACCTGTACTAAAATTGTTTCTTCCAGACTGAATAATACCATGAAGGTTGAATAATTTTGAAATACACAACTATGTTGTTGTTAAACTTGTGCATCTAAATTTAAATTATTTATCAGATTATGTTCCACAGGTATTTTACTATGTTTATTGAGTGTACACATTGCTATGACATGTACAGGTTAGTATTTGGAGGCTCATTTAGCTGGGCTATTTTTGCAGAATTTAATATTATTGTTAGATGTATGATGGCTATTGGACTGAATGGTATTTAAAGGCAAACGCTACTATCTAGTGGAAAATGAAAATAAATGTCATTTTTCTGAAACTTTAGTATTTGATTCTTGAAGTGTTTCTGGTCATAAGGATGGAAAAAAATCATTGGGTCGCCGTGCTCATTTTTGAATTACAGTGCTTCAAAATATGGCATCTCAAAAGTACCAATGACGACCAAAAGGGGGGCCCATTTTGCAGTACCTCAACTTCATAGTTCATATTTACTATTTATATTCACCCAATTTAAGTAAAATTAACAGTTTTAGAGAGAGTATTATTCGGCCAATAATTCTATGCCTCTTTTCTATAGGGTGCATTGTTATTTTTATTTTGAAACCAACAAATACATAATGTGAATTTTAAATTAAAAACTCGAAAAAACTCAATATTTTTCACCATTTTTATAAAAACAATTTTTTTCCCTCCCCAGTGAAAATAAATGTCATTTTTCTGATTCTTTAGTATATGATTTTTGAAGTATTTGTGTTCTCAAAACTGAAAAAAAATTAATGGGTCACCGTGCTAGTTTCTGAATTATGGGGCTTTGAAACACGGCTGACAACCCAAAAATCTGCTGCTTTCAAAGTGTTCTATGTTTCCTAAACATGTCTATTTCAGACAGCTACAATTATTTTTTTAACGTGATGACATACATTTTTTCCCTATATATGTGTAGAATATTACCTGCACTATATGTGTAGAAAATTCTGGGACATTTGGAGTATCCATTTTTGTTTTATTCCCAAAACCGTGAAAGGAAAATGCAGCATTTCCCAATAGAATTGCATGCTATTTGGGTAGAACTGAGAGTACCCATAGCTAGCTCTGTTTCCCAAACATGTCTATTTCAGACAGCTATAAAAAAAAATCAAACGCGATGACATATATTTTTTTTCCTTTTTATCTGTAGTATATAACCTGAACTGTATGTCTAGAAAATTTTGGGACAGTAGGAGTAGCCATTAATTGTTTGTTTTATTCTATAAAATGTGACAAAATGGGCCGTTTCCTCATAGACTGCAATGCTAAAGGAATAGTGCATAAAATGCCCGTACATTTGGTATATGGTAAAGGGGGGCGGGGCAGTGAATAGTAGCGTTTGCCTTTAAGATGACTGATATCACATATCATGATCCTGTATTATTAACAGATCATCACCTTAAAATATAGTAGACTAATTTCTCCCTCATGTCTTCTCTCTTGGTCTTCTCTCTGTCATGTCTTCTCTCTCTATCTTCTCACTTATGTCTTCTCTCTCATGTTTTCTCTCTCATGTCTTCTCTCTATCATGTCTTCTCTCTCATGTCTTCTGTCTCTATTTTCACTGTCTCTGTCTTCCCCCTCATTTCTTGTCTCTCAAGTCTTCTCTTTTTGTCTCCTCTCTCTGTCTTCTCTCCCATGTCTTCTCACTGTCTGTCTCCACTCTCCTGTCTCACTGTCTGTCTCCACTCTCCTGTCTCTCTGTCTTCTCGAACATGTCTTCACTCTTATGTCTCTCTCATGTCTTCTCTCTCACATCTTATTTCTCATTTCTTTTCTCTATCCCTATCTCTCATCTCTTTTCTCTTTCATGTCTTTTTCACTCAGTCTTCTCTCTCCCTGTCTTCTCGTTCTATGTCTTTACATCAATTCTGTGGTGTATGACTCATTCCTGTGTGATACATAACAAAATTATTATAAATTTCAGAATGTCTGCAATGTTTAGCTTATATATGACCATTAAATAGCTAATTGACTAGGACAGTACATAAAATCTCAAAGTTGTAAATTATTCTATCACTGAGCAATTGTGAGGAAAGAACTAACAATAATTATCAGGATTGTGATAGGCATGTGTACATGCAATACTCACATGATACTCTAATGGGATATTCATAATCATTTAAATAATGCAAATGATTTGGTTTTTAATGTTCAATAGATTCATCATACATGTTGACCTATATGTTATATATATGGGAATATATCTGAACCGGAAGTCAACGCAGTCATCACCTGACCTTGGCCGCTTCACTTGTTCGCGCCAGTTCTACTCAAGCCGCCATGATCGGAGCACCTAAAAAATTTGACCACAAAAGATTGGCCACAAGAAATATGCTACAACTTCAATAATAAAGGCTGTAACTTAGGAAGATGTTCTAAATTACATATCTGTGGCTTGTGCAAATATCACCATCCAATGTCTTCCTGCCGCGTGAAGGATCGCCGGGATGAAAAACCCTCGGCGTGAAATCTCGCACAGCCCGAGACTTCCGGCATCAACACACATGATGGCGGTCTTGGGCAAGTTGGGTGCATTTTGCCTTCTACAAATGTCCCCGATTCGTCAAATTACATTGATGATCTACCTCCTCTTCCCTTCTATTGTGCTCAGGGTGAGGTTTTGTATGATTATTTCCCTGTTTCCAGGCCTGGAACAGTGTGTGCTACCGATTATTCTGTGTTTTCATATCCAGACCCTCCATTTACGCCTTATGCACCATTTGAAGGCTGGTCATTCAGCAAAAGATGCGCTGACACCCACTATGTAGGAGGTCTCAGAAGTCAACTTAAATGCCAAGCATGGCTTAATAAACTTTCGCTAGAACCTGATATTCATTACCGTAATTTTCTAGCAAATGGTGTGATTAGCGGTTTTGATATTGTGGAACCGAGCGTAGCTGTTCCGGGTTATCACTGTGCTAACTATAAGTCTGTATTGACCGACCCAGCCCTCTCCTACATTGATCGGCTTATTTCTGAGGAATTGAGTGATGGGAAGTTTTCTATTACAGACTCTGCCCCCCTGTGTATTCACTCTCTTGGGGCCATTCCCAAGAAGGACGGGTCATTCCGGCCCATCACCGATTGTCGCCAGCCCCCTTGGTTGATCGATCCACAATTTCATGTCAACGACTGCTCAACCCTTCAGCTTCCACACTATTGACTCGGTATGTAGCATGTTGCAAACCGGTGATTACATGGCCTCTGTGGATCTTAAAGCGGCACATAGTTCAGTGTGTATCAATAAAGACCATTGGAAATTTCAGGGGATGGAATGGAAGAGCGTATTCTACCATGATACCAGGCTTTGCTTCGGCCTAAAATGCGCCCCTTTCATTTTTTCGCCCTAAGTGATTTTGTAGTGAAGGCTATGAATAGGCGAGGGGTCTTGAGGATAGTTAATTACCTAGATGATTATATAGTACTGCGTTCCACCTTCGCCGAATGTCAAGCTATGGAGCTATGGAGCTGATCACACTGCTAGGGGACCTAGGTTTCCTAATTAGCTGGAAAAAGTGTTCTTCTCCCTCACAAGTTACGACATTTTTAGGTATTGAGATTGACTCTAATGCATTAACCATAATTATCTCTACCGCAGGAGAAGCTGGCCAGACTTCATTCGGAACTGGAATTCTTCAAAGGTCGCGTCAGGGCTACTAAACGTCAACTCCAGCGCCTCTGTGGCATTTTATGTCATTGTCCGAAGGTTGTTCGAAGTGGACGGACCTTCAGTCATAGAATTATCGCCTTGCTAAATAACCTGCCGGATCGCAACGTTGGGCTGCATCTTACAGACTCCTTTCAATTGGACATGACGTGGTGGGATGAATTCGCTGAATGGTTCAACGGTTCAACTCTTCTCCTGAACTTTCTTGGACCACTGATGCTTCCTTGGGAGGTTATGGTTTGGTCAGCTCTACTGACTGGGTCGCTGGCTACTACAATAGTGATTCTGTCCCTTCAGATGTGGGTGCTTGCGACCCCAACCATGATCATTGGATCAATATAGACATTGAAGTCGACCACGCAAGAAATATCAACACTTTCTATATTACTGCTAGACACGTTCCAGGTATGCAAAATATCTTAGCGGATCGCCTGTCTAGAGTTTGTGAGACTGGCTATATTTTCTCAGATGACCTATGTCAGTCTCTCTGTTGCAGACCATTTAGTTTTGTTGGATCACAAGGTGCGTGAGGTCACCTCCTCAGCCTGGGCCTCGAATACCAAGTCAACCAGGGCTTCCCAGTGGCGCCTGTACTTCAAATTTTGTGCTGACTACGGCCTAGTGCCTCTACCCGCTTCAGACAACATGATTGCCAGATTTCTTGTGTTTAAAGGGCAAACATCAGTGTTTACTACAGTCAACAATTATTCATCAGCTATCGTCACTCTTCATAAGTGCTACGGGTATGAGCCTGCTTTCCGAGATTCTTTCCTTATTAGGATGGTCTTGGAGGGCTTAGGAAGACCGTGGGGACGGCCGTCTGCCAGAAGTCCCCTATTTTACCCACTGATTTGCTGAAAATAGCAATGTTTGTGTGCTATTCTGATAATGTGTGCTCCTCTGCTTGGTGTGCTATTGTGTTATCGTTTTCTACACTTCTACGCAAGTCTAACCCGTTGCCAGAATCTCCATCTTCATTACTGATGTGATTGTGAACCCAGACCATATTGTACTTCGGGTTAGGTCTTCAAAGACGCTGAAATACCAAAACAAGTACCTCAACATCCCCATATTTCCTCTCACTGCTAATTTCCGGATTTGTGCCCACACATTGTTGACTTTGCACATCCGTCAGAATCTGGCAGAGCCTTCTTCTCCTCTCCTCACCTGTGCTGGTTCTTCCCTGTGTTACCCACCGTTCTACAGCATCTCAAGACCTTGCCTTCTAAAATAGGCTGGAGTATGGATTCGGTTGGTTTACACTCGCTTCGGCGGGGTGGTGCCCAGCATCTACATTCCATGGGTATACCTTTATCGGACATCCAATCTATGGGTGACTGGTCAAGTCTGGCCGTCCTCATGTATTTGGCCAGTCCACATGAGCGGAAAATATCCATCTCAAGAGCTTCTTTGTCTTCTCTCTTGGGTTTCGGTGTTATGTAGTTGCCAGTTGGCTTATATATATAAAAAAGAAAAAGGCTTTCTTCGAACTGAACTGAACTTGGGTGTTTGGTGGCAAATAAGTCACTGTTATCTCCCCACCCCCGCCTTATTTATTGCATTCATATAATTAATGAGGAAGTAGATATGTTGACCTATATATTATATATGGGAATATATCTGAACTGGAAGTCGACCCAGTCATCACCTGACCTTGGCCGCTTCACCTGTTTGCACCAGTTCTACTCAAGCCGCCATGATCGCAGCACCTAAATAATTTCTTTTCGTTTAATAAAGGTCGGCAAATAAGTCACCGTTGTCTCCGCACCCCTGCCTTATTTATTGCATTCATATAATAAATGAGGAAGTAGATATATTACAAGTGATTATGAGTGCCTACAATTGTTTCCTTGTTGTAGATCTTAATTAAAGAATGGTTAATCTAATTATGGAGTATAAAATAATTCAATAATCATACAAATTAGAGTACATATTAAACCACTTATTACCCACATGCCCAAACCTTCAATGAAACAGAAAAGATTTTGAAAAACTTATTTGGCATGCACCTATATATATATATAAAACTTTTATTCACAAATTCATGTACAATGAGACATAATCAGTAGAAAAGGACACAGTCCTCACCAAGGTGATCTTCCTGAAGGCACCTAAACACCTGGTTAGATGTATCCCAGTGTACTACTGAGGGATTTACCTAAAATAAATTAGTTTCTGCTTATCTCTTGAATTTTGGATTTTAATTAGTATTTTAAGTGAAATAGTATTATATATAAGTAGTAACTAAACCGGCAAACCCACACCTAATGGTTATTTATGTTGAGCCAAAGCATCTAGAATGATCTATAAAACTATTGGTTTTAATATATAATATTAAATAAATATATTGCAATTACAGTGATACCAACGTGATACCTAATCAAATAAATATACCTCATGAACTGTTATGCCTATAAATAACCTTGAGATTTTAAAGCCTTAAAGGAAACATGTATCCCCCTAATATCACGAATTGTAGTGCAACTTGATTTCACGGTTGTAAAGTTAGACACAAAGTTACATATATTGGATAAAAAATATCCAAATTTCTGACTACTTGTATACTACAGTTTTGATATTATACACCACTGCAAATTTTGTATGTGTAGTGGGTTACCAAAGGTCAAACTTATAACTTGTCCCCCCACTTGAAACTCCATCCAATATCCTGCAGTTTTTGAGTAAAGTGGATTTAAAAAAAATAGATGATTAAAAATTAATAAAAAATTGTTCACCTCAATATGAGGGGTTTAGTGGTCTTTAAAAAATATATTCTAGTACACAATACCATAGATAATACAGGAATAAAAGTTCTCTGTCTAATATCCAACAGTTTTCATATAAAGTCATTAATGTTTCAATGATTACACCTGACCTTACCACATGGGATAAGAACTGTTCAATATTTGATTTCATGCCCGAGGCCAATGGTGAACAATCAGCCACGTTTCTGACTTCCTGTGTCAACTCCTGTGGACTCTCACAACTCAAGCATGGAGACAGACAGCATGGAAGACTATGTTAGGCGCTTGCACCACAAGCAGCAAAACAGTCCATTTCAAAATGTTTGTTACACCATGAAACTGGATGTTTTGAAGGTTTTTTGTGCATAAATTGGTAAGGTTAACTCTGGATATTAACTGAGCTATAGGAAATGTCTATACATATTTTGATTTCATTTTTCACAATGTGGTAAATAAATATTCATTTATTTGTTTCAAAGTCACAGTTTTTTTTTAGTTTTTTTTTGTAGATAGTAAAGTTTAAGGTTTTTTTGTGGAAATAATCTATTTTGAGTATATATTACATAGTTGTGTTTAATATAAATGGCGAATAATCATTACCCTGGATTTTTTATAGTTGAGAGTGTCCAACATATAATGTAAATTAAAGAAGAAATGAGATATACCATTGTATACCGCAACTGGAACTGGACTCAATGAAACTTTTCAAAAAAACAAAAAACTGAGTTTTTCAATGCTCTATAAACTCCTGGTCTGAGGCATATGCATGGTATAACAAATGAGAAAAAACAATTAGTTTACAGTTTGATAAAGTTCTGATTGAAGTTGGTAACAGTATAGAAGTCTATGGATAACAATTTTAGTGTGACCCCTATCTAGTATAATCTTTGTCAAGTATAAGAACTGGATGTTTATTTCCAATGTGAATTTCTCTTTCATTTGAGGCATATGCACCCATTAGATCATTTGGTTGTGTTGCTTAGGCCAAGTCTACGGGTCCACAGAACAAGACCGAGGCGAAGCGTAAAACCACTCAGTGGACTAGCACTATAGCACTATATGTGTTGCGATTCTTGCCTATGTTCTTTTCAATGTCTGAGTGGCAATCGTTGCACATCTGTGTTTCAGCTCCGGCTTAATATTAATCGATATTGAATAATGATATTTTGTGATTGTATATGTTTACTTCCGCATAATTATTATGAATATCGATAGCAGGAGATGGGAGGAAATGAACTAAAGCGACTGGATAATATTAAAGTTAAAGGACCAAGGATGGAATTATTCTTTGTTCAAAATGCAGCTCCAAGATAGAACATCAAGAGTGAAATACTTCTGTCATATATTCCCTTTATTCCTCCTTGTGTGCTGGGTTGAAGACCTTGCTCCTCAACCCGATTTATGAACAGGTACATCAGGTATATCAATGATTTTCAACACAAGAGAACATTATGTTTGCAATACACACAGGAATAACTAAATAAATATAATGATGAAATAAGTACAAACTTGAACATAAATAGTGAAATATGTGATGTGTTTCAGGACAATGAGTCATAAGTCGCAAAAAATAGATTTTGAGTTACCATTATATTTGAAACAATGAGATCAAGCCGATTCCAATGATAGTAAACAGTCTAATAATCTAATAAGTATTTCTCAATTTTAAGTTTGATATTTTTGTTTTTGAAAAAAAATGTTTCCAATATTCTTGGGGGTCAATAAACAGTAAAGTAACTAAATGTAGTCCATATAAGGACCTTTAAAACGAAAGGATATATTACATAGATTGTCCTGATATTTGATACCTCGATTGATATATCCATGAGGAATAAACTCCCTAAAAATTAGAGCATTGCAATAATGTGATCTTGTAAAACAAACACTTTGAAAAATATCAATTGTGCGACTTATGACTCATTTTCCTGAAACACATCACATATGTTATAACCATCATGGTTAAAGTCCGGATTAAATAATATGAATGGTTAATTAATAATAAATTAATCGCATAATATAAACTGCAAATATCGTCATGGGTTGCAATGAATATCCTGGTGGAATCCGGAGGAACTACCCAGAGGGAGACGGAGACGGAGGTGTAAAGTCTGTTCCTGGTGAATATATTATGTGAAGATGAATGGCTCAATGTTAAAAAGGTATCTCGAAGTGCACGATTCAGGAGGTTTTGGACAATTACCCCCCCATCAGGTAATCTAAAAAGCTCTTTACTAGTCACAACTCACCAAGGATACATTGGGATCTGTTCCTGGTGAATATGGTTCAGATTTTCAGAAAATGTACAATTCAACTTCGGCAAACTTCTCAAATAACGCAAATTTCAGACGAAAATAAACTTCAAGATGCAGTTTAACCTAAGGCGGCAGACACATATTCACAATTTTGCAAATCATACAATTTCATATTCTACAACAAATCATGGGCTCAGATTGAGATGATTTCAGCTGAAATCAGCTTATTGGACACATCGACATGAGATCGACAGTCTAGGTTGTACGATTTGGATCACCTAAAGTTATATGGTGACTTTGAAACAATATCTTTTTATCATGTACTTGCAACGACTGAGAAAAAACGTAGAAAAAATGAATTTATAATCATAATATTTAACATACTTGAGACAATATGTCTAGGCATGTCATGTAGACAAATCTTTTTTGATTCAGAAAAACAAATGGTGAAAATACAGCTATTCAATCAGCCATGTTTTTCCACTACTATGGAAAGATTGTACAACTAATTGTGGGTTCCTGCACACATACACACTCATGATCTCAACCCAAATCGTGCTTAACAGAAATCGTACGATCTTACGAACTTGGAAACCTGCACTGAACTTATGACAAATCGTAGGTGCCAAATAGGCCTTGAAATTGTGAATTATGTGCCCCCAGCGTAACTAAACAGATGGCTAGAATCAATACAATGCCAAATATACTCAAATTTACCTAATATTGACCAAATTGCAGCCTTATTTAGCAGAATTTACTAAATGTGTACAGCTGCTAATTGTAAACTTTCTGAAAATCTGACCCATATATTAAGTGAAGATCTACCTTCACTCCACTCATCCCTTAGCACTGAAGCACATCCACTCCAGCTGAGAAACAAAGCGGGAGAGACATACAAGCTCTGAGTCTACTCCAGATTACCATAGTTTCAACTCAAAGTAAGTTTCAGAGACATTTAACTCTCTGACCTTCTTTCTATAATATTTGTCTATATATATTTTCCTTATATCGACAGTGATATGCTCATAGTTATGAATGATTGGTTTTCTTGTTCGGACTTTCTATTATATTGTCTAATTATATACAGATTTATTCAGTAAACACAATTGTCTTAATTCAGTCAATACTGATACTAATGATACTGAATTAAGTGCATTCTGGACCATTCTGAATATGACATTGAACATATTTATGCAGTCAACTACTTTATCATAAGCATAGGGGCTCAAAAAATATATTATAGAGGCTGAAAAAAAATATTATAGAGTAGCTTATGGTCCTGTCACCTGGACTAGCAATGCTGTTGTAGTGCCTGAAATGGAAGAAATACAATTTTTTTTAATGATTTTATTCATACTTTGTGATACAGATCCCCATTTCGTGGTTTTATATGGTGATATATATCACTCACTTGCCACTCAGACTATTACAGCCGAGTGTTGTGGTTGATTCAAGATACAGCTGATAAGGGTATTTTCATAAATATATCATAATATGTATTTGTTCGATCAATCACTTGCCACTTAAGATCTTCATGACCAAGTGTTGGTGTTGTCAGGGAAAAAACACAATTGTTCACATAATTAACTAGTATTAGTATGCTGGTTTCTTGGAAAGTAATTTATATAACAGATTCACCATTGATGCTTAATATTTCTAAACCTCACACAAAGGGAATAAGGCAGTCATATGTGATTGTGCAATATGAATCCATGAATGTTGGTGACCTAGTACAAGCAGATATGCACACACCATGAGTCTACTTAAGTGATAGTTACTAAAAACTCTCACTAAAAGTATCTCCACTAGTGAAGGAGTAGCAGCAAAAAGTCCTGTACGATGTCCTAATAATAATTCTTCAAACAGCACCGTAAAGTCCTACTGACAATGTACCAATCGCAAAATGTTCATGTAAATGGTTATGAAACAGCTCGCAACATATACATAGGTAGAAAGTTAAAATATCTACCAAATGAAAAAAACAAAACTTTGATGATTTCATCTTTATCAAAGTCTACCCTTTGTTAAAGCATTATTTTGGTTCATACAAATTAAAGCTATGAAAAGGACTTACAGCTTTGTGTATTGCGCAGTGGCAACTCATGTGGTATCCCTGCTCCTCATATCCACTCATCCGTTACCACCATTAGTACCAATAAGTCATATGAATAGACTTATGCTGTCTGAAAAGTTTATATGAAATAGTGGAATGGTTTGGGTCAGAATTACCATGTACCATTACTACCGCTATGTCATTTTTTTATTAGTAGTACATTTCATTGTGAATAGGAAACACATTACTACGTCTAAATGTAGGGCATGGTAACCAAATGTAATATATCTTTGTAATAATTATGTCTTTTAGATGTAATATTAGGCTGAATTCGCTAGAATATGTACAATTCACCTTCCCCAATCCACTCAAATGACCCCAATTGAAGACAACTAGCAAATACCCGTGCTGTGCACAGGATTTGCAAGTCAAGTTGGTTGCTGCATTTGTATGGAAAGTCAGATGTAAACAGGTGGGCCTAAAAGAAGTGGGTGTAAGTTTAATTTAAAATCCTGATTTTCTAGGTAATCGCTTGTAAACACCATGCCAAAGCATGTCCACCTCAAAATTTGTGCCAATTCCTCCAGCATTTCAGGGGAGATGTGGTGTTAAATTTAATTTAATTAAAGTTAAATTAAAGTGAAAGAGAATAAAATATATAAATGAGATGATCCTTGGGTGACAACATTTTTATTTTATAAAGTTTTGAATTATAAAAGTGGTAAATGAGATATCATAATGATAAGAATTATTATATTATATAGGGAGGATAATTTAACATGTTGCAAGTCATTTACAGTTACACAAGAATATATGAATTAGAATGGTTGATTGTTAAAATATGAAAGTTTGAGAATTATAAGTTGTGGGTATCTGCCCTAAAGTTATTTATGATAATTTGGTGGGTTGGAACAATTAGTTTTTTTATATTGGGAAAAGTGTCCAGTCAATAGTGAGTGAGCAGAAGGGGGAGTTGGGGTTCATGGGTAGGCAGTTATCATGACCAAAAGTAAGCCCTAATCCCTCAGAATTATCTATGATTAAATTTCAGTAAAATGAATATTATAGATAATCAGGTTTAAAATACCATTCGATATATAACCAAATTGATTCTTTAAATCTATGCAATACAAAATGTACTGACATACACCAAGTACTTGCCGTTTTTCAGCCTCATTTTCCAGTATTTACTAAATGTGTAGAGCTGTTGTTTGTACAATTCCTTGACCTAGAATGTAACTTGCAAACAATCAACATACAGTACTCTAAATATTTGTATTTACCAGTTTTTTCTTAAACAGTAATATGTGGCGTGTTTCAGGAAAATGAGTCATAAGTCGCAAAAAATAGATTTTGAGATATCATTATCTTTGAAAAGATGAGGTCAAGAAGATTCCAATGATAGTAAACAGTCTAATGAAATAATGAGTATTTCTCGATTTTAAGTTTGATATTTTCATTTTTGAAAAAAAAAGTTTCCAATATTTCTGGGGGTCAATAAACAGTGAAGTAACTAAATGTAGTCCATATGAGGACCTTTAAAACGAAAGGATATACTACATAGATTGTCCTGAAATTTAATACATCGATTGATATAACTATAAGTGATCAACCCACCAACGATTAGAACATTCTAATAAAGTAATCCTGTGGAAAGAACACTTTGAAAAATATCAATTATGCGACTTATGACTCATTTTCCAGAAACACACCACATATATTTGAAGTAAGGTTTATTTAAGTTACACAATCTGTAAATCATGTTTTTTTTAAATTTAGTTTCACAGCAACAATGAAGGTTCTCCTACTGTTGAGTGCATTGGCAGCTGGTAAGTAACAAATTATTACTATTTGTGAATACCTCACTAGGACAACTATGGCACATACCAAATATTGGTGTACAATATAATTCCTTATTTGATCCACACTGACTGATGGACCAATTAAATGTTTAAAGTATATATTTATTTATTGGAATTCACTCCCTTCGCTCCCCCTCTTAATAGTCAAAAAAAATGCAAGAATTGTTCAAATTGGTATGAAAGCATGAAATTTGGTACAGTGATAGATTTTGGTATGCTGATTAATTTTGGATATTGACCCATTCTGAAATATTGTTTTCTTGGGTTCTGTTGCCATGGTAACATTTTTTCAGTGAAATTTTGGCCATTCCCTGGAAATACTGAATTTTAACCAATAATTTAATATGGTATACCCACATAAAGTAGTCTATGGAATAGTTCTCTAATTTTTCTAACTATTTCAGCTAATCATATGGTTGCTAGGCTATGTATGGTTGCTTAGCAACTGATAATATACTGAAATTTCTCCAAAATGGCTCATTTTATGTATATTTTATGGGGTAAGGCAATTATTTATGTTCTAAAATATAACATTTATTTAATGATAACATTTTCAGTGATATGCTCCAGCTTTTAGAATTTCCAAGATGGCTGCCAAATGGTTCTAAGATCCAAAATGGCTGATCAAAAGACCCTTCGGGCCCACTTCCTAGTTGACTTGACTTTAGTTTGCTGGCTCATTCATTGTTCATATCAGTATGTACTTCAACCAATTCTGAACATAAGAATAGATCTGAGAACCTGAAATTTGGTACAGAGATACATTTTAATATGATAATTAATTTTTTATATTGACCCATTCTGAAAAGAATTATTCTCTTGGCTTCTGTTGCCATGGTAACATATTTTTAACTAAAATTTCATCAATTTTCCTGGAAAAACTGATTTCTAACAGATAATCATTACCAATATACCAAAATAATGCAGTTATGCAATAGTTCTCTAAATTAGGTAACTATTTCAGGCAATTCCATGGTTCCTAGGCTATTTATGGTTGCTAAGCAACTGAAAATATGCTGAAATTGATCTGAAATGACTCATTTAAAGCATATTTTCTGGGTAAAATCTATTTTTAATGTACTAAAATGTCATATTTCTTTGATAATCACAATTTCGGTGATATGCATCAATATTTAGAATTTCCAAGATGGCTGCCAAATGGTTCTAAAGTCCAAAATGGCAGATCAAAAGACCAGTTTTGCCTGCATGTTCATGGTACATTCAATTCAACACATTCTGACCATTGAAGTGACTCTCTTTCCTGTTCTGGACTAGATTCATAAGTAACATCAGTTACAAAAGCTCCTATTTTCAAAGCAAATTGGAGAGCTAAAAGTAAAAAAAGATCATGATTGGACTATGACGCTTTGTTTTAGTTCTTGGGGGCATTTTCAAAGCAGTCCTTGAATACTCCCCAATGTGTGTTATTAACTATCTTAGCCACTTTAAAATAGATCTGAGAACCTGAATTTTGGTACATAAATTATATTAAAATAAATTATGGCATATATTATGAACTTGTTTCTCTCTTGATATAGCTATAAGAGGCTATTGAGGCTATTGAAGGTCTAGCATAGACTATTGCTAGGTAACCATATATCAAACTGGAACAGGGAACTGGGGGAATAACCAGCTGCCTTCCACTGGAGTGTAGGAGCAGTGTTCTCTAATGAGTTGCACATGGACACAGAGAGATTAACTCCACACTCCCTGATTACCAAATATGTGATGTGGCCTATCCATACTATATTAATTGTGGATTTATGACAATGGACCCTGTACACAAATCCTTGAAAGACTTTTTACTTGCTGCATGTACAGGGCTCTAACTTTCACAGTGGTTTCCATTGGTATCGAGAAAAGTTACTTGGCTATTGGTTTCCCCAAAATCACTTTTTTCAAGGGAGGTGATTTTGAAGATTTTCAACAACCGATTTTGCGACAGTTACCTTGCTGGGATGATTCAATATCTGTTTTCTTGTTTTGTTGGTGTATGAGAATGTGTGGAGGGAAGGCAGGGCAGTCCTCAAGGCCTCCTTAAGTGTAAGGGTTTTCCTTTCCCTTTATTGGGAAGGGGGAAGGGGAGGGAGGGCAGAAAGGGGGAGATGGGGAAGGAGGGGGGGAAGGAGGGAGACACTATTTGTTTATTTTCCCCATCCCTGGAGTCTATATTAATAATTGCTAGCTGTGATAGTTACTATTAAATTCCATTTCATTTGATGGGTAGGGGACAGAGAATATGTCATAATTTAAAAAGATGTGCATACTGAGACATTTTTATCTGCAAGTCAGCATGGTGTTGAGGTCACCTCCTTGTACAGGTATGCTCAAAATCCGATATGGCTGCCACCAGGAAGCAAAATGTCCTATTTTAGCTCCTTAGCTCTAGATGGCCGTCATCTATCCGCCTATGTTTACATAGCATAGCTTGAAAATTGAACGTTTCAAACGATGCCCGATAAATTGGGTCCTTCGCTTCATACTTACGCCCGTGGAGGGATCTATGTTTCTTTCCCGTAAAACTGCGCTATTGTTACGCTCAATCGACATCATTGATAGTAATCTACAACTTGGACAGAAGGAATTGCTTCATACGGCCCTATTTTAAAAACGAACAAAAATTGTGGTTACCGCCTTACATACTGTGTCATGGGGGCTCACAAATAGTACCGATGACCCATCCGATCGCCCTCCACACTCACTCACCCACTACTGCTACCAGCGGACATGACCAACGCTTGTCAACAGAAGAATCAACAGCTTTGTGGGGAAGGGGGGTGGGTGGAGGCTAGACGGTCAACTAGACTACAGAGAGAGGTGACAATAATCTTACTAAACTAACCAGCCAAGCAGTTACCATACACAAATTCTCGTGCAGATACTCCCTGGATCTTAAAAAGGACCTAAATGAAAGCATCTCACAGAGCAAGCACATTTGATTTATTTGCTTTTGTAAACATCAACCATATAACATTGTTCTTTAGGATGAGCCCATACTGTGACAACTAGAAGGAAGAGTAAATATTGAAGCTAAAATTCTATGTTAGTCAATATAGTGAAGTAAAGTTGGTGGGGAGTATGTTACTCCCAGGATCTAGCTGCACATGGTGGGTTCTCCATGTCCAACAGGGCATAGCAGATCAGTTACAATGAAATAAGTAATTAGTTGCTGGCCTCTATAAGTGGCAAAATAAAAAGGTGGTATTTGATGTTACTAACAATGATTGATCTTTAGAACGTATACCTAAAATATATGTATTTGATGACTATAAGTATTCTACCAATATTGATAGGATTATTTCCCCAAAGGCTGCTTGAAAAGGAAAAACTGCTCACCAAGGGTGGTGAGACTTAGAGTCTCAGCCACGATTCAAGCGGGAGAAGATTTTCATTTGTCAAAATAAAGGAAATATATTTAGTTTTGTCACTCAGGTACTTCAGTGGAACACAACTGATTTGAATTACCACCTGATCACAACAAAAGATAACCTTGAACTACTCAGCAATAAACCAACTACCCATGCAGGCTTGACCTCATGCCAGTCAGAAAAAGCCATAACTCCTGCCTGACAGTCAGTATTTCACAGTCTCACACAGTCTCAGGACTGTGGATAGTAATCAGTCAGACCTGAAGGTTTGTTTTGAATCAGGAAAACCATACAAATAAATTAAAATCCACCATTTTGCACACATGTATGTTGGGACCTTAACATTGCCTTGAGCCTCCCTTTCCTCTATGCATTCTCAGAGTGCAACACACTATTTACAATGTTAAGAGGTGTTATGCCATAACCCAAGAGTTTCCCAGGGGGTAAGTCATGGTCAGTGGGCTGTTTAGCTGCATATTTAGGGCCTAAAATAAATTATTTTTATTTCCAGTCACCTCAGGGTAGAAATGTGGGTTGGTTGGTCAGGAATCCATTTTTATTTTTTTTTATTTTATTTTTGGTAGCAGTGATGGAGACTTATCATATGTATCCAACCTTGCCATGGTGTTAAAAGAGTCATTGCCACATGTGCCAGAATGAATTTGATCAAATTTTATGAGATTCATTCAAATTGATAATTAATTCCATTCAATTGGTGCTAATTAATGCCCTAAAAAATGCTTCAGTCAGTTGCAATGTTTTCAGGTCGGTCAGGGACTGAACATAAAGTTAATTCTATTTTAGGCCTAGTGGTAGTAGCCAACCATAGTCCAACCCTGCCCACCTCCAAAGACATACACCAGCACACACCATGTACAAGGCTACCAACAGAAGCTCATAAACAACTGGATATACAATCATTTAAGAACCTAGCAAGATCCGTTTACATATGGAATGACGACTATTTTATATAACTTTAATGAAACCACACGCTATTATTGTCAGAACCCACATGTTACTTTAATTAGCCGAGAAAAAAATTGTATTGACGTACATATTGTATAATGTATATTGTGAATTTAAAAACTTAATCAGTAAAAGCTGTAGAGACTCGGCCTGTGTCAGTGACCAAGGCGAGATTGTTCTTCTACGCAATCTTATTGTACAACATCTGGGAAAGGCAGAAATCCTCCCATCAGCTGGAGTGAACCTTTTCCAAAGCATTTGTAAAATGAATAAAAAAGTTTTTCAATTCAATTCAATTCAATACATTCGATTCACGGCTCTTGTAGGTGCAGTGATGTCATGTCATATATCTGTATACCCACAGGAAGTATGGGAATTTCAAGTACCAAGAACTTTTGTAGATGTAGAGGTACATATGAGGACATTTTCTGAAACAGTTTTAATGTTCTTTCCAATGGTGTAGAAATGTTGTATCACTGGTTGAACCAACGTTTCATAGTCAACATGATAATTAAGACAGATTCTTAGCCCAGTAATAAGATAGAATTAAACGAGTTGTAAATGTGTTGTTGCATATGTACCTCAAGTTTAGTTCTATTTTTATGTCATGATATATGTTTAAGCCTTGTTTGATCATTATTCACCTTTAGTTAATGACTCAGAATCCTCTGACTTGGCAAAAGCAAGCACCTACAACCATGAAATGAGTTTCGAGAAATGAGCATCATTGATTAATGCAATTAGGTTCATGCAAACAATCAAAATAGGGGAGTAAATTGGGTGTCTTCAAAAAGCTGATTCCACTAGTGAAATTTATGCATGCATATGCCATGGGCTAATAAGGCCCTTTTTTTGTGGATACACACACCTATCATGGCATAATAGCTTGTAATACCTTCTCTAACATAGGCTTTAAACATACAGGCCTATAGGCTATTCTTGACGTATCTATTGCATGATATACCTATATTTGTTTTTTTAGCTTTCCACAATTATGGTGCATCGTGAGTTCTGACTTTTCTATAATTTGATCTGATCTAAAACACATTAGTTATAGCTGTAGAGTCATAATTATGTAGCAAATATTGCAAATATAGTGATTTAAACTCTTGTTGACATTTTTCATTGTGCAGTTTCATTCATTAGAATTTAACTAAATGTGTGGAGCTATATTTTTAATTTTCCTCCCGTTCTGTGGCAAAAAAAATTGTTTTCCCACAGAACGGGAGGAAAATTAAAAATATAAAATAACCCTGAGGTTAGGCTCTCACCAACCCTATACTCTTTTTGAATGGCTTGAGTTATTACATAACTTTCCAAGTGAAAAATAAAATAGAAAACATATAATAAAAAGTAGCCAAAAAACAAGACTACAGACCGCCCCTACCTAGTCCTAACATAGCACAAGAATGGAGGGAAGAGCACACCTTACCAAAATACCTGATGAGGCCAAAATGGCCGAAACCGCTTCTTTATTTCAGAAAAGATAAAATTTCTTTTCTCTGACTAGACACTCCCCGACCCCCCCCCCTCTCACCCCCACACCCACACCCACAACCCCTCCCCACCCCCACCACCCCAGTCTCAATACCAACAAAGGTTAGAGACCTGTGCTAGTCTAGTCCACATACTAGGCAGCCTTGAATTGGATTCACAGTCCCACTAGTGAACAGAGGCCTTTCGGATTTGGCTGGAACTCTCGAGGGATATAAAAAGCCCTGGGATCAGCCATATTGCCATTCAAGCGGTCGTATAGGAAGGTGAAACAAGCTCCGTCTACCTACAATAAATGTGTGGAGCTGTTGATTGTATTGTGGAATTTGGGCCAAATTCTGTTAATATCTTGTTACAAGGTTGATATCTCGCTGTGATTCCAGCCTCTTGTAATCAACTTTTACAGCTCCTGACCACCAGAGTCTTTTACTTAGGCAGCTTAACAGTCATATTCACTCTTGTTTTCCTTTGTCAAGAGTTAATTCAAATGATTCTATTTTGCAGTATATTGTAAGGATCTTGGTCAAGAAGTCAAGGCATGGTTGGTAGAATAATCAACCTTTAATGTATGGAAAATCGCTGCTTATATCCTAGCCTGGCCGGCTCGTTCTCCCCTCCTGCCCCCCTCATTGGCTGAGGCCCTCTCCCCTTCCATGGGTCAATTTATTATAGCAGGAGGGAGGGTAGGTAGGAGGCACTAAACATTCTCATTAATTATTGCGAGCGCCAGACTAGTACAATAAGCCAATTAGCATAAATATTTATGCCACAATCACACAATCAAACATTATTATTCATCTTAATAACCTTTAAAATTACTTATCGAGGAGGGATCTAAATGACCCTCCCCGACTCTAGTTAATTACTCATTAGCGAGCCCTCCCTATATGGTTTATCAAAACAAGGTTCGCCTCTGGCTCTTCCTCGGAGGAGCTGGCCTGGCGGGCAGCACAGGTCCCGCCCCCTCCGCCGGTAGAGTTGCTCCTGGTCTTGCCCCTGACCCAGGAGACTAGTCTATTTTCTACAATATCTTGTGAGGCCGTGACCCATAACATGCAATAATAATGTATAATACTCTGTATACTTGATACACATGCAATAATAATGTATAATACTCTGTATACTTGATACACATGCAATAATAATGTATAATACTCTGTATACTTGATACACATGCAATAATAATGTATAATACTCTGTATACTTGATACACATGCAATAATAATGTATAATACTCTGTATACTTGATACAGCCAGGAGACATGCAGTGTGGATGCTAACTGTAGGTGTATTGCTAACACCTGTGTCCGGTAAGTTTCCACTGTTTAACAAAACAATTACAACTTGAAAACAATTACATCTTGGTTATGACATCCAATAAATCCATTAAATTAATGATCAATTACCCTGTTTTACTCTTCCCAAAAATGTATTTTTGAAAGTCATAACTTCATATATTGTTATACATTCTAAAATAAGGCCTCCTCCCTATCTAAAATATAAACTCATCACATGTAACTAGTTTACATAGGTCATGTACATTGCCTATGTATGTTAAGTCTCAACTGTTAATGTGGGGATTTTACAGGACCACTTCATGGAACCCTAATTTGTGAGGTGTTTTAGGGGAATGAGTCATAAGTCGCAAAAAATGGATTTTGAGATATCATTATATTTGAAAAGATGAGATCAAGCTGATTCCAATGATACTAAACAGTCTAATAATCTAATAAGTATTTCTAGATTTTAAGTTTGATATTTTCGTTTTTGAAAAAAAAAGTTTCCAATATTTCTGGGGGTCACTAAACAGTAAAGTAACTAAATGTAGTCCATATGAGGACCTTTAAAACTAAAGGATATATTACATAGATTGTCCTGAAATGTGTTACATTGATTGATAAAGCTACAAGTGACAAACTCTCCAAGAATCAGAACATTCCAATAATGTGATCTTGTGAAAAAAACACTTTGAAAAATATCAATTTTGCGACTTATGACTCATTTTCCTGGAACACATCACATTTAGTCTCTATAATATTTGTCATTTCAGTGATCCCTGCTCTGGTGTGAACTGCCCACAAGGTCAAATGTGCAGTCAGGGTCAATGTGTGACTGATCCGTAAGTACTTCCTTGCATTTGTAGAAAGTGATAAGGAAATATTTTGCACCAAACAATGCTCCAGTAGCCCTTCTAAGGTGGTCGTTGGTGATGTGTTTCAATAAAAATGAGTCGCAATTCGCAAAATTGTTATTTTTGTGTTGTTTTTACAAGATCTCTTAATTGAAATCTTCAATCATTGGATTCATTGGAATCGGCGTGATCTCCTCTTTTTAAATATGGTGATATCTCAAAATCCATATTTAGTGACTTATGACTCATTTTCCTGAAACGGATCACAGATTTTGTCATTTGCCTCATCAATAATATCAACTATTCCAGTACTTCCTGTGTTGGTGTAAACTGCCCAGCGGGTAGCGAATGCAAACATGGTCGATGGTAAGTACTTGCTGATATTATGCTGGAACTATCTACGTTTAGATGCGATTTGATGAGATTCTGGGATGTATTTTTTCCCTATAGACCCCCGCTGCGTCGTACGACTGCCATACATCACTGGTCTGCCGGCATCTATTTATTTTTGGAGCCCTCCCCTCACGCTTCCGGCAATTCTCAGCTTGTCTAGGCTCCCTGGCCGTCGACTGGGTGTCCATCTGCCGGCAAACAGTGGTAACGCACAATGCATATTCTCCATTAGCAGTTGCCAACATCTAGTGTCACATCTAAAAGCAATAATTCCCTCGGTTTTCTCTGTTCTTGGGTCCCGTTGCCTCAGGGATGTTCTCGGGCAAGCCCTCGAACATCCCTGAGGCAACTGAACCCATGAATAGCCAAAACCTCTGGGATTATTACTAGTCGTAACATGTTGCTGTATGAATAGAAAATCTGCTTTGACCTTTTCCCCATGAGTAATGCTTCAATTAAGGATTATTTTCTTCTCATATTCAGTTGATCTATAAACCCTGGGTGTGTTAGAAGACCTTGCACGTATGAGCCATGATATTGAAAGAGACATTGACAACCCTAGTATGTAACATTATACTTTATTCACAATTTATTATGAAATTCTTACTACAATTAAAGATGATTTAAATCTCTCAAAGATCAACTCTTATATTAATTAACAATGTAAACCATGATGATCTTCCAAACGGAAATATTAGAAGAGTGAGTTTATCCAAAGTCAAATAGATCTGGTAGATCAACATGACCATTAAAGCTATAATAGATTGCCTGAAACAATATAACTCTTATCTAATAAACCATATCATGAATTATCCTTTGTCTTTATTGTCTAGGACCCAAGTTGGACAGAGAAGATGAAAAGTGAAGGTTTTATCCAAGACAATATTTTAATCACAAACACATTCAAGCTGCTATTTTCTGATGGAACGTCTTCTGCTAATAATACTAACCTGGAATATCACACCTTCACAATATGTTTAGCTATCCCACCATTGTTGTAGGTTGATCATGTAAAGAGATTTATTACCATCAGATTGGTAGAGCATTAACTGCAACTTGTAACCTATACAGTTTACAAATAAAGGTAAAGTAGGATATCCTCAATAGTTCTTAATACTTTAAATTATGTGTTTTCAATTGTCATTTAGTCCATTTTGGGTAAGATTTTGCGTGCACTTATTACACTTATTATACTCGGATTTAGCGTTCGAACGGTCTGTACTCCCATAGACGTCCCTCGGCCTTCGGCCTTGGGACGTCTATGGGAGTACAGACAGTTCGAACGCTAAAATCCTTGTTGTCTATTGCTATAGTAGACTAGGAAATGGATCCACAGGTAAACTGTGGTACTGATTTACTCTACAATTATAAGATGCAAATGGAACATAAAAAGTTAAAGTTTAGTGACATTATATAGCCATGCATTCACATAGATATAGAGTTTTTTTTCCAGTAGTTATGCATGAAATTGAGTGCGCAACTTTTTGTTAATAAAGCTGCACCTCCATAGTAACCTAGAATGGGAATGGACATGACCAGGGTCGCGGCCACCAGGGGAGCTGTTGATATGAGGATGCCAACTGACAAATCCTCTTAACTTTTTTTTCCCTTCTTGAAATGTTTTTTTCAAAGGTTTTGAACTTTTCCAAAATTGTTGGGCATACCTGACAACCCCATAATAGTCAACAAAATTGGTCCTTATACCATATTTCTATCAAAAGTTTTGAACTTTTCCAATATTGTCAGATTTTCAATGGTGGCCATCTTGGATATGAGTTATCAGGCAATGTCTATCTAACATGTTTTTAAATGTTATCACAACATTGGGCATACCTGAAAACCCCATAATAGGCGCCAAAATTGGCCTTATACCATGTTTTTATCAAAGGTTTTGAACTTTTTCAAAATTGTCAGATTTCCAATGGCGGCCATCTTGGATATCAGTTATAAGGCAATGTCTAACATGATTTTAAACATCACCAGTGTGTTGGGCATATTTGAAAACCCCACCATAGACACCAAATTCATCTATTTGCTATGTTTCTATCAAAAGTTTGATTTTTTGCTAGGCACTTTCCCAATGGCAGCCATTTTGGAAAATGGCTATTTTCCCCTATTTCCCAACGATAAATTTTTCTACATTTTTAGTATGTTAATATAGGGCCCTTATGGGAGTGCATGGTGAAAACCGCATTTCTGTTCTAGTTTTTTTGACCTTTTTCATAAATTGACTGGACTAATGGTGCAATGCCCAGAAAATGAAATAAAAAAAAAAACAGGCTACATTTCCAGCAAAATGGGAAATTTGATGAAATCTGATGAAATGTTTCAGATATTGGCAGCCCATGTTTTCATATAATTATGTCATGTGCTTTTAGGAAAGTGAGTCACAAGTCTCACAGTTAATATTTTTCAAAGTGTTTTATTCACAAGATCGCTTTGTTTTAATGTTCTGATTTTAGGGGGTTTGGCACTTTTAGTTACATGAATCTATTTACCAAATCTCAGGATATTGTATTAAATATAGCCTTGTTTTGGAGGCTGTTGTACGGAGTATATTTAGCTACTTTGATAGTAAATTCCCATCCACAAATATTGCAAACCATCTTTTTAAAAAAAATCATAGCATCAAACTTGAAAGAAATACTTATTAGCTGTCCTTAATGTTTATCATCATTAGAACTGGCTTGATCTCATCTTTTGAAATATGATGATATCTCAAAATCCATTGTTTGCCACTGGTGACACATTTTCCTAAAACAGGTATTTGCCCACATCCAGACACTCAAGTGCACCCACCCATCCTCCTGCTGCCTCATTTTGTTTTAAGTGTTTTATTTCATCACGACTTTATGTACAATTTTACACTGATTCTCAGTACGATGATGAGTTACGATTAATGTTCTAACATAATTATGAGATAATTCTAATCCATTATACAAGTGTAGATTTTCAAACAATATTTGAAAGTATTAAAAATTTGATAGAAACACCACCACCTGCGCCGTGTCATCACAATACATGGCAATCATATTATCATACAACTATATATTAAATATGCATTTACTCATATGTATTTTTTTACCTCGACGACATAGGGATAACTCTACCATACATACATACATACACATATTATCCTATATTAAATCTTCTTCTCAGAGGAGCATGATACAATATTCTACTGTTGTGGTCGATTGAGTGTGTCTGGTATCTCCCACACCTCTTTATTTTCTTGAAATGTTTTCCAGCAAATTCCCTTTATACTCCTTTTAAAAATTTTTACATCAACATCTAGATTTCTCACTTCCATGGGGAGGGTGTTCCACAGGAGTCTTATTCTTCCGAATAGACTCCTGCGGATCCTCTCCTTCCTCCAGTTATTTAACTCCAATCTTCCACCGTTTCTCATATTATAGGGCACAGTATATTCATTTTCAAATTTAAATTCGCTTCTAAAAAGTGCAACAAACCGTTGTAGTCTTCGAATACATAGTGGTAGTATGTTATAGTTTACATGAAGATATACAGTAGTTATTCTAAGATCTCGTATTCTTGTTTTTGGTCCATACACCGTACGCAGACAGCTGTTTTGGACGAGTTGCAATCTCTTTACATCCTTTTGTATAGCTAAGTCAATAATAACACCTCCATTTTCTATAACGGGCAAAATATAAGTCTTATATATCAACAGGGCAATTTGCCTATCTACATAATGTCTAACTTTACAGAGCCTGCCAAACAATACTCTAGCTTTTGCACATGTAATATTTATGTGTTGTGACATGCTCAGACAACTATCCAACAGAAAGCCCAGGTATCTAAAAGTTGCAACAATATCGACTTTTCTTCCATCTGTGTATAGTGTATAATCTCTTTTCTTTTTGTTATTACTACCATACAAAATCTGCATTTTGGTCTTACTAGAGTTAATGCTTAGTCCATTTGTTTTTGTCCAGGAGGTAAAACGATTTATATCCAACTGGGCCGCCACTATATCTTCCTCATTTTTAATTTCATTCAATAACACACAATCGTCTGCATACATCAATATTTCACCACCAAAATCCAGAGAAGCTAAGTCATTAATGTATATAATAAAAAGTAGGGGTCCTAATACACTTCCTTGGGCCACGCCAGCTTTAAGGGTTAAGCATTCAGATATATTATTTTTAATTTTGACCATTTGTTCTCTCCCTACTGAGTATGACTCGATTATTCTATATACATCATCACCCACTCCCAAGAATCTTAATTTCTTTAATAAAATATCGATATTTGGCCAATTCCACCAATTTGACAACATTTGGCTCCCTAGACCCCCCTTGGGTACCCAAAAATAATTTTTACATTAATCAGTTGATTTGTTATTTTTTATCAACCTTATATATATGTGCATTGAACTACCAAGTATGGAACAATTCTGATTATTAGTAATTTTTTTACAGGGGGGTCGAAAAATAGATCCCAAATATGAAAAAAATGCCAAAAATAGCATGTCGAATAATGGTTCATATTTCTTCATAAATTAGAATTTACATAGAAATAAATAAAACAAATATGCACATAATGTATTGAACTATTGTGCACTTGATAGGTCTCGACATAAGGGTGATAACACTTTTTAGTTTGTGAAAATATTCTAACTAGAAGAAAAGTTAGAGCCAAATAACCATTCAGTAATGGTAATCATAATGGCAGCGGTAAGGGTGACAGGTCATTGACCCTCTGCCCATATATAATGTACACACATTATATAATTCATTATATTTAGAATATATATAACATTCATTCACATACCCTGGTTTACCTTTTGAAGTTGACTTGAATACTTGTATTGAGTGTTCCTGTTATGTACAAGTATTTAGATGCAAAATTTTTAAGGATAAAGGTTCAAATATTATATATGTGTTTGGGATATAATTTGTGACATTTTGTGACGGCAGACGTGACGTAGACGACGTGACGAAGACGACAACAGCGTGACGAAGACGACAAAAGCAATTTGCAGTAAAAATCATGTAAAAACTACTCGGAAATTATTAATTTTGGTCTACATAGATTGCTATTAAGCAAAGTTAATAATAAATGTCAAATTTAAAGTTTATTATTAAATTCATGCCTTGTAAGGCTCTAAAAACGGTAAAATAGGCGTGACGAAGACGACATGAGCTAGGGTTCCAAGGGGTTCCCACCACCTTTTGCCGCCATGTTATTTATCAGCTACAATTCAAGAAAAACTCAAATCAATACATTTGATATTTTATACCTATATAATCCCATGCACTCTATCATTATTCATCAAAATTTGATATAATTTTTTTTTTTTAATTTATTTATTCCACCTTAGGCACACAGCGTGACGAAGACGACATGGGGGGGTACCCACAATTTTTTTTTTTTTTTTTTTGATGGCTTTTGGCCAAAAAATTTTTTTTTTGCATTTTTTTTTTACACAGATCATATTCACGGAACCTTCTATCACAACATATAAAAAAAAATGTTCAATTTTGAAGATTATTTAGAAATTTAGCAATTCCACGGACTAATGGCTGTTAAAAAAAATGATTTTTGCCTCCAAAATTGGATTTTGAAATAAAAAAAAAAAAAAAATTGGGCTAAAAATGCCAAAAATGTTGTTCCACAGGTTGGTAGAACCATCCTATCAAAAAAAATAATCAAATAAATGATAATTAACTTGATTTAAGCCCATTTTACCCCTTTCCACGGTTGGGGGCCAAATGTTGTCAAATTGGTGGAATTGGCCATTTATGGAATTAAAGGCCTTAGATAGATCGAAGTATGTTGCCACTGTATCTATCCCTTTCTCTTTATGAGGTAGTACAATATTCATGAAAGAGAAGATGGCAGTCTCAATGCTCTTACCAGCTCTAAACCCATGTTGCTGTTCATTTAGAAAACCAATATTTTCAAGATGTTCATTCAATTTCTTTACAAGTAACCTTTCAAAAATTTTACCTGTAATAGGTGATATCGAAATTGCTCTTAGTTCATCAATCTTCCTAGAATCCATTTTCTTTGGTATTAAAGTACAGATGGCTTTTTTCCAGGATATTGGGATTATACAGCTTTCTCGTATTAAATTCAGGATCTTTACAAAACCATCAACACTGGCTGTTAGTGCCAATTTTATGAACTTTGTATTAATGTCAATATATCCACTTGACTTATGAACATCAATGTCTTGAATTAATTTCATAACATCATCCCTAGTAATATCATCTGTCCACTCCAGTATAGGGAGTATCCTGTCATCATTTTCTAGTATCACTTCATCGGGAGATGATTTAGCACCAATATTGCAAAAATACTCATTCGCATAATCTGCTGCATTTTTACCATGAAGCTCTACTCCTTCGGTTGTAATAATATAGCTTACAGAGTCATCTAGAGATTTCCCACAACCATATAAGTTTGCCATGTACGTCCAGAAACGCCTATCATTTCTAGCATACCTGTTACATACATCAGTCATGGCGTCTCTCCTCAGTTTATATACCCTCTGTTTTATTTTATTTTTATATTCACATGCTCTTTTCCAATCATCAGCCTTTCTGCTTCTGATAGCTATTTTATATACCTTATTCTTTTTCCGTATAAGCATGGTCATGTAATACATGTCCTTTCTTAATGGTAACAGGCTGAGTTGGGTACAATTCATCTTGGATGCGACTAAACTCTTCTAACATTGAATCACATCTTTTATTTACATCTCCTTGATTCCACACATTGTCATCTATTCGACGTATTTTCTCACTAATGTCATTATAATTCATACCACCAGTTGGTCTTCCAGAATATGTTAGACCTTCTCCACTCATATTACTCCTACTCTTTTTAATAATTACATATACAGGCATGTGGTCACTTATGTTTTCTTGAATAACCCCATGTTTCAAGATTGACTTACAGTGCGTGGCAATTATATCTAATAGTGACTCTGTCTGTGCTGTCATTCGAGTTGGTTTATCAATATGCTGTGTTAGACCCTTACTGTCCAACATCTGTCCAAAACGTTTTGAGGCAGCATTTGATTTTCTTATATCTATATTTATATCACCACCAATTACTTTATTTGTATTATTGCATACTCTCTCCTCGTATACATTCAGGGTAGTGTTCAGCAATTTGTTAAATTGCTCGTTAGAACCACTCGGAGGTCTATAGACCGTAGTTATCACCATTTTCTTTCTATTACCAGGTTTTATTTTGCAAGTCAATAGTTCTACATCCTGGCAGCAGTGACACATATTTTTGATAACCTCACATGTATATTTTTCTCTATAATAGGTAATAATACCACCACCTCTTTTCCCAGTGGTTCGGTCTTGTCTGATAAATTTATATCCTCTGACGTATAACATGTTGTCACTTATATCACTGCTAAGCCATGTCTCTACAAAAGATATTATATCATATAGACCATTTAAATATTGAAGCTTTATATAATCCAATTTGTTGAATAAGCTACATATATTAAAATAAACCACTTTCAAACCCTTTGTTGTCGGCACAACAACATTATCATCATATCCAGACATTTCTTCTAGACAAACAAAGTATATACCTTAAGCGCACTAAATAAAAACGATAAACTGCTATACAAAGCTTGTTTCGCCTACAGACCATCGCTATCTCGTGTCTATAGTTCAATGCTATTGTCGGGTCAGCATAGAAACCTTTTCACCATCAACCCATATTAGTAATCAACAAAGAACAAAAGTTTATTACATACCGTGCAGCCACATATCGTATACCTCCGCCATTTTGGAAAACAACTGGTACCTATCTCATTTACATACAGTGTCGCAATCTTACTCATCACCTTATAGAAAAATTTTAATAAAATAATTTAATCTCTTGAATTAATCTTCTTTGTTAAACTGAATCGTTATTATTTCATTTATACTTAGGTCACAGTATCATTGATATCCATTACACTATTTTGCGACATCTTTTACGACACTCCCTTCACGACATCAAGTACCCCTTTTCTACACAAACATGGTGTACACCGATAACACATGTCCGTAATATCGTCAGGCATGCTTACCAAAATCATCACAGTTTACTAAAGAAACGATCTATCTTTACCTAAGACGTATCAATGTGTACCTGTGATTGTTCTTAATCGTTATTGATCGTCCATTAGCTCCTCAGCTGTTTTTTGGAGTAGAGATAGGTTCATTTCGGTGTTGAATGTCATCGGCGTTAGTTCTACTTGACGTCTTGAACTGTTCGCTGCACCGTGTGAAATGTCAATGTTCGATTGATCCAGGATTTCATGGTATATTCTCGAGCCATCGCCACTTCTCCTCAGTAATGGCAATTTGGGAATGTTTACCGAGGTATGTTCCTTTTCATCTCCTAGTTTTTCATACCTGTTCTTGGTAGGCGTTGAAGTGACCACTTTATCCGTGCTCATCGTGGTTTTTGACGGTGACTGCGGGTTTCTTATTCCGTGTCTGTCGTTCCTTTTTGCATTTCAGTAGATCAAAATTAATTTATTCTCATTTATGGCTTGTTTAACTTCGCTTCTCACTGTCATCAATAACTGACCAAGATTATTCTTCCCTTTCCAGTTATTACTATCAAGCCGCTCGTCGCCTAGGAAGCAGCCTGCCCCCCAGAACATGTTGTTCGTTGCTTCGATCAATCTCTGGTCTCCTGTACCAACCAGTTTATCAGATAATGCACGATTCTAATAAAATTTGCAACGTAATATGCCTATCATCGTATCCTTCTCAGAGTTCTTCCATTCAGTTGACATCTCTACACAGTCCCCCATCGTCTTCACCTCTCTGGGATCACCATTTTCCAGGACCGATCGTGCCATCTCTACTTTCCCGTGCTTCAAACATTTCTGATGTTGATACGCTTGCTCCGAAGATGCAAACGTAATGTCATTATATTGGAACAAGCAAGGAAAGAAATTACTAAGATAGGCCTTCTCCCCTTTGGAAAGCGAGGCCTTTCTCTGCTTGGATTATCTTGATTCTTTCGACTGCAAACTTATCTTCAAGGGTGTGTAACATTCTGCCAGAGTACGTACGACAATAATTGATGAGAACTTGATCTCCCTTTGGCCTCGTTGTCTGCTGATCAGCCCCATTTGCTATAGCGTTCTTCGCTAGCAATCTCATTAAACTTTTTTTCTGTTTCATTTCCCTCGTATCATGTTCATGAAAAAACATTCTGTGCTTATTGTACCACACCTTCGCTGGAAACATCTTTTCATCTTCGAAAGGTTTTTTATTGTGGATAATATCATCTTTTAACCCACGACACAATAACCTCATGACAATCGGTTGGAAGCCCCGCCTATCTGACTTCACTTCTCTGTACGCCATGTCTATAGCGCCTTCCCATACATCTGGATATATCCGCAATATGATTTTCTTAGCCAGGATTGTGGTATCTTCATTCTTGACAGGAGGACAATTTTCTAATACAACATATGTCTCACTCTGTGCCTGTCTAATCGCATCTTGATCATCCTTTACTTTCGACATTTGTGAAGTTAAGTAGGCTGATTTACGAGCTTGATCGTCTAGTCTTCTGTCACCGTCAACCTTATCACATTCATGTCTACGCTCGAGTGCAAGTAAGTCGTCTTTGGATGCCTTTTCATTTCTTAATCCTTCTATACTCTCTTTGAGTTGTTTTTGATTGTTTAATATTTGTTGCAGGAGTCTTGCATGGGTCTCACCCGTCACAGTTAACATATTCACTCTGTCAACTACATTTTCAATATCCTCCTCCAAAACAGTACCTTTTGCTGCGATATCATGTAGCCCTTGATCATAGCCACGAAGTTTTTTGGTATCCATACTGTCAATCGGAGAACATTCCTTTCTCTTTGGGTTGTTTTTGGGTGTTATTGGGGTACTCACATTGTCCGTATTTGGCACAAAATCGAAACCACCGGCCTCAGCCATGGCTTGCTTGACACTTTTTTCAGCCATTTTGTAAACACAGTCCATCTACCTCTAATATCACTCACTCGGTGTCATCAAGCAAAGTTCAAATCACAATATATGTTAATCCAATTGTCCTAAAAGACCATGACACACTTGGTCGTGTTCAGCACATCCTACTTAACAAAGTCCACCATAAAAATCGGTATAGATGAATCCGTTTTGCTCTATATGACCGGAAAATGCATTTCTAGCCGAAGCTATTAAAAAAAGCGTCAGCCATTTCAAATTTCCCGCGCACGGGTCATTGACATTCCTATCCAGGGGAATGTTTCATGAGAACATATAAGAGGGTCTTATATTGTATGCGTTTCAGGAAAATGAGACATAAGTTGCAAAAAAAAGATTTTGAGATACCATTACATTTGAAAAGAGGAGATCAAGCCGATTCCAATGGTAGTAAACATTAAGGGCATTAAATAAGTATTTCTATATTTCAAGTTTGATATTTTTATTTCTGATAAAACAGGATCTTATGAAACTGTTAATTACATAATAACTTATGGACTATGAATAAGTTATTGACATGTGAGATAATGTTGACATATCTATTCATTAATTTCCTCATAGATCTTAATCAACAGAATAACAATAGTTGTCCTGGCACTTAATTAATAAACCACAATATACAAGAGCTTATCCTATGTGTGCGAGCATTTCAATGATGTACAGCCCATCATATGGTAAGATTTCCTCTTATTTTTTATGAAACACTCCCCTGTTTACTATTATTGGTGATTTTTCTCCTCAAACATAATGTATAAAAATGGGTATTTCTGTGAAATTAAATGTAAGATGTATAAAAGTGGGCTATCCATAGTAGTAGGAAAACATAACACAGAGCTTACTTTTTAATATAAGGACTATTCTTGATTTCACTGAATTCTTCCTAAGTAAACAAAATCCTGGACCCCCTTAAGTAACCTTATGTCTTCACCACTGCAAGATTATTGTATTTGTAGTTAAAGATTTTTATTTAGCAATTTGAACATTACGTAACCGCCCTCAATCCCTCCCCACTCCTCTCTCTCCCCCACCCCCTCTCTCTTCACACTCTACCCATTTCGATCATAGGCCTATAGTCTAGACACCATAATGTGAGCGCGGCCTGTTATATGCCTATAATGATCTAATGATTTGGTCATTTGCCGAGTTGAAACGATTTTCACATACTTGCAGTGTCTATACATTGTTTAATGAAGTTCACAATGTTGGAGTGTTTAGATGATGTATTTCTATTAAAAACGTGGTTATACTGAGCTTGGTTGTACTGGGCGATTAGACTCTGAAGTTGTAGGGGGGGCAGTTGTCTGCGGGCTTAGGGACCAAAATCGAGGCGTTTACGCTGAGATTTTTCCCAGGCCCGCAGACAACCGGCCCCCCTACAACTGAAGGGTCTAATTGCTTTAGTCTCGGATTGTTGAGATCCTCACACACACGGCCACTCTCGGCTCAGCAACAACATGGACTGGGCTAAACACTTAGCGTCGCTCATTCCCGCTCAGTGTTCACCAGTGCGTGACGACCACGTTACACCACACCTCCACAACAAACCACCAAATCTCAACAATTCGAGACTAAATGTGAGCCTGCTTGACAGGAAGTTCTGAAACAGTGTATGCAGGGGCGCCACCTGCACTCTGACAACCACAATCTATGGGTCAGACAGCGAGATGGCGTTCCATCTCCCCTTGAGTTCTGTGTATGACCTAAGCTCTAAATCTTATATTCCCGCGGTTATAAAATAAAAAGTGAAAGAGTGTCCCCCTAGCGGCGGTTTTGGGAACCTTTACAGAGGCCTAGGGTACAGGACATTTTTTTGGTAAATGTCCTCTACCATCCCTACATGATCCACCAATAAAACGAGTTCTTGCCATTTGTTCCCTGCAAAATTTTAGTTTGACTGGACTATAAGTATACATCACAAGACAGTAAAACGTCCCAAACCCTATGCTGATATGTGATGTGTTTTAGGAAACTTAGTCACAAGTCGCAAAAGTGTTATTTTTAAAAGTCATTTATTTACAGGATATATTTGTGCGAATGTTTTAATATTTGGGATGCTTAAAGCCTCTTGTAGCCTTAATACATGTACCGAATTTCAGGACAGTGTAATAAATACATCTATGTATTTCTAGGGTTGTCGTAATGAATTTATTTAGCTACTTTACTAGTAATTGCTCACCCCAAAATACTGCAACCTTTGTTTTCAATAATAAAAATATAACACTTAAACTATAGAAATGCATATTAAATGTCCTATTGTTTACTATCATTAGAATCGGCTTGATCTTATCTTTTCAAATATAATAATATCTCAAAATCCATTTTTTGCGACTTATGACTTATTCCCCTAAAACGGATCACATATATCATGAATATCATATACATATGATAATATATATCAGCATTACAGAGCAGTACAAGGCTGGAATCAATATTACATACGCCTTTTGTTCATAACCTAAATTTGTCATTCACCTGGTTGTGTTCCTCCATTTTGAATTAGCGCCGCAGAAAATAAGAACCGCACATTCGTTGGTCAAAAATATCATCGGTTACTATGACTTCAATTTGGAACAGTCATTTACTGCCATACACTATGACCCAGATCATAAATAGGGCATGCTATTTCTTTTCTTTATAGAATATGTGACCTAGATATTGATATAGGATAGGATGTCCATGGTTGAAGATGGCCGAAAGGATAAAACAGTATGGAGACGCGAGTTTTATATCAAAATTAGTCATATGGTAAGGTATCTCAGTTGTGACAGATTCTACATATTGTGAAACGATTATTGGAGATTAGGAATAGAAACCTATTTTTGTTACATGCAACCTTTTCCACCGTCAAACATTGTTCAATTGATTCAAAATCTTATTCCTACTTATATGACTGACTAGTTTCACCACTATTTTGCAAGTATCTTTTTTTCCATTAGGTGGATGATTGACCTTTTCAAAATAGCTCGCCAGAGACCTTTAGAAGAGGATGACGTTTGTGAATCCATAGAGTTCCTGTCTGCAGATTATAATGTGGAGACATTTGAAAGGTATTTAGTCTTCAAATGGTGGACAATTACTGAATATAGTAGAATTTGATGAGTGTTGTATCTAGTCATATACATTTATGGGTATCATCTACTAATCTAAGAATCTGATGAGTGGTTAAAATAAGTAGTGATAAAATCCATATTGCGAGACACAACAAGTTATGTTCTATTTCTATTTCTGAATCTATTCCTGACACATGTTTTTTTACCTGCAGTTTTTTTTGCGATGGCTTCTAAAATGTCAGGAAAATGAGTCATAAGTGGCAAAATATGGATTTTAGGACACAGGAGATCAAGCTGATTCTAATGATATAGTAAACACTAGGACACCTAATAACTACTTTTATACATACTTTAAGTTTGATACATTTATTTTGAAAAAAAAAGTTTGCAATGTTTCTGGATGGGTAATTACCAGTAAAGTAACTAAATATACTCCATACGAAGGCCTTCAAAATGCAAAGATATATTTAATATCTAGCACCTAATAATAATAAGTAAGGCGGGGATGTGGAGACATCGGTGACTTACGCCACCCTTTATTAATGATTTGAGCAAAAGAAAAAATATACGTGCTGGCTGCACAAGCTGGTGTTTGAATATGGCGGTGGTCAAGCAGAAGCGGGAAGGAGGTCACGCGACCTATGACGTAGTTCCGGTTTACATATAATCCTATATCCATTTCATTCATATAGACATCGTATAATGTCCTAAAATTTTGTACACAGATTTATATGACTATATGTATTAAATCCCCTTTTAATTAAGAGGGCTTGTGAAAAGAACACTTTGAAAAATATCAATTTTGCGACTTGTGACTGGAACACATCACAAATGTTTCCATTTCTATTTGGAGGACCCACCCAAATCCTTTCCAGCAAAGTATTATTATCGCATTTCAGATAACATATTTAGTTTTGAAACTTTGATGCACTAGATGACTTTAACAAATTCTCACATCCAAATTTTACAAATTTGGTCTGACAGAAGAAGAGCAAAATAGAATGGTTCCAATGTTCCTACACCATGAACTAGCCAAAAAATAACTTACAAATTGACAAAGCACATTAACAAGATGTTATGTTTTTCTCTAGTTCATGGAAATCTCTATCACAGGATAAGGTCCATACTGAAGGCAGTCTGTTCTGGCATCTCATGAAACATTTCCAAAAACAAATGATAATAGGTTATGCAATCTATTTTATACCTGTACGTATATTCTTCAAATGAATTTCCCAACATTTAGCATATCAGCATCAATTATACATAGTTACTCTCAGTGAAACCAGTACTGTTTTGCAATTATGAAAGGAACCATCTAGACTGTAAATGACAGAAACTAGAAACTTTTGTATTTTCAGGATTTATGCAAGTTCCTCTCCCTGCTGGCACTGAGGTACTTGGTAGAATACACTCAGGGCACATTGGATATCAGTGTAGGTGCCAGCTGGTTGATACTCATTGGAGCTCTTTTAGCGGTCATTATCCATGGGTTTTTTGCCACCAATTGTGCAAGACTCATTCAAACGATGGAAATGCGGTTCAAACTGATTATGGTTGCTCTTGTGTATAAAAAGGTAAAAAACACTTTGTTTCAGCAGATTTCGTTTTTGATTATCGTTAGATGTAACATAATTATTCACAAAGACAAAGTGCCTGTAAAATGTTCTTTATTTGAGCGGATAAAACAAATCATAGTGCATACAGTGTATGATGAATAAGAGAGGAGTTTGTTAAAATATATGATAAGAAGAGATCTTGCGTTTGTGGGTGGGTGAAACAAAACCTTCCACTACAAGTGTGGGCGCTCAAGTGAGAGCCCTTTCGGTCGAGCGTAGAGAGACCGGTTTTGAAAGCTAGAGATGTTACGTCATACGTTGATTGCTGTTGCGGTCTGCTTGTTTATAATTACCGCCAATATACATTACCAACCAATTTGGTGCTGCATTTTACCTAAAGACCAAGCAAAATTCTGAAATCATGAAAACACCCACAGGTTCTCTACCTCAGTCACAAGTCATTGTCCCAAACAAATCCAGGACATATCGTTACGCTGATATCTGCCGATGCTGAAGCAGTGAATAATGTATGTGACTTTTGTCTTCTTGTAAGATGTTCTTTTTAACTTTGGATGTATAGAATTAGATCATTTTCCTCTACATTACCAACACTATATTTGACCCTTAAATAAATTTGTCTTTATAGATGTGTTTCTTAACTTGTATTTTTAATTTTGAAAGTAGATGAGGTTAATGTACAGCTGGTTTGGTGGACCACTACTACTCATCATGGTAATGGTGTTTGAATGTGTAGACATTGGTCCTTCCATACTTCTTACTCCTGTTTTACTGGCTGCAGCTCTTCTTTTCCTGTACCAAATTGGTAGAATAACAGGTCGATTAAGGTAGGGTATCATAATAACCATGGCATCTCTTTGAATGTATACTTGTTTTGATTGTTTGGTCCATTTTCTCAAACTATACCTCTCTCAGAAATCACAGTTTTTATTATATGCTTTACAGTAGGGTTAAGTCAGACCTGAAACATACATGTATGCATTACACCTTGAAGTTTCTGTTACAATCTATTGAAAGTGCTCTGATGTCTTTGTGTCACCACTACACCGATTATTGTTATTGAGCCATATGCTTTATAGATTCACATTTCTGAGGCATTTAGAATTATAAAGTCAGGTATTATAAAGATTTATATTTGATTTAAGTTTATACTGTGTGCATGTATTCACCTCTATTTAAACGGAAGTTACCCTGCCCGAGGTCTTGTCATGCTCGCATAGAACTTTGGGAATATGTCAGCTTGCACTAGCCCCAAAACAAGACTCTTCCCTATAACATTCCTCCAAACAGCCATCAAAATTGATTGATTATTAATTACAATATAAGGAATACAAGCACAAGCTGTTGATCACTGGTGAAAATCCAGCACCTGTAGAAATCAACTTATCAAAATTGTTAGGCATGATCTCAGCACCATGGATGAAGGTGCTGATGTAACCATCACAAATCAAGTGCATTAGAAGGATACCAATTAAAGCATTCATGTCATTCAAGTCCACTCTCGGAGTTACATGTCACTTTGTTACGTTCCCTTGGATGGTCTCCAAGAATGCATTCCAGAATGAAGTCTCTTATCACCAGAGCATTTTGTCACCACTATTGTGTCACCAGGTGGAATAGTTGGATATTATTGTTGTTCATTAGGGCGAAGCAGACCAAATGGACAGACAAGCGAGTACAACTATTAAACGAGATAATTGTAGCCATGAAGGTTGTCAAGATGTACTGCTGGGAGAAACCGTTCTCTGTTTACGCCGACAAATTCAGGGGGTCTTGCATTATTTTTGTTAAATCCTCTTACTTAAATATGTGGTTGATTCAGACTTTACTTTATAGATATCAACTTGTAAATTAGGAATGATTTGCTTACATGGGATATACTATATAGTAACTAACATAACAGATAAATGTGATGTCTGGACTTCCTCCTTAACTATTTTCTGTTGTTATTTACAGATCAGAAATGAATGTTCAGTTCTGGCGAGCATCAATGGTAACATTTAGTGTGGTTTGTGGTATGCCATTTGTAAAGATTACCATATTCCTCCTCATAGTTTTCCTCAAGTACACAGGCACAGAACTAACCAGTGGGGTAAGGACTTTTGCTATGCTTTCAATAACAAAAAACAATGTTAAGCCATTTGTGGCATTGGGGAAGCATGCACCAGCCCCCAACACCATATGGTCCTGGGTAGGACCATTAAGTGCCTTTCTGTCCTTTTTCTGTCTCTCTCTCCCTTCTTCTCTAGCTCTATTTCCTGGGTAAGACCATTAAGTGCCTTTCTGTCCTTTTTCCGTCTCTCTCCCTTCTTCTCTAGCTCTATTTCCTTGGTATGATCATAAACTGCCTCCCTTTCAGTTCTCCCGCCCTTGATGTAACTGTTATACCTGCATTTCTTTTTGCTTTTATTCCTCAAATTGATTACGTAATATTGCATAATAAATATGAATATTAGTATGCGATATGATATGATATTCCATAACCTTATGGAACATGACTATTAATGTGAAATATGTATTTTCATGAATGTAAGAGTAAGGTAAAGGTAAGGAGACACCTGCCGCCATATCACTAAAGGATTAGGTAACAATTGTATATTATCAGTCAGACCACAGGCTGTCTCCACATGTATGTCCCTTATTAATTAATCGGTATGTCTAGCCACCTGATTACCATCTGTTTCCGACATACCTCTAACTACTTATGTAAACACAGCTGCTGTCCCAGCAGGAGGTAACACCAGGTATATCACCACTGGTTAGTTGTATCAAGCCTCAGGATAGGCTAATCTTTACTAAGAATATTATTGGTTACTTAACATTACATTGCATTATGAAACACATGGTTCTTCCTTCTCATTGGTTAACTTGATGTATCACCAAGTATAAATATGCATGATATTCACAGGATAAAATCAGTTATTATTGACACCGCATCTCGACCTCGTTGCTTCTCATTTACTTCATTACATCATTCAGATCGAAGCTGTACTATTTCATATACTTAAATATTATCGATCAATTCATAACTATATTAAATGTGTTGATAACATAAAGCAACCAATCTCACTCACTTACTCATCCCAACAAACACCACACAAGCTTATATTCCCCTAATGCACCCCTAGCTACATAGAGAATTATACAAACAACAGCCATATTGGTTTTTCCCTTTTTACCCGATCCCTAAGAATTCTATTAAATGAAGAGATGATAATTTATTATTTTAACACATGGGTTATAATAAGAAATGTAATATAGTTTTGATTACTCAAGTTCACTTTGAAAAGTTTTGTTTCAGCAAAGATTGTCACTACTGGGTAACATAGGACTCCTTTCCGTGCAATTCTTTACATTTCTAAGTGTTTCATTAGGAGTATATCAGGAGATAAAGACTAGCACTGAAAGAATAAAGGTATGTATTGTTGCTCTATTATGACCTGTTATTGTTAGTATGTGATGTGTTTCAGGAAAATGAGTCTAACGTCGCAAAATTGATATTTTTCAAAGGGATTTTTTTACAAGATCACATTATTGGAATGTTCTGATTCTTGGAGAGTTTGTCACTTATAGCTATTATAATTGATGTATCAAATTTCAGGACAATCTATGTAATATATTTCTTCGTTTTAAAGGTCCTCATATGGACTACATTTAGTTACTTTACTGTTTAGTGACCCACAGAAATATTGGAAACTTTTTTTTCCAAAAACGAAAATATCAAACTTAAAATTTAGAAATACTTAATATTCTATTAGAGTTTACTATCATTGGAATCAGCTTGATCTCACCTTTCAAATAAGATGGTATCTCAAAATCTATTTTTTGCGACTTATGACTTATTTTCCTGAAACACATCACAGTTGATAACTGTTACCACAAGAATATACATAATTCTGTTACTATGCTTGTACCATTTCTGTTCCTCCATTTGGTCACTTGCTTAATGCTACCAATACAAATATATATAGAAATTTCTACTGGAAGAGGAAAAAGTACCTGGTGGCATTGATATCTCCTTTGATGGTGGATTAGATATAGACAATCTAATGGTTACATGGCCTGCACAGGTACAGGTAAGTTTTCTTTTTAAATGAGATCGATTGATTTGAGAACTGCCCCAGATCTCCTGTTATTGATTATGTGGTAATGTAATCTAGAAATATGGTTGCCGTCCTTTTTACATACTCCAATAGCCTTCTGACTTGTCATTCATTAATTCATGACAGTCATCAGTGGGAATTTCTTATGGGTTCTGCCACACTCCCACATCATAAGCACATTTAACAGAGTTCCTTGCTTCACTATTCATGGTGTACTTTGTAGCTAGGGTGAGCAAATCCCTGCTGTCTTTTTGGAAAGGATTCCCTAGCTCATTTATTGCTGCGACCAAATCATTCACTTCAACTTCCTAAGATTTTCTGGTAGCTATATCAGATTTGTGGTACTGATATCTATCTGGAATTGGTGCCTCCTCATTTTCAAAATCCTGGATCAGTCTCTTCAGGATAATCAAGATCTATCAATTGCTGGCTAAGAAATGTGATGTGTTTCAGGAAAATGAGTCATATGTCGCAAAAAATAGATTTTGAGATACCATCATATTTGAAAAAATGAGATCAAGCCGATTCCAATGATAGTAAAGTCTAATAGAATAATAAGTATTTCTAAATTTTAAGTTTGATATTTTCGTTTTTCACTTTCATGCAATGAACTTGTTGTGACATTTGATACCTCAAGAATCTCAATATCAACATTAGTAATGATGTGATGCCTGTTAGAATAAATTTAATGGGAAAATGGCTAATTATGATAGTTTTTATGTTGCCGTATGTGCTTTTCCATCCGATTGTGAAAAATCATTTATTATATCTAATATGAATATATTTGCAAAATGATTCTCTGGCTGTCTATGCAATGGTCTGAACAGATATGCCAGGCTTGTGCATAGAGAGGGGAAAACTCCTGTTTTTATGTCACATTTTTTGCATCGCAAACTTTTATGTTGCAGTGTAAAATATGAGGTGAAAGTTGTCATATTTTTGTGTTTTCATTGTTGGTCTCATTCAGACATACACCTGCCACGCCCCCTTCCGACGAGAAGGCTAAACAACTTTCTTACCGCCACAACACTCATGGATCACTTATCACTAAAAGTCCAAAGGTACAAGTGAGGTCCGGGTCTGACCCTTATCTCAAGGTTGATCACATGGGAAGGGAGAGGAGGGACTGACCACAAGGTCAGGGGAGGGGGTATGGATTGGGAGGGGCGGAAGGGGAGATAACCCCGGGACCTGGTCACCACACAAAGGGATTGGTCAGGTGTTTTGATATTTCATGTTCATTGTTATCCTGTGGTTGATTGGATCTCTTATCTAACCTGGCAATTAATTGGTCCAGTCAGGACAAGCCAATCAACTCAGGCCCTGTGTACTCGTTGTAATCTGCCCACGTATAAAATAAACACATGTGATTACAGCGGCCACTTTTAAATGGTTTTGCTGGCTTGAGACATACATCTCTGTGTGTTGCGTTGATTCATTTCTCGCTCAACTACTGACCCTAACTATTTCAGGGAATGACCCACAAATCTTCAGCAGCGTTTGCTTGATAGAGGCAGAACTATTTAATATATACAATTCTCATATATACCTAAGAAACTGCAACAATGTCAGCTTCCTGCTTCCAGAAGGTGGCATACAATTACAACTTATATATAATGGGAATATAATATAAATGAAATACTTTACAATTATTTCAGGGTCAGCAGCATATTACTCTTCAGGGTGTGACCTTTAATGCAAAGAAGGTATGTGCAGTTGATGCTATAATGTTTGAGGAACACAGTCAGCTTAGGTATCTTTCTTAAGAAATGACCTCGTCATATATCTTTTTATTTTTTTTATTCAATGGCTCGAGTTACACTTAATTTTGTATCCAACAAGCAGCTGCAGGTCACGCATTGGATGCAAAATTAAGTGTAAACAAGAGCCATTGAATCACACAAGTAGTTCTTAACCTTGAGTACAGTCCTTTCGTTATACTACAACTTGGAAATAATAGAAAATCGTCGTTCTTACGCTTGTAATAGGCTGGCAGAAGCAGTTCACAACGTACTTTTTCTCTTCTTTGCTTCTTGGTCTGATCCTATGGGAATATATTAAAGCTGCATTCACAGCTAAAGCAACCCACAATATTTGTTCTCTTTCCTTATCCTGACTACTGTAGAATGGCAGATTCATATAAAGAAAATGAAGAAAAAAAATCCTGAAAAAATAATATTTCCTGTTTTTAATTTCATGGCTTTTTCTAGAATATATTCAGGATTTTGTTTTTTTGTTGATCTACAGGGGCAATCTGGATCAAATGGGATTAATCTTGCAATTAGTTGGCTCCTTCATAATACCTATCTATCCAGTGTTTTCCTTACATTTTCAATTCCAAATTGATTCCCAATGTTTAAGAAGGTGGTAGAGAGTCCCACCGTAAAAAAGGAAGATTTTGGTCGGTCGTCTAAATAATCATTTGCGAGATAATGTCCTCAAAGCAGATGAACAGGTCCAAATACTTTAATACTCTTATCTGGGTGACCTTTGAATAGGTCTGGAATGAATATACCACTAAAAAGAAAATGTTTTGACGGGAGTCATCTGAGAATGCAACTTTAACACCAAACATCATGTTTTCAATTCATACATAGCGGTCAATAAATCAATTTTTTTACCCATTTCAAACAGGTTTTGCTAAATATAGAGAGCCTTCATTCATAATGAAGGCTCTCTATATTCTCTTTCAGGGTGAATTACTTGCAATTGTGGGGAAAGTTGGTTCTGGGAAGGTAATTATATTTAATATCTACAGATTACTCTGTACTTTATTTTTGATTGTAAATATCTTCTCAATGATGATGCTAAGCTTGACCTCCTTCTGACTGTTTGATTACAGAATAGCACCCTGGTGTGCACTCAATGGAACCACATTGCTGGCTTCAGTGCAATGTGGGGACCACTTCCAAAATATAAAAAACAAATTGTTATTTATCTTTGACTTCACAACATACTCCCTTTTATGAATCTCTTGAAAAAAAAATCAAACTATGTATAAAATAGATAGGTGATTAATATAAATAACTTTAAGGACATGAGTGTACACTTCAGCTCAATCTAATTGGAATCTCTATAAATATAGTCTTTTGCATTTTTAGAGCACTTTGTTGATTGCCTGCTTAGATGAACTGGAAGTTATAAAAGGCACATGTGCCATTGGTGGAAGTATATCATATGCACCACAGGAACCCTGGATTCTGTCAGAAACAATGAAAGACAATATCTTACTGGGCAACGAGTTTGATAAATGCAAATACAACAGAGTCCTCAGTGCATGTGCACTTATCAAGGTACAGTTTTTATTCTTGGAAGATAACTATGGCCAACTTTATTATAAATTCAGCTTAGTACTTTAAGTTATAACATATATTACAATATTTTATTTAATCTGTCAAATCTTGGTACTATATTAGAAAAAAACCAATGAAAAAACTGAAAATGACAGTTTGAAAGCACTTATGATATGCTAATACATATTCATTAATGTGAAAGATATACGCTCTTAGATTTTAAGAAGTTCATGTTTCTTTACAACTGTTAGGATATAGAGCAGATGCCTGATGGTGACCAGACATTGGTGGGAGAGAGAGGACTGACACTAAGTGGTGGGCAGAAAGCACGAATAGGCCTAGCAAGGTTGTGTTAAATTTTACTAATAACCATACTTATATGGTCTTTGGTGGTTCAGAGTTATACCGTGAGAAGGGTGAGGGGGTAGGAAAAGGTCATCATCAATTAGTTAACTAAATTTAGTGCTAACAGGGGGTCCTAGAACAGATTGCAAGTTTCAAACCTTAAGATACAAACATCTAAAATGATAAAACAATAGGGAAGAACTCGGAGACAAAAGGGGGTTAGAGGACGCTCTTAAAGGACTGGACTTCGCCATGTCTGCAGCTAGTCTATGTATTAGAAGGACTCAGAGGGGTTTGAGTTGATGGTAATGAATTTAGTAAACAATAAAGACATGATGCTTCCACTATTTATACATCTCCTTGGCAGCATATGTACAGATACAAATACATGGAGGCATGAATCATTCTACAGAGCTTACCAATTCAGAAGGCAAGGACCCAAGACTCATACCAACCAATTACTCTATCTGAGACCAAATGTATTAAATGACATCATTGAAACTTCTGATTATGTACACCTAATCTTTATTGTAATTATGATCACTAATAATAATAATACATTTATTCTTATTCTCTATTATAATATAGGGCTGTGTATCATGATGCTGACATATACCTGCTGGACAATCCTCTTGCTGCCGTGGATGCAAAAGTGGCCAACAAAATATTCTTTGAGTAAATAATGTTTGTCTAATTTGTTGTAGGTTTTCCATTCCATAATTATAAGTCATTTTGATAATCCTACATTTTAAATTTAATATATAGAAATAATCAAGGGTTATATTTTACAGGTGTATTCAGGATCTTCTAAGAGATAAAGTAAGGATTCTTGCTACTCATCAAATTCAGATTTTAGGTCACACTGACAAGATTATTCTTCTTGATAAGGTTAGTATATATATTGACGTTTTCATACGTGAGTGAGTGATGGTGGTTTAGAGTCATAACCATAACAATTATGGCAATAGCAATAGTGATCAATGATATGAGCATACATTCTACAGGTATCATAAGGTCGGCCAAATATACAAAGTAAAACATTCAGAGATAAGTTTCTGCACTGGGACTTCTTTCACCAGTAGCTATTCCAAGTGATGTTAGTCCATGACAGAAGATCAGAAAGTAGGCCTTGTTGTGTATACACAAGCCAATGTTAACACTTGTTTTGGTTTGGTCTTTTGTTTCTTCATGGTATGATTAGCTGGACTGATGTACATGGTCATCCCATCTCTTCTCAAATAGGCTTCATTCAATGCTGTGAATATGACTTCAATCCATTGTCAGTGCAGCGTTAAACCGCTATCACTCACTTACCCCAAAATAATTTTCCTGGGAATCCACAGTAGAATCAGGCCAGTGTTAAAAACAGTCAATAATTTAACTTTGCCCAGTATATGAGGCAATCAAAAGTTTAAGTTGCCCTCAAGAAAAATATTTCTTATATCTAATGATTGGACACTATACAAGTGATAGGAAACCATGTAACAGCGGGTCCTTGTTCTGGTCTCTTCCTCTTATATAAAATATTTTTCCCTCCTCGGACTTCTTTTAGATTGATGGTGCCTGATAAAGATCTGTGGTGAAAATAGTTTGCAGTGCCAGAGATTGTGTTACTTAAGCCTGCAAAAATTTTTGTCTGCATGGTAAAAAACATCCAAACAATAAATCTGCTAGTACCATTGCATGTATGCATAAATTTATTAACCAGTGAACATCTTAGTAGTCATTTATAAGCACATATTATGTCTAGCCATGCAAGGCTAATCAGTTCAATGACACATGTGTATAACTAATGAGTGTTTTAGGTTTCAATGATGAAATATGGCAATTACAATGAGATGGCACAATTGGTGAAGGACCATGTTGAAGCGGAGAGCAAGAAGGACTTAGTAGGTTTGTCACAACCATTGTATGCCAGTGAAGAGGAAACCAAGGGATTAACCAAGGTAATTTTACTTTAATGTAGGCTGAGTTTAAAAGTTTTGATATGAATGATTTTGACACTAACTGCTTGTCAGCAATGGCTTTAAATCCCCATCACTCACTCAGCATATTCAAACACTTTATTTCAGGTAGTAACAGTTGGTGCGACAAAGAAGATTGATAAAAATGTGTTAGGAAGTGTAGGCTTCAAAGTTTACTTGAAATTTCTCAGAGCAGGAGGAGCATCATACATCATACCAATTTTCCTCTTTCTGATTGTACCTGCACTGGTAAGTACATATTTTGATTACAAATACCCTGCCCCACCTTATCCCTAGTATCTTTTTTGATATTGAAGGTAAATATATTTGAGTTTGAATATTCGTTTTTATTATACACGCATTGCTCTAAAAACAACGTATCTAGAGTGATTTACGCATAGTGCCTATTTCACTAGTGATTTACGTGGGGTTGTCATGGCAACCAATCTGTTTTTTTACTAAGATTACCTGTAAAATTCAGATTTATGACTCAATTTTTTTCTATTTTCATGATTGAAAGCATGTATAATAAATATGCTAACTAACTTGTTGGTTTCAGTCGCTTAGAATATTGCACTCGTTGCTACACAGCTCGTGCAATATTCACGCTCCTTCAACCAACTTGTTAGTTAACCTGTATGAGTATTTTCTGATTACCACCAAAACTCATCTTGATTTCTAGAATCCATAGGTGGCATCCCTGTACAGTCAGGTGACTCACTTGACCAATCAGAACACAGAATATGGACACCATGCTTACAGACCTGCTTACAGTGGTGGGCCTGTACAGTACACCCTCCATGTGTTCAAAACTCACAAATAAATAAAGTATCTCATATTATATCTCTTCCCCACTTCCCTCTTCCCCACTCGTCCACAATCGAAAATCATCAAATACAGATATTTTTTGAACTGGTTAAAGTAAGATACATGAATAATTGTGGGTTTGGAAACTAATCTGAATGTAAATTCAACAGAATAATTAAATATTATTATAATTATTTATTATTCAATTCAATATTAACACGAAGATTGCAGTATAACATATTCATAGCAATGGAGGGGAGCTTTAATGATATCAAAATGAAAGTACATTATCAACACAAATTTGTGGGGAGGGTCACAAGGTTTCTGCATCTGTGGTACAAGAGGCAACACAGCTGGTTTCTATCAAGGAGGATTGCAGATAGTCTAGAGAGTATAATGGCACCAGTAGAGGCCTATCGTCACAGTTTGAGGGAAAGTCTTGGGCTATTTGCGTTCATAAATATAGATTCTTTTTGTAGGCTGACATTGCTCACCATCCCGCCCACCATTCTCCTTACTGTCCCGCCCTCCTCACGTGGCTAGTGGCATTAAAATCGTTTCGTTTTTGTCTGAAATTCATGCGGGAACCATCGCCGATATAAGCGATGCTTCGGCACATATATAGCTTTGTTTATGGCTGTTTGGCTGGCGCTGCTGGTGGCGCTACCTGATGGGAGGGTGAGAAACCATTCTCCCGAACTTTGCCCCGAGCTTTCACGATTCACGCCGAGCCTACGAGCATGGTCATGGCTTTCAAGTTCTTCATACAGATAAAGCGTGAACGCGAGAGGTCTGTCATGGAGTAATTATACCATTAAGAGCTAAAATTTCTTGGTCAAATCTCTGCGTAAGGGTCTGACTTAGGCACTCAGATAAGTTAAGGGTGTCTGTGAATGGGAAATATAGGGTTTATTTCGGATCCTGTCCAATGCTGGGTAATAGTTGTAGCGCCGATGGACGGGAGGCGATTTCTCTAGCTTTTGTGTTATGCAGTGCATAATTTTTTTAATTATGCCATTTCGCCAGCTAGTCCAGTTGTTTATTACCCTAGCCCCCTCTCCCACAGTCCAGATATAGTAAGCAACTAAAAATAGCTTCCGTCTAACCTACTGATCTCACTTGGGTCTCCTTTACTCTCCCAAGTTCCACTGCTCCTGGACGGTTCAGTATCAGTCAATGTTGACAAAAAAACCAGGTGTGTATGTCCGGTTGTGTGAGGTATTAGGTTGCCCGCGGTGGGTATCGGGTTGCAGTGGGTATCTAGGTTGCCGGCGGCAGGGCTATGGAATGTTGTGTTCTGGAATTCATGACAGCTGCAGAACTAAATAGTACAAAGTAAATGTGCCAAGAGGGCAGGCTAAATGAATATTTATTTCAAAAAATTTAATTGAATAAAAGAAAATTTAAAAAAAACCTAAATTTTAAAAGAAAAGTACTATTTCAAATTATGAATTTTTCCTACTACTTTTTTGTTTTGACTGACTTTGACTGTGCTGTGACTTTATTTTTACTACAAATTCCTTAAGATGAACTTCTATCAACACTTACACTATTGTTGTAATAAAGTAGAGGGTTCTGTCAAAGGACTCAAGGAAGAGATGTGTGACCCATTTTTTCTGTGCAGGCGATATGTAGAAAAGTTTGGAAAAATTAAAGGTTCAATGAATAAGAATTAAGATTTAAAAGATAAATCCCAATGTTTGACATTTCCCGATGTTTAACCCATTGTACCTGGATACATTTTGCAGAAATGCTAATATGATTACATCATTTATATATATGCTACACTAAAAACCAAAATTAGTTGAGAATGCAGCTTTAGTGACATTGCGCGGGAGAGCTGAGAGGGAGGCAATTTAAGATCCTACCCAGGAAAGAGATATAGAGAAGAAGGGAAAGAGAGACAGAGAAAGAGACAGAAAGGCACTTTATGGTCTTACCCAGGACCTATTGAGCTGAGGCACTTGATGCTAGTCGATTTAAGCATTTGCACTGGATTGACTCGGTGACCATTTAAACAGATGCCTACAAAGGGTGGACCTTTTTTCACCAAACTATCATGGTAATTTGTCATTTGAATCAGTTAAACCTATTAATTATTGAGATGGAAAAATGCTATTACTAACCACTTACTTTGTCAATATCTTTAAAAAATGTATGAAGTCATCAATTGATTAAATTTTTTTCTGTTGCAGGTATCCTCAATTATTCATGATTTGCTTCTCGTTCAGTGGTAAGATGACATTTCAAAATTATATTTGTGATGTGGGTCAGGAAATTGAGTCATAAGCCGCAAAAAATGGATTTTGAGATATCACTATATTTGAATAGATGAGACCAAGTCGATTCTAATGATAGTAAACAGTCTAATAATCTAATACGTATTTCCAGGTTTTAAGTTTGATATTTTTATTTTTGAAAAGAAAAGTTTGCAGTATTTCTGGGGGTCAATTACCAGTAAATTAACTAAATATACTCCATCTGAGGACCTTTAAAACATTTCGATATATTTGATACATTATCCTGAAATTTGATACATCGACTGATGTAGCTATAGGTGATAAACTCCCCGAAATTGTTCTAAAACGGATCACATTTATGGTAAGATCTCCAAAAATGGTACTAATATCCAACTAATCACACTATGAAATCTTTCCTCAGGGGCGTGGATGGGAATAGTAATGCTACAAATGCAACATCAGATTCTCCCATTCTAAAACTGTTGAATCAGGATTCCCAACCCACTGACTATTGGTATTTACGGGCGCTTGGTATATGTCTCAGCATGGCGACAATTCCTTATCTTCTGGCGTTTGTGGCCATGGTTTTCCTCTTTAAAACTGCAGGAAAAAACGTGTATAATCAGATGTTTCACCGTCTTATCAAGGCGCCGTTGTATTTCTTTGAAACGAATCCTGTAGGTATGTGAAAATTAAATTAAAATAGACTTAGTAGAAAAGATGAAATAAAAATATCTCCCATATCTTTATGAATTTTGCCTAATTATTCATGATTTGTGTAGTAAGTTGCTGCTATTGGAAAGATCAGACTGACAGATCAACTGGGTGTAGTTTTGACTATAAACAACAGTCTTCATATACTATCCTACATCAATATACACCTGGTGACTTAATCTTTTGAATATGTAAAAGACATTTTTCTAATTAATGATTACGACACCAACAGTTCACTGTTGTTATATGGTTACAAATGTGCACAAGTTCAACATCGTCACAAAGTTTGCAAAATCATTTGTATACCATTTCAATTGTCCCTGTACCATTGTTAATTCTTTCATACATTCATAAGACATTGAACTTGTTTACACAAGAGTCCCCTCACCTCGTGCTAGCAAGGATTGGAGTCAGAGGTTAATAAATCATTTGGTAATTTGGTTATTGACCCAATTTCTGTTTTATTTCTTTTTTTTACATGTACATTACTACTAGTTAAACGGGGGCATCTAGTATGATATTATTTGTGAATATCGTGAATATGACTCCACTTGAATGTGGTCATTGTATTAAGCTACCCTCACTCACTCACTATCCTTCATCCTTTGCAGGTCAGGTGTTGAATAGGTTTAGCAGGGACACAGCATTCATGGACTTCTATCTCCTGCTACCCCTGATGGCTAGTATTAATGTACGCACATTCATACCTGCACGCTTTGATCACATTGTAAATATGTGATGAGTTTCAGGAAAATGAGTCATAAGTCGCAAAAAATAGATTTTGAGATATTATTATATTTGAAAAGATGAGACCGAGTCGATTCCAATGATAGTAAACAGTCTAATAAATATTTCCAGATTTTAAGTTTGATATTTTTATTTTTGAAAAGAAAAGTTTGCAACATTTCTGGGGGTTAATAACCAGTAAAGTAACTAAATATACTCCATACAAGGACCTTTAAAAATCAGAACATTCCAATAAAGTGATATTATAAAATAAACACTTTGAAAATTATCATTTTTGCAGAAAAAAAACCCGATCACATATGGTCAATTTATATTCCACTGGAATGTGCAGACTTTCATGATGCACATATCAAGGATTTCAATGATTCTGACCTCAAAACACATATCTGATACAGTCAATGGTGACAATCAAACCATCAAATATCTAAGAATTGCTGGTCTGTTGTCTTTGTTATAGTATCTTTCCCACAAAACCAACAACTTTCTCTTTTTGTTACTTTTATTTTTATTCTTCATATAAGATAAGATAAGAAAATCTTTCATTTGCCCGATAAATTGTTAGATACAGCGTGAAAAGACAAAAAGGTCTAAATATCTATATGAAAAGTTAATTCCATTCCTGCCAGTTACCATTAATTTTGAAGGCCTTTTTACTGTACTCGACTTAGGCTTAGGGTTATATATGAAATAAAATAAGGATGATAAAATATCTGGATATCCAATTGGATAGGCTTCAGTCAAATAATTAGACACCAATTCACCAGCAAAGAAATATTATTCGGTCTAAGAGGTAAAGGGAAAAAACCAACATTATTAACTATGTCTTGTTAGTAGGCAAGTCTTACATACACAGACAAAGGTTGTTTGGTAATAACAATATTTCCTATGATAACTTTATGCCCGAAATCAAGAAAAGGCTGACTGGCCTCAAATTTGCTGCGAAATATAACTCAACAGCAAAAAAATTATTCAAACCCTGGAAAGAAATATACATCAACCTGTAAATCTATCGATTAATGGAAGGGGTAAATTAGTAGAGAAGGTAAAAGAAAATACGAAAACCCCCCAAAAAAGTATAAAAGGAAACAAAAAGTTTCAGAAAAAAGTCTGGTAGAAGGTAATACGGATACAAGCCAAAAACTTAATAAGCCATAGTCGTAAAAATCAAAAATTAGTCTATTACAGACAACCACTTATTAATTGTTTTATTGAATGTGATACACCCTTGTTAAAATTGTCTCCTTGAATAAAGATCCGATGTTGGAAAAAAAAAAAAGGATGATAAAATATGAGAATAGGATATGGCAGATGGACCTATGACTATCGAGTGTCAAATATGCTGACATTGGTTTACCAATGATATACTTTATTGGTCGGTTGAGGACATTATGTTTGAATATAATAATATTTTGAGAGTGGTTGCATTAGATTTACTTCCATAATGCATTATTTACAGCTGGACTGTAAAATAAATCACTTTACTCATCTCATCTCATTTCAATAACCCTCAATGCCGTGAATATGACTCCACTTGGATGTCGTCATGGCATTAAGCAGCCATCACTCACTCACTTTCTCTTCCGTTGCTCCAAATTTAACAAAAAACGAAATAAGATAGTTTCAGCAATATTTGAGATGCATAAAATGGAGGTACCTTTCATTTCAGTATATTATTACTCCCATAATGGAATTGGTCTATATTTGTATAGTCAATCCTTGGTGTCTCATCCCTCTATTCATGTTCATCTTTATGGTTGTGTTTGCCTCAAAACGACTCCTCTATGGCTTCAGAGAAACTAAACGTCTTGAAGCCAGTTGTGAGTATCCATGCATTGGCTTTAGAAATAATATGCTAATTGTTTATGGCACATGAACTGTTGCATCTATCTTTATCAGACCATGGATATTTGTGAGAACCATTTTTGCTTTATTAAACGCAAGGTTTTTTAAAAATAAATTCCATAAATGGGTATACGAGAAAGCACTATACTTAAACCTTCTATTAAAACTCAATTCTTCTCAAAACCTTGCAGCACAAAAGAAATATGTTAAATAAGTTAAATATGATGGCACTCTACGTTAATGGAAAACCAGTGGAATTTCTTAAATGAATGATGTAATATTAATTTCAGTGAGAAGTCCAATATATTCACACCTATCCACCACACTTGAAGGACTTATGGTGATCAGGGCCATGAAGAAAGAGAAGGACTTTCTCAAACAAGCCTACCATCATATGGATCGTCATTCCGCAGCTTGGTTCAAATTCATTCATGCTGAAAGGGGTTATGTCCTGGCTATTGATCTACTTGCAGCACTTCTTATTTCTATCATCCTTGTGGTCCTCTACATTACAAGCTTAGGTGGGTGAAATATAGATGTCAAACTCTGTGATTTCCAGTCATACGGCCCTGAGACATAGGCATTGGCTGAGGATGCTATGGTTAAACCTTCAAAGTCCAACATAAAGTGTACCCTACATATATGTAACCTCACTTCATTAAGATCATTTCATAATGTAAGAACGTTGCTGGCTATGATATATGGAATGGCGGTCCGTAGAGAGTTCTGTAACCAATAGCTATTGTAACATTTAGTGCGGGCCTGATTACTCAATATACATGATGATACTCATTGAGCTTACAATTATTTTTGCACCTGATTATAATCATAGAATTTATACTAATTTTGTTTACAACACCTGGATCCACAAGTTATGTATAATATCTATGTAACATGATCTGTACACATCATCACCCAAACAAAGAAATACAACTCAGTCACAGACCTACTTCCATCCCTAGTAGTCCGGCAGTATTTGACACAAAAAAGCTATTTTCATTGGGAATTATTAGGGCAATGATTTATTTAATGACTGGATTGCATTTGTAGGCTAACACAACATACATTTAGACATCTACAATGTATAACTAGCCAACTAGCCCCATCAGAAGCAGAGATATGCCTGGATTTGCTGGGTTGGTATGGGTCAAATTTAATTATTTAACACTATAATGTAATTTTCATTGGAAACCGTTGTGCCAATGATTTATTTAATGACTGTATTGCATTTGTAGGCTAAGAAAACATACATTTAGACACCTAGTATGTATCCCTAGCCCCATTAGAAGCAGAGATATGCCTCTTTACCGATTTGCTGGATCGGTTGCAGCCAAATTAAATTATTATACTACATAATGCAATTTTCATTGGAAATTGTTGGGTCAATGATTTATTTAATGACTGTATCACATTTGTAGGCTAATGAAACATGCATTTAGACACCTAGAACATATTCCTAGCCCCATTAGAAGCAGAGATATGCCAGTTTACAGATTTGATATGTTCGGTGGCAGCCATCTTGAATATCTCGAATTGCTCAAGGTCAGGAACATCACATCACACAGGAATGTGATATAGGGACCCCATAGGTGACAAATCAAGAGAAAAAAAAACTTTATCTGGGATTTCCGGGTTAGGCCAAAATTTCCCTTTCCACTGCTGGACTATAGTTATAGTTAAGTTGGTGAGGTTAAAGATTTATGATGTCTTAGGTCTTGTCGCCTGTACTTGGCATTAGTCTGTCAAAACTGTCTTGCCTTGTTAATGTTCTAATGAACTTATAATTATTCCAGATGAGAGCACTGTAGTAATGACTGGTCTGGCCATGGTATACCTCCCAAACAATATTGCTAAGATATCTTTTGCTTTTTTGTTCTTTGGCAGTGTTGAAGTTACAGTAAGTTGTCCCATCATATATATGTACAAAGTGAATATATCAAATAAATATAGACTTAATTATACAAGAAGTTATTTAAGTGTAGGTGGACAGAGACACCTTTATATTAGAATGTAAGATTGGGCAAATGCAAGGGAACTAGCGCAAATTTGATTTGACTTGACTTGATGTTTGTGTTTATGTCCCCTTTAAAGAATTTGATTTGATTTGCTTCGATTTGACTTCATGTCTGTGTTTTATGCCACTCTTTTCTTGAGGTTTCTCCCTTTAAATTGTTGGCTATGTAAAAGGAAATATGCATTTAGGCCCATCACACTTCTGATACTCATGGTTTTACTGAGTCAGTTGTATTGCCAGAAGATGAGTTGATCCTCTCTCTGATTGGTAATGTTAATGTGAACAGCTTCAAGTTAGCCAGAAAACAAATATATATTTAGATGAAGCACTTGATAGTTGTAACACCATTATACCCAGACTGAGGATAAAATGGATATGTTATGTTCAGACTTAGCGGTGTTTATTCAATTAGAATTGACCTAACTTGACTTGATGTTACGTTAGGTCATGAAATCTCATATTTTGTTGTTAGAATTTTTTTTCAACTTAATGACGACATCTGAAAACATCCATGATGGATAGTGCGTTCATTTTCTTTTGATGTAAATTAAATATGATATTGCTTTAAATGAATTAAATCAATTCATATTCCTAACGAAATGAGAGAAGATAAATAAAAAAGATATTGCTTGTTGCCCATGCATCCACTATTAATGTCACTTTTAGATGACATCAGTTGAACGAATACTGCAGTATGGTACACTTGAGCAGGAGGCAGCGGACCATATTGATAACCAACCACCACAAGGCTGGCCACATCTGGGTAACATCAGCTTCACAGATGTCAGCCTCAAGTATCATCAGCAACAGCACACTGCTCTAGGTCCAGTCAACCTCAACATCAGGGCTGGGGAAAAGGTAAGTGAATTAACGCAATGCAGGTTACAGTGTATGGTGTGCAGATTTAACAGCAGAGGCATCATCCAAAATTAATCAATACAAATAATGTAATACTAGATAATACAGAGTAAATTTGGATAGTCTATATCTAATAGTATGTAATACATTGAGTTATTCTTGGGAGATACCTCATCTTGCATATTATGGTTATTCTCACTATAACCCGCCATCATTATATTATGTCATTGCTGAATGACATGAGTTTGTGGACTAAATGACTGTGACCATGAACAGATAAGAGGGATATGGCGGATACAAAACCATATTTATATCCTATACAAACACAAGGTCCACAAAATATACACTTTACATTCCAAATTACAGATCGGAGTAGTTGGAAGGACTGGTGCTGGGAAGTCATCACTAATAACTTGTCTGCTGAGATTGGTAGAACCAGAGGGTTCATTGGTGATTGATGGTGTCAACATAAAGAGTATTGGACTGTCAGACCTGAGAGGGGCAATCGCTGTTATACCTCAGGTGACCTTTTTTCATGAGTACTGAAGCATATCTATACCTCAATTTAATAGAATGAAATAAAATTAAGATTTATTTAACAATAAGGGTACGCCGTTATGAAAGACCTAACATACATGTTAAAGCCCAGATTAATCAAAATGTTGAGGAAGTTTAATCAAGAGTATTGATACATATTTTAAAGGCAACAACATTCGGTAAAATATCAACAGCAATCTAATAGATTGTTCAGTATCAACCCATGCAAGATTATTTAATCAAATAATGTGGTGATCCAAAGACCCCAAATTTGCATAGAATTTATCCTTATAAAAAATAAAGGAAGACAAATTATGATAAGGATAACTAATACAAGTTAAGGACAGGAAGTCCATAGCCTCAGCTAACCTTGCAACCACTTTTAGAGTCCTTGCCAGGAAGAAGCACTGCTATTGCTTGTAAAGAGCTTTTTATTATTAGTATTGAAACTTTGATATACATAAGGTCTATATGAAAATAGGACTCTTGCTCTGTCAGAGACAGTTCTTCTGATGGGACGTACTACATATAATAGTAAATAGTTTCAACACATACAAACAATATAACAAGATAATAGAATAAAATACCATTAAGTAGTTTCCACCAACACTTTTAGCTACTTCCACTGTAATGTCCCAATCCATTATCACCTGGCTGAGGTCATCCACATGCAAATATGTACGTCATGTCCAACCTTCTGTGTTTGATGACTTCAAACATCTTTTGAAAGCAAGTTAATTTGATAGCAGTCACACAAAAAAAAGAACATGGATTTTTGTTTAACAAACTCCTCAGCTACACCATATATAAACTTCCTCCCAGCTTGACATACAACCTAACAAGTGGTCAGCATGCTTACACTAAATCTCAGTTAACTGTACTAAAATCATGGATATTCTAAAATTTAAATCAATCTGGTAACTCATTTTCAGGATCCTGTACTGTTCAGCCATTCCCTAAGGTACAACTTGGATCCCTTAGATGAGTTCAATGATGACAGATTGTGGGATGCTGTCAGCAAAGTAGGATTTTATTTCATGCATTTATCCAACAAACTGTAACACAAAAATATAATGCACAAACATTTTCTTTTACTTTACATTTTTGTTGAGATTACATTTACATTGAATTGAGTTGAAAACAATAAGTGGCCTTGTCCTTCAGATTTGCGATGTTTGCTCATGTGCTGAAACCTTATTTTAAATTTGTTCTGTAAGTAGTTGATGTTCTATTTGTATCCATTCTTTGTGATCAGGTACAGTTATCTCAGAAAGTGAAGGAACTTCCTGGCCAACTGATGGCAGAGATGGGAGAGAGTGGCAGCAACTTTAGTGTTGGAGAGAAGCAACTTCTATGCCTAGCACGGGCAATAATGAGAAGAACCAGGATTGTTCTAATTGATGAGGCAACAGCTAATGTTGACAACAGGTGGGTTTAGCTTGCTACAAATATAATTGAAACGTGTTTGTTGCAACAAATATCCATACAGAAACAACAGTTTCCAGATAATATGGCAACACATCTGACGCTCCTCCATTTGCGTTTTCATTGTAAACATGAAATGAACTGATGTTAGCGGGCAACACAAGAATTTGTGGCCGCCGTTTGTCCTCTAGTGGAGTCCTCCTATTATGGAATTAAAAAGTCAAAATACAAAAGAGTGCTAGAGTCCTTAATTGATCGAAGATTTTCGCCTACATGTCTCTGCAATAATTACTTTCATGAAAACATACAGATGCAGGAAATCACTTCTCAAAAGCTTACAATATCCAAAATGCAACTTTTGCTTCCCAGGACCGATGAGATGATACAGAACACCCTGCAGGAAGCCTTGATTAATGCTACAGTTGTAACAATTGCTCACCGCCTCAACACCCTGGTGGCTGTGGACAGGATAATGGTAAAATATTTCAATCAAATTAATATCAATACAAGTTAGTTGCATCCATTGTAAATTGAAACATGTTTGACAAACTATTCATTTTGTATCATTACCACAGGTTTTAGATCAAGGGAAGGTGATAGAGATAGGGAACCCTTACAGACTGCTACAGCAAAGGTCTGGTGCCTTCTATGATATGGTAAAAGTCCTTGGTGAAGCGTATGTTACACAACTAAGGGATGCTACCTACAAACACATGCAAGGAAAAGGAAAGCACAACTTGTTTGAAAAAGAGTGCCAAGATCTAAATAATATTCTCCACTGCACAAGTTTATAAATTAATAATTTTCAACTCATAGAAACAAGTATATCATTGATCTCTTTCACAAATAAATAAGATCACATTCCTTGTGAATTGGGCATCTTGCTTTTAGAGTTAATAAACTGTTCTTTTTAAAACATTCTGTGTCCTGTTCAATGAAGCATGATATAATGTGTAGATTTCCTGCTGGAGGACGATGAACATTACACAGGATTAATTTTTTCTAGCTTGGGTTTGCCTTGCAAAATTTGTAGTTCTAAGTCATTGTTACAGACATTGAATTCTGAGAGGCACCATGAGCCTACTACAAAAGCTCTCAATATAACAACATAGGCCACCTCCTTTTTTCACTGTATCATCAACAAGTAGGCCTACTGATTGATATAACAACATAGGCCACCTCCTTTTTTCACTGAATCATCAACAAGTAGGCCTACTGATTGATCATCTCAATACCATTTATACTTATTCCTTAGAAAAGAAGTTGTTGCTCAGAATCTAAATCATTCAACCGTGACTCTTGTAACATTGTAGAATTTTCATGTTACCACCAGGTAATGTATCATAATTTACATCAGTTACCTTATTACATAGAGATCTGATATTTAATGACACAAGGGTTTACCCTTTCAAACTTTGAATGTATTCTCAGTCAACCGACTTTATTTTTCTCCCTATCCAACAAATATATCTTTTGTTGGCTAACGTTAAAGGTGTATGTAGGAACATACCAGAGAAGACTTGGAAAGAAAATACAAGGAACGAACAATGAAATAGAAAAACGGCCTTAGTAAAAACAAACATTCAATTCTCAGTTCCCTCACAAGTATTGTCAATGACCATGCTACATGCTTCTATACCGACCAGCAAAACGTCCCAAACCCTATGCTAATATATCATGAATAGTTTGTCAATAGTGAATAGTGACATGGCCCTCCCAAATATCTATGGCATTATAAAAGGTCAAACATAACACTGAAAATGTCAGAAGTTAGAGGATTTATCCAAATTAACCCAACATATTTTCTAATTTGGGGTCTTTAATTGTAATCAAATACCTATCCTTTTGTCAGCCTTTTCTGCAGTACTGGATAAATATGCATTTTTAACATAAATGGTGACTGTAAAATGTCTTTGGCTATACATTCTTTCTGGCTAAGAGACCTAATAATAGGAAATTCCCAAGGTCACCTTTATGTGGTTTCAGCATTATGGGGGACTCCACTAGAGAGAAAAACATCACAGACAAATTTTGTTGTTGCCCACTAATTTGTTGCAAGAAATATCCATACAGAAACAACAGAGTGTGGCAACACATCTGACACTCCTCCATTTGCAGCTTCATTGCAAACATTAAATGAAAAGTTAGTGGGCAGCAAGCAAATTAATTGCCGCCTGTGTTCCTCTAAAAATGTCAACAATTTCCCAAAGGCTTTGGGAACCCCACTTTCAAAGCTCTTATTGCAAAATCTTCGCCGCTATTGAGATAAAAGAGCTGTTTCAGGCTAGAAAATGTATTATATTTATGGAATTTAAATATAATACACAGGCTAATTTACAAAATATACTACTTCTGCTGATGAAAAATGGTTTCTACACATGCCCAGATGTTCTTCATTACGAAAAAAACAAATATTCATGTAATCATGCATTTGAACTGATCTAGAATTGGAAAATATTGTTTTGGAATATTTGTGTCGCCGTTACGACATGTATTAGCTTTAAAGGAATGAAATGTCCCTAAACTAATCATTTATATTATATAGCATCATGTTTTGGATGAGGGAAGATGCATATGTAATTATATTTCAATAAATACAAAAGTTATTAGCCCATGACGATTATGAATCCTTTTATTCCCTCAAATAAGATTCATTCTATTGTAATGGGAATGTTTTATGTCGCGTTACGACATGTAGAATAACTCCCATATTTAAAATAAAATATATTTTCATACAATTTCCTCTTTTCTAATAACCGTTTAGGCCTGCCTGAATTTGGTAAAAAGAATAGTTGTGAGAAAATACAGATGCTGTTGATTTGCAGTGAGTATCTGTTAGGATGTCGCCATTACGAATATAGCGTCGCCGTTACGTCATAGTTATTAGAAATAAAGAGATCATTCTATAGTAGCACAGTTATTGATTGAATTAAAACTGTTATTTTGACAAAGGTATTCAAACGTCTAGTTACAACCAGGCGTTATTTTGGCGGCCAACATCGATTCCCTACCTCTGACTTTGTCATTCAATTTTGCTGTCATAATTACTGGGTAGTTCACCTCATTTTTACACAATATTATTGATAAATCTGCGTTAATATGGCCGAAATATGACAAAAATAGGCAAAAATGGAGGTATTTGAAGCATAGGTGGAGAAATGGAAATATTTGCCACAGCCTTCCCAAATTTTTTCTAAAAAATTTTCTAAAAAATTGGCCTCCTGAAATCAAATGCTGCCCGTTTGGGAGAATTAATCATATATATACTGTAGCCTTGCATTTGGACCCCCCATTGGCTCCTGTAACTCAATGGTGAATGAGTCAGAAATGTCCTAAGGCTGCGATTCCACTGGCTCGCTCTTTTGGTACGCTCTTGGACCGCTCTTTTTTATTGTCTTGAGCGCATAACAAGAGCGCAGGACGTTGCGCTAATATCTGACGTGTTTGATTTGAGCGCAACTACACATCGCTCTTTCTACCTGTTAAATTAGCGGACCAAAAGCGTACCTTAAGAGCGCACAAACGCATTTACCATTGATTTCATATAGGAAACAAGCGCAGCAGTAGAATCTCAGTAGAATCGCTCTGCGCTTGTATTGCGCTAAAATATTAGCGGATGAAGAGCGACTGACAAGCACCCCATAAACAAGCGCAGCAAGAGCGAGCAATGAGCGCAGATACAAGCGAGCCAGTGGGATCCCAGCTTAAAACGTGGCAATACCCATGTGTACACATGAAAGAGTGCTCCCTGCTTTAGTTTTAACATCTATAGCAATTATTTGTTTGGCTTCTTTTAAATATATTTTATTTCGAAAACAATTCCATTCATTTATGGTATGTTTCATGTCATTGAACAATCATATAATATCACCAATCATTGCAATCTCGAACCCGGGGAAGTAGCTTATACCATTGATATGATCTCAGTTAGTTTATCACAGTATATTGGTACAGAGAATGCTGGTGACCTGTATGTATTTATCAAAATTAAATTCTTAGAGTTAGGATATTTAATAACAATTAGCTGGAGTTCAATGTTAACCTCAGTGCTGGATAGTTTGTTGTCTACCTCATAGATCATTGTTAATATCAAATGTTATTGGACACGATTTCAGCATCAAATTTTCCATGTTTCACATATCACTGCTGTAAGATTTGAGAGAATGTGTGTGTGTTGAAGAGTACATGATGAAAGAGAATCTCTTTAAATAACCCTGAGGAATCAGTAAAGTTGCTGCATTTTGAGCTCATTTATTTGTTTGTTCATCATTAATTACAAAATACAGAGTTCATAATGAGTAAAGAATCATCCTCTTTGTCTATCAAACCATGTTGAAAAGTGAAATCTTTATTGCCAATAAAAACCAAGGAAACCTAATCATCTTAAAGATATTAATTTCCAAATAACTACAATATTTGTGTTGCAAATCTTATCTGCTCTGCAACCCAATCGTCCCGGTACGTCAGTCAACCATTATCAGAAGCTGTTTACTTACTGATCCCCTCAATAATTTGGTGCATAATTTTCCCTAAGTACATTAAATAGATATATCTCCCATTCTGTCCTTTGAATTACAAGTCCTTTGTCGCACAGAAAATATACATGGCTGCATCATGCAAAGCGGGAATCCTGAAAACAGAAATCAGATATTATCTTTTCATATAATTAATTTCTCTACATGTGGCTAGAGTACATTTTTGTAGTGATTCAATTTTACTCCCTCATTACGAGATGTATTATCGTATGGACCAATCCTGGGGAAACTTTGTTGTGGATTTTTGCATTGATACAAGTACTGGTTAAGAAATAAGCAAATAAAGGGAATTAAATTATGCCAATTTTCTGCACCCCTGGATCTGAGATTTTTTTTAAAAAAATACTCTCTGAGTGTTTCATTCCACCAGTCACCTGTGTTGCTGTATGATAACTAAATTATGCACCTCCCCCCAACAATGAAAGTAACATGGAACAGTTTCTGCAGGACTTTCCCTTCATGGCCTTGCAAACGGTGAGATTTAAAAGTAAATACCAGCGTTGTCAGCACTGCAGCAGGCGGAATTCAAGGAACTAATGCATGAAACAATAGAAGTCAATATATATTGTTCAAACTTCGTCTTGAGAAAGAACATGGTTGGGGGAATGCAAAAATAACTGGATGTAATCATTTTACAACAAATAAAAAGTTTTTGGGGGGATTTTTGGGTTCCCACAACCATGTTCTTTCTAAATCCAAAATTTAAAGAAAATTCCATGATTCATTCATTTTTTTATTAAACACTGGTATTTACCTTTAATGGCCTTATATAAACCGAGGGGTGTAACTTTTCAATATATGCCTAAGGTTTACACTTGTTCGGTCTTCAGAGAATTCTTTTATACTCTCCAGAAACCATTATTATTAAATTGCCTGGTTCTATATATTAGTTAATTTAAATGCCTAAAGATGGCTTAGGATATAAAAGTAATCTATGTGGAACAATTTTCATGGGTCCTTGGATATCCTTGCAAATGCGGCGTGATTACTTAAATCTGCTTTCAAATTATCATTGTAAGACTAAGATCTTGTCTGAAATAAATAGGAGAATATATTTAATCATTAGTTAGATTCAACAACATTGCCTTACAAATAGTAGTGCATGATTCTCTCCCTCCACACAGACCAAGTCTTGGCATCCGTCAGTTTGGGGAAGGGACTGTTGAGAAGGACGATGTTGTCACGGAACTGGATGTTGCATGGTAAATGGCTACCGGCAGTGTAGTGGTTGGCTACCCAGCGCACCCCAGCCTCCACGCCGTTATTCTGCACATCAGTCAAACACCCACATACCTCCTTAGTCGGGGGGTCATACAGCACAGTCGCTGCAACATGAACACAAATATCTTATTAAATCTCAGAGTAGTTTTAGAGTTGAGACCCTTGACACCAAATTTTTAATTTAGTTGGTTTTATCATGTTGGCAGTTTTATCAAAGGATCAGAATCTTTTTCATTAGTTATTAATGGGTTGTGCAACAGAGTCACTGCAACATAGAAGAACAGGCAAATTATTTGCAACAAATATATTAGTTGACAACTGCAAAGAAGTTTATGTTGTGGAATGCAGTCAGACTCAGAATTACTCTTCATTTGACACCAATACTGTCTTCATCACATTTTTTTTTCGGGATGGTGTGGCCAAAAAATATTAAAAAAACAAATAAAAATGATTCAAATGCAGATAAAAAAAGTTCCCCAAAGCAGATTTTTGCGGATTTTGGATATGTTATTCTACTCGGAATTCCACTTCAGTTGACACCAAAACTGTCTTTATACAAATTTTTGCCGGGTCAAAATGTTCAGGGACTGGACTACTTGTAATATGGATTATTGTAAAGTACCTATTTTTTTTTGTGAAAAACTTTTTCTAAATGTAACACAATTAATTCAATGATTAATGTCACAATGTTAATAGACTTCATAATCAGGACATGATGCAAAGCTCCCCTAGGGAGAGAGTGTCATTCATTGGAAACAATACTTGAATAAAAATATGTCAAGACAAATCCTACCTGTATATTCGCGGCGTACATTCTCCCACAAGTCCATCATGTAGAAGACGTGAGCGACTCGCTCTACGGGCAACCACTGTGACCCAAGGCCATCATCAGCCATACCAATATGTGACAGAATCTTGTCAAATGTGCGCATGGCCACAGTAGCCATACCTGTAGGCAGCTGGTTGTCAGGCGCGTGGGGAACCACCTGCAGTCAACATTATAGATTATTTAAACAATAATATATAAATATATGTATGTAAACAGAAGATGTATCCATTCAAATGAGTGGATGAATACACCTACTAATTTTTATGATTGAGTACAAAGTGAGGGAAATATCTAGGTGTGTGTGGGGCGGGGTCAGGGGGTCAGGGGTACTAATGCCCAGTCTACTAATGTTTCTTTATGCTAAATAAAGACCATTTAACTGAAGCTTGATTTATTGAAACAAAGAGTACTTAAATTACACTCAGAGTGGTGATCAACTCATTAACAATTATATTTTTTTATTCGTCTTACAATTGACGGATCACCACAGCACTACATAGGTCACACCCCCTAACAACGGTGTCCAAGGATCAAAAGGCCCGACATCGGAAGCGCTAAACATGCTCATTTTGTGTGACATTCACCGATGGGCGCTGACACAATAATATCCGTATAATATGCGTAAATAACTCATGTTGACTTCAAAAACTATGCCAAACTATAGTTTATGAACACATTAAAGTCTGACGATATTCCTTTACCTCCTCTCCTTTCCTCCCTCCTCCTCTCTCCTCCCCTCCCTCCTCACCTCTCCTCCCCTGTTGTCATCGGAAATGTGGTCAAATGCATTGACAAGTAGGCCTAGGCCTACCACACAACTCATTCTTCATCTCCCCTCCCCTTCTCCCCTGCCTCCTCCTGTAAATATATGCTAAAATCTAAAATTTAAATCAAATAAATCTGAAAAATATATTTATCCATCACAACTTTAGAAAACCTTGTGTAGGCTGTAGGCTAGGGCCTACTGATCAGTCAGGTTGTGACTTATGTACAGTATCAGACATCCCCGACTTCTCCTGAGCGAGTTTACAAGGCTATACAACTGAAAATTGTGGGTTAAGTTATCTGTTGAATCTATCAACCCATTTGCCTACCTTTATTTGTGATAAACATAATATCCATGATCTTTCATGACTAAATTGACGTGGAGGTGGCCGTCACAACGAGAGATATGGCCTTGACATTGGTATGGACTGACGTCGTCATTACCCACGATGAGCGTGGCAGAGTCGCTTAACTACTTCCTTATTTTCCCACCTTGAAAGTGGGTACACATATTCCTCCACCTTGACGTAATGGTGTATTAGGCTTAATTTCAGCTTAAATGATCTTAAACATGGGTTAGATAAGCCATCGGTAAAAAGTGACTAGGAAACTGGTTTCCCAGGTCTGACTCGTTAAGCTGGGTTTTGGCTAGCCGAACCACCCTATACCATGCTACTGTCACTTAAATGGGTTGTATGTACCGCTATTACTTCTCTTCTCTAAAACTTGGGTCTCTAAATTGACATTACACATTCATGATTTTACTCACAAATATGTCGCCTGATCTTATTGTATGGAACAAAATGGAACCTGTTTCTCCACCATGGTGAACCTGCGTCTAGTCTTATTTGCATCAAAATAGTTTCCATCAAAGGTATTAGTACACATGCTCTGGAGAAATATGTACATCTTCATGTAAAATCTTATCTTCTTCTCATAAGTCCTACGTAAATAAATGAATGTGCTCGCCAAATATGAAATTCATGCCATTAGAATCATACCGTATTAAAAATGTATTGAGGACATGTGCAAACCTATAAACATGTGGGATGGTACACGGTTATTCTCATGATGAGATATGTTTCAGGGAAATGAGTCACAAATCTCAAAATTCAAGGAATTCAAGAAAATTCACTTGAATTGGTTGTATGTACAGCTAGGTTTTGGCTTAAGCTTAGGCCAAGAGACTAAGTTTTGGGACATTAGCAGTATCCATTTTCGTTTTATTCTCAAAACCGTGAAAGAAAAATGCAGCACTTCCCAATAGAGTTGCATACTAAATGGGTACAACTGTGGGTACCCACAGCTAGCTTTGTTTCCCAAACATGTCTATTTCAGAGAGCTATAAAATCTGAAAAAAGAAATGTAAAATGTAAAATGTAAAATATAAAAATGAAAATGTAATGCAATGTGACATGGCCCGACAATGGCGTCATGTCGGGCCAAATGTAGGTGCTCCCTCAGTGACGCCACATGGAGACAATGTGGCGTCATTCGCTGAAATTTGATTGGATGATGCATCATAGGGGGCGTGGCCCGTAATCAGTCAATTACTACAGATTGTATATTATACATCTTATATTATACATGTACTACATTGCTATGGTCTTTACATTAGATCACCCTACCATGTTACTTGTGTGGCACCATTTTATATTGCTTGCTTTTAATTATGAGTCTCCCTATATCTGTGACACTGATGACTGACTACTGCACACCACTGGTGTCACAGGGTCTTCCATGAGGTGAACAAACCGGTGATACTAACTAACAGAACTGTGTCTGGTTTTACTTAGCTGTGTCAAGATTGAACCTGAGTTGGGGTGAGGCCTGATTTACTGCAATTGGTGTGGGGATGGATTCCCTATATTTATTTAATTAATTACTTTCAATTAAGGCTGATCACATTACAATAATAATATAACAAATTCACTGAGGATTTCCTCTGTTTATGAAGATGAACAGGAGTTCTGGGCTGGGTGTTTGGGTGTTTGGGTGTTTGGGGGGGGGGGGCATCTTTTTTTGTACAGACTCTGAAGGGAGGGGTTCAGCTTCAAGGGATTTCGCTGGGAATAAAACTTTATGAAAACAAAACTTACCTTTTCAGCAGCAGAGACATTCAGGTTGACAGTGGGAATGAAGTTCTTGGGGCCGGCCCTGGGGTTAAACATCCTCAGCCCCTGTACAGTCATGGAGTGGATACTGTGAGCCACATTCTCATGGTAGTTATTGGACAGCCCCGATGTACGGAACTCCTGGGCACAATCCCTCTGATGGGGTAAAGACTCAGCCTGGATCAGCCCCACCATGGCAGCCACCACCACCAGATACTTCATGTTGAGTAAAGCAGGTATATTTATAACACACCAGCAATAGTTGATACTGGTAGAGGAGTGTAGTTTGTCAATAGTGAACGGTTCTCAGCCTGGATTCTTGTAACACTGATAGTGAACTGGAGGGATCAGTGAGGTTTTATACATGCTATGCCAAGGGCATTTCGAACCAGGGGTATATGAGGGGGGGGGGGGCAGAGGGTACATGTCCCCCCAAAATTGTCTATGGCATAAGAAAAGAAGGTCAGAAGTTAGAGGATTTATCCAAATTAACCCAACATATTTTCTAATTTTGGGTCTTTAATTGTACTCAAATGTCTATCATTTTCAAAACCTTTTCTGCAGTACTCCATAAATATGCATTTTTATCATAAATGGTGACTGTAAAATGTCTTAGGCTATACATTCTACTGGCTGAGACACCAAATAATAGGAAATTCGCAAGGTCACCTTCATGTGGTTTCAGCATTATGGGGGACTCCACTAGAGAGAAAAATGACACCGACAAATTATGTTGTTGCCCACTAATTTGTTACAACAAATATCCATACTATACAGAAACAACAGTTCCCAGAGAATGTGGCAACACATCTGACACTCCTCCATTTGCATGAAAAGTTAGTGGGCAGCAAGAAAATTTGTCACCGCCAATTTTGCTTTAAAACTGTCAAAAATATTACATTTGGATCAAAGCATTATTAATATGAATATTTTGTCTCTGACTATATCATATATATATATACTGCCAAAAAATGTCATATTATCTGGGGCCCCCTTTGGTTCCTCTAATTCAATGGTGAATGAGTCAGAAATATCCCAAAACATGGCAATACCCACGTGTACACATTAAAGGGTCCTCCATTCTATAGTTTTAATGTCTAAAGCAATTATTTGTTAATAATCCGACATCTGTTTCCAGCCAATCAATTGACTATTAATTAAGAGCTCAACATATTAATCATACCATACTACGTTGATGTTGACCTTGCGCATCAAAATATAAGATAATTATTTATTAGAATATGTTCTATGCGTTGAAAAGTATTTTTCTATGTTTATTGATGGTACACATTAAAATTAGACAAATTTCTCCCTCAAGTCTTCTCTCTTGGTATTCTTCCTGTCATGTTTTCTCTCTATCTTCTCACTCATGTTTTCTCTCTCATGTCTTATCTCTTATGACTTTTCTCTTATGTCTTTTCTCTCTGGGTCTTCTCTCTAACCTGTCTCCACTCTTATGTCTCTGTCTCATGTCTTCTCTCTCATCTTTTTTCTCATGTCTTCTCTCTATCTCTATCTCTCTGTCTTCTTTCTCTCTATCTTCCCTCTCTCTCTCTGTCTTCACTCTTTCTGTCGTCTCTCTCTCTGTCCTCCCTCTAACATGTCTTCACTATCATATCTTCTCGTGTCTTCTCTCTTCCATGTCTTCTTTCACACAGTCTTCTCTCTTCCTATCTTCTCCTTCTATGTATCTACATCAATTCTGTGGTTTATGGCTCATTCCCCAGTGATAAATTACATATAACAAATTTCAGAATGTCTTCAATGTTTACCTTATATTAGATGCCCATCTTAACAGGTTTAAAATGGCTACAAATGAACACCAAAATTCAATGAATGATATAGGTGACAAACCATTAAATAGCCGATTGGCTAGGACAGTACATAAACTCTCAAAGTTGTAAACTATTCTATTACTGAGCAATTTTGAGGAAAGAACTAATAAAAATTGGGATTGCGATAGCCACGCATACATGCAATACTCACATGTACTCTAAAGGGACATTCATATTTCATTTTCACGTGATACAGTATCAAATACATATACCTCATAAAATGTTATGCCTATAACCTTGAGATTTTAAAGCCTTCAAGGGGGAATGAATAATCCAATAATTTGGCGTGGCTGTAAAGTGGCATTTAATAGAGAAGACTATTTGACTGTTATTTGGACAGTGTAGGCGGACATCTTACCAGGGTGCTATGCATAAATAACAAGATCTGGGGCCGGTAAACATCCATTTCAATGGAGGTAAATGCACACAGACAGTATATATTTTAATCTAAGCTAACTCTTTATAGTCCCTGACTCCTAGAAACGCAGACCTATAAAGCATATGGATGTATAACAACAATTAGTGGAAGCAGAAAGACATCTTCAATCAATTTCAACAGGTTTAGGTATTTATATATATATTATACATACATACTTTTGAGAATTGAGGTCAAGTGTCCAGTGGATCAGTATCCTGTGAAATTCCTTAGGTCACCTTTATGTGGTTTCAGCATTATGTGGAACTCCACTAGAGAGAAAAAGGCAACAACACATTTTGTCGTTGCCCACTAATTTGTTGCAATAAATATTCATGCAGAAACAACAGTTCCCAGAGAATGTTGCAACACATCTGACACTCATCCATATGCCTTTCATTGCAAACATAAAATGAACTTTTGTTAGTTAAGTGGCCAATGAGAAAATTTGTTGCAGCCATTTTTCCTCTAGTGGAGTCAGCCCATAATGAAGCAAATTACTGCCTTAGAAAATAAAAATGTCAAAAATATTACATTTGGATCAAAGCATTATTAACATTAATATGTTGTTTCCGACTATATCATATATAAATGTAATATTTTCTGGAGCCTTGCATTTGGACCCCCCATTGGCTCCTGTAATTCAATGGTGAATGAGTCAGAAATATCCCTAAACGTGGCAATACCCACATGTACACATAACAGAGTCCGCTATAATTTTAACGTCTAAAGGAATTATTTGGTAATAATCCAGTTTTCCATCCAATCAATTGACTATCAATTTGTTGTACAAGCTCAACATATACATATTAGTTTTACCATACTATATTGTTAATGAACTTGTGCATCTAAATCTCAATTATTTATCAGGTTATCGTTAATATTACACATTGCTCAATAGATACAAGGAGCTTAAAAGATGAATGGTAACAGAATAATTAAATAAATTGCATCCCGACATAGGCACCTGGAGATTTTGGCCAAATTGACTTCTTTTCAAAAGAATTTGCCTGCCATTAAAACTTAAAGGGGGAGTCACACAAATTTGATTGTTTTCTTTCATGAATATTACTGGCTTTATATGCATATCGTAGCTACCACTATTGGGGGGTAATTATATATATCTTTACAGCCTTTATTGCCCCGACGTAGGCACCCTGTGATTTTAGCCATTATTTTGGCTTGGTAAATGGTCGGATCCCTTTTATAAAGTAAAACGTTTGACATTCATTCATCATTTTGAGTGCATACGTCCTCATTTTATTTATTTCAGTTTTTGTAAACGTCAATTTTCAGCTATATTTAATCATTTTATGTACAAAATGCACATTCTCAGATTAATAAACTATATATACGGCAGGAAAGCTCGAAGCAAGATCTAAATGATGGAAATGAAAAATAAACAAACAAAAAAATTGTATGCTCAGTGAAACTTGGAATCGAAAAACACTGATTGCCCCCATTTCGTGAGAATTGACCATAATTATCAGTAGTAACTAAGCCAACAAACCCATACTTAATGGGTTTTATGTTGACCCAAAGCATCTAGAATAATCAAACTATTAGCTTCAATAAATATTAAATGAATTTAATGCAATTACAGTGATACCAACATGATACCGAATCAAATAAATATACCTCATGAACTGTTATGCCTTCAACCTTCAGATTTTAAAGCCTTTAAGGAAACATGTATCCCCCTAACATCACACATTGTAGTGCAATTTGATATCATGGTTGTAAAGTTAGACACAAAGTTATGTAGTAGTTCTGCAATCCTCCACAGTGCAGCTTATCCAGAAGGGATTAGTGCACTTCATTAACTCTAGAGGTGTTGCAGTCTGTAAGGCTTGCGTTACATGTCATTTATCTCTAAACCTCTATTATCTACCCTTTATGTTATGTTCTGTTACAAACCGGACTCGTGATGTATTCCGTTTGTACCTCTTACATTTACTTCAGTTTCACTGCTGTTTTATACCTTATGTTTTACCCCACTATTATGTGCTGATTCTTTGGATCCCTTGAGAGTCTCACACCAGTTGTGTGTGAAGATCCGTATGCCCTACCCTGTGGTAGTGGATCCGGATCAGGGTCAAGCCTTGACCATGGAATTGGACTAATAAACCAGAAGGGGAGCAAACACTCTTTGTTGTCTCTTAGTTTATTCGTGTTAAGTTGTGCGAATCACTACAATTGGTGCCGTGACCAGCCCTTAACACACTGTCCGGTTGTGATTTGAATCGCCTGATTTTGCTAAAATCCGCGATTGTGCCTTGTTTTTGCTTTTTAGGAGACCGAGATGGCCGCAAAGTTTCTGGAGGACCGCCCGGACGCCCGGACGGACAAGCCAGCTTCTCCGAGATACACCAGACCTACAGGAGTCCAGCCTTTGGTGGATTTGGCTGTAGATCGCCTTATAGACAGAGGTGCTGGCGTGTCGGATTCGGAGGATTATCGGACCGGAAGGGAAGATAATCAGGGTGCCTGGACGGACTACCAGAAGCGACGGGCTGAGACGGATTCTGATGATCAGAGTTTGTTAAGTACGATTCGTTTGCAATTGTTGCGAACTAAACGTGATTTGCAGGCAGAGAAGACCAAATGCCATGATTTCGTGTCTGAAGTAACACAACTAGTTTTTCAGAACCAGGATCTGCAAGAAACCCTGGATGTGGTAACTGCTCGTTCCTCGCAGTACACTGATAGACTCGAGGTGGAAAACGAGAAGTTAAGGTGTGAAGTTTCGAGGATGGATGATTATTCTCGTTTGCAGAACACTGGTATTGAAGAGTCGGTTGAGACTCAAACTGATTTTGAGCTTCATCCACTCCTCAATTTGGCAGAAACTCTATCAAAGCAGTATCAGCAGCTTGATTTGAGTAAGACTGCACCAGGGTGTTCCACCTTTGCAGACGGACGCGCTGGCCAGAGGCGTAGGGATCCATCATTGGATTTCTTTGCTTCTCCGGTGGGTCCGGGCGGGGATTCGGCCAAAAAGGTGACGTTCCAAGAACATCGTAGTTCTGGTATGTCCACCTCCTCCCCTGCTAATGATAGTGTTGGTAGTCAGACCACAAGAGATACTTCGTGGACTGTTCCTGAGGCGGGACGGATTGTTCCTAAAAGGAGGAGTTGTCCAACCCAGACCCCCAGGAAACCAATGGTTACTGAAAGAAGGATGGCTTCTTTGAGTTCGGTTGGAAGCCAAACTACTGAGGTCTCTAGTGTGAACACTGGTGACAAGAAATCGGCTGGGACAGAGGATTTCGATAGAGGACGGATTCAGGGGGATGTGTATGTCCCTAAGAAGACACCTAAGAAGTCACCTGAAAAGATAAAGGCGCCAAAGAAGAAAATTGCGTCAGGTGGTGTGGGTGATCCGTCAGATCCCTCCAGCGATTCGGCAAGCTCTGAATCCTCTGACGTCGCAATGAAGGAAAGAAGGAAAAAGAAAAAAGCAAGAAAGGCAAGACGTGTCGAGATCACACGTAGGGATCATTCTCTTGTGCAGGGAATGAGTTTTGACGGGTCCGAGGACTCGGATGATATGTTTGATTACTCTCCAAGAGTGGGTAGGCTACATCAAGCAGGAAGGTTGCCAATCATCAAACCATGGGAGCAGAAGGATCTGTGGTGAGTTTATCTTGCCGAGATGAAGGTAGTAGCGGGCGCCTACAATTGGTCTGCAGATGAATTTTTGATTCAGTTGCAGTGTGGGTGCAAGAGACAGCTAGCCGACATGGGGGACTTACCCGACGATTTGACGCTGAAGAAGTTTGTTGCCCATATGGACACAAACTTTGGGGAACGCTCTCGCAGCAAAAAGCAGGCCGAATTTTGGAACTGCAGGCAGCAAGTGCAAGAAACTCCCCGTCATTTTGCGAATGAGGTAGCGAAGAGGGGCCGTTATGCTCATGGAGTTAAAACGGACGGCACTTTGAGAGACACGGCCCTCCGAATTTTCCTCAAAGGGTTAAGCGATCCGGAAATGGCTACATGGGTCCGTTTTAAAGAACCTCTCGATTTGCAGGAAGCCTTGCATTGGGCTGAAGTATACGAGGGTTGTATGATGGATTCAAGTTCACGGGTGGTGATTCAAGAAATTGAAGCCACACCGGTTCCTGCTCTGCTTCCTCCTCCGGTACCGATAGTGGAGCATGCCACGGGGAAGAAGCCTTCTAGATCCCGACGGAAATCCAGCTCAGCAGTAGCTCAGCTAACAGAGGCTTTGGAAGATGCTGGTGTGTCTTCCCCTGACTCTTGTGAAGACGTCTCTACCGTGATTGTACAGGCTCTGCAGGCCTGGAAAGACCGGAGAGCTAAGTCGGACTACAGCAAGGAAGGAGCTGGAGATGATAGGAAGAGATACTCCGGGAAATTTGGTTCTCGTAGAGTATGGAGGACTGGAAATGACAAGTGTTGGCTCTGTGGACTTGAAGGTCATTTGGCAGCTGGCTGTCCTAAGAGCAAGGTCTTCCAGGGGCTTCTGAGGTCCGCTGAGGTTCCCGCCTCTAAGCCGGATTCGGAAAACCCCAGCCGACCCTTGTAAGAAGCGAGATGGGGGTCGATGATAGGACACCGCTTCATAGTGCTACAGCTCAGACGGATTCTGCTAGTAGTATAGGAACTGGGGGTGTTGCCCAGGCGGGCGTTGGTAAGAAGTTAGCCTTCCCAAGTGAACAGACGCTTCTGAAGACGGATAATACTAGTCTCCTGCCGGAAAAGGACACCCTTCCAGGTGGAAAGGTTCCCCTGGATAGCCCGGATCTTGTCTCAGATGTGAGATGGGGCCAATCCGGGTACCAAGCTGTTGAAGGACAGATCGTGGTTGTGGGGCAGAACCCCAACAAGACTGCCCGGATACAGAAAGTTTCTGTACAAAAGTCGAAAACGCTGAGGATCACGGATAATTTGATTATCCGTGAGAGATGGTACGCCCCAGTGGGGTTAGGTGGGGGAAAAGGAGACTTTTTGGTAGATCCGGGAGCTACAACTAGCCTGGTTACTAAGAAGTTCTTTGATTCTCTTTCCCAGTCACCACCTCTGGTTCCGGTCCAGATGGTGTGTGCAATGGGGAATGGCTTGCCTATAACCACTCATGGGAGCGCGTTGTGTCCTATGGTGATAGGAGGACGGACATACATGATTACATGTCTGGTGGTTTCTGGCCTGAAGGGACCAGAAGACAGACTTTTCGGGGCGGATTTTTATTACGTCCACAAATGTAATCTTGACTGGTCTGGATTGCTATTCCTAGAGAATCAGACAGTTTCTGTTATGTGCAAGCAATGGAAGCACATGAAGAAAAGTCTGAGACAGTCCACTATTCAGGCTGTGGAGGTGTCAGAGTTCGTGGATGGAGGTGAAGTCAGGTTGAAGGAACCTGTAGTCCTCAAACCTCGGTCCGTGACTCTCGCCAAAATAGATCTGGGTAGAGGTTCTGACACATCAGAAGGTCTGATGTTCGAGCCTGATCAGGGATTGTTGAAAGAGTTTGCCTTGGGAAGCCTGAACACATATGTGTCGGGCAACGTTAATTCGGCCGTGATAGCTTTCTCCAATCCGTCCGACTCCTCGGTGAGATTGAATGAAGATATGGTGGTTGGGAGAGTTAGTATTGTGACTTTATTGTCTGATGCTTCTCTGCCCGATGGGGAAGATGATGAAAGAGTGAGAACTGCTATCATCAATTCTGTTCAGGTGATGGATTCACCAGTGGCGGATGATGAGCTTCTCGCTCCGGAAATAGTTGTTCCAGCTTGTGCCGAAAATCTGTTGGATAAGTTGTTGAGGGAAACTCACCTATCCAAGAAGGAAGAAAAGGAGTTAGTTCGAAAACTGCTCTATGATTTCCAAGATTGTTTCTCCTTGCCTGGTACCAAAGTGGGGTGTACTCATTTGGTTAAGCACGTGGTTGACACTGGGGATGCAATCCCTGTCAAACAAGCCTATCGCAGGTTACCAGTGGCTAGGCGGGAAGGAGCAGAAGCGGAAATTTGGAAAATGTACAAGGAAGGACGGATTGAGCATAGCAGTAGTCTGTGGGGTGCTCCCATTGTTATGGTGGCTAAAAAAGACGGAACCCAGAGGTTCTGTGTGGACTACAGACAGCTAAATTCGGTCACTAAGAAGGACAGTTTTCCCCTACCCCGTATTGATAAGTGTGTTGAAGCCCTGGGTGGGAACCAGTGGTTTTGCACGTTGGATTTGGAGTCCAGATATTGGCAGGTTGCAATGGATGAGGGCAGCAAGCACAAAACTGCTTTCTTATCCAGTGTGGGTCTGTTCCAGTTTAAGGTGATGGCCTTTGGACTGTGTAACGCCCCTGCCACTTTCCAACGCATGATGGACCGTATGTTGGACGGACTGCGTTGGAAGTCCTGTTTGGTTTACCTGGATGACGTGGTCGTTTTTGGAAAAACCGTCCAGGAATGCGCGGACAACCTTAAGTTGGTGCTTGAACGTATTCGAGAGTATGGGCTGAAGCTCAAACCCAAGAAATGCGAGTTCTTCCGCAAGGAAGTGAAGTATCTGGGCAGAATCGTTTCTGGTGACGGGATCCGGGCGGATCCAGCTAAGATCAAGAAAGTCCAGGAATGGCCTGTCCCTAAGACTGCTAAAGAGGTTAGACAATTTCTTGGCTTTGCTTCCTACTATAGGGAGTTCCAGCCGGATTTTGGAGGTATTGTGGCCCCTCTGCAGCAGATTGTTTCAGATGCTGGAAGATTGAAGCGCTATAGTAAACCTATAGTGTGGACTGCGAAATGTGAGGAAGCATTTAAGGCGGCGAAGGCTTTATTGACTTCAGCCCCTGTCCTTGGTTATCCTAGAAGAGAGGGATATTTTGTGTTAGATACGGATGCAAGTGGCTATGGAATGGCCGGAGTCTTGTCACAAATGCAGGATGGAAAAGAAGTGGTGTTAGGTTATGCTAGCCACAGTCTCACTCGTCCACAAAGGAATTATTGTGCGACGAAGAGAGAATTGTTAGCAGTACTGACATACCTGAATAAGTTCCGGCATTACTTGCTTGGCAACCGTAACTATTACGTGAGGACGGATCATGCTTCCCTCCGTTGGCTCCTGAACTTCAAGGATCTGGCCGATATGCTGGCTAGGTGGTTGACCACGTTGCAGGAGTACGGCCTGGATCAAAGCATGATACTTCATCGGGCTGGGAAGAAGCACACGAATGCGGACGGGTTGTCCCGGATTCCCACAAGGAAATGTGGACGTCTTGACTGCACGGATTGCGGTGTCCATGATGCTGTGATCGCTGAAGCAGTTGTCTTGTGTCCTTTGGAGGACGAAATCCGGGTGGCGCAACAGGAGGATCCGCTCCTGAAGAGGGTTATGGCTATACTGGATGGTAGTAGTCCGGTTCCCAGCAAAGAAAATTTGTCTGGTGAGCCACAGGACTTCTGTGTATATGTCCGTGACTGAGACAAATTAGAAATGGTCCGTGGTGTTTTATGCTTCCGTTGGTTGCGTAAGAACACTGGACAGACGTACGTCAGGAAGATAATTCCTGCCTCAATGAGAAGTGACATCTTCCGCTCCTTGCATGGTTCCGGGTTGGAAGGCCATTATGGAGAATTCAAGACCAGCTGGAAGGCAAAGATGAAATATTTTTGGCCTGGAATGCGGTATGATTTGAAACGATGGTTGAGGGCTTGCCCTGCCTGCAGTATGCGGAAAAAGAGAGGAGGATGTGGCATAACACCGCTTAAGAAGGAGATCCATGGTGAAAGATGGAGTAGGTTGGCCTTGGACATTATTGGTCCATTTAAAACTACCCCTAGAGGCAACAACTATGTGATGGTGGTGATGGATCATTTCTCAAAGTGGGCTGAAGCATATCCTATGCCGGATCACACGGCTGAGAGGTGTGCTGATGTTCTATTCAGGGAATGGATCCTGAGATTCGGTTGTCCGGTTTCGCTGCAGACGGACGGAGCTCCCGAATTCAGATCACAACTGTTGAGGAGTTTGTTGGAGATGTTAGGGGTAGAGAAACTGACCACTCTACCATACAGGCCTCGGTCGAATGGGCAGGCGGAGAGATTTAACCGAGTTTTGGTTGAGCAGCTCTCTTGCCTGACTGACTATTCAGAGACGGATTGGGACTTGCTTGTTCCATGTATAGCTCACGCTTACAGGGGGACTGTGCATGCGAGTACGTTGTGTACGCCTAATTCGGTAGTCTTTGGCTCAGAGCTTGTGACTCCTGTGGATTTAGTCCATGGAGTAGAACCAGGAGGACTGGATTTTCCTTGTCACTTGGCGTACGTGGAATATGTAAGACAGTGGATGAGAGAGGGACATCAGTTTGTCAGAGATAACCTTGGCGTTGCCGCAGTGCACCAAAAGAAGGATTTTGACAGGCGGGCGTGCCCTAGACGCTTTGAAGTGGGGTCTGTGGTATACAGGTACTGTCCCCCTAAGGCTGGGAAGAAATTCGGTCCCAAATGGGACGGGCCATTCAAAGTGCACAGATTCATAGGGGGTACTACCTATGAATTGGAAACCACTGAGGGGTTGGTCAGGTATCACGTTGATTACCTGAAGTCTGCTTTCGACGAGACAGGGCCTATCCAGGCAGTCAACTTGGAAAAAGCCCCGGAATTCCGTAAATTAGAGAAGGCTGGGCGAGATATCCTGAGGTGGGAGAATGGAAAAGTCTTAGCTGGTGCTGAGTGTCCGAAAATGAAAGAAAAAGACAAGATTACTGGGGACACTTCCACTATTCCGGCCCCCTTCTCTCCCTGGCTTTTGCTTCCCAGCCTGGGAGTCGAACCCATGAGTTCCTTGGAAGCTGTGCCTATGACTCAGTTGGTAGAGTAGTAACTATAGAGCCGACGCTCTACCAACTGAGCCACAGACCCAGCTCTTCCTTGACTGTACTTTTATGACCACTAGATGTGTGAGTTAATAGGACTGGTTTGGAGGTGGGAAAATATAGGGGAGATCTGATGATGGGGAATCCCCTCAACTGAAGGAATCTTGACTGCATGGGGTGGTAGGGTCATAAAAGTAACAATTTGGAGGGAGTTTTCCATGAGATGGCTAAGAGGAAAGAGAGTAAGCCTTGGATACCCATACTGTCTCCTCTTATTTGTTTCCAACCTCTTGTCATAGGTGGAGGGTAAACTCCCACACCCCCCTTTTTCCCTCTAATTGTTTCATGTGGGGGGACACCCCCCACACCACCCTTTTTCCCTCTTATTGTTTCATGTGGGGGGACACCCCCCACACCCCCCTTTTTCCCTCTTATTGTTTCATGTGGGGGGACACCCCCACACCCCCCTTTTTCCCTCTAATTGTTTCATGTGGGGGGGACACCCCCCACACCCCCCTTTTTCCCTCTAATTGTTTCATGTGGGGGGACACCCCCCACACCCCCTTTTTCCCTCTTATTGTTTCATGTGGGGGGAAACCCCCCACACCCCCCTTTTTTCCCTCTTATTGTTTAATGTGGGGGGAAACCCCCCACCCCCCTTCTTGTTACCCCTCTTCTTAGCAATATGACCATATATATATATATATATATAACACTTTTATTCCGTAATAATAAGGATTCAGAAATGGACAGTGTCTTTCTTAATTATTATACTCCAATTAATGAAATATCAAGTATTAAGCTACAATCATAGTCATCTCTCTAAGATTAACCCTATTAATAACACCAGAATGAAGCTACCTTTTGTCTTTGCACTAACCCTAGTACAATCCCATAAAGCTAGGTTCAGGGAGGGTCAAATGTGGTCATGTGACAAGGTCATACTGACCTAAGTGGTATTTAGGTCATAGAGTGGTATTTAGGACATACAGTGGCAGAGCATAACTTAAGCTAAGTCGGCGGATATGTGGATAGGAGAGCTTTTTAAAATCTCAATTATAAGAGCCTTTTCAGAAGTCCAAAAATTCCTAAATTCAAGTCACTGATAGATTAGAGTTTCCTTCATAGCCCTGCGGGGCTAGAATGACCAGGGAATAGATGAAAGTAGCCCTGCGGGGCTAGAATCAGAGGGGGCCGGAAAGGTGGAAACTACCCAGATTACTGTTGGGGTTAAGCCTAGAGGCAGACCCAAGAAGAATTCTGATGTAGACGTCCCTCCCGTCCGCCTGGACCAAGCAGTCGATGCTGATCCTGCTGTGGCCCGGACTGGTCAGAAGGGGAAGTCTAAGTCAAAGAAAAAGGCTAAGAAGAAGGAAAAGAAACCCAGTATTCCTCCAGTAGTTGTCCCTTCTAGGAGACGTGTTGGTAGGCCGTCAAAGGCAAAGACGGACTTGGTAGTTAATAAGCAACCAGTCCCTGTTGCTGTGACAGATCCTGCTAAGCCTTCGAAAAGAGGGAGGGGGAGGCCTAGGAAAATTTTGAGTGTGGCTCCAAATGTTCCTATTTCTCCTCAGAAGAAAACGGACAGTGCTCCACCAGTGGCTGCAAGGGTTAAGCGCACGCGCAAAGCCCCATCTAGATTGCAGTATGGGACTTAAATTAAAGTACAGGTAGGGCTTTCCAGATGGGCCTACGTTAAAATTACACAACGAGAAGTCGGTGGTTGACTGATCGGATGGAGTCCGGCCACCCTTTTACGGCATTTGAGGAATTTGTCATATGAATTAAATGACCGGGAAAGAACCAAACTGTCCGTTTGGCTTGATTGAAACTGAACTGAGAATGGCTTAGCTTGGGAGGAATCCCGTGTTCGAGCTGAACTGGACCTCCCCGGGAAGCTTGAATCAACTCAGAGATTGGGTTGAAATTGCTATTAAGTCGGTGCAGTGGATACTGGGCTTTATGGACAAGGTATCCACTTTTGTCTCAAGTGGAAGACCAGAATAGGCTGCAGAAATTACATCACTGTACGACCTATTAGAAGAGTGTGACTGGTTGGACTGGTTTGAAGGCCTAGAGCGGGAAATGGCGCTGGTGAATGCGGTGGCGGTTTTGAGAACTACAGTTACCACGCTGGCGTGAGTGCTGTGGTGTTGCACCCTTTCTCAGTACACTTCCTGCTCCGGCCAAAACAACATACCAACGATAGATTCAGCCTCAGAAAGAAGTGAGTTGAAATGGGTTAAGACTTTCTTGACATGTACTGAGATACCACTAGTTCACTAGTGGGAAGTTGTCTTGTACTAGACACGCTGAGTTTTCAGTTTTGAATTGTTTTGTTTGTGAGTTTGAGCGGGTGTTAGCACGCCGGTATAGAATGAAAGTCATGCTTGTCGGCCATGACACCGGTGCTCGTACCGTATGAATGGAGTGTAGGTTTTTGGTAATACGTGGCTCTTTACACCATAACTAAATATAGTTTAGTTGAATACAACCTCTACTACGCTCGAAAGGAGTACACCTGTGCTAGCTGTGTTCCCTTGGACTTAATTTACTCGTAAATTGTGATGTTTTTGACCGTGAAACTACTCCTCTTTGCCTCATGTAATGAGAATGGGTTGAGATAGTTTCAGGTATTGTATTTATTGTATGTACTATGTGTGTGTAGGGCGGATTTTACTATTGTTTCTACATTGTAATTTCCCTGGGTTTCAGTAACCAGAAAAGATGGCGGACCGAACCAAGGAAGGGCTTCCTAACCAGAAGGATCCCTTGGGGTTGGACAAGAAGTCGAAGGGTGACGAGGACATTTCTCCCGAGCAGGAGCGCGAGCTCTTACGTGAGGGTGTTACGGACCTCCTCTACCTCTACCCGGCCAAACAGGCCATCATCGATGCGCTGGACTCCGATCCGGAGGGACTCAAGCCTCTGGGTACAGAGATCCAACCCCTACGCAGTGACGAAGAAGACATGGACGTGACCCCAGCGAAGCCGGACGATCCGGACCGGAATGGACCCAGGCCTTCGGGCAGCCAGAGCTCCGGCTCTGTTAGGCATGAGTGGACGTCGCCGAGACGGTCCGGACGGAAATCCGCTTCCCCCCGGAAGCTGCTTAGGTCGGGTAAGACCGGTTTGCCAGACAGGAGCCGTTCTGTCTCTCCATACCCTAATCACCGCAGCACTAGAGGTAGGAGCCCTAGCGTCCGCCAAACTGCCAGTGGACGTATGAGAATCGAGACTCAGCCTGAGTCTGTGGTCCGTCGACCTTCAAGGTCGAAAGGTGCTCCCTTTAAGACCAGTGTTACCCGAAAAGAGACAATTCCTGAAAAGAGAACTGATGAGGGAAGGTCAGCCAAGAAGGACCAACCCAAGAAAGACCAGTCCAAGAAAGACAAAGATGAGGACCAGCCATCCACTAGCAAGACATCTGGTTCCAGCTCCAGGAGGTCGGCTAGGCTGAGTCCAGCAAAGCGTGCCACGAGCACAGGGTCTTCGGCAGAGCCTAAGACCACCCAGAAAAAGAAATCCGTGATCAAGAAGCGTCACATCCATCGAGCTGAGAGGCGGGCTGCTCAGGTTGGCAGAAGGGGATCTGTGGAGGACTTCAGACTGGAGCTAGATTCGTCTAGTGAAGTGGTTCCCATGAACCCGGATGCGGACCAACCCGGATCAGTGGTATTTACTTGCCCTGAGTCTGATTCCGAGGAAAAGGAGTTCAATGACTCTCAGATGTCCCGATATGAGAGCCATATCTGGCCTGAGCATGTTCGTGCAGACGCCATGGATTCTGGTACCTACCAGAAGATCGCCAGCTCACACTGTCTCTGGGAACCCGGATTCAGGTGCCCGTTCCTGGTCTGCAGGTACTTGGTGCTGAATCCAGAGGGTGTTAGAGTGTACCGGACTAGGGAACGCCTATTCCGCCATTTGTGTGAGGAACACTCCCCGTTCATCGAGGTCTGGATCTGTCCGTTCCCGCGCTGTCAACAATTCCTGGACAGGCGTGTGGAACTGGTCCAGCACCTAATGAATGGGGAAGTTCTTCAGCATCACCTCACCCGGAAAGAGGCCCTTGAAAAATTAGTGACCGTAATGCCTTCAGTTCGACCTCATGGCTCGTTCCAGCGCATGACGTATATGACTGAGCAACATCTTCGAGTCATGAGGAAGAGCACTCGAGGGAAGAGAGGGCTAGGTGGATCCAAAGTCGGATCTGCGGAGAGCATCAGAAAGCCTGGTAGGCAGGACGGAGCCCATTACACGAAGCCTTCTTCGGCTGCTGGAAGTGCCAAATCTGCTTGTGAGTCCCCTGTTGCTTTTGAATCCGGATCGAGGAACCCTCCAGATCATAGGAAGCGTGGACGTTCAGTGGCTTCCGAGGAAAGGCTCCAACGGTGTGCTCCTCCAGCAAAGCGAGTGTCGCGAAGAACTCAGAAGTGGATGGAGGGCTTGCTGGAAGGTCTCCCTTCATCTGGAGCTGCTTCTGAGCTGGTCACTCGGGTGGAGACTGTGGTGAGTGATGCCCTCACCCAAGTTTGTGTTGCGGCCGATGAAGCTCGGGTTCAGCTTCATGGTATCCTGCAGGAGATGGTTGGACCTTTGCAGTCCGTGGACAGCGTCCGCCAATCCGTGGCTGAGCTTGGTGACCTCAGGGACGCCAATCGTGGTTTGGAGAAGTTGGTGGAGGAAATGAAGCAGTCCGCTGCTGAGAAGGACGCCACCATTCAGACACTGAGAGAGGCCAACTGTCGCCTCAGAGCCAGCCTGGATGATGACACTAGGTCGGCTACCCCAACAGAAGTGGTTGTCTCTAATCCGGCCCAGACGTCTGCCCTTCTGGACCCTGCCCAGCAGCCTCCAGCAGCAGCTACCGTGCCCGTCGCTGGTCCGGCCATTCTCCCTCAGCTACACCAAATGAGTCGGTGGATTCAACAACTTTCTGCCCAGGCGGGATTGGTTGTTCCTCAACCTCCAGTGGTTCCTCCTCAACCATCTGCGGATCCGTTGATCCCCCATTGGCTGTATGCTCTACCTCAGACGAACCAAACAGCCCCAGCTCCTGAGACGGAAGTTCCTCCACAAGGAACTGCTGGTCAAGCGGATCCGGACGCCCATATGACGGACGGAACTGAGTCCACCCGCCTGTAAAGGTTTTTGTTGCTGAGCCGTTTTGCTTTTGCTGCCATAGTTATAACCAGTTGTGTTCCATTTGAAAGAAATTTTTTCTCCTGAATCGTTTTTTCTCGAGATAAAACTTTTTAACGTATCTAAGGATTCGTTTATATTTTTGTATTTTGATATTACACTGTTCAGATATTGTTCTTACGTGCGCAGGTCTCTGAAGCTCCTTTTTGTCGATTGGGATTTATATTTTTATTTCTTAAAGAAATGTTATTATCCTACAGTCGTGAGGACACCTTATGCTCCTGCTTGTACCATTTTTGAAATTTATACTGCCGTGACTTGTGTTTTTGGATGTTTTACTTAGAGATGTAGCGACCTGTACTTGTTAACTTTGTAGCTAGGACACAATATGCTCCTTTGTGTACTTTTACTAAAGCTTTATTTAACGATTTACAGGTACAGGTTTACAGGTCCGCAATGATAATTCTCTTGTTCTTATATATATCCATTTTGCTCTTACTTGCCGATTTTTCAATGGGGTTTTTAAAAATCGGAAAAAAGGTGGGGGGTATTGTAGTAGTTCTGCAATCCTCCACAGTGCAGCTTATCCAGAAGGGATTAGTGCACTTCATTAACTCTAGAGGTGTTGCAGTCTGTAAGGCTTGCATTACATGTCATTTATCTCTAAACCTCTATTATCTACCCTTTATGTTATGTTCTGTTACAAACCGGACTCGTGATGTATTCCGTTTGTACCTCTTACATTTACTTCAGTTTCACTGCTGTTTTATACCTTATGTTTTACCCCACTATTATGTGCTGATCCTTTGGATCCCTTGAGAGTCTCACACCAGTTGTGTGTGAAGATCTGTATGCCCTACCCTGTGGTAGTGGATCCGGATCAGGGTCAAGCCTTGACCATGGAATTGGACTAATAAACCAGAAGGGGAGCAAACACTCTTTGTTGTCTCTTAGTTTATTCGTGTTAAGTTGTGCGAATCACTACAGTTACATATATTGGATAAAAAAAACGTCAAATAATTCCCAAGATAGTTTTATTGGAGAATTTGATGTGTTACAGGAGTTACAAGTCGCAAAATATGGATTTTGAGATACCATTATATTTGAAAAGAGATCTAGCAAATTCCGATGGTGGTAAACATGAAGGATATCTAAGAAATTTTTCTATATTTTATATTTGATATTCATTTTGTTGTTTAGAAAAATAAAGTAATAATTCCGGGTGGGCAGTTACCAGTAGGAAAATATTTAAATGCACTTAATATAAAGACCTTCAAATGCAAGGATATATTTAATACACTGTCTTGATATGTAGTATACAGATCCAACTGATAGAGCACCACACCTTCCAAAAATCAGAACATTCCTCCAAAGGAATGTTGTCCAGATTTCTTATGTTTTCTTAAAATTGTTCTTGCAGATTCAAAATATCTGAGCACAAGGCCATTATCAAGAATGCTGACATGTCACAGGACAAGCTGCAAGTTGCCGTAGACTGTGCCATCCTGGCCTTCGAGACGTTCAACATCGAGAAGAACACCGCCGCATACATCAAGAAGGAATTTGACAAAAAGTACAACCCAACATGCCATTGTAACGTTGGCTACAGCAGCACTTCATCTATTCCTACCTTGGACAAGTTGCCATCCTTCTCTTCAAATCTGGTTGAGCATACATAAGCTTCTAGGATATTAAGTGACTGAACAAATGACTTTCAGACTCTAACAAAGAATATCTCAAGTTGAGCTAAATCATACAGAGTTATATTATAAGTAAAGGGATCAGAATGGTTGCAATTCATTATTACTATCAAATGTTACTTGACGTGATATCAGCATCATATTTTTTGTGTTTCACATATCATTGCTGTCAGATTTGGGAACATGTGTGTGTGTTGATTGTTGAAAGAGAATCTCTCTAAATTAATATGTTGGGATAAACGTCAAAACCGGAAATAATACCAGAGTCAGATTTCTGTTGCTGATGTTTTTATTCAGGATGATTTTACACTTTCACCAACGTTTCGCTTACATTAAATGTTCATCAGGGCGTCTCTTTAAATAATTCTGAGGAATCAGTAAAGTTACTGCATTTTCAGTTCATTTACTTCTTTGTTCATCATTCATTACAAAATACAGAGTTCATAACGAGTAAAGAATCATCATCTCTGTCTCTCAAACCATGTTGGAAAGTGCAATCTTTATCGCCAATACAAATCAAGGAAACCTAACCATCTTAAAGATATTAACTTCCAAATTACTACAATATTTGTGCTGCCAATCTTACCTGCTCTCCTACCCAATCACTGTGGAATGTCAGTCCCCCAAATAAATGTTATCAGAAGCTGCTTACTGATCCCCTCAATAATTTGTTGCCTAATTTTCCCTAATTACATTAAATAGAGATATCTCCTATTCTGTCCTTTGAATTACAAGTCCTTTGTTGCGCAGAACATATACATGGCCACATCATGCAAAGCTGGGATCCTGAAAACAAATCTCAGAAAAATTATTTTTTCAAATAACAAATTTCTCTACATGTATAGTATATTTTTGTAATGATTCAATTTTACTCCCTCGTTAAGAGATCCAATGGACGCAACCTGGGGAAAACCTTGTTGGTAATTTCTGCACCGATACAAGTACTTGTTACGAAATAAGCAAATAGAGAGACAAGTAAATTATGCCAATTTTCTGCACCCCTGGATCTGAGATAGTTTTCATCAAAAATACTCCCCAAGCGTTTCATTCCACCAGTCACCTGTGTTGCTGTATGGTAACTAAATTATGCACCGTCCCCCAACAATGAAAGTAATCTGGAACACTTTCCGAAGGACTTTCCCTTCATGGCCTTGCACACGGTGAGATTTAATGGCCTTGTATAAACTGAGGGCGTAACTTTTCAATATACGGTAAAGGTTTACACTTGTTCTGTCTTAACTGTCTTTACTCTCCAGAAACTATAATTATTACTTCGCCTGGTTCTATATATTTGTTAATTTAAATGCCTAAATATGTGGTTCTATATATTTGTTAATTTAAATGCATAAAGATGGCTTAGGATATAAAAGTAATCTATATGGAACAATTTCCACAGGACCTTGGATGTCCTTGCAAAAGCTGTGTGATTACTTAAATCTGCTTTCAAATTTTCATTGTAAGACTAAGGTTTAAATTGGTTGTCTGAAATAAATCAAAGAATATATATTAGTTAGATTTAACAAAATTGCCTTACATGTAGTAGTGCATGAGCCTCTCCCTCCACACAGACCAACTCTTGGCGTCCGTCAGCTTGGGCATGGGTCTCTTGAGCAGGGTGATGTTGTCACGGTACTGGAAATTGCATGGTGGGAAACGGCGACTGGCTGCGTATTGGTCGGCCATCCAGTGCAGCCCAGCCTCCACCCCGTTATTCTGCACATCAGTCAAGCACCCACACACCTCCTTAGTTGGGGGGTCGTACAGCACAGTCGCTGCAACATGAACACAAATATTTCATTAATTCTGAGAGTAGGTATATAATTCCTCAATAGACCCAAGACACCAGTTCAAGTTTTTGATTTAGTTGGTTTTATCATGTTGGCAGTTTTATCAAAGTATCAGAATCTTTTTTATTAGTTATTAGTTATTAGTTATTAGTTATTATTAGTTGTTTTTATCAGTTATTAGTTATTATTAGTTGTACAGCACAGTTGCTGCAATATAAAAGAACGACTAATCATTTGCAACAAATATATTCTCGACCAATATTTTATTCATTCTGAGAGTAGGTAGAAGACACCAGTTCAGCTATTTAATTGTCTTAATTGGCCATTGCCATGTTCAGACATGTTTCAGCTGTTTGAAGGATCATACATATTTCTTTAGCTAATTGATAAACAATAATATACCATAATAGTCCTGTAATGCTTCTTCTATTCAGGCGCTCATTTCCCAGGTTGTTTTTTAGGACAACTGTAAATGATGCTAAATTATAAATACTTTATTGATTTCCATTTCCCACTAGGATTATTTCAATCAAACACAACACTGGGATTGGATAATAAAGTTTCTTTATTATTCTTTTTTCGTTTAAAATGCCCAAGTGCCAGGCTCTTATCAATTTTACTGTTACTCTAGTACCTGTATCAAAATTGAACGTATGTAAAATGTTTTTGTCATCTGATTAATATAATCATCGTAATATTTTGTTACTTTTGTAAGTAAAATCAGCATGTCCTGAGAATAGTGTAACTGTTACATCATTCTCGATTATATTACTGCTGTATATGTAATTTTGTAATAAAAGTTTTATATATATATGTTCTATTGCTGAATAAAAATCTTTAAATACAAAATATAATGTATCGACCTGTTGCTTACTATAGTACTATATACATATATATAATATATATATAGATATCATTGAATGGGATGGAAAATAATTTGCCAAATATTTTCGGTTTTATTCTTTTTTGTCTGCTCAGATAATTTTACAGGGAGTTAGTTGAGTCAAAGAGATAAACCACAGTTCAACTGGGAAAAAAACTGAAAATAACATTTTTGTTTAAACTTTGCTCCATGAAAGAACAAGGTTATGTGAATTCAAAAAGCCAATAAAAACAACCCGATGTGCAATAGAGCAGTTCTAACATGATTTTTACCAGGACATTTACACCTGATTCTGACCTGGTGCTTTACTAGTGGAAATCGTAAACGGTTGTGAGGCTCAAACTTGACTTTTTAATGCTCTATGGACCCGATTTATAAATGCACTTTTGATACTCTCAAAAAATGCTCTCAGAACCAGGTGCAATTATGCAGTTTTTTATGCATTCAGTGTGGCACTTTAATTGCTGCTCCTAGTTTCAACTGCCAACTGCGTGTAAATGTGTAATTAATAAATAACAATTTGATTTAGAAAAAAAAATATTCAGAAAGGGGAACTAAATATTACATCCTTCTGCCACATAAACACCACCTCATCTCTTTCACTACCATCATTCCCCACCATGGCAGGTTAAGCCACCCATAGATGGCGTTGGTGTATGTGTACTTGTACAACAGCCTACAGGCGCTTGGAGCACCCATAGCATTTCTATATACAGTTATAGGGGGTGTGATTTGATTATGACTTTTTTAAAATCAAAGAGATGAATTGCACAAAGGAACTATTGTAGTATATTACTTGTTATGTTTTTAATTAAATAGTGAGGAACATATATAATGTATAAATGACACATAAGTGTATTAGCGGCACTTTCATTATAAAAGTAATTATAAATGCACCCCAGTCACCAGCTGCGCCACCTGGTGAAAACAGTCCGCCACCTGGTGAGGACAAGTGGCATAATAGTAAGCCTATGGAGAGTTGCAACCTGTATTAAAAATGATTCGTGGTAGTATTTTCTAGCATTAAGATGGAATGTTGCTTTATCCCTGACTTATAATAAGTCTGCATTATTTTATATGCTTTGTTGTGCGGCATTGCACTAGTACTATTGTTGTTGTAATGTTTTATTGCTCTGACAGGTACATCTCGATGTACACATTGTATCCTTGATGATTCTTAACTGGTGTTACTTTTCTTTTAATATTAGGGAATGTTTATTCATAAAATACTATTTATATGAGATATAAGATATAAGAGTATTATACATCATGGTATATGTAGTATATATTATACAAGGTGATAATCTTTATGCAAACTTCAGTAGATTCTTTATATATTTCTTGAAATTCAGTTTGAACATATATTTACATTTTTTTGGTGTTAGTACATACCATTCCTTCAGTCTCAACCCGCCCTCACCCCCGCCCCCATGTCTTCCACTACTAGGAGGCAGGAGCAGATTATTAGTTGCATATATATTTCATACGATACTTCATAGTCTGAGTGTACTTCAAGTGACGATATTTTAAAAATTATACAATTATTATTCCTGTAGTTACAAATATATTTCAGATGAAGAACGGGGTGGGAATTGAATAAGAAGGAATTAAATCAGTATGAGAAGTATTATTTGGGTAATATGGAGGTAGACTTGCACCGTTAAGCTTTGAGTATAGGGGTTTCTTTTACTTGGTGTCAGAGAGTGAGTATGAATGTCAGAGAATAGGGTGTCAGATATGCGCGACAGTGAGTGTGAATGCCAGGTGAGTGTGCATGTCAGCTATTGTGGCGTGCTGTGGCTTCATTGTGTTGTATAATTCCATGGTACTTGTGGGAGCGAATTTGGTCTGAATTATTATTTGTGATAGAAGTGTTATGATTGTTTAGGTTATACAGACGAATATCTAAGATTCTCAAATAAATTAAGTTTGTTCCATGGACCCGATTTATAATGCGTTTCTGATCCTCCCAACGATGCACTACTGACCAGGTATAAAATACGCAATTGTTAACTTAAAGTTTATTACAAATAAACAGGTGCAAAATCAGGTGCAAAACTGCTTTTTTGAGAGGATTGCACTTATGTGACTGGTCAGATGCACTTCTGCATGCACTGGTGGATTTTCCAATGCACATTGGGAATATGTCACCGGGTTAGTTTTTATTTCAGAGGCCCTGAAATTTAGGCTTGTTCACTATAGAAGTCTATGAGAAAAGGACAATTTTTTTTGTTTTTTCAGTTTAAAAAAAAACTGAAAATAACTTTTTCCTAAAAATCTCTATAGACATTGCTAACATATTGCTTTACCCTTTCAAGCAATAAAAAATGGGGTCACTGACTTTTTAAAATAGTTGTTCAACTGAATCTGCATCCCGATGAGTTAAAAACAGGAATATTGAAGATTTTCAATGGTAAATAATCTTTCAAAATTATATTGATACCCTGTTCTTTCATGCATGAGGGTAAACCTGTATAGTGGCTATGTTTAGAAGACATTTCACCAGAAAAATGTTATTTGTCCGTCTGAAATCTTTGAAAAACTGAGAAAATATCCATTTTCCCCACATACTTCAATACTAAACTTTGGTGGTCTCTAGAATGAAAAAAAAAATAAGCTGAGATCCATTTTTTTTGCTTTTTGTTATCCCCCAACCACCTTCTTTCTCAAGACAAAGTTCGAAAAAATTATTGACACTCCTTATTTTTCATGCATTAGTTCCTTGAACTCCCGCCTGCAGCAGTGCATATGACAGTGGTTTATCTCTTTAATTCTCTAAAATCACCATTAAACTATGCCTTCATAAACCATTTAATAAAATAACATCCTAGTTTCCATGGCCTGAAGGTTAGTTTATAACTTTAGTGAGGACAGTTCAATCCCATCAGCATTGTCGACTGAAAAGATCAAACTCTTTAATTAAAAAGGCCACCAATAGGTGGTAGGTGCCTCGGCTCCCTCCCCTCAGCTTTTCTGAAGATCAGACCCATGAAATGGATATTGGAGATTGGTTAATTAACTTATTAACCTCAATATTTATTTTTACCTTTTTACATAATGCCTACATTGGAACAAACCCATATAAATGGTATTTATTTCTATGCTAAATTTCCCCTGAAGAATTAACAAGTTTCCATTGTCGATCAAACCAATATGTAGACGTGTCGAGTGCAATTGATTAAATGTGGACAAATTAGACCAAAATCTGTCCGTCTTCGATGGGCTATCCAAGACTCCTCCCATTCGCTTCTTAGTTCATATAATAGACTGAACACATCATTGGTTTATTCAAGCTTTAGGGTAGACTTGCACCAAGTCCTGCCAAGTTAGATTTATAGTAAAATATGTTTCATCTAACCAACTAGATTTCCCTTCAAGTGCTTTTCCTGTAGTTGTAAAATGTTGATAAGGGGAAGGGGACTTTTCATAGCATGTTACCTCTGGTGAAAACATTGATTTTATAATATTTACGTCTGTGTTAGTGTCCACTATGGAATTAACATGATCTATTCCGCCTAATGATATTTATTGTTTAATTATTCCAGGGTTATTTATGTTTTATTATGCTAATTATGAGAATGAATTTATTTAATGATTCATGTATTTATGAAATGTATAAGTGGATGTGTACATTGTTTGAATAGTCTGGTGCAATGGTTTATGCTGACACAACAATCTAAGCTGAGGCAAGGAATTATATTGTGAAACCACCTGGAGCTATTGCTCATAGAGGAACACTACAAAGTTCTCAAGTATTGTATCAATGAGTGTAAGTAAGGTTCTAGAAGGAATTACTTGATCATGTACTCTAATTAACCTGAAAAATGTCACCATTATTCTGCCCACTAGGCAAACATTTTCCCTACGAATGTGTGTAATCCAGTCATGGGCCTATAGTATAAAAGGTGCCTTCTCCCAGTTAGTCAGTACCATCTACTACCTGGACCTGGAAGCTGTAACACCACTATCTACCAAGGAGGACTGACTGAATTTTGTGACGTAGGCAAACAGAGGTGCCTTAAATGGGCTGTTAAACTGTGGAACTACTTTTCCCCTCCTATAATTGGGTAAAACTCAGTAAATGTTAGGTTGCAATAAATAGTCCACTGGGGCCGTTACGTTTCTCATGACATTACTGACATTTAACTGATCTACATATTAGATGTCCTCCCATCACTGGTATCTGCTTGATCTCATATTTTCAAATATGTATCTCAAAATCCTTTTTTTTGTGACTCATGACTAATGTTTTATAGATTCTCATACCATCATTAATTTCACCTTCACCCACTTGTAATATGGACTACTGTAAAGTATCTAATTAGTTTTGTGATGAACCTTTTCTAAATGTAACACAATTAATTCAAGGTAATGATTAATGAACTAATCTGGATGTTAATAGACTTTATAATCAGTGATGAAAAGAACCCCTAGGGAGAGAGTGTAATTCACTGGAAACAATACCTGAATAAAAATATGTCAAAACAAATCCTACCTGTATAATCACGGCGCACTTTTTCCCACAAGTCGGTCATGTGGAAGACGTGAGCAACTCGCTCTACGGGCGACCACTGCGACCCCATGCCGTCATCAGTGATACCCTTGTGCGACATTATTTTGTCAAATGTGCGCATGGCCACCATAGCCATACCTGTAGGCAACTGGTTGTCAGGCGCATGGGGAACCACCTGCAGTCAACATTATAGATTATTTAAACAATAATTTATAAATATATAATGTATATATATATAAACAAAAGATGTATTTATTCAAATGAGTGGATGAATACATTTGATAGGGAGTTCTGGGATGGGTGTTTGGATGTTCGAGGGGGGCATCTTTTTCTTTTTCTTTTTCCAGTGGTTAATTATGGACAGTCCCTAAACCCCGCCCATATCAGCACTTTGTCAATCATATCTGATGAATAACAAGATAAAAGACCCGCCCCCTTGTCCCTGCTTCACACCAGCTATAGATACTTTAGTGCAATACTTCATACACAATATTGCAAAGATTAGAATGAACTCCCTTTCATCTTCAAAACAGAAGAAATCCTCAGTGAATTTGTTTTTAAAAAACAATCATAATTCAGGAAAAAATTCATGTGACATTTAAAATGGCACTGCATATAAATGAGAAATATCAAGAAGCTCCAGAACACCAAACTGAAAGAAAGGAAGACAATTTCAATAAAAGAAAGTCATGGATTAATGAAAAAGAACCTGAGGAAATGCAATTTCTTTTTTAATTTAAAAAGAAGAATCTTCGTTTTCATTATTCAGGTCTTGCATTAACTCTGCCTAAGTATCAAATAATTGAATTTTTGGTTTAGCTGGGAAAGCAGTTCAATGGATTTCTCTGGGAATACAACAATTATAAAAACAAAATTTACCTTTTCAGCAGCAGAGACATTCAGGTTGACGGTGGGAATGAAGTTCTTGGGGCCGGCCCTGGGGTTGAACATCCTTAGCCCCTGTACAGTCATGGAGTGGATACTGTGAGCCACATTCTCATGGTAGTTATTGGACAGCCCTGATGTACGGAACTCCTGGGCACAATCCCTCTGATGGGGTAAAGACTCAGCCTGGATCAGCCCCACCATGGCCGCCAGCACCACCAGATACTTCATGTTGAGTGCAGCAGGTATATTTATAACACACCAGCAATAGTTGATATTGGTAGAGGAGTGTTGTTTGTCAATAGTGAACGGTTCTCAGCCTGGATTCTTGTAACACTGATAGTGAACTGGAGGGATCAGTGAGGTTTTATACATGCTATGCCAAGGGCATTTCAAACCAGGGGCATATGGGGGGGGGGGGGGGGGGGGGGCAGAGGGGACATGTCCCCCCCAAATTTTCTATGGCATAAGAAAAGAAGGTCAGAAGTCCAATTAACCCAACATATTTTCTGATTTTGGGTCTTTAATTGTACTCAAATCTCTACCATTTTCTCAACGTTTTCTGCAGTACTGCATAAATATGCATTTTTATCATAAATGGTGACTGTAAAATGTCTTAGGCTATACATTCTACTGGCTGAGAGACCAAATAATAGGAAATTCGCAAGGTCACCTTCATGTGGTGTCAGCATTATGGGGGACTCCACTAGAGAGAAAAACAACACCGACAAATTATGTTGTTGCCCACTAATTTGTTACAACAAATATCCATACTATACAGAAACAACAGTTTCCAGAGAATGTGGCAACACATCTGGCACTCCTCCATTTGCATGAAAAGTTAGTGGGCAGCAAGAAAATTTGTCACCGCCAATTTTGCTTTAAAACTGTCAAAAATATTACATTTGGATCAAAGCATTATTAATATGAATATTTTGTCTCTGACTATATCATATATACTGCCAAAAAATGTCATTATCTGGGGCCCCCTTTGGTTCCTCTAATTCAATGGTGAATGAGTGAGAAATATCCCAAAACATGGCAATACCCACATGTACACATAACAGAGTCCGCTATAATTTTAACGTCTAAAGGAATTATTTGGTAATAATCCAGTTTTCCATCCAATCAATTGACTATCAATTTGTTGTACAAGCTCAACATATATTTATTAATTTTACCATACTATATTGTTAATGAACTTGTGCATCTAAATCTCAATTATTTATCAGGTTATCGTTAATATTACACATTGCTCAATAGATACAAGGAGCTTAAAAGATGAATAGCAACAGAATAATTAAAGGAATCGCATCCCGACATAGGCACCTGAAGATTTTGGCCAAATTGACTTCTTTTCAAAAGAATTTGCCTGCCATTAAAACTTAAAGGGGGAGTCACACAAATTTGATTGTTTTCTTTCATGAATATTACTGGCTTTATATGCATATCGTAGCTACCACTATTGGGGGGTAATTATATATATCTTTACAGCCTTTATTGCCCCGACGTAGGCACCCTGTGATTTTAGCCACTCCATTCCACGTTACTCCTCACATTACTTGATGCGTTCATTTCTATATGACAATAAAATGTTGTCTGCTCACATATCTGAGTAGCGGTAGAAGTAGCGGTTGATGTAACATGGCAATAGCACCTATTGTAGTTACTTTCAGCTGTATCTTTTGAGGCTTATATGACTTGAATCATTTGCATTGTCAGGTTGGGGAGCTAGCACTTCAACCTCCACATACAATGGGAGGGCGTGTGTGTGTGTGTGTGGGGGGGGGTCTATAATAATACGATAGCTTTAACATTGCTAGTTTGCAAGCTTACAAGCTTGTAACTATGCAAATTTTAATTAACTTGTAATTACAACGAATAGGAGAGTCATTATTTGGTTGAAATATTGTCGAAGTGTGTAGGAAGCCCTGATGATGAAAATTCTTAAGCACCATCCCTAGAAGGGGAGGGGCATAATAATCTTGTAACTTTCCAAAATTGTTGCCAAGTTACAAGATATTGACAATGTGGATGTTGCAGTTACTGCCTTGTCTTGTAAGGGCCTCTTAGTTAGGTAAAAGTGGTCCTTATTTAGGGCTTTCTTCAACTTTCCAACCACTCTCCAGCATTAACGCAATTTTACAAAAACTTTAAGACATAGATTAGCACGATGAAATGTTTAAAGTGGATTACACTTATATTTAGCAAGACAAGTATCCTTGTAGAGGGATAGATTGGCATGCATGGAGGATGACATATTTATCCCTTACAATTTTTCGAATTTTGTACCCCATATATATGTAGATTAACAATTACCATCTTTACTCTTACACTAATTATTAATTACTTTTATTAATGCACCACTCGTTTTTCTGCTATAGTTGTAGCACTGCACCTAACAGCCCCTGGCGGAAAATCATGGACAATGCTAGACAACCAGCCCCCCTACCGCTATCCGTAAGGATAGCTTTGCTATGCTACTCAAGTGACGTCACCGGGGCGCTTTCCAAAGGCAAAGCGACTATGTACCAACACTGTCTTCCGAACGCCTTTTCTCATGCTTTTTTTGGGGGGAGGGGAACTTTCTAACCAATCCCAGAAGCTAGAGTGAGTCAAGGGTAGCAAGGTCCAAACGGGAACATGTGTCATTTACTGATAAATTAAAAAGTTATCGCTAACCGTAGATTCGAATCGAGACCTCTCAGCAATGGCCGCTATATCAAAACAAAAAGAAGCCACAGCCACAGAAAGAGCCACTACGCCTCTAAGCCAATCAGATCCTGTGAATCGGTCACATGACCATGGGGACAATGACGTCATATATAGCGGCAGGTCAGGGAAGCCCTCCGATCAGAAAAACAAAGCTTATAGGCTCTTTTTGCAAATAGAACATCCGGGATTATCATTTATTCCATTAAAAAGGTAACGAGAAACAGAATCGAATCCTAAACTCTAAATATCTGCGGTCATCTTATGAGGATCATAAGATCGACAGCAGATCTAGCAAGGCAAAATGCCTGACAACTCTTGGTCTGATTTTGAACGTTTAGTTTAGTAGCTGGGGAACTCGCCAGCCGCGAAGGCCGTTTTTGCCCGGGTGGGGTGGGGTGGAGAACGGGACGGCTGGGAGGAGATGGAGGGGAGTTTGTATAAATAAAAACAGTATTAGGCGTTGAGATCTGCTGAAATAGGTCTAAAATAACTGTATCTTTAAAGCAGTTCACTATCTGGATAATAGTCCCCGTGAGCCTTGTATATCCTAATCACTAATGGTGTATACATATGTTAATAAAAAAAGTGCCACCCCTACAATAACGATGTCAGAAAATAGCAAAATAAGCCCATACCAACCCTCCAATTCTTTGTTTTAAAATTTAAGGGTCGTAGTTAAAAAATGTGTTCAAAATCGTAAACATGTACTTTATACACCACCCCCAATATAAGGAGGAAAACTGTTATCCAGATTTTGGCTAACTACAACAACCGTAATTGGGTGATAGTTGGTGAGAAAAGATTAATGAAGTTTGAGGCTGAAAGCATATTTTCAATAGTACATATTATAGAACATATTATAGTTTTATATAGTTTATGTTCCTCACAATTAAATAGATTTTAGTGTAGGAAGAGTTTTCTTTGTGTTTAGTGCATCAGCCAATAAATGGGTCAGATTTTCACAAAGTGTGCAATCGGTAGCTGTTCATATTCAGTAAATTCTGCTAGATTAGGCTGCAATTTGGTTCAATACCAGGTAAATTCTAATATAGCCGGCATTGCATTGATTCCAGCAATCTGTTTGGTTAGGTTGAACAGCATTTTGAACTTAATTTTCGTCTGAAATTTGAGTTATTTGAGAGGTTTGGTGAAGGTGAATTGTACATTCTCAGGTGATTTCACCCAAATACCCATAAATTATATCAGGGTTAGGGAGGTCATCTCTCTATCTCCGCCCAGCAGTACTGTCGGTAAACATTCAATACACTATTGTGATAAGCTTCATATGTCTGTGTACTATCTAAGGGGCAATGTTCAAGAGCTGGTATTGTCCATGTTATCATATTTTAATTCATTGAAAATAATTCTCAATGCTCTATTTTGATGGTTTGTAGCTTACTATGTATTTCTTTTGGGCATGAATCACAGATTAAGTCACAATAGCCTAAATGTTGAAGGATGGCCATCTTATAAATCATGTTGTGCTTTCTGGTTGAGTGATTTCCTAGCTCTGAACATCATATTAATCTCCCCTCTAAATTTATTAATGACATCATAAACGTGTGATTTGAAATTCAGGGTTTATCTAGCAAGATAAGATAAGAATAAGTAACAATCCGTAAGACTTGACAGGTATAGTGATATAATCAGAATGTGAGCAATGCCACCAAAAATGCGTCATTTGGGTTGAAAGACAACCGGCTCATCTAGAGGCTAAAATACTTATCCGAGATTTGTTTTTATTTGGATACAGGGAGAGAAAGATCGCCTAGTGGGAAGTATCTTACGATGTTTTTTTCATATTGTTATAATCGTGAAGCTGTTACATCATGTTACGCAACAATGGCGTAACAATGGGTAACGACTTTATGATCAATAATTAACAGTAATTAGTAATGTGTAATGTGTCATGGTAATTATTAAGTAATGTAAAGAATCTATTAGGTAGCAGGACCCAGGAATTTATTGCGTTGAATACGGTAGTAAGGGGAAGCACAGGGAGCATTCTCAGCTCATTATATATTCCTCCAATCAACAATAGCCACATGGAGCAAGCTCTCACCTGTATTCCAAGACCATAATAAAATACCATTCTAGATCTTAGGATCCAAGTCTCAAGTCTTATTCTTTACACCTCTTATTTCTATACAGTATTTCTACAACTATTCAATATACAATATAGCAAACCTTCATATAACAAAGCCCAGAAAAGGCTTATTTTTGTGCCAACAGCAGACATGAAAAACGAAGGTTGGCATATCCACTGTTTAAAAAATGCAGCTTGTATTTTTTTTTAGGAAAATCTCATTAGTCTGAAATGTTATGTTATTTTAATCAAACAATCACTAAATTCAACTTTCCAACCAATTTCTTGATGAAATGAAGGGCGATTGATTTAATGTGAAGCCCTGTGGCACCGTAACAGGGGTCTAAATCAGGTTTTAGGCCTAAAAGAACTTGAAATTTAACCAAACTTACTTATCTTACTTACATTATCCATGGTTAGTACATCCATTGTATCCATGAATACATCTAGCTGATCCGTCCAGGCTTTACAATGCCCCTTTTGCCTGTAAATACATGACTTATATGTGATGTGTTTCAGGAAAATGAGTCATAAGTCGCAAAAAATAGATTTTGAGATACCATTATATTTGAAAAGATGAGATCAAGCCGATTCCAATGATAGTAAACAGTCTAATAATCTTATAAGTATTTCTAGATTTTAAGTTTAATATTTTCGTTTTTGAAAAAAAAAGTTTCCAATATTTCTGGGGGTCACTATACAGTAAAGTAACTAAATGTAGTCCATATGGGGACCTTTAAAACTAATGGATATATTACATGGATTATCCTGAAATTTGATACATTGGTTGATATAGCTATAAGCGACAAACTCCCCAAAAATCAGAACATTCCAATAATGTCATCTTGTAAAAAAAACACTTTGAAAAATATCAATTTTGCGACTTATGACTCATTTTCCTGAAACACATCACATCATAAACAACCAAAACAAGTATTCAAGTCAATTTAACATGTAAGCGGGAGGAAAATAGTGTTATTATTATTTTTGTATATATATTCTAAATATAATGGGTTTCATGTGTACAATGAGCCAGAGACAGTGATCTATGCCACGATCTTTACCACGGCCATTACTGAATGGTTAGTTCGAATATTTTCACAAACTAAAGAGCGTTATGATCCTTAAATCAAGTACAAACTAATTCACAAGATTATGCATACATTTTTATTATTTATTTCTAAATTAAATCCTCATTCATGTAGAAATATGTAACTTTCTCCTGTGCCCTTGCCATCGGAAGTCAGGTCAGAGTGTCTACCAAGCTGCCCTGACAACAATATTCATTATCAACGCCCCCAATTTCGTTTATATTAGTCCCAAAATATGTGGAGTTTATGTATGAGAACAAATAAATAAATAGAAGCGAATAAACAAATTATGATTTCTCAGCCCTGGATGGCCAAATGTCGCAGTTTTGGTGGAATTGCTCATATACAAATTACAGCTTGATAAGGAGCTCCTGTATAGACTTCACTGGCGTATCACTAGGCCTGCGTACATCCCTCTGTACACTAGTGTGTGTCTAATCATGGATTACTTAATTAGACTGATGTTACTACTAGCTCTACTCCCTCCTGTATACACCAGTAAGTCTTCTCACATTAAATAGTTTATGTGTCAACTTGGTAAATTAACCAACTTATCATTAGGTCAGTTTCTCAAAACTTAAGTTTCCAATATACTGTATAAAGTGCATTAACACATCGATTGCAAACTAAAGATTCTGTCTCAGTAATATGGATTAGTGTATAACCCCAAAACACCTTCCACCATTATTTTGTTCCATTCATAAAAAAGTCAAAACTGATATAGTGAAGATGCTAATTATACGAGTTATATAAAATGGTGATATATTCAATTCATCAGCTTGTAAAAGACTTCAAAAACGATTACACTACGATTGGTCTACCAGGATGTTGGCAACCACTGTTTATCCAGCATCGAGGAGAAACGATGTTTATCGAGGAGAAACGATGTTTATCGAGGAGAAACGATGTTTATCGGGGAGAAACAATGTTTATCGAGGAGAAACGATGTTTATCGAGGAGAAACAATGTTTATCCAGAAGAAACAAAATCTCTGTTTATCGACTAAATCTCTGTTTATCGACTTACAAACAATGTTCCACTGTGATAAACACTGTTTATGTAGGAAAACCACTGTTTCTCGCATTAAAAATTTTGTTTATCAAACTTTAGCTAAGAACGTACCGTTATCACTTGATATACAAAATTTTCCAAACAACTCAAGGAGAAACACTGTTTCACATTGACAAACATTGTTTCTGCTCTATAAACATTGTTTATCGCTCGATTAACACTGTTTTTCAAGGTAAAACATTGTTTTTCAAATGACAAACAGTGTTTTAGGTTGATAAACAGTGTTTATCGAGTGATAAACAGTGTTTATCAAATTATTACACAAATGGCTTGCCATACACTTTTAAATTCTGCTATCAGATATGTATTTAAATTACAGAAAAGAGTGAACGTTGATGATGAATTAAAAATATCGACAAATGAAGACAGATCAAACTTACACTCTCTAGAGGTAGCTTTCTATCTCACACAGTCGGACATTGTTTCTGCTCTTGACCAAAGAACACTGTCAACTTGAAGCCATGCCATGAATAGAAAAAAAATATACCCAAGACATTGTTTTATAAAAATAGCTTCATATACAAAGCACAACAAATGTGGAATGCATTACCTACAGTTGCTACAGACAACTACCTAAACGGAGAAACTACCTTGAAAATGTAACAGTGTAGGGATGTTTTAAAATATGACCTACTTTGTGTTATTGTTAATGTTATTACCCAATGTATAACCTTGCCATACGGTATCATCTTATATCAAGTCGGAGCTATAAGATCCATATATCTTATTGTATTTTTATCTTTATCTTGTACTTCGTTATTAACTGTGAAATTGATCTAAATTCATTAACTCCACTTGAGAGGGATGGTAACGTCTGGGAGAACTGGATCTGATCCAGAAGTCTGTGCACCAATTTGTTTGTATTTTGTCTGTTTCGTCACGCATTAATGTACTATGTGATTTGGATAAATAAAGTAGTATCTTATCTTATCTTATTAGAGGCCAATATCTTAATAAGTTACATCGAGAAGAAATATTGTATTCATCATGGATGTTTGTAAACATCGCATTTGTATAAAATAAAATAATAATAATTATAACCATCATTACCGCCATCGCTAACTTTGCATATAGAAAATTTACATTAATATACCAAAGAACAAAACTTCTAAGAAATATTGAATTGGTTACTATCTTCATGACTTTCACTCCCAAGACCTACCAATCCCACTTCCAAGATTTGTTATGTAATAAAAATAGGGGATTTGCATGTCTCACTGCGCATGTCTACTGCAGTGCATGCTGGGATGGATTATGTTCAAATCAGCCATACACATATTTAGCAACAATTTCATAGAAAATTCCAAAAATGTTTTCAAAGATATCATAGCTTGTGTAAATGATCTATAGAAGCCAAATGCATGATGGGGAAGATGAAGTCATGTGTTATAGAAACATCTGAAACACATGGATATTGATATGGGACCACTGATAAATATTCCAAGCTAAACATAGCTAGCATAATATAGCATAACTTAGCTAACATTTTCTATAGGTTTTATACTGTACCATTACTCCCTAATTCCATGCGAATCATGATTCCAAATGGCGGCTATGCAAATCCCCTATTAACTACCATGTGCCTTATCCACAAAACTAATATCTTTATTTCCTGGCTACCTCAATGTTGTTTTACAAAAAATCCTAGGAGGATAGAATATGTGCACAGACACTCTCACATTAACGATATTCATTCAATCAATCAATCACCCACTCACCCATAGGTAGACATATCCACATCACTACCAGTCCCCATTATCACTCCTGACTGAATAATAAAAAGCCTGCAATATTATTTAGGAATAAGAATGACACAAAATGCAGCTTCACAAACCTTTTTGTAATGAAGGTAGCAATGATGATAGGGCATCACAAATGAAATGCTGGTGGTTTTGTCCTTCAGTCTTCAGCAGTTAATCAGTTATTACACCCCTGTGAGGAGTTCCTCATACCTTCAACATTGTATCACACACTTGCTCAAGGTGGTTGATAACACGTCCTTGGCTGATACACACATATAGGTCCGGCAGCTATGCCTGATCACCAGAAATCAAATTGTGTATTCATGTGCCACAACTTCCGACAATGGAATCGTTGATCGTTCATCATATTTTCTCTTGAAATAATAAATATAAAGCTTCAAAATGAAAAGTTCTACTAGGTAATCACATTAAAAAATGTTATTATGCTAAAGGATATCGATGTAGACCAGCCGTGAACAAAGATCCTATCATTTCCCCACCTCGCCACCAATGTGCGTGTTTTGATTTTGCGAAACTTATATTGTTGCCCATTCGATCGTTTAACCGATTTTCTCTGGAATAGCTAGGGACTTCAAATGAAAAGTTCAATGGAATAATCATATCTAAATGCGATGTTGCTAAAGTATATTGACAATAATGATTTATTTCATTAACTGGCCCTGACAGGCTCTGACTGACAAGTAGATCAAAGCAAGCGGAAATCTGTTGGAAAATGCTAACAAAAAAACTGAAATTAGTTCTTTTATTTTTATTTATTTATATTTTTCATTATTAAGGGGTGTAATAAATATAGATTGGTTGTGGCGGGAGGCCTTGGGTTATGCTACACTCCAGACCTTGGTCTCCCGCTTCAACCTGGATGCATAACCCTTTGACAGAACAAACTCTAGCTAGATTCCATCTATTTATCAATGAGAAAATGTTAATAGACTTGTTTTGTCATTTCTGATTATAATGCTTTTGATCACACTTACAGATGAACCATTACCTGAGTGTCCAGCCTGTGCGGGAGGAGCAAGACAGGGTTGCTGCTCATGGAAGTGTCATGGTGGCTGGTTCAATGACATACAGTGTGATGGGGATACTGTTGTGAAGATCACCAAGGCTGAGTTTGCTATCAGTCAATGTAGTCGTCCATGTTGTCCTGCTGTGGGGGACTGTTCAGCCCCTATAGAACCGTACTACCCTAACCACATGGAGGACATCTGCACCATATGTAATGACCAGACAAGCTGTGGATGGAATAAACTGCAGGCTCACATCGCCGGCCCATTTAGCGAGTGTCCTGGAGGAAGTGTTTCTAATTATGAGGTCATCTATTATGACTGTGTATACCCAGGTAAGTTACCCTCCTGTCTCACAAATAATAACATATATTTGAGAAATTGAAAATTAGTTTAGAAAAATTAGGGTTTCAGATAATGTGAAATGGGAACATCCTTATTTTTAGAAAATTGTAGCCAGTGGTTTTGAAAATGTCATGACCTGTTCTAGCACCATTCCAAATTTGAAAAAGGTAACACCAAGTGCACAATTTGATGATATTCCTCTCAAGCTACAAGTGGAGAATGGTTCTAAGTTTGGATGCTTCCGGATTTAAAGACAATATTATACACCCATATAATTATGTTATTACTTCAGGAACTGCCCCAACCACTGCTCCTGCAGCCAGCACCACCACCACTACCACCACTGCAGCCACCACCACCACTGCAGCCACCACCACTGCTGCCACCACCACTGCAGCCACCACCACCACCACTACCACCACTGCAGCCACCACCACCACTGCAGCCACCACCACCACTGCAGCCACCACCACCACTGCAGCCGCTGCCACCACAACCACCGCCATAACCACCACTGCTCCCACTGCCACCACCACTACCACCACAGCCATAACCACCACCACCACCAACCCCGCCACTACTGCTGCCGCTGCCACTTCTTCTGCCGCTGCCACCACTACTACCAGTACAGATGCTACTACAGAGGCCACATCAGGTGTGTACACAATTCTGTATTAAAAGAATATGCATCAAATATATCTCAATCAATTATGTAGTTGGAAATCTCAGCAAACATCCTTTATGTATTAGAAGTTGTTTTAGACAGGTTAAATAACTAGTTGGTTGAAGGAACATGAATATTGAATGTGCAACAATTACAATATTCTAAGTGACTGAATAGTTTGTTCACATGTATATGTGTTATATGAAGGTTTGTCTATATTGTATATGGAATGGTTATAGAAATATTGTAAAATAAATAAGAAGAATATACAAGAAGTCCTAAGGCTGTGATCCTAAGATCTAGAATAATGTTTATTGTAGAGTAAGTTTACAGGTGAGTGGTTGGTCCATGTGACTATTGCTGATTGGAGGAATATATAATTAGGCTTTCAATTTTTTAATCTCATTATGTATCACTTCCAGGAAAGGAAGTGATGTAACGCCCATAGACATATAGCGAGATAAATATCCTCTCTCTCCATCACCCCAGCAATGTCCAGGAACTACTTCTCAACATATATTGAATAATTTGACCCTATATATGGCTATCCAGTGGTCGGAACTTAGAATAAATCTTGGGGAAATCTACAAACAGTGAAAACTTTTCAGCCCAATGCATTTTCAATGGGAGTGTTGTCACCTCCTTTCCCAGGAGAAGCAGCAAGTGTGCCACAAACCTGGTGGCAGCCATTTTGAACTTACACGCCCTATTGTCAGGAATAACCAATAGCTACAGTCTATTCTTTAAACATGTCAAAAATAAGTCTCGCTTGTTTTTATTTTGCCAGAGACACCAGTACTTGATGTGGAACTTCAAACATCAGACATGTATCCCTCTGAGGGAGAGGAATATAATGTGACATGCATCTATACACTGAAGCCGGGTTCTGCTGAACTGGACATCAAATGGACAATAAATAATGAAAGCATTTCAAATGGAATACGTTTCCAAGTAAATCACAACTCACCAGTATACAATCAACAGCATTCAGTTTTAATCATAAAACAAGTTCTACCTAAAGACACTGGTAATACTCACATTTATTTATGTATACTATATATCCCTCCATTGTAAAATTGTATGTATTTTGCCTTGAGTTCTTGGAAAAGTTGCTTTTGAGACTCTTCAGTTGTCAATTTATTCATCTAAAGGTTTCTAGGTTACACAGTCCATTTCATCTATATGACACAGGAGTTTAAAAAAAACAAATATTCATAGCTACTTTCTTTTGTATAACACTTTTATTACCCTTTGTCTAGTACCCATTTCATGCAATTTAACAACTACAGGAGATATAAGATGTGAGGCGTATCTTGGGCACAACAAACTGAACTCCACCAAGACTGAAATATATGTTTTGGCAGTGCCAGATGTAAAGATAAGTCATTATGCATATGCAGTGGAAGAAGGGGGTTCAGTTGGGCTAAATTGTATGTCCAGTGTTGACAAAACTGGACATCCTAATGATACTCTACCAGCATCTATACATTGGCAGCGCAATAGGACATCAGTAGTATCTGGTCAAGGTAAGTGGGGCAAAGCCTAAGATGAAGATTGCATCTGAAACAAAGGAGGAGAATCAACATTTCCATCACAGGACACATCAATTAATTTTTCATACTTCTTTACCATCATGGCACCTTTTACAATACTACAGATTTGCCTGGTTCGACTGACTATATTTGATATTTACATATTTTTGTTATAATAGTTAAGGATCTTAATCCCAGATATTAATTTATTAGAAAAGTTCATACCTAAACTGAAATATATATCTACTTCTTGGTTACAGATGGGATATACATCAATGACAAATCTCCCTATAGTCAGCTTTTCGTGAAGAATCTAAACATGAGCGTGCAATTCTCATGTCTGGCAGAGAATAATGCTGGAAGCAGTCAGAGCCAGTTCTGTGACGTCAATGTTATACCTCCAGGTGAGCCTTTCATCCTTATCATTTCTCATAGATCGATAAGAACTTCTCATACACAACAAAAAATCAGGAGGCAGAGCTACAATAGCTTGCAATAACTGTCTATTCCTATGGATTAAGTTACATGGTATAATAATAAATGATCATAAATGCTGTGTAATGTTATGTATTAATAATTTGGAGTGTGACAGTACCATTTGGTTTCCTACAGGTAGAGTGGGCCAGTGAGACAGGAGTTAACCAGTGGACATAGGCAATGCTATTATTTAGAATTACAGGCCAAGTGAGGAGCTCAAGTGAGCACCTAATGAGCACTAGCATTGGCATGTCATTATTAGGTGCTGCAGCTTTGTACTTGTCATTGTAACATTTAAATATCGGTTATATCTCATACCACTTATCTCATTTAACACCTTGATGAATGTATTACAATAATGGTGACAAAACTGGTCTGGGCCTTTGTTCATTGGTCAACTACCACCTCCTGAGTCACCCCTGAGTCTAAGAAGGGAATAAGGACATATTCACTTGCAGGTCAAAGATTGTTGGGTTATGTGATGAAATCCCATAGTCACACAGGAAACGGAGTAAATATGATATCACTACAAATATTTACAATATATTTAAGATAAGAAAACCTGCCCTGAGGGAGAATGCTCTGGGATAATGTGGCCTAAATCTGCAGCTGGGGACAAACTTTCTTTACCCTGTCCACATGGGGCTTCTGGTAGGTATTATTATCAATATTGTAATTAAGGTTAAGGGTGTTTTTGGTTCTTGTTCTTATTATCCTTTAGGGGCCTTCTGGCAGATCAGGTGTAGAAACTTGTTTCTATGCTTGAAGGAGTGTACACTCTTTTTCTCAACCACAGGACTATTATAATTGTGCTTTTATATATAATTAGTATTCATATTAAAACTTATTTTGTTTCCTTCTCAATATTTTCCATCTTAAGGGATTACATAGATCTATTTCAATCTGTGACATTTGATGTACCATAGTTATTCTATAAGTATTTATTGCCAGTATAAATTTGTTGGCATTCTATGGGAACTTATACATTATGTTAAAAAGCTGATAGGGTTTATAGATGATGTTTCAGATGTTATTTAATTATCTCTTATATTATTAGGTAAAATATCAAGGACTTGTCATGAGGAAGGATGGGGTGAACCCAATACAAATATGTGTGTCAACAAAGAGTATGAGGAAGTTCTTGATGATGTAAGTAATAATAGTATGCTTTTGATTACAAATCTTCCACAAAACCCTAGTGCACCTTTATTATAACCATGTAATTTATTATAACTTATTCATCTGAAAGATCCAGGATATAGAAGATGGTCTAAATGTAGACATAAACACTACTAAAACAGTTGCCAAGACATTGGAGGAAGTGGTTAATGCAAACACAACCACAGATGGAGCAATGAAGCCAGGGAATATAAATACAACCGTTGAAGCTGTTGATCGTCTTTCTGAAATCCACAACAAATTTGTTGAACCCCCAACAACTGATGAAGTGCAGGTAATAGTTTTTAACTTTACTTTGTTCTAAAGATCTATAGGACTGCATGCACGCTAATTACTTTATATTTGTGTTCTATTTATAGGAAAATGAGTCACGAGTCGCAAAATATGGATTTTGAGATATCACCAAGTTTAAAAAGAGATCAAACCGATTCCAATGAAAGGGAACACTAGGACACTTAATATGTATTTCTATATTTTAAATCTGATACTCTTATTTTAGAGAAAAAAAAGTTTGCAATGTGTCTGAATGGGTAATTACCAGTAAAGAAACTAAATATACTCCATAAGAAGGCCTTCAAAACCCAAGTATATATTTAATCCCAATAAGCACGCACACACTGTACATAGTATGCATGCACCTATAAAAAAGAGTGTGAGTAGTATAGGGAAAGTAAGCACATTGCATGGCACTATAATACACCATTTTTGAATCTGCTGTTTGTAATCATTATTACATACTTGAGCAGTTACTACTGTGCTGTTCAGGGGTGCTTTCAGATTTTAAGCACAAATATGTGCCTTTATGCTTGTCATGGTAACACATGACCCAAATGATGCAATTTGATTGTTTTCTGACGTCACATCATGAGTGGCTGTTGTGCTGTCTTGCATGTTTAGAAAGTTTTCACGCAAAGTTCTGATAATTTGGCAGGAAATACAGTAATAATAGGGTAAATGTAACAAATAAATCTACAAATCACTATGTAATGAAATGAACTGTATAGTTTATGAATAAAAAAAAACTTTGCATTGAATTGAATAACAGGGTCTCAGCGAGCTGAAGAATGGAACAAGTCCCGTCTGTTTAGTGTAGCGACCTAGTGTAGAAAAACTGTATCATGGTTTCTGAAATAGACCCCTTGCTAAACCCATCCTTCCTTTTTGCCGGACATGATTGGACATAACAATAACATTGCAAAGGCTCATTGGCCTTGTAAATGTGAAGGGCAACATCTCAAATTTGTATCTTAATTATTCATTTTCAATTACTATGATTTGCTAATACAGTCAATTGTAGAAATATGCAGTGACATCATCGATCCTAGGAATAATCAGTCATGGTTGGACATTCTCAAGGTAATTCAATGTTTACTTTGATACTGTGAGCAAATACTAATGTAGCTTGTATCTTTACACAAGAAAAGTTTGAGAAAATAATGGATTATAATAATATGATCGGCCATAGATATATTTGGGATTGTTAACATGAATGTACCGAGTAGCATTAATGAGTATTTGAGGAAACATTCCAAATTAAATTCAAGCTGATAATTTAAACCATGAGCTTTCTTTAACAATAATAATGTATATTGTCAAAGACTGACAGCAAACGTGGAACCACAGTCATGGAAACTCTGGATAGGTATGCTGACATGCTGGCTAAAACTGTGGAAGGAATCACTGGGGAGAAACATACATCTTTTCTTACTGATAACATAGGTGAGGTAAATCTAGGTCAGGGTGATCTTCCTATGATGATAATAATTCAGACTTCCATGACCTGAAGGACAAGAAACTAATGAAATTAATTTGTATTCATCATTAATTTAATTCAGGTTATCTTATTATTGCCGATGGTGCTTTCTTTTTACTGTGTGATATTTATCATAGATAAATTTAATTTGAAATATACTGTCCTGACACCTGAATACCTCTTTACCATTGCTTGGTGACAGCAACCGCTACTACTAGATCTCCACCGGCTGTCCCATAGAGTAGACGCTTGAAAAAGACCATTTCTTTTTTTAACCTGTTCTGTTGTGTTTGTCTTGCTGTATTTGTAGAGTTTTTGTTGGGACAAATTGAGCCCACTCAGGAATAAAGACCTTCTGTCTCTGTGACTCGTTTGTATATTTATATGAGCAGTGAATGGAACTCAGAGCTTGAAATCTCTTTACTATACCTCATTCAATTCTCACAGTGGCAACTTTCTTTCTAACCCAAAAAATTTGATACCAGAGGGTGATGTAAATAACACCGCCTCCATTTTCTTGTAGTTTTGGTGTCAGATCATTGGGACAGGACCGATGGATCAATGATCTACCCAATGGGATCAAATGGTAGCAGCTGGACTGATGAGACTTTGAACAGCATTGTCATTGACAATGAAACATTACAGCATACTTTGGATGGTAACATTGTTCCATTTTTTGTCTGTTCAATTTGATGAACATTTGATTTTTCTTCTAATAAAATGCTGTATGAGAGAGATGTCTAATTAGTGTAATATAGTCAGTTTAATAACGTATCAATGTGTGGGAATTAATATTTTAGAGATAGGAGGAGAGGAACTGAGAGTGTACAGTACTTCCTACCGTACTATCGGTTACACCTTACCAAAACGTAAAACCTCAGCAGGGTAAGATTCAATGCAAAACTTAGAGCCTTCAATGATCTTAGAGTCTCAGACTTTCTGGTAATTGTACTAATTTATATCCTTCTTTTGACTCTAATATCACCGTAATAGAGATTTGCAAATTACAGAAAAAAAACTATTTTACATCAATTCAAATGTCTGCTTGATGCATCATTTTTCTATACCTTAGTTCATTTGATTTAAGGTAATAACTGTATAGGATAAAGAAATGGTCAATGTTCTTTCTTTCATAGCCCAATCAGATGCACGTCACTCACAGTTGTATTCTTGTGATATGACTGAATATATTTTTATCAAATGTGTCCTAATTATTTGAAATATTTTATCAGAGATGACTTTGAACTTGCATCAGAAGTTCTCTCCCTTGGAATAAAGAATATGACCTCCGAAATGCACTTCAAAAACCCTATAGTGCTTCATTTTGAGATGGTTAATGTGCACAGGAGCAGTGAGGTAAGACCTACTCGTTGTATAATGGTGTGATAAAGGTTTTCCTGTATTAGCTAAACTGAGCTGAAATTCCTTTGAACAGCTGTTTATTTGGTACTGTCAACCTGATTGGTGCATAGTGCATGGTGAACATTTATAGAATTTATAGAAATTTTTTATCCAACTGATTATCACTGATTACAATGTAAACAAGCCATGGAAAAGAAATATCATATTTAATAAAACCGGTATCAATAGTTTAAATGAGGGCACATTTCTTGACTTGGGTTCCCACCAATAAATTTAACCATGAACCCCCCATCAAGAATTGAACAACAATCTACATCCTGGCAACTTGGTAACTATAAACAGAAGACCTTGGCAACAAGAGTGCACATTTTTGTACCTGAGAGGCATCTCCTCAATGAATCCCTATTCCTTGATAAAGGGCTAATGAGCCTGAAACGTCGGACCCCTGAATAAACAAACCTACAAGTGTTATGTAACATTACGTAACATTGTGTAACCTCATTATCTATCTAATTATCACCCATTAATTATAATATCTCATTATTAAATTCGCTAATTATACTTAGCTATCCAGTACTGTGCAAGTCTACTTATTCATGCTAAGCCATAGGTATTACGTAAGGGCTCCGCCCCCTACTCTTTCACACATCCTGTATGGACATATGTACAGATGCTAGATCATTAAATCAGTTGCTTAGTTCTTCTCACGAAGACCACACGTTCGTTTGCTATTCTTCCATTCATACCTTAACACTGGCGGACAACCCGCTCGATCTTGGACTTATAAAATCTCACATGAACAAGCAAGTTCTTTCCTGGAATATGGAGAGATTATTTGAACATTTCATCAGATATTAAGCATGGAAGATGCTCCGAATTCGCCTGAGTTGGCATTGTTCGACAGACTAAAATAAATCTCACATGAACAAGCGAGTTCTTTCCTGGAATATGGAGAGATTATTTGAACATTTCATCAGATATTAAGCATGGAAGATGCTCCGAATTCGCCTGAGTTGGCATTGTTCGACAGACTAAAGAAATCGGTGGAACGATTGGCGGCCATCCCTCAAGCGATAGTGACGAGAAGACAATTGAGAGAAAATCGTGGTAAAATATTAAATCAACAGCCTAAACAACTTGTTTTCGAGGAACATCCCTATGAAGTGCCTCATGCTTTGGAAGATGAGCAGGAAAGACAAGAGATAAATCCACAAGCAATTCCGCTACCCCCTCCTCCAGTATGTGAACAGATAGAAGAGCCAGAACAAGTTCAACAGGAAGGAGTAGTGTATAATCATTGGTTAGACGATATTATGAACAGAAATGTGCAGCAACTAGCTGGGAATAATATTGGTCAGGAACGATTAGTTGAAGACAATCCAGTCGACGAGGAGAGAGCCGGCGACCAAGCGCTAGAGGAACATTTAGCGCCCAACCCAGACGACGCGGTGAATGATCCAGCGATAGATCACCAAGGTCAGGCTATCGACGATGAACAGCAGCCACAGGTTGGTTTAAATGTTGAGAACAATGTCAATGAAAACGTGGTAAATGAAGGGGAAGTTCTGGAGGAAAATGACCAGAATCAACGAGAAAGAGTGTTAACACCCCAAGCTGTCGTTGAACAGCCTCCTGTAGTTAATCAAGGACCATATTATCCATTTGAAACACCAGGATTAAATGACAATTTTGTGACACCTTTACAGACTCCAGCAAAACCAGTAGTTAATCAGTTCATTCCTTTACAAGCACAGAGGCCTATTCTCAGAAACTTTCCCCAGGCTCCAGTGTTCAATGTGAATGGACCCAGACCTCCTGTGTTTACATATACCACCCCTCAACACGTAAATCAGCAGCCGCCTCAGTCGCCTAGGCAACAACCTCAGTCGCCTAGACGAGACCCCTATCAGCACCAGTGGGATATGAATCATCAACAAGGACAGATAGGAGGCATGCAGGCAAATCAGTACGGTTTGCCTCCCCAGAATCACCAATATTTTCCTCAAAATGGTGGGAATATTGGAGGAAATAACCAATATTTTGCTCCTGTGCAAAATGCGATTCCACAGCAGCAGGCCCAGAATATCGTTAATCACCAGCAACGAAACGATATTCAGCAACAGCCACAGAATAATGTTCCTCTTCAGCAACAAGTTGGTTACCAAGCTCCCCAGCAACCAAATATTAACCAGCAGAGCCCTAGAGGATATCAAAATCAGGGGAGAGGCAGACAGACCCCTCCTCGTCAACAACAGCGACCAAGGCAACAAAATTATCAACCTAGGCCGCAACAACAGAGGCAACAATACAGACCTAATGTGCCGCAACAACAGCAACAGCAAGGGTTTGTACAACTGCCAAATGTACAGCAGGGCATGTATAGGCCCCCACTCCCTGCCTATAACCAACCCTTGTACGATTTGGTAGGTGAAATCAAGCAAATGAGGCTTGATCAAACAGCCTTTTTGGATGTGTCACTACGACGACAGGCAGAAGCGACAGGATCCACCACTTCTGCTGCCTTGTCAAAACAATATCGCAGAGCCCCTGTGATTTTTGAGAAACCTACAGCAAAAAGGCCTGTTCAAGAATTCTTTGAAGAATTCGAGAATTTCACCACCCCGATTAAGGAAGATAACCAGCTGATGGTGACCACGTTGGTACAATACTTATCGGGTAGGGCGAAAACTTTTTATAGTCAGATTGTGGGTCTATATGGCGATACCATATCCTTTAACAGGATCAAATCAGATTTTATCACAAAATTCAGCGAATTATCACTTTCTGAGGTGTTAAAAGATTATTCGCATAGAAAACAAGGGCGACACGAGTCGGTAGAAGACTACGACAATGACATGTTGCTGCTGTTATCGAAGGCAAATTTGCCTACACATGTTCAAATATGATTCTATGTGACCAATTTGCGTTCAGAATTGGCTGGGAGGGTTGCTGCAGAGTACCCATCTTCCCTTGATCAAGCCTCTAAGCTAGCAGCTAAACATGAGTGTATGATGGCGACAGATAGAGCCCCTAGAAATACACCAATGGAAGAGGCCATTAATATGATGTATTCGAGGAAAGATAAGCACATTCCAATGATGACAAACATAAGGGCGATAGCTATCGTAAATCGAGGTCTGATAAATATCACGAATCTCGAAGCAAAAACGAGCATGATAGGTCTCACAGCAGACATAGGTCGAAGAGCTATAACAATAGCAGCAAGGAGCGATCTACTAGTCGACATAAGAGCTATGAGAGGAGTTCCAGCAAGGAAAAAAGTGATAACAGCAAGTATCAACGCTCTAACAGCAAGGATAAATCTGTTGGCTTCGAGAAAAAAGAGAAGTACAGAGACAAATCAAAATCGCCGAATTCCAGTCAGAGAAATCTGACTCCTTATAGGCAAAAGTCATCTTCTCGTGAGAGAGAGGGTGGAAAAAACGAATAGGCTGTGTCTTGGTGGGTGACCGACACAGCTACGACGATATAGTTGACGAAATAGGAACGACCTTGGACAATTCTAGTGAACAAGTGTGTGATATACCTGACATTGAAGCGACAATTCCTAAAAAGAACAGTGTATCCGGATTCAGAGTAACCAGATGGGCGGGAAGCAAAAAGAACATTATATCTTCTACCGATTCTGAGAGGAAAACAGATTGTCAAGCAACTTTAAAGCTGAGAAAACCAAAGGATAAAGGTAAGAAAGTTTTGGTTACAGCTCCGATTGAAAAGGGTTGCATAGACATCGAGGTAAAAGATTTAAATATGCCAGTTCTCGTTGATACAGGTGCCACTGTTTCTTGTATAAGCTCTGCCTTCTTTAGGAAAATGAGGAACAAAGTTCCAAATGATAAGATTTTGAGGTGTAATATCAAAATATTTGTTGCAGATGGAGGTGCTCATCACTGCTATAAGAAAATTGAGATTGAATTTAGAATAGGCGACCAACAATTCAGACACAGGTTTATTGTTTTACCAGCTTTGCATAGAAGCATGATATTAGGTGTTGATTTCTTGAGAAAATTCCGAGCAAAGATTAAGTTTCATTCGGGTGAAAAACAGCATATGTTCCCTATCAGAGCAACACATACGTTCATGATAGCTCCAGGAACAGAATACACAACTGTGGCTGAAATTACTTCACATACGGATATGTTAAAATCAATCGGTGTCACTGAAAATCTGCAAAGGCAGAGACCTGTATCGTTTTTAGTCAAGCATGCCTTGGTAAAACCTTTTAGTGAAAATAAGGTACCAATTACTTTATTTAACGCTTCAAAAGCCTCCTCAACGATAGAGAGAGGCACGGTATTGGGTATGTACACTCTGGCTTCTGAAGACGATTTTCTTTCTCCTAAAGAAATTGAACAAGTGAATAGTTTAAAGGCTGAAACAGCTGGAACGAGCGATAAAATTGTTGATTTCCAAATAGGTGAGGAGTTAACTGGTGAACAGAAAACCCAATTGCTAGATTTGTTGCAGAAAAATGAGAGTGCGTTAGTTGGCAAGGATAAAAAGTTAGGTTTAACAACAGAATATGAACATAAAATCGAATTGAAACCTGATTTTAACCCTGTCATGAGACAACCATATCGCATGAATCCTGTAATGTCTAAAGTAATGGAAGGAATTTTAAGGGAACAGGTCGAGCAAAATTTAATAGAGAAGTGTGTCGACCCAGTTGAATTTAGTTCCCCATGTTTTCTTGTTCAAAAACCTACCACAGCTGATGGGAAAAGGGCCTGGCGTCTTGTTATTGACTATCGTCAAGTCAATAAATCAATAAAGGATGAAATCAGGGCCTTCCCACGTGCTGACGACACTATAGAAGCAGTTGGGCAGACCCAAGGAAGATATTTTTCTCGCTTAGATGCTTTTGCTGGCTTCCATCAGGTCGGTTTAAAGAATGAGAATAGATATATAACAGCTTTTAATTCTCCTCTGGGTGTCTACAGGTATAAGGTTATGCCTATGGGTTTAAAGACTTCTCCCAAAGCGTTTCACTCTTTAATTGAACATGTTTTACAGGCGGTTCCAAATGCTTTTTATTACGTCGACGATGTGGTAATAGCATCTCCAACTTGGGATATGCATGTAAGGGACATTAAAAATGTATTTGCTGCCTTTGCCAAGGCAAATATTAAATTTAAGAAGGAGAAATGCTCATTTGGTTTGACGAGGGTCCCATTTTTAGGCTTTATAGTAGACAAGGATGGAATACACCCAGATCCAGCTAAACTGGATGCTTTACGATCTTTCCCCCGACCAAAATCGGTGAAGCAGGTTAGGTCGTTTGCTGGACTTGCCAATTATTATAGGGTGTTTATACCAAATTTCAGTCAGATTATGAAGCCTTTATATGTACTTACAAAGGCAAAAGTGAAGTTTGTATGGTCAACCGAGGCTGAAAATGCATTTAATAAAATCAGAAATGCGATTCTTGAAGATGCTGTCTTGGTATACCCTGACTATTCTAAAGAATTCATCTTGGCCTCGGATGCGTCTAACCAAAGTTTAGGGGCCTGTATCAGTCAAGCTGATATTAATGGTAATTTACGTCCCATAGCCTTTGCAGGAAGAGGCTTGACCCCTGCTGAGCAGAAATACAGTGCGACTGAGAAGGAATTGGCTGGATTACGTTTTGCTCTGAGCAAATTTAGACATTATGTCATGTCTAAACATTTTACCATTTTGACTGATCATGCAGCTCTTACTGCTATAAATACAAAGAAAGATTTAACAGGGAGGATGTTCAGATGGCTCGATTTTTTTGGGCAGTTCGATTTTTCTGTGAAATATATCCGGGGAAAATTGAATATTATCCCAGATGTTTTATCTCGAAGGGAATACGATCCTAATATTCCCACTGTTCCTCACGTTGAGATGAGGAAATCCATGTCATTTAATCCCATTCATGCAACAAAATTATTCGACCAGGATGAGAAATGTGAGAATAATCCAATCATGTTGTATAAGACAAGAGCCATCCTCAAGAAGGATGTAGCTGTTCACGAATTAGATAATAGTGTATCACAGGAGCAAGTCTCCTCTATCTCAGATATACAGTTACAGGATTCTGTACCATTGACAGACAGTAGCACGGATATCTTGATAGCCCCAGTACAAACAAGGGCTCAGACACGTGCTAATGATCCTGTAAGTGATGACAACGATAAACAGGATGGAGTCCCTCCCCCAGATAATGGTAATCAAGCTGTTAAGCCCCCTAGGAACAGCAGATGTGGTAATATCCCTAAAGCTAGAAAAACAAAGGCAAGGCCTGTAATTCGGCCAGGGAAAAATAACACAAAGACCAGGATAGGGGAAGAGGGTCCCGTAGGTAAAGAAAACATTGATAACCAGCTTAGAGTTCCATTCGATAAAGCTAAACTGAAACATGACCAGGAAAACGATTTGTTTTGCACTCTGATGACTGATTATCTCGAAGGTAAACAATTGCCAAAGAATCACGAGTTGACTCGATTAATCTTAACAACTCATGATATGTTTTTCGTTCAAGATGAGATTTTATGTAGGCTTCCTAAAAGGACCAAGATCACACAATTGGCTAATTGTTTCCAGATAGTAATTCCTGGGGTATTGCAGAAGCCTTTGATTCGATTTGTTCATGCTAAATCATTAGCTGCACACGTGGGATATGCTAAGACTCTTTCTTTACTTCAAGCGAGGTTCTATTGGACATCGATGGCTAAAGATACTAAGATGCACGTAACTTCTTGTCACGAATGTTTGATGTCTAAAAGTGTTAAGCATCCAACCAGATTGCCCTTGAAGATCAGAGAAATGGCGCCTGCACCCTTTAGCACGCTAATGATAGACGCGATGGGACCTTTGCCTAGAACGCAAAGGAACAATTGCTATATCCAGGTGGTGACGGACCAATACTCGAAATTTTGTTTCATCTGGCCGACTCCTGCTATTACAGCAGAGAGGGTCGCTGCCGAATTCCACAAGTATGTAATCGCTTATGTGGGCGTTCCTAAGATTCTTAGAAGCGACAATGGTGCCTGTTATATAGGCGAAACATTCAAAGACAAATGCAAGGCTTGGGGAATTAAACAGGTACACGGTTCTCCGTATTTAAGCCGTTCACAAGGAGAAGTAGAACGGCAAAATCAATCGATAATCGGTTGTCTAAGAACAATGGTCTCTAGAAGTCAAAAAGATTGGGATTTATTTTTACCAAATATCCAATTTGCATTAAATGCTTCAGATCATTATACAACCGGTATTTCTCCATATCTCCTGGCCTTTGGGAAGAATCCAATAATTCCCGCAGAAGCCCCACTGCAAAATGATATCTCCCATACCCAACCGATCATTGACCAAATGTTACAAATAATGAAGACGAAAGCTGAGGCTGCTGCTATTGCAGAAAAAACCAGAAATGACAGAGAGAAGAAGATGAAGGATCGACACGATGAAAAGAGCAGGCCCCATACGTTAGATATCGGTTCAATTGTTTATGCTAAGGTCCACCGGTTGTTGGTCCCAAATACAGCAATGAAATTGCAAAATCGATACGTTGGCCCATTTATTGTGTGCGGATTTCCTTCTCCTTATACAGTAAAAATAAGAAATCTTGAAACAGGGGCAGAGGTAAAGAGACCTGTCCATGTTCAATTCATCAAGAAGTCAAGTGCTGCAGATAACAAGTTAGTTGATCTGTTGAAACGTAATATTCAGACATAAAAGGATTCCGGATTAAGTGATACATCCGCATGTAATTTATATGGCTTGTGAAATTCTATAACCGGAATTAGCAGGGTTTGCTTCAAGTAAGATAGATGACACTATTATGTAAGTCCAGTAGGATGAAGCGATCTATTGTATTATGCAAGAAGAGAAGGGATATAGGTGGTGCAATGGTTCCTGGTAGACGCCCCTTTTACTATATATGGTTAGGATTGATATTCGCTAATGAAGTCAGTCCTCAGCCTCAAGCTGCGATTGGTCAAGATTATTCAGTGCCTGAGTTGGTCATCTTATATATGTCCAGCTAATTCAGGCCCTTCCATCCAGTGGCTGTGTACCATTGGGGACACCCAGACCGATTGTTTTATTTTTCACGTTTCGTGAGCTGCCTTTATTACAATCTCAACGATAGTTCATCATGTTTCTTTCAATAATCTGGTAGGTGTCATTCGTATCTTGATTTATTTCATTTGTTATTTCACTGTTTATACCAACTGCCTTGAACGCCTGGAATTTACACATGGATATCACGGATTATTTCTTTATGTGTTGAAACGTTTATATCATGCATGACTTCGATATTTGGTGGTGGAACTTAACGTAAATACTGACGTCAGCCACTAAAAATATTATTCTAGAGGATAACCCTATCCACGTATAGGATATGGGTTATCTGATTATTACACTTATGTTAGTCATATGTATATATTTTTTTTTTACTTGCTAGAAAGTCTACAACGACTTTTGTTTTCTCTTTTCTCGTATTATTCAGGGTAGCCTGTCTACTCTCTTGGACGAATGCAGAGTATCTGATCAAACAGAATTATGGAGTGGCATTTGGAGAAATGCACAAACCAATTCTGATCGATGTGGAAGAAATATTTGTACATGTGTCGGTGCCGACAGTAATTTTGCCCCCTAACAATACAATTTCGACACTGGAAAATCAGTACAATTTAACTTCAGAAATGAGAACAATTCGGACCAAAATTGAATTTTTGTTAACTCGTGTCTTTGACACAGCTCTAACACTATTTAACAAGATAGAAAGCATGGCTAGTTCACATGGTGGTAGGTCTAGACGAAAGGCTTTATTACAGCCTGTAGGTGATTTGGTTTCTGTTGGCCTGGGTCTGGCTACTGATCCACACTTGTCAAAAGTGGAAAATAAATTGGATGCAATGATTAAAGGGTTATCATTTGGTGAAATATCAAATGTAAAAAGGGATAAGATAATTTTGAGTCTGACTAAACAGCTAAAGTTGTTATTTAGGCACGCCACTAAACACAACAGAGAGGTGGGAGTTTTGTTTATTAATTCGTCGAAAGAAATGACAAATCTGACAGAACAGATAGATAACTTTGTGCAAAATTTGACTGCAGAGTTGACTAACACCATGGCATTACATGCCATGTTACATGAAACCACTTTGAATCTGTTGGTGTTAATCGAGTATATCGATACGGCGAGGTCACTCATCAGGGGCTTAAACAGATTAAATCAAGGTGAAATACCCGATATTTTCTTGCCCTTGGGAGGTCTCAGAGCTTTGTTGAAACCATTGTCTAAAGAAATTGCATCAAAATTCCCTTTGGCCACGATTTTGGACGATTCGTTGGACCCCTCCTACACTAGAGTGGTGGAATATCATTTCTGGAACAATTCTCTCTTGATAACAGTGCCTATTATTCTTAAATATAATGACGACTTGTGTATAGCTTACAGACCTGTGCGATTCGGTGTTCCGATCCACACTAGTTCTAATGATTCAACGGGGTATACCTTACTAGACACTGAGATGCCTTATCTATTGGGTAAATGCTCAAGACTAGGGATATATTTTGAGTTAAAATCGCATGTTTATGAGCAATGTACTCAGCTGAGTCGCTCTGTGGTGTGTTTTACTCCCCCAGCGAGAATTTTGGCAAATCGCAACACCTGCTATTCGGCGATTTTCAGAGATTTGGCCTCAGAGATAGGAAGATTGTGTACTTTCAATACTTTGTTAACCCACAAGACACCAGTTTTTCACCTGGCGATTAACAAAATCCAACATTTGGTAGTGGGCAGAGAAACAAGATCAACTCTCTCTTGCCTTCAGCGACCCAGAACGAAAGTTGCGATGAGTTTATTGGCTATTATCAAAATTCCTTGTGATTGTTCATTAATCTCTGAATCGGTGGTAATTTCTGCTCCAAGAGATGGGTGTATTCCTTGGAACGACACAAATATTTTTGTAGAATCAGGATTTAACTTGGCTATCGCCGTAATATTTAAAATTCCAGTCAAAAATTTAACTGGTGAAACGAAACATGGTTCCAGAATACACATTAACCTTCCCTCTCCTCAAGACATGCATGCAGCCTTGTCACATTTACCAGCTTCCTTGATAACATCAGGAATTAAAGTAGAAAGGCTGGCGAATGAGCTACTGGTGGCGGATAAGATTGCTAATAACAGATGGGAGACTTTGAAGAAATCTATAAATACAATGTCTACCCATCCAGCATCCATAAATTTGGCTTTAATCATTAGCATATTGGTGACGATTTTCTCTGTTTATTTGTTCTATAGGATCCACAAATTGGCTATCTTATGCACATTTGTGAGGCCCATTCAGGCGTTTAAACTGAATCTCTCAGCGCCAGTTTTTGAAGATATAAATCTGGGCTTCGACATACCCACCCCACAGCCAATCACAGAAGATTTGAAACCTTACTTTCCACCAAACCCTATCCATGCTATATTGAAAATTTGTGCAGTAATTATTGCCTTCAAAATTATATTATTTCTCTGGAAGCATCGTCGATGCATATGTAACTACTTCCCTTGATGCCTAGTCTGTAGACGATGCACTAGAAACCAGAAAGATGAAACTGCTTCTTGGATTATGCTCAGATTGTATTCTGATGATCATTTGGTCACGATCAAGTTAATGCAAATTCCATTTGAAGTAAGTGCAATCGTGGGATCTTCACCTGCCCCGCCGCTAAGATTAGGCAAATTGCACGTTGGATGGTGTTGTTGTTGCTCACTTGATATCGATCTGCGATGGAGAGCAGCTCTATCATTAAAAGTGCACAGAACAACGAAACAGATCTTGCTTCCTAGCAAGGTCAAAGTAGATCGACGATACCATCACGACCTGGCAGAGCTGATGAACCCAGCGTCAGATGCAATGTACGTTCTGTTAATATCCTCCGGCACTAGTTCCTACCAGATACCTTGGATGGACGACCCAAATGGGTCTAGTGTCACCATGTAAGTTTATATAATCACTTTGTTTTGGAAACCATTGCTGTTCCAATTTATTTAATTTGTCTGAAAGATTTTTTCTCATGTTTGTATTATACCATTTTGTTGTTTGTTTCTTGCTAAAATACTTGGAAGAAATTTCTCGCCTCGATGTTTCATTTTTTTTCTCAGGAGTAGACATCTGGTTTTACTCGATCGAAAGTATTTTCTTTTTTAAGCACTTTTTCAATTGACTTTGGCACCCTGGCATTGATATTGATATATTGAATGTATTTATATATACCCAATATTCTATGCAACCTGTCATTGGACTGTAATTGATGCTTTCTTACAGGAGTACAGCTGCCTATTTGTCAGCGAGAGAAAATGGTACTGAGGAAGAACTATTGGTAGTGCCCCATAGATCAAACGTGGAACGGATCTAAGATGAAAAATGAACATTTTATTAAATCTGATAATTTTAAATAGGCACTTGGCTCGCCCCCATTGCCTGAGGTTTGAGTATTATACCTTTCCTCTGATATCTTTTTCATATGAACTATTCCTGAGTTGGACTCAGTCGAGGATACATATCAATTTCACGCAGCAGACAAGCATCATTGTCTGGCATTTTTATATTGTTTATTCTTGCAGATGTATTTGTATTGTTATGTTTTTTAATTTGTATTCCCAGTTGAAGAGAATGCATTCGCTTTTAAGCAGCAGACAAGCGTCATTGTCTGAAATATACCTTTCTCGCTCTGGTTAGTTGTTTTGAAATGTGTAGGTTATATTTAGAACCATATACTATTAGTAGACACTTCTCTGTGTTGATACAAATCACGATTAGTTGATATATTACCCCATCGGATGTAAACATAGACACCGAGACCACAAGCTGTAGGTCATGATCGTGTTGTGACAAGGATTGTCGCCAGACGACTGATGTTTTGTCTACGATTGATTACTAACGATAATACACATGTAATGGCTGTACCGACAGAGTATTTTGTAATTCTATACGCCTATAACGAGGCATCCCAGACACGTGTGTCAGTTGCTGCCTAAGGCTATATTTACTCGCGATAATTGGACGTAGGTTTCCTTTAAGAATCGATTATTTTTGATCTAAGAAAACGAATGTATTTGAAAAAAATTTTCTAAAAGATTTTTAGAAGAAAAAATAAGCTATGATATGTTAAGAATCTAGCGTTACTGGGACTGTTTTATTCACCAGATCCTCGGGATCACCATGTAGACGCATGTATTTGTTTACGTAGGAGGCACGTAGCCTCAGTGGTCTAGATGTATAGTGGACCTATATACTACCCCTAGCTATTATTATGTAACCCAGTACAGGGTATAGCTCAGCCGACGTTGATAATCTGATCTGGCTAGTACCTTACTAGGGACCTTACTCGTGTAGTATAGACGGTAAGGGATTATCAACTGATTACTGTTGATATTAGTTCTCATGTACTCTTTAGAAGATGGTTTTTTTTTTTCTATTTTTTTAAGGTTGATTAGAACAACAGTAGGGAGTGTTAAGCTTGGGAAGAAAAAAATTTTTTTTTGGGTGAGGGTATTGAATATACAAATACTCTTGCTCAAGGCAATAGGAAATTGCCTGTTTGGAGAAGAATGGTAAAGAATATAACAGAGCTCTTCTCAAAGTCGTAGATAGCCGCTGTACGCGATGTGCCCAGCAGTCCGACGACGATCCGAATGGTTAATGCGCAATTTATCCGCCTCTTATACTTGGCGATGTGTACGGTCCAAAACGGACTTGACGGTGGCGCCATCTGCATTCACTGTTTGGACCGCCCTATTGGGAGTTTAACATAGAAATATTTTACTAAAGGAAAATGGCTCTTGTTTGCACCGTACCATTGACGTTTTAACCTTGAGAATTTTTTTTTCTCTAACATGCAGTTTGTCATTACGAGATTGTTGTTATATTTAACATTATGCCTTCTTGTTTCGACTGAACTATTGGCATTTACCATTGATTTTTACCTATATGTTCTTCTTATATGTTTTTGTGAATTGGACTTCTGCTTGAGTATTGTATTCTACTTTATATTACCCAACAGAAGTAAGAAACACTTGTGTGTGTATATTCATTTTTAAAAAAAGTGTCGGTACAGACAAGATAATTCTTTATTAAGAGACTATTTGTACCTTAATTAATGTATGTTACATGTTCATAACGACGTTGATTTTAGGGAATTGTTGAACATGTTTTCAAAATATTAATTTGTGTATTCTTTTTGTATTTTTTCTATTATTTTTTTTGTTTTTAAGAATACCTATATGTGCATATTGTAACCGCGCATATGACTTGGCTTGGATAACTAGGTAACAGCACAGCTATTCGAAAATTATTATTTTTCTATTTCTTTCAAAAATTCCTAAAAATTTTTTTTTTTCGGGTACACCCTCATTCGATACTTCGTATCTGATTGAGGGCGGGGGGGGGGGGGGGGGGGGCAGTGTTATGTAACATTACGTAACATTGTGTAACCTCATTATCTATCTAATTATCACCCATTAATTATAATATCTCATTATTAAATTCGCTAATTATACTTAGCTATCCAGTACTGTGCAAGTCTACTTATTCATGCTAAGCCATGCTAAGCCAGGTATTACGTAAGGGCTCCGCCCCCTACTCTTTCACACATCCTGTATGGACATATGTACAGATGCTAGATCATTAAATCAGTTGCTTAGTTCTTCTCACGAAGACCACACGTTCGTTTGCTATTCTTCCATTCATACCTTAACACCTCCGTCCCTGTCCTTTTTCTGTTCTGGGCTAAATCCTTACCTTGAGATTTATTTATAGAATTAAGTTGAACCACACAAAGACCATTGATGAAGAAATGAGATCAAAATGGAAAGCTATCACCTCAAGTACAGGAAGTTTGGCTGCTAGCAGCGGTTCCAAACAATTGAGACAGCATGGGAAGGGGTGTGCAAATCCTGTGGCCTCATTCTAACTAGGGTAGAAAACCCACACTGACAAGAGACAACTTAATAACAGCATAACCTGATGGCCTGATTTATTATTATATATTTGACTTACCCTTAAAAGGGCACAGCCATAGTGTATGACTAGCCATATATGACTGGTGAACTAGATAGACAAAAATATCCCAAAGATGGATTTTCATTGTTCTCACATTCCTCCTTGTTATATTGTAATGGGGGAATCTAGTATTTATTATAGGCCCGCAAGGATGGGTTCACAAATTCCCCCTTTCTCTTCTCAGTTGAATGGATCCCTCTGTTAGTAAAAGATTTTCATGTATCACACCCTTCAACCTTTTTTTAAATCCCTGCCTACATTGACTTAGCCTGCAACGTGACTAGCCCAGGAGTATGCATGCTCTTTCTGTTGCATCAGCCCACAATATGAACATTTCTCCTTATACTAGACAGTGTTTAGAATAATTTTTGTATTAATCACTTGCTTCTATCCATATTGCCAACTTTATGATTATTATATAGATCTTAGAAATTATTCCAAACTCAACAGTATAATGAACATTCTTAAAAATTTAATGATTGAGTATGGTAGATTGATTATAACAATGTCAAGTAAATTTTGGACTTTTCTTCCCCCCACCCAACATGCTAGAAAAGTTATGATGCAGGTCGAAATTACTTACAAATAAATCCAGAATGCAATTATTGGGACTTCAAGTCTGAAAATGGGTAAGTTCTTTTTATATATGGGGATTCTGAATGCTTTATAGTAAGTGCCACTTTAAAATCCATGTTTTCATCAGTAGAATTAATCAATTTTCAATTGACCCACAAAAAGTATTCATATGTCTCCACTTTTAGCACTGGTGATTGGTCAGCCAAAGGCTGTGATACCATTGCAACTGATGACAGCAGTACACAATGTCAATGCCACCACTTGACCAATTTTGCCGTACTTGTGTCCACTCACAGACCTGTAAGTTGAAACTATCAACACCAATATATTAGATACTCACTCATATCATATCATTGCCTTTTTGTTATAACTCACAAAGCTTTTTAATACTGATATCCCTCCAACAATTCATCCAGATATTTTCACCTTTATTCCATTTGTTACATTTGTAGAAAGGAGTGCTTGATGAAGTTTTATCCATCATATCTATAGTGGGATGCAGTCTCTCTGTTGTGTGCCTAATATCAACTTGTTGCATCTATGGAATACTGTGGAAGTAAGTCTAAATGTGTATTCATTATTAGAGGAAGTGACATGGGTAAAGTTATAGCTACAGTTATATCACACTGAGACATATTGTTATTAAATTCTTAGACAATTTTCCAATTATCACTGGATGAATCGTGGCCCGTGCGAAAATGACACAAATGTAAATAGGCTGGCTGCTCTGGGATTTGAGCCCCCAATGTGGTGATTGGGAGTCTAGCATCTTACCCCTAGACTATAGACTGGTTGCGGTGAAATGCATATAAACACTAGACATATTCCATCCATTGATGTATCACATTTTAGCTTTACTTAAATCTGCCATTCTCCTCATGGTGAATGAGGAGAATGGGGGAAATAGATTATCTATGAAGTTCCCTGTGTTGGCCAGGCGTTTTAATGATTCAAGTTATCATAAAAGTATTTCCAGCATCTGAAATCTATTTCTATAATATGACAATGGAGGGCTTCATGCACTGCATGCTTCTCTGGACAACCATATCTAACAGTACAGCTTGAAATCCTTCCACAACCAGTGAGATAACTGAAATAACAGTTTGTCAATAAAAACTAACAACAACATCTAGATAAATTTTTCTACAAATCCATCTTTAAATCAAGTTGGGCTTGAAATCCTCCAACTATTGGTGTGCTTAGACTCATTGATTTTGACCATTTGTTTGTCTAATAACTATTTCAACAACAACAACAAAAGATAATCCTTGTACCTTTGCTTTTCATGCAGAACTCTACAAATTGACCAGCGTGGGATATCAGCCAGATCTATCAACACTGTTGTATTGAGTGTTATATTATCTCTTGCAAATGTGATATTTTTGTCAGGAGTAGAACACAAAGGGAACCAGGTATAAAAAGCAAACAGAAGCTGGTCCTATTCTTGTCATATTACTTGCAATATTCAATTGACATCATTTATTAATGGGAAACTTGGGTGTACTTTGAACTGCATCAAAGATATTGGCATCAAGGGGAGGGGAAATAATGCTTAATGTGCATAAATATACCCATAAGAAAACCTGGTAATTGATTTAATTGGTTAGAAGTACTTTTGTTGATATTTATATCATATAAATTTCATAAATAACCTTGTATAAAACTTATATATATGAATTTTCAGGCTGTATGCACAACTATTGCGGTTGTCTTGCATTATCTCTTCCTGGTTGCTTTTGGCATCATGTTGGCATCTGGCATCCAACTCTATCTGAAGATATCAAGCCTGGCTAGAGGAATGAGGCCTGATAGTGTGAAGCAAATATGTGCCTTTCTTGCCGCTGCATTTAGTAAGTTTTGACTTCTCATGAAAATTATTAGACTTTTGTAGCGGTGCAAGTCACCAGTTGAGAAAACATACAATGGAGTTAATATAATTACTGTAGAAATAATTATCTAATGCTTAGTATCATATCTATAACCTGTCACTGAATTGTGAACTACTCTGGATATTCCAGGAAATTTTGTTCGGACCTATTGATTTCAATTGGTAAACTTAAACATGTCCCCTTTACAATGTATTAGCCACAACATGATATATATTAGCTAGTTGAGAATAAAATGAATTAATAAGGTTTCTGATGCCAATAATAAACAACTTTATTAGTTATCATTTCCATGTTAACACAAAAAGAGAGCACCTGCTTTAAAATCATGAATTTTTCTCCTGTTTGTTCTCTAGTGGTTCCAGCTGTTATTGTTGGAGTTACGCTGGCCATTGTGAAGCCTAATGATTACCTTCAGGAGCATGTGTAAGCCCACCAATATTATTAAGTTAATTTTAATTATGAATCTGTTTATTCTGCCTAATAGCTTGACAATTGCATCAATCTTCTTAGATATACCAGACACAATTATTTTACAAGTTGATATGATGTCCATTTATTTAAATCATTTGTTTGGTTTTCTTAACTCAATAAATTTATAAATTATTTACAACAAGAAATAATTTCACTTTTGCCTTGTTCTTGCTGGTCTTTAACCTCCAGGTTATTTTCCATTATTGTACATACAGAAATACCACTAGTGAACAGGGTGTGTTTACACGTACCTGCTATCCACCATTCATTATTCTGTGGCTGCTCCTTTTGTTAAACGCCTACTATATAGATACCTCACCATGCACTGGAAATAAATTGCAATATAAAATTTAGAAAACTGTTTAGGCACAGAGTTGAGAGAGTCCATGAGGGAAAGCTTCTCATTCAGAACTGCAACATGCTATTTTAATCCCATTAAGTCTCCCACTCTAGGGGCAGGAAAGCATTTAGTGCAGCAGGTGTCCAATCACTAGCATACCATTCTTATCTGATTTGATTGGCTGTGAGCCTAGACTGAAGAGAGTTTGTTTTTGATTTTCTTAGAATGCAGCTGGAAAAACATCAACTTAAATAATAACTCAGGTAGAACAAAATAGAAGCTGAATAATGTGTATAACTTAATATCAATGCAATACTAGATGCTTTTTAGTCTTGTTTACTTAGCACCAGGTGTCACTTTCAAATATAGCTTCATTTAATAGCTTCCCCACTTGTAAAATGTAAATCCAGTGTTTAATTTGAGAGAAAATATTCATAATTCCAAAATGAACACTGGATTTAAAGGTGCTGGTTGGCAGTGGAAAAAGGAGTCATATTTTCCTTCATTGGTCCCATCTTGCTTGTAATCATTGTGAGTATGATATTAATGTGTTGTGAATTGCATCTTCCATTTGTTTGAATACTTGAAAACCAAATGTGTCTTCAGTTTGGTGTGAGCTTTTAATCAGTATATACCATAAACTGATCTCCTAGGGTTGTTCTAATGTATATTTTATGTCAATTCATTTGCTACTAATTTCCAGGCAAACACAGTCATAATGATGATAGTAATGACAAAGAATATCCGATCAAAAACTTCAAGTATCCGTGGCCGAGTCCAGGAATGTAGTCACCTTGATATTTTAAGGTATTTATGGCTTACCAACACATCACTTTTGTCATGGTGGCAAACCCTTGCTTGCTAAACATTTTTATCATATGTGATGTGTTTCAGGAAAATGAGTCATAAGTCGCAAAATTGATATTTTTCAAAGTGTTTTTTTCACAAGATCACATTATTGGAATGTTCTGATTCTTGGAGAGTTTGTCACTTGTAGTTGTGTCAATCAATGTATCAAATTTCAGGACAATCTATGTAATATATATCCTTTCCTTTTAAAGGTCCTCATATGGACTACATTTAGTTACTTTACTGTTTAGTGACTCCCATAAATATTGGAATTTTTTTTTTCAAAAAAGAAAATATCAAACTTAAAATCTGGAAATAATTATTAGATTATTAGACTGTTTACTATCATTGGAATCAGCTTGATCTCATCTTTTCAAATATAATGATATCTCAAAATCCATTTTTGCAACTTATGACTCATTTTCCTTAAACACATCACATATGTGGCCTTCCTTTAGGGCAAAACTTAAAATTATGCAATGCAACTATATCATCTGAATAAAATTAGCATGTTAAAGGCAAAGTTATTCAGAAATACATATATTTTGGTTTCTAAGTGGACATTGCCAGGCATGGAACTACAGGGAATGGAAATACAATGTAGTTGCCTCATTGCACAATATATTCAGATGTATGTGTCAAGCCTGATAAGTAAAAGAAGCCTTCTATTTGCTTTAGCATATGTGTCCTTAAATAAATTAAATATATCTTTTACTGTTTTCAAATATCAACATTTTCCAATCTATCTAGTTCTTCTATTTGTTTGTAAACATTTGATTAAATCTTGATCATGTATATCCTCGTTTCATGACAGTTTTCTTAATATTCTATTACTTAATTTTGTATAGATTAATAAATGGTTCTCACATCATGGTGTTGGAATAGACATTACCAAATCATAAATCTAGCCATACACACCCCTACCTTGTACCACTAACAACCTACTCACCTATTTCTAGTTTCTCATCTCTGTCCTCTCTGAGGAGGAACAGCTGTTTTTATTAAATTTTACTGCTCAAATCTATCTCCTCTTTAACCTATCATATTCATCACACTATCATTCCCATGAATCACTTGCCCCATGCCGAATATATGAGACGTGCCCATTTTGTGACATAAACATCTTCTAATGCTTCTTATTTGGTTCCTAGAATGGCCTTGAGGAATATTGCTATCCTCACACCTCTACTTGGTATAACATGGATAGTGGGAATGTTTGGTGTCAATGAGGAAACAGTTGTCTTCCAGATCCTGTTCGTCTTCAATTCATTTCAGGTAAGAGATTAAAGCTTTGAGATTTAGTCACCTGAAAGATGTAGATCTATTTGAGACTGGTGAAGGATGACGTAGTTTGGCCCAGCATTAGTGGGGGCAACTGCATTATTGATCTCTCTTTATTTGATTATTAAATTTCAGTGGGCTGTGGGATCCTAGTGACAGCCACAACACAAATTAATGTATAGCTACAGTATAATATTTGCATATATATAACCACAGCCATTTAATCCACAATTTGGCTGTGAGCATAGTATACATAGGACATATTCCATGATCATGGACTGTGATATGTTTCTGCTGTTTACTTAGGTATCGAAAATCAAGAAAATTACTTAAAGGAATTAGTGAATATTTTTCTCTTCCAGGGTGTCTTCATTTTTATTTTCTGTTGTTTGCTGGATGCATCAGTGAGTAACTTCATTTAGTTGTTTTATTTTTTCTGAATAATGCATGATCAGTTACAATTCCTGTTTTTCATTTCTAATTTATTTTATCTCAAATGTTATTCATTTTTGTAATTGTTTAAATCTTAATCGATAAAGAATATTGACTTGCACATATTACTAACAATGTCTACATGTAAATTGATTTGTACATATCATGTTTGTATTGTTTCCTAATATGTGTAGATAAAGAAGGCCTGGGGAATATGGCGCGCCAAGTCAGGGAAGTCAAAGATACATGTAAACTACACTGCAGAGGTAGGTGTAATTTAGATGTGCACTGTCGACTATTGATAATCCTGCACAAGTACAAGCACAGTGCATCAAGTTTGAAATTGGTACACTCTGTCCACCCTTTGTAGAACCAAAACCCCAATGCTAGCCTATACCGGTACTCTTTGAAGTTTCAGTTTTACAGAGGGTGGACAGAGATAATATGAAAGTATTGATATTGGTTTATATCATAAGTTAATACTGAAGCATACTGGAAGTCATGGTATGGTATGTATGCCTTCTTCTTGTAGCCCTTTTATCAAGTGCAAATAAATAGCATGTTGAATTGAATTCTCTTTTACAGACTTCCTTCTCGGATAATTCTACATTTGTTACTGACTGAAGGGCAACTGATAAATCAAGTATCCTGGTTCATTTGCTGGATGGTCCACTGGCTTTATCACCGACTATACATTATAGACTCTTTATATTTTATACATAAATATTATACTGGTGAGAAGTATTTCACTACATTATATTCTTCACTACAGTATACTACTGCAGGCAATGCCAGTCATACTGTACAGTATTGGATGCATCAAATTTGATTGTCTATTAAAAATATAAAAGAAACCAAGGATACAAATATACGAACCAGAAAACTCAGGAAAATGACTTCATGTAGAATAATGAAATAATAATGAATAATGAATAATGAATATTTTTTTTTTTTTTCCCAACACCGGGTCTTTATTCAAGAAGTAGACAGAGTCAGCAATTCAGAGTGTATACATTAATACAACACTCTTTTTTTATGGAAAAAACAAACCTGCCTATAATTAAGAGGCGCATAGCTTATACCATGAGGATATAATAACTTTCTTTGGTACACTTCTCTTCTTTTACCTTTCCTTTATCACCTGTTACACATAATAAAACCGTTCTGGGACAAAATATCATTTGTTTGGATCTTTTTGTTTCTTCCCAACCTTGCATGCTTGACTTTCTTATGCAAGTATTGTCGTTATCCCACGCGAGTAGTGTGTTACATGTCTATCAGTGAAAATTAATAATTAATAACGCTACCTATAACATTGATGTGACTAACTTCTAGCCATATTATATATGAAAAGAAATGTCTTCACTGCAAACAGGAATCAATTGTACTACCATATTCACTGCAAACAGCTGTTAATTAGCCTACCCTGTACGCTACACTAAATTGTACCTCAGTACTGATATTTCCAATGTTAATGTTATATCATATTACGTAACACTGACGTAATGGTGATTAATCACATTATAATTAATTATCTAATCATCTATGATCTATAATAATGCTAATTACCTTATTAAAATAATTAATTGCAGTATCATGCAAGTCTACTAAAGAGGATCAGGTAACATCAGAGTTCATACAATGATAAAGGTTAACCAATGAGTGAAGGACACATCTATAGGCCTACTATCACTCATGTGGATCGGTTTCAATAATAAACTCTTTAGTCGGATCTCGTAATTCAAAGCCTCTGTATATGTTATATTCTAAATATATCTACAAGTTATAATCGAGATATAACATTAACCATCACCTCACCGGATAATGGGCACAATTAGCCTGAAAGCTTGTGATTAATAAAATCAAATCAAACAACAATTCTGATCTCTACTTGTCAAGTTCATCATTAGAATAAACGGCCCTAACCATGCTTCCCAATCTACCATATATTAATAATATATTATAAAGTTACTTCCACGAGAGAGACTCTACCTCCCCCTCCCAAAGATTCTACCTAAGCCTCAACCTCTGGGAGGGTGTAATGGATGGGAGAGGGAGGATAAACCTTCCTAATGACCAGGAAAGATAGGAGAAGACTTTCTTAATATAAATGCTTTCTAATACTTTCTAAGAAGACTCTTCTTCATAAAGCAGTGATTATGAATGTTAGGTATCGTCTTTTTGGTTGTGTTTTCAACTTTAAATAAATTATTTGAATGTAGTTTAATTCCATCCCCTCCCCAATGGACTGAAATGTTGGTATGTCCAACGATCAGCCTCCTGTTATAGTTGTTATTTTTCCAAAGGTGGCGGTACGTCATTTGATATGTCTAACACTATATGGTCAGATTCTCAGAAAATGTACAATCGGCAGATCAACACATTTAGTATATTCTGCTAAATTAAAAATGATCAACACTTGTTATATATGTGTAGTGGATATGAGGATCAGCGCAAGTCTAGTATAGCTTGCTGTTGTTTTAACTCTTATATAACCGGGTCGGCCTTCAAGGTCAAGGTTGGAGCTCCGCTCGCTCAACCTTTCAAGCCTTTCGGATCTGTTCCGTTTTTACCGTGAATGAAATATTAAGCTTTACCCTAGTTACAGATTACCTTTCATCTACCTGCATTGACCAGAATATGTACTGTATTGCATAATTGTGATGTATTGTGTATCTCCTGTATCACTTATTCCTGTACAAAGAACATCTTGCCATTTACTTGTACACACCTTGTTATTGTACGGATTGTATTTGCGACTATTCCGGAAATCCTTTCCATCAGATGTCTTGGTTAGCCCGGCTGACCATGTACCTTGTGATCGCACTGTGGGGGAAATAAAGCTATGGAAACAGAGATCGTTGTCCATGTTTTACTTTCCCTTAGTTGAGATGAAGATCGAACCTGGGTTGTCTAAGTAATAGCACGAAGGTTATCGCGGGCTGGATAACTAGTGTCACCATTTACTGATAAACTACCTGTAGGAGAGCCTACAGCCCCGGATTGGTAATCGAGATATCCAGAGGTTCACTACAATTGGTGCCGTGACCAGTTCTTGACCTCAGTGCTTTCAATTCGTTGGTTGTCCCAAATTTCTTCCCGGAAGAAATTGAGACTGCAGTGGCAGTCCGTGACGTCTACGAAAGATGTCGTATTCTGATTCTGCGGCGCAGACGGAAGGAGGTCGCTATAGAACGAAATCAGGGAGACAAGATTTCGTGGGTAGAGACCCGGGGCCGACAACCCCGAGGAGTCTCCCCGCGGATTTTGAGTCACCTTCCTCTGACCGTGGTGCCAGAGGCGGAGCGAGAATATTCCGGAGAGAATTTTGCGCAGTGGAGAGGCCCGCCGAACGACACGGAAGATTCTGACCTTCGTGAGAAATTCCGGCAGTCGATCACGGAAGAGCTCCAAACCCAAGTCCGCAAGCTGATGGATGAGAATTTTGAGCTCCGTAAGAGAATCAATACGGAATCCGTGGACAATGGTCCGGACGGGCATTTGCTTCATGTAAAGATCATGTAAAGCCCTCCCTGGAGACGGGGACCCCGCAGAGACGTGAAATGACAGCTCTGGAATCGGAGTTGCTCGAGATGATCCAGGGGATCGGGAAGCAAAATCCAACCAGAGGTCCCGTGACATCCATGTTTATGGACCAAAAACCGGCTAGTGAGCCAACGGTAAATGATCCGTTGATTGTGTCCGATCAGGGCAGAAGAGACCGAGATCACCGCGGTGTGACGTTCTCTCGGCATATGATGATGACATCATCTCCGAGACGAACACGTAAGAAACATGATGACTCTCAGTGGGGAGAACCCGATCGCAAACGACAGGAAAATCATGGCAGAGAGCATGGCCGAGGGAATAGTCCTTCTCATCATATAGATCCTCCCGGAGGGCATGCATGTTTGGCATATGTTACCGCATCCCCGTTATTTCCCCAGAGGCGTTCTCAGAAGGACTCGGACAGTTCTGACGAGGATCGACGACAGAGGTCGCCTTCCCATAGATCCCGTAGAACCAACCGGTCCCTAATCCCTGGTCTCGAGTATGACGGACCAGATGAGTCTGATGAAGAGTTCACGTTTGTTTACCGTGAGGCAGTTGAGAATCACCCGCTGAAGGTCCCGCCGGTGAAGATGTGGGATGGCAAAACCGCGTGGCGGACCTACCTCATGGAGGTAAAGGTGATCGCTGAGTCGCACAATTGGACATCTGCTCAGTTGCTTCGACAATTGAGGTGCGGAACACGCAAACAGCTGGCAGAAATGGGGGACCTGCCAGTGGACATCAGTCTCCAGCAGTTCGTTGAGCACATGGATGCGAACTACGGAGAAAGGTCCAAGTTCCGGTTGCAGGCTGAGTTCTACAACTGTAGACAGACCCCCGGACAAGCCGTTCGCTTGTTCGCCAATGAGGTGGCACAGAAGGGCCGAAAGTCGTTCGGTCGCATGGACAACACACTGAGAGCCGTGTCCCTGTGCATTTTTTTGCAAGGGGTCACAAACGCTGAGATGTCCGCGTGGGTGCGTCTAAAGCAACCACAGGACTTGCAAAGCGCAGTAGATTGGGCGGAGGTATGGGAATCTTGTCAATTGGATTCTCACTCAGTTACGACCATCAATGCAGGGGAGGCTGCCCTGGTTGTTCCGGAGATCCCTACACCCAGTAGCAGATCTTCGCGAAGAGCATCGCGGAGAGCGATTGTCCAGGCCACAGGCGCAGCGAGTGCTTCAGATTCGTCAGATGATGGTCTGCAAGCCGCTGTAATCCAGGTCTTGCAAACTTGGAAGGGCGGACAGGGGCGCAACGGGAGCGGAAGGACTTCCGGTAGTACTTCTCAGTAGAGAGGGAAATTGGAGAGGCCCCGCGGAAAGTGCTATGCTTGCGGACAGGAAGGGCATTACATCGCCAACTGTCCCAAGAAAGCAAAGAAGGGAGATTCCGGACTCAAGGTGATTACCGACGGGAAAACCTCTGAGTCGGAAAACTCCAACCAGACCGCATAGAGCGCGAAGTGCGATCCGGGGAGTTGATGGCGCTCCGCAGTACTACAATTCGTGTGGTATTTGCTCAACACGCGGAAGATGGGAGTGAGGCTCTGACGCCCGTGTGTAGGGAAGCGGGTAGAGTAGTACATGATAGCTGCCCGTTACCGAAAACGGATCCTAGTTGGTCGTCTGATGAGACTACTCATCCAGGGATCGGAGTTGATCCAGTGGATAGTTTTGCAGATAGCGATCCTGACGTGCTATGGGGTCGTGCAGAACTCCGAGCTGTTGTCGGTCAAGTGATTGTTGTGGAGGAAGGTCCCGACAACCTTGCCGTCGTTCAGCAGGTTTCTGGTGATGAGCAGAGAACGCTGAAGATCCGTGATGCATGCATTGCGGAGAGATGGTCCGCAACTGTATCTGTGAACAGAGATATTGGTGAATTTCTGTGGGACCAAGGTGCGACGACTAGCCTGGTGACAAAGAGATTCTACGATTCCCTGCATCAACAGCCGCCGATGGCTCCGTCCCGGCTGGCGTGCGTGATGGGAGGTGGTTCGCAGATAACTGTTCACGGATGTGCCTTGATTCCCGTGACGTTAGGGAAACGGACGTATATGATTAGGTGTCTGGTAGTAACGGGTCTTGCCGGCCCCGAATCCGGGATCCTAGCTGAGGATTTTGCTTTGGTGCACTCATGTAACATATACTATTCAGGGAAGATTGCGTTGAGCAACGGCGCTGATGCTGTGAAAATGCACCATTGGCGCGGACCTCGCCCGAAGCGGATGAGTCCCTCTGTGAAAACGATCGAAGCTAAGGAGACTGAGGATGGGTATGAAGTAACACTCCGGGAAGCGGTGGTTATCCTTCCTCGATCAGTCACACTTGCTAAGATTGACGTTCACATGTGCTCTGACATATCAACAGGTTTGATGTTTGAGCCCGATCAGAGACTGCTGTAGGAATATTCACTGCCTTAACACTCATGTGACGGCGGATGAAAAAGCAGTGATAGCCTTCAGTAATCCTTCCGGAGAGTCCCTACGTCTAGAGACTGATGTGGTGGTCGGAAAAGTGAGTGAGGTGACGCTGCAATCGTCCCCTGCCACTTGTCCAGAGGGGGTAGATCAGGGGATTAGAAGAGCTATCATTAACTCGATACAGATGGTGGAGTTGCCGTCCGTAGTCGATGATGACCTGATTGCCCCTGACATTCCGGTGCCACCGAGTACGGAATGCCCGCTAGCGAAACTAGTGAGAGAGACGCACTTGACTGATCAGAGTGAAAAGTTGCAAGTTGCGGAGCTCCTGACTGAGTTCGGTGAGTGTTTCGCGTTACCTGGCGATGAGCTGGGCCACACCCACGTTGTCAGACATGTGATTGACACTGGTAATTCCAGACCTATAAAACTCTGCTATAGGCAGATTCCAGTGGCCAAGCATGACCTAGCGGAGGCTGAGATCGGCGGATGTACGAGCAGGGACGGATAGAGCATTCTAACAGTCCGTGGGGAGCACCCATTGTGATGGTTGGTAAAAAGGATGGCTCACAGCGTTTCTGTGTCGATTACCGCCAGTTGAATTCCGTGACTGTGAAGGATAGCTTCCCACTCCCTTGTATTGACGAATGCGTCGAGCCGTTTGGCGGAAACCAGTGGTTCTGCACCCTCGACCTAGAGTGTGGGTATTGGCAGATCGCGATGGACGAAGAGCAAGCAGAAAAATGCTTTCCTGTCCAGCGTGGGGCTGTTCCAAATCAAAGTAATAAGCTTTGGATTGTGCAACGGCCCTGCCACTTTTCAACGTATGATGGATCGTATGCTAGGCGATCTCCGTTGGAAAGTGGGCCTGGTATATCTGGACGATGTAGTAGTATTTGGGGAAGCCTTTGCCTTTGGAAGATCCAGGAGTTCGGATTGAAATGTGAACTATTCCGCAGAGAAGTGGAATACTTGGGTCGGATTGTGTCACACAAAGGCATCTGTGCAGACCCAAAGAAAGTACAGAAGGTCCGCATGTGGCCAATTCCGAAAAATGCTAAGGAGATTCGGCAGTTTTTTGGATTCGCATCCTACTACCGTGAGTTCCAGCCGAACTTTTCGATAGTTGCCGCTCCTTTGCAAGAAGTTGTGAACTCCGCCGGGAGGGAGAAGAGATATTCTAAGCCCATAGAATGGTCTCCAGAGTGTGATGTGGCCTTTCAGGGCATAAAAGAGTTGCTAACCTCTGCTCCGGTGCTGGGATATCCCCAAAAGGAAGGGAAATTCATCCTAGACATGGATGCTGGTGGGTTTGGCATGGCGGGTGTGCTTTCGCAGATACAAGATGAGAAGGAGGTAGTCCTTGGGTATGCCAGCAACAGCTTGGATAAAGCCCAACGGAATTACTGCGCCACAAAGAGAGAGCTCTTAGCAGTACTAACCTACCTGAAGATGTTCCGGCGTTACCTGTTGGGAAACCGAAACGTTATTGTGCAAACCGACCACGCCTCCCTGCGTTGGCTATTAAACTTTAAAGATCCGATGGACATGCTTGCACGCTGGTTGACTCAGATGCAGGAGTTCGGTCTGGATCAGAGCATGATTCTCCATCGAGCCGGAAAGAAACATGTGAATGCTGACGCCCTTTCTAGAGTTCTGACTCAGAAGTGTGTCCGCGTTGACTGTGCAGACGGCGGAGCGCATGATGCAGTTGTCGCGACAGCAACAGTCAGTCTAGCGCCACAGGAAGATTTGATCCAGAAAGCCCAGCAGAGCGACCCAAGATCCGGAGAGTTATCGATGTGTTGGAAGGTACTAAACCGGTGCCGGACAAGCAGTCCCTGTCCGCGGAGTCCGATGAATACTGTACCTACATCCATAACAGGGGGAGTTTGGAGATGAGAAATGGTGTCTTGTGCTTTGAATGGGTTCGGCCAAGCACTGGAAGAACGTACTTGCGGAAGATAATTCCTACTGCGCTCCGCTCAGAAGTGTTTCATGCTATGCATGGACCCAAGACTGCAGGGCACTTTGGGTTCCTCAAAACGGGCTGGGCCGCATAGATGAAATACTTCTGGCCAGGTATGAGGGGAGACCTGAAGCGCTGGCTGAGAGCCTGCCCGGAATGCAGTATGCAGAAGACGAGAGGTGGTGGCGGAATCACCCCCTTGAAAAAGGAATTACACAGAGAACGGTGGAGCCAAGTGTGTTTGGACATCATAGGACCATTCCGTCCATCCCCGCGTGGCAATAACTACTTGATGGTGGTGATGGATCACTTTTCGAAGTGGGCGGAGGCCTACCCTATGCCAGACCACACGGCCGAGAGGTGTGCGGAAGTGCTGTCCCATGAGTGGATCCTGCGTTTTGGTTGTCCCGTGTCATTACAAACAGACGGAGCACCGGAATTCAGATCTGCCTTGTTGAAAAGCATGTTTGAAATGCTGGGCATCGAGAAGCTGTTGACCCTTCCGTATAGACCCCAGTCTAACGGACAAGCGGAAAGCTTTAATCGAGTACTAGTCGAGCAGCTATCCTGTCTAACGGACTGCAGAGTAGCGTTCGGGGAGAACCTGAAACATTGGTTGCGGTTGGGCCATCAGTTCATTCTTGAGAATCTGGGCGTATCCGCTATACACCAGAAGAGAGACTACGATCGAAAGTCCAACCCGAAGCACTTTGAAGTGGGTGCTGTTGTATATCGCTACAACCATCCGCAGGCCAGTAAGAAGATCGGTCCCAAGTGGGATGGGCCCTTCAAAGTGAAGAGGTTCATAGGTGGCACAACCTATGAACTGGAAACAGCACAAGGTATTGTGAGGTGTCACGTCGACTACCTTAAGCGAGCTTTCGATGAGAACGGACCCATCCAGGTGGTGAACTTGGATAGGGCACCAGAGTTCTGTGCGTTGCAGGAAGCTGGTCGCGATATCTTGAGACTGGAGAGAGGCAAGGTCTAACCTGGGACGGAGTGTCCGACGCGGAGAGAGAAAGAGAAAGTTTCCATTGGCGTTAAGCCGGGGGGAAGGCCGAGGAAGGAACGGAATAAGGAGTGCAATGCTACGGCAACCAAGGGAATGGTCCTTTCGGTAGCTCAGGATCCCCCGGATTCGCCCCAACCTGTAGCTGCGCCACGAAAAATTGGTAGACCCCGGAAAGCTGTGGCGGAGGCCCCAGTTGTACCAGTTCCGTGTCCTCCGACTCGAAAGAGAGGGAGACCTCCGAAAACCGCAGCGAAAGCTAAAGCTCCTCGGACGCCACCTGCCGTCTACTCTACTGTCAAACGTAGAGGGAGGCCGAAGAAGACTGAGGCTGCCGCTAAGGCCCGGAAGAGGGTTGAGAAAGAGACGCGATGAGTCCCCGGCGGAAGTTGTAACACAGGACACAGATGCGTCGTCCTCCAGATCGGTTACAACCGGGATCCTAGCCTTGTTGTGTGCAAACCGGGGGGATTTTGATCTGATCCCTCCACCCTAAAAACACAACAAGAAGTCGACTAAGGTTGCAAGACGGAGCAATGCACCTAAGTCCCATTCGGTGCATGAGGCTACCTTGTCTTATGTAGCCAGGAAAGAACCAACAACATCAATTTCGGAGATGAGTAACCCAGAAATATAGATGAGAGCTGTGAGTGGCTTGTAGTTAGACCTATGTTGAGGGAATGGTCCCACTCCGTAGTGTACTGGCTCTGAATCTTGGTTTGGATACCTTGAAATTGCTGCTAGTAACAGTGTCATTGTTGGGTGAATTCACTGGAATTCCCCTCCACCCTGTCTCAGTGGAGAAGTAGTCAGTTTACGTACAGTCAAAACCCTCAGTCACGGGGAGCGTAACTGATCTAAGCATGCAAAACCGGGTAACATTATCCGTCAGGCAGTGGCGGGAGCATGGCGCTGTAGTAGCGTGGCAGTTGAGTGAACTAGCATTGCATCAGGTTGCCGCTAGAGGTGGCTGCATCAGGGTTCACCAGTTCGCTCCGCCTCATGGCTCACTTTGCTCCTGGACTCTGACCTGTAAGTACGCTTTCTACTGTGATCGTTGATCGCTGTATGAATTGATTCTGTATGATTGCTATGAAGGAAGAGAGGTATTTTAACATGATACCGATGGTTGTCACAGAGGTGTGCGTCTAGTACAAGACGTAAGTTTCGGTGTTTCTAGTGTGGGGAGATAGAGCACCAAAGCTACGACCCAACTGCCATCTTGAATGTGGACATGAATCGAGCCACGCTACGATGATTTTTCGATTATCTAGCTTGTTTGGTACATTCTATGTTCTCAGGCCTGTGTATTTTATAACTAGAATACTCTGAGAGACCATTGACCATTGTCTTTTTGGGCAACTTTTTACCTAAGTTATGTGTAAATAGATGTTCCGGCTGCATCTGCTCCCGTGACTAGAACTGTAATGTTTATGTTATAGGATCGGAGAACTAAAAGCTGCCAACTAAACCCCTGAGAGTGCCTGAGAGAATCCCGTGTGATTTCCGTGTGATTTCTGTGAGATTTCCGTATGACCCAAGATGAGCCGGACCGAGAGCCGACACGAAGACGATGAGAGTCTGAGCAGAGAAACCACCGAGGAAGAGATTCCGGTGGAAGTGGAGGTGAAACTCCTAGAGCAGGAGGGTGAAGATGTCGCCCCCTTCCAGGCCTTGAGTGAGGCAGAGTTAGCTCAGGCCTTGTCAGACGCCGCTCAGGAAGACCCGGACTCTGTGAAGATTGAGCCCACGGAGAAGAAAACCTCCCCCAGCAAATCTCCGCGCAGAGGCCGTAGTACTGTCACCGAGAGGACAGCTGGACATGGTCAGTCCAGGTCCCCCGGCAGAGGCCGGGTTGGCAGAGAGCGAGGGCGGAGTGCGGACAAGAAGCATGGGCTGCGCCCCTTGTCCGTGAACGTAGAGCGAATGGACATCGATTCGCCTGGCATGGCCGGAGCCTCCGCAGTGACTAAGCCTAAGAGGCGGAAGGCAAACCCATGGCCAAAACCCCCAAGAAGAGAGTGATGAAAGTTAACCGAGCGAGACTGAGTGTGAGAAGCGCTCGATTCTGTGATGTGGAGAAGGTAACAAACCTCCGTACCCTGTATGAGGAAGGCACAGAATTGTACCCTATCGATCCCTCCACAGACGACCCCGGGAAGTTTATCCCGATCGATGATGAGAGTGAGGATGAGTCCGCTGAATTCACAGACAACCTCATGGAGAGGTATGAGACTCGGCTGTGGCCAAGCCTGTTCCGTAAAGACCAAACGGATGCAGGCACGTACCAGAAGGTGGCTTATGCTTCGGAACTGTGGAAACCCGGTTTCTGTTGCCCCTTCGCGGTGTGTAGGTGTCCACGAATGAACACTTCTGGCGTCAAGACCTACGCCACTAGAGAGCGCCTGTTCCGCCACTTCTGTGAGGAACATGGTACCCGGAGAGAGGTGTGGACTTGCCCGTCCTCCTCCTGTTTGCAAAGACTAGACAGACGTATCGAGCTGGTACGACACCTTCAGTATGGTGAGAAGGTGGCTCACAAGTCTAGCCGTGACAAAGCCGTAGAGAAAGCCTACACCGTCACGCCAACTAGGGAGGTGAATACGCTATTCATGCGGACAATGTATCTTACGAACGCTGATTTGCACCTAGTCCGGCGGAAGGCAACTAAAGCTGCTTCCAAGGACACTGGATTTGCAAAGCCAGCTGCCAGTGCCACTGCTGGTGCTCCGAGCTCTTCCAAAGCTCAGTCCGGCAAGAAAAACAAGAAGAGAGATCAATCCCGATCTAATTCCAGAAGCAGTGGCTATGGAATTCCGCCTACCCCTAAGAGGATAGCGACGTGTGCTCAGCAGGCAGCTGAAGGATTGGTAGCACAACTACCTCCTCCTGTCCCGACTGCTGAGCTGTTGGCAACCGGAGAGACCGCGGTGAGGGAAGTTATAGAGCAAGCCTCTGAAGCAGTCCTGACCGTTGAGACCAGAGTCAATGAGGTGCTCCATACGCTAGCGGAGCCCCTGCGTCAGCTGCAAATGGTCCGTGACCAAGTGCAGGAGCTTGCAACACTCAGAGAGGAGAACCGTTGCAATGCTCGCCTGATCTGAGACCAGCGACGTGGACTAAAAGAGAGAGACGACAAGATCCGCGTCCAAGAGGAGATTATTAGAAATCTCCGGGTGGAGTTGGAAGACGCCGGGAGAGAACCCCATCTCCAGCATCAGTCCCAAGTGCCCCGAAGTGTCCCGAGTAGTACTGTGACTAGTGCTACTCAGAGTCAGCGACCTGACCTAGCGACGGAAGAAGTGCCTATGCCTTCTCTGTTCCCCGCAACCCCTGCTCCTATGCTAATGGACCAACATAGCTTGCAGCAGTTCTTTATGCTTGGTCGCCTCATGAACGAGTTCATGGGTGCCCAACCCGTGAGCGGTGGTTTGGTGCCAAACCCCGCCATGCCCGTGTCATTCCAGATGATAACTTTTAATCACACAATGTATTTACAGCAAATCGCTAACTGTGAAACTTCTCGAAACTAACTTGTATTTTCCATTCACTCGCTTGTACCGCATTATAATATCTTTGTTTTAAGGGACCCCGTGGAAGAACTCATTGTAACGCACTGCAACTCTGAGAGGGACCGTTTCCCCATTCGATAATGCATTATATTGATGTACATGTCTATTGAATAAAAGTTGTTATATATATATATATGATGCCACCAATGCCGGTGACCCCTGGAAGAGACAGGCCTACGACTCCTGCCGTGATCGATCCTGCCGATATTCCAGAGCACGGAATGGAGGACACTGAACAGAAGGAGAAGTAGGTCCAGCTACTGTGTGCTGGGCGTGCAAACCAGGACGAAATGCCCACAGATGTGACTTACGGACTGAGATTTTGATGAAGACGAATGGCCAGACGGACTTGATGATGACTTGATTCCTTGACAAACGGAAATGGGGACCCCTGATGTCACTGATGTAACCGACTCTTGATGAATACGGATGCCGGACTTGTCACGGATGATCTGATGCTAACCGCTTACCGACCCCGGACCCCCCGGAAAGAATTTTTTTTTCCGTGCGGAAAGTGAGAAGTTTTTTCCAGCCTAAAGGTTATTACTTTACTTGACATATTGTACATATAGCTGTAGCAGGTCTACTGAAGCTCCTTCTTGTCAAAGGCTGTTTGAGTATGTTGAATTCGAATGATTCTCATGCTGTAATTAGAGATGTCGCGATTATTTTATAATGTGCGCCGGTCACTATATTGCTCCTGCTTGTACTTTTAAATTCGCATTGTTAATTCTCTATCGGTGCTTTACTTCTTACTTTTATATCCACATTGCCTTATAATAATTTACATATTGTAGATTGTGTTTCTCTGTTGGGTTAAAAATCTATAAATTATGGAGGGGGTATTGTAGTGGATATGAGGATCAGCGCAAGTCTAGTATAGCTTGCTGTTGTTTTAACTCTTATATAACCGGGTCGGCCTTCAAGGTCAAGGTTGGAGCTCCGCTCGCTCAACCTTTCAAGCCTTTCGGATCTGTTCCGTTTTTACCATGAATTAAATGTTAAGCTTTACCCTAGTTACAGATTACCTTTCATCTACCTGCATTGACCAGAATATGTACTGTATTGCATAATTGTGATGTATTGTGTATCTCCTGTATCACTTATTCCTGTACGAAGAACATCTTGCCATTTACTTGTACACACCTTGTTATTGTACGGATTGTATTTGTGACTATTCCAGAAATCCTTTCCGTCAGACGTCTTGGTTAGCCCGGCTGACCATGTACCTTGTGATCGCACTGTGGGGGAAATAAAGCTACGGAAACAGAGATTGTTGTCCATGTTTTACTTTCCCTTAGTTGAGATGAAGATCGAACCTGGGTTGTCTAAGTAATAGCATGAAGGTTATCGCGGGCTGGATAACTAGTGTCACCATTTACTGATAAACTACCTGTAGGAGAGCCTACAGCCCCGGATTGGTAATCAAGATATCCGGAGGTTCACTACATATGAGTAAATTTTGAGATTTCCCTGATTCAAACAAGCTAGGTTATGTTGAACTGTATTTTGAAACTAATTTTTGTCTTAAATTTGGGTTATTTGAGAAAAATTGGTGAAGGCGAATTGTGGCACATGCATTTGATTGGTGATCTCACTCATGTCAGGGACCATTTTCTGTTAATAAAATATAGCTTGGTCAAACCTTGATCTGGCCGTGGCCAAGGAAATTGGATAGCCCAAGGAAGATAACCACCTCTTACACGGCCAGAAGTCTATTTTGTATTTATTATACCTCTCCAAATGTTTTTGTGTGAAAAAATCGTGAAAATTCACTCATTTTCGGGTCAATTTTTCTATTTAAATACGCAATAAATTCGCAATTTCACAGTTGCTCATTATTATCATTTATATTTTATCATTACGCACCATGCATCACGCATCTTTTTTCCATGAAAATAATTATTTGAATAAAGAAAATAAGGATGTGAACATGGGACTATTTTTTCAACAAAAATTCCGCCAGGGGGCAATATGATATGTAAATACCACCCAGAGGTTAATACGGTTTTCCAATGCTGTAGCCTATGGCTTACCATACCATCCCTTCCAGAGGTATAATAAAACGAACAGAAGTTTATTTTGGGTCGGAAAAAACAGCGCATAGAAATACAAATGCGTCATGACGGAGCTTGACAGGAGTCATAACAGACGTCATGATATAGGCCTAAACAAAGACATCGGCATCAACCACAACGAACATTAATTGTGTGATGAATATTCAATACATGAGTATTGTTTGGTAATACCACCACTGACCAGGTGGCTCTTCGACCACCGGCTGACCAGTCAGGGCGCTTTCAATTATTTCACCAGGTGCACTGACCTGGTGAACAGGAAGTAGAATGTACGCATTTGTAGTGCACCAGAGTCCGAATGCATAATGTCCACCAGCCTTGCGAGCTCAGTGAATCCCTGGGCCACCTGGTGACTCCCCATACTGGTGCACTTGGTGAAATAATCGAAAGCGCCCTATCCGCCATTCTTCCTCCAACCACCTAACCTGCGGGATTTGCACTGTACTTTTTCTTGCTTGAAATTTTTATTGCGCCATGCCTCACTGCGCCAGTTGTTGTCGGATTCATGAGCGCCCTTGTGGTGAGTCTGTATGTGTGTCAGATTTCCAGAAAATGTACAATTCGCTTGTACCAATCCTCTCAAATAACCCACATTTGAGACAAAAATGAGCTTCAAAATGCAGTTTAACATAACAGAACTGATACTTTAAATCAATGCGATACCAAATATACCCAGATATACCCGGTATTCATCATTGTTCAGCCTAATTTAGCAAAATTTACTAAGTGTGTAGAGCTGCCAATTGTACATTTTCTGAAAATTTGACTCATGTATCTACCGAAAGGATGCTCTCAAAAAGTGTGAGGAGCTTCAGGTTGACGAGGAGGAATATACTTCATATTCTATCAATATTTCTGTCATGTTTGGGTACATGTTGATAAGTAACTTAGCGGTGAAATAAATACAAAAAGAACGCGGGTCTACGCGGGAAAGTACGGTGGCCCAGGAACAACATGTGAGGGATGAGGGACGAGATGTGACATGTCACTCCTGGGCCACCGTACCTAACGGGTCGGCGCTCACACTATTTAAACCAAGGCGTTTTTCGGATTTGCTATCAGTCTAACATTTGATTTCAACATGTCAGGTCGAGGCAAAGGAGGAAAAGGTCTAGGAAAGGGAGGCGCTAAGCGTCATCGTAAGGTGCTTCGTGATAACATCCAGGGTATCACCAAGCCCGCCATTCGTCGTCTTGCACGTCGTGGTGGTGTAAAACGTATCTCTGGACTCATCTATGAGGAGACCCGTGGTGTATTGAAGGTGTTCTTGGAAAATGTCATCCGTGATGCCGTTACCTACACCGAGCACGCCAAGAGGAAGACTGTGACAGCCATGGATGTTGTCTATGCCCTCAAGCGTCAAGGACGTACCCTGTACGGTTTCGGCGGTTAAACTGCTTCACATCAGACCAGAGAACAACAAAAAAAGGCCCTGTTAAGGGCCCCCACATTTTCACAAGAGTCGTTGTCCTTATTCCCATTGAAAAACTGCCCAGAACCCAGAAATCACTATTTACATGCAATATATTAATAATTCCCACCAAAGATCAAAGAAATGTTGATGGAGAGAGAGAGATGATGAGAATCGCCCAACACCCACACCCCTAGTAGTATAGGGAGCAGGAGGTAGCGGTCAGGTGCATTAACCAACATGCAGAGAGACAGAGACAGACAGAAAAAAAACAGAGACTAGTTATGTATACATGTGTCATGTATACCGTTATGTATACTGTTATGTACACTATATGTTCAGTATATATGGTATGCGGTATGAATATATGGTATGTATATATGGTATGTATATATGGTATGAATATGTGGTATGTATATGTGGTATGTGTATATGGTATGAATATATGGTATGAATATGTGGTATGTATAGATGGTATGATATGTGGTATGAATATGTGGTATATATGATATGTATACTGCATACAGTGCATGGTATGGATTTCGGTAGGTATACAATATGGCATGTACTTTGGTATGGATTTCGATATGTGTATGCATTTTGTAGGGTATGTAGACCTAGACTGTCAGACCAAATAAAGTTGCCGAAAATGTATTTCTGGTCATTTTTCCTATGTTTTTCACCCACCCCCAGCCACATACAAAAACAGACGTAGAGTCGTGGCTACTGGGCCGATATCATCCGCCCTGGTGCCGTTCGAAAGGCCGTGAAGAGAGCTTCAAGGCGCATTTTTCCCTTTCTTTCTATCTGCATTTGCCCCACCCCCAGAACAGATGCGGCGATGGATATATAGATATGATAATGTATTAAAAATGTTCAGTTCATCATTTTCTGGGCAGTTTTTTTTAAAGGGAGGTGAGGTGGTGAATAACGATTTCTCTTGAGATATTGTGGGGGCCCTGATGAGGGCCTTTTTTTGTGGTGTTTCGGTTTCAAACGTTTACTTGGAGCTGGTGTACTTGGTCACAGCCTTGGTTCCCTCAGAGACGGCGTGCTTGGCCAACTCTCCTGGAAGAAGGAGACGAACAGCAGTCTGGATTTCTCTGCTGGTGATGGTGGACCTACGGTTGTAGTGGGCCAGACGGGAGGCCTCAGCAGCAATACGCTCAAAGATGTCATTCACGAAAGAGTTCATGATAGACATGGCCTTGCTGGAAATACCAGTATCAGGGTGCACCTGCTTCAACACCTTGTAGATGTAGATAGCATAGCTCTCCCTCCTCCTCCTCTTGCGTTTCTTGTCTCCGGTACGGACGGCCTTTGCCTTGGAGGCGGCCTTCTTGGCTCCTTTGGATGCTGGTTTGGGTGGCATTCTGTCTGTAGCTAGAACGAATGAAACGGCAACGATTTTCAGACCCTTTTGTATCTCAGGAAAGTGTCTAGTCCAAACACAACGCTCGGAGCGCAACGGTGGCGACACCTAGATTGGTTGTTTGGACCGGACTGTTTCCTGGGATATAAAAGCAGGAAAAATGCGGGTGGGGTTTCATTGTTGATTTGTCGTTTCAGTCAAGCACACATGAAAAATTCATCATGTCTGGACGTGGTAAGGGAGGAAAGGCAAAGGGAAAGAGCAAGACAAGAAGCTCAAGGGCTGGTCTGCAGTTCCCAGTTGGACGTATCCATCGTCATCTCCGCAAGGGAAACTATGGAGAGCGTATTGGTGCTGGTGCCCCAGTATACCTTGCAGCTGTCATGGAATACTTGGCAGCTGAGGTTCTAGAGCTGGCAGGAAATGCTGCTCGTGACAACAAGAAGACGAGGATCATCCCACGTCATCTCCAGTTGGCCATCCGTAACGATGAGGAATTGAACAAACTCCTCTCTGGAGTGACCATCGCTCAAGGTGGTGTGTTGCCCAACATCCAGGCCGTTCTTCTGCCCAAGAAGACCCAGAGCAAACCAACCAAGTAAATTACCAGCAAACTCACAAACACAAAGGCCCTCCTCAGGGCCCCCAAAATCTCTCAAGAGCAGTCTTTATTCCTTCCCCGAGCCTCTTCCCCTTCCCCGACTCTAGAAATTATAGCACAAATCACCGCCGACCTGATAAATATGCCTTTCAGCTAAGCATGAATTTCCCCCAACCCCCGACTCTAAAAACATTAACATGAAATCGCCGCCTACCTGATAAATATACCTTCAACTAAGTAGAAATGATAAGCAAAAGCAAGGATAATAATATACAGTGTCCCTTCTGCACCGAAATGGGTGAAAGAAATGAGCTACAGTTGAGAAAAAGTAAATCGGCCATTTCCGTATATATATATGTATGTCTGTATGCCTGCCTGTGTGGTAGAAATGTGTAGTAGTCGGCGTTGTGTGTTATTATGTGTTATTATATTTCTGTTATGTGTTATTATATTCATGTTATTATATTTATGTTATTATATTTATGTTATTATGTTATTATATTTACGTTATGTGTTATGTTATTTTGTATGTTATGTCTTCTGCATGTGTATGTATAGTATACAATGGGCGTTATGTGTTATTATTATGTGGCGTTATGTGTTATTATATTTGGTTATGTGTGTTATTATATTTGGTTATGTGTTACTATATTTGTGTTATGTGCTCTGTTATGTGTTACTATATTTGTGTTATGTGCTCTGTTATGTGTTATGTGTTATTTCGTATGTATATATATGGTGTATGTATAGTATACAATTGGCGTTATGTGTTATTATGTGGCGTTTTGTGTTATTATATTTGTGTTATTATATTTTTGTTATGTGCTCCATTATGTGTTCTGTGTTCTATGATGTGTTATTTTCGTCATTCCTTCAATTAAAGAGTGGTTTCAAACGATTTCGGTACCATTTCTGCTAGCATTTTCACTTTGTGTCAAAACGCCTGTTCTGACTCAAATCTGACTTTCCATACACTACTGGGGAGAGGAAAAACGCTATACGCATTTCGTTTATTAGCTATTGCATCAACATATATTTGATTTTAATTATTTTTCCAGCCTGAATAAAGACGAAAATATGGGGTTTTTTTCATTATTTTTGTTAAAAAGCCTACTGCACCCGGTATTCCCAGGCGGTCACCCATCCAAGTACTAACCGGGCTCAACGTTGCTTAACTTCGGTGATCGGACGAGAACCGGTGTGTTCAACGTGATGTGGCCGTAGGCAAAGGCTAGAGTATTTAGGCACCCATTTATACCAACTATCACACACAAGCCTTGTGGCCACTTTGCATTGACTTACATATACCGACTACAGAAATAACATCACAAATACACAAATTAGACTATTTCTGTACATTTCGTTACTTTTGGCTATGTTGGGGGCTATATGGGGAATGGAACAAAACTGCTTGAGATATAATAGGGGCCCTGATGAGGGCCTTTTTTTTTGGGTTTCCTTGGTCCAGAGACTTAAGCACGTTCTCCTCTGATACGACGGGCCAGCTGGATGTCCTTGGGCATGATGGTAACACGCTTGGCGTGGATGGCACACAAGTTGGTGTCCTCAAAGAGACCAACAAGGTAGGCCTCGCTAGCCTCCTGAAGAGCCATGACAGCTGAAGACTGGAAACGGAGATCAGTCTTGAAATCCTGAGCAATCTCACGGACGAGACGCTGGAATGGGAGCTTGTGGATCAGGAGCTCTGTGGACTTTTGGTATCTGCGAATCTCACGGAGAGCAACGGTTCCGGGCCTGTATCTGTGGGGTTTCTTGACTCCTAGTAGTATAGGGAGCAGGAGGTAGCGTGTCTACAGATCTACATATTTTGCAAATTCTGCTAAATTAGACTGAAAAATCATCTGCACGAGGTATATCTGAATATATTTAGTAATGCCTTGATTCAAACAATCTGTTTGGTTATGTTAGAATGAATTTTGAACGTCATTATTGTCTTAAATGTGTGTTATTTGAGAGGATTGGTGAAGGTGAATTGTATATTTTCTGGCGATTTCACCCAATACTATTATGAAGTATTGGTAAGACTTATCGTTAGCTGGATGCTGTGGTTTCTGGTTATTTATTCAGCAAACATATTGAAAAGAATAATACAAGTTTGTGTCAATATGTGACTTTATTTTGCTTCAATATAGTGGGAAGAGTTCCTAGCTCTCACAGACTACTACTTTAAGGGGAGAACAATTGTACATTATAATCTACAACTGAATATGATTATTCCTCCTTTTTACTATTCAATACTGTTACATTCCTTCTTTCACACAGTTTCTTCATGAAGATGTATTTATTACGCTCCCAGGAATACATTTCTATTGCTTATTTCATTAAAATGTGCATATAATATTGCCAAGAGTCTTATATTGAATGTCTATTACATATGTGATCCGTTTCAGGAAAATGAGTCATAAGTCGGAAAAAATAGATTTTGAGATGTCATTATATTTGAACAGATGAGATCAAGCGGATTCCAATAATAGTAAACAGTCTAATAAAATATTAAGTATTTCTAGATTTTTAGTTTGAAAAAGTAAAACGAGAGGATATATTACATAGATTGTCCTGAAATTTGATACATCGATTGACAGAACTATAAGTGACAAACTCTCCAAAAATCAGAATATTCAAATAATGAAATCTTGTGAAAAATACACTTTGAAAAATATCAATTTTGGATTTATGACTCATTTTCCTGAAACACATCATATTATATATGATAGTAAACATTAGCTGTGGTTGTCTGGTGTTGGGTGGTGTTAGATCATGGTTTGCTAAGCATCATGCTGGACGCCTTCAGGGAGTAGGAGTCTCTCCAGTGTACCCAGTAAATGCCTCTATACCCTGTGCCATTATAACCGCCGTTGAGGTCAGAGTTGTGGCAGTGATTCCACCACCAGCCTCCACCACCACCAAACGCGGAGGCACAGTTGTTACCCCAGCGATCGTTATCCCTGTCTGTCGTAGTGAACATCATGTTGGTATGGTAGGTTAATGAATCACCTGGAAGTAAACAAAAACATATTGTATACACATAAGTACTGAACTCCATACCAGTATGTTGGGTCAATGCATCACCTGGAAGCAAACACAAACATATACACATAAGTGGGTCAGATTTTCAGAAAATGTACAATTCACCTTCACCTATCCTCTGAAATGACTCAAATTTAAGACAAAAATGAGCTTCAAAATGCAGTTTAACATAAGAGAACTGATACTTTGAATCAATGCGATCCCAAATATACTCAGATATGATGGCTAAGCAGTAAACCATTACATTGATGCCATAAAGGGTGGTCTCCACTGGCTGTGGTAAGCTCTGCGGTAAGCTCTGTGATTGGCTCTGCGGTAAGCCTTGCAATGGTGTTGTGATGGTGAGGATTGGCGAGAACCTGCCTACATGGCCAGTGAACCCTGTGGATAGGACGTTCTCATTCCTTTCCACCTACAGAACCAGCACAAACCATTGCAAGGCTTACTGCAGAGCTTACCGCTGCCAGTGGAGACCACCCTTAATGCTTGATGTGACATATTTTCATGCAACAAAGTTATAGTTTGTTTAAGTCATATTAGGTATATTGGTGAAGTAACCAGAAAATGTACAATTCACTTTCACAAATCCTCCCAAATAACCCAAATTTATGTAGTATTGAACAAATTGCAACAAATTGAGCAAAATTTACCAAATGGTTACAGCTACTAATTGTATATGTTCTGTTAATCTGGCTCACATGTTCCTATGTTGTACATACCAGGAGGGCTGGATCCACTAAATCCGGATACGGTCAACTTGTACTGGTCCCCTTCTCCAGCCACCATGAAAGCGTTGTACACAACCGTATGTCTGGTCTTGTCCCAATCTTCTAGATCTACCCTCAGTCTAGTCAGTCCTGAAGCAGTGAGTTTGTGGATGTACTCGTTTCCCAGCCAGAACTCTCCTGTCACGTCTCCAAACCCTTCTCTGTATGCTGCCCAGTTCCTTGCAAAGCTGACTCTTCCATTAGTTCTCCTCTGTATCACCTTTAAGTATAAATGTGATGTGATATAGGAAAATGAGTCGCAAGCCACATGAAATAAGTTTTGAGCTTATATTTGTTCATGAATTAACAAAACATCAGTGATATTTCTTGCTGGTGACTCAGTTTATGAATAATTCACTTTAATTAGTCAAATATACTAATTAGGATAACTTCATAACATAGATATACACATCAATACAGTTTTGAACGTTGCGACATGTTAATGCTACCAACAGCTAAACACTCCAGATTCTGAGCGAGGGTTTATGTGGAAAAGCACATGAAGAATACATTGTTTTGTGACTTTTCACACACAACACATTTGTGGCATGTTTCAGGAAAATGAGTCATAAGTCGCAAAAAATAGACTTTGAGATATCATTATCTTTGAAAAGATGAGGTCAAGCAGATTCCAATGATAGTAAACAGTCTAATGAAATAATGAGTATCTCTCGATTTTAAGTTTGATATTTTCGTTTTTGAAAAAAAAAAGTTTCCAATATTTCTTGGGGTCAATAAACAGTAAAGTAACTAAATGTAGTCCATATGAGGACCTTTAAAACGAAAGGATATATTACTTAGATTGTTCTGAAATTTGATACATTGATTGATATAACTATAAGTGATCAACCCACCAACAATTAGAACATTCTAATAAAGTGATTTTGTGGAAAGAACACTTTGAAAAATATCAATTTTGCGACTTATGACTCATTTTCCTGAAACACATCACAAATTTTGTAAATTTCGCATGATATAAATAGAGAGAATGGAACAAGCTGGCAAGTATCGTAAATTTATTGGACAAGATTTGTCCATGTAAGCACGATGCCGTAGGGAGAGTGCTTATGCAGACAAATCAATTCCAATAAATTTTTAATTATTGCAGGCGAGTTCCATTCTATATTTATTATATGGGCATGAAACTTGATGTGTAAAATCTGAAAAAAGTAGCCAACTTGGTGGAAAAGTAATTCATATAGTATGCTTACTATATGAATATCTTTATAGCACCCCACTCATTGCACCTCTCATAATAAATCAAGTTTTAAAGAACTGACAGTTGTGTAGCAGACAATAAAAAATTCATTAAAAAAAAATAGAAAAAATAAAAATTGCTTCAGTAGGGGATTTGCATGTCTCACTGCGCATGTCTACTGCAGTGCATGCTGGGATGGATTCTGTTGAAAACTAACATACAAATATTTGGCAAAATTTGTATCAATAATTGCAAAAGTGTTTTTACCAATATCACAGCTTATAAATGATCTATGAAAACCAAATGCATGATGGGAAAAATGGAGGGTAGTGTTATACAAAATATCTATAATACATGAGTATTGACATTAGAGCATTGAAAAATAGTCCATGCTGAACATGACAAGATTTTATCCTGTACCATTAGTCCCATAATTCCATGCGAATCAAGATTAAACAATTGCGGCCATGCAAGTCCCCTATTGCTGTGAATTGAAATCACATACATGTCTATACTGCCATACTCACCGTCCATTTCGCGCTGCCATCCACCTGACAGTAGGCATCAAAGTTGCTATTACCCGCCGTAATGGTGTATTCTCCCGATCTTACTGCCTGGGAACAATCAGTGATTGGACCTGTTAGAGAAAATACTTACTAATTATACATTTTAATGATAGAATTGATAGACGGAGAGATCCCAGGATATTCATTAGTTCATTGACTACAATTACTAGTAATGTATACAATTGATAAATAGTGAGGATGAAGTACTTTTTAGATAGGCTGAAGGCTAACATCAGCTCGATATCATCTTTTAAAATATGTTGGTATCTCAAAATCCATTTATGTGTGGCTTAATTAATATAAGCCTTGTGTTTGTGTCACACAATAAACAAGTTATAAGTTTATTAAGTTAATCAATGATTTAATCAACTTTTTTTCTATTTAACTTTATAATCGGTTTAACTTAATGTATAAATATTCTGCGTTTCCAAAGGAAACAAATTCTCAGGATCAATTATTTGTGTGCGATGTCAAAGAATAAACAAGACGACATACTACTGCCAATTGCTATAGTCCATAGAGCTAGTCCATCGTAAAAAAAAAGTTGAGCTAGTCTATCGTAAAAAAAGGTTGAGCTAGTCCATTGTAAAAAAAAAGGTCCAGCTAGTCCATCGCAAAAAAAAGGTTGAGCTAGTCCATCGTAAAAAAAACCGATCGAGCTAGTCCATCGTAAAAAAAAGTTCGAGCTAGTCCATCATAAAAAAAAGGTCGAGATAGAAAGAAAGAAATAAAAATAAATACTGTACAAGTATTAGTGTTCGCGCAGTATTTATTTTCGCTATTTTTGCGCACCCACCCTTGTGTGTGTGAAAATAAATCCTGCGCGAAAGGTATAATTATTGCATAAACAAGTGTGAGACTTCCTTGCTGCACGAATTTAAATCCGCCCGAAAAGGTGTCAAAGTACTTGGTGCGCGAAAATGTATCTGCGCGAAAATAAATACGTTTACAGTAAATAAAAAAAAAATCAATTTCTTTTAAAAAATTCTTTTTTTTTTTCAAATTGTCAGAGTGGCCCACTGGCTCACCCGTGGTGGTGACGCACAATAATACACAATGGTACAGATTCACAATCACTGGCCATGCAAAGTCCCCTTTAGAATTAGTCAAGAGTCATTTGGTCAATCACATAAACAAAACAATTATACGCTTCACTGCACTCACCCACACACACTCTCTACCTCCCTGTCAATCACAGCCAACAGGCCACCCTCCATAGCCCAGCTCATGGAGAGTCCACTGCTACACTGAAGGTGGTCAAGTGAGGGTGGCGTGGGGTGGCAAGCTGTCAATCAAAACAACCACCACAGCCAATGGGATGTGAGGATGTGTGTGAAGTGTGCTTGTTTGCTGGTATATCAGTGCAAAACTTAGGACTGATAGCATGAATTAGATATGGATGAGATATGCTTCCACACTAACACCTAACACAACGCCACAAACTTATCACACATTGATGATGGATTAAAGGATAAAAATGATTGACAGAATGGTACGCAATCCACTAACATTCACAGTCCCCAAGAATGTAAAAATGAGTTTAGTGAGTGAGAGATGGAGAAATACACAAGGCTAGGGAGGGCTCAGTGAGTCAGCTGGAAACATGGTGGGCAGGATAAGAAACCTTAACTAGTAATTATCAGTCTTTTATACCACGATCGGGGGTTGTACACGCTGCAAATGAGTGGATACCTGCTATGGTGTTTTGTTGAATGGATCCACACGTGAAAATATTACCCTTTTTTAGCCTAAATGTAAGAAGCATCCTCATTGGTTGACGTTTCGCTCGCTCATGACATCACGCCCATTTGTGACGTCATATGCCACTGTGCCGTCGTTGATCAGCCAATCAGTTCTACGCTTGTTTAGTGATTTGGCATAAACCAAATCAAAATGGCGGAACATTGGAGAGAAGCGAGGTAAATAAATAGTTTGTTTATTCATTTATTTTACAACATGAGATCGTGGTATAAAAATAGGATGTAACTCGGTTGGTTTCTGACTTACTGTACACAATCTCGTGAGATCCCTGGTCGAAAAAAACTTGTGACCATCGTGTACAGTAAGTCAGAAACCAACGTTGTTACATCCTATCATAATATCATACTCACCAGGTGTGGTAGTGGCAGGTGTGGTGGAGGCTGCAGGTAAACAAGCACAATATTAATTAATAAGGCATTTATGTACTTAGCACTTATTGGAGTTGAAGTGCGACGCGAAAAGTAAAGAACAAGACCATTTTAGGTATACAAACATAGCATGAACCCGCAGGCTGAGTGCTATATTCTACATTGTAAAATGAGTTCTTTATTATATTATGTGTCTGTTTAGAAAACGAGTCCTGTAAGTTGATTGTTATACAGGTCTTATGTTGCCAGTAAGATATACATAATAGGCCTCACCGTTATTAGAAATATGTGAAACGATCGGGGAAGTTGCACTGGCAACCTAAAACTTGGTCACCAAACTTGCATTGGCATGACAACAAAAAAGCTCTGTTGGTCAATACTAGGTAAATTGGAGTATATTTTCTGCATTGCATTGATTCTAGCAATCGGTTTGGTTATGTTAAACTATATTTTGACCTTAATGTTCGTCTGAAATTTGGTTTATTTGAGAAGAAAGGCGAAGTTGAATTGTACATTTTCTGAATATCTGACCCATATATATTAAACCAAGTTATGCTGGATGAGATTTACCATAAAGAAAAAGTGTAAACCCAAGGCACTATACTTAATCATATATGTGATCCGTTTCAGGAAATAAGGTCATAAGTCGCAAAATATGGATTTTGAGATATAACCATATTTGGAAAGTGGGGATCAAGCTTATACTAATGATAGTAAACACTAGGACACCTAATATGTATTTCTATATTTTAAGTTTAATATTTTTATTTTTTAAAATGAAAAGTTTGCAATGTTTCTAGATGGGTGATTACGAGTAAAGTAACTACATATACTCCATATGATGGCCTTGAACACGCAGGGATATATGTAATACAATGTCCCAAAATTTGTGATATGGATTCATATGACTATAGGTGCTAAATCCTCTAAAACTCAAAACATTCCAATGAAGAAAAAATTGGAAAAAAACACATTGAGAAACATCAATTTTGCGATTTGTGACTCATTTTCCTGGAAAACATCACATATTAGCTTTAAAAGAATCCTGGAAATATGAAGGTAAACAGAATGTTGAAACAGACCAAGCTATGCATGCCTGCGCATGCGTGCCATGACCTCTATCGAGCTACAAGAGAGGAGTTGCATGTCTCACTGAGCATGTCTACTGCAGTGCATGCTGGGATGGATTCTGTTTAATTCTGACATACCAATATTTGGCAACATTCTATTGAAAATTGCAAGAATGTTTTCACAAATATCATAGCTTGTATAAATGATGTATGAAAACCAAATGTATGAGGGGAAAGATGAAGGGTTGTGTGGCGGAAAGATGTATAGCACACAGATATTGACATTGGAGCATTGATAAATAGTCCGTGCTAAACATGGCATGTTTTCTATACATTTTAGACTGTACCATTAGTCCCATAATTCCATGTGAATCAAGATTCAAAATGGCGGCTATGCATATCCCCATAAACAGTTAACATTTAGACTTTGCCGTGTCCACTTGCTTTTCCTTTAACATCAAATATCATTATATGGGTCAGATCGCCAGGAAATGTACAATTCCCCTACACCAATCCTCTCAAACAACCCCCATTTAAGACAAAAGCAAGGTTCAAAATGTAGTTTAACATAACAGAACAGCTATTTCAAACTAACAGAATACCAAATGTACGCAGATATACCCTGTTTTCATTATTTTTTAGCCTAATTTAGCAGATTTTACTAAATGTGTAGAGCTGCCGATTGTACATTTTCTGGAAGGATCCAAATGACACCCAAAAGGAGCGGGAGAATATCTAATCCAGCATCAAATTCTCCTTCACAAATCCTCTCAAATAACCCACATTTAAGACAAAAATGAGCTTCAAATTGCAGTTTGAATTGACAGAACTGATACTTTAAACCAATCTGATCCCAAATATACTTAGATATACCCAATATTCATCATTTTTCAGCCAAATTTAGCAGAATTTTCTAAATGTGTACAGCTGCCAATTGTACATTTTATGAAAATCTGACCCTTAAAAAGGAACTACAGATTATAGAAAGTGTTGGGGCAGAGAGAAGAACACTTTTAAAAGCAAGGACCAAGCGTTGGATAAGTTTGATTCTCCATATAGTGAGCTATGGGTCTGGTAGGTAAGCCATACAAAGCCTATAATCCTTGAAGAAAAAAAAGCCACAAAAACCTGTTTGGCTATTTCCACGCCTTAACTGACTTGATAGCTGGTACAAACCATTGTATATATTCAAGTATGTTGTAAAATATGAGGTGAAAGTTGTCATATTTTTGTGTTTTCATTGATTGGTCTCATTCAGACATACACCTGCCACGTCCCCTTCTGACAAGAAGGCTAAACAACTTTCTTACCGCCACAACACTCATGGATCGCTTATCACTAAAAGTCCAAAGGTACAAGTGAGGTCCAGGTCTGACCGTTATCTAAACGTTGATCACGTGGGAAGGGAGGGGAGGGACTGACCGCAAGGTCAGGGGAGGGGGTATGGATTGGGAGGGGGGAAGGGGAGATATCCATCAACTTCCATATGAGGACATCCGAATTTACAGCCGAAAATATCAGGAGACAGCTCAACGGGCTTATATATATATATAGAATTTTTATTCAGTAAACAATTTACAGAACCGGACATTTACATCTACTGATAGCTCTTCCAGTAAGCCCTTAACAAAGAAAATGAATATACAAAATTCAGTCGTAAGATAAACACATTAATGATATAACAATGTGCTCAAATTTTTCGTGAGTAGCTTTACAGGATATATTCGCTTAATTTTTGATCAACTACAATTGAGTATGCTTAAAAATTTCTTTTAGTTGTTTACTCTTATTAATCAAGCTTTGTACTTGCGATTAGAATATAACTAGTTACAATGAGTTTAGTTTTTGTTTTTGTTTGCATAGAGAACACTACGCAATTACAATTTTCCTTCTAGTGAATTCTAGATTTCTATAATTCATGGACATAGAACAATTTACAGTGAAAGAATGAATGACTTGTTCCCCCCTCCCTTTTTACGGTAACGAAGTGACACAGTGGAATTTTATAACACCATTTCCACCTCGTCGCCTCTGACCTAAGATTTTACCCATCGTTATATCGATTATACTTTCCAGGACTACAAGCCTGTGAGATGGCATTAATGACATTAATGTATATATTTGCTATACAAGTATTACAATATTCACTGATATATCAGTTTCTACCCTCTTCATTTGAAACTCTTAAGTAAGGGTCATAGTCATTATAGTAATTGTTTTTTTAGATAACTTCTAAATTCTTTCAGCGTAGGGATTACCTGAATTTTTTCCGGGAGGTTATTCCAAAGGGAAGTTAATTGGTATACATATGATTTTTTAAAAGTTTCCACCCTAGGGTGTGGTACTTTCAATATTTTCCCTGATTTTAAACTCCGGAGATTCAAGTTTCTATTGTCGATATTTTTTGAGTCACGAGATTTAATGAAAGCCAAGTTTAATAGGTGGGCATCTCTTCTCGTTTGTAACATAGGTAATTTTAGGCTTTGATGTATCTCTTCAGAACTAGTCATCTTTGGAAGGTGCAGAATAATTTTAAAAGCTGAGTTCTGCAGAGACTGAAGTTTTTGAAGATGGGACTTAGCGGTGGAACCAAAGAATAGATCACCGTAGTCTAATATTGGCAAAACCATTGTTTTATAAATCAAAAGAAGAGTGTCTTGGTTACATGCCCCATACAACTTTGACATGGCTCTCACCTTACCTCTGACCGTATTGGTCTTTTTAACCATAAACTTTTTAAAGTTCACTTTTTGATCTATCTCGATCCCCAAATATTTATAGGCTATAACATTTTCAAGTTTTTGGCCATTGATAACATAATTTGTTGCCACTCTGTGCTGCCTGTTACTAGAACTGATGGTTACCGTCTTGCATTTATTTATATTTAGTGAAATTTTGTTAATAGCACACCACTTTTCTATATTGTTAAGATCCGACTGAAGGTCATTTACAGTATCAAGACCCAGCGGTTTTTCTTTATAAATTACAGTGTCGTCTGCAAAAAGTTGTATAAAGCTATTATTTGTAACATCACATAAGTCGTTTATATAAACGATAAACATCAAAGGTCCTAATGATGTCCCCTGAGGGACTCCACAGGTAACTGGTTTCAGGGAGGAGAGGTGACCGTCCACGATGACCCTTTGATTTCTGTTTTCGAGGTAATTTTTAAACCAGCCTAAAGATTTCTGTCCCACCCCAATTTTTTCCAATTTTTGTAGTAATAAAACATGATTTACAGTATCAAAGGCTTTTTTAAAGTCTAAAAATATTAAATCGACAGCCTTTTTATTATTGATACTATTATATACCCGCTCTAGTAATTGGTCATGAGCCTCGTTTATGGACCTCCCCTTCCTGAACCCAAACTGATCCTTACACAATAGGTTGTTTCTTTCTAAGTAACTTGCAAGTTGGCTCTGAATACAATATTCTAATATGAACCAGACACTCTAGCTCTACCTGTAATTCAGTCCCAATTAGCTAGGGATTTTGTACATGGACTCTCAGATAGACAGGTACGGTGTGAAGTATTCATTTCTCGCTCAACTACTGACCCTAACTATTTCGGAGAATGACCCACAATTCTTCAATGTCATATGTGATGTGTTTCAGGAAAATGAGTCATAAGTCGCAAAATTGATATTTTTAATAGTGTTTTTCTTACAAGATCTGTTGATTGAAATGTCCTGATATTTACAGGGTTTAGCACTTATAGGCATATGAATCTATGTACCAAATTTCGAGACATCGTATTAAATATATCCTTGCGTTTTGAAGGCATATGTATGGAGTATATTTAGTTACTTTACTGATAATTACCAATCCAGAAACATTGCAAACTATTTTTTCCAAAAATAAAAATATAAAATATTAAATATAGAAATACTTCTTTAATGTCCTTCATGTTTACTATCATTGGAATCAGCTCGATCTCCTCTTTTCAAATATTATGATATCTCAAAATCCATATTTTGCGACTTATGACTCATTTTCCTAAAACGGATCACATATAGTTGATACTTATGCACAACAATGTGAATGTGTGTGATGTGTGCATGCACAGCTGAGAACGTCAATGTAGTGAATTGTGACCGTTGTGGTCTTAGCAAGGTATCACTAACTAGATTTGTTTTGATCCATCCAAATGGTTTTTCTAGAAAGATCAATCAAATGGTAATGAAATCCTATGAATATAGGAACTTCTGAAACAATAGTTGCATAGCATAGTATCATAGCATCCCTGTTGCCAATGATGCCAACACCATGCTGCGGCAACGGGAGGCATTTCTACTAGAGCTGGAAGCAACACACAATACCAGCCAGTTCCAGCAGGGGGCGACACCATACAAACTGTCTTATACCTATAAAGACACCTTCCTGTGGACGGTAGGTGAAGCATACCATGCTTCGCAACGAGACGGGACTGTGTGTTTGACAATAAGGGTTCATGCCTGGGAGGCCCAAATATTCAAGTTGTTTATTGCTTTGACCTGGGTGTAGTGTAGATAAAACCCAGTGCAAAGAATATTGCTTCATTATAGGGCGACTCCACTATAGGTAAAAAACGACGCCGACAGGCAAAATTCGTCGCCGACATGACTAAAAATTCACTAAAAAAATTAAATTAAAAAATCACTAGTGGAAGAGGTGTAAAATAGGTTGTCGGCAACACATTTATTTGTTGCCAACGATTGCAAAATATCTAACTTGATTAGATATTTCGTCGCAAAAAATTTGTCGCAGCCGTTTTTTGCCCTTTTTCCCATAGTGGAGTCCCTGCATTAGGGGTCATTCAAAAATTACGTAACGCTTTTTTGCCTCAAAATTTACACGCCCACTGCGTTACGCCCTGCAATGTTATAGTATGGGACCGTCTCAAATCCCCCCCTCGAGCGTTACATAATTTTTTAATGACCCCTTACTGGTTGTTCTTTCTCAAAGGCCTAGACTCATACCCCTTGCAAATCTGTGGTTCACTACAAAATTAATGCAATCTAAAATCCCCTAAAAGGTTCTAAAGGCTTAAACTTGATTGACTATTGGTTAAAGGAATAGTGAAATAATACTAACCTTGGCCATCATCAGTCCTGCGGGGATCAGTCACATCACACTGATTGCTACCACGCATGTGCTGACATAACTGATATTCCAGCACGTCCATCTTGTCATTAAGAGAATTGAAATTCTGCAATGAAAGTAGTGCAATCTACCAATTATTCCAATGATGAACAATGGAAAGTATTATACTTTTGTGACAAACAAGCATGTAATTGTTACATATAGTACAAGGGTGAAATCGCCAGAAAAATTACAATTGATTTGTGGTTTGTTTTCGGAAAATGAGTCATAAGTAGCAAAATCAGGATTTTGAGATATCACCATATTTGAAAAGCAGAGATCAAGCTGATTCCAATGATAGTAAACACTAGGACACCTAATAAGTATCTCTATATTTTAAGTTTGATATCTTTTTGAAAAAAATATGTTTGCAATGGTTCTGGGTAATTATATACTCCACATGAAGGCCTTCAAAACGGAGGGATATATTTATTACAATGTCCTGAAATGTGTTGCATGGATTCATGACTATAAGTGCTAATCCCTCTAGAAATCAGAACTTTCGAATAAAGAGATCTTGTGAATAAAACAGCTTGAAAAATATCAATTTTGTGACTCATTTTCCAGAAAGACATCACATTTGGTCACAAGAATTTACTTCTATTAATCATATAAAAATGATGAACGATCCTCAATAAAGTTAGAGTCTAAACAAGACCCATCTGCTCTAGCCTAGACACTTTATCTATAAACATTATATGTGATGTGTTTCAGGAAAATGAGTCATAAGTCGCAAATTTATATTTTTCAAAGTGTTTTTTTCACAAGATCCCATTATTGGAATGTTCTGATTCTTAGAGAGTTTGTCACTTATAACTATGTCGATTGATGTATCAAATATCAGTACAATCTATATAATATATCCTTTCGTTTTAAAGGTCCTCATATGGACTACATTTAGTAACTTTACTGGTTATTGCTCCCCAGAAATATTGCAAACTTATTTTTCAAAAATACAAAATCAAACTTAAAATCTGGAAATACTTATTAGATTATTAGACTGTTTACTATCATTAGAATCGGCTTGATCTCATCTTTTCAAATATAATGATATCTCAAAATCTATTTTTTGCGACTTATGACTCATTTTCCTGAAACACATCACATATATCTCCAGCAACTCTAATCTACCTCTTCCTCACACAATAGGAGAGCCAGATTTTCAGCAAATGTACAATTGGCAGATTTCCATATTTAGTCAATTCTGCTGAATTAGACTGAAAACTGGTCAAAACTAGATATATATATCTGAGCATATATATGATATTGCCTTGATTCAAACAATCTGTTTGGCTAAGTTGAACTGAGTTTTAAACCACATTTCTGCATTAAATGTGTGAGAGGATTGTTGAAGGTGAATTGTACATTTTACATTAACTTTTTTAAGTTTATTTCAAATAATAGAAACCCTTAGGGACTGTTCATAATTAACTAGTGGTGAGGGAGTGGAGAATAGGGGGTTTGCATGTCTCAATACGCATGTCATTGCAGTGCATGCTAGGATGGGTTCAGTTGATTTTGACACACAAAATATTTGGCAATATTTTTAACTAAACCTCCCTAACTTAACCCTCCCCCCTCGCCCTGGCAATAGGGGAATTGCATAGCCGCCATTTTGAATCTTGATTCGCATGGAATTATGGGAGTAATGGTACAGTCTAAAATCTATAGAAAACATGTTGTATTCAGCTTGGAATATTTATCAATGCTCTAATGTCAATATCCATGTGTCCATATACATGGTTCCATAACACTTGACTTCATCTTTCCCATCATGCATAAATATTGGTTTTCATAGATCATCTATACAAGCTGTGATATTGGTGAAAACAATTTTGCAATTTTTGATAAAAATGTTGCCAAATATACTTGTTGTATGCGCCAAGGGTGACATAACTCACATGTTATGCACCACTTTGACCAAGTGTGACATACAAAGCTGAAGGTATAGGAAGCAACATCACAGGGGTGTAATAATATCTTGTTCACATTATGTATACATAACATTAATTCTGTAAGAGAAAAGTGTAATTATCCGCACTTTCTAAACCTCTTTATTCTTGTTCTTCCCTTCAAGTAATTACTCTAATAGTACACTTTTCCCCTCTCTCTGTCTCCATCTCTCTTCCAATCTTTTTCTCTCAAATCCCTCTCTCCCTCCCTGTCTCTATACCTTTTAACTCAACCATGTTTTGTTAATGTACCTGGGTCAGATTTTCAGAAAATGTACAATTCACCTTCACCAATCCTCTCAAATAGCCTACATTTAGGACAAAAATTAGCTTCAAAATGCAGTGTAACATAACAGAACTGATACTTTAAATCAATGGGATCCCAAATATACCCAGATATATCCGGTATTCTTCATTTTTCAGCCTAATTTAGGAGGATTTCAGCAGCTAATTGTACATTTTCTGAAAATCTGACCCACCTCCATCATCAATATAGTGGTGGAACTACCGATCCAGCATACATAGACATGGCAAGAGGTTGATTTATTAAGATCAGACCATGTTAAGGGAGGATTTACTATGGGAAGCAGGATGCATATAACCGAAATTTGTGCATGCGTATATGTGATGGGTTTCAGGAAAATAAGTCATAAGTCGCAAAATTTATATTTTTCAAAGTGTTTTTTTTACAAGATCAAATCATTGGAATGTTCTGATTCTTATAGAGTTTGTCACTTGTAGTTATGTCAATCGATGTATCAAATTTCAGGACAATCTATGTAATATATCATATCGTTTTAAAGGTCCTCATATGGACTACATTTAGTTACTTTACTGTTTAGTGACCCCCATAAATATTGGAAACTTTTTCCGGTTTGGTGTGAAGAGTAAACAACAGTTGGGGCTCTGCTCCTGCTTTTTTCCCTTTCAGATCAGATCAGAGTCAGTGTTTCGAAAAGTATGAGGACTTTAAATGTGTATGAATGCTTTGAGATTACATTGAACAGAAGAATTTTGGATATTGACATCGAGCTATTAAAGAAGGAGTTGCCAGTGAAAGTGTACTGGGCCTAGGAAGTGGTGTTTCAAAGGTGCCCGCCATGACACCCTGGAGTACACGTGCAGGACTTGAACTTTAAACTGAGATTTTACCCAAAAGTGAGAATAATATGAGACCATAAGAAGGATTAATCACACCAAAGTGAGTGTTCCTAAGCTGGACATAGGTATCTATTGGATGCTATGCATTGAAAAGGAGTACATAGAGGATTTAAATTCTCGCGCCATACCGTAAGAAATTCTCCCTACATACAGACACTGTCTAACCTAGATTGTGGGACAGCCACGCTGCGCTTGCGTGAAAGGAAGTTCAAATCAAAACAATAACAATCTTGTCACAGATACACCCCCTTGTTGACTTCTTAACTATAGGTGTGTTAGTTAGACACCAGATCTTGAATCCATTATGGGAGAACAGGTATCCAACTCTGAAGTAATGGCAATGTTTCTGGAGTTACGCCAGATGATTTCTAATGTGTCCAAACAACTTACTGATGCTACCAAAGACGTTTTCCCTGAAACAACACCAAAGATGTCTACAAAGCTTGATGTAGTCGAATCAGACAAATTGGATGAAGGAAAAGATGACATACAATGCAAGTTCGATGATATTGTAATGGGTGTCCCAATTGACATTGAATATACTATTCTCAGGATCCTGAGGATGGGCAAAGAAGAAACGCCATCTAGTTTGCTGAAGTTTAATGATATGAAGGGAGGGGAAAAGGTGAAAAGGGATCACCAGGATACAATTCCGAACAGGAGGAACCACATGTTATATGAACTCGAATTTCTGCCCAAAGGGATACTGCTCTGTTTTCTATCCAAGAGGGAAAATTATCGTGAGTGGGGAGGTAATTGGCAGAAAGGGGACGAGATAGGTTGAATCAGGATTTTTTAGATCACTATTTTAATTTGATAATTTGAGATAAATAGCCAGATGAAATAATATTTGAGCTTGGTATGTGCATAGCACAGATGCTGCATACATTCAAATGTGTATTGAAATTTCGTCTATAGATTATTTATCAATTGTCAATGAAATGGGACTTGAGTATGTTGAATGATGTGGTTCTTTAAATTTGTTTTACTCAATAGAGTACTTTGAGTTGTGTATTTGGAGATTGATTCGTATGATTTATATTTCTAATACTGTATGAATAGAGATCGACTATGTGAAAAAAGATAATTCTGTACTTGAAATTTGTTTACTTAATAGATTACTTTGAGTTGTGTATTTGAAGATTGATTTGCATAAATTTATATTTTCAATATGGTTAGAGATTGACTATGTGAAAAATGATAATTCTGTACTTGAAATGATTGATCGGATTCATGTTTTGTCTATTTTGAGCAAGTGTATCGATTATAGGCTTTGTAGATTCCTCAAGAATCGAATGAATGTGAAATTGTGTTCTATTGCTATGAAGGTAATCGTTATGAACAGTATAACATCTTTATTGAAAGTTCACCAGGAAAATATATTTAAATATGGTTTGATATTGGAACAAGAGCGTTGTAAAAATGTATCCGCTCCTGACTGTTGTCTCTCTTTACTTTATGAATAAAGACCCGGTGTTGGGAAAAAAAAATAAATTTGAAAGAGCTGTTTGTGCAGTTGCAAAGTCAATTTCGTCTACGAAATGAATTTTGTGCAGTCCCAAAGTCAATTTTGTGTACAAAATGAAAATTGTGCAGTTGCAAAGTCAATTTCGTCTACGAAATGAATTTTGTGCAGTCCCAAAGTCAATTTTGTGTACAAAATGAAAATTGTGCAGTTGCAAAGACAATTTCGTCTACGAAATGAAAATTATGCAGTCCCAAAGTCAATTTCGTCTACGAAATTAATTTTGTTCAGTCCCAAAGTCAATTTTGTGGTCCCAAATTCAATTTCTTCCCTCCTCTCTTCTTCCCTCCCCCTCTCTCTGTCTCTTCTTCCTCCCTCTCCTCTCTCCCCTCTTTTTCTCCCTTTCCTCTCTTCTCTCCCTCTTCTCTCCCTCTCTTCTCTCCTCTTTTCTTTTCTTTTCTCTTTGCTCCCCTTCCTCTGTTCTCTCCCTCGCTTCCCTCCCTTTTCTTCTCTCTTTTCTCTCCCTCCCTTTCCTCCTTCTCTCCCCTCCCCCTCCTCTCTTCTCTTCGAAACTGGCGAAATTGACAAAATTGACTTTGGCACTGCACAAAACCCATTGACGAAGTTGGCGATATTGACGAAACTTATGAAACTTACAAAATTGGCGAAACTGACGAAATTGGCGTAACTGGCGAAATTGACGAAATTGACGATGGCACTGCACAAAACCCATTGGCGAAATTGGCGAAATTGACGAAACTTACGAAATTGGCGAAACTGACGAAATTGGCGTAACTGGCAAAATTGACAAAATTGACAAAATTGACGAAATTGACTTTGGCACTGCACAAAAAACATTGGCGAAATTGGCAAAATTGGCAAAATTGGCAAAATTGACGAAATTGGCGAAACTGAGGAAATTGGCGAAACTGGTGAAATTGACTTTGGCACTGCACAAAACCCATTGGTGAAATTAGGCTAATAATGACGTGGCATTATAGGGCGTTGAATGGGTGGCGCCACCTTCACGACTTATAACTGAACTCCACCGCAAGTCTGGAATACACGCCACTTGGACTCTCGCTTGCACCCTAGTCAGAAGCGAAATCCTTGTACGAAATAACCTCCGCCATGCCTCCTAAAGGGACGACTACCGCGAAAGCCGCAAAAAAGGCAGAAAAACTAAAGAAACAGGAGGAGGAGAGGCTCCTTCAGCAAACTCAAATAATAGTCGACGACCACAAAGACGAGGAGGAAACTTATGAGGAGCAAGATTTCACGCCAGAGGAGAGGGCCGAGCACGCCAATATGGCGGGAGCCGCTGACGAGCATGCTTTGCGGGATTCTGCCGGCGGGGAAGATGATGGACCGCCTGAGACGCCCAACAAAGTATTGCCCAGACGTGGTTTACGAGCCAAACGAAAGACTATTGTTACTCCGAAAAGGCGTGGAAGGCCTAAGAACGCCCCTATAGTGTGTGCAAACCTGATGCAGCAAATGTCAGATATGCTACAACAGATCTGTACGACAGCCATTCAGACAGCGTCAGCGAGTGTCAGTCATCGTGACAGCTACACGAGGCAGCGGCAGTCGCCGCCTGCTTCTCAGCAAGGACATCGCACGCCTAAAAGGTCGAGGGGGGATGTTTCCCATCTTGACTTTGAACAATCTCAATCTGCTGACTCGGACGATACCATAGTGACTTTTAAACGGCCCCGGGAAAGGCAATATACACGAGATAGCCACCGTCACCACCACGGACGGAGGAAAAAGAAACATTGTGAATGTAGTGACAGCCCGCCTCTACGCAGCCGTCACCCGGCCAACTCATACAGATCACGCCAGCCCGCTGACAGTTCGGAGGAGTCAGCTTCGGATAGTGACTCTCTCCCCTCGCCCCGACGCTTGACCGCTAGACATCGTTCTTCGAAGGTAGTTAAGCGAGCCCTTGATGCACAGTACAGGTCTACAGGGAGACGAGGTAGGACTGAAATTTTTAGTGTGCCTGAGATTTCTCTACCGCCAGATATGGCGGCACATATTAAGAAACAGAAGAGAGAGTTGTCCCTTGCAGAATATACCTGCGGCTTCGCACGCATGACCATAAATAGTGTTAAATACGGGTCGACATCGTGGTTTATGCTTCACCATCTCGCCACTCTGGCTGAGGATACAGCTCTCCGCACTTGGGATTCGGTGCATGCATGGTCCCAAGCATGCCTGGATATTATCCTAGAGGAACAAAATGAGTGGTCGCACACTGACGTATTCAATGATTATCGTGTAAAAATGGCCTGGGACACCCAAGGAATAAAAACTGTGGAAAATAATACGAAGGCAAACAGCCAAGCAATTTGTAGAGACTTTAATTTTGACAACTGTGCCCACAAGAACAGCCACACGGATGGCAATACAAAGTTTCTCCATGTGTGTGGATATTGTTATTTTGCAATGAAAGAGAGGGAGAACGCCCATGCCGTCAAGGATTGCCAAAATAAAAGAACAGCTCAAGCCAATCTACATAGCGGCGACGGCGCTGGCCGAAGGAATAACCGACCATTCCACAAGAAGCCAGCATCTCAGGCTTCAAAAAACTCTTAAACTCCTGTTCCATCATACAATCTCAAACGATCGGTGAGTTGACCAACTTTCAAGACAATCTAAAATGTGCAATTAACTCTGAAACTAATGAATATGTCGGCGTCAAAACATATGTGCCACGCCCCATCCAAGATTGCGGCGCCCATACTAGCGAGAGCGGGCAAGCCAACATGGCAGCCGCTTCTCGTGTGAAATCTCGTGTCCCACGCGATTCTCGCAAGGAACGAGAACACATCCAAAATGGCCAACATAAACACGAACACGCCGACAGAAGGTATTCTGCCGCAGACAAATCTATCTCTAGAGTTAATATCAACAAAGTTGGATCGAGTCAAACCATTAAAAATGTGAACAGGAGAAACAGTGAAACAATCGATGGTGCAATGTGTACTTCTAATGACAATTTTGTACAATTCCAGGCAGAAACTCACGCCCACGACCGAGAACTTGACATCCAAACACAAGCGAGAGACGGCGAACAAGCCACGAGAGAGGTGCCTACCTTTCTTCAAAACATTCAATATCCACACTACGAACAGGCGCTTAATGAACAAGAACTAGTGACTAACGACCTAGACGTCTGTGAGTATGAATTAACCGAAAATTCACCCAACAAATGTGATAGTGACAGCCCACAGAACATTGCCTTTGATGCATATACAAACTGGCCTTACCCTGATCTATATATGGAATCTAAAATGGCTGACATTTATGAAAAGGTAAAAATCTGTAATGCTCCCAACTATAAAGGTGCGAAAATTCAGCTTGTGTCTACGCTAAATATTGAAAAATGGACAGACATAGCCACAGACACAAAGGCAATAAAATGGTGTTGGAAGGCGTTACCTTTGGTTTTCTGATGCAATATGTCGGCGGGCCTCGCTATTATGCACAGTCAGTAGTGAATCATCCGTCAGCACAGCAACATATGGCGCATGTTCGAGATTATGTAAAAGAGGAGATGGAACATAACGCCATATCCGGACCGTACAAACGGCCTCCTTTCACGCCATGGTTAAACGTCAGTCCACTTATGACCCGCCCAAAATTTGATACAACCTCCAGGAGGATTATAGTGGCTGGCCTCCGACTTCTGGCTGGCCTCCGTGCAGCCGCAGGAGAGAAGGTCACCATCTCCCCGTACATAAAGGCTGACTTGAAATGGTTTCTCAAATATACAGAAGCCTTCAACGGGAAAGCCATAATTCCGCATCAACAACCCGACGGGCAAATGGGCGCGTTTCTACGCGATTTTTAATGCGCAATCATCTCGCCATGGTTCCGTGATGAGAGTGGACGCTTTTCACGCAATAATTATTGCGCTAAATAGCGAGATGGTCACGCTAAGGGTATAACGCAATATTAGTGCAAAAATCAGCAAATTCTTATGGCATTTTGAGCGGAATATTTTATGCACAATTTTCAGCTTACTGTATCTTTTTTATTTCCACAATGATATCATTTGAAATTACTCATAATTAATTATCCATGGTAGTACATCAATTATTTAATCATTATTTCAATCCAGTTAGGCATCTGCGTTACTGGGAAGGGTTATTCCAGTTCTACTTGAAAACAGAGTGTCCCAGCCAACTTCAGATAATGAAGTATGCAATGATGGGGGGTATTTTGATCAAAACCTTTTTCCACATCAAACAACTAAATTAAATAAATAAACTATTGAGGTATGTCACTTATAAGATACCTATGTACATGATGTGGAATATCTATAGTGTTATAAATGCCACACAAGTGTATTAGCGGCACTTTCATTGTAAAAGAAATTGTAAATGCAGCCCACATACCAGTTGCGCCACCTGCTGACAATGAAATAATGAGTATTTAGACGCAATTTTTAATGCGCATTACATGCGCAATTTAGATCACACACAAAAATATGTGTATAGTGTAGGCTATACAAGATTGACTTTTAGTTAATCTGCCTAGATAAATGCGGGAACAGGTTTTTGACTCTCAGCAAATACCCAATATCAAAAGAATAATAGCTAATAGCACATTCGAATCACATAATTATGTCCCTGATATAATTTTCTAAAATATTGATGCTCAAATGCAATTGGTTCTTTAATTATAGGCTGTTGAAATGCATTTCTGGGATGACGCACCTTCTACACAAAATTCACTAATCCATCTCTATTCCCCCATAACAATTAAATGCAATAGAGATTTGTTCTTATTTCCCTATTTTTCCACACCAGAATTTTACCCATTCTATAGCTCACTTTTCTCACCTGGTACCTGGAATAAAATGTGATGTGGAATGACGCACCACCTTCACCAAATTCCATAAGTACTAGAATTCTTATTGCATTTTTATCATATTTGCTGGTGGTGACGGCCTATGATCTCTCTTTACGTACACACAAAGGCAAATTACTTGAATAATATATTTTGGAATAAACAGTATCATTTCCTATTAGTCATTGAAAAAAGGCTCTTAAAGTTAAAGATTTCCCGCCATTTCGGGCCAAATCAAAATAAATTATGTCTGTTTTTGCCTTCATTCCGTGCCCATATGCATCTAGCATTAAGTAAAACTGAATTCAGTCGGATATCAAGTTATTTCTTTTTCTAAATGACTCATTATCATGAATGAAGGGTCTAGGAACTCTGTCGACGTTTCATGAGAAGTGCCCATATATAATAAAATTATTTTCTATGTATCAATTAGTCTCCAATTCGAAAGATCATAAATATTTTTTTTAGTAATATGGAGCTAGCTTTGTGTATAGGGGTTTCTTTTACTTGGTGTCAGAGAGTGAGTATGTGTGGCAGAGAATGTAGTGTCAGATGCGCCACAGTAAGTGTGAATGCTAGGTCAGTGAGCAGTGCCAGGTATTGGGTCCTGTTGTGACTGCTTTATAATGAGTATTTAGGCGTGATTTTGAATGCGCATTATAGATCACACCCATAGGCCTATTATTGACTTTTGAAGAAAACATGTATTTGCAGATGAAATTGGTTAACTAACACATGTTTAATACGAAATTAAATGAATATGAATGAGAACTTGATCTAACACAAGTGTGAGATGACCAACAACATAGGAGGAAATAGACGCAATGGATTTCACATAATGGTTGCTAATGGGATGTCCATTTCAATGTGATTCAAAGCTATAAGTATCACACTTCACTAGTTTGCGGCCAATCACAAAATGATTGCAGTGCTATCACATTCAATTGCACTCAGTGCCCGTCGGGAAGTAGTGGAACACATATGGGCCGACGCTTGTCTCAAGGGAGGAGGTGCCACTAACGGTCACCATGCCTATATGTACACATTCACGCCCGAAATGTTGTCTGGAAAATCCATCAACCACTTGGAGGCAATTAATTGCCTGGCAGCTGCTCGGTTCTTTACAAAATCCAGGCACGCCGGGGGCATAATAAGGATCCACTGTGACAATACTGCGGCGGTGTTTGCCTATAGAGACGGTAGAGCTAGAGACCCGACTCTGGGTGCTTGCGCCAGGGCGCTCTGGTATCATTCCATGAACTTTCAAGTCCGATATGAGTTTGTTCACGTCCCGGGCGTACAAATGGTCATAGCTGACGCACTCTCTCGGGCGGCTCTCTCTTCTGAAGAATTATTCAAAGCTAAAGACATTGCTAAAGAAAATGACATTTATATTTCCTGTGCTCGTGATAATATGTTCAACATTCATATGTTCTATTAGGCAGGCAACCTAGGCACCTTGTGGAAGCTGCTCAGGCCAGACAATGCCAAGCACATCACCCGGGGACTGTCGCAAATAGGCATGCGGCCGTCAGGAAGTATATCGCATTCTGCAAAGCTGTGGGCCACGATTTCAAGCAACCTTTTCCCGAGTTAATATGCTGGTTCATCGAATACTTAGCTAAGTATACAAAAGTTCCTGCTACTATCATAAACACTCTTACAGGCGTCAGGACGTTCTTCAAGCTGACGGGGTATGCCTCGGCATCTCTCTACCATCCACGGGTCGCCTACGCCATAAGGGGCCTGCAACTGATGCTCAGGCATGTCCCCAAGCCGAAGCTCCCTGTCACGCCACAGATCTTGAAGAAAATATTAATGAATATACACCTCCTCGACTTTCCTACCCACATCAGAGTGGCTATACTCGTCATGTATATGGGCATGTTGCGTCAGAGCAATCTCGCCCCCAGATCTGGTGCCTCTTTTGACGCCACTAGACATCTGACGCGGGGAGACTTCAGAATAGCATTGGACGGCTCATATATCTCCATAAAGTGGTCGAAATCAATGCAGTCATCGCGTCAGGCCACGATCTTGTTTGTCCCGACGACAGATGATCCAGTGTTCTGCCTCCACAGAGCCCTTCTACGCCTCGACAAACAGGCGCCGCCAAGAGATTTGAGCTCTCCTCTACTACAATTCCCTAACGCCCGACACATGACCATCAACTACATCGTGACTCAATGGAAGGTGCTTCTCGAAGCCTCCCGCCTTGATTCACGCCTTTTCTCCTTACACAGCCTTCGCCGAGGGTCAGCGTCATACGCTTATAACACTGCCGGAGCCTCCCTACAAGATGTCAAAACTCACGGCACGTGGGCGTCCGATGCGGTGGCGTCGTATATACGCCCCTTCTCTTCCACAAGAACCTCTGTTCATCACGCCCTAAAGAGAATCGCATAGCGAATCCCCTTGGTTATTTCTTTTAATCTTCAACTATTTATTACCCAGCAATTTCAACAGACAATGTGATATTCATGTGATATACTACAGCATTTATTTTATTCAACAAATGAAAATGTTCATCGCTGGATCTTTATATTGACGAAATTGACTAAATTGACTTTGGCACTGCAAAAAACCCATTGGCGAAATTGGCAAAATTGGCAAAATTGACGAAATTGGCGAAACTGAGGAAATTGGCGAAACTGGTGAAATTGACTTTGGCACTGCAACCCATTGACGAAATTAGCGAAATTGGCGAAACTGACAAAATTGGCGACATTGGCCAAATTGACGAAATTGACGAAATTGACTTTGGCATTGCACAAAACCCATTGACGAAATTGACAAAACTACCGGAATTGGCAAAACTGACGAAATTGGGGAAACTTACGAAATTGGTGATCTGACGAAATTGGCGAAACTGGCGAAATTGACTTAGGCACTGCACAAAATCCATTTCGTAGACGAAATTGACTTTGAGACATCGCAAAATTAATTTTGTAGACGAAATTGACTTTGGCACTGCACAAAATCCATTTCATAGACGAAATTGACCCTGCAACTGCACGAAATTCATTTCGTAGACGAAATTGACTTTGGGACTTCACAAAATCCATTTCGTAGACAGAATTGACTTTGGCACTGCACAAAATCCATTTCGTAGACGAAATTGACTTTGAGACATCACAAAATCCATTTCGTAGACAAAATAGACTTTGGCACTGCACTAAATCCATTTCGTAGACAAAATTGACTTTGGCACTGCAGAAAATCCATTTCGTAGACGAAATCAACTTTGCAACTGCACAAAATTCATTTCGTTCACAAAATTCATTGCTGAATGAACAAAATAGTTATTTCATTGACAAAATTCATTTGTAAGTGAACAAAATTACAATTTTGTTCTTAAATGACCATTTTGTTAACGAAAAAGGTTAGTAATCAACGAAATTGTGAGGTTGACACTTGGCACCCCATAGACGAGGGGATAAACAACCAGTGTGCGTGGAGCACTCACTATAGCCTAGTACCGTACACACATAATCAGCAGGCGGGGAGGTCTTTCAAACCTTTTTTCATACTTCTACTGTCTGCTGCTGATTATTCTCAATACAAATCCATTAAAAAAGTATTCTTCCTCCCCTTAGCGTGGCTTCTGGTATTTTGTGGCCTTAGGTCAAGGTTATTTGTTTTAAAAGCTACATCGCAAGCCATATAGATGACTTGTAAAACATATAAGTATATTGCCACACACACTTTATACCATTTCTCTTATATGGCGGGAGCCGCTGACGAGCATGCTTTGCGGGATTCTGCCGGCGGGGAAGATGATGGACCGCCTGAGACGCCCAACAAAGTATTGCCCAGACGTGGTTTACGAGCCAAACGAAAGACTATTGTTACTCCGAAAAGGCGTGGAAGGCCTAAGAACGCCCCTATAGTGTGTGCAAACCTGATGCAGCAAATGTCAGATATGCTACAACAGATCTGTACGACAGCCATTCAGACAGCGTCAGCGAGTGTCAGTCATCGTGACAGCTACACGAGGCAGCGGCAGTCGCCGCCTGCTTCTCAGCAAGGACATCGCACGCCTAAAAGGTCGAGGGGGGATGTTTCCCATCTTGACTTTGAACAATCTCAATCTGCTGACTCGGACGATACCATAGTGACTTTTAAACGGCCCCGGGAAAGGCAATATACACGAGATAGCCACCGTCACCACCACGGACGGAGGAAAAAGAAACATTGTGAATGTAGTGACAGCCCGCCTCTACGCAGCCGTCACCCGGCCAACTCATACAGATCACGCCAGCCCGCTGACAGTTCGGAGGAGTCAGCTTCGGATAGTGACTCTCTCCCCTCGCCCCGACGCTTGACCGCTAGACATCGTTCTTCGAAGGTAGTTAAGCGAGCCCTTGATGCACAGTACAGGTCTACAGGGAGACGAGGTAGGACTGAAATTTTTAGTGTGCCTGAGATTTCTCTACCGCCAGATATGGCGGCACGTATTAAGAAACAGAAGAGAGAGTTGTCCCTTGCAGAATATACCTGCGGCTTCGCACGCATGACCATAAATAGTGTTAAATACGGGTCGACATCGTGGTTTATGCTTCACCATCTCGCCACTCTGGCTGAGGATACAGCTCTCCGCACTTGGGATTCGGTGCATGCATGGTCCCAAGCATGCCTGGATATTATCCTAGAGGAACAAAATGAGTGGTCGCACACTGACGTATTCAATGATTATCGTGTAAAAATGGCCTGGGACACCCAAGGAATAAAAACTGTGGAAAATAATACGAAGGCAAACAGCCAAGCAATTTGTAGAGACTTTAATTTTGACAACTGTGCCCACAAGAACAGCCACACGGATGGCAATACAAAGTTTCTCCATGTGTGTGGATATTGTTATTTTGCAATGAAAGAGAGGGAGAACGCCCATGCCGTCAAGGATTGCCAAAATAAAAGAACAGCTCAAGCCAATCTACATAGCGGCGACGGCGCTGGCCGAAGGAATAACCGACCATTCCACAAGAAGCCAGCATCTCAGGCTTCAAAAAACTCTTAAACTCCTGTTCCATCATACAATCTCAAACGATCGGTGAGTTGACCAACTTTCAAGACAATCTAAAATGTGCAATTAACTCGAAACTAATGAATATGTCGGCGTCAAAACATATGTGCTACGCCCCATCCAAGATTGCGGCGCCCATACTAGCGAGAGCGGGCAAGCCAACATGGCAGCCGCTTCTCGTGTGAAATCTCGTGTCCCACGCGATTCTCGCAAGGAACGAGAACACATCCAAAATGGCCAACATAAACACGAACACGCCGACAGAAGGTATTCTGCCGCAGACAAATCTATCTCTAGAGTTAATATCAACAAAGTTGGATCGAGTCAAACCATTAAAAATGTGAACAGGAGAAACAGTGAAACAATCGATGGTGCAATGTGTACTTCTAATGACAATTTTGTACAATTCCAGGCAGAAACTCACGCCCACGACCGAGAACTTGACATCCAAACACAAGCGAGAGACGGCGAACAAGCCACGAGAGAGGTGCCTACCTTTCTTCAAAACATTCAATATCCACACTACGAACAGGCGCTTAATGAACAAGAACTAGTGACTAACGACCTAGACGTCTGTGAGTATGAATTAACCGAAAATTCACCCAACAAATGTGATAGTGACAGCCCACAGAACATTGCCTTTGATGCATATACAAACTGGCCTTACCCTGATCTATATATGGAATCTAAAATGGCTGACATTTATGAAAAGGTAAAAATCTGTAATGCTCCCAACTATAAAGGTGCGAAAATTCAGCTTGTGTCTACGCTAAATATTGAAAAATGGACAGACATAGCCACAGACACAAAGGCAATAAAATGGTGTTGGAAGGCGTTACCTTTGGTTTTCTGATGCAATATGTCGGCGGGCCTCGCTATTATGCACAGTCAGTAGTGAATCATCCGTCAGCACAGCAACATATGGCGCATGTTCGAGATTATGTAAAAGAGGAGATGGAACATAACGCCATATCCGGACCGTACAAACGGCCTCCTTTCACGCCATGGTTAAACGTCAGTCCACTTATGACCCGCCCAAAATTTGATACAACCTCCAGGAGGATTATAGTGGCTGGCCTCCGACTTCTGGCTGGCCTCCGTGCAGCCGCAGGAGAGAAGGTCACCATCTCCCCGTACATTTTTTTTTTTTTAATGATTTTATTTATTCTTGGGTGCCGACTCCCCTTTTCGGGGTTAGTTCTGTCGGGCCAAGATGAACATCTGTGCTTTTTTACAATATACAAGTGTGTGCATGACTCTCACTGTGCCACTTTGTACGTAGTGTTAGTGAAGGTGTCTATGATTTGCTTTTTTGTAATTGAAGTAAGAATACCTGTATCACATGGATTAAAAATAGGTAACGCTATGTAAAAATTGTAATGATACTCACTATGCCACTTTGTTTGTAGTGTTAGTGAGTGTGTATGCGATTTGCTTTTTGGTAATAAAAATAATAGATACCCGAAACACATGGATAAAAACTAGAATGGTGTTTGTGATAACTAACATAATTCAGAGTCATTTGGGTTACGCTTTGCCACTTTTATATCTAGTGTTAGCGTGTAATTTTCATGTACATCAGCTTTTATTGTTCACTTTGCCACTTTTGTTGAGTGTTAGTGATAGCCTTTGCATGATCTGATCATTTTAATTACCTACAAGAGAAAATTTCGGAGAGTTGGTGCTAGGTTGGTATTTACTGGGAAAGCTATTTTTGTATATTTAATATTGATATTATGTGTAGAGTGTATTTATCCATTCTTTTTGATTAGATTTGAATGCTTCTATATTTCCTATGTTTCTTTGTCTGGGCGTTAACTCATTCCATGCGATGGCACATTTAACCTGCACAGTTCGTTCACCCAAGTTTGTTCTATATCTAGGCATTTTTAGAGATGGTCCATCAGCCTGTCTGGTCTCTCTATTTGGTACATTAGTATATTTTGGGTCAGTTTTCCTTTTGAATGCAAGATGTCTTAAATGAATTGTCCTTCTATTTTGTAGTAGTGGGATTTTAGCTGTGTCGTGTAGTTGATTAATGTGTGTGTCATAAGGCATATTTAATATCAGTCGGAGTGCTCTGTTTTGTAATTTTTGCAGTTTGTTTAGGTGTGGTTTGTGTGTGTTGTGAATGATTACGTCCCCATAGTCAAAAAATGGTAGTATCTTTGTTTTGTATATTTTCTTTGCTGTGTCTGTATCTATGTATTTTCTTATTTTGTGTAGTTGATAGATTTTGTGTGATATTGTTTAAAGGCTGACTTGAAATGGTTTCTCAAATATACAGAAGCCTTCAACGGGAAAGCCATAATTCCGCATCAACAAGTAGTGGAACACATATGGGCCGACGCTTGTCTCAAGGGAGGAGGTGCCACTAACGGTCACCATGCCTATATGTACACATTCACGCCCGAAATGTTGTCTGGAAAATCCATCAACCACTTGGAGGCAATTAATTGCCTGGCAGCTGCTCGGTTCTTTACAAAATCCAGGCACGCCGGGGGCATAATAAGGATCCACTGTGACAATACTGCGGCGGTGTTTGCCTATAGAGACGGTAGAGCTAGAGACCCGACTCTGGGTGCTTGCGCCAGGGCGCTCTGGTATCATTCCATGAACTTTCAAGTCCGATATGAGTTTGTTCACGTCCCGGGCGTACAAATGGTCATAGCTGACGCACTCTCTCGGGCGGCTCTCTCTTCTGAAGAATTATTCAAAGCTAAAGACATTGCTAAAGAAAATGACATTTATATTTCCTGTGCTCGTGATAATATGTTCAACATTCATATGTTCTATTAGGCAGGCAACCTAGGCACCTTGTGGAAGCTGCTCAGGCCAGACAATGCCAAGCACATCGCCCGGGGACTGTTGCAAATAGGCATGCGGCCGTCAGGAAGTATATCGCATTCTGCAAAGCTGTGGGCCACGATTTCAAGCAACCTTTTCCCGAGTTAATATGCTGGTTCATCGAATACTTAGCTAAGTATACAAAAGTTCCTGCTACTATCATAAACACTCTTACAGGCGTCAGGACGTTCTTCAAGCTGACGGGGTATGCCTCGGCATCTCTCTACCATCCACGGGTCGCCTACGCCATAAGGGGCCTGCAACTGATGCTCAGGCATGTCCCCAAGCCGAAGCTCCCTGTCACGCCACAGATCTTGAAGAAAATATTAATGAATATACACCTCCTCGACTTTCCTACCCACATCAGAGTGGCTATACTCGTCATGTATATGGGCATGTTGCGTCAGAGCAATCTCGCCCCCAGATCTGGTGCCTCTTTTGATGCCACTAGACATCTGACGCGGGGAGACTTCAGAATAGCATTGGACGGCTCATATATCTCCATAAAGTGGTCGAAATCAATGCAGTCATCGCGTCAGGCCACGATCTTGTTTGTCCCGACGACAGATGATCCAGTGTTCTGCCTCCACAGAGCCCTTCTACGCCTCGACAAACAGGCGCCGCCAAGAGATTTGAGCTCTCCTCTACTACAATTCCCTAACGCCCGACACATGACCATCAACTACATCATGACTCAATGGAAGGTGCTTCTCGAAGCCTCCCGCCTTGATTCACGCCTTTTCTCCTTACACAGCCTTCGCCGAGGGTCAGCGTCATACGCTTATAACACTGCCGGAGCCTCCCTACAAGATGTCAAAACTCACGGCACGTGGGCGTCCGATGCGGTGGCGTCGTATATACGCCCCTTCTCTTCCACAAGAACCTCTGTTCATCACGCCCTAAAGAGAATCGCATAGCGAATCCCCTTGGTTATTTCTTTTAATCTTCAACTATTTATTACCCAGCAATTTCAACAGACAATGTGATATTCATGTGATATACTACAGCATTTATTTTATTCAACAAATGAAAATGTTCATCGCTGGATCTTTATATTGACGAAATTGACTAAATTGACTTTGGCACTGCAAAAAACCCATTGGCGAAATTGGCAAAATTGGCAAAATTGACGAAATTGGCGAAACTGAGGAAATTGGCGAAACTGGTGAAATTGACTTTGGCACTGCAACCCATTGACGAAATTAGCGAAATTGGCGAAACTGACAAAATTGGCGACATTGGCCAAATTGACGAAATTGACGAAATTGACTTTGGCATTGCACAAAACCCATTGACGAAATTGACAAAACTACCGGAATTGGCAAAACTGACGAAATTGGGGAAACTTACGAAATTGGTGATCTGACGAAATTGGCGAAACTGGCGAAATTGACTTAGGCACTGCACAAAATCCATTTCGTAGACGAAATTGACTTTGAGACATCGCAAAATTAATTTTGTAGACGAAATTGACTTTGGCACTGCACAAAATCCATTTCATAGACGAAATTGACCCTGCAACTGCACGAAATTCATTTCGTAGACGAAATTGACTTTGGGACTTCACAAAATCCATTTCGTAGACAGAATTGACTTTGGCACTGCACAAAATCCATTTCGTAGACGAAATTGACTTTGAGACATCACAAAATCCATTTCGTAGACGAAATAGACTTTGGCACTGCACTAAATCCATTTCGTAGACAAAATTGACTTTGGCACTGCAGAAAATCCATTTCGTAGACGAAATCAACTTTGCAACTGCACAAAATTCATTTCGTTCACAAAATTCATTGCTGAATGAACAAAATAGTTATTTCATTGACAAAATTCATTTGTAAGTGAACAAAATTACAATTTTGTTCTTAAATGACCATTTTGTTAACGAAAAAGGTTAGTAATCAACGAAATTGTGAGGTTGACACTTGGCACCCCATAGACGAGGGGATAAACAACCAGTGTGCGTGGAGCACTCACTATAGCCTAGTACCGTACACACATAATCAGCAGGCGGGGAGGTCTTTCAAACCTTTTTTCATACTTCTACTGTCTGCTGCTGATTATTCTCAATACAAATCCATTAAAAAAGTATTCTTCCTCCCCTTAGCGTGGCTTCTGGTATTTTGTGGCCTTAGGTCAAGGTTATTTGTTTTAAAAGCTACATCGCAAGCCATATAGATGACTTGTAAAACATATAAGTATATTGCCACACACACTTTATACCATTTCTCTTATTAATCTATCCTATCTATCTATCTATTTAGATAATTTTGTTCGTTTTCATAGCTTCATATGGTAGAGGCATAGAGTATTGTTCCTTTTTCTGTATATTATATTTGCCTTTTTATTCAACTATAACAAAAAGTTATGTGAATGTCTATGACGTCGCCAGAAAATGAATGGTCTTGGTGATAAGGTGACCCGATCTACTGTATACACCCCGTGGTCTGGAACACCTGATAACTTTTGAAAAATTTAAATTGACTTGAAATGTATTAGCTTTATTTACATGTTAGCTAGTTGAGAAACTAAAGATTAGTTTATGAACTGATATTCCCGTGTAAGCAACCCCACATTGCAATAGACCTTTAGTTCAATGTGTTGATAAAGGCGTAAAGCAACCAATCTCACTCACTCAATAGACCTTCAGTAGAGCAATACAAACATATATGCATACACTATGTATATCTATACATATACACTATGTATATCTATGTATGTATATATATGCATACATATGTATACATGTATTTAAGTATACAGGTATGTATTGTATATGTATCCATATATGTATGTATATATAGGCATGTATACATTGCTCATACAAAAATACGAAAAATGGATCATATCCCACCCCCTTCTCCTAATAGAATCACAAGATTACATGATGCCCCTGTTTTAGACATCTTCCAACCAAAAAAAGAAAAGGATAAATTGTCACTGCACTACCAAACTGCGGTAACTTGGAACAGCCTTCCAGTAAGGTTGCGAAGAATACAGGATAAAAATATGTTCAAGATCCATATCAAAAACTTTTATTTAGAAAAATGTAATCAATAATCACTCGGCTCCCTCTTGTCACACTCTCACCTCTACGATAATATTACCGGTTATTGAATTGTACTTTCATTTTCATCATTTCTCTATATCATCCTGTTCCAACCGTATAATTTTGTAATTGTATATTAATCTCACCTCTGAATAACCAATTGTTTCCCTATATAATACTGAGTTCACCGTTTTTGCACATAATGTAAATACTATGATACTATTGAATGGAGCAGATTGCTTCGAAGAACGCCTAATTGTTTGGCGACATGAGTTAATACTGCCATATTTTCAATGTGTAATGAAAATAAAAACGTTTAAAAAAAAAAAATACATACATATACAATGTATGCATATACAATGTATACACATATTATGTATGTATACATAATGTTTGTACATATGTATGTGTACATAAATTCATACATGTATGCTTAACATGCATGCAGATGCAAGATGGGGGGGGGGAGTGAGGAGAGGGGGGCAGAGAAGATCGAGGGGGGGGGGGGCGAGAGCGTGGGAATCATAGATGAGCCAGGCGAGGCAGAGATATAGAGAAAATGACAGAGATGAGACAGGGAGAGTGAGAGAGGATAGAATCACCGTACAAGTGGGACAGTTAGAAAAAAGGGAGAGAGGGAGATAGATGAGGGAGACAGAGAGCAGAGATGGAGAGGGAGGAGTGACAGCGGGAGACAGAGAGAGAGCGGAGACAGAGAGGAGAGACAACGAAATTCTTTCCAATTTTTAGATTAAAATTAAATTCGAAATAGTAATTGGCGACCATTTACGATAACTGACCATACAATTGTCTAATATGAATATGACTGTATAAAATATTTGGTACGAATGAAATATTAGACCTTCATGTAATAATAATTTCTAGGAATTGTCTATATTAAATAAGTGTCCATTGTGTTATTGTTACTGGGGATAGCTCTTGCACAGACTAAATATATGATGTGTTTCAGGAAAATGAGTCATAAGTCGCAAAATTGATATTTTTCAAAGTGTTCTTTCCACAAGATCACTTTATCAGAATGTTCTAATTGTTGGTGGGTTGATCACTTATAGTTATATCAATCGATGTATCAAATTTCAGGACAATCTAAGTAATGTATCCTTTTGTTTTAAAGGTCCTCATATGTACTACATTTAGTTACTTTACTGTTTATTGACCCCAAGAAATATTGGAAACTTTTTTTTTCAAAAACGAAAATATCAAACTTAAAATCGAGAAATTCTCATTATTTCATTAGACTGTTTACTATCATTGGAATCTGCTTGACCTCATCTTTTCAAAGATAATGATATCTCAAAGTCTATTTTTTGCGACTTATGACTCATTTTCCTGAAACACGAAACACGCCACATATATGATCTGTTCGGATCAATGATTTAAGTAATAATCGTGGCAAAGGTAAATATCAATATTAGATAATATGGAGATCGATCCAAGAACAATAGCAACAATATAAGAAAAGTCTCAAGATATATGGGTCAGATCTTCAGAAATGGTACAATTGGCAGCTCTACACCTTTAGGAAATTCTGCTAAATTAGGCTGAAAAATGATAAATACCGGGTATATCTGAGTATTTTTGGTATCGCATTGATTTAAAGTATCAGTTCTGTTATGTTAAACTGCATTTTGAAGCCCATTTTTGTCTTAAATGTGGGTTATTTGAGAGGATTGGTGAAGGTGAATTGTACATTATCTGAAAATCTGACCCATATAGTCATACATCGTGTACTTATTAGACAGTTACTTTAATATTAATCAATTGCAGACAACATATTAATATCAACAATAATCCATTGTATCATATTAATGTGCATTATACATGTTAAAGTAATATAGCGGATTTGCCCGTTCTTGTGTAACTTTGTCGTGTGGACATATGAATACTTTATCAATGGTGGCATTCATAATCGCCAACAGACTCTATTCATTGGGGGGTAACCTCAGAATTTGGCATTCGGGCTATACAGGCTGTACTTTTCTTTGACCCTTTTCCAAGTTTGAGACTGTGGTAAGCTGCGGAAATAAAACTATCACAAAACAAAACATTGTGTTTAATGTCAATTTACATTCGATGAATTCGATGTGTATAGTTCCCCTTGAACATCCATCGATTTCTTTAGTTACTAGTGGCTATGCAAATTCCCCTATTCAGTGGATGGCGTTGACGTCGTCAAATTGGCCTACTAAAGAAGGCAGACGTCGGCATATGGGTTAGATTTTTAGAAAATGTACAATTGGCAGCTGTACACATTCAGTGAGTTCTGCAAAATCAGGCTGCAATTTGGTCAATACTAGGTAAATTCGAGAGTATTCGGTATTGCATTGATTCTAGCAATCTGTTTGGTTAGGTAGAACTGTATTTTGAACTTTGCTTTCGTCTGAAATTTCGGTTATTTGAGAGGATTGACGAAGTTGAATTGTACATTATCTGAAAATCTGACCCACCTAGGCCTATCATTGATGGGTACATTTCACTACTTAACTACCAGGAAATGGTGGCTCACTTATAGTGGGTGGTAGCGATCTATAACGATCCATAACGAATAGGGCTCACCGAGCAATAGCGATCCATAGCGACCCATATTTTAGCGGAACAGCTTATACAATGGTTTAGCGATATATCGTTATTTGTTCCGCCAATTATTTTCTACTAGTAGCGATGATAGCGATATATCGCTACTACCTATGAAACAACCCCTGGCTGATCAGGGACTGTTTGCTGTTTAAACAGACATCCAACTACCTATGTGGGTCAGATTTTCAGAAAATGTACAATTCACCTTCACCAATTCTCTCAAATAACTCAAATTTACGACAAAAATCAGGTTTAAAATACAGTTCAACATAACTAAACAGACTGTTTGAATCAAGGCAATACCAAATACACTCGTATATACCTAGTGTTGATGATTTTTCAGTCCAATTTTGCAGAATTTACAAAATATATTGATCTGTCAATTGTACATTTTCTGAAAATCTGACCTATGTACAACAAGATCCACAAATGTGATGTGTTCGAGGAAAATAAGTCACAAGTCGCAAAATTGATATTTTTCATAGTGTTTTTTCGACATAATCTCTTTATTGAAATGTTCTGATTTTTAGAGGGTTTAGCACTTATTGTCATATGAATCCATGTAATAAATTTCGGGACATTGTATTAAATATATCCTTGCGTTTTGAAGGCCTTCGTATGTAGTATATTTAGTTACTATACTGGTAACTTACCCATCCAGAAACATTTCAAACTTTTTTTTTCAAAAATAAAAACATCAAACATAAAATATAAAAACACTTCTTAAATGTCCTTCATGTTTACTATCATTGGAATGGACTTGATCTCCCCTTTTCAATGATGGTGATATCTTAAAATCCATATTTTGCGACTTATGACTCATTTTCCTAAAACGGATCACAAATAAAAGAATCCTTTAATAGGGGATTTGCATAACCGCCATTTTGAATCTTGATTCGCATGGAATTATGGGACTAATGGTACAGTATAAAATCTATAGAAAACATGTCATGTTCAGCATGGAATATTTATCAGTGCTCTAATGTCAATATCCATGTGTTATACATGTTTCCAGGACACAAGTCCCCATCTTTCCCATAATGCATTTGGTTTTCATAGATGATTCATACAAGCTCTGATATTGGTGAAAACATTCTGGCAATTTTTGATAAGATATTGACAAATATTTGTATGTCAGATTTCGACAGAATCCATCCCAGGATGCACTGTAACAGACATGCGCAGTGTCACATGCAACTCCCCTATTGAATACTCACCGCTTCCACCCAGGATGTGTTTCTAGGGACGAGAGAGCCATCGGTGATTGCCCATTCAATCTTCTTATCTTGGTTGTCAAGCTCATGTACAATGGCACGAGAGTATTATTCACACCGGTCAGCGCCCGCAGGTCGACACCGCATCACGCCTCACGCATGTAAACAGTATCCCCTCGCCGCAGCATAGTTCCCCAATGCTTTGTGAGCTTTACAGGTAATTGTCGGGTCATCAAGACATAATTAGTTTTGCAAACTCCTTTTATTTGTTCTAAAAGTATCTTCAGCTATTTAAATACTCCCAACTACCTCAAAATTCGTGTCCGCTCCCGCTATTGACTAGTGCACTGAGGCCGTAGTGTGCGACTGTACTAAAAGGCGCATGCCCCCCCGCATGCTCCCGCATGTACCTACATGCCCCCGCATGCCCCCGCATGCTCCTACATGTCCCATAATGAAACTTAATTCTGGTCCAAAATGTAAAATATATGTATCTCCGGTGATTTTGGGAATACAGACAAAGCTGTTTGCTCTCCATCAGTCAGCAGGGTGTACCTCATAAATGATTTAATGATGCCTAGCAGAACAGATAAATATATTAGGGGGGGGGGCAAACTTTTTTTGGGGGGGAGGGGGGGGGGAGCATAGAGGAAGACTTTGCACTACCCCCCTATAGTATGATAGAATCGAAACATTTCACACAAACCCAATATCTTATTAGGAAACCAAGCACACTTATAATCCCTATAGTATATAACCATACTTAACTTTATAATTCTTTTTACAAACCGATTTTATTCATCTTAGTCATCTTAATCTTACAGCCCACTCTCTGTGCTCATCTGGGTTATATATATATATGGTAATACTTTTATGTTTCACCCTAGAGAAAAGAAACATGAAGATACAGACTAAAACACAAACTATCAGAGAATATTGGGGGGGGGGGGGCAGGCCCCCCTAATTTAATTATTGGTGGGGGGGGGGGGGCAACTGCCCCTCTTGCACCCCCCCCCCCTGTTCTGCTGCGCCTGTAACAACAAATATTTGGGTCACTAGTCAGGGCAGCTTGGGAGAGACTGTGACTGTAATTCTGCTGGAATGAGCACAGCAGAATGATACATATTTCAAAATAAATAACTATTTCAATTAGAAATAAATAAAAAAATATATGCACATATAATGTTTTGAATTAGTGTGAGTGTGTACTTCACAGGTATCGTCACAAGGGTCATAACACTTTTTAGTTCATGAAAATATTCCAACTAGAAGAAAAGTACTACAAAAAACGATTCAGTAATGGTAATGGTAATGGTAATGGCAGCGGCAAGGGTCACAGGGCATTGACCCTCTGTATACACATATAATCTATTATATTTAGAATTTGTACTAAAATATATCACACTCTTCCCCTCATTATCCTGTTAAGATGACTGGAATACTTGTATTGGCTGTTTGTGTAGATAAATGTAAATTCTGTTTTTAGAGGCAAAAGTATTAGAAAAAATATTTTCTGTATATCCACACAATACATGTACAAATAATGTCACATAATTATTATGTCACATAATTTATGTCACCGTAACTTTCCAGCACATTACAGTTTTAGCACTCTTGAGGTGCAATAATGTACAGCAGGGGGATAATGTGACTGTTTATGTTTGATCTATAATGATGACTTACCTTCAGCAATACTTTGATTTTTTCAAATCTAAATAATTATTTTATTTTTTATCAAATAAATGTCCCACACATTACGGTGATGTTATACCTTCCCAAATATATATAATATGCTCCAATTCTAAGGAAAATAAAATAATTATTCAGCTTCATTTATCATAATGTTATTATGGACGAATCTAAAACATCTCTACTTTACCCATCTTTGACTTTCACTCCAATTTTGTTCAAGGTTTAAATAGGCACGTTATGATGACATATAGTACAGACTTCTCTTGACTTTTTTGCATTGCAAATCTACCAATGGATCGTTAGAAATATATTTTTTTCAAATTATTCGGTACCTATAGGATCATGATATGAAACTTGAATAAACATGTAACCATGAGTGGACATATTATTTTTTCCCTTTACACCCTTTTTCCATATTAGCAATATTTCCTTAAATTTTTAGGCCATAAAACAGTGTTTTTTCCCTCTAGAATTTAAAATATTGATGCTGGATATGCAAGAGTATGGAATTTCTGATGTATTTCCCATCGGGGCAGCAAACTGAATTGATTGAAATAACTCCAAACCAGGATTTCTCATTATGAATTCAAAGTCCCGCCCCATCCACCGGTAGAGTTGCTACTGGTCTTGCCCCGACCCAAGAGAAGTAGTCTGTTTTCTACAATATGTCGACCAATTGGCAGAATCGCTTGTATGCCCTGAGGGAATCATTACAACTTTGTAGGCCCTGAAGGAATCATTATAACTTTCTATTCTCTCAGGGAATCATTACAACTTTGTACGCCCTGAGGGAATCATTTCGACTGTGTATGCCCTGAGGGAACCATTACAACTGTGTATGCCCTCCGGGAATCATTACAACTTTGTATGCCTTCAGGGAATCATTACAACTGTGTATGCCCTCAGGGAATCATTACAACACTGTATTCTCTCAGGGAATCATTACAGCTGTGTATGCCCTCAGGGAATCATTAAAACTTTGTATTCTCTCAGAGTATCATCATAACTGTGTATGCCCTGAGTGAATCATTACAACTTTGTATGCCCTCAGGAAATCACTATGACTTTCTATGCACTGAGAGAATCATTACAACTACAGTGTATGCCTTCAGGGAATCATTACAACTTTGTATGCCCTCAGGGAATCACTATGACTTTCTATGCCCTGAGAGAATCATTACAACTACTGTGTATGCCCTGAGGGAATCATTTCAACTTTGTATGCCCTGAGGGAATCACTACAACTGTGTATGCCCTCAGGGAATCATTGCGATTCTGTATGCCCTCAGGGAATCATTGTGATTCTGTATGCCCTCAGGGAATCATGGTGATTCTGTATGCCCTCAGGGAATCATGGTGATTCTGTATGCCCTCAGGGAATCATGGTGATTCTGTATGCCCTCAGGGAATCATTACAACTGTGTATGCCCTCAGGGAATCATTACAACTGTGTATGCCCTCAGGGAATCATTACAACTTTGTATGCCCTCAGGGAATCATTGTGATTCTGTATGCCCTGTGGGCATCATTGTGATTCTGTATGCCCTGAGGGCATCATTGTGATTCTGTATGCCCTGTGTACAACTGTGTATGCCCTGAGGGAATCATTACAACTTTGTTTGCCCAGAGGGAATCATTACAACATTGTATGCCCTCAGGGAATCATTACAACTTTGTACGCCCTCAGGGAATCATTGTTTTTCTGTATGCCCTGAGGGAATCATTGTGGTTTGTATGCCCTGAGGGAATCATTGTGATTTTGTATGCTCACAGGGAACCATTGTGATTTTGTAAGCCCTCAGGGAATCATAGATGTTTTTTATATCACAATTGGGGTTGTACACCATGGAATAGAGTGAAATCTGACCGTTGTATCTCATTGCATAGAATTTGCATGGACATTTTTAAGATGCTTCAATGCCCAATGGACTGTAATAGCTAGGGGAGCATCAGGCGAAGTTTGATTGGCTGATATGGTAAATTTTGTAAACATTCTAAACATGTGGCAATAATACTTTCATGATTTATACTTATTCATTGTACATATCTCATCTGTAAATACCTCCTTTGCACGATGTCAAATGTGACTGTTGATGTTACCCTGGTACATGATGTCATGCCCATTTGTGATGTCATATGCTTCAGGATCGAAGTCAATAGGGCAGACATCGTCGCTAGCTAGGTAAATAGAGAAATTGTTTTCGACTTTTTCCTAAATAAGAGATATAATATAAGGGTTTGTCTCATTTAACTCATTTGTACAGATCTGAGGGCATATACATTTGTACAGACCTGAGAGTAACCAAAGTCATGGTGGTTCCCTGAGGGATTACAAAGTGATAAAGATTCTCTGAGGGCATACAAAATTACAATGATTACAAAATCACAATTATCCATTGAGAGAATACTAAGTCATGATGATTCCCAGAGGGAATACAAAGTGATAAAGATTCCCTGAGGACTTACAAAATTACAATAATTCCTTGGGGTCATACATGCTCATGGTGATTCCCTGAGAAAATACAAAGTCAATGTTATAAGAGACTACAAAGTTGTCTACACATGTTGTAGCATACTTATTTAACTGAATATTTCTTTAATCAAATATAACAAATATAGGTATTGATTATTATACCACGATCGGGGGTTGTACACGCTGCAAATGAGTGGATACCTGCTATTGTGTTTTGTTGAATGGATCCACGCGTGAAAATATTACCCTTTTTTAGCCTAAATGTAAGAAGCATCCTCATTGGTTGATGTTTCCCTCGCTCATGACGTCACGCCCATTTGTGACGTCATATGCTACCGTGCCGTCGCTGATTAGCCAATGAGCTATACGCTTGTCTAGCGCTTTGGCATAAAAAAAAACAATATGGCGGGACCTTGGAGCGAAGCGAGGTAAAAAAACAGTTTGTTTATCAATTTAATTCTTAAGTATGAGATCGTGGTATAAAAATAGGATGTAACTCGGTTAGTTTCTGACATACTGTATACGTTGGCCACTCGTTTTTTTCGGCCAAGGATATCACTCGAAGCCTGCGGCTTCTTGTGATATCCCTGGCCGAAAAAAACTTGTGGCCAACGTATACAGTATGTCAGAAACCAACCTTGTTACATCCTATCATATTATCACAAAGTCATAAAAATTCAATGAGGGCATACAAAGTTGTCATGATACCCTGAGATAATACAAAGCCAAAATTATTCCCTGAGGGCATACAAAGTTGTAAGGATTCCCTGAGGGCATACACTGTTGGAATGATTCCCTGAGGGCATACACAGTTGGAATGATTCCTTGAGTGCATACAAAGTTGTAATGATTCCCTCAGGGCATACACAGTTGTAATGATTCCTTGAGTGCATACAAAGTTGTAATGATTCCCACAGGGCATACAAAGTTGTAATGATTCCCTCAGGGCATACACAGTTGTAATGATTCCCTCAGGGCATACACAGTTGTAATGATTCCTTGAGTGCATACAAAGTTGTAATGATTCCCTAAGGGCATACACAGTTTTAATGATTCCCTCAGGGCATACACAGTTGTAATGATTCCTTGAGTGCATACAAAGATGTAATGATTCCCTCAGGGCATACACAGTTGTATTAATTATCTGAGAGAATAAAAAGTTGTAATGATTCCCTAAGGGCATGCACAGTTGTAATGATTCCCTAAGGGCATACACAGTTGTAATGATTCCCTCAGGGCATACACAGTTGTAATGATTCCCGGAGGGCATACACAGTTGTAATGATTCCCTCAGGGCATACAAAGTTAAACTGATTCCCTAAGGGCATACACAGTTGTATTAATTATCTGAGGGCATACAAAGTTGTAATGATTCCCTAAGGGCATACACAGTTGTAATGATTCCTTGAGGGCATACACAGTTGTAATGATTCCCTCAGGGCATACACAGTTGTAATGATTCCTTGAGTGCATACAAAGTTGTAATGATTCCCACAGGGCATACACAGTTGTAATGATTCCTTGAGTGCATACACAGTTGTAATGATTCCCTCAGGGCATACAAAGTTGTAATGATTCCCTGAGGGCATACAAAGTTGTAATGATTCCCTGAGGGCATACACAGTTGTAATGATTCCCTGAGGGCATACACAGTTGTAATGATTCCCTGAGGGCATACAAAGTTGTAATGATTCCCTGAGGGCATACACAGTTGTAATGATTCCCTGAGGGCATACAAAGTTGTAATGATTCCCTGAGGGCATACAAAGTTGTAATGATTCCCTGAGGGCATACACAGTTGTAATGATTCCCTCAGGGCATACATAGTAGTTGTAATGATTCCCTCAGGGCATACAAAGTGATAATGATTCCCTCAGGGCATACACAGTAGTTGTAATGATTCTCTCATGCCCATTTGAGAAAATTACTCATATGAGTAATTCCACTAATTGGTCGACAGATGACTATAAAATAGATTTTTGCATTTTTAACGAGAAATCTTGGTCTGGAGTTATTTTACTCAATTCTGTCAGATTCCCAGACAGGAAATACATCAGAAATACCCCCTTTTACATATCTGGCATTAATATTTTAAATTCTAGAGGAAAGAACCCACTGTTTTATTGCCTAAGCATTAAAGAAAATCTTACTACTTCTGAGAAAAAGTGTGCAAAGAAAAAAAAATGATGTCAAATCAGTGTTACATGTTTATTCAAATTTCATATCATGACCCTGGCTATCAAATAATTTGAAAAAAATATATTTCTAATAATCCATTGGTTGATTTGCAATGCAAAAATCTCTGGAGGTCTGTATATGACACCATGATGTACCTCTTTAAAACTAGAATAAAAATTGATATAAACACCAAGATGGGTCAAGCGGATATGTTTTAGATAGTTTTCAATGTATTCAACCATGTAATAATGAATGTATTGAATATCTTAGTTTTCTCTGGAATAAGAGCATATAATATATATATTTGGTAAGTTTCTATGTCACCATAACATGCCGGACATTTTAGCTAAATAAAATATTTAGAGTTGAAAAAATTAAAGTATGGCTGAAGGTAAGTCATCCTATAGCTCAGACATAAACAGTTGCATTATCCCTCTACTGTGCATTATTTCACTTCAAGAGTGCTAAAACATGATGTCACCATAACATGTTGGCATGTTACGGTGACATATATTATGTGACATACATTATATGACATATATTATGTAACATACATGTATTGGCTGGACCTTTTCCCTAATAATACTGAAACAGAATGTATATTTACTTTCATAAACTGATATAAGTATTCAAGTCAACTAAGCAAGAAAACAAGGGGGAACGAATGTGATACATTTTTGTATGAATTCTAAATACAATGGATTATATATGTGTATATGGGCATAGGGTCAATGACCTGTAACCATTGCTGCTGCCATTATCATTACCATTACTGAATTGTTATTTGGCTGTAACTTTTCTTCTAGTGGGAGTATTTTCACAAACTAAAAAGTGTTATGACCCTTATGTCGATACCTGAGAGGTACACAGTGATTCAAATCATTATGGGCATATTATTTCTATTTATTTCTAGTTTAAATCCTCATTTATGTAGAAATATGTACCATTCATTGGTGCCCTAACTACAATATTCATAATTAACAGTCCAACTTTCGTCTATATTATCAGCAATATGTCTATTAATATGTACGAAAAATAATAAATCAATTCAAGCTATTTAAAAAAAAATAAGAAATTTCAGCCAAATGACGGTAGATTTGCTCATATATGCTTTTAATAATAAAAATAGATAACATTTAATATCAGAAAATTGAATTTCGGCTGAAAAATCAGTAAAAAAAACCTCATTGGTATCAATTACTACCACCCATAATTCCCTATAGTGACTTAATTCTTCATTATCTGACGATCTTAATTACTTGATGATTAACCCTGTAATTACTACAATATACCCCCCTCCCCCCCCCCCCCATCCCCAATAGCTTTGTCCCCACTACCCCACACTGCAACCCCAACCCCCAGCCCAGCAGTTTTGTATTCCATGTATTAGATTGATTATATTACCTCCCACCCCCAATAGCTTTAGCCCCCCCCCTTCCCTTCCCCCCCCCCCCCCCCCCCCCCCTCCGTCCCCCCCCCCCCTCCGACCCCCCCCCCCCCCCGACCCCCCCCCCCGCCCGCCCTCCCCCCCAAACCCTTCACAAGGCAAGGCCTGAAACTGTGTGATGCCCCGAGGGCATACACTGACTAAAGCCCGAAAGTAGTCCACTATTCCTGCGCCCAGCTCGGAGTTCACTGCGCCCGCAGGGCGCTCACCGGTGCGATTATTACTCTCGTGCTGTACGCTGCCCTTCCTGAGGTCGCGGAATGATGTTCCTAGATCTTCAATAACGCCAACCAGTTCCTTCAGTTCCATGAGGTCTGTTGCTATTTTCTCCACAACTTGTCCCTGGACCTTTAGATAATCACCCTGTGCCTTTAATTCCTGCCCCTGTAGTTGTATCATTTCGCCTTGGTTGTTTATCTTTGAGGTCAGATCCTTTAAATCTGTTTCCGCTCCGAATTTAGCGGACAATCGCCTCAATTTGTCACCATAGTTGGTGGCTCCATCCGCTATCTTTTCAAGTTCTTCCCCCATGTTTTTCTGGTCAGTTTCCTGGGTCAGTGCAGGCAAGGTATCATTGTCACCAACAATGGCCATCACTTGCATGGCCAGCCAAGCTAGCAGTAGGACAGTGCGAGGTCCAGCCATACCAACTATGTGATAGATGTATATATCTAGCGGTGAAAGTGAGTAGTTTGCTTGTGTCTCCAGTCCAAGTCCCCGACGGATGAAGATGCTATAAATGTTCACATTATTTATAATCCCAGTCCAGGATATGTCACCATGCGTTGACGTTATCAGAGATATTTGGGTCAGATTTTCAGAAAATGTACAATTCAACTTCGCCTTTCTTCTCAAATAAACCAAATTTCAGACGAAAATTAAGGTAAAAAATAATATAGTTTAACATAACCAAACCGATTGCTAGAATCAATGCAATGCAGAATATACTCGAATTTACCGAGCATAGGCCAAATTGCAGCCTGATTTTTCAAAATTCACTCGATGTGTACAGCTGCCAATTGTACATTTTCTGAAAATCTGACCCATTTTCAGGAGATCAGACCAGTGATGTCGGGATACATATGGGCCTGGGCACTGAGACTGGTACTGTTGGTAAATATCCATTCAAATTTTAGAAAAGAGACAACATTGAGTAATACATGAAAATAAAGGAAATAAGACTTTATTATGAAACGTCATGTAGAATAACATTTTACAATTAAACAAAATATTTGCTACTTCTGTCACTCCATCCCATTGTCACTCCCAGGGCTACTACTGCCTTGTCTCACTACCTCTGTCACTCCAACCTATGGTCACTCACAGGGCTACTACTGCCTTGTCTCACTACCTCTGTCACTCCAACCTATGGTCACTCACAGGGCTACTACTGCCTTGTCTCACTACCTCGGTCACTCCAACCCATGGTCACTCACAGGACTACTACTGCCTTGTCTCACACTCTCTGTCACTCCATCCCATGGTCACTCACAGGGCTACTACTGCCTTGTCTCACTACCTCGGTCACTCCAACCCATGGTCACCCACAACTGACTTCCCTCATAATCTCTATCAATAAAATAATTTCCTACAGATAAGCATTTGCTTGTACAACTTCTTCGGAACCGGCCCACATTTATCTGCTATTATTCCTTCCTACAATCTTGCTCTAGGTCTCCTGTTTTTCCGGAATATAAAGTGCCTGGTAAAAATGACCGCAAACTTTGGAAGCCCTCCGCACCATATCGCGTGATGCATAATATGGGTTAGAGAATATAATAATATTGTCTTTCTTCTGTCTTCCTGATCCTGCAAGGAGGCATAACACTGTAGGGTCAGATTTTCAGAAAATGTCCAATTGGCAGCTGTACACATTTAGTCAATTCTGCTAAATTAGGCTGCACTTTGGTCAATACCTGGTAAATTTGAGTATATTTGGCATTGCATTGATACTAAGAATCTGTTTGGTTCGGTTGAACTGTAGTTTAAACTTTAATTTCGATTGAAATTTAAGTTATTTTAGAGAATTGGTGAAGGTCAATTGTACATTTTCTGGGGATTTCACCCTGTAAATGTATTCACTACTCCTTGAAACACATCGTTACTTTTACTTAAATATAGTATGCTATGTACCATTTTCGTCCCTGAGGAAAATGGAACTGTTCATAGCAAAAAAATATGTGATGTGTTTCAGGAAAATGAGTCATAAGTCGCAAAAAATAGATTTTGAGATAGCATTATATTTGAAAAGATGAGATCAAGCCGATTCCAATGATAGTAAACAGTCTAATAATCTTCTAAGTATTTCTAGATTTTAAGTTTAATATTTTCGTTTTTGAAAAAGAAAGTTTCCAATATTTCTGGGGGTCACTATACAGTAAAGTAACTAAATGTAGTCCATATGGGGACCTTTAAAACTAAAGGATATATTACATGGATTATCCTGAAATTTGATACATCGATTGATATAGCTATAAGTGACACACTCCCCAAAAATCAGAACATTCCAATAATGTCATCTCGTAAAAAAACACTTTGAAAAATATCAATTTTGCGACTTATGACTCATTTTCCTGAAACACATCACATATTGTAAACACTTAGAGGGGACTTGAAAACCTCGAACCGTTGGGGAAATATCCTCTTATTATGATTATGATCGAAGTACAAATAACAATAACAGACATAACATAACAGATCTCATCTCCTGCTTCATGTCATGTTTTCTGAAATGTTTATACTTCATGGATTTCAGGATCTTACCTCCAACCTCCTCCACAGTTCATAGTTGGACCAAATGGGTCAGATTTTCAGAAAATGTACAATTGGCTGATCTACACATTTAGTAAATTCTGCTAAATTAGACTGAAAAATGGTCAAAAATAGGTAAATCTGAGTATATTTGGCATTGCACTGATTCAAACTATCTTTGGTTGTGTTAAACTGAATTTTGGATATTATTTTTGTCTTAAATTTGTGTTATTTGAGAGGATTGGTGAAGACAAAAGTCAGAAATAGGTAAATCTGAGTATATAATTATTCAGAAAGAGGTGTACTTCTGTAGACCCGCTTCCTCCTAGCGGTCCTCACATATTCTCATATATACATTAAAATCGTGAGACATTTTCTGCAACAGGGGACATTTTTAAAGATTGATAATCAACTAAAATACATCAGATAAATATGAATATATATGAATGTAAGATCACAATATTTCTCTTTCTATATATATATCAAATGTAAACCGTCTAAAGGCTATGATACACCCACACAACATACAGTCCCATTGATCAAGGGGGAAACCCATTTGCTTTTTTTTCCAATTTTTTAACACACAGATAGATTATGAAAAATGCAATTTTTGTTGTATTTTTGTCACTTTTTACAAGGAGAACAAGAATAAAAACAAGAAATAGTTAACAGTGATCAGTTTACATTTATATATTTATTTCCGGTTCATGTAGAAAATTGCGTTTCCAAGGGAAACGAAGATTGATGTCAGTTAAATATAAAATTCGAGAGGGAGGTATAGTAGGAGGGAGTGGAAGGGGAGACAGAACACATGAAATCCTTATCCCATATATGTCTGGTCAGTCCATGTAATTCTGTTGGTCCCTTTAAGATTTTGCATATATGAGGCATCTTATTTCTCAGCTTGCCACTTTAATTCACACATGGTCTACCCTTTAATTCACACTTAAACGCCATCCCCTCCCCCTCCCAGCCATTACCAGCATGATTCTGATCCCATCTACTGATATCAGAATCAACAGATTCTTCAAACTGATATCCAGGATGGGAGGAGCCAAGATGCTATCAATGATTGACAGATCTCACCCCAATTCAATTAGATTGATGATAACATCAATCTAAAAAGGGTATTTTTCAGTGTAATCACCGTCATCACAAATATCAGAGCGGAGCAAATTTTGACGTCATGACAAAAAAGTCAACCTATCTCCCCCTTAAACCCTTTCCTGCAGTTAATTATTAACCCTTTAGTGGTTCTTTTGTACAAGTATTTAGGATCAAACTTCTTTACAACTTTGGGTCGTTTCTCGGTATTAACAAGCACAATGCATCGTAATGATATTTTCACAGGCATTAAAATTTTGGTATCACTTTTACTTCGCGGAGTTCTTTTACACCATCCCATGTCTTCAATTAATGTTTTATTATATTTTTGTCCGTTTTTCCGCCATGATTGTTTTGTAGAGCTTTCAACCGCTATTGGCACTTTTATGAGTGGAAATTTACTTATAATTCTGGCACAATTTTTTTCTCTCTTCAAATTCTTGCACAATTGTTCAAATTTTCCAACCACATTTTGGCGTAGTCCATCTAGGCTGTTTCCTCCAGTACCGACCATACCCTGGAGGCTTTAAGTACGGTAGTTACTATGGCAATGGTATCATCCATGGTGTAGGTTTCACGTTAATCTCTTTTCATACATAATCAATCTCTGCTACACAATACATGTATAAACTTATCAACATGTACCCGAACATGACAGAAATATTGATAGAATATGAAGTATATTCCTCCTCGTCAACCTGAAGCTCCTTACACTTTTGGAGAGCATCCTTTCGGTAGATACATGAGTCAAATTTTGAGAAAATGTACAATTGGCAGCTCTACACACTTAGTAAATTTTGCTAAATTAGGCTGAACAATGATGAATACCGGGTATATCTGGGTATATTTGGTATCGCATTGATTTAAAGTAAAACACTGGGCTGGAACACTTGCAGGGCATACAGCTCAATTATGATTTATAAGTGGGAACTCACATTATAATACTGGTTTCTGGGCAATGATATTGTCAGAATCAATCAAGTAATTTCTTTCCCGCTCTCCCAAACCCTTAGACTGGGTGCCTTCATATTAGTAGCTGTATGACACTAACTAGGGCTGAGTGAGTTCCTGAGTGAGTTAGGTGTGGTCATGGTCTAGTGAGTCTGTAGTAAACAGTCAAAGTGACCAATTTACTTCAAGGTCAACTTAGCTATAGGGCTGCACCCCAAGTTAGGGACTTTCCACTTGACCTCAATTTTCAAAAGTATATATGGTCCATTCCTACGAAATGGGCCCAGTGCCCTTTTCCCTACCTTTGGCTCTTCTATGCCTCATATCTCACTGTAATATTCATTGATATTAAAACAAATCCTACTGACATATTCCTCTTGGCATGAGAATTCCTCTGATATATACATTGCTATAGGGCTGATGTATATTTCATTGGCTATAACCATTTAAAATCGATATTTTCATAGAAAAATGTCAATGATTAAACATTTGAAAGCTGGGGATTCAGAAATCTACATCAATTTGCGTTTTTCATATCTGATTGATTTTCCTCAGACACCAGGTTCGAATTTTAATGCATTTTAGTAACCAAACTTACATTTATTTTAAATTATGACACAAACAATATTTAGAAGGTTTTTTTTTGGTTTTTACATCACACATTTTGCTCACTTTCATGCAATGAACTTGTTGTATTACACCAGAATAAAACTCATTTGATATATATTTAAAACAATCCCTAACATTTGATACCTAATGAGTCCAAATAGGACCATTAGTAAGGATGTTATGTCTGTTTGAAAAAGTTCAATGGGAAAATGGCTAATTAGGTATGTTTTTACATCGCCACATTGATGAGTTGTGCTTTTCAATCCTATTGTAAAAAATCATTTAAAACTAATATGAATATATTGGGCAATTGATTCTCTTGATGCCAGGACAATATGAATGGTTTAAACTCATATGCCTTGTGCATAGAGAGTGAAAACACCTGTTTTTACGTCGCACATCACATGTTTTTACGTCGCACGTTTTTACGTCGCACGTCGCATTTGCTTTATAAAAGCAAAACTATTTGAAATAGAAAGTTGTAACATATACCATTCAAACCGCAACAATGTCAGCTTTCTGCTGATATAAAATCATCCATATCCCTTGAATGGTCTGAACAGAAATGGCTTGTACATAGAGTGGGAAAACACCTGATTGTAGGTTGCACGTTTTTAAGTCGCACTTTTTTAGGTCGCACCATTGGCTTGATAGAGGCAGAACTGTTTAACATAGAATGTTGTAACATATACCAAACAAACCAAACCATTGTCAGCTTTCTGTTGATATATAATTATTCAGATCCTTTGAATGGTCTGAACAGAACTATGCCTTTAATATATAGAGAGAAAACACTTGTTTTTATGTTGCACGTTTTTACGTCGCACGTTTTTATGTCGCAATATTTGCTTATATAAGCAAAACTATTTGAGATAGAAAGTTGTGACATATACCAGACAAATCGCAACAATCTCAGCATTCTGCTGATGTATAATCATCCAGATCCCTTTAATAGAAGCAAGGCTACTGCCAAATGAATATACACATTTCTACTTTTTAAATAACCATTTATTGATTTAAATATTTAAGATGAACGTTTTTGTCCATAAATTACTAGATAATTGACTCTGCATGCCATCTTTTTCAGGATTACATAGAGGAGAATATGACCTTTTAGGAAATATTACCCCCAAACCTCTTACTTTTAATCTAAATTTCATTTTTCCTCATTTCTATCACTTAAAAGCAAGACTTTTCAGAGAATAGCCCTATATAGCGTTTTTACGTCGCACATATTTCAACCTGGTTCATCAAATGAAAATATAATCCCTGGCAGAAATAATACTGGATTCTTCAAGGTAAGGTGATACCAAAGCTATCTGAGTTGTTTTTTCTTATATCTCATGCTTATGAAGAGAACAGAGATGGATGATAAAAGGTAATGTCTATATATTCATATAACTCAGAAATGAAGCTGTTTTTGATTTTGAAACTCCTAAATCAAAATAGGAGAGTTCCTCCACCATAAATTGCTAAACATATGTTTAATTACTTATATTTGATGAATCAAATGCCAAATTAAATCTGCAATTCATTGTTCACTGCCATAATGCCCAATATTCAGAACAAAATCAATGTGCGACGTAAAAACATGCCCAAACATAACCTAGACTTTGATTTAATGAAGAATAAAAAGTATTTGATCAATTTAGTAGCAAATTTAGATTCAAAATGTGTCTTTAGTCTACTTTAAGTGCAAGTAGTACAAAAAACATTGAAGGACATTTTTTTTGCACAATGAATTCTGGCTACTGGGCCCATTTCGTAGGAATGGACCATATACATAAATATTTAGCTGTGTTTTTACTGTTGAAATCAAATGAAAGAGCTCCCTGATGTGTTTCTGCTGCCACTATTTGTTGTTATACATCCATATGCTTTATAGGTTTGCATTTCTAAAGCAGGCAGAAGTCAGGGACTATAGATATTTAGCTTAGATTACAATATATGCTGTCTGTGTGCATTCACTTCCACTGAAAAGGAAGTTTACCAGACCTCCCAGCTTGTCATTTATGCATAGCACACTGGTAAGATGTCAGCCTTCACTATCCAAATAGCAGACAGAGTCTTCTCTATTAAATGGTGCTTTACAGCCACACACATTATTGGATTATTCATTATAGTGTGCATAACATAATATCTTAGTTTTCCTCAATGTCTGAACAGAGGATATAGTCAGTCCAGTGTCCCCCTTTAAAGTATGAGTTCTGTTATGTTAAACTGCATTTTGAAGCTCATTTTTGTCTCAAATGTGGGTTATTTGAGAGGATTGGTGAAGGCGAATTGTACATTTTCTGGAAATCTGCCACACATACAGACTCACCACAAGGGCGCTCATGAAACCGACAACAACCACCGCAGTGAGGCATGGCGCAATAGAAATTTCAAGCAAGAAAAAGTACAGTGCAAATCCCGCAGGTTAGGTGGTTGGAGGAAGAATGGCGGATAGGGCGCTTTCGATCATTTCACCAAGTGCACCAGTATGGGGAGTCACCAGGTGGCCCAGGGATTCACTGAGCTCGCAAGGCTGGTGGACATTATGTATTCGGGCTCTGGTGCACTACAAATGCGTACATTCTACTTCCTGTTCACCAGGTCAGTGCACCTGGTGAAATAATTGAAAGCGCCCTGACTGGTCAGCCGGTGGTCGAAGAGCCACCTGGTCAGTGGTGGTATTACCAAACAATACTCATGTATTGAATATTCATCACACAATTAATGTTCGTTGTGGTTGATGCCGATGTCTTTGTTTAGGCCTATATCATGACGTCTGTTATGACTCCTGTCAAGCTCCGTCATGACGCATTTGTATTTCTATGCGCCGTTTTTTCCGACCCAAAATAAACTTCTGTTCGTTTTATTATACCTCTGGGAGGGATGGTATGGTAAGCCATAGGCTACAGCATTGGAAAACCGTATTAACCTCTGGGTGGTATTTACATATCATATTGCCCCCTGGCGGAATTTTTGTTGAAAAAATAGTCCCATGTTCACATCCTTATTTTCTTTATTCAAATAATTATTTTCATGGAAAAAAGATGCGTGATGCATTGTGCGTAATGATAAAATATAAATGATAATAATAAGCAACTGTGAAATTGCGAATTTATTGCGTATTTAAATAGAAAAATAGACCCGAAAATGAGTGAATTTTCACGATTTTTTCACACAAAAACATTTGGAGAGGTATAATAAATACAAAATAGACTTCTGGCCGTGTAAGAGGGGGTTATCTTCCTTGGGCTATCCAATTTCCTTGGGTGCTATGCACCCTTAAGCAATTGGTACGCCCGCAGGAGATAACCACCTCTCACACGACCAGGAGTCAATTTTGTCTATGTATTACCACGATTACTACCTCGCTACTTTATTTCTTTTTAAAACCATCAGAAACAAAATGTACATGTAGTCCATTCTCATGGTATTGATAACAATTATATAAATAGTTGTCCATCTTATTGCAAAAATGTTTACACTGTGGAGTCTTGGAAAGAGACAAGTCGGTTGTACAGTGGTCGGGCCAGATCAAGGTTTGACCAAGCTATATTTTATTAACAGAAAATGGTCCCTGACATGAGTGAGATCACCAATCAAATGCATGTGCCACAATTCGCCTTCACCAATTTTCTCAAATAACCCAAATTTAAGACAAAAATTAGTTTCAAAATACAGTTCAACATAACCTAGCTTGTTTGAATCAGGGAAATATCAAAATATACTCATATGTAGTGAACCTCCGGATATCTTGATTACCAATCCTACAGGTAGTTTATCAGTAAATGGTGACACTAGTTATCCAGCCCGCGATAACCTTCATGCTATTACTTAGACAACCCAGGCTGGATCTTCCTCTCAACTAAGGGAAAGTAAAACATGGACAACGATCTCTGTTTCCGTAGCTTTATTTCCCCCACAGTGCGATCACAAGGTACATGGTCAGCCGGGCTAACCAAGACATCTGACGGAAAGGATTTCCGGAATAGTCACAAATACAATCCGTACAATAACAAGGTGTGTACAAGTAAATGGCAAGATGTTCTTCATACAGGAATAAGTGATACAGGAGATACACAATACATCACAATTATGCAATACAGTACGTATTCTGGTCAATGCAGGTAGATGAAAGGTAATCTGTAACTAGGGTAAAGCTTAACATTTCATTCACGGTAAAAACGGAACAGATCCGAAAGGCTTGAAAGGTTGAGCGAGCGGAGCTCCAACCTTGACCTTGAAGGCCGACCCAGTTATATAAGAGTTAAAACAACAGCAAGCTATACTAGACTTGCGCTGATCCTCATATCCACTACAATACCCCCTCCATAATTTATAGATTTTTAACCCAACGGAGTAATACAATCTACAATATGTAAATTATTATAAGGCAATGTGGATATAAAATAAGTAAGAAATAAAGCACCAATAGAGAATTAACAATGCAAATTTAAAAGTACAAGCAGGAGCAATATAGTGACCCGCGCACATTATACAATAATCGCGACATCTCTAATTACAGCCTGAGAATCATTCGGATTCAACAGCTATATGTACAATATGTCAAGTAAAGTAATAACCTTTAGGCTGGAAAAAAACTTCTCACTTTCCGCACGGAAAAAAAAATTCTTTCCGGGGGTCCGGGGTCGGTAAGCGGTTAGCATCAGATCATCCGTGACAAGTCCGGCATCCGTATTCATCAAGAGTTGGTTACATCAGTGACATCAGGGGTCCCCATTTCCGTTCATCAAGGAATCAAGTCATCCTCAAGTCCGTCCGGCCATTCGTCTTCATCAAAATCTCAGTCCGTAAGTCACATCTGTGGGCATTTCGTCCCGGTTTGCACGCCCAGCACACAGTAACTGGACCTACTTCTCCTTCTGTTCAGTGTCCTCCATTCCTTGCTCTGGAAGATCGGCAGGATCGATCACTGCAGGAGTTGTAGGCCTGTCTCTTCCAGGGGTCACCGGCATTGGTGGCATCATCTGGAATGACACGGGCATGGCAGGGTTTGGCACCAAACCACCGCTCACGGGTTGGGCACCCATGAACTCGTTCATGTGGTGATCAAACATAAAGAACCACTGCATGCTATGTTGGTCCATTAGCATAGGAGCAGGGGTTGCAGGGAACGGAGAAGGCATAGGCACTTCTTCCATCGCTAGGTCAGGTCCCTGACTCTGAGTAGCACTAGTCACAGTACTACTCGGGACACTTCGGGGCACTTATATATAATATATAAAGATTTTTATTCCAAAATTCCGTTACATACATTTGACATTTCATCATACATTTCATAACAACATTTCGGAACCGGGCTTTAAATTTATCCTCTGAAAACAGGTCTTCCAGATAGTCCCAGTCCACTTGGGACTGAGGCTGGAGACGGGGTTCTCTCCCGGCGTCCAACTCCGCCCGAGATTTTCCAATAATCTCCTCTTGGACGCGGATCTTGTTGTCTCTCTCTTTTAGTCCACGTCGCTGGTCTCGGATCAGGCGAGCATTGCAACGGTTCTCCTCTCTGAGTGTTGCAAGCTCCTGCACTTGGTCACGGACCGTTTGCAGCTGACGCAGGGGCTCCGCTAGCGTATGGAGCACCTCATTGACTCTGGTCTCAACGGTCAGGACTGCTTCAGAGGCTTGCTCTAAAACTTCCCTCACCGTGGTCTCTCCGGTTGCCAATAGCTCAGCAGTTGGGACAGGAGGAGACCTGTAGTTGTGCTACCAACCCTTCAGCTGCCTGCTGAGCACACGTCGCTATCCTCTTAGGGGTAGGCGGAATTCCATAGCCACTGCTTCTGGAATTGGATCGGGATCGATCTCTCTTCTTGTTTTTCTTGCCGGACTGAGCTTTGGAAGAGCTCGGAGCACCGGCAGCGGCACTGGCAGCTGGCTTTGCAAATCCAGTGTCCTTGGAAGCAGCTTTAGTTGCCTTCCGCCGGACTAGTTGCAAATCAGCATTCGTAAGATATGTTGTCCGCATGAACAGCGTATTCACCTCCCTAGTTGGCGTGACGGTGTAGGCTTTCTCTACGGCTTTGTCACGGCTAGACTTGTAAGCCACCTTCTCACCGTACTGAAGGTGTTGTACCAGCTCGATACGTCTGTCTAATCTTTGCAAACAGGAGGAGGACGGGCAAGTCCACACCTCTCTCCGGGTACCATGTTCCTCACAGAAGTGGCGGAACAGGCGCTCTCTACGTCTTGACGCCAGAAGTGTTCATTCGTGGACACCTACACACCGCGAAGGGGCAATGGAAACCTGGTTTCCACAGTTCCGCAGCATAAGCCACCTTCTGGTACGTGCCTGCATCCGTTTGGTCTTTACGGAACAGGCTTGGCCACAGCCAAGTCTCATACCTCTCCATGAGGTTGTCTGTGAATTTGGCGGACTCATCCTCACTTTCATCATCGATCGGGATAAACTTCCTGGGGTCGTCTGTGGAGGGATCGATAGGGTACAATTCTGTGCCTTCCTCATACAGGGTATGGAGGTTTGTTACCTTCTCCACATCACGGAACAGAGCGCTTCTCACACTCAGTCTCTCTCGGTGAACTTTCATCACTCTCTTCTTGGGGGTTTTGGCCATGGGTTTGCCTTCCGTGCCCTTAGGCTTAGTCACTGCGGAGGCTCCGGCCATGCCAGGCAAATCGATGTCCATTCGCTCTACGTTCACGGACAAGGGGCGCAGCCCATGCTTCTTGTCCGCACTCCGCCCTCGCTCTCTGCCAACCCGGCCTCTGTCGGGGGACCTGGACTGACCATGTCCAGCTGTCCTCTCGGTGACAGTACTCCGGCCTCTGTGCGGAGATTTGCGGGGGGAGGTTTTCTTCTCCGTGGGCTCAATCTTCACGGAGTCCGGGTCTTCCTGAGTGGCGTCTGACAAGGCCTGAGCGAACTCTGCCTCACTCAAGGCCTGGAAGGGGGCGACATCTTCACCCTCCTGCTCTAGGAGTTTCGCCTCCACTTCCACCGGAATCTCTTCCTCTGTGGTTTCTCCGCTCAGACTCTCATCGTCTTCGTGTCGGCTCTCGATCCGGCTCATCTTGGGTCATACGGAAATCTCACAGAAATCACGGAAATCACACGGGATTCTCTCAGGCACTCTCAGGGGTTTAGTTGGCAGCTTTTAGTTCTCCGATCCTATAACATAAACATTACAGTTCTAGTCACGGGAGCGGATGCAGCCGGAACATCTATTTACACATAACTTAGGTAAAAAGTTGCCCATATAGACAACGGATACGACTAGTATGGTCTCTCAGAGTATTCTAGTTATAAAATACACAGGCCTGAGAACATAGAATGTACCAAACAAGCTAGATAATCGAAAAATCACGGAATGGGACTTAGGTACATTGCTCCGTCTTGCAACCTTAGTCGACTTCTCGTTGTGTTTTTAGGGTGGAGGGATCAGATCAAAATCCCCCCCTGGTTTGCACACAACAAGGCTAGGATCCCGGTTGTAACCAATCTGGAGGACGACACACCCGTGTCCTTGTTACAACTTCCGCCGGGGACTCATCGCATCTCTTTCTCAACCCTCTTCCGGCCTTAGCGGCAGCCTCAGTCTTCTTCGGCCTCCCTCTACGTTTGACAGTAGAGTAGACGGCAGGTGGCGTCCGAGGAGCTTTAGCTTTCGCTGCGGTTTTCGGAGGTCTCCCTCTCTTTCGAGTCGGAGGACACGGAACTGGTACAACTGGGGCCTCCGCCACAGCTTTCCGGGGTCTACCAACTTTCTGTGGCGCAGCTACAGGTTGGGGCGAATCCGGGGGATCCGGAGCTACCGAAAGGACCATTCCCTTGGTTGCCGTAGCATTGCACTCCTTATTCCGTTCCTTCCTCGGCCTTCCCCGCGGCTTAACGCCTATGGAAATTTTCTCTTTCTCTCTCCGCGTTGGACACTCTGTCCCGGGCAAGACCTTGCCTCTCTCCAGTCTCAAGATATCGCGACCAGCTTCCTGCAACGCACGGAACTCTGGTGACCTATCCAAGTTCACCACCTGGATGGGTCCGTTCTCATTGAAAGCTCGCTTAAGGTAGTCGACGTGACACCTCACAATACCTTGTGCTGTTTCCAGTTCATAGGTTGTGTCTATGAACCTCTTCACTTTGAAGGGCCCATCCCACTTGTGACCGATCTTCTTACTGGCCTGCGGATGGTTGTAGCGATATACAACAGCACCCACTTCAAAGCGGTTCTATGCGACATTTTCACTTTTGGTCAAAATTCATTTCAGGTTAATTTAAGGACAATCTCTCCAGACACGCATCAACTGGCATTCTCTTCCAATTCTATTTACTTATTTGTATTTTGATCTATTTTTAATTTGTTGTCCTTACTTTTTATTGCCCCTGTTAGCAAAATTAAAAGAAAAAACATTTGCCTCCCGGATGGGAGATGCGCCCGCCCAGTCTCCAAGATGGGGAAACTGTTACGATTATATAAGGTATCTTTAAAAAGCCTATAAAGGAGTCAGATTTTCTGAAAATGTACAATTCAACTTCGCCAATCTTCTCAAATAACTCAGATTTCAGACGGAAATCAAATTCAAAATACAGTTCAACCTAACCAAACAGATTGCTAGTATCAATGCAATGCTGAATATACTCGAATTCACCTAGTATCGACAAAATTGCAGCCTTATTTAGCAGAATTTACTAAATGTATACAGCTGCCAATTGTACATTTTTTTTTTTTTTTTTTAAAAGATTTTATTTAGGCTGGGTGATCATCTCCCAGAGGGTTTCCGGGTTGATTCTAACATCCCCAGCACAAAAGTAGAAAGATATGAATAAAAGTATATAATTATGGATTAAGTTACTAACATTTTCTGAAAATATGAGCCATAAAGGAGTCATGGAATGCCTCCAGGATACATCCGGGACGAAGTGTAGTTCCTCCGGCCACCGTTGGTGTCTTCAGATCCAGAGCAGCTGATATTCCAGAAATATTATAATTATTTAATCATCGCTGAATAGCTTCTAAATGATTTCTCTCCTTATATCAACCATCTTTAATATTCAACTTTAGCCTATGTATTGTATTGTCTGAACATATTACATGTTCTTGATTATTCCATTTTTATCATGTTTTCACATTTCAAATACCTTGATGTATTGTGTAATGATATTATAAGGTTGCTATGAGACCTTTGTATGGTCCGGTTGGGAACACCTCTCAACCTCAGCAAGGATTGCAGGAATAAAAACTGGAATTGCAGATGTATTTTGTCTATATTCTTATTGAACTCGGTGCGATGTTAAAACATATATTTTCCTCCCTTTGCCTTTGACTCGGAGATTACTTTTTTCCTCCACTATCCTTATTATATTCATAATACATTCATAATATATTCATAATATATTCTCGCAGAAGTTACACTCTAAACGCCGATTGCACCTAGTTATATAGATAGCTATGTAGAGGAAGCCTTATGGGAGGTGTTAGTTAAGACATTTGTGCGCGCTTGACTGATTTCCTAATCCCCGCATTGCGTTATCCCAATGCCTGCTACCGCGTAGAATTATATTATATTTAATTACGCAATACACATGACTCACTATACGCTATTAATTACTAGATCTAGGGATTTTTCTTAGCGTGTACCTATACAATCACTTTGAATGAATATTGGTAGTGTTTAAGCCCGGAAGAGATCCTGAGGCGATATCACAGACGTGCAACGCTGGCTCATCAACCCATAAGGAAAGAACATAGGCTATAATCTGTATAATAATACTAACCACTATGTTATACTATCAAGGACTGGTTGTGCTATTGGGTCAGATTTTCATAAAATGTACAATTGGCAGCTCTACACATTTAGGAAATTTTGCTAAATCAGACTGAAAAATGATGATTATCAGGTATATCTGAGTATATTTGGTATCGCATTGATTTAAAGTATCTGATTTGTTATGTTAAACTGCATTTTGAAGCTCATTTCTGTCTTAAATGGGAGTTATTTGAGAGGATTGGTGAAGGTGAATTGTACATTTTCTGAAAATCTGACCCTATTATAAAGTCGGGGCCTATCTCCCCATAGTATAGAGACAAGACAAGTTAACGTTGTTGTTGGTACAGCATCAAGGGACAAAGACCTCTCATCCTTTATTGCTTATATACAGGTATACAATTGTAACGATTCTACTATACTATATGAACATTTCCATCGAGCTCCGGGTAGCTCCAGATCCGGACACCTCCGGATCCGGCCATCTCCGGGTAGTACCTCCGGACGCCACTAGGAGTCTACATTTCAACTCATTATGATATTTATACTGTGTATTACTTGATTAATTTATTATTAATTAACCATTCATATTATTCCATCCGGATTTTAACCATGATGGTTATCACATATTTCTCTATTTATGTACAAGTTTGTACTTATTTCATCATTATATTTATTTAATTATTCCTGATTTGTATTGCAAACATAGTCTGTTCTTGTGTTGAATATTATTGATATACCCAATGTATTTGTATATTAATCGGGTTGAGGAGCAAGGTCTTCAACCCAACACACAAGGAGGAATAAAGAGAACATATGAAAGAAGTATTTCACTCTTGATGTTATAGCTCGGAGCCGCTTTTGAAACATAGAATATTTCAACCCTTGGTCCTTTGGAACTTTAATTTAATCCGGCCACTATAGTTCCTTTCCTCCCATCTCCTGCTATCGATATTCATAATATATTTATTCTCGCAGAAGTAAACCTATACGATCACGAAATATCATTATTTAATATCGATTAATATTAAGCCGGAGCTGAAAGACAGATGTACAACGATGGCCACAAAGACATTGGAAAGAACATAGGCAAGAATCGCAACACAATTAGCAAGTTATTAATTATTTCTCTTCTACTCCAACCTCTGCTTCTTCCCATCATGTATCCCCATTTTAGAGTGTCCACTGTGGGTCTCTGGTCCCCTGCCCATTCTCAGTCTAGGCCCAAACTTAAGAGAGTCCCTTCAAACGAAGGGAAAGCCTCTCGCCTCAAACAGCAAAGTGCCATTATAATTCCATTAAGATTGCATAATGTCATTATTTTCCCATTAAAACGCTGGTTCCAAGGCAAGCAAACCGATTAGCGAACTAGGCTGACATACCGTTCTTATCTGATCTAAGGGTTTGGACCTAGAGTGTTCTCCCCCTTCCTCTCCTTTTTCCACCCTTGAGCCCCCCCCCCCCTCTCTTTTCCCCCAGCCCTCATTTCCGTCCCCTTCTCCCTTCCCTTCCCTCCACACACACATCATAGCTGGAGAACAAGTAAATATGTGATGTGTTTTAGGAAAATGAGTCACAAGTCGCAAAAGTGTTATTTTTAAAAGTCATTTATTCACAGGATATATTTGTGCGAATGTTTTAATATTTAGGATGCTTAAAGCCTCTTGTAGCCTCAATACATGTACCGAATGTCAGGACAGTGTAATAAATACATTCATGTATTTCTAGGGTTGTCGTAATGAATATATTTAGCTACTTTACTAGTAATTGCTCACCCCAAAATACTGCAACCTTTGTTTTCAATAATAAAAATATAACACTTAAAATATAGAAATGCATATTAAATGTCCTATTTACTTACTTACTGTCCTTTACACTATGACGTCAGCAGAGCATTTCTCCCGTGAGTCATAAGTCACAAAAGTGGTATTTTTAAATGTCTTCATCGCAAGAATTCTTTTGAGGAAAGTTTCATTTCTTTTTACACTTTAGTGTTCTTTAGTGTCCTAATGTTTACTATCATTAGAATCTACCTGATCTGATCTTTCTAAACATGATGATCTCAAAATCGCTTTTTTGCGACTTTTGACTCATTTTCCTGTGACATGAAAATTAATATTTTGTTATAATACAAATAGCCTAGTAACGCTATCTCTTGACAGTGTCAGATGATAAGAGCCTGTTATCATAGTAAGATATGCAAATTCATAATAACACGGGTCATATATATATACTCAGATATAGTCCTTTGGTAAACAAATAACCAATTGAACTTTCAAATGTATAAGGTAACGTTAGTAGTCCCAGATTAATTTAGGCCAAAGAAAAAAATAGGTGTTTCCGATTCACCCCCCCCCCCCCCCCCCCTTTCCCACTACCTAGAAAAATCTTCCCCCTACCTGAAGATTTGTTTTACTATACCTGATTTTTTACCATACTTTACTCTCTTTTTTTTTATTTTGACGAAAAACCGGAACTGTCAAGAAGCACATTTCCCTTGTTTAATACAACTATTATTAGAAAATAGACATATTTTTTCAGTTCCTCGGAGGTGGTTTCCTAACAAAAGAAATAAAAATAAAACAAAAACAAACTTAGTTTTCAGTCTGATGAATCGGAAACACACAGGTCTATATATTTTGGGGGGGGGGGGGGAGTGAGTGAGATTGGTTGCTTTACGCCCTTATCAACACATTTAATATGGTTATATCAAGGGCGGGAGAGCTGAGAGGGAGGCACTTTATGATCATACCCAGGACACTGAGATAGAGAAGAAGGGAGAGAGAGACAGAGAAAAGAGACGGAACCCAGGTTGCATGGATGCACTTAGGATGCGCAGCCCTTGCACGGCCACGGACTACATCCGGATTCAGGGAAAAGTGCAGCCAGTGTAAGCCAGCCTTGCACATCCGGCTGTACTTTGGCTGCACTTTGTGACAAATGAAGAATTATTTAATTAATGCACTTTTCTTGCCCCACCTGAATTATCATTCATGTGGATATGTACATTAAAAAAACTTTGATTCGTGATCTACTCATCTATATATACTACCTTCCCCGGCATGATAAGATGAGAATAATGGCAAGATAAGATAAGAATAAGATCAGATTTAACATTGGTGCGAGTTGACTGGTCTAGTGAAATAATCAGTATATAACACTGACGGCTTAATAAGACTACCCTGGGATACCACTAGGTCTGTACACTAGGGTGTGTGTAATCATGGATTACTTAATTATACTGATGTTACTACTTGCTCTACTCCCTCCTGTATACACCAGTAAGTATCCCTCTGTACACTAGTGTACATGTAATCATGGATTACTTAATTAGACTGACGTTATTACTTGCTCTACTCCCTCCTGTATATACCAGTAAGTATCCCTCTGTACACAAGGGTGTGTGTAATCATGGATTACTTAATTAGACTGACGTTACTACTTGCTCTACTCCCTCCTGTATACACCAGTAAGTATCCCTCTGTACACTAGTGTACATGTAATCATGGATTACTTAATTATACTGATGTTACTACTTGCTCTACTCCTTCCTGTATACACCAGTAAGTATCCCTCTGTACACAAGGGTGTGTGTAATCATGGATTACTTAATTAGACTGACGTTACTACTTGCTCTACTCCCTCCAGTATACACCAGTAGGTATCCCTCTGTACACTAGGGTGTGTGTAATCATGGATTACTTAATTAGAGTGACGTTACTACTAGCTCTACTCCCTCCAGTATACACCAGTAGGTATCCCTATGTACACTAGTGTGTGTGTAATCATGGATTACTTAATTAGACTGATGTTACTACTTGCTCTACTCCCTCCTGTATACACCAGTAAGTATCCCTCTGTACACTAGTGTGTGTGTGTAATCATGGATTACTTAATTAGACTGACGTTACTACTAGCTCTACTCCCTCCTGTATACACCAGTAAGTATCCCTCTGTACACTAGTGTGTGTGTAATCATGGATTACTTAATTAGACTGATATCACTACTTGCTCTACTCCCTCCTGTATACACCAGTAAGTATCCCTCTGTACACTAGTGTTTGTAATCATGGATTACTTAATTAGACTGATGTTACTACTTGCTCTACTCCCTCCAGTATACACCAGTAAGTATCCCTCTGTACACAAGGGTGTGTGTAATCATGGATTACTTAATTAGACTGATGTTACTACTAGCTCTACTCCCTCCTGTATACACCAGTAAGTATCCCTCTGTACACTAGTGTACATGTAATCATGGATTACCTAATTAGACTGATGTTACTACTTGCTCTACTCCCTCCTGTATATACCAGTAAGTATCCCTCTGTACACTAGTGTACATGTAATCATGGATTACTTAATTATACTGATGTTACTACTTGCTCTACTCCTTCCTGTATACACCAGTAAGTATCCCTCTGTACACTAGTGTGTGTGTAATCATGGATTACTTAATTAGACTGATGTTACTACTTGCTCTACTCCCTCCTGTATACACCAGTAAGTATCCCTCTGTACACAAGGGTGTGTGTAATCATGGATTACTTAATTAGACTGATGTTACTACTAGCTCTACTCCCTCCTGTATATACCAGTAAGTATCCCTCTGTACACAAGGGTGTGTGTAATCATAGATTACTTAATTAGACTGATGTTACTACTAGCTCTACTCCCTCCTGTATACACCAGTAAGTATCCCTCTGTACACAAGGGTGTGTGTAATCATAGATTACTTAATTAGACTGATGTTACTACTTGCTCTACTCCCTCCTGTATACACCAGTAAGTATCCCTCTGTACACAAGGGTGTGTGTAATCATGGATTACTTAATTAGACTGATGTTATTACTAGCTCTACTCCCTCCTGTATATACCAGTAAGTATCCCTCTGTACACTAGTGTGTGTGTAATCATGGATTACTTAATTAGACTGACGTTACTACTAGCTCTACTCCCTCCTGTATACACCAGTAAGTATCCCTCTGTACACTAGTGTGTGTGTAATCATGGATTACTTAATTAGACTGATATCACTACTTGCTCTACTCCCTCCTGTATACACCAGTAAGTATCCCTCTGTACACTAGTGTTTGTAATCATGGATTACTTAATTAGACTGATGTTACTACTTGCTCTACTCCCTCCAGTATACACCAGTAAGTATCCCTCTGTACACAAGGGTGTGTGTAATCATGGATTACTTAATTAGACTGATGTTACTACTAGCTCTACTCCCTCCTGTATACACCAGTAAGTATCCCTCTGTACACTAGTGTACATGTAATCATGGATTACTTAATTAGACTGACGTTACTACTTGCTCTACTCCCTCCTGTATATACCAGTAAGTATCCCTCTGTACACTAGTGTACATGTAATCATGGATTACTTAATTATACTGATGTTACTACTTGCTCTACTCCTTCCTGTATACACCAGTAAGTATCCCTCTGTACACTAGTGTGTGTGTAATCATGGATTACTTAATTAGACTGATGTTACTACTTGCTCTACTCCCTCCTGTATACACCAGTAAGTATCCCTCTGTACACAAGGGTGTGTGTAATCATGGATTACTTAATTAGACTGATGTTACTACTAGCTCTACTCCCTCCTGTATATACCAGTAAGTATCCCTCTGTACACAAGGGTGTGTGTAATCATAGATTACTTAATTAGACTGATGTTACTACTAGCTCTACTCCCTCCTGTATACACCAGTAAGTATCCCTCTGTACACAAGGGTGTGTGTAATCATAGATTACTTAATTAGACTGATGTTACTACTTGCTCTACTCCCTCCTGTATACACCAGTAAGTATCCCTCTGTACACAAGGGTGTGTGTAATCATGGATTACTTAATTAGACTGATGTTATTACTAGCTCTACTCCCTCCTGTATATACCAGTAAGTATCCCTCTGTACACAAGGGTACATGTAATCATGGATTACTTAATTAGACTGATGTTACTACTAGCTCTACTCCCTCCTGTATACACCAGTAAGTATCCCTCTGTACACTAGTGTGTGTGTAATCATGGATTACTTAATTAGACTGACGTTACTACTTCCTCTACTCCCTCCTGTATACACCAGTAAGTATCCCTCTGTACACTAGGGTGTGTGTAATCATGGATTACTTAATTAGACTGATGTTACTACTTGCTCTACTCCCTCCTGTATACACCAGTAAGTATCCCTCTGTACACTAGTGTACATGTAATCATGGATTACCTAATTAGACTGATGTTACTACTTGCTCTACTCCCTCCTGTATACACCAGTAAGTATCCCTCTGTACACTAGTGTACATGTAATCATGGATTACTTAATTAGACTGATGTTACTACTAGCTCTACTCCCTCCTGTATACACCAGTAAGTATCCCTCTGTACACTAGTGTACATGTAATCATGGATTACTTAATTAGACTGATGTTACTACTAGCTCTACTCCCTCCTGTATACACCAGTAAGTATCCCTCTGTACACTAGTGTGTGTAATCATGGATTACTTAATTAGACTGATGTTACTACTAGCTCTACTCCTTCCTGTATACACCAGTAAGTATCCCTCTGTACACTAGTGTACATGTAATCATGGATTACTTAATTAGACTGATGTTACTACTTGCTCTACTCCCTCCTGTATACACCAGTAAGTATCCCTCTGTACACTAGTGTGTGTGTAATCATGGATTACTTAATTAGACTGATGTTACTACTTGCTCTACTCCCTCCTGTATACACCAGTAAGTATCCCTCTGTACACTAGTGTGTGTAATCATGGATTACTTAATTAGACTGATGTTACTACTTGCTCTACTCCCTCCTGTATACACCAGTAAGTATCCCTCTGTACACTAGTGTGTGTGTAATCATGGATTACTTAATTAGACTGACGTTACTACTTCCTCTACTCCCTCCTGTATACACCAGTAAGTATCCCTCTGTACACTAGGGTGTGTGTAATCATGGATTACTTAATTAGACTGATGTTACTACTTGCTCTACTCCCTCCTGTATACACCAGTAAGTATCCCTCTGTACACTAGTGTACATGTAATCATGGATTACTTAATTAGACTGATGTTACTACTTGCTCTACTCCCTCCTGTATACACCAGTAAGTATCCCTCTGTACACTAGTGTACATGTAATCATGGATTACTTAATTAGACTGATGTTACTACTAGCTCTACTCCTTCCTGTATACACCAGTAAGTATCCCTCTGTACACTAGTGTACATGTAATCATGGATTACTTAATTAGACTGATGTTACTACTTGCTCTACTCCCTCCTGTATACACCAGTAAGTATCCCTCTGTACACTAGTGTGTGTGTAATCATGGATTACTTAATTAGACTGATGTTACTACTTGCTCTACTCCCTCCTGTATACACCAGTAAGTATCCCTCTGTACACTAGTGTGTGTGTAATCATGGATTACTTAATTATACTGACGTTATTACTTGCTCTACTCCCTCCTGTATACACCAGTAAGTATCCCTCTGTACACTAGGGTACATGTAATCATGGATTACTTAATTAGACTGACGTTATTACTTGCTCTACTCCCTCCTGTATATACCAGTAAGTATCCCTCTGTACACAAGGGTGTGTGTAATCATGGATTACTTAATTAGACTGACGTTACTACTTGCTCTACTCCCTCCTGTATACACCAGTAAGTATCCCTCTGTACACTAGTGTACATGTAATCATGGATTACTTAATTAGACTGATGTTACTACTTGCTCTACTCCCTCCTGTATACACCAGTAAGTATCCCTCTGTACACTAGGGTACATGTAATCATGGATTACTTAATTAGACTGATGTTACTACTTGCTCTACTCCCTCCTGTATACACCAGTAAGTATCCCTCTGTACACTAGGGTACATGTAATCATGGATTACTTAATTAGACTGATGTTACTACTAGCTCTACTCCCTCCTGTATACACCAGTAAGTATCCCTCTGTACACTAGTGTACATGTAATCATGGATTACTTAATTAGACTGATGTTACTACTAGCTCTACTCCCTCCTGTATATACCAGTAAGTATCCCTCTGTACACTAGTGTACATGTAATCATGGATTACTTAATTAGACTGATGTTACTACTAGCTCTACTCCCTCCTGTATACACCAGTAAGTATCCCTCTGTACACTAGTGTACATGTAATCATGGATTACTTAATTAGACTGATGTTACTACTTGCTCTACTCCCTCCTGTATACACCAGTAAGTATCCCTCTGTACACTAGTGTGTGTGTAATCATGGATTACTTAATTAGACTGATGTTACTACTAGCTCTACTCCCTCCTGTATACACCAGTAAGTATCCCTCTGTACACTAGTGTACATGTAATCATGGATTACTTAATTAGACTGATGTTACTACTAGCTCTACTCCCTCCTGTATACACCAGTAAGTATCCCTCTGTACACTAGTGTACATGTAATCATGGATTACTTAATTAGACTGATGTTACTACTTGCTCTACTCCCTCCTGTATACACCAGTAAGTATCCCTCTGTACACTAGGGTGTGTGTAATCATGGATTACTTAATTAGACTGACGTTACTACTAGCTCTACTCCCTCCTGTATACACCAGTAAGTATCCCTCTGTACACTAGTGTGTGTGATCATGGAATACTTAATTAGACTGATGTTACTACTTGCTCTACTCCCTCCTGTATACACCAGTAAGTATCCCTCTGTACACTAGTGTGTGTGTAATCATGGATTACTTAATTAGACTGATGTTACTACTTGCTCTACTCCCTCCTGTATACACCAGTAAGTATCCCTCTGTACACTAGTGTACATGTAATCATGGATTACTTAATTAGACTGATGTTACTACTAGCTCTACTCCTTCCTGTATACACCAGTAAGTATCCCTCTGTACACATGTTTTTCAGAACCTACTGGGCACATCAATTTATAATCGTCCTATTCTATAAACTAAACACCATTAGAAAATATCATTTTAAGTATTGTATTGCAGGTCTTACCATTTCTAACTTCGTAGAGAATGTTATCATTACACACCCAATGTCTCATTCATCTAGAAACTACAACCACCGCTGCACTACCAACACCCTCCACCACCACAGATACCACCACCACCACCACAGATACCACCACCACCACCACAGATACCACCACCACAAACGTCAGTACAGAGGCCACATCAGGTATGTACATCTGCTAGCAATACCTGTGACCCGCCAAGCAGAAAGGGACCTTCCCGCGGGAGTTATAGTTCCTGGTATTCCCGCTAGGAGTCACATCATATTCATGACGTCACTGTCACAAATGTTTATATTAGTAATTCTGAGAGGCAGGTAACTTTGAAAGACTGTAACTTCACTAATTTTTGGAGTATCAACGAAATTCTTTCACTTTTATAATGCTCATTTCCCCTTCTGTACATCCCTGTCATTTTTTAATTTTTTTTTTCAATATTTTTTCTACATGTGATGTGTCACAGGAAAATGAGTCACTCCCCTGACCTATTTGAGATCATCTACTGAAAATTGACATAACTTTACAAAAAAGCCCATATCTCGGCAAATTCAGGGAATTTTCAACTATTTTCTTCGGTTATTGACTCAGGAGGATATGCAGATTCAGAATCTATAATAATCCCAAATTCGAAAATTTGGCCGTGGAGGCCCCTTTCTGCTTGGCTGGTCACACCTCTGTGCACAGTGATCTCCTGTGTCTCCAGATGCCTGTTTCATGGTCATTAACCCCAAACCCTAATTCTCTGTCTGTGGGAAGTAACAACACTTTCATATAAAGCCATGTTGTTGTAGTAAAATTCTTTGTTCATAATGATTAAGGTGACTCAGTACTGATCTTTTAACGGGGTGCGCGGTAACGCCTAGCGTGAGTAGCGGGTTACAACTTTTGCCATTTTTCATGAAAATATAGCAGTGTATATCAGCATTATGCAGACGAAGTATGTATGATATAAACATTTCAGATAGAAAATTTATGCTGATTTTTGGTGTGGGATCCCTATACATGCATATTAAATTTCATTAAAATTTATGGAGCCATATGTGTGTAAATCAAATATTTATCAAGAATTTTCTCATTTTTTGCCAATTTTCTCATAATTAAGTTGTAACATAAAAAATTCGGCCTGGAACTTCATGCTGATTTTTAGTGTGCGAGTTAGTAACTATGATAGCTGTGTAGTGTTCTTCACTACAACCCAGTTCTTTTAGCAAAGAATAAGACAAAAGAGTGATTTCCTACACCGTTCTCTGTTTATTCAGACTCAAGAGGTAAGCAAGACCTGTCCGAAGCTGGTTCTCGGACCTGTACACCAATCCAGGTACACAGAGCCACATGGTGTCTCGGAGTACATGAACATCAGTACTAATTGATAAAAGATTTGAAATACTTTACAGTCACACGGGCACTAAGGCCACAGTCCTTTATACATTAAGGTTAGACAATAACACTGTAAAATGCTGCCAGAGAGAAATAGGAGATAGAAATACGCGTGACTTCTAATCTCAGTAATATGACACAGAGAAATAGCACACAGTGGTAGCTCCAGCTGGTGCTTCGGAGAGGAAGTAAACCAATACCACTACAATACCCCTTTCCCTTTTTTAGGATTTTTAACAAAATTGAAAAATCCGAACAGGAGAAAAATTTCAAAAAGGGTAATAAAGATAGCAGTTTCAATGGTAAAAACTGATAAAAGTACAAACATCCGAACTTCGGAAATAATAAAATACAGTTACAGATAGGTGCATATAGTGACCTCTCTACATACAAAACATATCGGAAACGTTAAGAATCGTACAAAAAGGAGCTTATAGAGTCCTCACTACATACGAAAACATGTCCGAAGTTAAAGGCAGTGTACAAGTAGGAGCATATGGTGTCCTATCTATATATGAGAACAAATCCGAAGTATAAAATATATGTTAAACTCTTGTAGAAAACCTTATTTCGTATAGAAAGGTAAAGTGTAGCAGACCTTCTGTCCAACAACACATCAAAAATCACAAGAGTAGAAAAATATAAAAATCTGAAACCTCAAGACACAGTATGACATAACGAGGTATATACAAGGTAGAAAAATAAATTCTCTGCTGAGAAACATTCCTATTCGGAAAAATCTGAAAAGGTCCGAGGGAGGAATTGAAAAAGTGTTCGTATATACATGTAACCCTCACAGTTTAAACAATGTCCGCAGGCACACTAGGAGTCAAAGTCCATGGGCATTGATGGCTTGTCGGGTAGTGCTTTCTCGGGTTCCTCCTCGAAAAGACGACGGCCAGCGCCATCCATAGCGTCCTCAGGTGACGTCACAGCCTGTGTCGGGGGCACAGCTTGGGTTGCAGGAGCCTGGGCCATTCTGTTAAGGAGATCAGCTAACATCATGGCTTGGGCGGGATCAATCTCCAAAGGAGCACCACCCACCGTCAGCGAGCCAGAAGAAGGGGTAGTAGGCATCGGAGCAGAGCCAACATCAGACTGATGCTGCTGCCGGGACGAGGACGTCGACTGCTGGTGGCTAGAGCCCTCGGAAGGACATCCCTCGCTTCTATCCGAATCGTCCAGCAGGCCTTGGAGAACAGCATTCGCCTCGATCAAGTCTCAGATGCGTTTATCCTTCGACTCACCCTCCTTTCGGAGCTGTTTAATCAGCTGCTCCTGCGTCTTCGTCAGCTCCTGCAGACGAGCAGATTCAGCGACCTGACGCTTCACAAGCTCCACTTGCCTCAGAGGAACAGACAGGGAAGCCATGGAGGCCAACACCTGTTTATTCACTGTCTCGGAGGCAGCTGTCAGGTCCTTCAGGGCCTTCTTAATGATGGCCTCCTGGGCAGCTACTAAGGTCTTAGTGTCTTCGGGTAGCTGACCAACGAGTTCATCCTCCCAAATCATTAGCCTTCTTGGATTGACGCTTGGAGGCTGGTGAGGGAGTATGACTATCAGACGCAGGGCGTTTCCGGCTCTGCGTTTTCTGGGAACTGCTTGTCTCCTTCGAGGTAGAAGGAGCAGTTCCCTTCTGGTCACGGGAATCCGGGCGACCGTTCGTGTTTCGCCTCATGGCTGACATATGCTGACCCGATAGGTAAACCATCCGCAAAAAAGATGAGTTGGACCTAATCTCGGACTCGCCTTGGAAACAGAATCCTTTCTAGACTGGTTGTGGAGAGTTTCTCCACCAGTCATGAGGTGAGGAATCAACTCACCGCGTCTGTCACAAGCCTGAGTGCAGTTCTTGTAAGGACACTTCCAAACTTGGATGAGAGGCGCGTGTTCCTCACAGAGGTGGCGGAAGAACCGCTCCCTGATCCGGTAGGATCTGATGCCAGTAGCATTGATACCTACATGGCGACATACCAGGAAGGGGCACCTCCAGCCAGCCTGCCAAAGCTTGGACACGCCCTTCAGCTTTGTGTGGTTTCCCACAGTCATGTCCTTCTTCTGCACTAGCTTGGGCCACACCTCGGTCTCATAAGTTGACATGAGATCGCCCGAGAACTCAGTGTCCTCATCGTCAGATTCCTCTGCTAGGGGAATCTCACCTTCCTTCGGATCTTTAGATGGGTCCAGGGGAGCAATCTCGGACACTCTATCTAGTTCCAGTCGAAGGGTATCCAGTGAGCCACGGCCTGATAGCTGGATCCTGCGGGCTTCAGCTCTGTGTACATGGCTCTTGGTAGCTTTCTTCGTTCTCCTCGGAATCTTTTTGAGGGAAGAAGAAGGTGGAGGCATTCTACCACTGGAATCATACCTAGTAGTGGAAGGTCGTCTGGAAACAACCGCCTTACTAGGTTCAACAGAGGGCAAGCTAGGTTTGCAGCTAGCGGCCCTGATCTCGGAGGTGCTCTTCTCAGATTGAGAAGAACGTTTCTCCCGAGTTCTTCCTCTTTCCTGCAACCTGGAACTCCGGGCAGGATAAAGGGAAAAAGAGCGAGTGGTGGGTGCACTCCTTGGCGAGAGGGAGGCAGCAGTCCGATCTCGTGGAGACAACTTCCCCGGGCTAACAGCCTTCCGAGGAGACCTCCTATGAGGAGGAGCTTCCTTCACCTCTGGTGGAGGGGGCGGTGGAGGAACTTTGGCAGGGGTACCCGAAGCCTCAGCCTCGGACAGTGCCTTTTCCGGGACTTCCTCAAAGTCCATTTCTTCTTCCGAGGTTACCCCCGGACTACTGGGCTCGTCCTATTTGGACAGTCCAATCAGGTCCTCTGCACCTTGCAGGACCTCAGCGGCCACCTGGTCCGAAACCGCCTCACCCTCCGAGTCGGACAGTCCGAGCTGCGGCTCGGATTCGCGTTGTTCGTCCCCAGACATCTTCTACAAACTGGCAACTGCAATAAAAATCCACATTATAAATCACAATGTCCAGAAAAGAGTATCCGAGAAGCTACTGGTATAGCCCGAGAATTCTCGGACACCGGACCAGCCTGTAGTGCTACGCCTATACAGGGAGGTGCGGCACCCGAACGAGCTCCCGAACCGACCAAGAAGCTCTGTCACAGGTATTACGAACATAACATTCTTACCAACCTTCGTCAAGGTGTGGCTTATACCCATAGCAAAACTCCTCACGGTACGTCTAGGTACACACAGGTTGAGAAAGGCTCATACAGAGGTGCATTCCGACTCATAACAACACTCTGCTTGTCTAGCCGTCATGGCCGTTGCATTTCACATACCGGAGGCCTAGCCCACCTTCAACTATGTTTTATAGAAAAACTACAATAAATGCAGGGCTCATGCTTCCCACAACCTTAAGTTAGAACGGTATTCACATTTCAATAGACTTTTCAAGCAGTTCTGGGATCAAGGGAACTTACTCTAGAGTTTTCTTTCTCGTTGTATGACCGTTCTCTCTCGAGTCAGGAAGTCAAGTGAAAAGGGTGCAACACGCGGTGTCTACCCGATGAGACAGCTAGTGTGTAAGCACGCCACCGCTGCGTGCAGCGCCACCCGAGTTCCCGCGCTCCGCTGGTGACTAGAAACCAGTTTGGTATCGGAGCCTACTACAGCTCGGATCATGCTTGACCGGCTGTTCTGATCCTCTGTATGAGACATGTACAGAGCTAGCTAATTTTAGATTCAAGTGATCATCGTACCAGGCTTTTGTGCAACACTCTATTTACTTTCTAAATAGATTCTGACCCTCCAGCTGGCCCCAAGTTACTATAACTTAAAACAGGCCAACCTAGATAGAAGCACTCCTCGCAGTCAAATCAGATGTTTCCAAAATCTCAGATCGTCCTCTCGGGCAATAATAGAAATAAATCTATATTGTCGAATGGGCTTCAGAGTGGATAAATTCGGTCTTCCACTCCTCGACTTCTCGTTGTGTACTTTTATTGTGTTTGAGGCAAACCACCTCGAAAATTTCCCTCAATGATACCAATTCGGGTCCACCTTACACTCGAACTTGAACAGTGCGAGAACGCAAAGTTCGTGTAGCAGTTGGAATAGGGTTTTCACCAGCCTGAGGAATTTTCCTCAACCCCCTCCCCCTCTTCTTTCCAGGGCCTGAATCGTTGGAAATTGTCCTCACAACTAATCTCTTAGGACGGCCAGGTTTCCTTTTCACAGGGTCAGGTACCCGGGGTGTAGCAGCAACAACTGACACACCTTTTGGTCTACCTGGCCCCCTCTTGCCTACAGGCAGGACAACATTATCAGCCTGAGCTGGTAATTTCTTTGGCCTGCCAGGTTTCCGCCTCACAATAGGGGAATCAATAATTGGAGGAACAGCTGGGCGCTTAGCATTTTTCTTTTTCTTACCAGCTATACCCTTAGGTCTACCTCTAGGCTTCACACCTATGGTAACCTTGTCTCTTTCCTTCTGCACTGGGCATTCTTTCCCAGCCAGGACCTTACCATCTTTCAGTCTCAAAATATCACGGCCTGCTTTCTCTTGCTTACGAAATTCATCAGGACCATTTTCGTCAAAAGCAGCCTTGAGATAATCAACATGATATCTCAAAAGACCTTCGGATGTCTCTAGTTCATAAGTGGTACCCCCTATGAACCGTCTGACCTTGTAAGGGCCGTCCCATTTTGGACCAACCTTCTTACCGGCCTTGGGAGGACAAAATCGGTAAACAATGTCTCCCACCTTAAATGATTTCGGATTACTTCGTTTGTCAAAATCTCTTTTCTGATGAACAGCAGAAACTCCGAGATTCTTTCTAACGAATTGGTGACCCTTCCTCATCCATTGCTTGAGATTTTCAACAAAAGCAACCCTACAGGGAAAATCCAAACCACCAGGTGACACGCCATGAACAATGTCCAACGGAGTCACCAGTTCAGTTCTGCAAAGAAACAGGGCAGCCAAACCGCAAAATCCACTCTCTAAAGAGCACCTCAGCACAACGCTCAGCTGTGTGATCTGGCATGGGATAGGCTTCAGACCACTTAGAAAAATGATCTGCTACTACCATGACATAATTGTTTCCTCTAGGGGTCGTCCGAAACGGCCCTAGAATATCCAAAGATATCCGGTTCCACCTCTCACCATGTTTCTCCTTCTTGAGAAGAGAGATTCCTCCCCCTCCTCGGGTCTTTCGCATTGCACATTCAGGACAAGCCTTAATCCACCTAGTCAGGTCGTATTTCATCCCGGGCCAATAATACTTCATCTTGGCCGACCAGGACACCTTAAATACACCAAAATGACCTGAGGTCTTCGGACCATGCAAGCCTGCAAATATCTCACTCCTCAATGATGTAGGAATCACCTTCCGAACATACAACTTCTTGGTACCCCGCCTGGTCCATTCCAGACACAGAATACCATCTACCATTGACAGACTCCCTAGGTGATGTACATAGTTCCTGAACTCATCACATTCACCAGCAAGATTTTCCTTGCTAGGAACAGATTCCGCTCCATTAACCAATGCAATCACCCGAGAAATGATTGGGTCGTCTTGTTGTGCTTTCTGAATGGTATTTTCTAAAGCTCCGAGGGAAACAATCTGCTGTGCATCTATTTCTGCAATGACAGCATCATGAGACCCACAATCCGGACAGTCTAGCCTAGCACATTTTCTAGTGGGCAACCTCGAAAGGGCGTCGGCATTTTCATGCTTTTTCCCCGCACGATGCAAAATCATAGACTGATCTAACCCATACTCCTGGATGGTAGTTAGCCATCGGGCAAGCATGTCAGTAGGATCTCTAAAATTCAGCAACCATCTCAAAGAGGCATGGTCTGTTCTGACACAAAAATTCCTATTACCAAGCAGATAATGCCGGAATTTATTCAGATACGTAAGTACTGCGAGCAGCTCCCGTTTAGTAGCACAATAGTTCCTCTGCGGACGAGTGAACCCATTGCTAGCATATCCAAGAACTACTTCCTTCCCATCCTGTATCTGCGACAGGATTCCGGCCATGCCAAAACCACTGGCATCAGTATCAAGAATAAAAATCCCCTTTTGTTCTCGGATAACCCAACACTGGTGCAGTAGTCAGTAAATCTTTCACCTTTGAGAAAGCTTTATCACAGTCAGAGTTCCACACTATAGATTTAGTATAGCGCTTCTCCCTCCCTGCCTCGGTCACCACCTTCTGCAAAGGAATTACGATAGAACCAAAATCCGGCTGAAATTCCCGATAATAGGAAGCAAAACCAAGGAATTGCCGAATCTCCTTTGCGTTTTTCGGGATTGGCCAATCTCGGACTTTCTGCACCTTCTCTGGGTTAGCACAGATTCCACTACTGGACACAATCCTGCCCAAGTATTCCACATGTCGGCGGAAAAGTTCACACTTCTTGGGCTTAAGCTTAAGGCCATACTCTCGGATTCTTTCCAGGACTAATCGGAGGTTATTCAGACACTCATCAAAAGTTTTTCCGAAAACCACCACATCGTCCAAGTATACCAAGCACGACTTCCAGCGGAGACCATCCAACATCTGGTCCATCATACGCTGGAATGTGGCAGGGGCATTACACAATCCAAAGCTCATCACTTTGAACTGGAATAATCCCACGCTAGACAAGAAAGCAGTTTTCTCTTTGCTGTCCTCGTCCATAGCAACCTGCCAATACCCACTTTCCAGATCAAGAGTACAGAACCATTGGTTGCCACCCAATGCCTCTAAACACTCATCGATCCTCGGGAGTGGAAAGCTGTCCTTAATCGTCACAGAATTCAGCTGACGATAGTCGACACAAAACCTCTGAGTGCCATCTTTTTTTGCGACCATAACAATAGGTGCTCCCCAAGGGCTACTGCTATGTTCGATTCTACCTTCTCTGTACATCTTCCAGATCTCTTCTTCAGCCTTGTCCCGTTTGAACACAGGTATTCGTCTATAAGGGAGCTTGATCGGATTAGCATCCCCTGTGTTTATCACATGACGAACCTTATGTGTGCATCCGAGTTTATTCCCTGGCAAGGAAAAACAAGTCTCAAAATCCTGCAGAAGTGTCAGAGCTTTTTCTTTATCACGGGCCTCAGAATAGTCCTTCAGCAATCCCTGGTCTGGCTCGAACATCAAACCAGTTGATGTGTCTGAGTCACTGCAAACATCTAATTCAGCAAGAGTAACGGATTTCGGGAGGATGACAACTGCTTTCCGAAGTTTCACCGTCCGTTCCCCATCGTTCTCACTTACATCTATAGTGTTCACAGAGGATTCCTTTACGTTGTACTCAGGGGGTCTTTTCCATAACCTACATTCCACTGAATGTCCTCGGTTTTCTAAGTAGAACAATCCTGACCAGTCAAGACTACATCGATGGACCCAATAAAAATCAGCTCCAAGAATGCCGTCCTCGGGTCCTTTAAGACCACTCACGACCAAACATGTAATCATGTATGTCCGTCCACCCATTATCATGGGGCAAAGCACACTTCCATAAGTGATTATAGGTGTACCCGTTCCAGTTGAACACACCATATGTACCGAAACCAAAGGTGGTGCATTTGGAAGGGAATCATAGAAACCCTTAGTGACCAGGGAAGTTGTAGCACCTGGGTCTACCAAGAAATGTCCATGACCTCCACCTAATCCTACTGGGGCGTACCATCTCTCCCGAACCAATATTTCATTAGTTGGAATCTCCAAAGTTTTATGCAAGTGCACGGAAACTTTCTGAATCTGGGCAGAAGATCTAGGAATCTGATTTCCCACCAGTAAAATCTGACCTTCCTCAGCATGAAATCCAGACTGACCCCATCTCACATCTGAATCCTCCAGGGGACCTTCAGTCCCTGGAGAGGCTTTACCGTCCGGCGACTTCATTGGCAAACTGTCTGCTAGTTTGCCTGGGTGTCTGACGACAAGAGTAAAACTCGGATTGTCGTTTCACCCGAGAGTGATCTCCAAAATTTTTCGTCCATGTGGGCCACAAATTGAGTGAGGGTAATACCCGTAGGTAGACCACCCATATCAGCTAGTTGCTTCCTAGCCCCACATCTAAGTTGCCTTAGAAATTGAGCTTCAGACCAGTTGTGCGCCTCGGCCACAACTTGCATTTCTCCCAAGTACACTCTCCAAGGATCTTTCCCATCCCACAATCTCATGACTGGGGGTTTAGGACCGATTGTTTCTACCTCCTCGAAGTGAGTGTACTCAAAAACATCCAAATCACAATCATCCGATCCTTCATAGTGCAAACCTTGCACCAAGGATCTGTCCTTTACATTTAAAGGCTTTCTAGTGTATTTGACTAGAGTTTGTGAAGCAGCCATGGTAGGGCCTTCTGTCCACACGCCTGGCTTAGCCGTATAGGTACTGTCGGACACCTTACCCCTAGCATAAATACTCTCCCCTTTAGGGCGCTTAATACTAGATGGCGCGCCAGCACCAGCTAAACCTGTAGGAGGGGTATGGCTTAATAAACCCACTCCTTCTGACTGCGGAGACGAGGTTGGAATCCGAGGTACAGGGTCTCGGATCGTCACCTTCTTTTCAGGCTCCAAAGGTTTAGGAGTTCCTAACACATAAGACGCACCAGCATCTTATATTGGAAACTATTAAAATATTGGAAACTTTTTTTTTTCTAAAACGAAAATATCAAACTTAAAATCTAGAAATACTTATGAAATTATTATCAAAGAAGGAGTTTAAATCATATCTGAAGAGAAAATTCTTCTCAGATTTTGACCCATTTTGTGGAGTCAACTCCATGCTAAAGTAAAAATGAAAAATAATATTATTGTCATAAGTCAACTTCAAGGCATGTAAATCCTTCTTCATAATCATAGTCAATCTATTGTACATGTTGATCCAAGGATTGCTGGAAAGGGTAGACACTATGTGTTGTCAACAAAGTTGTAAATAAGAGAGAATATCATTGTTTTAAATTGCCTAATTTTAACTAATCATTAGAAAAGCGGTATGGGTATGGCGTGAGATGCAAAACCTCCACACACACACAAACTATGACATGAAAGACACTACAAGTGGCTATAGCGTGAAAACTCATCTTCACCAACACTCTTAACTTAAATTATCTTAACGAATGAAGCATTCTCATGATTGATATTTTTATTTCACATATTAATTATGTATGCCTTTGTATTTATTTGAGTTTTCTGAGGGTTGTTTTCCTTTTCTGATGTACCTTATTTAATGTCTGAATAAAAGTATGATATATATAGAGAACTACCCGGGATTTGAGGTGGGAGTGAATATTCACCGATGTTGGTCAAGGGACGGTAGGCCTGTGACCAACATGGGTGAAGATTCATGACGCTGAGAATCCAAGGGTTGTTCTGTTTATTTCACCCTACAAACATAACTTATGTTAGATTAAGATGATCTACAGTGATTTTGAGGAATGAATAGTTAAATAATATTTCTTTAGCTTAATTTGCTCCGAAAACATAGCCCCGAAGAAGAGCCAGAACTGCAGAGGATAGCACACATGCACACAGTCTACCAAAAACCTAGGTCAGCCGTGTATTGCCCGCGAGCAATATTGCATCAGTTACTGACCAGCAAACAATATACAGAGCCTATGATATCTCTATGGCTTCAGTTACTGACCAGCTAAACAATATACAGAGATGTTATCTCTATGGGCTGAGCATATCAAGGGGGAAATAAAATTACATGTATATATATATCTTAGCTAAATTGTTATTGACCTGTTGAGGTATTTTATTGTTATCATGGGAAACTTTCATTTTAATATTATTAAATTTAATATTATTCAACTCAAAATTGTTTCATTGTTACGCTATACAATGCACGGTATGGACACAAAGCTTTAGGCAAGAACCTCACAATACCATGACTTGACTACAATGAAAAAATAGAATCGAAAGGAACTCAATGACAGTTGTGAAAATCCAATTTCACTGAAACCAAAAATGGAAGAAGTGTTATCACAGTTTTAAAACTAAATCTCCATACTCCATATTGATGTACACTTTATTGAATTTAATTCTCCAAGGAAAGCCAGGTATACTTGCTTAGTAAAGGGTTATTTTCCTTTTCTGATGTGCTTTTTTAACATCGGAATAAGAATATAATCTATATATATTCATTCTTGGTAATCTAATATGATGTTTGTAATCAAATGGTGTTTTCTTCCTATGATGTATGATAACCTCTTTGTCAGCCCAACAGAAATAAAAAGAGTTATTGTAAGCACACTTTCTGGGCTGAATACAAGTTTAATAATTAATTATAATCAGTAATTATAGCAATACTAGGTTGATCTAGCTGTCTGTTTAATACCAAAGGGTATTGTTCCTAGAACAGGTAACACAATCAAGCTGTCCTGTCCATATTTTTTTGAAGATTTTATTTACACTGGGTTGACACTGTCCCAGAACTTCCAGGATCTTCTAATGCGCCCAGTTTACAAAAAGATAGAGCCAATAAATTCAATGAATAGTCACTGTCATAGAGTGTGGTCATGTTCTTACAATCAAGAGCATAGATAGTAGCAATTCATACACATTATTACATGTTAGGTAAGTCAAAGTACAATCGTATTTTGGAAATATTTGAATACAATGGGAAACGAATAACAGCAAAAGTGTAACATAAGATCAGAATGCAAGGAGTAGTCACTAACATAGAGTGTGATCCAAGCATGAGCAAGTGGAAAGGGAACAGATAATTAAGTTATTGTTTCATAGACCTGTTCCCTTCATTTTCCCTCTATTTAGCTCCACCCAGCACATCCTCAGTTCTACAACCAGCCATAGGGGGCACTCTAGGTGCGGTGCTCTTTATAGCCGTGATCATTGCTGGTATCTACATCTACAGAAAGGATGAGAAGCAATTACGTAAACAATGTAAGCATAGATTCTATAATAATAATAATAACCATAAAGCAATAAATATGTGATGTATTTCAGGAAAATGAGTCACAAGTTCCAAAATTGATATTTTGCATAATCATTTATTCACAAGATCTCCTTGTAAGAATATTATGAGTTTTGGAGGGTTTAGTGCCTTCAGTGATATGAATTCATGTACCAAATTTCAAGACAGTGTAATATATTCTTGCGTTTTGAAGGTCATTATATGGAGTACATTTAATTACTGAACTAGTAATTGTCCACCCAAAAATATTGCAAACGTTTTTTCAAACATAGAAATATCAAACATAAAATAAAGAAACACTAATAAGATGTACTTATTGTTTACTCATTTTACTGACTATTTTACTGAAACACATGACATATGTGATTCGTTTTAGGAAAATAAGTCATAAGTCGCAAAATATAGATTTTGAAATATCATCATATACGAAAGGAAGAGATCAAGGTAATTCCAATGATAGTAAAGACTAGGATACCTAATGAGTGTTTCTATATTCTAAGTTTGGTATTTTTACTTTTTGAAAAAAAAAGTTTGCAATGTTTCTAGCTCGGCAATTACCAGTAAAGTAATTAAATATACTCCATACAAGGCCTTCAAAACGCAAGGATATATTTAATACAATGTCATGAATTTTGTAACTTGTGACCTATTTTCCTGAAACACATCACATATGAGTTTAAATGAAAGAATTGCTAATGAAAGAATTGTAATTCATATAAACGATGTACACATAGGTTCTACAACAATGGGAATGATATCGCAATATAAATCTGGGCTTAAATGAACAAATCTGATTATCGTCATTGAAAGAATTGTTATTCATATAAACAATTAAGCTACATGGTACTGAATACATTTCATTCCAGCCTGCGGCAATATTAGTGGTGGATGGGAATCCGATGTCACTATTGAAGGTATGGGTTTGTATTTACTGTGCATTTATATACCAAATGTGATGTGTTTCAGGAAAATGAGTCATAAGTCGCAAAAAATAGATTTTGAGATACTATTATATTTGAAAAGATGAGATCAAGCCGATTCCAATGATGTTAAACAGTCTAATAAAATAATAAATATTTCTAGATTTTAAGTTTGATATTTTCGTTTTGAAAAAAAAAAAGTTTCCAATATTTCTGGGGGTCAATAAACAGTAAAGTAACTAAATGTAGTCCATATGAGGACCTTTAAAAGTAAAGGATGTCTTACATAGATTGTCCTGAAATTTGATACATCAATTGATATAGCTATAAGTGATAAACTCCCCAAAAATCAGATCATTCTAATAATGTGATCTTGTAAAAAAAAACACTTTGAAAAATATAAATTTTGCGACTTATGACTTATTTTTCTGAAACACATCACAAATGATATGAACAGAACTAGTCTAGAAGGGACGAGTTCCATTCTTCAGCTCATTGAGACCCGATTATAAACCATACAGAGTGCCATTTGGTATTTATTACATACTGATTATAAACCATACAGAGTGCCATTTGGTATTTATTACACACTGATTATAAACCATACAGAGTGCCATTTGGTATTCATTACATACTGATTATAAACCATACAGAGTGCCATTTGGTATTTATTACATACTGATTATAAACCATACAGAGTGCCATTTGGTATTTATTATATACTGATTATAAACCATACAGAGTGCCATTTGGTATTTATTACATACTGATTATAAACCATACAGAGTGCCATTTGGTATTTATTACACACTGATTATAAACCATACAGAGTGCCATTTGGTATTTATTACATACTGATTATAAACCATACAGAGTGCCATTTGGTATTTATTACATACTGATTATAAACCATACAGAGTGCCATTTGGTATTTATTACACACTGATTATAAACCATACAGTGCCATTTGGTATTTATTACATACTGATTATAAACCATACAGAGTGCCATTTGGTATTTATTATATACTGATTATAAACCGTACAGAGTGCCATTTGGTATTTATTACACACTGATTATAAACTATACAGAGTGCCATTTGGTATTTATTACACACTGATTTGTAGATTTATCTATTATTTACGTCATTAATAGTCTAGAAAACTACATTAATAGTGTAGAACTGTGGATTGACAAGTAAGGTAGTGTTCCATAATTTATTGATGTTTTTATTGTTCCTTCATTAAATAAAAAGATGTCATTTTCTTGCTAAAGATGAGCTTGGTGATGAAATAACCAGAAAAGGAAGTGCTGCTGATGGGAAAGGTAAATACCGACTTGGTTGTATTCCCCAATACATTGCTTCCAAGGTTGGGTGGTCGGGTGTTCGCATGTAAAAGAGGTAGAAAAAAAATATTTCCGCTGAGGTGCTTGCGGCATCTATACTTCCGGTTCCATAGCTAAGAAGTATGCACATGACACAAAGTTGTTGGCTACTTTTCTCGAGTTAATAAATTTCTACAGATTTTGAAATTTACATGCTGTGATTATGCTAGATTAGCTAAGGTAACTATGAATATTATCCGATTAAAAAGAATGATCATCATGAAAGCATTAACAAAAGGAGGCGAGTGGTGCATAGGCCGGCGGAAGTGCGTATATCAACAAGGCATGTCGTGGTTGCGCTATTTCTACCTTCTTTCGCCTGCTAGGGAAAGTTCACACCTGATCTTGGAAGCGACATATTGAATTTCAAATCCACTTTTTGTTATTAATAGATATATTTATAAATATCCAAACACAACAAAGTTAAGGTTTACTGACATACAACTTATTTAAGTTATAATGAACGAGTCAATCAGGTAGGCATCACAGGTATTTATTTACCCAGAACAAAAAGAAATTATGTTTATGCTTGTGCCTGCAAACATACCATCATAAAGTGGGTATGACGTCATAAATCACTTCACAGCAAATGATGGTCGTCATCCTCAAGGAGTGACAACACCCATTACATGTACAGTGGAACCTCTCTATTGAGACCACCCTTGGGACTGAGAGAAACTGGTCTTAATAGCGATGTGGTCTCATTAGAGGGGCTAATCTATTAAAAAGGAAAGCAATTAGAGACTGAAAGAAACTGGTCTTAATACAGGGGTGGTCTCATTAGAGGGGCTAACCTAATAAGGGAAAAGCAATTCGGGGCTGAGAGAAACTGGTCTTAATAGCGAGATGGTCTCATTAAAGGGGCTAATCTAAGAAGAGAAAAGCAATTCAGGACTGAGGGAAACTGGTCTTAATAGAGGGGTGGTCTGTATATAGATGAAACATAGCTTGTTAGTGACCAAGTTAGAGATCTTCCGCACTCCCGAGGTCACTAACAAGTGTACAGATGTTGTGAATCTTGCCTATGTTCTTTCCAGTGAGATGATTTGCCAGTGTTACACTTTCTGTGTTTCGACTCTGGATCTCTTCCAGGCTTAAGTACTATCAATATTTATAAATCAAGGTGATCGTATAAATTACTTCTCGTGAAATAGTCATATCTCTAGTAAAGGTTGTGGGGGAAAAGAACTATGTCCATTTCTAAGGCCAAGGGTGAATAATATTCTATGTTTATGAAAACGCTCCTCCGGATATAATAAAGTACAGAGAGAATACTTTGTGAATTCAGTCTTTATTCCTGAAAGATCCTAGGATGAGGTTGGGTCCTTGTTCCCAACCTGGTTTTACATACAGGTTCTCAGAGAGGTGATGTATACTTTATTAAGCAATAACAGGTATCTCAATATCAAGAAGGAACATATGATGAAATACAAATACACATCAAATATAATAGTTCAGAGTATTAGGAGAAACATATAACCTCAATGTTAGTTGAAGTCTAAATAATGTAATATCAAATCACAAGGAAATATTCCATAAAACAGTAATATCATCATATAACAGAATCCTGATGATCCCTGGCCTCCTAGCGGGATCCGGAGTCATCCCGGAGGTATTCCGGAGGTATCCCGGAGGTAACCCAGAGGTAACCCAATAAGAGGGAGGTTCGTAACACAGACGTCACCTGAGCTTTGTTCCATATTTATTACACCCCATTGATAAATATAAGATATAAATGAATAGAAAAAAGAAGTAATTTCAGTTTTTGGTGGCCCTACTTGTTGTATGCGCGAAGGGTGGCATAATTTACATGTTATGCACCACTTTGACCAAGTGTAGCATACAATGCTGAAGGTATAGCCAACTACAGCACAGGGGTGTAATAAAGAGAGGTTCCCCTGTATATTAGTTATTTGATAATGTTGGTGATAATGTGATCCATGTCACCCAGTTGTCTGTTTTCAGATATTGCTATGCATGCGTTTATAGAAGAGGAAAAGAGAACACCAGGTGCTGGCTATGGTAGGTTACAATGTTATACTTCCTTGACTCATACTAGCTTGCTAAATTCCATCCAGACAAATGTGATTCGTTTTAGGAAAATGTGTCAAAAGTTGCAAATTATGGATATATTTTGATATATCACCATATTTAAAAGGAGGAGATCAAACCGATTCCAATGATATACACTAAGACACCTAATAGGTATTTTTATATTTTAAGTTTGATAGTTTTGAAAAAAAAGGTTTGCAATGTTTCTGAATGGGTAATTACCAGTAAAGTAACTAAATATGCTCCATACGAAGGCCTTCATAACGCAAGGATATATTTAATACAATGAGGCAGTACAGTGGAAATTCAGATAAAGACCACCTCATTATAGAGACCACCCCTCTATTAAAACCAGTTTCACAGTCCCGAATTATTCCCTCTTATTAGATTTAGAGCCTCTAAAGAGACCAACTCGCTATGAGACCAAAAATCATTTAGTCCCAAGGGTGGTGTTAATAGAGAGGTTCCACTGTACTCAAGCCCACATATGGGTCAGATTTTCAGAAAATGTACAATTGGCAGCTCTACACATTTAGTAAATTTTGCTAAATCAGACTGAAAAATGATGATTATCAGATATATCTGAATATATTTGGTATCGCATTGATTTGAAGTATCTGTTTTGTTATGTTAAACTGCATTTTGAAGCTCATTTCTGTCTTAAATGGGATTTATTTGAGAGGATTGGTGAAGGTGAATTGTACATTTTCTGAAAATCTGACCCATATAAGAGGCCGCCTAGCCATTCCCTAGTCAGTTACCTGCTGTATTTTATCTAGGTATTACATCACTTATCTCTGATGTGTTCCAGGAACATGAATCACAAGTCAAAAAATGGATTTTGAGATATTATCATATTCGAAATGATGAGATGAAGCTGATTCTAATGATAGTAAGCATTGGGACATTTAATAAGTACATCTATGTTTTAAGTTTGATATTCTTATTCCTCCAATTTTTTTTGCAATATCTTTTGGTTGACAATTGCTAGTAAAGAAGCTAAAATTTTAATGTATATCAAGATACATTGATTACACTGCCTTGAAATTTGGTACCTGTATTCATGCAGCTATAAGAACTCTAAAGATGAAAACATTCAAAGCAAGCTAGGGTTCTTGTGAATAATTGTCTTTGAAAAATGTCAATTTTGCGCTTTATGACTCATTTCCCTGAAACACATCACATATACCTGTACCAGGAATAAACATCATCCTACAACTGATATACTTCGTTACCTCTTGTTTTACCATCGTTGTAACAACACACAGGCAACTCCTGCTTGTTGCTTGTTGCTTGTTGCATGCATGTTCTGAACGCTTCAGCTTCATTAGTTCCACGGTCAGAGCAAGTGCAATATTCTAAGTAGATGAGTGGCTTGAAGTTGGCTAACTTGGCCTACCAATTATACACATGTCACTATACTCTGCAAGAATAGATTGTATATTGTCATATTATTTTGTGTATCGATTAATAAACGTTTCTAAAAAAAACAAAAAAAAACAAACTTTTATTATTATACCTAAAATATATGTTAATAGATTGAACACATTTTTTTAAAGATTTTATTTCAACTGGCTACATCACCTCCCATGGAGGTAGGATATTCTGGTGGAACTTAGTAATTATGATTTCGTTGGTCATTTCACAGTAAAGTTATAGTGTGGACTTCAATCAACCAAACCCTTTTGTAATACCAGGAAAAATAAAATAATTAAAAAAAAAAAAAAAAGGATAACCACCGTAGATACACCACCTACAGTATTTATTTAAGTAATCATGGAGATTAAGGGCATATATAAGGTTCTAAAATTGTAAATTAAATTGGTAAAATTCTCCATTATGCACAGGTGCTGTACAGGCAACTAATAACAGGACCAGGACAGTTGATGAGGGAGATATAGGTAAAGGAAATGATTAGCTAATTCAGTTATTAATTACTGTGTGACAGATTATTAACTTTCTTTGGAATAACTATTTTGTTTTGGTTCACTCTTTGAATTTAACACTTCTATATGTGATCCGTTTTAGGAAAATAAGTCATAAGTCGCAAAATATGGATTTTGAGATATCACCATATTTGGAAAGAGGAGATCAAGGTGATTCCAATGATAGTAAACACTAGGACACCTATTTAGTATTTCTATATCTTAAATTGAATATTTCTATTTTGGAAAAAAAAGTTTGCAATGTTTCTAGATGGGTAATTTCCAGTAAAGTAACTAAATACACTACCTACGAAGGCCTTCAAAACGCATGGATGTATTTAATACAATGTCCCGAAATTTGTTACATGATTTCATATGAGTATGAAAGCTAAACCCTCTAAGAATCCGAACATTTGAATAAAGAGATCTTGTGGAAAAAACACTTTGAAAAATATTAATTTTGCGACTTGTGACTCATTTTCCCGAAACACTTCTATATATCAGATACTTTTTATTACAGAAATACCAGAATACCTGAATATAATAGGCGATGATTCACCAGAGAAGACCGCAACTGGTAGGATTAATTGTAATAATAATATATAGCTAGATGTCCCCCGTCGTAAACGGGTAGTAATTCTTAGCATTTAGTTTCTATTTAATTCCTCCATCCCTTCTTCTATTCTTTTTCAAATAATTATCACCTTATATTTCTCCTCCCCACTTTACCACTGGCTGGGGTGACATTGCATCAGCCCAGTATTGCCCAGCTGCAGTAAGTGGGTCGAAGCATGTGCAATCTTCCAAATGTAATAGCATTCAAAATCACTTGCTTGAAAAATATATTCTGGGGAAATCAATACCAGGGCAACATCATTTGAGATCTATGTAAGCCATCTTGAAAGTTAGAGCCCTGTACATGCAGCCAGTAGAAAGCCTTTTATAACGTTGTGCAGAGCATTGAATGTCATAAATCCACAATTAATATAGAGTGGATAATCAATAAAGGTGACCAAGTAATAAGTGTGATATTACAAGTGGACAAGACCCACAAGTCAGCTAACTGATGTACTATACTGTATACAGGAGAAGCAATTCAAAAGCAGCAAATATAAAGATTGACCAGTAAGTTTGTCCTTACCATTTAGTCTAAAGTCTGGGTTCCACTGCCACGCTACTTCTCCTGCTGCTACTCCCGTTTCTTTGGTATGGCTACTTTAGAAGCAACAGGAAGTAGCCATTTCAAATCAAACATGTTTGAATTGAATGAAGCGGCCACTTCTAAAAGTAGGGGGACCAAAGAAATGGGAGTAGTAGCAGGAGAAGTAGCGTGGCAGTGGAACCCAGGCTTTAGGGATATACTTTGTATACTTGTATTTAGGTGGGTCTGACTATATGCGAATGTTGCCTGCTGACAGCACCACAGGTGATTAAATCATCTATTTGTTGATGGAACTGATAATGCTTGTGTAGTGGGTCCGCCCATTAACATCATGGTGAGGCTGCTGTATTATCCACCCTAGTGACATCAAGGAACATCTCTACCCGTGTTGGACATCGGTCTCCGCCCAGTCCTGCCAGGTGGCGACTCACGATCATCGCAAAGTCTCCACTGAAGACACCCTTTCACAGGTGGTAGGAAAAGTCTACACCTCCATCGTTGTGGGATCCCACAGTCGCTTAATACAACAGACTCGGCCACGCTGTGAAATGAGATACTCCTGTTGTTTAAATTAAGCTCTTGTACTTTATGATTGTAACTGTGTTTTAGGGTCAATAAACCTGGTCAAACGAATTTACCCTCATTTGTTAATTCCTTTCACAAAACTTGTGACTCAAGCCCACGAATCTGTGGTTTGTTACACTTCTGTATTAAACTATAGGGGAATTGCATATCCAACATCTTGAATCCTGATTCACATGGAATTGTGGTTGTATGTTGTATGTGAGTGTAAAATCTATAGAAAACACATTATGCTCAGCATGACATGAACAAGGATCACATGTAAATAGCCATCTACTCGCATGTAAATAGCCATCTACTCGCATGTAAATAGCCATCTACTCGCATGTAAATAGCCATCTACTCGCATGTAAATAGCCATCTGGAAGTCTCTCATTCCATAGTATAACTCAATAAACCTCAATCTTTCCCATTATGCATTTGGTTGTTATAGATCATTTACACAAGTTATGATATTGGTGAAAAGATCCTAAAATTGTTCAATGAAAATGTTGCTAAATTGTATTTTATTGTATTATTCCATCGTTTTGTGCCTATTTTGTACATATTTTTATTATATTTGTCTTGCTAAGGACCGTATAGTTGTAGCCAGTTTGTATCTAGTTGGTCCTCTCTCCAGTAAAAGGGGGGGAGGGGGGTATTGTGGTGCTGAGTGTGGTGGTGCTGGGTTAGAGCGGGTAGCCCTGCTCTGACCCAGCGCTGCTAGCCAGTTACCCGGGCCCTCGGTCTAGTCACCCGGTTCTCCAGGTGCGGCCTGCCGGGCTGGATTTGGGCTGGCTCGGTTCTCCTGCTGCAGGGAGCTTAACACCAGACATTGTGGTGGGGTTTTGTTTCTCTTATTTTTATAATTTACTGCTAGCTGTCATTTGTACTTTTGCTTTCAATCTCTAAACACCATTCCTAACTTTTATATATTTATTCATAAGCCTCTTGAAGCTGAGGTGTTCCCTTTACTGTGGTTGAGGGAAATTTGCATCGGTTGAGAATAAAGCAACCCAAGCTAGCAAGGACTCGGAGATCTGTGTTGTCTTTTTGTTGTTATTTGCCTCTAGAGCCGAATAGTTAAATAGCAGACATTACAGTATGTCAGATTTGAACTGAATCCATCCCAGCATGCCAGTGAAATATACAAATCCCCTAGTGTTTATCCATTGATAGCCTATCACTGGGAAACTAATTTTCTTAATAAGTTTTATTGATTTTATAATACACAATATTCTTGGGGCCCTCAAGGGATAAGCAGTTTAAATAATTTTGTTATAATTGATCGAGAAGTTTTAGTTTGAGTACAGTTTTAGATAGTTTAAATTCTATTTTATCAAAATCATATCGACAGCAGAGTATATAGTAGACATCAACATATATCTTGTACAGGTATCTCTGGTACATCCCTTGGTTTACATATATATATATTTCTTAATTTTTTAACCATCATAAACATCACAATTAAAAGAAGACAAATTCAATGGGAGTTTGTATAAGTTAAAAATCAACTTTGCTTCTTTCTGAACAATTTAGTTGTATTAACCCCTTTTTTATTTATTTTGTATATCTTAATTTTTTTTCTATAAAGATATTCATATTCCTCCTTAAAAGAGTAGATTTTCTAGTCTGTGTCCAACTATGTTTATATCATATATTTGTTTTTTTTAGTGTTAGAGTAATATGTCGTGAGCCTCAGAAGTATGAGATTTTCCCCTTGGTCTCTGGTACATTTTAAGCATTTTTTTTTTATTATTTTATTTTTTTGCGGGGTAAACTAATTTACTTGGGTTAATTGGCCCTAAATTTACTTCAAATCTTAGATTTTATCATGAAAATCCTAACATCGTATTCAGACACTGAAATCCTAGTTGCTACACTGAGTCATAAAAGTAATTGGCACCTCTGCATTTGCTTGCTGGAGAACCCCAAACAATTCAAAGTAAGACTCAAACAACACCTATCGCTGTAATGACCTCAATGGGGGCATAAATTCTCAAAAACATTTTTTTAGTTCAATGACTCCCTGTTTTCTCTAAGGTTGCCCCCGCCGAAGGCGGTATGAGCGTCAAAGGCGCTTGTACTGGGAAAGCTTACATAGGTAACACTTTTTTGCCTGCTGTAGAAACGTCCGCGTTCAGGGTATAAATAGAAAACACAACTCAGCATCCTGCCACCTAAATTTTACACTCCCGCAAATCGATAAAAAAAATCGCCATTTCTATTAGAAATCCATTGCCAAGATGTTGAAATTAAAAACGGGCATGATTTACTACCCCCAAACATGTAGTTATATCAACACTTGTATTTAAATAAGGAAGATATGGGGAAAACTTTACTGTTAGACCTTCAAAATTTCTTGCACGGCGATCAGGTTTTTGTCAGTGGAGTCAATCCAGTGCTGTCAAGTAGCACCACCACAGGGCAGGGAAATGCTGGAAATTATTGTTTAATGATAACAGTACAGTTTCCCTCAATGGGGAAGAAAGTAAATATCTACTTTTATTGCAAGATTCTGTTAATAAATACATCTCGTAGCAACAGAAGCAGAAATAGCTTCAAACTAGTACAAGAATTATCCTCAAACCAATGTGTTCTGTTCTGCGAGCAGTAGGCCTAGCCAAAGTATGCCTATAGGACCTATATCACAGGGAAGTTACACTTCCACAAAGTAATAAAAAACGCTATTTTTACCCGAAATACATTGCCAATAAGTTCAAATTGTGAAAAAGCATGTTTTTCTACCCATACATATTTTATTTTATCAACACTTGTATCTAAATAAGGAAGATAATATTGGTGGAAATTAGGGAAGTATGGGGGGAAGGTAAAGGCCTATCGATGCCATGCCTGCTACAACGCAATAATGTATGTAGTGACGTCTTCTATAATTTTCACAATGTTAGTAATGCACCATGACAACTAGAGTCCTGGACAACGCATAATAGCCATTTTCCCACGTGGAGTGTTGGAGGAAGGGGTGGGGGGGGGGGGCTGCCATTATTTTTAGTCCTGTAGGCCCTATAATAGAAACGGAAATGGGGTGGGGGAGGAGGGGGCGTGCTAGACACAATAACACAATCAGAAATATGAAGTACATTCAAACCTGAGTTGAAAACAAAATAACTAGGCTATTCTGGAAAAACAAGCTGAGTAAAACAGACTCAGAAATAGTACAAAGTAATTAAACATTTGGTGGTATATCAAAAGTATGTAGATAAGGACATTGCTTGACAAACATCATCTGAAAAAAATGTTGTTGTCCTTATACTTAGATCCGTGGACTAGACTTACGCATAATCCATTAGCTCTCATCCAGATCGAAAGGAGGTTAAAATAATTAATTATTAAACATCATGTGATATACAAATGCTGATGTCTCTGGTAGGGCTTATACCATTTTTTTTTAAAAGAAACTGTATTGCGATACAATTTCACTTTGCGATTTTATAGGTTGTCTGCATTTCATTCTATGGTCAATGCTGTATAATTTTATAAAATTATATATATTTTATATACTCAAGAGGTTCAAATCAGGTTATATGGACAGATGATTTGAGAAATGATGGTAGATGAGAAAAACATATCTATAATGAAAACGTTTCATTGAGGTGGGAGTGAGTGTGGAAAGAAAAGAGCCGAGCAAGTGGTGAGCTTATTCTTTGTCTAAGTAAAATCGTTTGATTTGAATTTTGAACATTTTGTTATCTTCAATATTTCTAAGTCTGATGGGTAATTTGCTACATAGGTTTACGGTTACAATTTCTTTTCTGAATAATACATGAATCAATCAATTTTCCAATCGCTAGCCACTCACATTAATTTTGGGTTAATATGATGGAATTTTGGCGTTGATCACATGCGAAAAAGTCATACATTTATTTAACTTCTTTCATGCACCTATCTGTTTTATTAATGTATGTAATTAACTTATGTAATTTACTAATGTGTGTTATTATTTTCCTACACATGATATATACAAAATAAAATAAAGTATATTAGAATAAAGTATCTATCATAAAATGCTAATTATCCTGTTTGAAAAGATTCAGTAGTTGCTGATTGATTTGGTCAACATCAGTGTAACATAAAATGAACAGATGTATCTGCAACAAATAATCTGTAAAAAGAACAACAATTTACGAAAGCAAAATGTAACCAGGAAAAAATTCCTCCTCCGCCTTCCGAGTTTACTTGGTGGTCGATCACAAGGACCAGAAATAATTATATAATTATGTGGGCATGGAAGTTATGAAATTCTTGAATGTAAAATCTATTGTCAATGAATTAATCAATGTCAATTTCCTAGCCCCACGAAGAGATAAAACCAGTTATCCATGTTAGTCTGAATTATGATCCATGTTAATATATGAACATTAACATATTCATCTGTCATCTTCTCATTTATCAGTGTGGCGCTCCAAAGATACCTACTTCTCAGTACCAGCAAAGATAAGATAAGAATAAAGTAAGATTTAACTTCCGTAAGACTTGACTAGTATATCGATATAATCAGTTTCACAGCGGCGTAGGGAAAGGGGGCTGGGGAGGTGTGGGGGGGGGCATGCCCCAACAAAGAGAAGGGGGAGGCCAGAGTATGGTTTGGGACCAATATCAAGGGGGCACTCAACCTGAATATCATGGGGTTATTCATCATGGAGAAATAGCCTAGAAAGAAAGAAATCTATTCTCAAAATTAATGTTCACTGTTGTTAGTTCCAGCTCAAACCCTGCAGCCTGGACGAATGGTGGTGGTGGTGGGCTGGTCAGTCACAACTATAAGAACCAAGAGATTGCGGTGGGGGGTCAGCGGTGGGTCAGAGTGGGGGCATTTGATTAGATTTGAAAACGTTTTTTCATTTCTTTTGAACAGGTACATCTCCTGGTTTTCCCCATGTTTCCGTCAGTAGCCTGATTACAATTATCTTCAGTTATAATTTCATTACTATATACAGTGGTATTTACATTAGATTCTCATTTATTTTCATATAGTATAAGTATGGGTTTCAATATCATAATGAATAGTATTTACAGTTCATCTTTAATTATAAGTAAGGATAAATTATCACACTAGCAATTAAAATGCTGTTATAATTCTATGCGTAAGTGCGAAAACAATATTAGTGGCATCTGCCAAACTTGGAGGCTTGCAAGACCACTCTAATGTCCCTCAGAACTATTTTGATTGCAGTAGCTAGTAGTTGATTCAAAATCCGAAAAAATGTAAGTTATTCAAATGTTATATCAAATTGTATATACATTGTAACTCATTATTTCTTTGGGAATTTTAGAATATAATTTCTTTTTTAATTAATCAAAAACAATTATTTCATGCAGTTGGAATTAAGTTTGTTGTAATTAAATAGGTAATAATAATCTTATAGAATATTTTCTATCATGGGGGCGAGGGGTTGGGGGGGGGTGGAGCTAACCAAGAAACTAACCACCATCTTGATATTGGCTAGAAGATATATCAATTTTCAGAAATTGTGTACGTTATGCTTTAGCCATATGATGGCTACATCACCAAAATGCCCTAAAATAGCATCGTTTTTGATATTTTCCCTAGGCACTCAGGGCATTTGCTTGCATTAAAAATAAATGTTATATATTGGCAGCCACTTTTATAAATTCAAGAAGTTGTAATTAATTTTTAAGATTAAGATTAAAGTTAATTAAGATTAATGTTAACCTAAAATAATTATAGGTCCAGCTATTCCTCCCGCCCCTGCCCTTTGCATTCCACGCCACCACCTCCACACACACCCTGGCTTGGTGACATGGAGTTGCCCCCCCCCCCCCACACTCCCAATATGCAAGATAGCTACCTATGTCAATGATTTTTTAAGGAGCTTCACCTCTTTGGGGAGACGTCCCTGCATGGGATATCACTTGGACCGCGCACATCTGTGTGTACACTAGCGTGCAGTTGATCATGGATTACTTAATTAGACTGATGTTACTAGTAGCTCTCCTCCCACCTGTATACACCTGTAAGTATCCTCTAACTGGCTGCATTGTTTCCTCATTGGCACAGCTCTTTGCAGGGGTTTTAGACTGAAACATAGACACATTTTCATAGCATTTACAGCTTGTTCTGAAGCAGATATCTTTAGTTTCCGCCAGGAGAATGAGTTGTAATCGAATTATCAAAATTTTGGGTTAATAATAAACCCTTCATTTTTATCATTGCCATTTCGTTAGTAATGAATGGCGCCCACAGCTGCGAAAGGGAATATGAGTAAATTAATCAATTTTTCAATTGGTCAGTTTTGCAAACCTTAACTTTATGTTAAGTACCGTTAAAACTGCATTAGCATCAGTTCACATTGATCGCAAACAAAGATTCTCTATCAGTAATATAGTTTAGTTTAGAAATTGCATTGCCCTAAACTCCCATCTACAAACTTTCTCTCGCACACTCACTCAATTTTATTACTATATACAGTGGTATTTACGTTAGATTCTCGTTTATTTTCAATTTGTGAAGTAAATAAGTACAATTTGTCAAACAATGATTATGCAACAATTAAAAACTTACCCACTCACTCACCCCATCACCCATTCACTCACTCACTTACTCAATCATTAACTCAATTACTCACTCACCCACCTACTCACTCAATCACTCAAACTTTCTCTCACACACTCACTCAATCACTCAATCAATCACTATCTCACCCACTCACTCACCCAAGAACACAATCCTTCACTCAATCATTCACTCCTCCATTCACTCACTAGCATCTCACTCGCCCACTCAATCCCTCAATCCCTCATCGACTCATTCATTCACTCACTCAAGTATTTACTTACTCCACCAAGAACTCATTCACTCACTCATCCAATTACTCTCTCCCCACTCGCTCACTCACTCACTCACTCACTCATGCACCCACTCATTCAATTATTCACTCACTTAATCACTCACTCACCCAATCACCCACTCAATCACCACTCACTTAATTACTCACTCAATCACTCACTGATTACCTTACTCAATCATTCAGTCACTCACAGATAGAACTGTATCACTCGATAAGGGACTTGGTATCTATTTTGGAGATGGTATTGTGACTCAAGTAGTGAAATTTAAACTGAAATATACTGTAGAACCGTATTGGAATGTATCAGTGTACGATGAGTATGGGTTGGTGATGGTGTGTAGGGGGTGAGGGTCCTTTTTAAATGTTTGGGCTGGTCTCAGGGGTGGAGTCTGGGGGTGTGGGGTTTGGATGTATTGCCCCCGTTGCATAACAATCTGCGAGCTCAATATTAACACTGAAAAAGCTACTGGCAGATTGTTATGAAACGGGGGCATTGTTAAATATCAACGCCCTCTTTGTGGGTAGCAGTGAATGATATGCCATATCTCAACGGACTGGGTGCTGTTTGTAAATGTATAGACTGGCTGTTGTGGGGGTTGGGATATACTTAATTGTGTTATTAAAATAAACTTAACTAGGATCCACAACTTACACATAGATAAATACACTGTGTTCTTTACAAAGTTTTTAATTGTTGCATAATCATTGTTTGACAAATTGTACTTATTTATTCACAAATTGAATTTTGTTTTAAAGGGCCACCAGGAAGATCACTATTGTGAGGATTGAGTCCTTCTCCTGATTATATTTCATTGTATATGTAATTTTGAATAAAAGTTATATATATATAAAATCTGATTTATAACCATAAAACATCAGAATATTGTTTAATTGTCACAATTGTCTTCAATATCAAATTTTGTATTATATGGTAATAGGAAAAGGTTTGATAATTGTGGCTTTCAGGTGAGAGAGGTTCTAGAGTTAATGTTTGTGGTTACTGTAATAATGTTAGACAGTGTTTGTACCATGCATGGGTTATGGAGTTTGGCACTCATCCTCACCTGTATCTAATATAAACAATTGTTCGGGAATTATGGGACCATCAACATTTGGTGCATGGTGAATTATAATTATTGTCAATGAGATAATGTTAATAGACTTGTGCTGTAATTTCTTATACCTATCTATTCATTCCCCTAGTATTATAATGATTTTGATCACACTTACAGATGAACCGTTACCTGAGTGTCCAGCATGTACAGGAGGAGCAAGACAGGGCTGCTGCTCATGGAAGTGTTTTGGTGGCTGGTTCAATGATATAAAGTGTGATGGGGGTGCTGTGGTGAACATCACCGGGGCTGTGTATGGTGTCACTGATGGACCCTGTGTTGGTGTATGTTGTCCTGCTGTAGGGGACTGTACAGGCCCTGTAGAGAAGTATGACCCTGACCACATGGAGGAAATCTACACCAAGTGTAATAACAAGACAAGTTGTGGATATAATACCCTGCAGGTTAACCAGGCTGGTCCCATAACAGAGTGTGGCCCTAGAGCATATTCAGACTATGAGCTCATCTACTATGACTGTGTATACCCAGGTAAGTCACACACCCGCCCCCTACACACATTGTATGAAACTATCTACATCAGTCCTACATTCACACTCATCTACATCCATCTTTACATTACTCTCAGTTATAAAGGCCATTGACGCATACAGTTTCCCTCTATGGCTCTAAAATACTAAATACTATATTTCTAATGTGTTACAGAAAAATTAGTCACACATATATTAATATATGAATTTGTAAATCGTCCTGTTCTATGAACTAAATGCAATTAGAAATATCACGTTAAGTATGTCAGGTCTTATCTTTCCATTTCAGAATTCACAGAGAATATTATTTTGCATGTTATGTTTCAGAAACTCCAACCACCAGCACCACCACTGTGCTACCGGCAACCTCCACCACCACCACCACCACCACCGATGCCAGTACAGAGGAGACATCAAGTATGCAATAAATCTGATGTATTGTTAAGGTATGATGGAAGAATAGCAAACGAACGTGTGGTCTTCGTGAGAAGAACTAAGCAACTGATTTAATGAACTAGAATCTGTACACATGTTCCTACAGGATGTGGGTAAAGAGTAGGGGGCGGAGCCCTTACGTAATACCTATGGCTTAGCATGAATAAGTAGACTTGCACAGTACTGGATAGCTAAGTATAATTAGCGATTTTAATAATGAGATAATATAATTAATAGGTGATAATTAGATAGATAATGAGGTTACACAATGTTACGTAATGTTACATAACAGTATCTGGGCCAGATCGCCAGAAAATGTACAATTCACCTTCAACAATCCTCTCAATAATCCAAATTTAGGTTCGAAATACAGTTCAACATAACCAAACAGATTTTTTTAATCAAGGCATTACTGTATACTCAGATATGCCTAGTGTTGACGATTTTTCGGTCTGATTCAGCAGAATTTACTAAATTTGTTGATCTGCCAATTGTACATTGTCTGAAAATATGACCCATCGACGCCTGTTCATGTCCATTAACCCCAAACCCTAATTCCCTGTCTGTCCGTCCGTAAGAGGTAATAACTATTAACATAAAGCGATGTTCTGTGTTGTAGAATTCGTTATTCATAATAATTAAATAGATATTAAACATGGCAATGAATGTACTTGGTAAGACTAAGAAATGACCAGTTACTTAAGGAATTTATAAAAAAAAAATCTAATTCTTTCAAAAGAGGCTGGGATCGACCAAACCGTTTTTAGCATACACTGTGGTCGATTTTTACATTTTGAATCACTGCATTCAACTGACTTTTTGAATAATGCGTTCTGATCCAATATGTTCTGATAGAAAAAATCACAACATAAGGGTAAAACCCATCAACAGAAAACTCCGATTAATGTAGATCTGAGATTCAATATTCTATATCTAGGATGGTAAGGGTGAAGTAGCCAGAAAATGTACAATTCACCTTCACCAATCCTCTCAAATAATATTTAAGACAAAACACAGGTTCAAAATACAGTTCAACATAACCAAACAGATTGTTTGAATCAAGGCAAAACTAAATATACTCAGATACACCTAGTGTTTACGAGTTTCCGGTCTAATTTAGCAGAATTTACTAAATGTGTTGATCTGCCAATTGTACATTTTCTGAAAATCTGACCCATAATATCCTGATTATAGCCTTTAAATGTCTTGTTTGAATACATTGTACATTAACATTTAAAGCCACATTTTAATTTGATATGAGATTTCATCCTTGCCAAGAGTTGAATATTTTTTATTAGACACTTGCGCTGGTGATGCATATGTATTATCTAATAATTTGTAAAACACTTTTTTCTCATCCAGCTAAAATTTAGAGTAAATATGATCATGACTTCTATCTATGTATTACTTGCGAAATGTCAGATATCTATTAATTCTTGTAATTAACTTCTATCTACCATTAATGCCTTGGGGCATGGACTATTCTTAAGCTAGTTGTTCTATAGTACTTGGTTGAATAAGTTTGGTACGGTAGGGTTGGGTTAACTGTTTATGTACAAGTCGCCTAGAAATGTACAATTGGCAGCTCTACACATTTAATAAATGTTGCTAAATAAGTCTGAAAAATACTGAATACTAGACATAATTATCTGAGTATATTTTGTATTGCATTGCTTCAAAGAGTCTGTTTAACTGCATTTTGATCATAGTTTCTGTATTAAATTAGGATTATTTGAGGGGATTAGTAAAGGTACATTTTCCAACATCTGGCTGTGATTTCGTCCTTATGGTGTGTTGTGGCGAATTGATTGTCTTCTTGCATTTGGCTGTAAGGGTACGAGTTGCGATGTCAGACAGGTAAAGTATGGTATCATCAGCAAAGATATGGTATTTACAGTGAACCCAACTCCAATGGAGAGTCAGAGTATCTCGCACTAGGTTGGGTAATGTTTGATAACCACTTGACAGAGAACAGTGCTATTGTAAGCACAATTTCTGGGCTGAATACACGTTTAGTGAATACTAGCAAATACCCGTGCTTCACACAGGATTTGCTAGTGGGACGGTAGGGCCCACATCTTCCCACATCTTCCCACTCTCCTTGTTTCCTCTCCAACCATCTTTCTCTTTCGAATTGTCTCTGTAAGTTAGTAAATCCTAACACACATTCATTGTTTCTGTCCATAGTTCTATGCCGACCACTGTCAGTCATTATTAACATATGTTAGGCTTTTGCGAATGTTATTTCCTGTTGTTTTATGGTCTTAACACTGTTTCCTGCTGACAAATCCAATGGTAAAGTCTGTGAATACAATGTCCTATCTGCGACGACGGCGGGACAGGCCATGGCGGAGAAAACACACATATTCACTGATGGCCGAAGACACAATAATATCCATATAATCTGCATAAATGAGTCATGTCGACTTCAAAAACTATCCCAAACGACAGTTTATGAACATATTAAGTTGCAATGATATCAATAAGTTTCTGGGAATTGTTTTCCTTAAATTATAATAATGTAAACAAACGTGACCCTCCCCCGAAAAAGTTTTTAGCTAAGTATATATTTGAAACACACAAATAATATGGTTGGCCTAAACTACATGATTATAACGTTGCACAGGGCATAACTGAAAGTATGCCCGTTTTTAAAAAGAACTTTAATATTGGGGTTTGAATGCAAATTAATACAGAATGATGACTGTCAAGCACTAAACAACATTTCAAGTTAAGGAAGTTGTGATACTTTTCATTTTGAAATGATTTTCTTAATGTAAATCATGTTACACCTCATTTTACTTATCATCAGACTTGGAAGCGAAATTCTCCACTTGCAAATTTTGAGGGGACTCAGAGGGATACATCTCCTTATTCTGCTAATATATCATTATCTTAGCATAAATATTCTTTTCCACTTGCTAAATTCTAAAATCTCAACCTCCTCCTTTTCTTCCTCCTTCCCCCATCATCGCCATCTTTTAACTCCTCTCCCTCCCTCCTCCTCTACCACCTACTCTCTCCTCCTTCCCTGTTGTCGTTGTTCCCTCGTTTTCTTGGCCCCTCCTTCTACCCTGCCTCCTCCTTCTCACTTCACCTCCTCCTTTTTTCCCTACCCCTCATTCCCCTCATCGTCATCATCCTCCACCACTTACCATAGGACAAATAACACGTTTTTGTCGACAAAGCATCGGTGTAGGCTAGCTGTAATGTGTTATAACTTGTGGCAATGCTGATGAAATACAGCAGACAAAACACAAATTTTCCTGTGTTAATATTTGTTCAATATATATGTCAATCACCCATTTACCTACCTTTGATGATAAAGTAATAATATCCATGATCGTTCATGACTAAATTGATGTAGAGGCGGCCGTCACGCCAGAGATATATGGCCTTGACATTGGCATGGTGACATCGTCACATGTAACGTTGCATGGTGACACAATTTCGTTTCTAGAAACATGGCACTTTAATAATGTTAGTATGACCCAGAAACCTGGTGTAGGGGCACTGATAGGTTTGTTTTCAGGCAGCGCTGGGGGCCCTGGATGGGGGTGCTCGATGTAAACCCACTTCTAACCAATTTCTAACCCTAATTTGTTAATGAAACATAGCGGAATGGGTCTGCACCATTTTTGGCAATGTGGACGTGAAATATATCGAAGATCTGGCCAGCAGTTTCGGAGGAGATACATGCAATGTATGTTTTTGTGTTCCTGTATTAATATATAGATTAGCAATACTAGTGCAAATGTCGGTCTATAAGTGGGGTGACCAACACCTCATAAATTACCTCTATATCAGATATAATAGGAAGTTGCATAATCACTGGTAATGTAGATTCTCGTGGATCGAGTTGAGTCTAGTTGATTTCGCTAGCTTGTGTAATAATAACTCGAGTAGAGTGTAGGTCCACGTTTGGAGATCTGAATATAGCTTTCATTGGGTCCAATCTCGAAACATGTCAATCAGTCAATATCTTAGGTGCAAAGCTGGACCATAGTCAGATTGCACAGAATAAAAAGGTTTTCAGCACAAATGGCAAGTATATTTCTGCCCACACACTCTGGCCAAGGCTGTGCCTCTAGCCGTTCTTAAAGTATATAAAAGCGCCATATAATCAAACCCAGTGTAAGGGCTCTCCAAGAGAGACATGGCTCTGAGCAGATCTTGTCTGGTCAGGTCACACACCCCATCCAAAGCTTTCATAATCATTAGGAGAGGGCAGCTTGCACGCCGGCCTGGAATCCAGACCTGCTTCAGTGTCAGTGTGTCCGCCATGGTGACCAAAACCTGTGTTAACATCTCCAAATCTCGCTTTGCTAATTGCCTGAAAAAAACAGGAATGTACTGCTTATTTAACACTCCTCAATATGTCCGGTTAACTGAGGAGGTGTTTCTGGGATGCACATATCTTGATCTCTGAAGCCTTGTCTGGTAACACAGCTAAGTCTGAAATTTGCTCTGTTCTGTGGTCTCCGCCGCCATTCAGCATGATGAAACAGAAAACTCCCATTCCAAGTTCTCCAGCCGCGGGTTCTACCACCATATGTAAATGTTGGTCTATAATGCTGGGGAGCGGGGTGACCGACACTTCATGAATTACCTCTATATGGGATATAATAGGGAGTTGCGTAATCACTGGTAATGGCTAATGTAGATTCTTGTGGATCGAGTTGAGTCTAGTTGATCTCGCTAGCTTGTGTAATAATAACTCGAGTGGAGCATAGGTCCATGTTTGGAGAGCTGAATATAGCTTTTATTGGGTCCAATCTCGAAACATGTCAATCAGTCAATATCTTAGGTGCAAAGCTGGACTATAGTCAGATCGTGCAGTCTAAGTCAGTCTAGTCAGTAAACGCATAAGTCCAGTCCACTCAGTCAAGTCAGAACAGTCTCTCTATGTCTTCATACCGTAAGTGTATTCGAGCAGTAGTATAGTTGTAGTGTAGTCGTTCAGGAGCAGTTGAGAGTAGTAGAGTGACTTTGACCTGGGGTCTTTATATATTAATAGAGTTTCATCATCTTAACTGGGTCTTGCAGCAATGTTCTAGAACATTCTAGCAAGCCCCTGGTACCATTGCTTGAGAATTTCTTAGTATGGAAGGAATGGAAGGATGACTTGCATCATTCCGGAAGTTCAGAGGCGAGCTTGTGAGCGACTCATCTCTGATGCAATGTACCCTAAATCTATGGAGGGGCCGATCTGGCGCAATACCCTGACTCATGTCATCATGAGGGGGCATTGCCTCAGTACCGCACCCTATTGCGATAACGGATAACATACTGACTGGCTATGGCCAAATACAATTAATACAATTAAATACTTTATCTATGCACCTTAATCACTTTAAACAATAAGACAATAAATTAACCTCATTAACTCAAAACACATAAAATAATCTTTAGACATTAACACTAGGTTGATCTAGCTGTCTGTTCGATTCCAAAGGGTATTTTTCCTTAAACAGGTAACAAAGCTGTCCTGTCCATATTAATCTGTTCACTTCATTTTCCCTCTTGGTCAATTTAGTTCCACCCAGCACATCCTCAGTTCTACAACCAGCCATAGGGGGCACTCTAGGTGCGGTGCTCTTTATAGCCGTGATCATTGCTGGCATCTACATCTACAGAAAGGATGGGAAGCAATTACGTAAACAATGTAAGCATAGATTCTACAACAATAATAATTATATAGCAACACTTGTAGTGTTACATTGTGGATAATACCTATGAATTGTTTTTATTGTCGGCAAAGAAAAACCAAAAATCTCTTTTGGAGTAGATGTAATGTATTCTCTGGATCATGCAGCCCATGAGGTAACTAAACCAATAAGGAAGAGTGATATTGTTAACTTAGACATTCTATATTGTGTTATTGCAGATTGATTTTCAAAATCATGAAATCATGAATGTTTCATTCCAGCTTCCAGCAATATTGGTGGTGGATGTGAATCTGATGTCACTATTACAGGTATGGGTTTTTATCCATTCTTATTTACTGATGCATTTCAAAATTGACAAGCCAGCGCTATGCAGCTACCACTAAGAGCACAACATTGCAAAACCAATCAAATTACACCATTTAGGTCACGTGTTTCCATGGCAAGCGCAACGGCACACATGTGTGATTGCACAAAGCTGAAGCCACCCCCCACCCACCCACCCACCCACCCACCCCGAATGCTAGCTGTTGAAGTATACATGACTGTCCAAGGATCATGACCGTATTTACACTATTTTGTCTCAACAATCTGATTGACAATTAAGGTCGTGTTCCATATTTTTTATATATATTTGTATTGATTCTTCATTAAATAAAAAGATATCATTTTCTTGCTAAAGATGAGCTTGGTGATGAGATAACCGGAACAGGAACTGCTGCTGATGGGAAAGGTAAATACTGACTTGGTTGTATTCCACAATTGAATATTATATCCACTTTTTTTAAAATAGATATATTTATAAATATCCAAACACAACAAAATTAAAGTTTATTTGACAATCTTGGTGTTTTCTACTTCAGATATTGCTATGTACGCGTGTATAGAAGAGGAGGAGATAACACCAGGAGATGGCTGTGGTAGATTGTTATACCTCCTTTTGCCTCTGGGAGATTTTTGCATATCATACCAACCTCTGACAGATTTTTTCGGGAGAGTTCCTTGCTTGTGTCCTTATTTTCTGTATTTGAATAATTATTTTCGGGGAAAAAGACGCGTTATATATCATACGTAATGATGAGATAATAATTATTATAAAATCCTATAAATTATTGGGGTTCAGCCCAAGAACGGATTGGACAGGAGAGGGATCTGAGTTTTTGGTTCAGTTTTATTGGGGTCCATTAATTATCATAAAAAACAGCTGTAAAATCGCATATTTAGTGTTACAAACATTGGGAAAATAGACCTGAAAATGAGTGAGGGGGACCGGAAGTGAGAAAGTAGACAAACGGAGTGGTGAACAGAGCTTGTTGTCCAACTCGAATTTCCATCGAATTTTCACTATTCTTTCGCCAAAACAATGTTGACTGAGGGCTGTGTAAGAGGTGGTTATCTACCAGGGCTGTAGCAATTTCATATGGGTGCGTAGCACCTGACAAAATTGCATATATTATACGCATTGCTCTTCAGGAGAACAACTCATTAGAATATTGCTTAGAATATTGCTCTCGTTCATGCGCAACTCATGCAGTATTTATGCTCCTGTATTTATATACTTAAAATAATATATCAAATGAGATTTAACACATATTAATAATTAGGTCTACATCATCGACTGTACATATTTATAAAGTAATCATGGAGATTAAGGACATATATTAGGTTTCTTTTTGTTTTTGCAAAAACTTTTATTCACGATTCCTGCCAACTTGGCTTCATACATGCTAAGACATTTTTATTATAAATTCAAGTAAAATAGGGAACAATCGGCTGTAGTATGACGCCATTTTGTGCTAGACATGCTCGTATCCTTATGTTAACCAGTATTAGATAGAAGAGAATTAGTAACTCAATTTAATATAATTCTCCATTATGCACAGGTGCTGTACAGACAAAGAACAACAGGACCAGGAGAGCTGAAAAGGGAGACATAGGTAAAGAACACCATTAGCTACTTATTACTGTTATTAATTACTGTATTATGAATGATTAACTTTCTTTACAATAACTGTTTTGTATTTGTTCACTCTTTGAATTTAACACTTCTTTATATGTTTTGTTACAGAAATACCAGAATACCTGAATTTAATAGGCGATAATTCACCAGAGAAGACGGCAACTGGTACGATAAATTGTAATGATAATATATAAATAAATGTCCCCCAGATAGTAATTCTCAGCATGTAGTTTCTATTTAATTCCTCCATCCCTTCTCCTATTCTTTTTCACTCCCACCTTTATAATTTTAAATAAATAGCAACAATAACATATACTAACCCATGAAGCTGAGTGACCAGGCAATGAGTGTAATATTCTGAGTGGACGAGACCTACAAGTCAGCTAATTGATGTATTATACTGTATAAAGGAAAATCAATTTAAAAGCAGCAAATATAAAGGCTGACCAGTAAGTCTGTCCTTACCATTTAGTCTAAAGCCTGGATTCCACTGCCACGCTACTTCTCCTGCTGCTACTCCTGTTTCTTTGGTATGGCTACTTTAGAAGCAACAGGAAGTAGCCATTTCAAATCAAACATGTTTGAATTGAATCAAGCGGCCACTTCTAAAAGTAGCGGGACCAAAGAAATGGGAGTAATAGTGGGAGAAGTAGCGTGGCAGTGGAACCCAGGCTTTAGGGATATACTTTGTATACTTGTATTTAGGTGAGTCTGACTATTTGCGAATGCTGCCTGCTGACAGCACCATAGGTAATTAAATCATCTATTTGTTGATGGAACTGATAATGCTTCTGTATTAAACAATAGAGGAATTGCATATCCAACATCTTGAATCCTGATTCACATGGCATTGTGGTTGTATGTTGTATGTGAGTGTAAAATTTATAGAAAACATATTATGCTCAGCATGACATGAACAAGGATCACATGTAAATAGCCAGGTGTTTTACTCAATAAAAACTAACCTCCATCTGTCCCATCATGCATTTGGTTGTTATAGATCATTTACACAAGCTATGATATTGGGGAAAAGATCCTAACATTTTCTAAATAAATGTTATTGAAACTGATTTTGTTATACACAATATTCTCGCCGAGCTCCAGGGAAAAGCAGTTTAAATAATTTTGTTATAATCGATCAAAAATACTGTTTTAGATTAGTTTTAGATAGTTTATATTCTATTTAACAATTATAAGTAAAAGAAGACAAATTCAATGGGAGTTTGTACGAGTAATAAAATCAACTTTGCTTCTTTCTGAACAATTTAGTTGTATTGATCCCTCTTTTATTTATTTTTGATATCTTGATTTTGGCAATTTGTTCAACTATGTTTATATCAGAAGGCACCTATGCCAAGCTGAACAGGAAAGTAGATGTGCTCGCTAATGTATCTAATGAAATGAGGAGGAAGGTGGAGGAATTCATACTTGACATGCAGAAATTGGTGTATATCAAGGGCCTGGGAAAAGGTTTGACATTTATCTTATCTGTAAATACTTGAAGTAATTAGACCTGCTACACCTTAAGATAGGCCTAATGATAGATCAAAGTAGTTTCTTAATTTGCGCGTTTGTAGATATCATCTATTCTAATCTCTGTTTCCTGTTTCTCCAGGTTTTTTTGGAATGATACAACTATGTCGACTGATGACTGATAATAAGGTTCAAGAGGTAGCCGTGAAGTCACTCAAAGGTAAGGTTGTGCACATATAGGCAACCAAACTACAGTGAAATCTGATTATAAAGAGAATGTGTATTTTATATTTAAGGGGCAATATATATTGAAATATAATGAGAAAAAACCTCTTTACTAGCAATTTGAATACTCAGTCACACTTTGCACAAGCTAATGGTTAGAGAGTTTTCTTCATTTACCAACTACTTTTGCCAAACGCTGTTCACATATATGTTGTTTTTTTAGATTGATATATAGATAAAAATCAATCTAAAGCGCATTTGGATAGACTTCTGTCAATCATTGATAGCATCAGGGGTCCTCCCATCCTGGATATCAGTGTAGAGAATCTGTTGTTGATTCTGATATCAGCAGATGAGATCAGTGTCATGCTGGTAATGGCTGGCAGGGGGAGTGGATGGTGTTTAGGTGTGAATTAAAGTAGCAAGTTGAGAAATTACATTATATGCAAAGGTGTTAAAGGGACTGAAAGCATTGAACATTTCAAGAGAGCAGCAAAATAGGACACACCCTTAACCACAACATCTCAATTTAATATAGAAACATTTTATACAAGTGAAGAAGGAGTAAAAAACTCTGAAACATTGGTCAATACATCTAAATAAAACATCTCAAGCAAAATATCAACTTGACATCGTCTTTCTTATGGTTTTGGTGCTCATCTCTTCAAATCGATTTCATACAAATCTCAATATATTTCCAGTTGAAGGATTTAATAAAAAGGCGCAGCTGGAAGCCTTCCTTGATGAAGCAGTCAAAGTGAAGGACTTCAGAAACAAACATGTCCTCACACCTCTGGGTATAGTGTTCCACCTGGGCAAACCCAAGATAGTCCTGCCCTACATGCTGCACGGAGACCTCAAAACATTCCTCATGGCTATGGTGAGATTCTCCTACATTAAATTATTCCCAGTGCATACATGCATTTGAAAGCTTCTGAATACTCTTATGAGTCAGATCTTTCCTTAGAGAACACACAATCGGCAGCTCTAAGTCTTGATTAAATTTGGCTAAATGTGGCTAAAAAATTATCAATACCAGTTTGTCTCAGTACATTTAAAAGGGCGTCGATTCAAACTGTTCAGTTATTTTGAGTTGTATTTTGAGTTGTAACCCCGACCATCCATGCTTCTCTGGTTAATATCCTTATTAGTTTTAAGGGTCTATAATATTATAATGAGGCTAGGTAGTACAGGATTATATGTGGATTTAATGAACAGTGATGTATCCCCTGGTCACATGATCAGGAAATTGCCAATAGAGACCAGATGGAAGACTTGTGAACTTACATCTTATATTCCAGGATTTATCCTGCAGCTGGTAATTTTCTAATAATGTTAATGGTCTCAATACACCATGTGTCACTAAAGTATTAGTCAATGTGTGATTTTGAGGGTTTTGGCCATTATGTGAATTCAGCACATTTTCAAAGCCAGAGGGAATCTTTTAACTTGACGTAATGCCTGAAATGCAATAATTCCGAATTGTCTAATACTTTTAGAACATGATTGCAATGCAATGATTTCCACTCAAGTCTAAGGAGATATTTTCCTTTTCTTTTGTGATGTGGGATCCCCATTAAGAGCAACAACCAAAGAAAACATTTAATGAGAAAAAATGTTCTGATTGTTTTTAATGCATGACCTGTCCTACTGCTAAATGAGAGGCTCTTTCTCTGTTCTGCTTGACAAGAAACTGAACATGCTGTGGAAATCAAACTCAAGTGCTGCTTATTGAATTCTGTGCTTTGGCTGAAACCACTTTATCAATCCTGGAATCTTATAATCTGTAAACCTTACTGGATGATTTATTGACATTATACAGATGGACAAGCAAGGCCCGTTTGACCCTGTGACCTTGCTGAGGTTCTGCCGGGATGTGGCTGAGGGCATGAGTTACCTCTCCAGACAACGCTTCGCTCACATGGACCTCGCTGCCAGGAACTGCATGTGAGTAGTGGAGTGCATACTTTCATGATAGTGAGAGTTCAGCATTCAGTGGTATGTGTTCATATGTCCACACGAATGGATGATGATGTAAACCCTCTTAGCCAGGCTACTTCAGGTGGTGCATAACTAAAACAGCCACTGCAGCTAACCCAAAAAATCCAAGACCCAAGATTTGTTCAAAGAGTAAGATCAACACCTCCCACCATGATGAATTCCAAAGTGGTTGTCTCTTTTAATGGAGACTCAGCTCCTATATATATTCAGTTGAAATCGGAGATGGGGTTGGGAGAGAGAAACAGGTATGAAAGACAGAGAGAGCGGGAGGGAAAAGAGGGGGAGGGGGAAGTGTGGGGAGAGAGAGTGACCGTCCGGAGGACGGGTACTTTGCTAGTCTTATATAAGACAATAAGACTAATAAGAGTGCATTATATTAGAATAGCATTAGTGCTAAATGTGGGTTAGTTGAGAGGATTGGTAAAGGTCAACTGTATTTTTTTTCTCTCGATTTCACCCATATAAGCATAGCAATCCAGTAAAAGCACCTAATCTCATTTGACTGTTGACATGTATTACATTGGTTGTACAGGGTGGATGGAGACCTGGTGGTGAAGGTGGCAGACTTTGGCATGACCCATGACCTCTACCAGAAGTCTTACTACAGGATGAGTCAGAGTAAACCTCTACCTGTCCGCTGGATGGCGCCAGAGAGCATCTCCACCAATGTATTCACCTGTAAATCTGATGTGGTGAGTGCATCTTCTTGTAATACCAGTACTTCATGCTTATTATGTATCCATGAATCTATTGAAAGTGTCTGGTGCTACAGTGAGAGATGCATCCAGGCAAGTGTTGGTAGATCACATGTACAATCAATTCTTGCTTGATTGACATTATTTGTGATCATATGTGATGTGTTTTAGGAAAATGAGTCACAAGTCGCAAAAGTGTTATTTTTAAAAGTGATTTATTTACAGGATATATTTGTGCGAATTTTTTAATATTTAGGATGCTTAAAGCCTCTTGTAGCCTCCATACATGTACCGAATTTCAGGACAGTGTAATAAATACATCCATGTATTTCTAGGGTTGTCGTAATGAATATATTTAGCTACTTTACTAGTAATTGCTCACCCCAAAATACTGCAACCTTTGTTTTCAATAATAAAAATATAACACTTAAAATATAGAAATGCATATTAAATGTCCTATTGTTTACTATCATTAGAATCGGCTTGATCTTATCTTTTCAAATATAATAATATCTCAAAATCCATTTTTTGCGACTTATGACTCATTCCCCTAAAACGGATCACATATGAATAGGGGATTAACATGTCTCACTGCTCATGTCTATGAGAGTGTATAATGGGAATTCAGTACAACATACAACTAACATAATTCTATGCGATTCACGACTTACGATGGCGTACATGCAAATCCCCTATTGAAAGCACAGATATATTTACACAAGGGGTACTGGTGGTATAGGACAATACTCATGTTATATTTTCATTCCAGTGGTCTTATGGAGTAGTGATGTGGGAAATATTCACCCATGGAGAGACGCCCTACTCAGACCTGGACAACAACACTCTACTCATACATGTGATGAGGGGCAGCCTCGACTACCTGGATACACCAGTGCGCTGCCCACCCAAAGTGTAAGCTACAATTATGATGGGTATCCGGAAAATGAGTCAAATTGATATTTTTCAAAGTGTTTTTATCACAAGATCTCTTTGTTAGAATGTTCTGAGATTAAGAGGGTTCAGCACTTATAGTGATATAAATTCGCATAACAAATTTCAGGACATTGTATTAAATATTTCCCTGTGTTTTGAATTAAGGGAAATATATTTAGTTACTTTACTGGTAATTACCCATCCAGAAAGATTGCAAACCTTTTTTTCCAAAAATCAAAATATCAAACTTAAAATATAAATTACATATTAGGTGTCCTAGTGTTTACTATTATTTGAATCGGCTTGATCTCCTCTTTTGAAATATCATGATATCTCAAAATCCATATTTTGCAACTCATGACTCATTTCCTAAAACGGATCACAATTCCTTCAGCATAAAGCCATCCCAATGAGCATATGGGATTTACATGTCTCACTGCCCATGTCTATTGCAGTGCATGATGGGATGGATTTAATTCAAATCTGACACACAAATATTTAGTAACATTTTCATCGAAAAAAAGCAAGGATCTTTTCACCAATATCATAGATTGTATAAATGTGATGTTTTTCAGGAAAATGAGTCACAAGTCGCAAAATTGGTATTTTCCAAAGCATTTTTATCACAAGATCTCCTTATTGGAATGTTCTGATTTTTCGAGGGTTCAGCACTTTTAGTCATATAAATCTGTGTAACAAATTTCAGGACATTGTATTAAACATTTCCCTGCGTTTTGAAGGACATTGTATGAAGTATATTTAGTTACTTTACTGGTACCCATCCAGAAACATCGCAAACTTTTTTTTTCAAAAATAAAAATATCAACCTTAAAATATAGAAATAAATATTAGGTGTCCTAGTGCTTAATATCATTGGAATCGGCTTGATCTTATCAGCTTGAAATTATAATCTCAAAATCCATATTTTGCTACTTATGACTCATTTTTCTAAAACCAATCATGTATTTGCTTTAACAAACATCTGAAACGTGGTGTTTTGCCTATAGCTCAAACCTCTACTTCTATGAGAATATATTGTGCTGTGTTCAACTAGATCTTGTTTCATTCATTTATTACAGCTACAGAAGCATGTGTGAATGCTGGAACACAGACCCGGAAGCTAGACCAAGATTCTCTACAATCAAGTCAGACATAGAGGCAACCATTGCAGATCTCACATCTGTAGGTGCAGGCCATTGAAGGAAGGCTGGGGGAAGGCTTATGCCCCGTCTACACAGGGGCGAATTCAAAAACTGGTGCGAATCTGGCACTTGCGATCATTCGCATGTGAAATCGTAGAAATCCTGTGCGAATTGTAGAAATCCTGTGCGAATTGGCAGGGAGCTTGTGCGATTTCAGAAATAATGCTCTGCGATTTGAGTTTTTAGTCCCTACACAGGTGCGATTTCAGCTGCAAACTCATGTGAAATCGCAGGTCTGGATTTGCAGCAGATGTGCGATTTGGATCACTTCAAATTATAAGAAAATGGAGGGAGAGAAGACCGGAAATATTTTCTGAGGTGTGCTTGTGACAATTTAAAAAAAATGTAGAAAAAAATAGATTCATAATCACAAAATCTTAAGATACTTGAGACAATATATCTGGGCATATCCTGTGAAAAAATTGTAATGATTCATCAATAATTCGTGAAGATACACCTGTTCAAACATACCTACAATCACTTGCAAATTTCGGATAAATCCGAAATTCGCATGACCTCCTGCGATTAGTCGTGGACAGCAGCAGAGGTCTGCGAATGATCGTGTCTAGCCCTACACACATGCAAATTCATGCCGGAGTATATGCGATTCCATTTGTAATCACATGAACTTGGATTTGTCCTATGCGATTTGGATTTTTTTCAGCTGCGATCTGGCAAATCTGAAATCGCTCCTGAATTTGCATGTGTTTGGGGCAATTTTGGGTTAAGCGATTAGTCGTAGGATTATGCGAGCAGTCGCATGTGTCCCTACACATATGCGATTTAGTTAAAATAATGTATGAGAATTGGTCTGAACTCGCACGAGCTGCCGCAAGGCTCCATTCGCAGCCCAATTCGCCCCTGTGTAGACGGGGCATTAGCAACCATTGCAGACCTCACATCTGCAGGCCATTGAGGGAAGGCTTAGAGTGGTTTGTTATGATGTGGGTTGTGTATATGGTCGAAAGTCAAAGAAATGGTCATGAGAGAGAAGACATGAGAGAGAAGACATGGCAGAGAGAAGGCATGAGAGAGAGAAGACATGAGAGAGAGAAGGCATGACAGAGAGAAGGCATGACAGAGAGAAGGCATGAGAGAGAAGGCATGGCAGAGAAAAGACACAAGTGGAATCCTCATTACAAGTCCGTGTTAGAGCAGACATACCCACATGTACATCTGATACCAATATGTACACGTGTTCAATGAACATAGAAAAACTTTCAACATGCAGAAAATAACCTAATAAATTATTATTCAGTTGCACTGAGTCATTAACAGCATAGTCTGATAAGATTAATAAGTTTACCTGTTACAAAATATTAACAGCAAATTTATTGGCTGGAAAAATCTTTTTTAAAAAAGATGTATCTTTCAATAAAACAAATAATGCAACTCTTTTAGGTTTGCAATCAAATCAATCATGAAGCTGTTAATATGTAATAGATGAATTCCATGCAAAATCACTGGATTCTGATTTAAATTTATCACCTAATAAAGGTTTATAGTTAGAACAGAGATACAAACGTGTACAACTTGTTCTGCCACATAACTGGGTTTTCATTGAGTTAATTTTAGAAAAAATTCTTGGGACATATCATAGCATTATAACATACCACCCCATAACAAATAATTGTTTAGAAGTGGAAACTATGGAAGGGAGGACACTTGGAAGTGTACACGTTGGTATCGCCAATTTGGGGGACATTTCTAAAACGTCCAAGAAATATTTTTCACGTGAACTTTATATATATATAATTATGTACAATAACAACTAATATAGAAAGTCGTTGAGATGCTAAGAGTTTACATGAAGGAATTATTTCTGTAGAATTTGTATATGGGAATTTTTATCACATCGGTATCCTACAGATTCTTCCGTTATTCAAACCTCCATAAAATATAACGTGAGTCAGTGAAATTACTAGGTTTGCCTATGACAAGTTGAGGATGATTAACAATCATATTACTGTAATTGATAAGTTATGTTTAAGATAACCATAACTCTATTCTATATCCGTTAACTTTGACTTGATTTTGAGTAGTTCGATATATAGATCCTAGTGGGCGGAAAACCATGGTTATTCTGCATTGAATTATTACCCGTAAGCCCATTATCCTCAAATGTGCACGACATCTATTGAGCATAACATTCTTTGTACACTGTGCAGGCCTGCCTATGTTCAACCGTCAAATTTACAGAAGATTGGCTGTATACAAATTCTAAATAAAAAACCAACTTTTGACTTCATAAGAAATAATAAAAGTTTGATTTCTTTACACTATTTTACTCCAGTAACGATGTGGGGCTAGTGGCAAGAAAAAAAGAAGACACAAGTGAATAATTCATGTTTACTGAATGTATATTTATTATGGTATATTTGTATCAGGATATATACACACATTGTACTATAGCACCATTATACGGGCGTGTCTAACACTAACCTCAACACTAGCAATGTGGCTGCCCATCAGCTATAGAGCCCTGCTGGAAGTAAAACCATTTCAATGAAGTTTTTATCAAATTATATCTTGTATGAACTTCACAAAGCAGGGATTTCCTGCCTGGACTTTGTATGTAGAAGAAATATAAATCACGGGCTAGGCTCAAAGTTGATAAGAGTCCCTTCAAACTAAGCCTCTCGCTGGAAACCAGAAAATGCCATTATAATCCCATTGGGACCACAAAATACTATTATAGTGTCATTAGGATGCCTACTCCTGGGTCAGAAAAGCCATCAGCGCAGTAGGCGACCAATCATTGACATACCATTCTAAGCTGATCTGAGAGGCTTTGAGCCTAGACTTCACATTGCAGAAATCTTTCCAGGCGACAGAGAGATTAGCGACAACATTAAATCACCTTGGAAGTGGTGCGAAATAGCGCGATAAAGTTGTAATATGGCACCCCATGGCATCCCTTAAATTGGAAAAGATGAAGATTTGCTTGGTTCTGGGCCAGATCTACTGCTCTTCATTACAGTCTATGCACTTTTGGACAAGAAATTCCAGGCCTATTCCAGGCCAGTGATTTTTTAGAATCCTAATGACGGCTGTAGTTTTTGTAATCCATAGGCTTATGATGTATTCAACAAGTTTCATATTCAGATTTTATATCAATCACCATTTTTCAACTGAGTCAGTCATGTAAGGTGTGAGAGGGACAAGTCAGGGGTAAGTGTACAGTAAAAAACAGAATCTTTGAAAAATTCCAGGCCATTCAATAGATTCCAAGAGGATTTGAGGCCATGAAAATGATTTTCCACAAATTTGGTCGATCAGATTTTGAGATTCTATTTTGACAACTTTGAGGAAATCTTGCTATATATAAATGGTGGAAATTAGGGGGGAAATGACTGTGTTTGGAAGTTTTCACAAATACTGATTTCCGTTGAAATACAGAGGAAAGGACCAACATCTCGCTTTGATATCAAGTCTTACTAATAATCAGTAAATTATACTCATTAAAACAATGTTTACACAAAGTTCATGGCCAATTCCCATCAAGTCTAGGAATGTGGCCTAATATTAACAAAGGCTATCACAATACATGCATTTCTATAGTGTCAACACACTTCACATTTATTTTATGGGTCAGATCGTCAGAAAATGTATAATTCGCCTTTACCAATTCTCTCAAATAACCCACTTTTAAGACAAAAATGAGCTTCAAAGTGCAGTTTGACATAGCAAAACTGATTCTTTAAAAGAACACAGTCCTAAACATACTCAGATATACCCGGTATCCATCATGTTTCAGCCTAATTTAGCAGAATTTCCTAAATATGTAGAGCTGCCAAATATACATTTTCTGACGTTTGACCCTTACATAAGCCAGGCAATGCCCAAGTTCTCACTTCAATAAGTACATCATAGTCACTGGTTGTGAGTAACAGTATAATATAACACTTCAGGTAGTGGAGTATTTAACAATTAAAACAACTAGATCAATATAATATGAAATAATGTGCGTTATTTTATACCTTTGACATCATGAGAAAAAACGAAAAAAACAAACAAAAAATGTATGCGATCTGAATTGTTTGCGGTAAGGGTAGATGATTAATATATCAATAATAAATGTTAAATACTAGATTGGTTTAACCAGGGTTGATTATATGGGTGATTAAACTTACTCTAGTAAATTGCTTGAACAACATGAGAACATCGGGTCAATTGTTGGCAAATAAAAGTTCTTAAAAAAAACAATTAAAAATTATTATTCTCCCCTAATTAAAAATCATTACATCAGCAAACTACACAGTAGAGTAACGTCTTTGTTGTTTACAGACTTCCTTAAAGCCTCAATATTGTTTGATATATTTGACATTCCCCTTAGCTTAGTCAAATACAGATTTATCATGAAACACTCACATACAAATGGAGGTCAGGTCACCTAGAAAATGTACAATCAGCAGCTCACCAGATTAAATGAATTCTGCTAAATTAGTCCGAAAAGTTATATATGCTAGTTATATTTAAGTATATTTGGTACATCATTGATTACAAAGATCTGTTTGGTTATGTTGAAGTGTATTTTGAGCCTCATTTTTGTCTTAAATTTGGGTTATTTGAGAGAATTGGTGAAGGCAAATTGTACATTTTGAGGCGACTTCACCCATGAGCGATACCTAAATGTTAGCTGGTATATAATCACATTTACACGCGGTCTCTACAAGAGTACTGCACTATAACTCTCACCATATATTGTGGTAAAGCTATGGACATTATTTAGATACATTCTGCAGTGAATAGATACGTATAAAATACATTTCAGTGTAGTTTGATCAAAATATAAAACTCAATCGCATTTGGCATCAGGGGGCGATGTGAAATGTTTAAGTTAAACATAGATACAATCTATTTACATTTTAAAAAGATTACTTTAATCAATTACTCAAAGACAGGTTTGACTTTCTCCACTCTTTGCTCGTCTGATATGGATTGTATACATTTCAATTACAACACAGTCAGAACACATATCAACAATTTAAAAATATCTTAACAACCACATATTTTTTTTGCTCATTTTTCAACTTTAACATTTACTATTCAGGAATAATATAACAATATCAAATTTGAAAATATCTTATCAACAACCACATATGTTTTTTGCAAATTTTTTAACTTAAACATTTATTATTCAAAAATAATAAAAAATAATATAATAATATCAAAATGGCTATGTAAGAACTCAGGACTGTATCTTGTTGGCTTGTTCTGTGGGAGGTAACTCCTCCAGCTCCTCGTCCCACAAACATTGCTGCTTCATTCTGACAAAGAAGTCAAAATTCCTGCACTTTCTGCATGTCTTGATGCCACACCGGTAGCTGACCACCTTGCCGGTAGAGTCCTTGCCGCGACAATACTTGAGCCCGCATGGATACCAGCCCACGCAGATCTGATAGCGACAGTTACAGGGTCGCGTTACTTCGCGAACCGTGCGACACGACCCCACTTTACTCATGGTTGTACTGCGATGCACGGCGCCAAACAGAATGTTGTAGTCCTTGCCTACAGCTGGGAACAGAGAAGCGTTACATTAGACTAAACTAGAGTGCGTGAGTCTTGTATTGGAGCAGATAAAATATGATAGAATAGAATGAAAGTAAAAACGAGTAGATAAAGGAGATAGTAAATAGATCAGAGGGATCCTATGGCCACACGGATTTTCTGAGTAGTTGTAGCCAATAGGTATTCAGGCAAAGACCAAACGAAGCTTTGAATAGTTTAATAGATAAACAGATATGAACAGAAAACTTTACTTTCTATGTTATGGAAGGTTAGGGTCTAAGGCAAAGATAGCACCGTTTTATAAGGAGAGAGAGAGTAGTAGTCCTTGCCCAGGGCTGGGAGAAGAGACGCGTTACATTAGATACACACCCACCAGTATTTGTAGCCAATAGGTAATGATTTATAGAATCAAGCATTCAACTTGTTGAATAGTTTAATAAATAAAGTATTTCTTTAACAACATATCTCTAAAATCTTCTCTATCAAAACTGAAAAGAGAGGAAAAGAGAGAGAGAGAGAGAGAGAGAGAGAGAGAGAGAGAGAGAGAGAGAGAGAGAGAGAGAGAGAGAGAGAGAGAGAGAGAGAGAGAGAGAGAGAGAGAGAGAGCGCGGGAGAGGGGAGAGGAGAGAGAGAGCGAGAGGGAGAGAAGAGGGGAGAGGAGAGAGAGAGCGAGCGAGAGAGAAGAGGGGAGAGGAGAGAGAGAGCGAGCGAGAGAGAGAGAGAGAGAGAGAGGAGAGAGAGAGAGAGAGAGAGAGAGAGAGGGGAGAGACGAGAGAGAGAGGAGAGAGAGGAGAGAGAGAGAGAGAGAGAGAGAGAGAGAGAGAGAGGAAAGAGAGAGAGGAAAGAGAGAGAGAGAGTGAGAGAGTGAGGGAGAGAGAGAGAGAGAGAGAGAGAGAGAGAGAGAGAGAGAGAGAGAGAGGAAAGAGACAAGAGAGAGAGACAGACAGATATTCTACTTACTGCGTGACAACACCTTGAGGTCGGCGTCACGTGTATACGTCATGTCCCTGGCGTCATGACACATGGTCTGTATGTAGGGGCTGATCACATGAGACTTATCTAGGTCAATGACGACGTCCTCCACGTGCGTCTCTGTACCTTTATCATCCTCCGGGTGACGGATGGCTCCGGGGTTTTTCTATAAAATATAGCCAGTGTATGAGACACATACCTACTGACCCCCTAAGATGTAGGGGTTTCCCTGTAACTTCTCGTCACCTCTTCTGAACAGCACTTCAATGAGTTTATAACGAAGAACGGTGTGGTATTCTTCAACATGTTTACTAGTTACGGGAGGTATCTATGTTTATTTCGCCCATTCATTGATGTAAGATTAAACTCGATAACTGGTAATTTTATAATTTTTAGAGACTTACTGCTATACAGCTATACAACCGTAGGAAGTTGAATTAAAATTTAGATTTTTATGAGCAACACATAGGGTTGCGGGAGTAATTCTTGGTCATTAATCGAATGGTTACAAGATGACACAAATATTTTCACACTTAGACAAAAAGTAACTTTTGGGTGCCTGAGAATTCATACCACACCTTCATTGTATGTAACATCAACGAAATCATATTCAGAAGTTTTAATATTTCACAAAAAACTAAGTAAACATACTTGTCTGAGTTTGGACATGGCGTCGGATGAGATAAACTCGTTCTTGATGAATCTACTGACGAAGCACATGACCTGGAACTGGGTCATGGCGCGCTCCTCCTCCCCCAGCACCAACACCCGGAAGATTTGGACCTCCTGATAAATTGGAAATAATAACGTTGTTTATTTTCCTTTTTAGGCTGTATGTCTGTCAATTTATACCTACTGACTTGTACCCACAAAGCACTTTTAGCAGCATGGTTATTCATCTATTGTGATAAAACTGTGAGAAAGATTCTCGATATAGGACCTAGTCCCTATATTCATTTTATAATAACCACCCTCTCTTGCTGAATCAACAATAATACAATACTTTATTTTGCTTTAAATTAAAAGAGGAACACAATTGGCCAGACCATCCGCCACGAACCTTACAGAAACGTAGAGTATTGATTTATTAAACTGCTTAGAAAGAAAACAAGCAGGACAATTGTAAATTTATCATATTATAGGGCCTATTACTGTAAAATTATTATATTACTGTAGTTAAAAACGTGTATACCTCGAGGGAACTCTGTACTAAGTCGCTGTGATAAGGAAGATGTTTGAAGAAAAGAAATAGTAAAATGCCACAAGATGTGACCTGGTATATTCTATGGTTACAACTAGTATGTACCGGGCTTTATATAATTGTGTGTATTCCATTCAAGAGATTCAACAATTGTAATCACAATCAAAAGACTATAACTCTCAGGTCCATAGGGCATGTACACATTTCTGTCATGGCATAACACTTTCACATGAAATTAAATATCTGTCGTTCATATCATCAAACGGTCACATAGAACCCCCGTTCCTGATATAAACACAATGAATTATACCCAGTGCCTATTTTAAGTATTTATTATGCGGAGAGGAGCAATACAAGTAAATTCAAAGGTGTTGAAAGGAGTGAAAATATTTATTATCATTTTACATTTTTAACCAGGACTAGATCCGCAATGTTGTTCTTCCTCTAGTAGCCAGTAGGCCATGACGGCATGAGTAAGCCTACCTGGGGGGGGGGGGGGGGGCACTGTGTGTGTGTGTGGGGGGGGCACTGTGTGTGTGTGTGGGGGGGGGGGGGTGAAATTGTAGCCGCGCCCGACCCCACAACATGTTAGCCTACTCATGTCACTGGGTATCACTGGGCCGACCCAGCGATTTTGACCAATCGGCCACCCCACATCGGATCCCCTGTTATAGAATACAAACGATTTTTTTTTTAAATAGCAACGAGTATCGTAATATTAATAGTAGGCTAATTATAATAAATAAATAAAAGTGATTTTTTCAGAGACCCTTTTCTGACCTTTAGCACCCCAAATGCCGGAACCTCCGACCGTTGGCAGCCGAGCTCCTATTGAAAATAACCTGCCCTAGTCTCCCCAGATTAAAACAATGTATGGCAACACAACATTCCAGTCCCACTTACATTTTTGAAGTCTATAAACTGAGTGACGAGGGTTCCGTCCGACTCGGGAAACTCCAGAGTGACCGTGTCCTGCGAAGTGTTGGCTTGTATCATCTCGCGTAGCACATCACCACCTTTATTTTTCACGTTTACCACTAATTGACTCTCCATTTTGGCAACCAATAAACTAAAGATGAAGACATGATATAAAGTGCACCTTAAATAAGTGCAGAAACCCATCATTAAGCGAGCCACAGAGGTTGGACTGAACACAAATTGTCAATTTTGATCACACGGCCGCCATTTTGGGTTTGTCAAATCTGCCCTAGCCTAGATGCAGTACTCGGTGTTTCGGATTTAATATTCTTGATATAACGAAACATGTTTACTGAAAGGAAATCAACAATTTTATTTTGATATCTTGATAGATCATATCTTTTCCCGAAAGAATAGTGGTATTAGGAATTAGGTTTGTGAACCGACTAAATAATATAGTGTTGATTTTTGACACCAGACGGCAGACATACTAATCATAGTTCCCAGGGGTGACACTACAATGTCGTGGCGCCTCGGTAATCCCGCCCTCCTTGACACTTAGATTGTAGAGGCAGTTTTTTGTCCCACTTTTCATGGGAATCCGACCGTTTACTAAATGTCTCCCCTTTGATTTGTCAAGGTAAAAGAAATAACGAAATAAATCTTGCTAAAATATGCTGGTGCGTAGGTTGTGGGACAATTGATTTAATTATTCTGTTATTATTCATCTTTCAAAACTTAGTGCCTGATGAGCATTCTGAGCATATGAATATAATAGACCAATATAAATTAAATTATGTGGAAAATGAAAAGTGTAAAGGAAATTGAGATAGAGAGACAGAAAGACAGAAAGAGTAGAAAATAACAGAAAATAACGTTCATTGCCATGTGTTTGAGTAAATTAGTATTCAAGTATATTGTAATTACTATAGTGTATGATGACCTTATTTCAAATAGTGTGGCGATATATTATAATCACGTACTCTGTACTGAATAGTAGGGAATTGATAGCTAGACAACGCCTGAAAACAACCTGTTAAAGGCAAGGCGTTAAGTTATTCAAGTAAGGCATAGGCCATCATACGAAGATTTTATATAAACAAATAATAACATTTCTAGACTTAAAGACTTAGACATGGTGGATACATCAAGATCATTTAAAATTTCACTATATTTCAGTAGCATTTCTGCTTCAGGTCATATTCTAAAAACATATATATAACAACAAATGAGTAGAATATCTAGATAATTCGCGTCGTTTGCTGAACATTCCCCAGTTAAGAACGATAATTGATGGCAATAGTTTGTCAGGGAGTCAATATGATTCCCCATCTTATTATTATTAAGCATTCTTACTCCCAATAATTGACAATATCGAGTGGCCTGAATGTGACTATATCATTTGATTACACTTTGGCGCAGTTCCAGGGACATTTGGAAACCCTACCAAGGTAATTGTAAACCCAGGTACACAATAAGAAATTTTTTAAAAAAAATTGAAACACGATGTGTAAGGAGCGTTACATTGCGATCAACAAGTATCTTGATGAGAGAGATAACCTCGACACCAGAGTACATTCCAGCGACGGGAGCGATGGATTTGTAATCAGTTTGACGACACGTTGAATACTTGAGAAACAGGTTAACATATACGACGACGCATAAATACCTGAGATAGGGGGATATATATACAATAAAATATATATAATACAACTGATAAAGGGGCACACTTAACAGGAAATACAACCAGACACGCGTTATACAAACAATCTTATCTTGTCAAAACATGTAGTCTCAAACGAAGTATCCTCAATAAAAAAACATCTAAGATCAATTGTAGCTCTGTGTCTTGACTTGACATTTTTTCGTTACATAGGCCCAAACATGCTTGGTAACAGCTAGTAGTTCTACCTCCCAAATTATGCACACATTTATGTGATGTATGGCAGAAATATAACCATAAGTCGCAAGAAGAAATGGATCTTGAGATACCATCACATTTGAAAAGATGAAATCAGGCAAATTCACGATAAATTGGTATTTTAATAGCTTTGTATGTTTGGAATGTTACTGATATTTCTCATATTTCTGGATGGACAAACGCTATTCATTTTAGTAACGTACGTAGGCCTATAAATATACTTCTTAGGATGATCTTAAAAACACAGAGTCATATATAAATTATATCCAGTTCAGAAACTTGACACATGAACTGATATGTATGATTATACGTTCTGTTTCAGTTTGATGCAAAACATTAATGACAATATAGAGCATAGAGATAGAGATCGAACCTTGGATTACTGTCCAAAATGAAAGAGGATGAAAGTCCCTCAACCACACGCTGAAACAGTAAAAAGAATCGAGTCAAGTACATAAAACAGAGGAACAGGTCCTTGGACAACAATACAAGAATGTATGATACTGTAATAAATTGAGTACTCTCATGAAGGCAGAAAGGTATCGATATAGAATTTGCAGTGTTTGCTATATGAATTACAGAAAAAAGAAATTAAAAATGAAAGGCAGTATATTGAAAATGGGTGTCATTTAAGGAATTATTAAAAAAAAAGAATTATAAAAAGGGACAAACTTTAGCATGTAGGACCATGTACACAATATGTACATTTATGTATATCATACATAAATTTACACATAAATTTACATAGAAGGGTTTAAAATGCCTTATGGCAGTATGTATATTAAACCAAGCGAGGCTTGTATGGACGGATATTTGTCTCCCTATCAAGGACCTGATATTGTGCTGGACTGATTGTGGCCCAAGCATAAAATGATAAGAACAAACACTTCAAGAAAGAAATATGCTAAGCAGTTAATACGTGTGTACACGTTAAATGAATCAGATCAGTGGGGAACTAAAAAGACAAACAATGGAGTACCAGTCATGTTTCCGACAGATAATTTGCATTGCTATTATATTCGGTAGGTGCATTAATTATAGATGTCTGTATTCAATTCAATACAAAGCATTTTTTATTCATATGTGAAGGAGGTGTACAAAAAGGAGACACGCAACTGAAAGTATATCTCAGGTCTTCCAGCGTGTTCCTGACTACTTGGAAATGATAAAAAGAAATTGATTTTTGAATTTATAAGCCAAAGATAATTATGAAGTCTAGTTTTCTTAAGGTCTTAGCTAAGTGTGGTTGGTTATATAGGAGAAGTAGTTTATAATAACAAACATTAGCTTCTTAACTAGCTAACATATTATGATCTAGCTAGTACATTTTTAATACATTTACACTTTTCAAAAGATAATGACAACGGTTGGTCCAGACCGCGCAGCGTGAAACATGGTGACGGTAACATAGGGGTAGTGAATTGAAATAATATATGTAAATGTATTCTGGTAGACCTTGTTACAACAGTATAGGGTAGCCTATAACAAATCAAATTCATCCAAATGCACATTGATACATTCGCTGAATGACTTCTGGTCTTCTATTAGGTGGTCAGCAGTTTCAAGGGAGTTCCAATATTTTACAGATTTATTAGTGAATGAGTTTGATATACCCATTTCGGTGAAGTTTGGTTGTAATATCTTAAAATTCCTTTTGCCTTTAACATGACTTCTAGATGATAGTACGCAATTATCCAAAAGTTTGTCATCAGCCGCCATGAAGTGGCTTATATTTATTATATGCCTTTGTCTTCTTTTATCTTGGTGTAATAGGTCAATGGCTGAGTGTTCTTGATCTAGATTGGTTCTTTCTGCTTTTTTTACTTTTTTTTTTACTTTGGACCAGAGTCATAGAGATCGAGAGGTGAAAGAATAGTCATCTTATCTACGACATTCTTACTCTTTTCCGTCCGACAATGTCTTACTCTATATAACAAATGTAAATTTGTACTAACTTTGTTCCTGATGTTGTTTATATGTTCTTTGAAGGAGAGGTTTCTATCCATGATTAGGCCGAGGTTTTTTTATATTCATTTACTGATTGCAGAATGTCACTCCCTAGTATTAGAGTGCTTATTTCATTATCTATTAATTGGCATGAAGTGGCTTGTATAAAGTCACCCTCATAAACCTCTGTATAAACCTGTATAACTATGTACATATTCTACAGAGAGTGACTTAGTATAGGGCCACCCATGTAAATCATCTGTAATACCAAAAGGCTTAGTACAAGGTCTATAATATCATATTCTATTACTCATTTTATAAGTATTATGGTTATATAAAAGTTCTCATAAGTATTGTAAATCACACATCCCCTAATCTCCCTGAAAGAACTAGTATGCCCTAAACTAGCTACTCACTCAGAATTAGTATGTCATGCCCTGAAAGACCAGAGGTCGATCTCATGTGTACCCCTATCTGGTAACCATTACTCATTGACAAATAAAGAATCGATTATCATTATCAATATTATTATTCAGAGAAAAAAAGTTATACATGTATACTTAGAGGGTACAAACCACCTTTCATTGTAGCTCTGGTCTGTGTATTTCTCTTCAGATAAGCATCCCCCTTTGTCTAAGAAGTACTTTATATTCCCCACTGTCCACCATATGGGCACACTGCCAGAATAAACATATGTGTAATGACCCATAGTTCCCTGAGGAGGAGAATAAATAACACAGACAAGTGTCTAATATTATTACTCTGATTTTAATGAAGCACCAGGCAAGATGTTGGTATATTTGCAGTGTCATACATAAGGGTGTTTGAACTTGGTACATGATGACATTGGTAATGGTATAAAAGGGAAACCCAGTAAATACACAGTTATGGCACACAGGTCCATCTGGTGTTAAATAGTAGCAGTATAGAGTAGTTGTATAGAGGTTTCCAATACAAGTAGTATATGGAGTGTTTAGTGTTAGTTCATGGCACTACATATGTAAGGGTATAACGTCTCCTCTTGCTTATTCAAGACAAGAAACTAGTGTTACCTCACTCAAATGTGGGTTACCATATATTTACATTTAATAACTCTTTCTCATTCAATCCGATTTTATTATAAACATTATGTTATATCCTCAATGAAATAATTATTCTGTAATTAATTTTAACATCTACAACTTGTCTTCGTTTTCAGGTGTGGTTACTGTAACAACTGCATCCACTCCTCTCCCTACTATGAGTAATGTAACAAGTACATCCACTGCTCTCCCTACTATGAGTAAAGTAACAACTGCATCCACTCCTCTGTCTACTATGAGTAAAGTAACAAGTACATCCACTCCTCTGTCTACTATGAGTAAAGTAACAAGTACATCCACTCCTCTCCCTACTATGAGTAATGTAACAACTGCATCCACTCCTCTCCCTACTATGAGTAAAGTAACAAGTACATCCACTCCTCTCCCTACTATGAGTAAAGTAACAAGTACATCCACTCCTCTGCCTACTATGAGTAAAGTAACAACTGCATCCACTCCTCTCCCTACTATGAGTAATGTAACAAGTACATCCACTCCTCTCCCTACTATGAGTAAAGTAACAACTGCATCCACTCCTCTGTCTACTATGAGTAAAGTAACAACTGCATCCACTCCTCTCCCTACTATGAGTAATGTAACAACTGCATCCACTCCTCTCCCTACTATGAGTAATGTAACAACTGCATCCACTCCTCTGCCTACTATGAGTAAAGTAACAACTACATCCACTCCTCTGCCTACTATGAGTAATGTAACAACTGCATCCACTCCTCTCCCTACTATGAGTAATGTAACAACTGCATCCACTCCTCTGTCTACTATGAGTAAAGTAACAACTGCATCCACTCCTCTCCCTACTATGAGTAATGTAACAACTGCATCCATTCCTTTCCCTACTATGAGTAATGTAACAACTGCATCCACTCCTCTCCCTACTATGAGTAATGTAACAACTGCATCCATTCCTTTCCCTACTATGAGTAAAGTAACAACTGCATCCACTCCTCTCCCTACTATGAGTAATGTAACAACTGCATCCATTCCTTTCCCTACTATGAGTAAAGTAACAACTGCATCCACTCCTCTCTCTACTATGAGTAATGTAACAACTGCATCCATTCCTTTCCCTACTATGAGTAATGTAACAACTGCATCCACTCCTCTCCCTACTATGAGTAATGTAGAAAATACATCTACTCCTCTCCCTACTATGAGTAAACAACAGCCTACTACTACTATTACTGTAACAAGTACACCCGCTCAACAGCCAACTACCACATCCACTGCAACTCCTACTACTAGTTCTGTAACACCAAGTACCACATCCACTCCACATAATTCTACTAGTACTGTTACTATCACCTCAACAATTTCAACTACTCCTGGTAAAACAATTAAAGATTTCTGTATATTTGTCTACATTTACTTTGCATTCTTTTGAGTATTTGTCATCATTATTTCTTCGATGAAATCACCGGCGAGGTATGGATTTCTCTCAATTTGATTTGATTTGAAAAATGTTGATTAGGCTGAAAAGATTTAGCAGACATGATATATTGCTGATATGATTGAATATGTTTTTTTGCTGTCTTTCATTCTTCACAGACATGCTGCACTTTACATTTCTACTTAAAGCTGCATTCTCAGCTATTATAACAAACAACATCTTACTAAATTTACTCATATTATGACTTGTCTTACTACTTTCTCCACTTACTCATATTATGACTGGAGTCATCTATATTCTGCTTGAAGTAAAATTATTTGAGAGATAAAACGGTCACTGCTAAGCGATGATAAGTGAAGCCATAGGATGAAAGGAGGTAGACAGGTCCTCCAAATTTGGTTGAATGACTTTTGGATGGTTTTGAATGGAACACAGAATTTAAAATCTTTAGTTTCGACTGATGTTTACTGAAAATGCAACTTTAAGTTCCTGTGAATCCTTTTTCTGAGGCAACAGAATCAAAGTTTAATCAACCTACTTCATCAATGGCTTTAAAGAGTTGGTAGAGTCTCTAACTTCCTTCCATAAAAGACATAGATCTGCGACTGTCATTACCCAAAATATCTCCTTAAACCCTTTTATCTTGTTCATGTTGACATATTTTAGACCAGGTGCAATATTTTCTTTATGTTTATATACCCTGTCGTCTAGGCACAAATCTTAACAGACCTTTATTTTCCTTCTGTGCAATGATCAATATTTCCATTAAGGACTTATTTTGCACATAATATTTTCTTTAACTCTTCCACATAATCTCAATATTCTATTTAGCCACTTATAACTTCCCTTATCAAACATGTTATAATTATTTCACCGCACTATCCTAATCTATAATTCGTTTACAAATGCTCTAAAGTCAAGTATCTTATCATAAACAATTTCTGGATGTGAATATAATTCCTGGCCTCTGGGTCCTGATTGTAAGCCTCTCATTCATTATTCTCCCTTTGCCCCATATTCTGTTCTCTAAACCTTTCTCCTTGAAAGGACTCTTTATCCAACTGCAAAAATAAAACTGATGATAAATGCTTTAAAACATTTCAGATCCACCATCGGTAAAGGAAGTCTTATTCAACTTGACCAATAATGTGACTATTGAGGGAGAAAGTATGCTGTTTAACTTGATGTTAGATATGGATACACGAGTCAGCACTGTGACATTCATCTGGGAACTAAATGGTGCTGTTATCAGACCAGACGCGAGTAGTAGATTGATCATACAGTCGTTTAGTTACAGTGATATCCAACATGAAAGTATATTGAATATTACAACAGCAAAGTATCAAGACAAAGGTAGGTGCTCTAGCCTTGCAATACTCCCCCATACATGCAATAATAAATGCACTGACAGTGAACATCTGATATGTTATAAAAAATTAGTTAATGCACTACGTTGATTTTTTCCAAAGGGATTTAATCACAAGAACCCTTGCTCACAATTATTTGTATAACTGGGGTGCTTAGCACTGCTAGTAGCATGAATACATATACCTGAATCAGCTAGTGTTTACCATCATTTGAATCTACTTGATCTCAACTTTTCAAATATCACATATTTTCAAAATCCAGTTTTTACAACTTAACAACAGTTTTTCTTTGAATGGACTTCACAGTAGATCTTTGACTATGGTATAAGAAACAACTAGATGATGGACGTTGCCTGTGACATAATCATTATTCTCTGGGGTTGTACAACTTTTGTGTTATATCCTTTCGCTAGAATTATAATAGCGATTTGTGTGTGATCTGTGCGTGATCTGTTATCGATAGAATTTTGTTGGTTTTGCATGAGGGCCTGGGTTATCAGATCATTGCTTTAAGCTAAATTGAGCATTAAATGAGGAGGCGAAGAATAATTAAAATACATTTTGTTTATTATTTTGGATAAAATATTATGACGATCCAGCGATGAACATTTTGTGTACAAGCATTTGTTGAATAAGAATAAATGGTGAGGTATATTATATCACATTGTCTCTGCAGTTTGCTGGGTAAGAAATATTTCGCTCTGTATCAGTTGCAAGCGAGAGTCCAAGTGGCGTGTGCGCCGAATGCGGGAATAGTTCAGTTATAAGTCGTGGAGGTGGCGCCACCCATTCAATGCCCAGTAATGCTTCATCATTACTAGCCTAATTATGCAGACCCGTAAATGACCCCAGAATTTGTTTTACATCATAAGAACGTAAATAATATAAAGTCCAATATATGGGGAATATTCAACGAATACGGTTATAAATCAATAGGAAGCAGGAACAACAAGAAGTAATGTTGAGAGATCAAGGTTAGTAATCACAACAGCATCTCCAATTCAGATGGCGGCTGCCAGCTTTGACCGAAAAGGCTTTTTGTGGAGAGGAAAACAATTTTACACAGAAAAAGCTTCATGTCAATAATTGTTCCACCTGTGGCAATAAGCATGCAAGACCACCTTGCAGCCAAGAGAAGCGACACAAAAGCCCAGCACCTAAATCGTTGGATGATTTAGTGAAAGTTTCTACTCGCCTGGTGAGGTGGCCATGAGACCTTGCTCGCCCAACCTTGATCTGGGCCGTGTGCAAGTCCTAAGCTGCACCCCAAAGCCCATGTCATACCGGAGAAAAAACATGAGGAACTCATTTTGTGTGGCTGTATCTCTGTGATGATCCATTTACTTGTGTGGGGTTGATGCCAGAGGTTACGGCCACCATCTTGCATTTGTGTTGACAAAAGCTTTGGGGAAGGAGTTTGTGAAACAGGCTATCTTACGTTATGAACAGGCAACCACAGACAGTGTTATCAATGGTCAGCTACCTGACTGGGTGCAGGTGGACTTGGTGTTAGCTATAGCATATTTTAGCCCTGAAAACCTAAAATCTATCTGCCAGATGAGAACCCCAACTTGTTCAGGTAGAGCCTGCAGCAACGCCTGATACTTACTAATTTATAAACATGTTGGGGAAAAAAGACAAAAACTACTTTGTAGTTGAAGTAACGGGAAGAAGAGGGAGCTGAAGTGGGGCACTGGCACTACTCTACATTACTCCTCATGTTACTTGATGTGTTTATTTTCATGTGAAAACAAAACGTTGTCTGCTCAAATTTCTTAGTAGTGGTAGAAGTAGCGGTAATATGTCCCAGTAGCACCCATTCCGGTTACTTTCAGTTGCTTGCTCCTGTTTCTTTAGAAGCGGGAGCAACCAATTGGCTTTAAAAGTAACAGGAGAAGCGAGAGAATTAGCGTGGCAGTGGAACCCAACCTTTAAACCCTCACCATTAGGGAGTGTACATTGGACGTTTCTGTATTTATGACACTAGGTTGCAGGTTGAATCTCGGCTTCCAATGTACTGGTAGGCAGCAGTAGGCCCCATATAGCTTTATATGTAAACAATGGTCTCAAAGTATTTCAGTGGTTTTCCAGGGCCCTAATGACAGTACCAGTGAGTTATTAAGCTAGTTTCACATGCATATTTTGTATTAATTTACATTCTTGTACATCATTTTTCACTATTAAACCTTGAAATGTCATTACTTTCATTGTCTGTTCTTTTTGCTCTTTATCCTTTCAGATGTTAGCTGTAGTTTTAGCTTTCCAGACTTCCCAGGGGTAAGCTCTGACACACGTTCTGCAACCATTGGTGTACTTGCTCGACCATCTATAAGAATAGATATAACGACTTATACATACTTGGATGATGGGAATGCACAGAGTTTTACAATCCAGTGTAACGCATCAGTTCCACGTACATTACATCCCAATAGTACAGCCCACCCAACCTTTGTTTGGCGGGAAAATGGGAACGTCCTTCCTTACACCAGTAAGTATATTATAGTGGGGAAACTAATGATCACATGACTTAATGTGATTGTCACAGAGAAATGATTCTTGCATCGCAAAAACAACATCATATTTAGAAAGACAAGATGTAGTGAATTCTAACAATATTAACCATGAAAAATTCTTCCCTTTGTTTTATGTTTGACAAAACAGTGTTATTTCCGGATGGACAATCACTAGTAGAGTAACTAAATATACTCTATAGAATGAGCTTAAGAATGCTATCCACTGCCCTGAAATTGAGTTCATTTATTGGTAGTCCTGGAAATGAGAACATCTTGTGGAAAACATCTTTGCTAAATGTGTATATGTTTTGCAACTTTAGACTAATTTCCATCAATTATAGTTAGGCTTCACTTAAAAGCTCTTGAAGCGCACACTAAATTTTATGGAAGGAAATACTTCAGGATGTTGCTCAAATATGTTGTATCAATTGGGGATTTGCATGGAATCATGGGACTTGTATGTCAGTGTAAAATCTATAGAAAACATGTCATGTTTAGCATAAATATTTATCAATGCTCTAATGTCGATACCGATGTGTTATATATGTTCCCATGATTTTCATAGGTAATTCATACAAGCTGTGAAACTGGTGAAAACGTTTTTGCAAATTTGTATAGAAATACTGCTAAATATTTGTATGTCAGACCTGAACTGAATCTATCCCAGCATGCATTGTAACAGGCATGCGCAGTGGCACATAAATGCTATAACACATCAATTATATTCTAAATGCTAGAGCTTTCCATTTCCTCAAGTCATAGTATTTACCCAACCAATCAATCATCAACTGCTATCTTTGATTTTATATTCATATTCTACTTATACTTGTCTAATTGTACATCGCATTGGAGCAGATTGTTAGCATCACTGAAAATGTTATGTTACTACTCTATGTGGGACAGGGGGTATCTACCCTGGAACATTAGAAGGAATGGCATAAGCAACCCGCATGTTAAACACCAGAATGAACAATAGATTAAAAAATACTTTTTTTGTATAGATGACCCTAATTATTGCATCATAAACAAGGGCAGTATGAGTTTGCTGAACATTACCCAGCTACGCAGCCAGACAAACTACAGCTGTGCTGCACACAATGACGCTGGATCAAGTAAACAGAAGCAATGTCATGTAAGCTACTTTAAAAAAGGTGAGAAGTTCTCTTTGCTTAATTTATTACTCTATTTTTCAATCAATTCAATATTTCAGTTCGGATCACAAAATCCATGTCACTAACAAAGTTCTGGTACGAAAATTTCAATATCAGATCCCAATAGGGAATGTGGTCCTGGGTATGACCATAAAGTGCCTTTCTGCCTCTTTTCTCTGTCTCTCTCTCTCCCTTCTTCTCTATCTCTATTTCCTGGGTATGATCATAAACTGCCTCCCTCCCAGCTCTCCCGCCCTTGATATAACACTTCAAAGTGTTGATAAGGGCGTAAAGCAACCAATCTCACTCACTCACCAATAGGAAATGTGCGTGGCAATGAAACACTTCCTAGGTGACATACATGATCTTGGCTTCCTTTTTAACATAGCCGAATGCACAAACAGTTTTTGCCTGCCCTTACCGTGACCACCTGCCACGTGCCCATCGAAGGAAGGCAGCAGGCTACATTACAGGCCCCTACCTTGACTGGCCGTATTGCAGCCCTATCAAAGATGGAAAAAGCAATTATAGGTCTTGAATTGTCTAAATAATTGAATAGGATTTAAATGCAAAAGATCCGCCACCTAGTGTCATAAATACAGAAATGTCCAACATACCCTTCCTATTGGTGAGCGTCTTAGCTTCAACTTGGTACAATATGGCGGTATTGTTATTTCATGTGAGCTGACCTCTGTTATTTACCCTGCTTGCTGCAGCACTATATATACAACTCTGTAACATGAATGTCAATAGTGGGAAGAAAATCAGTATAGCTATAATGATATCTACATACTGAATTGGAGTCTAATACATAGGAAGAACAGTTATGTATGCATACAATAGCTTAATCCTGTAAAGTAAATTCCTGGTACCTGAAATCCATATTGCAAATTATGACTGCAAAGCATTATTCTGTGTTGTACATACATCCATGGCACTACAATGTGAATAACAATGTTGATAGCGGAAGAGCCTAAGTACTGTGAGGAAGAAACACAGGAGGGCGTCCTGTGGCCAATAACCATCGTTAGAGATAAAGAATGTGTCGTTGAGCAACCATGCCCGGGTGAGGCAACAGGTGAGTTTAACCTGAAAGTTTACCTGAATGTTTTTTGTTGCAAAAAAAACAACACAACTGAATCCTCCACAATTTCAGTCAAATGGCTTTTAGATGACTTTTAGGGTTGGAAAAGAATGGAACAAAATGTAGAAAATATTTTGTTTTTTACTTACGTTAGCTGAGAGTGCAGCTTTAAGATATGGAAGGGAATGTAATATTTGGACACAATAACACACTTGAAAAAACCAACCCATTATCTGCCTTTATTCATGTTGTTGATCATTATTACAGGCACAGCCAAGAGGAGCTGTCTCCCTGACCCACCCAGATGGGCAGCTCCTAACCTTGTTAATTGTGTGGACAAGGAATACAATGATATCCTGGATCAGGTACAATGTTCATTTCTTTTTTCATGATTTTTTTTATTCAGTATAGTGGTACAAAGTAGTGTTGGCGTTTGCTCAACCATACCACATTACAGGGATCAGGTGTACAGCTTCCTTCTCCAGGCTTCTTTTTTTCTGAGTAGGTTTCTTACGAGATATTGCATATCTTTTTCCCAACTTATTTTATTTAGTTTATATTCTTTGAAACAATTGCATCGCCCTGAGGAGCGGATTTCATGGGGTTTTACATCAATGTATGCAATTCAAAGGAATATCACATTAGTTTAACATAATATACTATGAATTATGATGTTGGAATTATTAATAATAGATGCTGACACACATATTATTGTATATTTTGAATGGTGGATACATAGCCAATAGCACAAGATGCTGGCATTTCAATATTCATTTTGTATTTATAATAAATGGGGAGACAAATATTTCAGATCGATAGCATAGAGGACGGTGAAGGAGGGACAGACACAACTGCAAATGTAGCAGAACAGTTAAAGAACATTACTACTGGTAGTGCAGATACACCTGAGGCTGCTATTAAGCCGGGGAATATCAATGCTTCACTTGACGCCATAGACAGACTAGCCAATGTCCATGAGGAACTTACAGAGCCTCCTAAAGATGAAGAATTACAGGTAGGCGCTGGCTAATTATCATTAATTATAACATTGAATATCATGAGCAGTTATATGTATTCCAAGTTATAGAAATGAAGTTGAGATAGATAGAGGTAAGAAGATCTTGATAATTGAATGTCATGGCATATTAAGATCCACAACACATGAAACCATTCATGATGGATATAGTGTTCAATCTCTATAATTATGAATGCATTTATAGTAGGACATTTTTATTTCATTTAGAAGTGATTGTTCATGTGTTTCCATGCTTTTTCATATTAAAGTCCATCGTGGAAAGCTGTAGTTTATTGATTAATGCATCAAATGATGAATCATGGAAAAGCGTACTTGAGGTATGGATATCACTTATTATTGGGTTCTATTGTGTTTTTTCAACATGCTCTGAATAATAGCAAAATGCCACCATTTTCTATCCTTGCTCTCCTGTTCATTCCCCCTCCTTTCTCCTTTTTCCTGCTCTCCCTTCCCTTAATCCTGCTCTCGCTCCCTTTCTCTCTATCCCTCTGTCTGTCAACTATCTGCTTGTCCCTAAGCACATATATTGCTCAAAATAATTGTGATGGTCGCAACCAATACAAACTTTAGCACCAAGTCAGGTGGTGATAGAAAACAATGTCTGTCAATTAATCCAATTGACAGACCAAACCCTAGGCCTAGACTTAAGCCAATAGTTCCTGAGCAAGCCAAATTGTGCATTCATTATGGGGAATGCATGCGTTACTAAGATAGAAGTAAACAAGAGCTAAACATAAGCTTGGTACTGCCATCTAAAGCTCTGGTCCATGGAATCTTACTTTTCTTGCTTATTTTAACCCCAGCCTCTCTTCACCAATTGAAAGGGAATGATATCAACAACTAAATGTGTGAGTTAAAAAGAAAACCGAGTAAAAACAGACAGAATCTAAAAAGGCTGTCTGCTCTGGGACAAAATGTTGAGTTTGACAGTCCAACACCCTAACCACTTGACCAATGAGACTATAGGCCATAGAGAGCCTGCATATAAATACCAGACATACCCATCCATTGATGCATCACATTTTAGCTTTACCTTAATCCACTCTTCTCCTCATGATGATTCAGGAGAATGGGGTGAATAAATTATCCATGATGTCCACTCTGTCAGTTTCAGGCGATTTAATGATTCAAATTAGTCATAAAAGTATATCTTTTTTTTTGTTTTTGCGACATCGTTTTATTCAGACATTAACCTGCCATCTTGCCCATACAATGCTAAGAAATCTGGAACGAAGGAGTTATGAGTGGTCTGGTGCTGGTTACTGGTCCTAAAAATAAGAAGACTTAACAATGGTTTGAGTTATACAGACTATTAGTTATTTTTCTTTAACTCGATCAATTCAAGTATGTCATCAAGGACTCTTTTCCATACATTCTTTTCCACACTAGAAGTTTTTGTTGTGGTATGTGTCTGGAATACGATTTTCATTCTCATTCTTAGTTCATAGAGCGCGGACAAAGGATCCACTCTGTCATTTGCAAACAATTTTTGTCTTTGTATGAAGGCTTTGATGGTCAAAATGACCCAGTTTAACACCTTAGAATTGAGATTGTTGTTCTCTACACCGAAGAGTATGTCTTTCTTTTTGATCTTGATACAGTTTTCGACTCTGTGAAGCATTTTATTGTCTTCAGAGTTGTTGTTTAAAAAGCCACTGTCATCAAGTATATCTTACATCTGCAATCTATTTATATAATATGCCAATGCAGGACATCTTGCACTGCATGCTTTCTGGATGTGTTATATTGACACAGTTCTCTCTTGCATGAAGGAGAATAGCACAAAAGGAGCCAGCATAATGGATTCCTTGGATAAATATGGCAAGTCTGTTGCAGCGGCGTTCAGTGATACAACCGAGAAAAAGGAATTTGTGGCAGACAATATAAGTAAGTGGGAAATAATTGATCTAGCACATTCGTGAAATTGAATAAACGCAGGGCTGTTCTGTCCTGCAAAATTGCCTGAAGTTGATCTCAAAATTCCATATTGCAAGCAGACAGAGCATAGTGTGAATTGGGAACAAACAAAATTGTATAGGCCAGGTTTAATAATATATGGAACTTAGAGGTCACCCAAAGGTACTTTAGTATTTTTCATATCTTTATCTTAAAAAAAATATTTATGGCAAAAGAAAATAGTTTGATGAAAATTAATGGCGAGTGTAGCAGGTAATGTATACAGAGGCCCTAGCGCTGGCTTAACACTAATAAATCAATAAATCAGTCTGTCATAAATTCAATTCAGGACTAGTGACTATTTTCCCAGCTTATCTGGACCCAATTATAAAACTTCTTTGTGCCATTTGGTATAGGTAGTAAATGCTCCTACTGAAATAATTTGCAATGTATTCAAATTGAGTGAGGTCCTTTAATTAATTCTACCTAATCTCTGCTTTAAACAGTGAGAATGTTAAGAGGAATCCAATTACATCTTGTATGATGTGTCTTATATCATACAATTTCATCTTATCTTTATAAGACATCCCCCAACTTTGTCGTGGTCCTGGGTATGACCATAAAGTGCCTTTCTGTCTCTTTATCTCTGTTTCTCTCCCTTCTTCTCTATCTCTATTTCCTGGGTATGATCATAAACTGCCTTCCTCTCAGCTCTCCCGCCCTTGATATAACCATATCAAGTGTGTAAAGCAACCAATCTCACTCACTCCACTTACATCCTATATTTCAGTACTCCTGGCTGAACCATGGGGCGCAAGGAATGGATCTCTGTCCTACCCTAATCTAGCTAATGCTTCATCTCCCAAAGGTCAATGGCTTAAGGAGTTCAACGACTCAATCACACTCTCCTCCGACACGCTGTCAGACATATTAGAAGGTAGACATAATCATTGTGAACCTACATTAGCTGTAGTAGTGCATTTTAAAGCTACACTCTCAGTAGTAAATAGTATTAATAGTATTGATAGTATTAAGTATTAAATATTTTCTAATTTTTGCTCGATTCTTTTCCAACTAATCTAAACATCATTCAACACCCAGTTGTTTTTCCTAGAGGGCTTCATAAATGTCTATATATTTTGGAGATCTGTCAAAATCCTTTCCTGTAAGGGCTTTACTTATATAATCTATAACAGTTTTTATTTCCAAAATTGAAGAACAGAAAATAAGGTAAAATCTTAGATCACAGATTTTCCTGACATACTGGAAAGGATAATAAAGACATTTAAGATTTATTATTGGCAGTCGTTCTCTCATGGCCAATTCAACTTCAAATCTATGTATAAAGATATGACAGCAGCAGAATATTGATGACTACAGTCCTATAAGTCATAATAATTATGAGTAAATTTGGTAGAATTTTGTTTGTAGCCTTAGCTGAGAATGTAGCTTTAGATAGTAGACTTCTAATTGAATGCAACTTGATGTACTTTGCATCATTTAAACCTACCATTTGGTTATATTCCAAGCCCTAGGTATGGAGAGTATCGTCGTGTCGAGCACATATTACAAATCTCTGGATAACAAACTACCAAACATGTAAGTTGTCCAGGGTTTTACACTTTAAGTGAAGGTGTGTTTCATCATAACATGGTACTGAACATGAATCACAGCTAGCGTGATTACAGGAAACATTTATAAGAAAGATACAGCTCTAGTAGTAGTGAAGTATAGTTAACTAATTAACAAGTAGCTTGGCATATGTCTAAGGATAGGGTAATAAAAAACACATCCCCAAAATAACAAACATACTTATTACAACCACTGACTATGCTATTGGGTCATCATTGTGCTTTCATTTTTATTCATTTGATATAGGACAGATACAATTACAGTACAATCGAAGATCATTTCAGTGTCAATCAACAATCTCACTAGCAATACAGCTTTTGATCATCCAGTGTCAATCCATTTCGACAAAAGTCAGGTAAGTCTGTCTTCATTAAAGTAATAACAGACCTTAGAACCAATGATGATATATATTATACATTTTATTTCCTAGTATTAAATGCATTGGAACAAGGATACACTATAGATCTGCATAAGCAGCTCTTCCTTAAAATGTTCAGTTTTTGACTGATGTTAGTGGAGACTCCAGCCTTAAAGAGTGATCCAAAATCATCTAGGGTGTATTAGAGATACAACATCTAATCTTAACACTTACAGGTTACTACTAAACATTTTGTATTATCAAGTTCTACTGTATTGTAGAACTGTATAACTCCATATAGTGCTTGTATACTGAGGGACTTCAGCATAAAGTCAATTGTATTAAAATGACTCTTTTTGCAGGCCACCAAAGACAAAGATGACAGAATCTGTAGTTTTTGGAATTTCTCACTAGGCCTAAATGAAGGGTAAGATCATTATTTCTTGTTTTTGATTGTCCTAGTTACTTCGTGTAAAGGAAACACAAATTTGTTGTTTGATAATAACTCTTAGATGGGTTGGAAATGTTGAAACAAAAAAATTAAAATATTTTCTGTTTTTGACTGATGTTAACTGGTACTGCAACTTTGAATTAATGTGGAATGGTTTCAATAGTTTTTGACTGATATACAAGTCTCTTAAATTCACATGAGTCAGGATCCAAAAGGGCAGATGTGGAATTTCTCTATTGATCCCAATATCATTACTGGAGTTATCATTCAGTTATTTCAGAATAAGTTAGTTTGCCATCATTATTGCCATCAATGTCTTTTCCAGTGGAAATTGGTCAGACTCAGGATGCAATGTTACAACACTGAATACATCCTACACTACATGTCAATGTGACCATATGACCAACTTCGCCATTTTAGTCTCAACTTACATATCGGTAAGAGCTTAGTTTTTCCCAGGGTGCTATTATTAACATACTTTCATGTCCTAGGAGATGGGGGTTGTTCATTAAATTGATGTTACTTCTTGCGAACTATTTTTAATATCACTGCTTCACAATTTGTTCAACAATCTGCACATTTATTCATCTCATTAAATGTAAGTATGACAATTTTCTCTGGTCACTGAAGGGAGTTGTGATGCTTTGGGTCCCTGTCAGATATTGAAAAGTCTTTGTATCTTCATATATGGGTACATATGGGTAAAATTCGACACGATTGACACGCGACACGGCCTCTAAATCGCGGGCGACACGGCGACATGGCCCCCTTAACGTGCGACACACACAGCTTCCAAAAAGCTGATAAAATTTGGCATGAGACATTCAGAAATGTATTAAAAATCGACACGAGACAGTGATTTATTTAACAGGTGACACACAACATTGTATCGTTCGTTAATATTAATTAATGTATTGCTTAAAAAGTGACACAAGACATCATTGAATTGTTTTAAAAAGTGACATGGGACACGAAAAAAATTCTTATCGTGCGACACTCAGACACAGTCATAAAAAATGGGACCCATATATACCCCTTCATATCATACTATTTAAAACGACAACAAAAAGGAGCCTGGCGCCAAAAATATAACTATCATTTATGAACATGTTTTTTTCTAGAATAAAGGGGCTGTTGCGCTCCATTGAACAATATATTAGGGATGTTCCACAAGCAAACCTATCGTATCCATATCTTTTATGTGAATTGCATCACACTTTTATGAAAATAAATTATGAGATGAAACATTCTGCTTGATATGATATGATATATGTTACGTTACATTTTTGCGCCATGTTTTGCTGAACCCTTTTCTTCCTTTCAATGTATGTTTGTATAACAGAGATACGGAAATGTGTACGTTTACGCATAGGTTAGACTTGCTGAACCTCACTATTGTTGTATATACTTGCAGGATGAGGCACATGAAGCCCTGGAAGTGATGTCCATGATTGGCTGCACAATCTCTATACTCTGTATGGTCCTCACTATACTTGTATATCTACTCCTCTGGACGTAAGTATTCTTCTTCTTTTTTCATTTTTTTAAAGGGTTTTATTCAATAGTCATACATGACTAATTGCAATAAACGTTTACCCCATTTTATATTTTGTTGGTTTTTTCGAATTCTTAAAGGATTATTGACGGAAATTGAGGGGCTGTTGGTGCACTCTTTGGTGTATATTATTAAAGGGTTAATGACTGACACTGTAGGGCTTCTGGTAGACTGTTTGGTGTATTATGCACAGATTGCATATATGGGTCAGATTATCAGAAAGTGTACAATTGGCAGCTCTACACATTTAGGAAATTCTGCTGAATTAGGCAGAAGAATGATGAATACTGGGTATATCTGAGTACATTTGGTATCACATTGATTCAAAGTATCAGTTCTGTTATGTTAAACTACATTTTGAAGCTCATTTTAGTCTTGAATTTGGGTTATTTGAGAGGATTGGTGAAGGTGAATTGTACATTTTCTGAAAATCTGACCTATATAATAATTGTGAAACCTATCATAACCTGTGAAATCTTCGAGAATAGAATAGTTTATAATATATTTGTAAGCTGTACTATAACATATACATCCTCTCATCTTTGTTAGCTCTTTCCAGTGTGAAGTAATTAGTCTACTTAATCACTTGAACAGGGGGATAAACAAGATAATGCCAGGAAGGACCACCAAGAACATTCTTACGCTGAACTTGTGCATTGTTCTCATTGCGGGAAATTTTGTTTTCATAACGTGTATTGAACTGGTTGATGATCAGGTAGGAGCATTAACTGTATTCACACTCCAGGGTCATTATGGTGTCTATCAACAATCTCACTAGCAAAACAGCTTTGGTATCTGGTATCAATACATTTTGACAAAAGTAAGATAAACACGCCATTGAAATTTTTAACCAAATTCAATGTTGATTCGCATGGAGTTATGGGAGAACAGAGTATTGCATCTGGCTCTACTAGAGATGCCTTTGCTGCCGTTGGCTTGTCAGGATATAGTCTACTGATGCTATCAACCCTATTGAACCATGTTCCTTCTCCCCTAAGGATGCATGTGCCGCTATCGCTGCCATTCTCCAGTTCCTGTTCCTGGCTGCGTTTGGCATCAGTCTGGCCCAGGGTATACATCTCCTTAAGAAGGTCATCAGTCTGCCACGTGGCATGAGTCCAGACACCAGCAAGGAACTCCTCCTTATGTATCTCATTGCTTATGGTACTGCAGCTTCTTCTGGTTTCTTTAGTATTTTATTTGGTTTGGGTTGGAAACACTTATATCTAAGATCAAATAAAGGGTAAAATGTAATAAAATGTTTTGGAATGAAATGAAATGAGATGGTAGTTAATCTGATGAGAAAGCAGCACTCTCTGAAAAAACAACATACCATTGGAAGTCAGTATTATTTTGTCACTAATTCTCCTACTTGATATAGAACTTCATAATGTAAATGTGTCCACTAATGAAACTTATGTCATATTTTAGGGTTCCCAACAATTATAGTTGCTGTTGCCCTTGCAGTCACAGGGTTGGAAGGATATGGGAATGATCAATTGTGAGTTTCCTCGTTTATATGATGCATTATAATGTGTGCTCATTGATGCATGTGTATGTAGTGCCTGTCCAGTGTACAAATAATTATTGTTGACCACTGACCAAAGATATTGAGAGTAGATAGAACAGAATTGATTATGATTTGATGTTGTCATTGAGAGAGATAAAATTGTTGTTGTAGTTGTTCTTTATTCACTTTCGCTTTCACTTCCGCTTTCGTCTTTCCTCAGATGAAAGGTGTGACTGACCATAGAGTCAGGATACTAGTTTCCAACATGCCCTAAATCCTGAGAAACAATGAAAAAAGCTCCGAATAAAATAGCATATTTATTATTATTATAATACTTTTATTCAAATCAAGTTATTACTGTTACATGGTATTGGAGCAATGTCTGAACAGGTTATAGCCCTCTGCTCACTCACAGGTTTTTCTGACTGGCCACATGACAAATACTCTGTTATTAAATTATCAGAAAAATACAAATCTTAATACTTAAAAGTTCTATACACGTATAGCGTTAATAAATGCTTCTCTTTCTTTACAATCTTTATAATTGGTTAAACTTTTTAATCCTGAATATCAAAGCCATAAGAACTTTATATATACTACTACGTTTCTCCCCTCCAGACATATATATATATATGTACTAGGTTCTAGGGGGAGAGTGAAGAAAAGGGAGAGGGTGGGGAAATAGGAGAGGGGGAGGAAAAGATGAGGGAGGGGAAGAGGGGAAGAAAAGGGTGGGGGTATTGTAGAGGGGGAGGGGAGGGAGAGGGTGTAGGAGAGAAGAGTGAAGAAAACTTAGTCCCCGTTGGTTGGTCTGGCGGGGACCGCTAGAAAGGCATAGAATGGTCCATCCCACCGCCGCCAGGCACTCTAAGCCAAAAGACGCACCCTCCGGTGATCAGCCAATCAGAGGCCAGCTTCCGGCTACACTCATACACAGAACTAAGAGTACAACCAACGATCCTATAGTAGCGATAGGATCGTTGGAGGGATTGAGTTCGTAGGGTTAAAGGTGAATGATAACTCAACCCAACCATGAGTAAATGATTTTTTACTAAAATCTGTTGCGGGGGAAAGTGATAATAATGGAGTAAAGGGATAGTAGCAGCCCAATTAACAGGGACTAAAGCCATTAGAGCCTTCGTTTATGGTCCTCACTGGTCTCTAAGCCTGGCCAGCAGCCGGCAGGCTTAGAGACCAGTTCGGACAATAAACGAAGGCTCTAACCGCATAGGAGAGGGTGGGGAAATAGGAGAGGGGAGGGGGAGGAAAAGAAGAGGAGAGGGAAAAGAGGGGAGGGAGAGGATTAGGGGAAGGGGGGAGGGGAGGGACAGGGGGAAATCGAAGATGGGGTTGGGAGAGAAAAACAGGTATGAGAGACAGAGAAGAGGCAGAGGGAAAAGAGGGAGAGGGGGAAATGTGGGGAGAGAGGGAGACTGTCCGGAGGATGGGTACTTTGCTAGTTTCATATAATATCATTAGCATCAAATTGTATTACCTTATATATAACCTTTTCCAGTTGCTGGCTGTCAACAGGAGATAATTCTGGCCTGATCTGGTCTTTCATAGGACCTGTCATCTTTGTGTCAGTGGTAAGAATATCTACTATATCTACAATATGGCGAGTCACATTGAGATGAAGCGACAATCTTATAATATTGTTTCTCTTTCATCTTGTCTTATCATCACATATAATATTGACTCCATAAATTGTTATATGATCATCAATACTATGTACATTATTTACCCCTTCATAAGCCCGGGCTTAGGCCAAAAAAATAGGTGTGTTTCCGATTTATCTGGCTGAAAACTAGGTTGGGGGGGGGGGGGTGGTAACTTTTTTTTCTTGTTAATTTTTTTTGTTTGAAAACCACCTCCCAGGAACTGAAAAAAATATCTTTTTCATAACAATAGTTGTTTTGAACATGGGAAATGTGCCTTTTGACAGTTCTGGGTTAGGAAAACCCGTTTTCCTGCTTTTATAAGCTTTTTTTGTCAAAAAATCCAAAAAAAGTAAGATATGATGGGGGAAAAATCAGGTATGGTAAAAAAGATTTTTAGGTAGGGTAAGGTTTTTCTAGGTAGGGGGGGGGGGGGGGTAAATCGTAAACACACCTATTTTTTTTTTGGCCTTATATTAATTTCAAATGGTGAATAGACCCATCTTATAGTTGGGGTGGGCTTATAATATTATATATATTGAGGGCCCGGCTTATATTAAAACAATTGAAAACCAGTCGATTTAGCTGTAACTCATGTTTATTATCATCTTCGTTCATTACTCTGGTTTTCGTGTTTTAAACTCAAAAAAACGATTTGTCTTTCTTTTGGTTGAACTAATCACAAACAGTGTTTCAAACCTATAGGTGAATATAGCTATCCTAGCTTTCATTGCTGTAAAATCGCAAATCTTCACCGGAAACAAAAGAGACAAGGAGTCCACCAAAAAGACAGGAAGGATAGGAAATAAAACAAGCTTAAGGTAATTATTGGTTTTGTCAAGACCAGGTTGTTGCATTCATTGTGTTCACACATTCGTTTATACCACATTGTATGTAAATAGATATATATATACAGATAGGTGAATAGATAAATGGATTTATTATACCTTTCCAGAGGTTCGTATGATGCTCCCATAGGCTTAAGCACTGAGTGTTATATCAAAGATAGCGGATAATACAGAGTCTGTATTACTCGCACCTAGAGAAAAAAGTCCTAATCGTAATTATTCTCATGATATTCTCATGGAGCCACACTCTGACGGCGCCTAGGTCTATGACAGTGTGGCCGCCGATTGCCCTTCATTATAGTTAGCACAAGTCTCTAGTACTTAAACTATAGCCTAGGTACATTTAATCAAAAAGTTCTCAGCAAGCAACATGGGTATAGAAACTGGGATAAGTTTTTCACAAGTTTATACTTAAAATACTTCCGTTCCCCGCGGAATGCCCATTGAGTAGAAGCCTGAATAACTGCCCTAGGCCTGTGCCCAACCTATGTTACGGTAGGCCTGCTGAAGCTATTGTATCTTAAAAAGATTTAAAGCTGTGAAAAGGATGCAAATTGATTCGAAAACGTGAGCGAAGGAGCCAACTGACAACAAAATGATCAGTGTTGCCTAGATCGCCATGTGTGTCAACGCAGGAAGAGCGGTAAAATATCGATCAAATGAAATAGGCTAATGAACTAAAATCCTTTCATGTGAATCGAAGCCTTTACCTGTTGTCACAATACTATAAAGGAAGGAATATTATTCCCTCCCGTTAACTTACATTTATTCATTGTTACTAATCCATGATCACGGTCCACAATGGCCGCAGCTTAGAAAATGTTCGCGAGTGATCATGCGAAAACGTCATGACGACGTTATCAATGACGCAACGTTGGCGGAAGTAAACAGAGGGTGAGAAGGCTCAGGGGATCAACATTCACACTAAGTTTGTCATTGATTTTCCAGCTTAAATGTCGGGAAACATATCGTTCCAACATCTAGAAAGTGATTATATATTTTCTTCTGAGCCTGAGCTAAGATTCGAACAAGATTTCGCCATTTTGAGTGAGCTGTTTGTTGACACTAGCATGAAAAATATCGAATACAAAAGTGCCTTCCGGATGTTCTGTCACCCCATACAGCCCTTGGGCTACGCAATTCGATTTGTTTACTACGCTCGCTCACTGCCATGGCCATAAAGTGCCTTTCTGTCTCTTTTCTCTGTCTCTCTCTCACTTCTTCTCTATCTCTATTTCCTGGGTATGATCATAAACTGCCTCCCTCTCAGCTCTCCCGCCCTCGATAGTACCATATTAAATGTGTTGATAAGGGCGCATCACATCATTTTTCAGCCAAATTTAGCAGAATTTACTAAATGTGCAGAGCTGCCAGTTGTAGGCCCTACATTTTCTGAAAATCTGACCCATATGAGTATTAAAAACAACAATACAAATGTCTTCAGATTTCATTTGTAAAAGTAAGTGAGTATTATTAGTATTGATGAGCGGTTAGATCCTGAGTTATTGGTTGTGAGTTTCCTCTAAGCCTCCCGGGATCAGCCGAGGCTTGTTTCCGGGAGGCTTAGAGAAAACAAAGGACCATAAAATAAGGATCTAATGGCTTTAGTCCCCTTTTATTGGGTTGTTACTATCATTAACAACAGTTTAGAAATGATTTCGTAGCAAAATGATCCAGTGGAAAGCTATGATCTTGCCGTTTTGAGCAGTAAATATTGTTTTGTATTTTTGTTGATGTAAGCAGTCGGCCGGAAATGGAAGTCCAACACTAGTACAACTGTTCTGTATTGTATAACTGTCCTGGCCAGCCCAACAAACGGGGACTAATTATTGAATACTATTAATTTATTCAATTTTATTTTCTAATTTCCAGATCTACTTTCTGGGCTATTTTCTTCATGGTTCCTCTCATGGGGACCAATTGGATCATTGGGATGTTTGCTGTCAATGAGGGAACGATGGTCTTCCAATATCTTTTCACAATCCTTAATTCAACCCAGGTCTGTTTTTTTATTATTTCATTTGAGGCCAATACATTTAAATTGTGAGAAATAGAAGAGAAAAACGCATTATACCCTACCCGGGTGTCTTTGTGCGTTACCTGTTCATTACCATGTATTGCAAACATTTACTTTAATGAATAGCTAATTAAGAGGTATGGTTCTATGCAGTGATTGAGCAGCGAGTAAGTCATTTGGCAGAAACAGGGTTAACCAAACACTATATCATCACATAATATCAAAAAATCAATAAATCAAATGCAAAATATAAATTTAAAAAAAATTTCTTCCTGCTGAGTCTTTAGTTTTATCAGCATGCTGTACCTTCACACTGCCACCAGATTTACCAAACTAATAATTTCTAAATTTATTTCATTTGATTTTGTTTCTGATCTTGACCTTTGGTCTTACTTTGGACTTTGCTCAATAGAGTTGCGCCGAGATAGACACAGAGGTGGGCGGAAGACCATAGTTATTCTGTATTGGATTATCATCTGTGAGCCCATATCTCAATGTTAATGTCCCCAATTGATTATTATAACTTCATTGTACAATGTACTTGTTTGTCGATAACTCAACTGTCGTTATTACAGAAGATGTGCTGTATAAAAATACTAAATAAAAAAAAACAAAAAAAAAACATTGGTGGGAGATGTGAGGCACAGCATAGTCTACTAGCATGATGGCTACTTACTTACTCTAGTCACATTTGTGTCAGCAGGCTAGGCCAACCCTTATTAGGGTTCTGGCGATATGTTTTGTGATTAAAAATTTGTATTTCTCTGAAGAAGGGATATGAATGTGGTACAGATAATGTATGACCAAATTATTGAAAAGAATAAAGAGAAAATTTGAAGAATAACTGATAAAATCCATATTATAGAATCTGGTGTTATATGTAAAGTTGTAACGGTAGCTAAGTTAATGTATTGAGGATACAGATGGACATTGTATAATCTATAGGCAATGTGGTAAAACATCCATAAGGTGAATATACATGTTGTATAATGAACTGTTAAATGTTATTAGCCTTGATGAAAGAAATGTATAATTTGTTAATAACTTGCAGATATTGATGATCAATTTCAGGGTGTGTTTATCTTCATATTCCACTGTTTTTTGGATGTCACCGTAAGTTCAATTTTATGGCTTTTTGTAGATACTAGATATGGCAAGTTTTCATAGACAGTGGACTAAAAACTTGTAATACTTTGTATGAGATCCAGTAATGATCATTTCTTTCTTGTGATGAATCAAAATTAGAGGAATAAGAAATCTTCCTTGTTAAGATATAACACATAGTGGAATAGATGTTTAACAATGAGTGACCAGTCTGTTTTAAAAATCCTTTAATCATAGTTGACAATATCAAAAAGCATTTATATGTTTCCAGCAAATCCTTGTTAAAGAAAAGTTTCTATATCATTACTACACCTATGGACAAACGATGCCTGCTGAACTGGAGTTTGATAGTTTAACTTTTTTGAGTTTAAGTTTGAAATGTAAATTTGAGAATATTCCATTGATGTAGGCCCAAAGAGCATGGATGGAAAGATTTGGAATCATAAATACAGAATCTTCCAGTCGCGTCGCGAGCAGTTTCTATTCAAGGAGGGTAAAATCATTACACAATATTCTTATTACCCTAAAAATTGTGTTTCAGGAAAATGAGTCATAAGTCGCAAAAAATGAATTTTGAGATATCATCATATTTGGAAAGAGGAGATCAAACTGATTCCAATGATAGTAAACACTGGGACACTTAATATGTATTTCTATATTTCAAGTTTGACATTTTTATTTTTGAAAAATAAAGTTTGCAATGTTTCTGGGTAGGTAATTATCAGTAAAGTAACTAAACATTATCAGTATGAAGGCCTTCAAAACGCAAGAATACATTTAATACTATGTCCTGAAATTTGGTACATAGGTTCATATGACTAAGTGTGCTAGACCCCCGAGAAATCAGAACATTTGAATGAAGGAATATTTCAAAAAGTCACTTTGAAAAAATCATTTTTGCGACTTATGACTCATTTTCCTAAAACGATTTAATAGCCTCTCTGTGAAACCCAATTATACAACTCTCATGTATAATTTACAGGATTGGACTTAAAACATGCTCTAATTAAAGCTGCATTCTCAGCTATTATGACAAAGACAATGTTACCAAATTTACTAATATTATGATTTATAGGACTAAATATATCAATATTCTGTGGTTATGTATTTATACAAAATTTGAATGCAAATTGTAAAACGAAAAACAGCACGGATGAGCAGTAACAAGTCATCATAGGAAAGGATTAGGGCGGGTACTCCAAATACAAATAAGGACATTTTAGAAGCCCTCTAGCAAAAAACACTAGATACAATCCTCCAACATTTTGGTCAAATGACTTTTAGATGGGTAGAATGTAGAAAATATTTTGGTTTTTGATTGACATTTACTGAGACTGTAGCTCAATGTCTGCCAACTATGCTCTTTCTTTTAGGGTAAAGAATACAAAATGTCTGCTTCTACTGTAGACAGTTCCAACTTCACAGACAGCCGATTTCAGAAGACAGACTCACAATCGTATGGTCAGTTGTGGCATGACTTGGTTAGCAAAGCCATGTCCAACGAGAAGGATAAAAAGAAATTACCCTTTACCAAGCCTGAGCACACATTCCATGACAATGTTGTATCAATGACAGAATCTACAGATTTTTAGGAGATTTTGCAGTTCATGGGAAACTATGAAATGCAGCATACAGGGATTTAGAAAACAGAAAGCTTTCTTCATCAGAAGAGGGAAGTACTGTAGATGATGGGGATGGAGATGAGGAATGGTCTGGAGATGAACCAGAGCCTGATTATGGGGAAGGGACTACAATTTACCAGGACGTTACAAATAATTTCGATCAGATTCCTGAACCAGATTATGATTAGAAACTAACCTCTATACTATAGCCCATACTAATTATGTTGCGACGAATATGCCTTCGATGAGGATGTGTGGAAGAAGGAATGACATTACTCCCGATTAATCTGCCACCTCCTGATAAAAACAACAGGTGGATCATGACATTGATTCTAGTGCATCAACCCCAGTTCCCCCTTTTTCATCATTTACCCTCTCCCCCTGACAATAACCTAAGACAAAGAGGCAGTGAGCCATAACTATACATATCAGCTTCTGCGACAAAGCATTGACTTCTGCGACAAAGCGTTGAGCATAATGGCCAATCCAATTGGCGGAGCCCCCACCAAAGTGAGCATAGGTTGTACTATACCTGTTTGTTGTAATACCCATTTTATTGTATTGTAATAGCTTTGTATTAACATTGTGTTAGCACCAGCCCCTATAATAGCACTAGAATAAGTTCAAGTAGAATCAGTGTGAGTCAGTAGTTAGACGCAGCAAGGGACAGAAAACCATGGAATTCAGCAATAAATATATACCTGTGAACTAATATCTAGGTTAAAACTGATTTGCAAAATTACTAAGTATCTTCATTTTACTTCATTGTACTTGACGACTAATGAAATGATATGATTTATTGTACTTGATGTATTGACTTGCTGTATAAAGATTCTGAATAAAAAAAGAAGAAAATTATTCTTGTAGTGTCAAATGCCAGTAATCCTACTAACCAGGTAACTGGAATGCTTCCATATGCAGCTGCATTGGATGCTGAGTGACCATGTAATCCACCTGTGGGATGGTGCTTTATATGTTTGGATTCCACCGATGCTATATATATTTATTATATGTGCATTCCATATGAAAGGCGCAATAACTGGGGTGCTATAAAAATATTCTTATAGTATGCATACTATATGAACTACTTCATCACCAAGTTGGCTACTTTTTTTCAGATTTGCACATGATACATTCGCGATTACACATAAAGTTTTATGCCCATATAATAAATTTAGAATGGAACTCGCCTGCAATAATCAAAAATTTTAGTGAACTCGATTCATCTGCATAAGCACTCTGTCTACGGCATTGTGCTGATGCAGACAAATCTTGTCCAATACATTTTTGATTATTGCCGGCTCATTCCATTCTCTCTATATGTGATATGGTATTTTATTGCAGTCACTTAGAATATTGCACTCGTTGCTACGCAACTCGTGCAATATTCACGCTCCTTCTCGTTAGTTAACCTGTATGAATGTTGTTGAGCTATTATCAATGAAGAATGAAATAGTCTGACTATAGATCGGTACCAATAGACGCAACTTAAAAACTTGAGATAACCCATAAGCTAAAAATCAATCAGTTTCTGATCATATTTTCCGAAAATTCTGATCATATTTTTCGAATATCATGAAAAGCCTTAAGTTTTCCTTTTTACCAGCTCTGCTACCTCCTCATACAAATTTATGTCAAGTTTGAATGTTAGTTCTGAAGTAAACTTGCCATCACCATAAAAGTATCAACAAAGTCAGACATACCTGGTCATCATCCATGACTGATTGGGATTCTTGTCTCTATGTATCTTTCCTGTAACATCATCTTAAGAAATTGGTCAAACTCATTTGCATATTGTGGCTTCCAACCAAAGCTTATGGTACAAAGTCTGACATCGATATAGGTGGGGGGGGGGGGGGGGCGCAGTTTTAGGCCTACAGACCAAGCCTACTAGTGTTGGATGTCTGCTCCCAGCCGACCCCTTACTTCAACGAAAATAAAAAACAGTATTAACTGCTCAAAAGGCAAGCTCATGGCTTTCCACTGGTTCATTTTCTTCGAAATCATTTATAAACTGTTGTTAATGACAGTATCATCCCAACAAATGGTGACTAAAACCATTAGATCATGAGATTATGAGTTATCCGTTTTAGGAAAATGAGTCATAAGTCGCAAAATATGGATTTTGAGATATCATTATATTTGAAAAGAGGATATCAAACCGATTCCAATGAAAGTAAACACTAGGACACCTAATATGTATTTCTATATTTTGAATTTGATATTTTTATTTTTGAAAAAAAAAAGTTTGCAATGTTTCTGGGTAGGTAATTACCAGTAACCTCGTCCTCTACCCGCACTTTCATTCAGGGACGGCCAATCATAAGTACCTGCACTGCTGCCAACGGGTGTCAGCGGAGGGGGAGGGCTCACGTCGCATTCGGAACTCCTATAACCCACCTCTTCCTTGAACTCCTTGGCAAGAATATGACACTTCTTACCTGTGGGAGTAGTATGTTTAACCCCACAAGCCCAACAGAAGCGAAGTTGCTTTGGTTTCTCCATGTCAGACATGACAGCAACTGACAGTCAACACGTGGTCAAAAATGTTCAGCAGTAATCAAAGGTGTTGACCCGTTGAGGTAACAGAGGTGAGTGGCAGAGCTCTGATTTCCCTTACGGGACTGAGACCGTGGTGGGCTAATCACGTGTCCATTGTTTTACACGAATCTCACCGCCACCTAGTGTGTAGTGAGATGGCGAGTAAAGTAACTAAATATACTCCATACGAATGCCTTAAAAAATGCATAGATATGTTTAATACAATGTCCTGGAATTTAGTACATGGATTGATATGGCTATAACTGCTAAACCTGCTAAAAATCAGAACATTTCAATGAAGAGATCTTGTGATAAACACTTTGAAAAATATCATTTTTGCGACTTGTGGAAAACATCACAAATCATAAAATATCAGCTGATCGACTTATTTAACTTGTATCTATAGAGGCAGATCGGCGAGTACTGCTGGAAGGAAAAGAGTCCATTTCCGATCCTGGTTTATGTTATTTCAAAAACATAAACCATGATTTGAAATGAAATCATGGGATTCATCGGCAAATCAGTTGTGTGTGGTTTGGGTTTAAGGAACCATACAAGCGCCTACAGAGTGTGCAGTGTTTTTGGATTCAATAAAATTCCAATGAAATAAAAAAAAAAAAAAAAAAAAAAAAAATTCGTCAGATTGTGAAGATAGATCATCTGTGGCTATTTATTAAATGTAAGAACGGAAATGTGCCTATTGTTTGTTGTTTGTTGTTTGTTGTTTGTTGTTTGTTGGGAAAAACAATGAGATTTAAAGTGGCTAAGATCACTATTTTAACTATCTTTCCTTTAGAAATAAGTTTGTAGTATTCGATAACTTGCATCACTAGGGACATCTGTGTGGAATATCAGAGTTCTATATCCCTTAGATTATTTGATATTTGTTGATGTATGTAGCAGGGATTCCAATGGGGAATTTAAATCTGAGAGAGGCAAGTAACTTGACAATAGAGTGCTGCCCTCAGAGCATGGTGGAGGGGTGTGAAGTAGGAGCGAGTCAGGAGGTACATGGTCACATATCTACCCTGTCCCAGCCAGGTGGTAGTACTCAACCAATTAAGATAAGATGCATACCGGCAGCAAGACCTCTTCCAACTGCCATGTCTGAGAGACTACAATGTGCCGGTGGTACCCCCAAAATTTGAAGTTTTAAACTCTTATATATTATTCCAAATACTTGTATTTCATACATTAATGCTCCCAGGTATTTATTAATGGCATAATGATCTAGAACATTGTTGAAATTCAAGCATATGTAAAAAAAAATCAGGAGCTCAGCGGCAAGTGTCACTTTAAACACTACCCTACGCTAGCTATAGGCTTGCTATAGGCTTGTTAAAATTGTTATAAGTATTCGCAACCGTTTTTTTAGCACAAGATTTGTCATTTGAAGTAGAGCAAGGCACATGTTGACATTTTCATTTGTGACATATCATTTTCGGGCCTCTATTTTCTGTTCAGTGCATTTAGATTCAGTACCAATATGCATAAATCATTCCATCAAGTGGTGGCGGTGTTGCTTCAGAAATGTATCTATGTGTGTCATTGTAAGAGTTCTCTGAGGACTTGTTGTTGAGGAATATTTGTTAATGAATGAATGGTGTTGTGACTGTTGCCAAGTCTCACAAATTGGTTTTGAGATAATTATTATCTTATCTAAAAAAAGTGAGATAAAACTGATTCAATGATGGTAAACAATAGGCTATCTCAAAGGCACTTCAATGTTGTCTTTATGCATAGGAAAGAATAGCCATAATTCTTGATGTTCACTTTTTAGAGTAAAGTAGTTTGAGATACTATAGTATACTCTGTGTGAGTCCTTTTGGGGAGTAAACCTCAAAGACATCAAAGCGGCGGATTTTATTTCAGCTAAACATTATGTCTCATGTACATTGTGTTCAGCACTAATACATTTAATAAGAAATATAAAAGAATGTATACTGGTGTAGTGAACTCGGTTCGGGACTCTTAGCTTAGGAATAAAACGGAACAAGAATTACTCTCATACTCTGGTTTTATTACCTCACAACCTTAGACCAACCTTTCTGGACCAGCCAGAAAGGGAACATATACAATAGGAAATAGTATAAACAAGGTGTGAAGAATATCGATATCACAGATATTCTTATAAAAGCGAAGTTAAGAATAAGTAAAACCAGAGATTGGGTACGAACACATAAAGGAACATTTGCATAGCATAAAATGACAATATATAAGGAAAAGACACAATATAAAGTGATGAATACAAATAATAGTAAATAAGCTACAGACCACTCTTCCAGGGTCTGTGCTTCGGATAGATCCGAGAGCCCTTGACTGCCCTCTGGCGTCAGTCCGAAAGGACTGGAATCAACCAGCGGACAGTCTCGGACTCCCGGACTGCACTATTCCGGAACCCATAAAACACACGACCACTACAATACCCCCTCTTTTTTTTAAAGAGTTTAAAACATTGTTTAAAAATCGGGTAATAGAACAATAAAGCATATGAAAAGAGGAAAAATAATACAAATCACCACGAGTAAACACAAAAGTCACTCAACACAATAATAAAAGATCATAACAAGTACAAGCAGGAGCATTTAGTGTCCTCACTACTGATACAAGTGGAAAGATAAAAATGATCCGTGTAAATGGCGAAAAAGTAAAAAAAAATTCCTCCGGCTCTCTGTGAGAAAAATAAATCCCACTACTACATTCTGTAGTATAACAAATAAGAGAGAAAAGTCCATTACTTTATTACTTTAGTTCCAGTGGTTAATATCCGTGGGTAGTCCGATTCATCTTTGTGTCAATCCGAGTGCGTCCGTATCCATTGCCAAGTCCATAAATCAGTCCAGTTATCATCATCCACACAGGTCGTTCCATTCCGAGTCCGAGCATCATTCGTGGGCGATCCGTGTTGTCGTCTGGTCCGTCCTATGGTCATCCTCCTTCACTGGCGATGAGGGTCCTTCTCGTCGTCCTGCTCCATGTCCATGTCGGCATCATCCTCCACGTCACTGTGGCCAGTTTTGGTTCCAGGAGTGGGGGGTGCCTGCATACCAGAGCCGGGCGACGACTTTAGAGGGGAGATCACTTTCTCGGGTCCAAACAATTGGTGGATTCCGAGATCTGATGCTCCCACTCCTCCCTGTCCCAGACCGCTTCCCTCTAGCCAAGTCCGGGCCCTGCTCTGTGAGCGTTGTCGGGGCGCGGACCTCTGCGTTTGCTGCTGCCTTGCAGCTTGAGCTGCGGATCCAGCAGCAGCAGCGGGAACCGTCCGAGAAGTCTCGGGGGACACAATCATCCGAAAGGGGGATGCTGAAGGATGGCTGGGTGTTTTAACACCCATCTGGGCCATCTGGGGGAGTTTCCCGATCTGTCCCAACAACTGTGATAGAACATCCAGTTGGAGGGCATTGACCTGGATCGCCCCAGCCTGACCACCATCCACATGTAGAGTGGGGGCAGATTGATCTGTGATTCCCACACTCTCTGTTGGGTCCTGCTCCGGCGGAGAACTGGACTCCGCGGACTCCAACCTTGACCTCAGCCGCGCGTTAGCCTCCAAGACAGTTGGAGCATTCATCTGGGAGAGATGAGGGTGATGGCAGAAGCTCAGAATTGGTCAGACGATATTTTCTTGATGTTTCTGAAGTGTACCTGCCGCCGCCAAGTTCAGGAGCTGGGGGAGTTACCCCCTGGACTGAAACTCCCAGAGTTTGTCCAGCATATGGAGGCAAATTTCGGGGAACACAACTCCCGGAAGAAGGAGGCCATCTTCTATGCTGCGCGACAAACCATGAATCAGACTAGTCGCAACTTCGCAAGTGAAGAAAGCCCGAATTGCCTTCGGCAATGTAATAGACTATACCGGACGCACATTGTGTTTGAAGGTATATCTAGATGGCCTATCCAACGCCAAGGAAGCTTGGTGGATACGACTCCAAGAACCTTATGACTTGGAACAGGCCGTCCATTGGTCCGAGGTGTTCGAGGGAGCTGATTTGGATGCTGTGAATACTGTATCCATACAGAACACTACCGCTAGTTCAGCGCCGGACTTTTTCGGACCGCCTGAAACTGGTGGAGGGCATAAGAGCAAGACCCCGAAGAAGTCTGTCATTGCCCAGATTACTGAGGCATTGCACGCCAGTGATAAAGTGGAGTCAGAAGAAGAAGACTCTGGCATTGGCGCAATTGTACAGGCCATTCAGTCATGGCAGGCTCACAAGAAACCAACCCCGGATGCCCCGAAAACATCTTATTATGAGAGGTCTGGGTATAGGGGGAAGAAAGAGTTTCCGAAAACTAAACCCTGCTACTTCTGTGGTGAATTTGGACATAGAATCTCTGAATGTTCAAAGAAGAAGGGGCTGTTCAAACTCCTTGCAGAATCCGAAGCAAGGACAGCCAAAGCAGGAAATTCGGAAAACTAGAAGGGGCCCTCATGAGAAGCGTAGTGAGGGTCGACGGCAAGGCGCTTCATAATACCGCAATCCGAGAGGAGTATGAAAGTAGTGTAGAGATCGGGAGTAAAACCCAGGCACCGCTTAGTACGCTCGGAGGAATCCCAAGTGTGGACGAATCCGAGTCGAAAGGTGGAGAATCTAGATCGTTGCCGGACGGTAAAGCTCTTTCAAAGGTCTGTACTCCTTTGAGAAGTCCGGAGGATGACCCTGATATACGATGGGGGGAATCCGGATTCCAAGCTGAGGAAGGGCAGATTTTAATGGTCAAGAAGAACCGTAATAAACCTGCCAAGATTCAGAAAGTTTCTGTGCTACGGAAGGAAACTCTGGAGATCCCGTCTAAGTTATTAGTTCGGGAGAGATGGTATGCCCCAGTGATGGTAGGTGGGATGAGTGGATTCTTTTTGGTTGATCCTGGTGCTACTACCAGTTTGATCACTAAGAAGTTCTATGATTCCCTTCCACATCCACCGCCAATGATGCCGGTCCGAACGGTGTGTGCGATGGGAGATGGAACACCTATTAACACTTATGGTAGCGTGCTATGTCCGTGGAATATAGGTGGACGGACCTATATGATTACATGTCTCGTTGTCAGTGGTTTACAAGGCCCTGAGGATGGGATACTCGGTGCAGATTTTTATTATGTGCATCGATGTAGTCTTGATTGGTCAGGATTACTTTACTTGGATAACTACGGTCATTCCGTGAGTTGTAAACTCTGGAAGAGACAAGGTAGTAGTAAAGAAAAATCCTCCGTGAAGGCGGTGCAGGTCGGAAATTCACTTGCAGGTATAGAGGTGACACTCAAAAGAGGTGTAACCCTTGTACCCGGCAAAGTGACTCTGGCCGAATTAAACATTCACGGTGGTTCAGACACATCGGATGGATTGATGTTCGAGCCAGACCAACAATTACTAAGTGACTATGCCTTGGGAAGCTTGAATACATACGTATCAGGTGACGGGAAACCGGCTGTGGTGGCATTTAGTAATCCGTCCGGGCGAGCTATTAAGCTCGGAAAGAGAAGAATGGTAGGCAGATTGTATAGTGTGACTTTACTTTCACAAGATTCAGTCATGTCTGGGGAAGAGGATGACGGTGTGATCGAAGAGGTAATCATCAATTCAATACAGGTTATGGAATCACCTGTGGCGGATTATGATTTGATCTCACCTGAAATGCCCGAGAAAATGCCCCCCACTGTGTGTCCGCTGGCTAAGTTAATATCGGACTCAGACCTGCGGGATCAAAAAGAAATTAAAAGTGCAACAGATCTACTGAAAGAATATCAGGACTGTTTCTCCATCCCAGGATCCGGGAAACTACTGGGATGTACACATAAAGTCCGACACGCTATTAATACGGGTGACGCAGCCCCTATTAAGCAAGCGTATCGTCGGATACCAGTGGCAAAGAGAGACAAGGCCGAAGCAGAGATCTGGAAAATGTACAAAGAAGGCCGGATCGAACATAGCAGCAGTCCTTGGGGTGCTCCTATAGTTATGGTGGCCAAGAAAGATGGGACCCAGAGGTTTTGTGTCGACTATCGTCAGCTAAATGCAGTGACCATAAAAGATAGTTTTCCATTACCTCGGATAGATGAGTGTGTAGAAGCCCTTGGAGGAAACAAGTGGTTCTGCACCCTAGATCTAGAGAGTGGATATTGGCAGGTAGCCATGGATGAGGAAAGTAAACACAAAACTGCTTTTCTGTCCACTGTGGGCTTATTCCAATTCAAAGTTATGGCTTTCGGATTGTGTAATGCCCCGGCTACTTTCCAACGCATGATGGATCAGATGTTAGACGGACTCAGATGGAAGTCCTGTCTGGTCTATTTGGACGATATTGTGGTTTTCGGAGAGACTTATGAGCAGTGTCAAAGTAACCTCAGACTCGTCCTAGACCGAATCCGAGACTATGGTCTAAAACTAAAACCGAAGAAATGTGATTTCTTTCGGCAAAGAGTGGAATATTTGGGAAGAATTGTATCTCCGGATGGCATTCAAGCTGATCCGAAGAAGGTACAAAAGGTCAAGGACTGGCCTATTCCCAAGAATGCCAGAGAGGTGAGGCAATTCCTTGGTTTTGCTTCTTATTACCGAGAATTTCAAAAGGATTTCGGAATAATAGCAGCCCCTCTGCAAGATGTAGTGACCGCGGCAGGGAAAGAGAAGCGCTATAGCAAGCCTATAGTGTGGACGCCACGGTGTGACGATGCCTTTAGCAAGCTGAAAGAAGCCCTAGTAACTTCTCCAGTGTTGGGATTTCCCCGGAAAGTGGGAGACTTCATTCTGGACACGGATGCTAGCGGTTTCGGGATGGCTGGGATCTTGTCTCAGATCCAGGATGGGAGAGAAGTGGTATTGAGCTATGCTAGCAATAGTTTTTCTAAATCACAGAAGAATTATTGTGCTACCAAACGCGAGCTCTTAGCCGTTCTGACCTATCTGAAAAAGTTTCGACATTACCTATTGGGAAATCGGAACTTTGTGGTTCGGACAGATCATGCATCCTTACGTTGGTTGCTAAACTTTAAGGATCCAACTGATATGCTCGCGCGGTGGTTATTGACGCTGCAAGAGTATGGTCTGGATCAGAATATGATTGTCCATCGTGCTGGAAAGAAGCATGAAAATGCTGACGCGTTATCACGACTTCCCACTCGGAAATGTGGAAGACTAGATTGCTCGGATTGTGGTATTCATGATGCTGTGGCTGCCCCCACTACTGTGGCTTTAGGCACACAGGAGCAAGTATTGCGGGAGGCTCAGCAAGAAGATCCACTCATCAAAAGATTACTGGCTATTGTTGCGGGTACAGAGGATGTCCCTAGCAGAGAAGATCTAGCTGGAGAATCCAATGAATTCCGTACATTTGTCCAGCATCTGGGTAATATGGAAATGAGAGAAGGTGTGCTATGTCTGGGTTGGACAAGACTAGCCACAGGAAGGAAGTATTGGAGGAAACTCATTCCTGCCTCTTTGAGAAAGGAAATATTCCAAGGGATGCATGGTCCGAAGATCTCGGGTCATTTCGGTACATTTAAAAATTCTTGGTCAGCTAAAATGAAATATTACTGGCCAGGGATGAGGTACGATTTGAAACGATGGATCCGGGCCTGTCCGGAATGTAGTATGAGGAAATCCAGACAAGGGGGAGGGACTTCCCTCCTTAAGAAAGAAAAACATGGGGATAGGTGGAATCGGATAGGATTGGACATCTTGGGACCTCTTCGGACAACTCCCAGGGGAAACAATTATATCATGGTGGTAACGGATCATTTTTCGAAATGGGCCGAAGCCTACCCCATGGCAGATCACACTGCAGAGAGTTGTGCAGATGTACTCTTCAGAGAATGGATCCTACGATTTGGGTGCCCTGTTGCTTTGCAAACCGATGGAGCTCCCGAGTTTAGGTCTCTGCTCTTAAGATCCTTGTTAGAAATGTTGGGGGTTGAGAAATTAATTACTCTTCCCTACAGACCCATGAGCAATGGTCAAAGCGAGAGACTCAATCGTGTCCTCGTGGAACAATTGTCATGTCTAACAGATGGAACTGAAGATAACTGGGATATATTAGCGCCCTGTATTGCTCATGCTTATCGGGCCACGGTACATGCCAGTACACTCTGTACTCCGAATTCTGTAGTCTTCGGGACAGAACTGGTGGCACCAATGGATTTAGTCTATGGTGTGACACCAGGAGAACTGGATTTCCCATGCAAAGTGGGATATGTGGAGCACTTGAGACAGTGTATGAGAAAGGGGCACCAGTACGTGAGAAATAATCTCGGAATTTCTGCAGTCCATCAGAAAAGGGATTATGACAAACGTTCTCGTCCTCCGAGATTCCAAGTGGGGGAGGTAGTATACCGATTCTGTCCCCCAAAGGCCTCTAAAAAGATCGGACCCAAATGGGATGGGCCTTATGTCATCAAAAGATTCATAGGAGGTACCACCTGTGAATTAGAAACCTCGGAAGGTCTGATGAGATATCATATAGACTACTTGAAGCCAGCCTTTGACGAAAATGGACCCATACAGGCAGCGAACCTGCATCGGGCGTCCGAATTTCAGAAGCAGGCTAAAACAGGTAGAGATATTCTCCGACTTATCGATGGGAAAGTAGTAGCTGGGAAAGATTGTATAGTTCCTGCGGCAAAAGCTAAAATAACTATAGGGGCCAAGCCGAGAGGCAGGCCCCGAAAAGTTAAACCAGCAGGACAAGAGAAGCCCGTCCGAAAGAGGGGTAGGAAGACAAAGAGAGCGGATACTGTAAAAACTACAGCTCCTGTGTCAACTATTCCTCCTCCTGTGACAGAGAAAGGCCGAGGCAAATTGAAAAAGAATGCAGTAGTGCCTCAACCTGTTATTCAGGGGAAGAAAAAGACGAGGGCTAGAAGGAAACCGGGAAGACCTAGGAAAACAGTAGTGCCGGATAAACCCGAAGCTCCAACAACTCCGAAGAAAAGAGTTGGGAGGCCTAGGAAGTTACCAGGCGCTGCTGTTCCACCAGTCTTACCGGGTGGTAGACGGACAAGAAATAATCCGGGTCCGGATACTAGTAATCCTTCCCCAGCTCTGACAAGGGCTAAGCGCACGCGCAATGCCCCAGTTCGGTTGCAAATCAAATAGAATATGGTATCAAATGAGTTAAAATTACCGAACTGATTTTGGCTCAATAAAAAAGTACACAACGAGAAGTCCGACTGGCAGTAGACCGGAGAATTGCTGCTGTGTCCCCTACCGGCGTAATGGATTCATTTCTATTGTGACTGGGAGACGAATCTTTGTCTTAATAAGTATTTGTTTGAACGATAGGTATTGACATGATCTAGGCTTGCACTGCGGGTCAATGAGACCTGGAACTTGCTGTAAGATCGGAATCTATTTATAGCAGATAGAATGTAGCAATTAAACCTATCCTGATGGCAAAGAAAGTGGAGATTAACAAAGGGCCTGTCATGTCTCAACAGGCAGATCAGAATAGCTATTGGATTAGCACCCAATCATGCTATGTGAGCGTGCTCGGAGGAGGAGCGCGGGAAGCGTTGGCGCTACCGTCGCGGTGTCGGGTTGGAGTACTAGCGTTGCACCAGGTGCGGCGAGAGTGTTCTACCCTTTGCCATTCTGCTTCCGGAACTCGTATGAGTAAGCAACCGACAGACTTTCACCAACCGTACAGTAAGTTTATCAAGCGATGATGTACATAAAGGACTTGTCATGTTGTTGATCTTGTATGAGTGTAAGATGTCTAGAGATTTGAACGTATGGTACCCTGTATTTTGTTGCCGATTGGCATTTCTATACTTTGGCGGGCTGGTGCCTGGTACCGCTACGTCCATTTTGAAATACACACTGTTAGAAATACTAGCTACGGGTATGCGTGTTGTGTGTTGTTCTCTAGCATAGAAGTGAACCATCATGCCCTGTTAACTTATTCCATTATGATGTTTGGACGTAATTAACCCTTCCGGATTGGTGGGAGATGTGGCAACGGTGTGTTGGCTCGCTAGAAACCTAGTTCGGATCGACCCACGCTGAAGGAGTGGGGGACTGACAGCACAGTTCGGGTCCGAAGGGCCATCCGAAGCTCAGTCCGAGAATGGACAAGGCTCAGAAATCGGGCTTTGTTATTCCATGAAGTCTTGTCATTAAAATGCTTTGTTTGTATTCCTTTTCTAGCAAAGTAATCGAAGATGGAGAAGGCTATGGCTGAGCAAGTCGAGAAGGAGTTGGCCGAGGCGGAAAGGTTGATGGCCGAGGGCATCGAAACTGAGCTCCCTGCCATGACAGAGGCGGAGGAGCAGCAGTTGTTGCTCGAGGAGGGGGCTGATAATCTGATGAGGTTAGCAGCCGAAGTCAGTGAAGTGGTGGAGGACAAAGAACACGACCGTTCTGAGTCCGAAGCCATGGAAACTGAAGCTTCCGAGGAAGTGGTGAAGGAGGAGCCGAAGCTTCGGGTGAAGGCCAAACCCGTAGCTGAGGCAAGTCCGAGGGACAAAGGGGAGACTGTTGTCGACCCTGATGTCCTACGCCGCTCTCCGAGGAAGCAATCAGCACCCCGGAAAAGTGAGGATGGATCCCAGTCTCCACCGAGCCCTAAAAAGGCTGACGGTGAGGACATGGAATCCCGGGGCAGATCCCGAAGTCGCAGATACCCTGTCGGTGGCAAATCGGGATCCGCATCCATGACCCGAGGCGGGTCAAGTAGGTCGGAAGAGGAGAAGAGAAGCAAGAGCGCGGTGCCACAACCAAGCACCAGTTCTGTTTCTGCTGGGACCACCTCTTCCAAGAAACAGAAGCAGAATCCGAAGCTGTCCTTTAAGAAGGTGAGAAGGGTCCACAAAGCTCGGATGTCTGTGTGGAGAGCTAGGGTTGGTGAAATCGGGGGAAGTCTAGAGCACTTCAAGGCTGTAATGGATAAGCCCGATAATACAGCACCCATCAACCCTGGTTCGGACAAGCCAGGATTCCGGTTTCCTTCTGATGGTCCGGAATCAGACTCAGACGACGTTGATTTCCCCGGGACAATGAAACGCTATGAGTCCGAGATCTGGCCCGAGCTGTTGCAGGAGGACAGCTTGGATGAGGGCACCTTGGGAAAGCTCAAGATGTCCCCTATGCTCTGGAAGCCAGGACACCGTTGCCCCTTCTTGGTGTGTCGGTACACTGGTTTCCGAGATGTGGGTGTAAAAATTTACACCACCCGAGAGAGGTTCTTTCGCCATTTGTGCGAGTGCCACGCCCCCCTCCGTCAAGCCTGGACTTGCCCGTACACTAGCTGTGCACAGGTCCTGGATCGGAAGGGTGAGCTTATCCAGCACTTGATGAATGGTGAGGTGAGACAGCACAACCTCAGTCGGGAGAAGGCCCAGGCCCGCATGGTGAAGGACACAGTAACCGCCGGAACAAAAGAGAATCCTCTCTTTTACAAGATGGTATACTTGTCCTTCAATCACCTGAGGGTCTTAAGAAAGGCACAGGCTGCAGTCCAGACCCGGCTAAAGGCTGCAGAGAAGGCCGAAGCTAGGAAAGCCTCTTCTTCCTCCAGTTCTGGGCTTAGCAAACCCGCAACTGGACAGCAAGACTCGGTATCGGTGAGCTCTGCTTCCAGCAGCGTTGCCCCTGAGTCCGGAAGTAGGCCCGCTTCGGACAAAAAGTCCTCCAAGAAGACGCACAAACGACAGTCTTCGAGCCATCCGGAGGCACCCATCACCAAGAAGGGCCGCAAAACCCAGCAATGGGTGGAGCAAGCCAAGGAAGATCTGCCTTCTCGCCATGACACCCAAGAACTGGTCCGGGCAGTTGACGTTAACGTCGAAGCTGCCCTGACGGATCTAGAGAAGGCAGCCATAGCTCTAAGCGAGGGGGTACGTCGGTCAATTCTCTACCTGAGACTGCAGAGGTGGAGTAGACTCTTTCCTCTGCGGGGAGCCCTCATCCGTATCGTCCGAAAAAAATCTTTCGCGAGGATCGCGGAATGCCCAAACATCTTGTGTAATTTTCTTTGTGCTTGGACTCGGCCTAGGCACTGCGGTTCGGACCTTCGGTACAGCACCTGTACCTCTACCTCTGCCTCTGCCCGCACCTCCAGTCGCCCCGGCCGACTGTTCCGTCTGACTCGCTCTATTTAGGTCTGACATTTCTACCGACCTCTTTCTCTTTTTTTTTATTTCATAGAATTCTACCTGGATGGATCCGAACACTTTTCAGGCTTTTTGAAAAGCTAACTTCTGGTTGTGGCTAAGAACTGGTCACGGCACCAATTGTAGTGAACTCGGTTCGGGACTCTTAGCTTAGGAATAAAACGGAACAAGAATTACTCTCATACTCTGGTTTTATTACCTCACAACCTTAGACCAACCTTTCTGGACCAGCCAGAAAGGGAACATATACAATAGGAAATAGTATAAACAAGGTGTGAAGAATATCGATATCACAGATATTCTTATAAAAGCGAAGTTAAGAATAAGTAAAACCAGAGATTGGGTACGAACACATAAAGGAACATTTGCATAGCATAAAATGACAATATATAAGGAAAAGACACAATATAAAGTGATGAATACAAATAATAGTAAATAAGCTACAGACCACTCTTCCAGGGTCTGTGCTTCGGATAGATCCGAGAGCCCTTGACTGCCCTCTGGCGTCAGTCCGAAAGGACTGGAATCAACCAGCGGACAGTCTCGGACTCCCGGACTGCACTATTCCGGAACCCATAAAACACACGACCACTACACTGGTAGATAAACCTTACATTTTGAATTTAACATACACAAAATGAATCAAAGAGTAGAAGGGTGCCACAGAAGCATTACAACCTACTGAACATCATACTTAATATACCTATAGATTTCCTCAACGTCTGAAAACGCATTATATGCAGTCCAGTCTTTAAGCGACTAAGGATTAACTCATGTTAACACAGAATCAAATAACACAAATCCAGTTTCTCAGTCTGCACTAGCTCAGAATTTGCTTTATTCAGTAAAACAACTTCCAAGGCTCCTCACTCTGTAGTACTACTAAATCAGCTGAGAATTGTTCAATCCTAGGCATATCTGAGTATATTTCCTATAGTCTGTTAGGTTATGTTGAACTGTATTTTGAAGCTCACTTCTTTCTTAAATTTGGGATATTTTAGAGGATTGGTGAAAGCGAAATGTACATTTTCTGGTGATTTCACCCATAAGTACAAAGATACATGATGTTAGATTTTTATATATTCTGTAGATTATCTCAAGGAAAATGCGGTGGATAATAATAAAAAACCAAACTGAAGTTGTTATTAATTCCTGTGGAAATAAAATAAATGATAATAAATTCTTAAACACGGTTTTCCAGTAGTTCCTAACAATGCCTTCATAACCCAATACCTTGTGCTTTGTTCCAAGCTGCTTTAAACGTTTAACTTAACAATAATTATTAGTTATTAATACCTTTTTTTTCTTTTGGGCGACTTAATCCTTCACTGAGTCCGTGATCCTTCATATTTATTTGTCTATACTTAGTACTGTTATGTTTCTACTGGTGATCTAATATAGCAATAATTCACAAGGTTTGGCTTGTGAGGGGGATCTGTTTGGACAGGGACACCAATCAAGGCAAAGAAAGCGAAACAATTCCCTGTAAAACAGAGGTCTAGAGTTTCTAGGAATCCCTCAAAATCTCCCCAAAACTTAACTAAAATCTGTTAGTAATCTCAGAACATGGTTCACTGGGTGGTTCATCAACAGGTTCATCTTTACTTGATGGTTCATCTTGTGTCTTGTCTCTCCACCAAATACTTTCCTCTAACCAATCTATTGAATGAATTGAATGTTTGCATGTTTTGCTGCACCCACAACATCTCTTTGTGACCAGTCGTGCAACACAGTAGATGGTAAGGGTTATGGGAAAACATGTATGTTTAACCTCCCACTCATGTGGAGGATACAGCTTGGCATAAAACACCTCCGCGCATGATTGCCCGACAAACATGGCAACAAGCACAGAGACCAGAATATGCACCCTGTATGGGTAGAGCCACACTGTATCCTCTATACCCACATGCCATGTTACCACCATGGCCACATTCTCTGTGAACATGAGAAACCCATGTACAGACAGGTGCATATATTGAAGGACAGTTGATCCCTCTTTGAATTTATAAGTCAAATGGACAAATATCTCAAACGCAGACAGGATTAATAGCCAAAGGAAGACAAGTAGTCCCTTTCCAACAGAACCTTCACTTCCTAAAGTAGTCAGGGTCAGTCGATTGACCAGTAACATGATAATTACATGGGAGCTAATGGCTAGAGCTGTCCAGCCCTTCATGTGCATGGCAAAAACTCCAATAGATACCACCCTGGCACTTATCATACACATATGAGAGAAGAGGAGCGGTAGTACAGCTGGTATAGTCAGTTCTTCCTTCTTATCCTTACTTGCGCGGAAGTCCTTCTCCCGTTCCCAAGTGACCATCATCCAGGAAATTGAAAAAAGTGATGATGCAATTGATAAAGATTGGAAGATCACTGCAATGAAAGGGGGAACAAGTTTACTAGTTTATTAGACATGTCAGCAGTTAGAAAGGTGCAGTTCGGGGGTGCAGCTTGATCCCAACTGTTCACACGAGCAATTCAGGCTTCCATGGTTTCACATGCCTAAGTGATGCAATCTCATTGACGCAGTGTCGGCCTGACCTACAAACCTGTTAGAAATGATGTTGTCCCCGACTGCGTAACTTAGGCCTACAAGTTGCAGGGAATCAAGCTTCCTCAAGCAAAACTTTAGGCTAAAAAAGTTTAACTTACTTTTTAACATCTAAATACAGTGTGTAATAAATAGAAAATGGCACTCTGTTCAGGTTCAAACTGATATTGACACATCAGAAACGGGAACTCACCTTCGGGGTTCATCCTGTTTTCTGATGGGTCTCAATCAGTTTGAACCCTCCATCATGCTATTGGCTATAAGAATGAGGTTGATTTTACTGTGACAGTGTGTACTTCCAAACTAATATAAATCATACGGAAGCCTAGACTGTTATAAATATTTTTTGAACATGGTAGAAATGTATATCTGTAATATATAGAAAACAAAATAAAAAATGTCTGAAGAAGATGAAAGTGTAGGAACAAAATTTAAAGGAGGCAAGATCTCACGAGATCTCACGGGATGTCATGTCAAACTCATGGGAAATGTGTGAAGAATATGAAAGGTATGAATGAGACAAGAAACAAGATGAGATCTCACGGGATTTTATGCACAAGATGGCGGCCTCCATAGGCGCCGCCACAGGCGTCGCCATCTTGGATTCCTTTGTCAAGTGAAGTGCAAAGACATAATTGACCAAGGACAATCCTGGGTGTGAGAAGTAATTGCTGAATGTAATTCTATTGTCGAATCAATTTCTGTCCTTTTCACAGCTTTAAATCTTTTTAAAACAACAGTATATGCATGCACAGTGGCACATGCAAACCCCCTATTACTAAATTGTGATACGCAATGCGATGTGTTATTGGAAAATGAGTCATAATTCACAAGATATTTTTCAATGGATAAGATCTTTATTGGAATGTTCTGATATTTAGGAGGAGTATCACTGTTAGTCCTATGAATCTATGTACGCAATTCCAGGACACGGTATTAAATATATCCTTGCGTTTTGAAGGTCATTCCATGGAGTATATTTAGTTATTTTACTTGTAATTGCCCACCCAGAAATACTGCAAACATTTTTTCAATCATAAATATATCAAACATAAACTATAGAATTACATGTCGAATTTGAATAAAATTAGATGTCCTAATGTTTACCCTCGTTGGAATCACCTTGATCTCATCTTTTCAAACATGATAGTATCACAAAACACATTTTGTGCGACTTGTGACTCATTTCCCTGCACAAAATTATCCTGAAATGATGCTTTAAGGTCCCGAACCTGTAAGTTTTGAAGCATCCCCGCCCTGCATCAGCATGATGTAGACCTGCAGACAACTCTGTGGTGCAGCTTCAGTCAGCGCCTCAGCATAGCGCAGTCTTGTAGCTTTACTCATTTCTTCATTTTTAATGTTGTTATCATCATTGTCATCGTCACCATGTAAGGCCCACTTACAGATTCCACAGGTGGTACCACGAGCACCCTTATACCCCGCTAGTTCACGCATGTATCTAAAATAGAGAACACAAGTCAGCAACTGACCCTACTGCTTTTCAATTATTGCCAACCCTACACTGCAAAGGCACCGTTTACCAAAACGTATTCCGTCTAAACGATTTTGAACATGTTTGCATCTTCGACCCTGTTTACAACACATTGGTGTAGACGCTTTTTACACTGATTACAATTTCACAATCAGCCCCGCGCTCCCGTCCACATTGATAAATGTGATGTGTTTCAGGAAAATGAGTCATAAGTCACAAACAATATATTTTTCAAAGTATTTATTTCACAAGATTGCTTTATTGGAATGTTCTGATTTTTTGAGAGATTATGACTTATGGCTGTATCAATCGATGTATCAAATTTCAGGACAATCTATATAATATATCTTTTCGTTTTAAAGGTCTACATATGGAGTATATTCAATTACTTTACCTGTTATTGACCCCCAAAAATATTGGAAACTTTTTTTTTCTAAAACGAAAATATCAAACTTAAAATCTAGAAAAACTCATTAGATTATCAGACTGTTTACTATCATTGGAATCGGCTTGGTCTCATCTTTTCAAATATGATGAGATCTCAAAATCTAATTTTCGCGACTTAAGACTCATTTCCCCGAAACAGATCACATTTGATGTGTTTCAGGTAAATGAGTCACAGGTCGCAAAATTGATATTTTTCAAAGTGCTTCTTGTATATGATCTCTTGCAATGTTCTGGTTTTTTAAGGGTTTAGCGCCTTTAGTCATATAAATCTACTACCAAATTCCAGGAAAGTGCATTTCATATACCCAGGCATTTCCAAGGTGATCGTATAGAGTTTATTTAGCTACTGTACTAGTAAATGTCCACCAAGAAATATTCCAAACTCTTTTTTCAAAGATAAAAATATCAAACTCTAAATATAGCAATACATATTATGTATATCCTACTGTTTACTATCATTGAAATTGGGGTTTAATGCTAGGGGGAGGTTGAGGTTGAGGTGGCGGGAGTGTGTGTGTATGTGGGGGGGGGGGGAGGGGGGGGGTTCAAAATGTCCAAATTTCTCCAGCAGGTTGATATTTGTACCGGTCACTAGACAAATGCCTTTGGCATAAACAAAACATGCAAATAGCTTAAAGTGGCTAAGATCGCTGAGAATGAAGATCGTGATTTGTGTAAAATATAACAAGAATTTGATTCAAGCTATGTCAGGTATTCTCAAACTTATTTTTAAATGTTTCTATCTATCCTGGACGGCCGGCATCCATTCGCCTATGTTTACATAGCGTAGCTTGAAAATTGGACATTTCGAACGATGCCCTATAAAAATCGGGTCTCTCATATAATACAATGGCCCATCGAGGGGATCTGCGTTTTCTGATGTATTTTCCCCGTAAAACTACGCTATTATCACTCTCTATCGATATCGGTGATACCACTCTACAACTTGGACCAAAGGAATTGTTTCATACGGCCATATTTAAAAAAGAAACAAAAAATATGGTTACCGATTTCCGTACCATTTCTAGGGGGCTCATGAACATTGCCAAATAAGTACCTATCAACACTACCACTACCCGTGGAGTTGGTCAGGCTCAGCAGAGCATGACCAACCGGTGACCAACGCTTGTCAACAAAAGAATCAACAGCTTTGTGCGGGTGGGGGTGTGGGGTGGGGAGGCTATAGATCCTGAGCACAATAATCTTACTAAACTAACCAGCCAAGCACCATCTCGGCGATATACTTCTGGATTGCTTTTAATCATGATTAGTAAATGCGAGATGACCGCGGCAAAGGCCTGACCTGGTTTCATTTTGAAACAGCACAAGTTTACTGGGTCAGAATGGCGCACTGACACAGGACGTCACAAAAGTTGACGCAGGGTGGAGCCTTGCTTGCTTGTATCTATTTTGTTGTGTATGTTTAAGCCTATATAAACGTCTATAAAACACTTTCAATATATGCCTATTCTCATGTATTCTCGGCAAGGTATGCATTCCTCATACTTTGGCAGATCAAATACACATTATATACACATCCAGTGAGAGAGAATAGTTACGGTATAATGCTTTGTTTACATCATGACGTTCCCTCCAACGATGCATCAATGACGGCCATCACAGAATGTGCGTGCATCATTGGTACTTGCGTAACGGCTAGGCTGTACGAGGGTTATTTTGGTCTGGCAGACCAATATAATTTTCAACAGGAACAATGGCAAAATGCCTCACAAATATGGATTTATATGATCAAATTAGGAAGGCCAAGGGTAAAGGTGGGTCCATAATATTGAATAGCAATTACTTTGACCAAACTCTCACAAATGTGCTCTGCCATCGGCAAGTGCCACTTTAATCGTTGTCTCAATTCTGATAAATGTGTATATCTTTACCTCAGCACTGGTCCCGCCTGTAGTATTGTCATAATGGCAATGAGTGCTTTCACTTTCCATTGTTTGTAGTCGGTTACCATGATGAATCCATCTATCATGTACATTATTGTTGGGCAGGCCACGAAGAGTAGAGTGAGAAGGCACCAGCCAATGTCACCATCTAAACCATAGGTGACAGCTAAGATGATGTCACTGTAAATATCTGGGTGAAATCGCAGGAAAATGTACAATTCGTCTTCACCAATCCGTTCAAATAATCCAAGTTGCAGACAGAAAGCAGGTTCAAAATACAATGCAACATAACCTAACTGATTATTTGAATCAAGACAATAGTAAATATAATCAGATATGCCTAGTGTTGACGATTTTTTGGTTGAATTTAGCTGAATTAACTAAATGTGTTGATCTGCCAATTGTACATTTTTGAAAATCTGACCCACCGAAACAAAGCGACACCATTGATACAACAAGAGTGATCTTGTATTTCCAGCCTCCTTTCTCCCTTTTGTCCTTGCGTTTACAACCGCCAAGTCTGGCCTTGACAATAGTATGACAACAGTCCATTCTGCCTACCTGGGTGCAGTCGACAGAAAATGTACAATTCACCTTCACCAATTCTCTCAAATAATCCTAATTGAAGGCAAAAATACAGTTCAACCTAATATACAGAACAGATTGGTAAAATCAATGAAATGCCAAATATACTCAAATTTACCTAGTATTGACCAAATTGCAGCAGAATTTAGCAGAATTTACTAAATGTGTAGAGCTGCCAATTGTACATTTTCCCAAAATCTGACCCACGTCCTTGTGTGCAGGATATGAACTTGTCTGTTTAAGAGCATAGCTCAAACTGACTGTGTGTCTGAGACAACTAGGTTGGAGGTGCGTGCGTCGGGTGGGGGGGGGGGGGGGGGCTGGGGGGGGGGGCACACATGGATCGTCAAAAAATGTACAATCAACAGCTCTACATACTTAGTAAATTTGGTTAAAGTCAGCTGTTAAATGCTGAGTATATCAATATATTTGGTTATGTTGAACTGTATTTTGAAGCTCATTTTTGTCTTAATTTGGATTATTTGAGAGGATTGGTGAATATGAACTGTACATTTTATTTTCTGATAACCTGACCCACATAATTATGTATTATTTGCAAAGTAAACCACATTTCTGGGCCAGATCTCCGTAAGTAAGTTGCAAAATAAAGGTATTTGGATTTTCACAACATTTTAGTGATTATCCTTTACTCATAAGAAGGAAAGAGGACAAAAAGTAAATGCCCCAAATTTATACAGTCGCTTGAAGATAAACATGCTGTAGTCTTTCGGAAAAAGTGGTATTTCTCTATGTTTTACTTAATAAAATGACAAATATCTGAAAAATCTATTTTTTTTCCACTTGTGACAGATCACATATACCCCACCAACCAGCCCCTGCTCCTCCCCCTATCCCTGAACCCACCATGATGTCTGCTCCGTGTGGCCATATCACCTGCTGTCATCTTATATCTAATTTATGGGCAGTGGGAAATCAACACAGTACCACCTCCATGCCAAACACTCAATGGGTCAGATTTTGGGAAAATGTACAATTAGCAGCTGTACATATTGGCTTGTTACCTACATCAACTTCTAGTCGTTATAAAACCTCTTCCATGCTTTGCTTAAATCATTGTATTGTATTGTATTTTTTATTGATAGCATTTCATCTTTTACAGATAATATTTCTCAGCATATCAAGAAAATAATGAAAAATATTCCAGACAAATAAAGTGGATCAGTTTAAATAGTTTTTGTAGGAGATATATCACTCAAGTTGTCATCTTCGAAAGTATCATTTTATTCATCCAATATTTCGCCCTATAGGGGGGGCTTCGTCAGGGATAATGAATTTTCGATTGGAATGCTACATATATAGGAAGAATGTGTTGATAATGTGTTATGAATGTGTCACGGATCCTGTACTCGATTCTGATAGGTGCAACACATTAATGTGTTGTGACACATAATGTGTTGCAGGGGGGTGGGTCCAAAGTTTAAATAGTTTCCAATGATTTAACATTAAGGAGAATATACATGTATTCATATTCCTATGATAGTAAAGTAAAATTCATTACAGTGTGTTCATCGTCAATTATTTTCATGCGATTCTCACACAATCAGTTGTGCATCTGGGCTTCAAGTCGGCTACTACATGCGTGAACTCTAGAGAACCTTAGTGAAACAACCTTTGTCTGTGGATAGACGCTTTGGCCTGGAGTAAACTTCAGTGAATTATGTCACTGTTGTGTCCTCTTATTTGGGTCAGATTTTCAGAAAATGTACAATTCATCTTCATCAATCTTCTCAAATAACCGAAATTTTAGACGAAAATAAAGTTCAAAATACAGTTCAACCTAACCAAACAGATTGCTAGAATCAATGCAATGCTAAATATACTCGAATTTACCTAGCATTGACCAAATTGCAGCCTAATTTAGTAGAATTTACTAAATGTGTACAGCTGCTAATTGTACATTTTCTGAAAATCTGACCCATTTCTATGTCAAAGAGAATTTCTTGTGGCATTATGACAAGCAATTGATTTTGTTTTCTTAAAATTAGATAGCCATTGGGCTTGTAGTTAAGGTGGCCCGTACAGTCAATGAAGATATATATTTCTGTCCAAAGGGCTTTGGTTGCCGTACATTTAATAAAAAAAGGTTTGATATCATTTCTTCCTTTGCAGGACCATGATTATTGTGCATATATTTAATAATATAGTGTAATTCCAGAAAAATATCAAATATGTCGAAAAAGACCTTAATATGCACATTCTAGTAAGAGATGAGTTGTAATGATAATATCAAAGCATACGGGCACTCTAAGAAAATCAATGGGTTCATTGACTGAGACATGACCTTTTTCTATGTAATTGTATGAAGACTTGGAAATAAAAACACTTATATATATATAGAATTGCTGCCCGTGAGCACTTAATCTTGTCATACTAAAGAACCTCTTTGATTGTTATAATAGCCAGTGAACTTTGTATCAGTCTACCTACATTCCAATTGTCATTTGCAAGGATGTTTGCTGTATAAAAATTCCGTATATACAAAAAGAAAAAAATGAATCAATGAAAAATTGACTGCTTAAGTTCAAGGGTGAGAAGTAAGAGTATTGTGTTGCTGATATGCACCTCCTCAGCGGAAGTTGTGTAAAGATAAACCACTCAGAGTTGTTTATAGGCAAGTGGGTCAGATTTTCAGAAAATGTACAATTCAACTTTACCAATCCTCTCAAATAACCCAAATTGCTGACGAAAATAAAGTTCAAAATACATTTCAACTTAACCAAACAGATTGCTAGAATCAATGCAATACCAAATATACTCGAATGTACCTAGTATTGACCAAATTGCAGCTTAATTTAGCAGAAGTTATTAAATGTGTACAGCTGCCAATTGTACATTTTCTGAAAATCTGACCCAAATGTAAAGTGGTGGTTAAACAAGTTGAGGAGTGACTACATAAAAAGTATTGATCAGAGAACATTAAGGGTAAGATTCTCAGAAAAGGTACAGTTGGCAGCTCTACACATGTAGTAGATTCTGCTAAATTAGATCGAAAAATTGTCAACACTAGGTATATCTGAGTATATTTAGTATTGCCTTGATTCAAACGATCTGTTAGGTTATATTGAACTGTATTTTGAACCAGATTTCTGTCTTAAATTTGGGTTATTTGAGATGATTGGTTAAGGTGAATTGTACATTTTCTGGCGATTTCACCCTTAAACAGTAAATAGCAGTCCCACAATGTTGGTCATAATCCTTGAACAAAGGCAGGTCACATAATAAGGATAGTATCTCCATAATCAAAGTAAGGGAGGATTTTGCTTTTATAAATCAATAGAGCAGAAAGTTTAGTGAGAAGGTGATGAAGTCATTAAAATAGGTAAATCTTATGTGTAATACTTTTTGCATGGGTTTGGTGGTTTCATCCAGTCAATAACCTAAGTATTTATGAACTAACTCTAGTTGAGATCCATTCAGTGTAAAACCACACACACATCTGAGCCATTTTTGCGCCGATTCAACTGTCCTGATGCATTTGAAACTGTCCTTGATACATCCTGGCAACTTGGTAACTATAAACAAAAGACCTTGGCAACAAGAGTGCACATTTTTGTACCTGAGAGGCATCTCCTCAATGAATCCCTATTCCTTGATAAAGGGCTAACGAGCCCGAAACGTCGGACCCCTGAATAAACAAAGCTACAACTCATCCCTCCGTCCCGTCCGTTGAGATTTCTTCATGAACTAACTCTAGTTGAGATCCGTTCAGTGTAAAACCACACACACACCTGAGCCATTTTTGCGCCGATTCAACTGTCCTGATGCATTTTAGGATTTAACTTTCCATCCCGATCAATCGGGAGTTAAATCGGGAATAATTTCATCACTTGGGAGTATCCCCGATTGCAAATCACCGCTGATTGGGGTAATTTTCATCAATCGGGACGAGTTAATTCCTATTTTTGCCTGATTATAGATTTGTCCCGATTTTGGCCTTGAGAGATCATTAAATATAATATCATCTTGCATATTCTTGGTTAAAATTGGTAAAGATTTGTCAGAGAGATAAAGGACCATGTTGTCAATATATAATAGATATTTAGCATTATTCGAACTCTCACCCCCGGGGGTATGGGGGAATGTCCAGGGCCTGGAAATCCCCAACCTCCCTGGGCAAGAAATTCTTGGGAATCCCCGACCCCCTGGGGCACATTTTTCACAAATATTGTTCATTAACCTAGTGTTATAAATGTGATCCATTTTAGGAAAATGAGTCATAAGTCGCAAAATATGGATTTTGAGATATCACCATATTTGAAAAAAGGAGATCAAGCCGATTCCAATGATAGTAAATACTAGGATACCTAATAAATACTTCTATATTTTAACTTTGATATTTTTATTTTAAAAAAAACGTTTAAAACTTTTCTGGTTGGGTTATTAGCAGTAAAGTAACTAAATATACTCCATACGAAACCTTCTAAACGCAAGGATATATTTAATTCAATGTCCTGACATTTGGTACATAGATTCATATGACCATAAGTGCTAAACCCCCAAAAATTAGAAACATTCCAATAAAGAGATCTTGTAAAAAAAACCACTTTGAAAAATATGAATTCTGCGACTTGTGACACATTTTCCTGGAACACATCACAAATGTCAAAGATCTCAGATAAAGTAGGGCCTATATTATGTTCATTATCATTTATTTTGAATGTCCAATGAGAAAGGTCTAAATATAGAATGTTATCTTATTTTTTTCTTTTTTTTTTATTGTATTAAAGGCCAATTACATAATATTTATCCGAACATTTGAAAAAACGTAGTGTATCACTCAGTGATGTCTTTGTACGTTGCCTTATAAAAGGTCTCATCAATCGATTCAAAACCATTACAGACTCAAAAAATAAACAGAAATTACAGTACAATGTCTTCCATGAATATCCATAGAAGCAACAATGAATACTAATGAATAATTTGTTACTACCATTGAAATTCCATCGCCAGAAGAAATAATATACAACATGTATTCCATCATAACTCAATAACCTTGGATAGTAGGACTCTCTAACATTAAAGATGAATGGAACCCATTCAAAATTGTCAATTCTTTTCACTAGATATGTGATTAATCGTTTTAAGTTATACATGGAGATTTAATTTTTATATAATTATACAACAATAGGATAGAATTACTCTACTAATCCACCAGTAGTCAACATTATTTTGTATTATTTTCCTCCTACAGACGAACAATAAACGTGCTGTACGAATAATAACATCCACCAGGTTTATCTCGAATTTCTGAGTACATTTTAATAAAACTACTTTCAAATAAGCATTTGTGTAAGCAGATATAATAATCGAATAAACAGATACATCTCACCTAAACCAGTCGTCTTTGTTTTTTAAAAATCCTATATCAGGTTGGGTTCAGCCCAAGAACGGAGGGGACAGGAGTGGGTGTTGAGTTTTGGGTTTGAGTTTATTGGGGTCCGAAGTTTCGGGCTAACGTTTGCCCTTTATCGTTTTTTTAAAAATAACGTTTGAATTTGTTCCAATTTTCATTTCTTTTGTAATTCCAATGATGATGAAGAGCCAACTTCAGTGGCAGAGGGCCTTCCCTGAGGCAAAAAAAAATAGGTGTGTTTCCAATTTACCCCCCCCCCCCCCGCCTCCTACCTAGGGAAACCTTACCCTACCTAAACAATCTTTTACCATACCTGATTCTTTTTGTACCATATCTTACTTTTGGGGGATGTTTTGACCAAAAAAGCTCATCAAAGAAGGAAAACAGGTTAACAAAGATTAGATAACCTAGTTTCTACAGTGTAGTATTCCTATGTCCATAAAGTGGCGCCACCTACCGTTTGGCACGCTTAACACTTGGTGTGCCTCAATGAATGTCCCGAAGGGGGCGACACCATTAGCCATGATTGCCGCGTGAACCTTTTCAAGTTTAGTTTTGGAGCTTCTCTAGCTTTGCCTGCGATTTTGTCCCCCCAGTGTGGTAACTTACACACTTCTTATGTTTTAAGCTATGCCAATAAAACTAAACAAGCTTTCCTTTCTTTAGCTATATAACATGCATATCCGCCGATAATTTCCAAAGATATAGCGATTTTAATCTTTTCAGTACAAGGTCTAATCTAACAGAAGGTAAATAACTGTAAATACAGTAACATAAAGTAAAACAGTTAGTTCAACGTAAGGCCTATAATACGTGAGAATTACCTCTTTTATGGAAAATAAACCAAAAATATATTGTTACACAAGTGGAATCGATCTAATATAAAATGTACAGGCCCCTTTTTTTCATTGAAAACGCGGCCATTCAGGAACATAGCCACGCTCAGAGTGGGAAAGCTTTGTGGTTGCCTGGCAACCCCCGCCACCGATTGAGGTCTCACTTCACACAATTAGAAACATTATGTAGATAAGATACTCTATAAACGTAACACTTTACGAGTTTTTGTGTGGATGTATTTCACTCTATTTTGAGGATACAAGTTGAGAGAGAAGGCATTGTAGAGTGTACTTCCTACTTGGATATAAGAGAATTACAGGATATTCGCTGCAGGTAATAAAATAAATTTTAAAACATAATAATAAACGATGTTAGATAAAATAGAGTATATGAATCTCAGGCATGATTGAGCGAGGACAATAACACCTGAGACCAAACAGGGTACTGGCCCAACACCAGCCTTTATTAAATCACGAGGGGAAAAAATAAAGAAATGTGTCAACATGAGTCCATGGAAGCTTTGAGAGGAGTTTGGTTGTTTATCCTTCATTTCAGTAAGCTCACAATTTACATTGATATTCTCAGCTCATAATTATAAGTTACAAGGAAAATAATAGAAACCACCAGAGATCTACAAGTTTCATTTGATTCGATTTGATTTAATTGATTGATCGAGTATTATTGTCTACATTTGATTTGATGCTAAATATGACCTATTGTTATTGGAACATTGTGAAGATGAATTCTTAATAGGACTTAAGCGTAGTAGAAACTTTTAAAAAATGTCCGTCCTTGTTGTAACCGTTTCCAAGAGTAGTAGTAGATTCTGTTAGCGTAGTAGTATGGAGACAAAGTCACTTTAATTTAATAAGACACAAATGGGCAACGTATGAAAACGTCCCTGAGGGATAGTGGGTTTTTTTCTAAAAAATTGTTTAAATATTGTATATTGGCCCGAAATGAAATTAAAAAAAAGAAAAAAAAAAGTTCAAATTAGCAAATTATAACATCAGGTGCGCGTTGCTCCGTTGCTCCGTTTTCTCGCTAACCATTTCTCGATACACTTCCAATGGAGCAACAGGCCCCAGTATTAGACCACTAGTCCATGGGGCTAACCTTTGGGATGATATTAACCTATAAACTATTGTTGTTATTTATCAGTAAGAATGAAAGATGATATATGATACCTAGTGGTGACATACAAGATGTGAAAATGCCGTGCATGTTACACATAATTATTCCACTTAGTAAGATACTAATCTGGTGATTTTTCAGTTTCCTAATAAGACGGTTTTCTGTCCTGAGCGGAGAGATCTGGGAGCGGTTACTACAACAGATTACTTACTTGCTTATGTACAGTGGAACCTCACATAAAGACCACCTCATTATAAAGACCACCCCTCTATTAAGACCAGTTTTTCCACTCCCGAATTATTCCCTCTGATTAGATTTAGAGGCCTCTAAATCTAAAGAGACCACCTCGCTATAAGACCACAAATCATTCAGACCCAAGGGTGGTCTTAATAGAGAGGTTCCACTGTATAGGGTCTGTTTCACTATGCCACCTCTTCACCTGACTTCAGAGAGTTTATTGTACTATTATTATTAGAGTCCGGGTGAAATCATTGAATACTGAATAATTAATCGATAATTATAGCGAATAAACAAATAAACATAGAGGAACAGGTGCGGCACATATCATTATCTCTTCCCTAGGCCATATCATCAGGGTCAGATCATCAGAAAATGTACAATTCGCCTTCACCAATCCTCTCAAATAACCCACATTTAAGACAGAAATCAGCTATAAAATGCAGTTTAACATGACAAAAATGATACTTTAAAACAACACAGTCCGAAATATACTCAGATATACCCGGTATTTATCATTTTCTAGCATAATTTAGAATAATTTAGTTAATGAGTAGAACTGTCAATTGTACATTTTCTGACGATCTGACCCATCAATAGTTTAAGTATGCCCTGAATATTGATCTAAGTAATGTTTTTCACCACTCAAACAGAGGTCAAGGACCTGATATTGGGCTGGAGTCGTGACGCCAAGTATACGCATGATAAGAAAACATTTTCAGGCTATGGGTGAAGTCGCTAGAAAATGTACAATTCACTCTCACCAATCCTCTCAAACAACACAAATTTAAAACAAAAATGAGGTTCAAAGATTAGTTTAACATAACCGGACTCATTGTTTAAATCAAGGCAATGTCACATATATTCATATACGTAGTATTGACGATTTACCAGCCTAATTTTGCAGAATTTATTAAATGTGTAGACCTGCAAATTGTACATTTCCTGAAGATCTGACTCCTAAGCATAGATGATAAGAAAGCATTCTCAGCCTAAGAAAGCAATACGCTAAGCAGTTAATACACATGTACACATGGAATGAACAAGTTCAGTGGCTACACAAAAGACGAACAATGGATTACCGGTCTTCTTTCCGACAGATAATTTGCATTGCTATTTTATTTGGTAGGTGCTCGTTCAGGGGAAATATAAGTTACATCAATGTGACATGTGTGATTTGTCACAAACAAATATATGTGACCTGCTCTGCGAAAACAGGTCTTATGTGCTTGGATATGAAATGTAAAATGTGTTTTAGGACATAATATGCTGCAAAAATTATGTTGATACGAAAAACAGAAGCCGAGATATGAAGTTCTGAAATATGATGTGTTGAAATGGGGTAAATAGCCAAAACTGCTGTACGGTTTTTACTTGCCGAACTTTAGTTAAACCCTTATATGATTTCAAAATGTGCATCATTTAATAATTAACATTAATCAATTAAATAATATATTGCCATTTTTCTGAAAATTTAAGTAATTCAAATCTGTTTTCAGCATCTTAATCATCAGAAAATTCTCTTTTGACTTTATTTAAATTTGAAACAATTGAACAAATCAAAATATTGGATTCAGATATTTGTAATTACTGTGAAGATGTTGACTCGATTACCCACTATTTCTTTGAATGTCCAAAAGTTAACTGTTTCTGGCATGATTATGTCCAGTGGTGCAATGGCAACACTGCGATGGAAGATTTCGATGTAAGAGGAATCAGAGTAAGCTGCGTATTACTTGGCTATGAAGGTCACAACAAATTCAGTGAGTTTTTAAACTGGTCGCTGTTAATGGCCAAGAACTATATTAATAGACAGAGATTATTTTATCAAAATGATGTGGTTTTCAAAATCTTTTTACTAGAAATGCGATATAGATTCAGGTCTATTGAAATGAACATGAAAATGAAGGGAGAAAACCCTCAAAAATGTAAATTGTGGAGAAGAATCTTGTACGATGAAGAAGCTGGGTAAAGAAATCCGCTGTTGGAACAAGGTTTAAGTGTAGGTTGTTGATGGCTCACTCCCGGGTGGCCTGGTGCTAAGGTAGATACAGTACTGGTGTTCAACAAAAAAGAAAATAGGAGTCAAAATTCTCTGTTTCTGTTGAGTAGTGAGGCGCCGTTGCCTAAAAACTCATGAGGTGTGTCGAGAGAAAAAAAAAGAAAAGACCAAAAAAATATAAAATAAAAAGGTTACGTACATATATGCCTAGAATTGTAAAAGCCCCGATGGCAGGATTGTTGTAATAAAAACCTTTAAAAAAATAAAAAAAATTGAAACAATTTGATGACATATAGGTTTCCACGGAAACCAGAATCCTGTTAAACGTCATTATTGATGATTTGGACGTTCCATTGAATTCATGGTTACCATGGCAACACTAACAAAATTTTCTCCAAAGTTTTCCGCCACGCTATAATCTGTGAAAAATTTCATTTTCAATGGTTTTTTGAGTAAACTTTGAGTTTTTAACAGTTTTCCTGTTAAATAATGCCCCTAGGGCTATCCAAGTAAAAACCTATAAGACCCATAATCGCAGAGCAGGTCACATATATCTAAAGTTTGCAGTCACAAAATCAATATCGTTTTAGAAATGATTTTCCGTAGTATCTCTGTGTATAAATGTATATCTTTAGCATGTGTAGCAACTATAAGTGTTTAACTATAGCTGTAAGCCTACCATAATGAATAGATTTTTATTTCTAGAAGTAGGTTTTATGTAGAGGTTTAACATACATGTACATGTGCAGATCTGCCTATTGTGCATTTTCGGAAGATTTGACCCACATGTATCTATAGATGTTGGTCTTTTACTTTTGCGATGTTTTATGTAACCTATACAGTCAGGTTAAACTAGTTTACAGATTATATGCCACTACAGGTTATCACTGCACTAGCCTATAGACAGATACTGAAGAATTTATGAGAATAACAAAGATTAAATAGGTCGGGAAGTCGTCAATTCAAATCCCATGGTTGGCAGGGATTTCGTCCATGGCCTTCCCCAACACAGGGATAGCTGGGGATGAGTGCTGGCCGTAGGCATAATAGGGGATTTGTATAGCCGCCATTTTGAATCTCTATTCGCCTGGACTTATGGGACTTATGGTACAGTCTAAAATCTATAGAAAACATGACATGTTCAGCTTGGACTATTTATCAAGGCTCTAATGTCAATATCCATGCGTTATATATGTTTCCATAGCATAAGTTCCCTTATTTCCCTTCATGCATTTGGTTTTCATAGATCATTTATGCAAGCTAAGATATTGGTGAAAACATTTTTGCGTTTTTCGATAAAAATGTTGCTAAATATTTGTATGTCAGATTTCATCAGAATCCATCCCAGAATACACTGCAACAGACATGCCCAGTGGCCCATGCAAACTAGTCACTTACTTTTTATAGCGAGGGGAAGGTTGTCGCTGTATAGTGGGGATCCCGGGGATTTTTGTTTTAGTTTCTTGGTGGTGAGGAATAATTCCCAAAGTAAATGGTTTAGTGGGTATTTTGTTCTTTCACTAGCTTTCGAGCTGTCGTGCTCTTCATCAGGTGATCAGGTGACCTACTTTTTAACAAACTTTTATTTTACTGCTATTTATTCTTCATACATTATAATCTATTCATGTATCTTTTACCATTCTAACTTTTATTCTCTCTACCATTCACCTTACACATATGTTAAGGGCTTTTCAGCAGCTGGCTGGTAAAAGCGCTGTACAAATTTAAAATAAATAAATAAATGAAAAATGCAAATGCCTTATTGGTTAGGCTGAACACAATCCGAGGCTTACTTACAATACAACTTTGTGGTTCTGGGAGAGACTGATACTGATACTGAAGTCATATCATAATTATACTAAAGTTGTATTTTCAGCTATTACGGCTAAATACATTTTACCACATTTACTCATAAAATACTTATAGGGCTGGTTTATCCATATCCTGCTGCTGTTTTATGTTTATACAAGAATATGAAGTAGAATCGCCAGGAGAAAACAGCCGCCTGTGAGCGATGATAAGTGAAGTCATCATAGAAAAAGATACGGCAGGTCCCCCAAATAAATACGACGACATTGTACCAAAACAACTACACAGAATGCTCTAGAATTTCGGTTAAAAATGACTTTTAGATGGGTTGGAAATGAATGGAAGAAATTGAAGAAAGTATTTCATTTTTTTACTGACGTTAACAGATAGTGCAGCTTAAAACGGGCTAATACAAGAATATAAAATGCAGAACTCATAAAAATAGGACATATATTATGTAAAATATGTGCATAAAATATGAATTGAGAAGGTGCCAAAAACATTTGGAATTTGCAAATGCATGGAGAGTTCATGCCTTTGCCTCTGAGGGGTCTTTCATTGCGATTGTACTTCATAAATGTAATTTGTCTCGGAGAATGAGTCTTAAGGGTGGTCTCCACTGGCTGCGGTAAGCACTGCGGAAAGCCTTGCGATGGTTTGTGCTGGTTCTGTAGTTGGTGAGGAATGACGAGGTCCTTGCCTTCCTGGTCAGTGAACGATGTAGGCAGGACCTCGCCAGTCCTCAACAACACAGCACCATTGCAAGGCTTACCGCAGAGCCTACCACAGAGCTTACCACAGCCAGTGGAGACCACCCTTAAAGGCGCAAGATAATCAATCCTGAGATAGCTTCGTATTTACAAAGACGGGATCAATCAAAATTCAAATGATTGTTGACATTTAGAAAACCTTAGCAAACCTTTTTTCTATTTTATGTGTGCAAAAAATAGCGATATTTCTAGATGAATAAAGACCATGATAGTAGCCAAATATACTCTATAGAGTTACCTATGAATATATGAAATATGCAGTCCTGACGATTAATTTGATATCTTTATCTGATTCAATCTAATTTTGACATCTTAAATCATAAATGATATCCTTTTGTAGTACCAGCTACATCATCCACTACTGAACTTATGACTAGTTCTAGCGTAGTACCTACCTCTACCACATCCACTGTTGAACCTACTAGTACAACTGAACCACTAACCTCTACTGTTGAACCTACTAGTACAACTGAACCACTAACCTCTACTGTTGAACCTACTAGTACAACTGAACCACTAACCTCTACTGTTGAACCTACTAGTACAACTGAACCACTAACCTCTACTGTTGAACCTACTAGTACAACTGAACCACTAACCTCTACTGTTGAACCTACTAGTACAACTGAACCACTAACCTCTACTGTTGAACCTACTAGTACAACTGAACCACTAACCTCTACTGTTGAACCTACTAGTACAACTGAACCACTAACCTCTACTGTTGAACCTACTAGTACAACTGAACCACTAACCTCTACTGTTGAACCTACTAGTACAACTGAAGCACTAACCTCTACTGTTGAACCTACTAGTACAACTGAACCACTAACCTCTACTGTTGAACCTACTAGTACAACTGAAGCACTAACCTCTACTGTTGAACCTACTAGTACAACTGAACCACTAACCTCTACTGTTGAACCTACTAGTACAACTGAACCACTAACCTCTACTGTTGAACCTACTAGTACAACTGAACCACTAACCTCTACTGTTGAACCTACTAGTACAACTGAACCACTAACCTCTACTGTTGAACCTACTAGTACAACTGAACCACTAACCTCTACTGTTGAACCTACTAGTACAACTGAACCACTAACCTCTACTGTTGAACCTACTAGTACAACTGAACCACTAACCTCTACTGTTGAACCTACTAGTACAACTGAAGCACTAACCTCTACTGTTGAACCTACTAGTACAACTGAAGCACTAACCTCTACTGTTGAACCTACTAGTACAACTGAAGCACTAACCTCTACTGTTGAACCTACTAGTGAAGCACTAACCTCTACTGTTGAACCTACTAGTACAACTGAAGTACTAACCTCTACTGTTGAACCTACTAGTACAACTGAAGCACTAACCTCTACTGTTGAACCTACTAGTGAACCACTAACCTCTACTGTTGAACCTACTAGTACAACTGAACCACTAACCTCTACTGTTGAACCTACTAGTGAAGCACTAACCTCTACTGTTGAACCTACTAGTACAACTGAACCACTAACCTCTACTGTTGAACCTACTAGTGAAGCACTAACCTCTACTGTTGAACCTACTAGTACAACTGAACCACTAACCTCTACTGTTGAACCTCCTAGTACAACTGAACCACTAACCTCTACTGTTGAACCTACTAGTACAACTGAAGTACTAACCTCTACGGTTGAACCTACTAGTACAACTGAAGCACTAACCTCCACTGTTGAACCTACTAGTACAACTGAACCACTAACCTCTACTGTTGAACCTACTACTAAAACTGAAGCACTAACCTCTACTGTTAAACCTCCCAGTACAACTGAACCACTAACCTCTACTGTTGAACCTACTAGTGAAGCACTAACCTCTACTGTTGAACCTACTAGTACAACTGAAGCACTAACCTCTACGGTTGAACCTACTAGTACAACTGAACTACTAACCTCTACTGTTGAACCTACTAGTGAAGCACTAACCTCTACTGTTGAACCTACTAGTACAACTGAACCACTAACCTCTACTGTTGAACCTCCTAGTACAACTGAAGCACTAACATCTACTGTTGAACCTACTAGTGAAGCACTAACCTCTACTGTTGAACCTCCTAGTACAACTGAACCACTAACCTCTACTGCTGAACCTACTAGTACAACTGAAGCACTAACCTCTACTGTTGAACCTACTAGTACAACTGAACCACTAACCACTACTGCTGAACCTACTAGTACAACTGAATCACTAACCTCTTCTGCTGAACCTACTAGTGAAGCACTAACCTCTACTGTTGAACCTACTAGTACAACTGAATCACTAACCTCTTCTGCTGAACCTACTAGTGAAGTACTAACCTCTACTGTTGAACCTCCTAGTACAACTGAATCACTAACCTCTACTGTTGAACCTACTAGTGAAACACTAACCTCTACTGTTGAACCTACTAGTACAACTGAACCACTAACCTCTACTGTTGAACCTACTAGTACAACTGAAGCACTAACCTCTACTGTTGAACCTACTAGTACAACTGAACCACTAACCACTACTGCTGAACCTACTACTACAACCACTACTGTTGAACCTACTACTGCTAGACCTACTACTGCTAGACCTACTACTGCTGAACCTACTACTACAACCACTACTGCTGAACCTACTACTGCTAGACCTACTACTGCTAGACCTACTACTGCTGAAGCTACTACTACAACCACTACTGCTGAAGCTACTACTGCTAGACCTACTACTGCTAGACCTACTACTGCTGAAGCTACTACTACAACCACTACTGCTGAACCTACTACTGCTAGACCTACTACTGCTAGACCTACTACTGCTGAAGCTACTACTACAACCACTACTGCTGAAGCTACTACTACAACCACTACTGCTGAACCTACTACTGCTAGACCTACTACTGCTAGACCTACTACTGCTGAAGCTACTACTACAACCACTACTGCTGAACCTACTACTGCTAGACCTACTACTGCTAGACCTACTACTGCTGAAGCTACTACTACAACCACTACTGCTGAACCTACTACTACAACCACTACTGCTGAACCTACTACTGCTAGACCTACTACTGCTAGACCTACTACTGCTGAAGCTACTACTACAACCACTACTGCTGAACCTACTACTACAACCACTACTGCTGAACCTACTACTGCTAGACCTACTACTGCTAGACCTACTACTGCTGAACCTACTACTACAACCACTACTGCTGAACCTACTACTGCTAGACCTACTACTGCTAGACCTACTACTGCTGAAGCTACTACTACAACCACTACTGCTGAACCTACTACTGCTAGACCTACTACTGCTAGACCTACTACTGCTGAAGCTACTACTACAACCACTACTGCTGAAGCTACTACTACAACCACTACTGCTGAACCTACTACTGCTAGACCTACTACTGCTAGACCTACTACTGTTGAAGCTACTACTACAACCACTACTGCTGAACCTACTACTGCTGAACCTACTACTGCTAGACCTACTACTGCTAGACCTACTACTGCTAGACCTACTACTGCTAGACCTACTACTGCTAGACCTACTACTGCTGAAGCTACTACTACAACCACTACTGCTGAACCTACTACTACAACCACTACTGCTGAACCTACTACTGCAACCACTACTGCTGAACCTACTACTACTGAACCTACTACTACAACCACTACTGCTGAACCTACTACTGCTGAACCTACTACTGCTGAACCTACTACTGCTAGACCTACTACTGCTAGACCTACTACTGCTGAAGCTACCACTACAACCACTACTGTTGAACCTACTACTGCAACCACTACTGTTGAACCTACTACTACTGAACCTACTACTGTTGAACCTACTACTACTGCTGAACCTACTACTGCTGAACCTACTACTACAACCACTACTGCTGAACCTACTACTGCTGAACCTACTACTGCTGAACCTACTACTGCTGAACCTACTACTACAACCACTACTGCTGAACCTACTACTGCTGAACCTACTACTGCTGAACCTACTACTGCTGAACCTACTACTGCAACCACTACTGCTGAACCTACTACTGCTGAACCTACTACTGCTGAACCTACTACTGCTGAACCTACTACTACAACCACTACTGCTGAACCTACTACTGCTGAACCCACTAGTGCAACAACCACTGCTGAACCAACTACTACAACAACCACTGCTGAACCTACTACTGCAACAACCACTGCTGAACCTACTACTGCTGAACCTACTACTACTACAACGACCACTGCTGAACCTACTACTGCTGAACCTACTACTGCTGAACCCACTAGTGCAACATCCACTGTCGAACCTACTAGTACAACATCCACTGCTGCACCTACTAGTACAACTGAAGGACCCACATCCACTGTTCCTATTACCTCAACAATTTCAACTACTCCAGGTAAAACAATCATATCTTTCTTTTTAGCTATCGACATCCACTTCACATAATCATGGGCTTTCATGTTCATTACGTGTCTACCTTAGCACACGCATGAATAGTTCCCTTGACTAATTGCTCTCATAGAAGATATAGATTCATATTTTCTCTATCAGTCAGTTACAACTCACCCATCTATTTCATCAGTTTGTAGGAGACCTTTCTTTCTTTTCATTATTCTTTTGTTGGATTTGGAATTGATGCCGGTAATCCTAATTTCCTTTAGTATCTCCTGGGATATTGATTTCGTTCAATTTAGGCGACATAATTCAATGCTGATAATGACTGAATATGTTGCGTTACCATGCTGCCCTCCATTCTTCACAGACATGGTGCAGTTTACATTTTTACTGGTAATGGCTGGATACTCAGCAATTACAACAAACAAAATGTTACTAAATTTATTCATAGTATGACCTAAACGACTGGAGTTATCAATATACTGCTGCGGTTATATGTTTATACAAGATTTTTAAGTTGAATCTACCGAAAGTTGCCGGTAAGTCATCCAACAGGTAATATGAATGATTTTCCTGTTGTGCATGTTATTGTTATTTGTCAACCTTCACTGAAAAATCTTGATTGTAATTTCCATGATTACCTTTTTACAAACCATATATCTTATCCTATCCTATCCTATCAATACATCCTATTGATAACATTTGTGAACATTTAACAAAATACAATCATCAATATTTACATCAAGGCCTATTTCTGAATATTATATTTTCTTAGAACTCTTCCTCATATCTCAATATTTTGTTTAGCCATTTATGACTTCCCTTATCAAACACCGCATTATTTATCATCACTCTATAATCTGTATTTCGTTTACAAATGTGATCCGTTTCAGGAAAATGAGTCATAAGTCGCAAAAATGATATTTTTAAAAGTGTTTTTTTCACAAGATCACATTATTGGAATGTGCAAATGTTCTAAGGGTTGATGACTCATGTTTACATCAATCTATGTCTCAAATTTCAGGATAATCTATGTAGTATATCCTTTCGTTTTAAAGGTCCTCATATGGATTACATTTAGTTACTTTACTGTTTATTGACCCCAAGGAATATTGGAAACCTTTTTATTCAAAAACGAAAGTATCAAACTTAAAATCTAGAAATACTTATTATATTATTAGACTGTTTACTATCATTGGAATCGGCTTGATCTCATCTATTCAAATATAATGATATCTCAAAATCTATCTTTTGCGACTTATGACTCATTTTCCTGAAACACATCACATTTATGACTTCCCTTATCAAACACCACCTTATTTATCATCACTCTATAATCTGTATTTCGTTTACAAATGCTCTAAAGTCAAGTGTCTTATCACAAATAATTTCTAGATGTGGACATAATTTTTGGCCTCTGGGTCCTGAGTGTTGTAAGCCTCTCATTCATTATGTTGCCTAAACCTTTCTCCTTCATAGAACTCTCTAGACTAGCATCAAGTCCCTGGGCCTAACTCAATGAGCGCACACAGCAAAGGCCTTAGTGATGCTTGGGCGTCACTGGGTCGAGGCCGTAGTGACTCTAACATGAGAATATATTTTTGATAATATTGTGTTTTTTAAAACAAAAAACAGAATCAAAGACTTGCACAAGTCTCTAACTCTCTATCCATCTGTAAATATAAAATGGCTGATAAATGTTTTTTCAAAAAACAATTTCAGATCCACCATCGGTAAAGGAAGTCTTATTCAACTTGACCAATAATGTGACTATTGAGGGAGAAAGTATGCTGTTTAACTTCACATTAATTATGGATATACCAGTCAACACTGTGACATTCATCTGGGAACTAAATGGTGCTGTTATCAGACCAGACGCGAGTAGTAGATTGAAAATAGAGTCGTCTAGTATCAATGATACCATACATAAAAGTATATTGACTATTACAACAGCCAAGTATCAAGACAAAGGTAGGTGCTCTAGCCTTTTTTTTTTTTATTTATTTAGAATGTTTATACAGCAAATCCGTTCATAGTTGAAGATAGACAGACGGTTTAGTTCACGGAGTTGTGATCGAAGTTTAATTTATTTTACTTCCTTGTTGATTGATATGTGTAGTAGGCAATGTCCATGATAGTAGGACTATAATTTGTGATGTGTTTCAGGAAAATGAGTCATAAGTCGCAAAATTGATATTTTTCAAAGTGTTTTTTTCACAAGATCACATCAATGGAATGTTCTGATTTTTTAAGAGTTCACCACTTATAGTTATATCAATCGATGCATTAAATTTCAGGACAATCTATCTGATATATCCTTTAGTTTTATAGGTCCTCATATGGACTACATTTTGTTACTTTACTGTTTATTGATGCCCAGAAATATTGGAAACTTGTTTTTTCACAAACGAAAATAGCAAACTTAAAATCTAGAAATACTTATAAGATTATTAGACTGTTTACTATCATTGGAATCAGCTTGATTGGAATCTCATCTTTTCAGATATAATGGTATCTCAAAATCTATTTTTTGTGACTTATGACACATTTTCCTAAAACGGATCACATTTAATATAGAGGCAGATCATGACTAGTAGACTTGTATCTGACAATCCTATGGAACTAGCACGATTAGAGATTATGGAAATAATAATTTACTAAGATATATATTATCGTCATAAAGTTTTTAAAAAAGTGATAACTAAAAAAATTATTCAAAGAACTAAATCCGTTTTAAACCCAAACTAACAATTATGTTAATTATTAACTGATCAAAATTGATTTTGATGAAGAAATATCGATGAAAAAATCGTGGAACTCTATTATTGCTCAACCTCGCTCCTCGGGCCTTGATATTCTGCCATCAAGGACCCTCCAAATCTGGCACCACTTGAGCACCACCAACAGATTTAAACACCTCCTAGCTCAAACATCCATAAACCTCCCTTCAATCTAAGGAAATCCGAAATAGCTAGCCCTCACCTTGCCACTTCTAAACAGGGCTGTATTTCTACAGCTTTGGATCATGCATATGGGTACATATGGGTAAAATTCGACATGATTGACACGCGACACGGCCGCTAAATCACCGGCGACACGGCGACACGGTCCCCTTAACGTGCGACACACACAGCTTCCAAAAAGCTGATAAAATTGGACACACGACATTCAGAAATATGTGATGTGTTTTAGGAAAATGAGTCATAAGTCGCAAAAAATAGATTTTGAGATTCCATTGTATTTGAAAAGATGAGATCAAGCCGATTCCAATGATAGTAAACAGTCTCATAATCTTATAAGTATTTCTAAATTTTAAGTTTCATATTTTCGTTTTTAAAAAAAATGTTTTCAATATTTCTTGGGGTCAATAAACAGTAAAGTTACTAAATGTATCCATATGAGGACCTTTAAAACTAAAAGATGTATTATAAAGATTGTCCTGAAATTTGATACATCGATTGCTAGAAGTCGAAGTGATAAACTCTCCAAAACTCAGAACATTCCAATAATGTGATCTGGTGAAAAAAACACTTTGAAAAATATCAATTTTGCGACTTATGACTCATTTTCCTGAAACACATCACATATATTAAAAATCGACATGAGACACAGTGATTTATTTAACAGGTGACACACGACATTGTATCGACCGTTAGTATTAATTAATGTATTGCTTAAAAAGTGACACGAGACATCATTGAATTGTTTTAAAAAGTGACATGGGACATGGAAAAAATTCTTATCGTGCGACACTCAGACACAGTCATAAAAAATGGGACCCATATATACCCCTATGCATGGGACACCCTGTCGCTGCTCTCCCGCTTCGCCATGCAATTAACCAAACGTTGCAACGATCAATGATCTTTGTGCAGTTTCATTTGGGGCGACTGATGTTGAAGGGGCCAAGTTTTATCTTAGAACAGTTTAACTTGTATTATATATAATGATAATAATGATTTACACAAAAATTAATAATAATAAATTTTGTTACAAAAGTGATAACTAAAGAAGTTAATTATTGATTATTTATTAATCAAAATGGATTTTGATGACGAAATATCAAATGAAAATACAGAACTTTTTCTCTATAAGTTTTGAAATTCCAATATGGCCGCTCGTCAGAAATGAAGCGCTTGCAATTTGAGAACTAGGTTTCTCGTCTACACTGAATAGAACGTTAAAACCTATGTTTACAAGCAGGGGCGGATCCAGGATTTCCTGAAGGGGGGGGTTCAGGTCTGAGAAAAGGGCACATGTTGGGGACTGAGTGCTGAAGGCATGAAGCCCCCCAGAGGAGGGTCCGGGAGGGTTCTCATTTGGGGAATTTTTCAAAACATACACCTTAGATGATGAATTCTGCTGCATTTTGAGTGGATGAGCATATTTTTTTTAGTGTATGTATGTTAACAATATTTTAGCTTAGGAATTGCTGCTTATTACATTACAGATGATGTAGAAATTATAATAGATATTGACAATGATGTGTCAAGGCCCGTATAGGGGTCACTGGGGGGGACATTTCCAGGCTGGGTGTACCTGGCTGTGCAAGTGCCAAAGGCACAAAAACCACTAGGGGGGTCAGGGGGCATGCCCCCCCTGGAAAAAAAATGGAATTTAAGGTGCAATTTTGGAGCATTTGGTGCGTTTGGGAGCACAAAAAATGTATTTAGTCACAGATAAATAGTGAAGAGTCCATAGATATTTCTAATACTTATTTCGACAACCATGTTCACAAACTAAATCTAGGCCCAATAGACAGAACTGAATAGATTTTAGGAATAAATACCAAACCAATTTTAAATGTGGGGTTGATAAATTCTAATGAGATATGACAAATGACAAATTTTATTATGCGGAAAATAAGGAAATCAATAGACTTTCCAAAATTCATATAAGTTGAAGTTTATCTGTTCAGGTGAAGTAGTCCTAGACATATTTAGCAGATGCATTTTTAATTAGAATCTTGAAAAATGCCACTATTTTTTCGGTATTTTTGTAAAAACAATTTTATTTTTTCCCAAATATGCAGCATTTCCCAATAGATTTGCCTACTAAATGGGTACAACTGAGAGTACCCACAGCAAGCTCTGTTTCACAAACTTATTTATTTCAGACAGCTACAACTACAGATAAACACAATGTATGTAACCTGCACCAGGGGCGGATCTAGGGTCTAAAATGAGGGGGGGTCAAAATAAAAAGGGCACATCAGTCCATCCCCCAAAAATGAGCCAGAGGGGCACAAAGGTATTCAAGGGAGAGATCATCAGAAAATGTTACTTTGATATATCAATAATTCATATCTGTTCAGTCTAATTTAGCAGAAGTTAAAGGACAACACATTGCATGATTGCTAATTGTACAAATTTGTAGACCTGCCTAATGTGCATTTTCTGAAGATCTGACTGACTAGGGGGGTCAGGGGCATGCTCCCCCAGGAAATTTAGAAATTTAACGTGCCATTTGGAGGCATTTGGCACTTTTTGAAGCACAAAATACAGTATTTAATCACACATGGAAAGTGTTCATTTTATTTTGTTTCTATGGAAACAGCATTTTATAAGTTCTTTTAACAGCCTTTTACAGCTGTTACCGCAAGGCACTTTTGGTTGTAAAAGAAATTAAGACACCTTTGGTTCCTAAAAAAGATTTTTGGCTATTCAAATGGGCACTTTTGGTTGTAAAAAAAGACACTTTTTGGTTGTAACACTTACAACCAAAAAGGGGCATAGTGGGTTGTAAAAGAGGGCACTTTGGGCTATTCAAAAGGGCACTAAGTCTTATGAAAATTTTGAGGGGGGATCAGGATGTTGCCGACCCCCCCCCCCCTTGCCAGTGCACTAACGTTATATGTGTAGTAAGCGTTGGGACAGTAGCAGTAGCCATTAGTTGTTGGTTTTATGTTGGTTTAATAATACTATGTGAAAAATGGGCCATTTCCTCATAGAGTGCCATAGACTTTGGAATGGGAAAAAGGGCACTTTGGGGCGGAAAAAATGGCACTTTGGGGCGGAAAAAAGGGGACTTTGGGGCAGGAAAAAAGATATTTTGGGGCGGAAAAACAGGGGACTTTGGGGCAGCTAAAAAGGGCACTTTTGGGCGGATAAAAAGGGCACTTTTGGGCGGATAAAAAGGGCACTTTGGGGCGGGAAAAGGGCACTTTGGGGAGGGCAAAAAGGGCATCATGGGGCCCAAGGGGGGGGGTTCGAACCCCCCGAACCCCCCCCTGGATCCGCCCCTGACAAGTCAAAACATAGGCCTATTTGTTATGAAAAATATTCACTAGGAAAGTAACGTTTGAACCCTATAGGAAGCCTAGCCATTTATTTTATTTCGTATACCCAATCTTTCCAGTCTCAATCTTTCCAGTCTCAGCGTATGAATAACAAAACAAAACATTGTTAGAACTATACTTTCATCGCCTCTACTTACTTGGCCAACCAATCGCCGTAGCTTTTCGGCCGTGTTCGAAGGTCTGAATCAAAATGAATTAATCTTTGTAGAACTATAGATCAAACCCTTCCCTTTTAGAATCTGTTTTCATTTCGTAGCCTAAATCAAGTAGGTAGAAGATGGAATAAAAGTGAAAACAACTGGCAAACCTTTTCGACGAAATGAACCGGAATTTTTAGCGAGATTCAAGTTGAGAGTTTTAATGAGCGAAATTAGGCCTTTGTCGCTTACGACGATCACAGAAATGGCTGTCTCCCAATGAAATACATCAACATAATGTAGAAATCCGGAAAGCTAAGAAAAAGAGCTCTAAAAGCATGTAAGGTGTGTTTCTCTACGATGAGTTTAACTATTCATTTGAATGCATTTCATATCATGTTTAGGCCTACGGTACATGATCGATGAATTGCCGACGCAATAACTTAACTTTATTTGTTCAACGTTAGTTACGCGCATTACTTTACTGCGTCCTTGACAACAAGTTTTCCCGCCTTGAGAAATGTAGTTCAAAACTGATTTTGAAGGGGCTAAGGGAAGGACTTTGAACAGTTTAACTTGTAATAATAATAATAATAATAATAAATGGGTGTTAATTAATATAAATATAGTTAGGTTGAGCAGTGTTATGCAATGTTACATGACCCTCTCACCCTCAATCGAATGAGGAGCAGTAAAAGGGGGGAACATGGAAAAAAAGTATATATAAAGATTTTTATTCAGGTTTTTTGGTATTTTTTAAAGGTTTTATTCAACATAAACTGCCATCGAGGCATATATGTGATGTGTTTCAAGAAAATGAGTCATAATTCGCAAAAAATAGACTTTGAGATACTATTATATTTGAAAAGATGAGGTCAAGCCGATTCCAATGATAGTAAACAGTCTAATACAAATAATGAGTATTTCTAGATTTTAAGTTTGATATTTTCGTTTTTGGAAAAAAGTTTCCAATATTTCTGGGAGTCACTAAACACTAAAGTAACTAAATGTAGTCCATATGAGGACCTTTAAAACGAAAGGATATATTACATAGATTGTCCTGAAATTTGATACATCGATTGACATAACTACAAGTGATAAACTCTCCAAGAATCAGAACATTCCAATATATATATATATATAGGATTTTTATTCTGAATAGACGTACATACATACAGTCAGAAATGAATACACCATCTGCGTGCGCTGGGCATGCAGTTCTTCCAGGCAAACCAAAAATTATGTAACCAAATGAGATTAGTTTTGTAATTCTATTAAAAGTGTCCATTGTCCATATCTCCTTGTTGTTTCAGATAGTTTTGTAGTCTTTATAGTTTATTGAGTAAAAATTAAAATGTAAAAATAATGTGATCTTGTAAAAAAAAACACTTTGAAAAATATCAATTTTGGGACTTATGACTCATTTTCCTGAAACACATCACATATTCAATTCTAATGACATTAATGTTGTGTCCCTTATGATTTTTTATTTTGTTTTATTTTCTGATTTTCTTTAACTCTCCACCGACAGATCGGTACTTCTTTTGACTGTTTTTTTTCTCTTTTCTTTTAGAACGATGTGTAACCATAATATAGCAGAAAGAATAAGCTATATCTTTCACTCTTGATCTAATCGTCATGCCTCCAATGCTTCTCGAAATTGAGACCATGAATTTGATTTTTTTCCTCTCTACCTTGTATGACATTGTTGTATTCTAATACTTTCATCTCTATTTTTGCTTCGTTCAGAAAAGCTATAAGCACCATTTTGTGGTGGTAAATTCTCTGATGATAAATCTAACACTTGATAGCAGTTATCAACCAATTAGTAAAGTTTTTGTGTGGACTCTTCCCATTAAAACCAAGCAGAATATTTGTTTCATTTAATCCTCTCAAATAACCCACAGATAAGACATAATTTAGCAGAATCACAGAACTGGAGTTCTGTGGCAGAATTTACTAAATGTGTAGAGCTGACCCGAATAAATAATGTACTCAGTTATGAAAACTGTTGTCTTTGGACATACCTGACTACAAAGATATGCATCCTTCTGATAAGGTTAATGCTTATCACATATCACCTGAAGTGGAGAATATATTAAGACACATTTCATGCATGTTGACACTGATATCGTTAAACATTTCAAGAGTACAAAGTCATATGAAAGATTCATTTGAACTATCAGCTGGATAGATCTTTGAAAGTCAGGGGGGGGGGGGGGAAATATGATATTTTACTCAATAGCTCTGTTGGGGTGATTCAACAGTTTTGTAATATATAGGATTAAATTATATGGGTATCTTGATCATTGTTTAAAATATTTATGGAGTTTTGTATTCTTAGCTATACATACGACAAAAATGATAATTATTTTTACCAAATTTAACCATATTTTACTTAAATGAATTAAACAAATTTTCGTTTGGCATTGTAGATTCTGCTACTAAACTACAAATTGTTAACTAGCTGTTGCTATTTACAAAGCTCTATAAGACCAATGCGTTTGGAAATACATTCTATTTGAGATTTACTTGGAGCGGTTTGCCGTAGGGTTACTATTGGGTTGCTTTGATGTTTACTCTAAGTAGGTCTCAAACAGAGTGTAGTAGAATAACTATTAAGCAGTTGCTGTTATCATTTAAACATAGCCTCCAAACAAAAAGATTTGCCTGGCAAAAAGATCAGAACATGAAAGATTCATTCAAACATGGTTGCCTTTCAGGACAGCCCAGTCCTGTCCAAGTGATATGTCTCTGCTACAATTATACTCATATTTAGTTAATTAAATATGTTCCATTAATCATTTAAGAGGGATTGCCTTTTTAGACTATAGTTTTGGCTAATCTTAACTTGTATTGTTACTTCTAGAGATTATTTATGTTACTTGACTTGTTCTGAATAAATGGATCAGATATTAGCCAATCAGAAAGAAATGAACAAATACTGAATTTATCTATATTTTGCTGGTTTTGCAGTTTATCGAAGAGTTTGTTATCGCTTATAAACGGCAGCCTTTTTCTGTCTATCTATATAACTTCAAAATCTTCAGGATTTTGTGGGTCTCCTAAATGTAAATGTGAACTTCCATGAAGCACTGTGGCATAAACAACGGGACAAAAATCCTCCAAAACTGTGGTCAAAAGACCTTTAAATGTATTGTTTATATAGCACCAAGACAAGTCAGGGATTGATAGTATTAGAGCCATGAGGAATAGAGGGCTAAAGTGGATAGTGTTGGATAATATTGTCCCTCCACAACCTTTAGGATCGTTACGAAGTGTCTTTTCTGTCTTGGCCATTTGTAGTTGTTTTTTCTCCAAACATGTTGCCCATTATAGTTGTTCTCTTTTTTCCCCAAACATATTTTTAACACTACTTTTAAATATTTAGACAGTGACCAGATTAGATTTACATATGTGATGTGTTTCAAGAAAATGAGTCATAAGTCTCAAAAAATAGATTTTGAGATACTATTATATTTGAAAAGATAAGATCAAGCCGATTCCAATGATAGTAAACAGTCTAATAAAATAATAAGTATTTCTAGATTTTAAGTTTGATATTTTCGTTTTTGAAAAAAAAAGTTTCCAATATTTCTTGGGGTCACTAAACAGTAAAGTAACTAAATGTAGTCCATATGAGGACCTTTAAAACGAAAGAATATATTAGATACATTGTCCTGAAATTTAACACATCGATTGACATACCTATAAGTGATAAACTCTCCAAAAATCAGAACAATCCAATAATGTGATCTTGTGAAAAAAACACTTTGAAAAATATCAATTTTGCGACTTATGACTCATTTTCCCGAAACACAGCACATATATATATATATATATATCTAGATAATGGTTTTTCACTGCTTTCATTATCTGTTCTTCTTGTGCTTTATCCTTTCAGTTGTAAGCTGTAGTTTTAGCTTGCCAGACTTCCCAGGGGTAAGCTCTGACACAAGATCTGCAACCATTGGTGTCCTTGCTCGACCATCTATTAGAATAGATAAAACAACTTATACATACTTGGATGATGGGAATGCACCAAGTTTTACCATCCAGTGTAATGCATCAGTCCCACCTACATTACATCCCGATAGTACAGCCCACCCAAAGTTTGTTTGGCAGAAAAATGGGGAAGTCCTTACTAACACCGGTAAGTATGTATATATAGTGGGGAAACTAATGATCGTTTTTGACATAATGTGATTGTCACAAAGAAATGATTCTTGCATCGCAAAAACAACATCCATTTTGAAATACCCTCATATTTACAATGATGAGATAAAGCAAATTCCAACAATGTTAACCTTGTAAAATTCTTCCGTTTGTATTATGTTTGAAAAGAAAGTGATATCTCTGGATGGACAATAGTAGAGTAATTAAATATATACTCTATAGAATTACCTTAGAAATGCTAAGATAAAGTCTATCCACTGCCCTGAAATTTCTACAATGATATATCTTGCAATACCTTGCAATAAACATCTTTGTTAAATTTGTATAAGTTTTGTAACTTTAGAATAATTTCCCAGTGATACATCGTAGCTTTATGAATGTAAAAGCTCTGAAAGTGCACACTAAATGGGTATCAGGACTTTAAAGTCAATATCAATGTGTTATACATGTTCCCATAACACACATTCCCATCTTTCCCATCATGCATTTGGTTTTCATTGGTAATTCTGGCTATGATGTCGGTAAAAACATTCTTGCAATTTTTGATATATAAATGCTGCTAAATATTTGTCAAACCTGAACTGAATCTATCCCAGTACTGTAACAGACATGAGCAGTGGCACATGCACATCCCCTATAGACCATGAAAGCTATAGTGCAATGATTATGTTCTAATGTTTTCAATTCCGTCAAGTACCCTGACCAATCCCACATCAACTGTAATATTTGATGTTTTAGTCAAATAGTTTTCAAAATAGGCTATTTTCTGTTAGAAAGAAATTAAGAAGAAATAAGGCACTAGTCCACTGACCCAATTCTCATGCGATTGTGCCCTTTCCCACTAAATTCCATGAGTATGGCATTAGAACTGGCTTATAGTGGACCCTGTATTTGGTAATATCCTTAAAATTGTAAATGTAGATTGCATTGGAGCAGATTGTTAGCATTGCTGACAAGGTTATGTTACTACTGTGTCTGGGACAGGGGGAAGAAAGGGTATCTACTCCATCCTGGAACATTAGAAGGAATAACATTCATGACATTTTTTGTATAGATGGCCCTAATTATTGCATCATAAACAAGGGCAGCATGAGTTTACTGAACATTTCCCAGCTACTCAGCCAGACAAACTACAGCTGTGCTGCACACAATGACGCTGGATCAAGTAAACAGAAGCAGTGTCAAGTAAGCTACTTTAAAAAAGGTGAGAAGTTCTCTTTGCTTGTTCATTTATTATTCTATTTTTCAATCAATTCACTATTTAATTTCAGATGACAAAAATCCATATGAGTTACAAAGTTATGTCTCTTGACTAACTCCTACATCTACATACATGCATAGTGTTTTTTACAACTGATATCAATTATTAATTTCACCTTGTATCTCACTATTCTCACTATCGGTGTGAACAATAATTGTGATCCTGATGGGCAAGGAGCGCAGAAATTGCGCAATATCTGCGCAAAATTCCAGAATTTTGCGCAGATATTGCGCAATTTCTGCGCTCCTTGCCCATCGGGATGTGTTTCAGGAAAATGAGACATAAGTCGCAAAATTGATATTTTTCAAAGTGTTCTTTTCACAAGATCACATTATTGGGATGTTCTGATTTTTGAAGAGTCTGTCACGTATAGCCATGTCAATCGATGTATCAAATTTCAGGACAATCTATGTGATATATCCTTTCGTTTTAAAGGTCCTCATATGGACTACATTTAGTTACTTTACTGTTTAGTGACCCCCAGAATTATTGGAAACTTTTATTTCAAAAACGAAAATATCAAACTTAAAATCTAGAAATACATATTATTTTATTAGACTGTTTACTATCATTGGAATCGGCTTTTTAAATATAATGGTATCTCAAAATCCATTTTTGCGACTTATGACTCATTTTCCTGAAACACATCACAATTATTTGATACCGATCCCCTTTGAATAAATATAAACTGTTAACAGTATAATGATAACGATATGTACATACAGATTCCATTACTATAACTTAGGCTATATCGAAGTAGAATTCTGGTCCCTGTAAAGCTGAAATGCATTTTGCAAATGATGAATGTAAAGCATTATTCTGTGAGAAGTGTAGTTGTATATACACCATGGGACTACAATTTGAATAACAATGTTGATAGCGGAAGAGCCTAAGTACTGTGAGGAAGAAATGAAGGAGGGCGTGCTCTGGCCAATAACCATTGTTAGAGATAAAGAATGTGTCGTCGAGCAACCATGCCCGGGTGAGGCCACAGGTGAGTGTAACCTGAAAGTTCTCTCAGTGATTAGATTTCTAATTGTCTATTGGCCTGAAATGAAAAATAAATAAACAATTCTTGTATTTAACATATAACAACAGCAGAATACTGATAAATCCAGTCCTATAAGTCATAACAAGAATGAATTTGTTAAGATAGTAATAGCAGATAGTGCGGCTTTAAGATATGGAAGGGAATGTAATATTTTGGCAAAATAACACATTTGAAAAAACCAACCCATTATCTGCCTTTATTTATGTTGTTGATCATTGTTTCAGGTACAGCCAAGAGGACCTGTCTCCCTGACCCACCCAGATGGGCAGCTCCTAACCTTGTTAATTGTGTGGACAAGGAATACAATGATATCCTGGATCAGGTATAATGTTCATTTCTTTCTTTTCATTTTTTATGATTTTATTTATCCAGGAAAGTGATACAATAATAGTGTTAGCATTTACTCAACTGCCACATTACAGGGATCAGGTAAGTTACCTGTTTTTTACCCTGCTCCTGCATGGCTTCTTTTTGTCGTATAAATTACAGTTCTTCTGCTAATAAATATATGGAGAAACACTGATGCAATGCTCGGAAGTTTCTGGTCACCATATATGGAATAGTTTGACCTTATGGCTATCCAGTGGTCGGAAATTAGAATAAATCTTGAAGAAAATCTAAAACCAGTGAAAACTAAAATGTTATTTCAACACAAGCAATGTCACTTCCTGTCCCAGAAGAAGCAGCAAGTGTGGGACAAAGCTGTTGGCGGCCATTTTGAACTTACAAAATCCAGTGCCAGATATACTCAGATGCACCTAGTATTTGTCATTTATTAGTCTAATTAAGTAGAATTTCTTAATGTGTAGACCTGCATTTCAAGATATGGGCATTTCAATATTTATTTTGTATTCATGATGAATGTGCCTTTCAGATCGGTAGCATAGAAGACGGTGAAGGAGGGACAGACACAACGGCAAATGTAGCAGAACAGTTAAAGAACATTACTACTGGTAGTGCAGATACACCTGAGGCTGCTATGAAGCCGGGGAATATCAATGCTTCACTTGACGCCATAGACAGACTAGCCAATGTCCATGAGGAACTTACAGAGCCTCCTAAAGATGAAGAATTACTGGTAGGTATCAATAATTTTTATTTGATTTGAACAGTTTTATTTCATATTATGACATTAGATTGAGTATGATGCTACCAAAACGCTTTTACAAGTTATATTATTTAATATAATGAAATAGGATTGCTACTGCATTTAATAAGTCGACTAAGTTATTATAATGAGTTTGAATAGTAATACATATAATAAAAAGCAACCTGGTAGAAACCCTGTAGCAAAAACAACTGGACAAAATCCTCCAAAGTTTTGTTCAAACGATTGTTTGATGGGTCAGAAAAAATGGAACAAAGAGGAAATATCTAGCTCTTGACTGATGTTAGTTGAGAGTGTAGCTTTAATAGTAGAATGGTATGGTAGGCCTATATTCAGATGGGCAAAACATGAAAACATCCATGATGGATATGTGCAGTATTAGTTGGAATACAAATATAAATTGGTGTAGTTGTACCTGTATGTTTTGGTGGCCGGAATCGCCTAGGCAACAGCAGACCTTACTTGCTGCTAAAGACCTCAAAGGATCAATACTGCTAGTTACACGTTCGAAAGGTTATAAAAAATCTAGTTGGAGGTTTGATTGGCTATATGCTAAAGAACTGCACCAGGTGCAGTTGTAGACACCTTTATCCTTTTGGGGGATCGTGCAAAGGCAATATGTCTTCGGTTTTGGCAGGAGTTGATAGGAATTATGAATCTTACCTCAAGAAACTAGAGGATGCCTACACCAATTCGCTGCAAGAGCAGGACGTGCTGGAGAAGAAAGTCAAGTCCTTATGTGTGGCTGAACAGGGTTCGGGAATCAAGATTGAGTCTGGTGAATCTGGGGCTCAAGGTGGTGGTGACAGTGCTGTTTTGGCCATGTTGGACAGCATTTCCAAGCGTTTAGAGAAGCTGGAGGGTGACGGCCTGTCCAGTGGTGGCGGCTCCTCATCCCAGTCAGGTGCCGGTGAATCGTCAGGCTCAGTATCTGACGTTGTGAATTGCCTGCTGACTACTGCTTTGTCCAAACTTGCTGGCACAGACAACATCAAAGGTAACAAATTGTGTCCAGAACTGTATTCTATAGCTGATTTGAAGAAACCTGACCATTCGAAACTGGTGTTGTTAGCCGTGTTGACGGTAACAAATAGCGTCCAGAACTGTATTCTATAGCTTATTTGAAGAAACCTGACCACTGGATTTTGTTAGCTGTGTTGACAGTATGATGAAGGCCCTGGTACATTTGGGCGACACTAATGACACTTGTAGAGACTCCTACGTTGCTCACCTTGCTTTCATGACTGAGATGCATAATACTTGTAAATTTGCTGAAAAGGGTGCTATTATGTATGATAAATATGTTGTAGATTGTGTGGTTGACGGTAAATGTCCTGATTTCAACCCTCTCAGCCATAGCTTGGGTGTTTCGATTTGTTTTGCGTCTAATGTGGGCTCACTTCTGGAAGAGGAAAAGGAAGGTCTCAATAAGAAGAATAAGAATAAGGCCTGCAAAGACTCTCAAGTTCCCAGTGATTTTCCCGAGGAATTTTGTTATTATTACAATTACCACTCATGTACAAATGAAAAATGCCCTAAACCTCATGTTTGTAGGAAATGCAATGGTAAACATCACGCTCAAGGCTGTTCTGAGTCGCTTGGTAAAAATAAATGATCCCTTGCTCAGGTCTCATGTATGTCCACATTGTGTGACAAGAGTTTGTGTAAAGATGGCGGACCTGAGCTTCCTGTTTGTGATTTTGTACCTATCGATTGTGATGTTTCTCTCAATTGTGTCGACCATGATGTTCAAAATGCTATGTTGGAGGTATGTAATGATTCAAAATGTGATTCTGCTTCTTCTGATGTATCGTTTGACAATGCTTTGCCCCCATTTGCATGCCACGAGAAGAAAATGATGTGTGTTTATGCTCCCCCGTTTCTGAGCCAGTTACCCATGATGATGTTTTTGATTCTAGCATGTACATCGACGATATTTGTAATGCCTTTGACCGCTATGGTCATTATGAATCTGTCATCACACAATACAATTTACCCAATTCATTTTTAACGTGTTCCACACGACGAATTATTTGTCTGCGATCAATAGCTTGCACAACTTACAAAGTCAGCTTAAAACAGTACCGACCCCTCTGGCTTTTAAAATAAGGTTAAAAACGGAATTGTTAACTAACAACTTAATGTTACCTCAGGAATTGAGGCTTACCCCTCACTGAACTACCACCTGAAAAGCTATTTCCTGTTAAGAGTACTACTACTGCCCTCTTCCCCTATACACTCACACTCCCCCCACCCCACTCACCCTCATCTCATTCCATACACTAACTCCCCCCTTTCTCCCCCCTTTCCCCTTTCCCAACCCCCCTCTTTCCCTCCCCCCATCAACTCATTTTCTTATTCAAATGTAGATTTATAAATTAAATGTGATTCCCACACACTTATTATTCCAACTGTAATAATTAATATTTCAGGGTGTGGAGGCAGACCGGGTCTGACCCGAGCCACATTAAGTTTCCCTGGCCGCAGCCAGTATATCCAACCTGAATAAAATTCGTTCAAAAAAAAAAAAAAATAAGTACATGGGTTACACCCTGGCTTTTTGTGAAGTTGTGAACATGTTGTAAAGAACTGGAATCTTTAGGTCCAAGATCCGCCCTATTTAGCCCTGATCATGGTCAGGGCATGCACGCCACACGTGGCCTGGCCAGGAGGGAGGGGGAGATGTGCTACTCAGAGCTCACCCCGCCCCCCCCCCCCCCAGCCCGACCTAATTACTGTATCCACTGCTCTGGGTTGATCAAGAGTGGGGAAGGGCTAAGAGGGAGGGGGGGCAGGCATGAGCCTTGGGATCTATGAGTAAGGGGTGGGAGGGGGAATGCTGAGGAGAGGGATCCAACTTGCATGCACTCCATTTATGGTCTCTGCATGGGGAGCAGAGGTCGGCATGTGGGCAAGGAAGATCCTCTCTCCCTCAACCAATTAGAGGGAGGGGGAAGAGCCACTGGAATATTTCCTGGGTTTGATTATATGAATAATTCATGATTTTGGAGTATAAATAAAGTGAAAGACTAGGACCTAGGTACTCGCTGAGTCACCACCGCCTAGGCCGAATCCAGACGAACTACAACCTCGGACTTCTTGCCTCACTTCTTCATCTTACTGAACCTATGGGCTAAAACCCTTAGACTTCTTTACAATGTACTGTTAGTTACACATTCGAAAGGTTATAAAAAATCTTTAATAAAGGGTGACTTACATGGTCACATATTCTCATCTGCAACCATGACTTATTGTTTATTATCATCGTAATCCATTTATAGTGTATTTTTCTATTGTAGTCATTATTAGATATTATATTGGCTGATAATAAATAACAAAAATAATGTTGAAATGTATATATATGATATATAATATAATCTATTATATGAATACATTTGTAGAAAAATTTCATTTTCATTTCATTTAGAAGTGATTGTTCATGTGTTTCCATGCTTTTTCATATTAAAGTCCATCGTGGAAAGCTGCAGTTTATTGATCAATGCATCAAATGATGAATCATGGGATAGCTTACTAGAGGTATGGATATCACTTATTATTCATGTGGATCTTTTTTTGTTCCTCCAATAAGCTGTGAATAATCATAAAAAATGCCAACATTCTCTGACCATGAAAGCTCAATTGTGAAATGAATTTAAGCAGTGCTAAACTTGGTCAATGTTTCAAGCCCGCCCGCCCGCCAGCTCTCTCTCCCCTCTTTCTCCTGCTGTCTCTCCCATTCTCTCACCTGTTCTCATGCTCTCACTTCCCACCCCTTTCTCCTGCTCTCGCACTTCTCCCTTTTTATTGAGCAGAGCAAATTGCACATTCATTACAGAGACCATTGCAGACCATTTTCTGGTAACTGGACAAAGGACAAAAAACGTTTTTAAAACCAATTTCTTCGGAGAGTCATTCTTTAAATGAATCTAAGATATACCTACCAATCATTGATTTCAATTTGTATCTTACCATTCCATCATTGGCGTGGCATCACTATAAGGGTCAGATTTTCAGAAAATGTACAATCTGCAGCTGTACACATTTAGTAAATTCTGCTAAATTAGGCTGTAATTTGGTCAATACAAGGTAAATTCTGGTATATTCGGCATTGTATTGATTCTAGCAATCTGTTTGGTTAGATTGAACTGTATTTTGAACTTTATTGTCGTCTAAACTATAGGTTATTTGAGAGGATTGGTGAAGGTGAATTGTACATTTTGTGAAAATCTGACCCATGAGGGTGAACTTGTACCCCCCCCCCTTCCCCCTCCCACCCAACGTGGCCCCAGACATTCACCTTAGAGGCAAAAGCCTCCATCTGATCCTTGCTCACTCTTGCTAGATTTATTATATTGATACAATTCTCTCTTACATGAAGGAGGATAGTACAAAAGGAGCCAGCATAATGGATTCCTTGGATAAATATGGCGAGTCTGTTGCTGCGGCGTTCAGTGATACAACCGAGAAAAAGGAATTTGTGGCAGACAACATCAGTAAGTAGGAAATAGTGTACCAAGCTCTAGCAATTTCAGTGAGAGAGCATAAGGAACAAAAAAGATTGCATAGTAATATGGAACTTTGAACTCTGCCCAAAGGTAATTTTATATTTAAAATTATTTCCCTGATATTTGCGGAGAAAAACAGTTATTAAAATTCTAATGGCAAGTGTAGCAGGTCATATTTGATTGATTGATTGACCCATCATAATCCCATATGGTCTGGCTCCTAGCAATTATTACTCCCTGTTTGTGATATGAATAACACTCCTGGAGCGTATAGCGTTCCATATTACCCTCCAGAAAAAACTGATAAATGTATAAAATATGAACTGCTATGGTAGTCATGGACACACATGACCTAAATGATGCAATTTGATTGGTTTTAAGACGTTACACTCTTATCAGGCGCACCCTAGAGCTGGCTTGCCATGATTATGATCAAATAGCTGCATTGATAAAGTAAATACTAAATGTGATGTGTTTCAGGAAAATGAGTCATAAGTCGCAAAAATATGGATTTTGAGATTCCATTATATTTGAAAAGATGAGATCAAGCCGATTCCAATGATTAAGGAATAATTTCCGAGGTTTTTTCTGCTCGCGGTGTCTATAGCGTCAGGGAGTTCGAGGGCGAAGCCCGAGAATTCCCTGACGCTATAGACACCGCGAGCAGAAAAATCCGAGGAAATTATTGCTTTTAGAAGAGAATTGATGAGATTTCCTTAATGTTAGAGCAAAAAAGATAGACAAACCTTCTTTATTCCGTCCAAAAACATCCAAAAACATCCAAAAACATCGAAAATATCATGCAATCCCATGCGAGTCGTCAGCCTTTCTATGAGACCGGAAGTGAATGCACTGCTTTAATCGGAACCTATATAATACCGCGACGGCTGACCGAATGAAGCTTCAGCCACAACAGCCAATCAGAGGAGCGTATTCACTAATGTTTATGTTCAACCGGCCGGCCTGTTTTCGCAAGGTTCCGCTGCTTGCTATCCAAAGCATCGGACACCGCGTTAGTCGAAATCTAAATGATACCGCGACGGCTGGCCAAGTGAAGTGGGCGGGGCTTAGCGGAGAAACAGCCAATCAGAGGTGCGTATTCGCTAATGTTTATGTTCAGCCAGCCGGCCTGTTTTCACAAGGTTCCGCTGCTTGCTATCCAAAGCATCGGACACTTCCGGTTCTCGAATGCCGTGTTGCGTGTGTCTAGGGACTTAAAATAGAAATAAATAAACGATTTGAATCGGTAGAAATGTTTTAAATAGTGTTTGAGCCCGATAGCGAAGATTTAGTCGACGGGAATCGAGTAATAAATGAATGGCCAGTTCAGAAGCTATACGTGCTTACGTTTCGTAGACCGGAAGAGATGTGGAGATCCTTCGGCATACCCACTCATGTGCACGTTCACTTGGCGTTGCATTGTGTACGGTAGTCTATATAGCGCACGGAGGATTTCATTCGAAAGTCGCCTTGAACTCTAAGCGGTCCGGGTACGGTAGCAACATTCAGCCGCTATATCTCCACCAGCTCTGTAGTGTAGTGGTTAGGCTGCTCGACTTCTGCGGAGAACGTTGAGGGTTCGAGCCTCGTCAGGTCCTTTAGCTTTTTTTTTCATTCTATACGTGACAGGGTTGGGTTGATCTATGGATACGGAAGTCTTGATCTATGGAGTCTTGATCTATGGAGACGGAAGTACGGAAGTCTTGATCTATGGAGACGGAAGTCTTGATCTATGGAGACGGAAGTACGGAAGTCTTGATCTATGGAGACGGAAGTCTTGATCTATGGAGACGGAAGTCTTGATACTGATCTATAGGGAGTCTTGAGACTGAACTATAGGCTTGATACTGATCTATAGGGACGGATCTATGGGGACGGAAGTGGTTTAGAGGGAATCTATAAAGAAAAAAAACCTTCCAGAATCTCATCAGATCGATTCTAATAGTAAACAGTCTAATAATCTAATAAGTATTTCTAGATTTTAACTTTGATATTTTTGTTTTAGAAAAAAAAGTTTCCAATATTTTTGGGGGTCACTAAACAGTAAAGTATATAAATGTAGTCCATATGAGGACCTTTAAAACGAAAGGATATATTACATAGATTGTCCTGAAATTTCATACATCAATTGATATAGCTATAAGTGATAAACCCTCCAAAAATCAGAACATTCCAATAATGTGATCTTGTGAAAAAAAAATATCAATTTTGCTCATTTTCCTGAAACTCATTTTCCTGAAACACATTACAAATGTGATCGGTTTCAGGGAAATGAGTCACAAGTCGCAAAAATGATATTTTCAAAGTGTTTATTTTACAAGATCACTTTATTGGAATGCTCTCATTTTTTGGAGTTCATTGATTGATATATCAAATTTCAGGACATTGTATGTCAGATATTTATTCATTTTAAAAGTTATCATTTGCTTTAAACAGATAGTAATCCACTTACATCCTATATTTCAGTACTCCTGGCTGAACCATGGGGCGCAGGGAATGGATCTCTGACCTACCCTAATCTAGCTAATGATTCATCTCCCAAAGGTCAATGGCTTAAGGAGTTCAACGACTCAATCACACTCTCGTCCGACACGCTGTCAGAAATATTAGAAGGTAGACATTATGAACCTACATTAGCTTATTAGTGCATCTTAATGTTATACTGATGTCGGCCAAAAACAGAATGTTTTCTATTTTTGTTCCATTTTTGAACCCATCCAAAAGTCAATTAACTATATTTTGGAGGATCCTGTCCAGTTATTTTTGCTACAGGTTCATAAAAGTCCACATTTATATGTCAAACATCCAACCTATCCTATGATGCCTTCACTTATCATCAGCAGCTGTTTTCTCTCGGTCGATGTGACTTCAAACTCTTGTATAAATGTATAACAGCATCAGAATATTGATAAATCCAGTCCTATAAGTCATAATATGAGTAACTCTTGTATAGACATATAACGCCAGCAGAATATTGATGAATCCAGTCCTATAACTCATAATATGAGTAACTCTTGTATAGACATATAACACCAGCAGAACATTGATAAATTCAGTCCTATAAGTCAGAATATGAGTCAACTTAGTACAATTTCTTTTGTGGCGATAAATAAGAATGCAACTTTAAACTGTAGACTTCTAATTCAATCAATAGACCAACCTGATGTTCCTTCACATCATTTAAACCTATCATTTCTTTATATTCCAAGCCCTAGGTACCAAGAGTATTGTTGTGTCAAGCACATATTACAAATCTCTGGATAACAAACTGCCAAACATGTAAGTAGTCCAGGGTTTTATACTTGAAGTCAACGTATATTTCATTTGAACATGGTACTGAACATATATATATAATGCTTTTATTCAATATAATTCATACAGTTACATCGATACGAAAACAATGAATAGGTTTTGGTCCTCTGCCCCCTTGCAGGTCTTCCTCGACCGCCCAAACTAGATATAAAACAAGCATTGATTTTGCGACATAATATTACAAGTTATTCATTTCATAATCATTTTGGTTCGTCATTCACTTATACATTCAATATTATGAGAATATTTAGTTTCAATTTTTAACATCAAAACCGATTACTTTGAGGACAATGTCCTTATAGTCATTAGTTAGACCACTATATACATAGTCAACTTCAGGGTTAACAATACATCAGTACATCATTACATCTACATGTCATTTACAATTCAATTAATCATGTCGTCAGCCCTATACCATCCACCCATAATAATAATCAGCAGCACCCCAAACCTAACCCTACATAGTAAAATCATGTTATCGTTATATCGACCTTCACTTTACTAAGGATTTACATTCCTGTTTTTACTTAGCATTCAACTTTCATACCTTACTGCAAATTTGTAGTTAACAGTGATTTTACTGTCCACTGCTTAATCTAAGCTTGTAAACAAACTCAATTTATGAGCGGTTAAAAGGAGTTATATAGAATTCATGTCCTTCACTTGCAAATCCCACCATGTGAGACACAATACTCAATTATTGCGCTGTAACATTTTCCTCCTTATGATTCAAAATACAACACAGTATACAATACAATACAATACAATCAAGATCAGTTCAAAGGTTCCATATAGTTTCAGAAGTACAACAATTGGTAGACTTGAGGGTATCGAACGCTTTCTTATTCAGTATTACTCTCATTAACTATTCCTTCTTCAGTCCTTAGATATTGGTCTGTTTCCAAGACAAATTCTTGGTTTAAAAACCGCCCAAACCCTTTTCTGTCTTTCGTTAACTGTCTCTCATCTGATAGTTTGTTCCATGGGGTTGGCATTGTATAAATATAAGATTTTCTAAATACTTCATTTCGAGGACGAGGAATTTTTAACTTTTTTCCTTTTTTCTTAAATTGACATTTTTCAGATCTATGTTTTCTTCTTTCCTTGCATGCAGGAAGGCCAAGTCCAACATATGTATACTTAATATATGTATATCTATACTTATGTATACTTAACATGAATTACAGCTAGCTTGTTTATGGTAAATAATACAAATTGTAGCAAATATTAATTTTATTTAATTGTTTGGATGGTATTTACATACTTTTTACGATCTAAAGTTGAGATGTGCAGCACTATTATCGGTACATGGTAGGACAGGCACCTGTCTTATAAACTAGGCCTGGCTTATACTACGATAAGGATGAGCCAAAGTCCCAGCTTATAATCGGGTTGCGCACACAGGGCCAGTGAATAAATACGGGTATACAATATGCAAAAAAGGCCATAAAGCATTGCAAAGACAACAGAATTAATCCTGAGGAACACTGCCACCATTTAGCAAATTATCTAATATTTATTACAACCACTCACTATATTGGGTCATTATTGTGCTTTCATTTTTATTCATTTTATATAGGACAGATACAATTACAGTCCAATCAAAGATCATTTCAGTGTCCATCAACAATCTCACTAGCAATACAGATTTTGTACATCCAGTGTCAATACATTTCGACAAAAGTCAGGTAAATATGTCTTCATCAAACAAGCTCTTCCTTAAAATGTTCCATTTATGACTGATGTCAGCTGAGAGTGCAGCCTAACTATAGGCTGTATTTGAGAGGCAACAACACTCTCTGAACTGATTCTTAACACTTACAGGTTACTACCCAATATTTTGTATTATGAACTGTATACACACATTCCATAGTCCTTGTATTCCAAGGGACTTCAGCATGAAATCAATTGTATTAAATAAACTCTATTTGCAGGCCACCAAAAGCAGTGACGAAAGATTCTGTAGTTTTTGGAATTTCTCACTAAATGAAGGAAGGTGAGATCATTATTGCTTCATTTTTATTGTACTAGTTATTTTGTGTAAAGAAAAACACAATTATTTGTTTGATAATGACTTTTAAATGGGCTGGAAGATAATGGAACAGAAAGTAGAAATATTTAGTTTTTGACTGATGTTAGTTGATACTGCAGCTTTACATTGATGTGGAATGTTTTCAATAGTTATTCACTCATTTAGTCAGGATCCAAGAAGACAGACATGCACATCCCCTATTGATCTCAATATTATTGCTATGGCTTAACTGACTAAGAAACCGGGTCCTGGAGTTCAGTTATTTCAGAATAATGTAGTTTGCCATCATCATTCCTATCAATGTCTTTTCCAGTGGGAATTGGTCAGACTCTGGATGCAATGTTACAACACTGAATACATCCTACACTACATGTCAATGTGACCATATGACCAACTTCGCCATTTTAGTCTCAACTTACATATCGGTAAGAGCTTAGTTATTCCCAGGGATTTTTTTAAACCCGGTTTACATGGACTCCAGTTGAGGTTTTACATGACCCAGATGGATGGTGCATTATTATACAAGCTTTGCATAGAGCTTAATAGATATAATATCTCGGTCAGATATAATAAATATAAAATCTTGGTCAAATATTGGTCCAAAGTCTATTTAATTCCTTCTATTTCGGCCATTTCGCCGCATCTAAATGGCCATGTTTAAAGTACATAATACATGGGGGAAATAATCAGAAATGTACAATGAGCCATCACCATATTTCCCAAATAACCTAAATTTAAGTTAGAAATGAGGTACAAAATGCAATTCAACGTAACCAAATGCAGTTTTAATCATCATAATACCAATCATACTTAGATACAACTAGTATCTTGTAAAGAATTGCAATTCTTGCGAGCGGAATTTACCCATAGAGTGGCCGTCCCCCCCTCCCCCTCTTCCCCCCCCTCCCCTCCGCCTGGGCCCCGACCGCCACGCGGGACCTGGGTGGAGCGGGGGAGAGCGGGGCACTGGACATCTGTTGTTATGTGTCTACCTGTTTGATTGTCTTAGCAACCGAAATAGCATCGCCAATTGTTCTCCGGCGTGACTCTCATTACGGGGTGGGGGGAAGGGACTGGGGGAGGGAGGGGACGCTACATGCTTGGGTCAGGGATGATGGGAGGGGAGGGGGGGTTGAGGGCAAGGGATCCTCCGCGCAGGCGCACAGCGCATGGCCTTGGCGTGGGAGAGCGCTGGGGGTCATGATCATGTGGAGGAGGATCCCCCTCAGCCAATCATAAGGGTGGATCGCCGGGAGCGCACTTTGCTATACCCATTTTGATGCTAATGAATAATTAACGTGTGACTATAAATAAAGAGGACAGAGTAAGCTTGGACACACCTTGCTGCCTGGCCGAAGACTACTATCATCCGACTTCTCTGACTTCATCATTTTACATACCGAATCTCTGGGCAAATTGCCATTGCATTCTCACACTGGCGACCATTCGAAGAGACGACTTGCTAAAATAGCAAAACCCTCATCTTGAAATCAGAGAAAAACCAGGCGAGCAAATGAAGAACAGGACTGGGTGAGTGGAAATCTGAACTCTGATTTTGCTTGTATATTATTGTGGAATGTGTGGGAAGCGGATCTGGGGACACTGTACAAAATTGGGTGCAATGATCACACTTAACCACTCATAATACTTGGAGAGTGCGTGAGAAATGCCTAGAGCTTTTATTTCGCTAGGTCCTTGGGTTCTGTATGTTTAGATCTGTACCTTGTACTGTCTAGTTACTCTCTCTAAAAACCGCAATGGAGGTTGATTGGGCGCTAGATGCAGAGGCGGTTGCTGCTCTAGATGTCAATCAAAGAAGGGCAAGGTTTGCGGCAATCAAAGAGATCCGAAGGCGTTTGGAACGCCATGGATCTATGTTGGGAGCCAATGATGGTTCCAACAAGGACACCTTGAGAGAGTGGCTGGATGGGATCAGCAGGGCAAAAGCCTATTGTGCGGCCAATGATGACCTCACTTTAGAGCTTTTGGGGACGCTTGCTAGTGGGCCTCTAGCGAGTTGTGTGGCAGCGTTCCTGCAGATAGCAGAGAACAGAACCTGAGATCTGGCAAGGGCAGAGATTTTCCGACTCTTCATGAATGAAGAGGAGGAACAACAGCTCAGGGCACGCCTCACTGATCTTTATCAACTCCCGTACGAGGATGCTAAGCAGTATGGACGCAAATTCCAGCTGGCGTCTCAAAGGGCATATAGCATGGATGATTTAAATCATGATATTGTCCAAGAGACGCTAGTAAGGAATTTTGTGGGGGGACTGAGGGACGAGCAGATACGTCATGACGTATTTGCCGCTCGTCCTCTGACTCTGGCTGAGGCTATCACTCAAGCCTCAGCTGCCGCTCACACCTTCGCATTGGCAGGCCAGCCTGCCAGAGGTGAGAGAAAGGACGAGCCAATGGAGATAGGGGCCGTCCTAAATCAACTAAAACCCGAAATTCCAAAACCCCCAGCAAATTGGGTACCTTTTTCTGAATTAGAGGCTAGAATAAATATGTTGACCAAAGTAATAGAAAAATGGGAGAACATAAAAACCCCTAACCCAACTGTGATCATGCCCCAACCAAGTACAGCCACCCAGTACCCTTTTCAACCACCCATGTTGCCTATGTATCCACCTTATTACAATCCATCCTACCCACCCCCTCCGGTTGCCAGTTCTCAAGCTGTTAATAACTCAGGGAAAGGGAAGGGAAAAGGTAAAGGGGACGCAGGTCCTGAAAAGAATAAACAGGGAGGAGGGAAGAGGTTTAGGGGCAAGGGTGTTTGCTATGAATGTGGGGAAGAGGGACATTTTGCGAGAGAATGCTCTCAAAGATATGCTCATGTACAAGCGGCGGTGGTAGCGGCCATGCAGATGGCTGCCGCCACCCCCAAGATCGGGAACCAGGGGGAATAGGCAGGCCGGACAGGAGATTTTGTATTTCTATCCCAGTGGCGGGGATGGGGATGCGGGCTCTCATTGATACCGGCGCGTCTAGAAGTTTGATGAGAGAGGATATGTGGAAGGCTTTCCGTAAAGCCTATCACCGTCCACTCATACTAACAAAGGGAGAGACCTTAAAATCCCTCTCTGGTCATGAACTTGTAACAGAGGGACAGGCGATTATTAACTTGGGAGGTAGCTCATTTCCAGTTTATGTTGTTAAAAAACTCCACCATGAAATGCTTTTAGGGGACGATGCGCTAGACATTCTAGACGCCCACATTGTATTCAAAAAGAGAAAAATCATTTTAGAAGGGAAAAGCTATAAGAGTGGGTGGGTGGGTGACTCTGATTTAGAATTTGCCTCCATCCACACTGAAGCAGAAGCTTGGGAAGTAAAATACCCGGCTGTTTTTGGAGAAGGCAAAAAGGGTAATCTTGGAAAATTTAAAGATGTGACAATGCACATAGATACTGGAAATGCGCGCCCCATTAATCAACGGCCATATCGCTTGCCCCTGATTAAAAGAAAACTAGTTGATAAGGAATTAGATGAAATGCTGGAACTGGGAGTAATTGAGCCCAGCACCTCAGCATGGGGGAGCCCAATATTGTTGGTTCCTAAGAAAGATGGGAGTAATAGACCTTGTGTAGATTTTAGAAGACTCAATTCTGTGACTAAAAAGGACGCTCACCCTCTCCCAAATATTCAGGACATATTCGATAGCTTGGCAGGATCAACTGTCTTTTCCACCATTGACCTAAAAAGCGGGTACTGGCAGGTAGAAATGGACCCAGAGAGTATTGAAAAGACTGCATTCGTGTGTCACAGAGGACTTTTTCACTTCAGGAGAATGCCTTTTGGTCTCACTAATGCACCAGCTGTCTTTCAACGGGCCATGAATAAGATGTTTTCGGAATTTATTGGAAAATTTTGCATGACTTTTATAGACGATATTGTAATCTATTCCAAATCTGAAGAGGAGCACGACCACCATTTGGCTCTGGTGTTTGATAAATTAGAAGAGTTCGGAATTACAATCAAAAAGAGTAAATGTATTTTCAAACAGGAAAAGGTAGATCTCCTCGGCTACCAGGTTTCCAAGGATGGGATTAACTCCCACCCAGATAAATGTAGTGCAATCAGGGATATGCTACCCCCAGAAGACGTGAGCGGAATTCGCTCCTTTCTAGGGATGACTGGGTATTACCGTCAATGTATTCCAGATTATGCTAAGGTAGCTTATCCGCTAGTAAAACTCACCAAAAAGTACGCTAGGTTTGAATGGTTGGAAGAACAACAAAATTCTTTTGAAATGCTGAAGGAGCTACTTACTTCAGACAGAGTAATGGCACATCCCCAGCTAAATAAGGCCTACCGCCTTTATACAGATGCCTGTGATTACGCAATAGGGGCCATATTGGTCCAGACTGATAGTCAGGGTGTGGAGAGACCTGTTCAATATATCTCTAAACAACTCTCCGGACCACAGCTAAATTGGGCTACGATTGAGAAAGAGGCATATGCTATTGTTTATGCGCTAAACAAACTTAGGCCCTATCTTCAAGGTAGCGAGTTCAAAATTTATACGGATCACAAGCCATTAAAATCGCTATTTGTAGGTGAAGTCAAAAACACAAAAATTCAGAGGTGGGCGGTACTTATAGCAGAATATGGGGCTCCCATTGAGTATAGAAGAGGGGCCAACAACATTAGGGCGGATATGCTCTCTCGAATAAAAACCAAGGGAAAAGAGCCGACTCTCAGTCAATTTGAAGTCTGCGCTTTAGAAGAAATAGATGAAATTCCTTGGGAATTTGATAAACTCGAGAAAGAGCAAATAAGGTTAGAACAGAGGGAAATGGATGAGTTCCAACAAGGGGTGGAAGAGGAGGGAGACTATACCATAATTGATGGAATGCTCTTTACTCTGATTCCTCCCCCAGGTAAGCCAGCCTACCCCCGGTTGGTATTACCACCCTCAGCCAGGTATAGAGTAGTGAGGCGCGCCCACACTGAGGTAGGCCACCAGGGTATGCGAAAAACATTGGATAGAATTCAAGAGGCCTATAAATGGCCCACAATGCGAAGGGATACTTTCCGTGTTTTGACCAAATGCGCTAGGTGTGCAGTGAACCGAGTCGGGCAGGCGCGTGTACCTCCTACAGCTATGCCTCTGGCAAAATACCCTGGCCAGATACTAGGGATGGATCTGTGTGGTCCCTTCCCCGTTTCTGAACAAGGGAACAGGTATATAATAACTGTAATAGATCACGCTACTGGCTGGGTAGAAGTTAAACCCATACCCACCAAAGCAGCTAAGAATATAGCTGACTATTTGGCGAATGAATACGTCCCCAGGTATGGCCCTCCAGAGGTAGTCATCACCGACAGGGGGCTAGAATTCATGAACCAACAGGTAGAAGGGTATCTCAAATCAATAGGCACTGAAGTAAGGCACTCCACAAGTTTCCACCCAACCACAAACGGTAAAATAGAGAGATTCCACAAAACATTTAAAGGAATACTCAGAAAATTCATAAACGCCAGACCAGCAGAGTGGGAGAGCCATTTAGGCCCTACCCTCTGGGCACATAGAGTCTCCACCTCTTGTGTAACTGGTTTCACACCATATTTTCTAACTTTCGGCACCAAACCAAAATACCCTTTTTCTAAAATATTCCCTACTCCAGAGGGAACAGAGGATGCCGTGCTAAGTGAGCGCCTACAGGCCTTGACAAGTGCGTTCAGAGAGGCCGCTGAGCGCACTGAGGCAAGTAGGGTGGCTAATTACGAAAGATTGAGAGCCAGAGCGAACGCAAAAGATCTAAACATAGGGGATCACGTAGTGGTGTTATCGGGTACCAGCACTCCACTGGACCCGAAATGGGATCATGGTTACATGATAACTGGTATCAGGGGTACCGTCATAACTCTGAGAGGACCCCAAGGTGAACAAAAACGTATTAATAGAAATAGACTTAAGTTGGTATCAGGGGAAATAGAATGGGATGTACTGAGAACTAGGCAACCAAGGGCGGGTCAAGGTAAACGTAATAGGGCTCGGAGACAGGCCCAACAAGCTAATCGAGTCAGACCACCACCCCTACAAAGGCCCGAGCCTCAGGCAGAGCCTGACCCTGTATTCATACCCATACCTCACATGCCTCGTATAATTCAGGTAGAGCCACAGGAGGAAGACGCGCCCGCAAATCAACCAGAGGAAGAGCACATGCTAGTGGAGGACGAGGACCAAGTGCCACGCCCCCAACGACCACAACAAGTGCCACGCCCACCCCAGCAGCGACCACCAAAGGAGAAAGTACTAGTACTGGCTACACCTAAGCCAGTCACAGTGCGCCCACTCCTACCACCCTCCGTTGCTGTGGAGATTGCCCCTCAGCGCACACCACCTCCAGGTCCAGTCACAAGATCAAGGGCTAAGAGAGGGAGAGTTGAGACTCCAACTACAAACCCTCTACCCAAAGCCCTGAGCACTACATCTGAAGGCACCGAGAAGAGGATTAAGGTTTTCCACTCTTTGGGATCTACAAAGAGAGAGAGGCCTGACTCCTCCCCCAACCCAGTCTCACCTTCTTCACCTGTGCAGAGGCCTAGGAAGCTGCCCTGCATACCACCACCATCACCACCCCCATCGCCACCGCCACCACCATCACCCCCACCGTCACCCCCACCACAGCCCCAGCCATGGGAGTTCGATCCAGTGGCACCACCAGTGACGGATTTCTCTCCCACTTCACCCTAAAAACCCTCCTGATGATCGTCTTAACCACGATGGTTAGAGGCGGTCTGTTTGAGGAGGAAGGGGTGTTAGTGTATGAGGAAGGGGAGGTCAGAGCCCTGACCGCGACTTGGACGACTGTGATTGTACTGCACCCTCCCACACCCCCTCCTGTCAAAACTTGGATCTCGGTTCTTAAACGAAGGATTGCAGAGCTCAGACAGGCGGAGGTTGTGGGAGACCAAGATGTTCTCCACTGGGAGGAGCACATGGAGTTCCTCCGGACAGAGATACCAGCACAGGCCCACCTCAAAAACAGGAAGAAGAGGGGCCTATTTAATTTTGTGGGTTCGTTGAGCCGTGCCCTGTTTGGCACAGCTACGGTTGGACAGGTCGAGGAATTGCAAGCGGCAGTTCAAGCGACCCACAATAGTGAGGAAATATTAGCCCATTGTCAAGAGGAGATGGTGTCTGTGCTGAACCAAACTAGACTCTATATGAGAGAAAACCGTATGGACATTGCTGCGCTCCAAGCTGCAGCCAATAACATCTCCCGTCAGGTGGCTGATATCTTAACACATTTGAATGGTTTTAGTATAGAAATTCACCGAATCCACATGCGAAGGGAAGTGGATGTTCTATTGCAACAAGTAGGTAGAGCGGTAGAAAATTACTACCGTCAGAACGAATTGTTCTATCGTCAGCGAATTCAGCTGGAAAGGGGATTCTTAACTGACCAGATTTTACCACTGGCATATTTATCAGAAATTCTGTCTAAATTACAAGAAGGGAAGCATTATACCCCACAAGATAACCGCTGGTATTACAGGCACCTGAACGTCCAACTATTACTAGATGGCGAGCAGGAGTTGGTATATCAGACGGTAATTCCGGCTGTTTCAGGCACCCAATTTCTACATTATAGACTAAAATATTTCCCCGTCCCGTATGGTGCTGACCACCTCAGAAAGTTAATGGGAGAGGAAGAAGTGGCCCTAGACAGCGTGTCAAGTGCATCTTTCCTCCCACAGCACTGTATTGGGTTTAAACCACAAATTTGCTCAGCTGCAATTGAACATCTAACCCCAACTTGTGAGACCAATATCATCATGGGTAAAAGACCCGATCTTTGTAGGGCCCAGATTTTGAAGAGAGGTAATTTGACCAATCAAGTATTTAGAGAGGGAGAGTCCTTTTCTTCTATAATTTTAACAGTATATCAACCCCTAGAAACCATCCTGAGGTGTCCTGGGCAGAAGCCAGTAATTAAAACGTATCGCCAGCATACTAGGGTAATATTAGAAGACGGTTGTCTCCTGGTTGGAAAGGATTGGCGTGTGAGTAGCATCAAACGCCATAAGTCCCATATAATTCTCCCCACCCCCACGATTATGCCCCTCCCCGGGTTTAATCTGACTTATGGAAATTTCTCCCTTTACCCCCAATTAACCCAACAATTGACCCTTTTACAGAGAGCTGAGATACCCTTACTCTCTCTCACCGATTTTCCTAAGCCCATTTCCCCCACACCTATCCCTAGCCCCTGGTCTGAAAGTTCTATCTGGGGTATAGCCACTCTCATCCCCACCCTCCTAGGAGTCATGACCCTGGGAATCCTCTACCTCCGCCGCCGAAAGGGGCTTGCCCCCAGAGGCATGGTCAACCTCCAGTGTTGCCAAAGGAACCGTAGGCCCCGAGAGAACGCCCCCGAAGAACCCCCAACCCTCACCCTGGAAATCCTACCCCCCCAAGACGAAGATCGAGAGGATGGAGAATCTGACCCTGGCGCCAGGGCTGATTCCCGCCCCTTTGAACACCTCCCCGCCCACCCCTCTACCTCACCATATTACGCTGCCAATCTCGGACTGACCAGGATGAAGTAATAAGTTTCAGCTATTTTGTTTGGTTTTCTGGGTAGTACTTTAATCACTTTATGAACTTGTCTTTTCTTTGTACTCTTTTAATATTTTTCTATTAATGCTGTTTTGCCCTCTCTCGGGTGCGAGAGAGACCGCAGAGCAAAGAGTAACATACCTGGGTGAAATCCATTTCTCCCTCAGGAGAAAATGGTGGAATCCACGGACAAGGATCCAGCCCAAAGGTATTTTATCCAACTCTCGCTATGAGAAGTTGTTTTATGCAGACAGAATGGGGCGAGTAAGAGGAGTCTGAGAAGAAGCACCACAGGACCAGAGCTTCTTGTCTATCTCCAAACCATTCTGCTTTGAAGTGTATTTTTCATTGAGGAGTTTTATAAGCCAAACTGCAGGAGAAAACATGTGCTCTGCAGTTATTTTAGGGTTTTTAATAATGAAAATACGGTAGTGTTGACTACCCAACCGTTCTCGCTCTCAAAGGCCAAGAGAGAGAGAGAGAGAGACGGGCGCCCAGTCGGCCAGCGACGAGGTCCAGCGGGGGCCTCGGCTGGTCAGGCGGGCAGAGGAGACGTCGGTGACGACCGCACTAGAGGAATTTGTGTAGTAGAACCCCCAGAGGGAGACGGACATTTGTAGAAGTGTTCAGAAGCACACTTATATACACAAAGACTTCTCTTACCCATGTTGACTAAAAGACTTTTTAGTAATTGAATGAAGGCATCATACGATAATGAACCTTCCCCTAAGGAGACATCTCCAGAGACATTTTTCTGACCGATTAAGGTCCCAAAGAGACATTTTTACCTTTGACTCGTATTATATCTATCTTCTTATCTTACTGCTTTAACATGTATGTTTTTAGTAATGTTACTTGTATTGATGGGGCGGACGGCTAGTATTTTGTTTGAAAGACTGTGTTTTCAATCAAAAGAAAAATATTGGACGAATGTAAAGAATTGCAATTCTTGCGAGCGGAATTTACCCATAGAGTGGCCGTCCCCCCCTCCCCCTCTTCCCCCCCCTCCCCTCCGCCTGGGCCCCGACCGCCACGCGGGACCTGGGTGGAGCGGGGGAGAGCGGGGCACTGGACATCTGTTGTTATGTGTCTACCTGTTTGATTGTCTTAGCAACCGAAATAGCATCGCCAATTGTTCTCCGGCGTGACTCTCATTACGGGGTGGGGGGAAGGGACTGGGGGAGGGAGGGGACGCTACATGCTTGGGTCAGGGATGATGGGAGGGGAGGGGGGGTTGAGGGCAAGGGATCCTCCGCGCAGGCGCACAGCGCATGGCCTTGGCGTGGGAGAGCGCTGGGGGTCATGATCATGTGGAGGAGGATCCCCCTCAGCCAATCATAAGGGTGGATCGCCGGGAGCGCACTTTGCTATACCCATTTTGATGCTAATGAATAATTAACGTGTGACTATAAATAAAGAGGACAGAGTAAGCTTGGACACACCTTGCTGCCTGGCCGAAGACTACTATCATCCGACTTCTCTGACTTCATCATTTTACATACCGAATCTCTGGGCAAATTGCCATTGCATTCTCACAATCTATCATTTTGCAGCCTGATTTTGTAGAATTTACTAAATGTACAGAGCTGCCGATTGTAAGTTTTCTGTAAATCTGACCCATATTTCATCCACATTAGCCCACATTGTTTATATTGGTCTATATTTCCACTTACAGGAGGAGGCACATGTAGCCTTGGAGTTGATGTCTCTGGTTGGATGCATACTGTCTGTAATCTGTATGTTCCTCACTATAGTCATATATCTAGTGCTATGGAGGTAAGTAAGCCTACTCTCTGTGTACCCTGTATGTTCTTGCAGCTGATGCAACTCCCTTCTGACCCACTACTCCAGCTGTTTCTTCTCTGGTTCTGAGGCCAATGCAATGCAGTGTCGGAGAGAACGTATGAGATATGAACTTCAATAGCTGAGATATGAACTTCAATAGCTTTCACTGCCGTTTTTTTCCTGACTTTCGGTCCAATGTGGCTAGTTTTTTATGACCAAAAGAGAAGTCATGTGTCTATAAGCACACACTATGATTGGCTGATCAAAATTCTCATATCCATATTGTTTACATAAGCTTTGCTGCAAATTTCCCAATGCGACCCCTGACACAAAACTCATTAGTCGTAATGTTCAATGTTTTGATATTTTTGTCGTGGGCCAGAACGCATAAAAATGTTGCAGTGCTAGCTATGACTGTCCGACTTGATAACTTAGCAGATGCAAAATTCCGAAAACCAGAAGCCATTAGACATGAGCTATAAGCTGAAAACCGGATGAGTTGCAATGAAAAATTTCTTGGTGAAGTCAGACCATTACTATCTAGTGGTCTTTTTTTAGGGCCTGTTGGTGTACCACACATTGAATGTTGCTAATGTTATGCTGTTCCACTTAGCATATTAATATATTATCAAAATGTAAGTAATATGTATATATATATGTTGTAATAGTTGTTAAAGGTATAATTAGGGACATTGAGGGGCTGCTGATGCACTGTTTGGAATATTATGCACAAACAGTGCATATAATAAATATGTTTTCTCACATTGAAACCTACCACAACATGCTGTACAATACCATACACCTTCTCATCTTTGTTAGCTCTTTCCAGTGTGAAGTAATTTGTATACTTAATCACTTGAACAGACCGATAAAGAAGATAGTGCGAGGAAACACAACCAAGAACATTCTGCTGCTGAATTTGTGTGCAGTACTCATTGCTGGAAATGTTGTTTTCCTCACGTGTATTGAACTGGTTGATAATCAGGTAGGAGCAGTAGGTCAATAATCACTATTATAGTTTAGCACCTGATTCCTTTACATGGATGGGGGAAGGGGGAGAGGGAAGGGGGGAAAGCCATGTATTTTGGTTATTTAAGTGTCATTCAACGTTGGCTACCCAATCTCTTAATTGTATTGGTAAAATAAATACTGAGGATTGAAGCTAAAACACAAGGAATTTTCCCCAAAATTGAGTCGAGAGAGGCGAGCTGAACCCATGGCCCAGCTGTTTTTTTATTAGGGTGTTCACTGATTAACAGGAACTCATAATATTCCTTCTTCCAAACATTGACATCAAAGAGAAATCACCGTTGTTTGATTATCCTCTCATAAACTATAACAACATCCTGCAATATACACATCCCCTATTGCAACTCGCATTTTGGTTTATCAATAGAACCAAACACCCCATCCCCCTCCCTCCTTATTCTGATTATTATGAACATATTGAAGCTATTGAAACATGTTCCTTCTCTCCTAAGGATGCGTGTACTGCTATCGCTGCTATTCTCCAGTTCCTGTTCCTGGCAGGGTTTGGCACCATGCTGGCCCTGGCTATGCATCTCCTCAAGAAGGTCAGCAGTTTGTCACGTGGAATGAGTCCAGACACCAACAAAGAACTCCTCTCCATGTTTCTCATTGCTTATGGTATTTCTTCCTGTTTCTTTAAGTACTTTATTTAGTTTGGTTTAAAACACTTTTACTTAAGAACAAGGTAGATCTTTGAACAATATTCATGTTTTCATTAATAGTCCTTAAATTGGACTTGCCTTTTATGAACTATGGTGTAATTTTATTCATTAGTTCTACACTTTACTGATGTAATCCAATGGAACGGCAACGAGCCAGTAATCCAATGGAACGGCAATGACCCGGGAATCCAATGGAATGGCAACAAGCCAGTCATCCAATATGCATGACAAAGCAATGTATTTTCCCAATAAACCGGCAATGAGCCAGTCATCCAATGGAACCCAGTTACCACCACATGACCCAGTTACATATCCTGACTGCTACTATTTGAGTTATTTTGAGTATTGGTGTAGCAGATATTATATAGGTCATAGCTCTTCCTAATATCCCAAACAACTACTATCACCTCATGTCAGATATGATGAAATCCGCTAATGCTTGAATGCTACTCACTGTGTTTATTCTCAACAACAGAGTAAACAGAGATCCAAATTGAAAAACGTTTAAAGACTACTATTCTATTTAATCATCCTGCTTAATGGGTTTCCTCTTACCTTTTGCCATAAACATAGGCACTCTTGGATAATCCTTGCTGGTGATATGGCATAAACCTACTCCAAGTCTTAATAAAATATAAGCAGTATACTGCAGAGAGATGTCAAGCCCATCTAGTAGCCATATATCTACAGCTGTAGCTAGTTCCCTGTTGTACTGAATTCAAATCAGCTTCAATATGATATCCAAAGGACCAGCCAACCTAGATGTAACTTACATGTGTCACTGCACATATGTAAACCATTGCTAACTTTGGAATAAGTCTATGTTGAATGGAATGGCAATGGCAGACTTTGGAATCAGTTAATGTTCAATGGAACGGCAATGGCAGACTTTGGAACAAGTTTATGTTCAATTGAACGGCAATGGACCAGCTTATGTAAATTGGGACTGGGATCAATACCCAGAAAAACTGGGTTATTGGTCTGTCATTCATCTGTCATTTCCGGGCTATTAACTTTTCATTTCTGTATGGGTACTTGATGTAGAACTTCATAATGCGAATGTGTCCACTAATGAAACTTATGTTTCATTTTAGGGTTCCCAACAATTATAGTTGCCATTGCCCTTGCAGTCACAGGATTGGAAGGATATGGAAATGATCAATTGTGAGTTTTTTTCTAATCTATATGATGCTTTATAAAGATTATATGTAGCAGTAGCCATTCAATTACGGTGGACCACTGAACAAAGAACAAAGATTATAGTGACTCTTCCTACTTTTCTTTAATGAGAAGACTTACTTTAACTAAATATATGTGCTAAATCCTGAAAAACTATTGAAAAAAACTCCAAATAAAATAACATAGTAGTAATGCCATAAGAAATGTCACCTTTATATATAGGCCTACCACTACTCTTCTTCCCTCCATATGTATACTATGCTTTTATTTCAATATATTCATTCAGCATATTCATTGTATTACCTTATATATAACTTTTTCCAGTTGCTGGCTGTCAACAGGAGATAATTCTGGCCTGATCTGGTCGTTCATAGGACCTGTCATCTTTGTGTCAGTGGTAAGAATATCTACTTACAATATGTGGTAATGAGATGAAGAGACAAACTTATAGTATTGTTTCTCTTTCATCTTGACTTATCGTCACACGCCATACAACTCAACTAATCAAACATCATCAATACTATGTATGTTGTAGATTGACTGTAAGTATATAAATGTTCAAGACTATAGTAATTTGTATGCCAATAACATGGATAAAGGAGAAAGCCTTGTGTTGTTGGTAATGCAATCAATATTTTTTTTTTAAATTGCCCAATGGTTATCCAACGTTCCATATTACACACAGACATAGTAATTTCAGCATGTGAGCAAACAGACAAATTTGCACAGCCCAAGTGTAACACGGAACTCAAAGATTGTCCAAGGGTGATGCTTTTTATTCATCTTACTTTTCCCGATATTAATGGCAAGAAAAGAATATAAACCAGGTTCTCCACCAGTGTTATAACTTCGTTTATAACTTGAATATATATTTAGAATATTGTGGAGCTATTGTAGAAGGAGAAATAAATAGAGACTGAGGCTTTGAATCTCAAGATCCGACTGACTTATTTTATTATCCAAATGATATGCATGAGTTGTAGAATGGTTGTGATTGTTGGTGATACATTTCTATATGAACTCAGATGTTACCCGATCCACTTGCTAGACTTGCATAGTACTGCGATTAATTAATTTAATAAGTAATAATTAGTGCTAATGATAATTTGGAATATTAATAATAATGTGGTTAATCATTGTTACACAATCATTGTGTAATATTGTGTAATATGATATAACACTTGACGGAAATTAATGCTGAGTGTAGTAAAAAACGCATATGCTTATTAACCCGCTCTTTGTGTTATTGACATTATTATAAACATTGTACCAAACCTATAGGTGAATATAGCTATCATGGTAATTGTACTCACACGCAGAGTACAATCACAAATCTTCAATAGAAAAATAAAAGACAAGGATTCCACCAAAAAGACAGGACGGGTTGGAAATAAAAGAATCTTAAGGTAATTATAATTATTTGCTTGGGAAAGACTAGGTTGTTTCATTCATTGTGTACACATTTGTTCATAGCACATTGTATGTCAATATGATATATACATAGATAGGTGGATAGATAATTTGATATATTTAGCTGTGGGGAACTAGAACTTTCTGGAAATAGTCCTAGGGCGATTGGTTTTTTATTGTATGTTTTGTTGATTAATTGCAACCAAAAATGAAGGAATGCCAGATGAATTGAAGGCCACTAAGACCAAATGTAACTTGAGGGGGTGTATACAATGCTAACAAGTTTTTACTTATCAATCTAAATCAAAACATGCCTACCAAAAATAACATTTGAATAATATCATTTTGCAATTTTAGACTCATTTTTCTGTAACAAATCATTATATTTCTTAATTTATCTATTGAATTTTATTTTCTAATTGCCAGGTCTACTTTCTGGAGTATTTTCGTCATGGTTCCACTCATGGGGACCAATTGGATCATTGGGATGTTTGCTGTTAATGAGGGAACGATGGTCTTCCAATATCTTTTCACAATCCTTAATTCAACCCAGGTCTGTACATTACCATGTATTGCAAATATTTACTTCAATGAATAGCTAATTAAGAGGTATGGTTTGAAGGTTCTATGCACCGACTGACCATTGACAAAATGTTTGCATTGGTTTCTCATGTGCATGTTCTCCCAACCGATTTGAGTGAAATGCATTGTTGGTGTTTGGTGTATTTGATTAAAACTTGGCAAAATACTATCTGAACCATTCCTATCATTCTAATGACACAATAGCCCTGTATGTCTGCCCAGCTCCATTGGTGATTGATCAGTTAAAAAATGAAACAGGTTGACTTATCATTTTTATCCTCTTCGGCACACTATGATGTCCTTGAATTTACCCAAAGATGAAGGGATATGAAAGTGATAGAGATAATAACGCGATAATAAATTATTGAAAAGAATAAAGAAACTAATCTGAAGAATAGCCAAGAAAATCAATATTATAGAAGCTGGTATTATCGTATCGGTAGCTAATGTATTGAGAAGGACACTGTATGATGAATAGGAAACCCGATTGCATGTTTTATAATGAACTGTTAAGTGTTATTGGCCTTGATAATAATAGTAATAAAAGAAATGTACAATTTGTTAATGACCTGCTTATCTTGATAATCAATTTCAGGGTGTGTTTATCTTCATATTCCACTGCTTCTTGGATGTCAGCGTAAGTTCATTTGGAATTTTATAGCTTTTTGTAAAAACTTATACATCAAAAGTTTTCACATGTTAGTGGCACTGACATTGGTAATATTTTGTTCAGCGGTGATCATTTCTTTTTTGTGATAAATCAAAAGTATTGAATTAAGAAATCTTCCTTATTAAGATATAAGTGACATGGTGGCCTAGTTGGGAGAGCATGGGACTCTCTCTCAGCAATGACGCCCTGCGAGCAGCAGGTCTGGGGTTCGATCCCAGGCCGGTGCCAAGTAGAGTGAGTTTTCATCCTGGGTGTCCACCGAAGGTTTCTCACTTGAAAGGCATTCACAAAATGTTCCAAATTCCAGATTCCAAATTCATGGTCCTCGACATGAAGCTGTAATGGTACAGGCCACAGGCCTATATCTATGTAATAGTGGTGTGCCAGCGTCGTTAAACAAATGCCTTCCAGGCCGTTATTATTATAGCACATTGTGTAATAGATGTTTAACTAAGCGTCATAAGGCTTTTATGTTTCCTGTTAAAGAGATGTTTCTATATCATTACTACACCTACAGACAAATGGTAGAGATTGGACTGGGGTTTAATTACTAACTTAAAGTTTGAACTATTAATCCAAGAATGTTCCATTCAAACAGGTCCAGAAAGCATGGATGGCAAGATTTGGAATGATAAATCTGGAATCTTCCAGTCGAATCATGAGGAGTTTTCAATCGAACAGGGTAAAATCATTACACGACATACTCATTACCTATACATTAACCTCTCTGTGTATTATTATTATTATTATTATTATACAACTTTTATTCAATATACATAGTATAAATAAAGAAAAGGGCCATAGCTCCCTCTCCACTGGAGATCTACCGGGTAGCCCCTGAACTAAACATTGATAGTGTACATTAGTGTACAGATGATCAGTAGAATAAATAGATAAATATTTTTGAAGTAATCTAATATTGTCAGTGTCAGTTTTCCTTCTTATTAAAAATGTCCATTTTCTTTTTTATTAGGATGTCCCACGTCGAATTCCATGTGCGTTGTATTGTTTATAAGTCTGCTAAATATTACTTTCACTGTTGTTTCAGATTTCAATAATTTTTTTATTCTATATTAATGTTGTTGAGTTGTTGTTGGTGAATTTGCTTGTTGTTGAGTTGTTGTAGCTGAATTCGCTTATTGTTCCTATTAAGTTAGTCTTTTCGTAACAGGTATAATAATGACAAGGACTTGTTGGACTTATAGATCCACCTGTTATTCGGTGTCCGTTATCCATTACACAAAAAATATAATTTTACAGGTTTTCAGCCTTGCTCTTATCCTACCCTGTACTTGGCGTGGCCATACCTTTCAAAGTACTTAAAGTTAGCGTTGGGGTACTGAAGTGAGATTATAGAAACTTATCTAGTCCAAACCTATACTGGTAGGACTTTACAATATAATGTAAAGCAGTTGAACTTGGTTGTGTAACCGATGCAATCACACAAATCTCATGTATAATTTATAGGATTTGAATTAAAACATGCTTGATTTAAAGCTGCATTCTCAGCTATTATGACAAAGACAATGTTACCAAATTTACTAATAATACAACTTATAGAATTAAATATATCAATATTCTGTGGTTTTTATGTATTTATACAAGAATTTGAAGGCAAATCAGCCGAGCAAAAACAGCAGCTGGTGATCATGATAAGCACATTTTAGAAGCACTGTAGCAAAACCAACTGGATAGAATCCTCCAAAATTTTGGCCAAATGACATTTAGATGGGTTGGAAAAGACTGTAAGAAAAAGCAGAAAATATTTACTTTTTTTCTGACTTTAACTGTGACTGTAGCTTTAATGTCCACCACCTATGCTCTTTCTTTTAGAGTAAAGAATACCAAATGTCCTCAACAACTTCTGCTGGAGATGATGCCAACTTCACAGAAAGCAGATTTCAGAAGACGGGCTCAAAGTCGTATGGTCAGTTGTGGCATGAGTTGGTTGGCAAAGCCTTGTCCAATGAGAAGGACAAAAGGAAATCACACTCTACCGAGGCTGAGCTCACAGGCCATGACAATGTTGTATCAATGACAGAATCTATAGATTTAGAAGACATCCCAGTTCATGAAGAACCTGAAAGGGAAATAAGTGGAATAAGAGCATCTGATGATAAGACAGCATACAGAGATTTAGAAGACATCCCAGTTCATGGAGAACCTGAGAGGGAAGCAGCTTCTGATGACAAAACAGCATACAGGGATTTAGAAAATAGAAAGTCTTCTTCATCAGAGGAGGGAAGTACCACAGATGATGGAGATGGAGATGAGGAATGGTCTGGAGATGAACCGGAGCCTGATTATGGGGGAGGGACTACTTTGTACCAAGACGTTAAGGATGATTTTGATCAGATTCCTGACCCAGATTATGATTAGAAACTACTCTCTACCTGTTTGTATTATTCTTGTAGTGTCATTCCGACTGACCAGGTAACTGGAATTCTTCCCTATGCAGCTGCATTGGATGCTGAGTCATCATATTTATATACTTCTGTATGCACCTATACATGTGATCCGTTTTAGGAAAATGAGTCACAAGTCGCAGAATATAGATTTTGAGTTACCACCATATCTGTAAAGAGCAGATCTAGGCGATTTCAATGATAGTAAACACTATAGGACACCTAATAAGCATTCATATATTTTAAGTTTGATATTTTTATTTTTGAAAAAAAAGTTACTGGTAAAGTAACTAAATATACTCCAATCAAAGGCCTTCAAAACGCAAGGATATATTTAATAAAATGTCCCGAAATTTGTTACATGGATAAATATGACTATAAGTGCTAAACCCTCTGAAAATCAGAACATTCCAACCAAGAGATCTTGTGAAAAAAAACCTTTGAGAAATATCAATTTTGCGACTTATGACTTATTTTCCAGGAACACATCACATTAATTGCATGATATCATATTGTAAATAGCTATAGAGACATTCGTCAACACAATACTTGTCACAGCTGTATGTGATATCAAACTGTATGTCTATTACAGGACTTGTTTCCAAAATATAAAAGTTGTAAAGATGAGAAAATATGGATTCACCCAGGCTATGGTATCTGTAGAATATGACAGTATAAAGACTCATATTCTAAGGATTTTACAAAATTATCAAATTGTATATATCATATAACCAATCAATCTCACCAAACACCCCTTAAATGTATCTATTATACAACAATAGCCAGGAACCTTCATACCCATCTCATCTCATAATTGAGTAACTCATATAAACTTGAGAAACCTCACCGATACAATTATAAGTATTAGGTGTAGTGGATCAGAGGTTACAAATAGCCCTCCGCATCAAGAGTGTGTTGATGATTGATTGTCCTTGACATTTCCGTACCTCGGTAACGCTCTACTGAGCACGGATTGAGCTTTCAGATTTGTGCTAGTTGCAAGACTGTTTTACTATTATCACCCATTTACAGGATTCTTATATTGTATTCAACTACAGCAGAATGTGTATTGTGTATAACCATTTACTATATTCCCGTACAACCTATTCTTATGTACTGTATTAACTGGTAATGTTCGCCTGGTGCGACACCTCTTTTACTATGTGAGGACAAGCATGACTTGCTCCGGCCTGTATGGTGTAACTGTTCGGTCTTGGCTAGACTTGCAGTCTGGTCGTGGGTGGCAATAAATTCCAAAAAGAGCCGTTCCATGTTGGTGTTATTCTTTGCCTTTGTCAAGATCCGGATCCATCGAAGAAAGAACCTGGGTTGGGTGATCATCTAGTAATTAGAGCCATTTACTATTGATGGAATTCACTACATTAGGTATATTTTCATGGATTTGGTAATGTGTTGATTTTTAGTCTTTTCATGATACAATTTGCTATAATTTATGCAAAATGTTGTGGGTTATTTGAGGGAACTGATCATACATATAAATTAATTGTATTTCTCATTATACATGCAATTATGAATTACAGAGAAACAGGATGATCCCATCAACATCAGATGTTAGTCTTCCAAGGTTCCTTAAATCAAAACCAATTGTGCCACTGCCTGTCAATTCACCCATGAGTGAAGTGACCTATTTCTTGCAATCCATATCTCATGCAGCATGTACCTACTCTATATTGACCAAAGTCTTTTTAAAGTAGAAACGATTACTAATCATTGATTCAGAATGTCACCTATGGGTCATGAAATGGAATAAAAGCAAACATTACCAAGGAGCTGTTTTCCATCGGGATAGCCTATCACAAAGCATGTTACATGCTACTTGGGAAAGGCCTAATGGTTAGATGCCCAAAATATTATCCAAAATCAGGAGCTCTACGCATTTATTCAATTGTACTAAATTGAGGTAAAATATTATAATCATCAATCATAAATATATGTTTGGTAATGGGTTGATTAAAATTTTGTTTCGTTAGTTTAAAATGTATTTAGTTCATTTTTTACTACAGTTTGGAACTTTCAAAGGATTTATGAAGGCCACTTGTGCAATATTAGATGACATAGCCTATGTAAGAATGTATGAACTTTTGACCCAGTGATAACTTGGAGTAAGTGGCTAGACTCAATTCATTGGGAAACTGCTCAAAATAAAAGGGGAATATCTCCACACCAAATGACCCATAATTTCACAAATCAACTGACAATATTCATTAGACATACACTGAAGTGGGAATCATTGCAAACGTGTCCTAAAAGTTTTAAAGAATTCACAATTTTCCTTCACAGTAATTTCCTTGACACAAGCGCTTCGGGAGACTAAATTTTGACCTTTAAATTGTTTAATTTTAACCTTCAAATTGTTCATTCACTAATACTTCAACGGTGACCCAGAGGAAGTGGTGATGGAGAAATTCGCTCTACACAGGGTGTCTTGGTCATTAATTCATTTGATATTTCCTGTTACATAGATAACTGCTAAAACTTTGTATCTACTAGCAAAAGTTGGTTGAATGAGCGTGCATTGATGTGAATATTATCAGGGAGGTATATACAGAGGGAGAGGTAGTGAGGTTCATGTATGTCCACCAAGTAGTTGGCAGCTCTGCCACCGCTACTACTAGCGCCAACTGATATAAGTGTGTCTATAGTATGTTGTGGAAAAGACCAATGAAACTAGGCTAGGTAGTACTATATAAAACAGCTCTGCAGTGCCACCTGGCATACAGTGGCTAAACCATAAACAGGACACACATGTATGGCGAACCATTGGGCCAAAAATTCAATATTTGGAGATATCTCCAAATATTTGAATTTTTGGCCGAGCCATTGGGCAATTCTATGTCAACATCTCCTTAACCTCCAAAACTAGTTTCATTTGTCATGCCTACTTTTAAAAAGTTTTAAAAGGTGTCTACAATGACACGTCTACTTATAGGCAATTACATTATCGATAACTCTAATCGCTATCGATAAATATTCATGGAAGTTCCCTTGCCCCTCGTCTAACTCTCTAACTCAATTATGGAGGGATATCAATATCTACTCTGTCATATATTAATTGCTATTCTTATTATCGCCTCTATAAATAATTAAAGAAGATGACTAAACTTTCAAACAACTTCCCTAAATAATTGAAAAGGTTGTTCAATATTCTCGTGTCATCCTGAATGTGACATTTGGAGAATAATATATCTATCTACAGCCAAACTATTGCCCCATGTCTTATGTCAGCGTATGAAGGTCGGGTGTTGGGTTTATTATAGCGTCAAGAGAACTTACATTGCGTCAAGAGAGTTTATTATAATGTAAAGTGTTTATTATAGCGTCAAGAGAAATTACTATAGCATCAAGAGAGTTTACCATAATATCATTAATTATTAGAGTCCGGGGGAAATTATCGAAACAATGAACAAACAAACATAGAGGTACAGGTGCGGTATTATCTCTCCCCTACATGAAAGAGGGTTTGCTATAGAGAGAATTAAAGACAAAATAAAATATGTATAAAGACTATGGGCATATAACTCAGTTATATGACTACATAAAATCCCAACTGGTTAGGCGAATATGACGGCCTTCTGTGGTGAGATATACTTCTGACCATTGTCTTAAATAATATTGTAAAAGAAGGTAATTTGATATACTTTCTGGCAGGGTATACTTCCTACTCACTCTAGGCCCAAACCCTCAGATGATCAGATAAGAATGGGATGTCATGCAGCCTACTTCGCAAATCGGTTTTCTGGCCTATGACTCGGCGTTTTAATTGGAATATAATGACATTATGCGGTATTAATGGAATTATAATGGCACTTTGCGGTTTGAGGCAAGAGGCTTTCCCTTCGTTTGAAGGGACTCTCTCAACTTTGGGCCTAGACTGTACTCTATACTAAATACACAAATGTAAAAGTAAAAACAGACCATGCGAGATTAAACATATGTTTATCTCCCTCTCAGAGAGAAGTTTACATTTAATCATTTTGTGGTTTTAATTCATGTATAATTTGTTTTCTAAAATGAAAGTGAAAGTCAATTGATAGTGAATTCCAGGCCACTTCTACCTAAATTCAATAAACTGTTTTGGTATTCGTAAGCCTGATTTTGGGTTAACTTTTAAATGTCTTCTATTGGTCGAATGGCTTCTAGTTGGTAAATTTCTGTTATTAAAATTTTCTGTTATCTAAATTTGAATTCGATTGCACTAGGTAATAGGCATTTTCTCAGATATGCACTTGTCTCCCTACATCGTTTAGTATGATTGTTAGTTGTGCAGGCCATTTTCAACACTTGTTCTCTTATCTAAGTAAAGTATTACCCTTACGGCTGGGTTAAATAGTGACTGTAATCTTTGTAACAGGTGCTTATTGGTAGAGGAGCAGAATTAAGATAGCTCCATAATCAATTATGGAATGATTAACATTTTTACTATGTCAGTTTTCGCTTTTTTGGTCAACATGTGTCTAAGTATTCTTATTTCACCACTCAATTAGACCTCAAACACCTGGTATTGAGCTGGGCTGATATTTTTTTATTTTATTTTATTTCAATTAAGGCCATTAAATTTAGAGATTGCACCTAAGCATACATGATAAGAAAGCATTCTCAGCCTAAGAAAGAACAACGCTAAGCGGTTAATACATATGTACACATGGAATGAACAAGTTCAGTCGCTATATAACAGACGAACAATGGATTACCGGTCATCTTTCCGACAGATAATTTGCATGGCTATTTTATTTGGTAGGTGCTTGTTGAGGGACAACATAGGTTATACATAATTATAAAGAATGTGACATGTGTGATTTGTCACAAACAGAAGTCTAAACTCTTTCTATGAATGTACATCTTTGGTGTATGTAGCACTTTGGATGAACATAGTCAGTGGGCTACATAAAAGAGGAGCAAATTAGTGGATTATGAAGGGTTACTATATTCGGTGGATGCTCATTAAGGGGGAATATAGGTTATATATATGTACATGTTGTTATTTTATGTAAACCTACCGCATTTGTGATGTGTTTCAGGAAAATGAGTCACAAGTCGCAAAATTGATATTTTTCAAAGTTCCTTTATCACAAGATCTCTTTATCGGAATGTTTAGATCTTTATAGTCATATGAATGTAGACAACACATTTCGGGACATTGTATTAAATATATCCTTGCGTTTTGAAAGCCTTTGTATGGAGAATATTTGATTATTTTAGTGGTAATTACCCATCCAGAAACATTGCAAACTTTTTTCAAAAATAGAAATATCAAATTTGAAGTATAGAAATACTTATTAGATAGTGTTTGCATCTCTCAAATTCCCTATATTGGGACTTATGACTCATTTTTCTAAAACGGATCATAATCTGCAGCCATCAAATACCTTATCAATCCAGGTACAACTGTATTGCCTCCTTACAAAACCATAGGAGGACTAAGTGATCCAGGTGTTGTAAATCGTTACTATTTCTGATAAATCCTTAGGTCTGGCTTATCTACTTATGGGTCAGAATTTTAGAAAATGTACAATTGGTAGATCAACACATTTAGTAAATTCTGCTAAATTAGACTGAATAATCGTCAACACTAGGTATATCTGAGTATATTTAGTATTGCCTTGATTCAGACAATCTGTTAGGTTATGTTGAATTATATTTTTAACCTGATTTTTGTCTTAAATTTGGATTATTTGAGAGGATTGGTAAAGGCGAATTGTACATTTTCTGGCGATTTCACGCATATACTGACTTACAGTTTTAGGTCCAGTGCTTTTCGTTAAGACCTTCCAAATTATATCCAAGTTCAAATTTCTGTTGCCACTGAATAAGCCACTATGTTGCATTGATTAATTACTCGCCCCACTGCTCCATTTAATTAACTTCAAAGAACATACCAGAACTTTTCAGCATCATTTAGTCAAACCTAACTGTGATGGGTTACAGGATAATGAGTCATAAGTCGCGAAAAATGGATTTTGAGATATCATCATATTTGAATTGATAATGAACATTAATCCATTTGAATAGATGAGATCAAGCGGATTCCAATGGTAGTAAACAATAATGTAATGATCTAATAATTCTTTCTAGATTCTAAGTTTGATATTTGTATTTTTGAATAAAAAAGCTTACAATGTTTCTGGATGGGCAATTTCCAGTAAAGTAACTAAATATACTCCATACGAAGGCCTTCAAAACGCAAAGATATATTTAATACATTGTCCTGAAATTTGTTACATAGCGTTACCTGACTACAAATGCAAAACCCCCTAAAAATCAGAAGATTACAATAAAGAGATCTTGTAGAGAATCACTTTGAAAAATATCAATTTTGTGACTTGTGACTCACATCACATTTAGTCATGTGTGCAGTTAGGACAAAACTAAATGCACCTTCAAATTGAACCTTTCAAGCTTATCATGAATGTAATGAATTTGATAATTTCATCTCATTCAATCCAATTTTGGCAGGTTATATCATCTTAATTGCTCAATAAAATAGTTATAATCCCACTGCCATCTTGATTTTGCACCCAGTGTGCACTAGATGCAACACATGGAATATAACATTTGACTAATTATATCTTTACCCCTCTACTATAGTTATGCAGACATCAGGTTCTTCCACATCAAATAGTATTCCTTTATCTAAGACGCATTTGTGGAGACGAAAAGATTCTTCTGAAAACAACATTCCCTGGGAGAAAAGAAACTCTTCAATCTCTACAAGTACTGCTCCAGATCATATCGCTACTTCTCTACCTCCAAGTTCTGCCCTAAAAGATCCTATGTTCTGGTACACATACTTCTCTAGACATATAACCACTCCATGGTCGACTACTACTGCTACTCTACCAGATACACCATCAACCCCTCAGCTTTCTACTACTGCTACTCCACCAGATACACCATCAACTCCTGAGCCTGCTCATGCTACTGCTACTCTACCAGATACACCATCTACTGCTCAGCCTACTAGTACTACTGTAGCAAAAAGACGCACTGTTCAGCCTACCCCAGGTAAAGCACCTATTCCTGCTATCTCATGAGTATTTAACTTGCTTATTATTCTATGATGTATATTATACTTTTATTTGTTTGCACAGTTTTGACTATTTTATTTTTATTTTTATGTAGCTTATAGGTGAACTGTGTTTCTTTGATCATGTATTCTTTGGTTGAATTTGAAAGTTATCCCTGTAATTCCACCTTCTTGTGAAATCACCTGAGGTACTGATTTCTTTCAATTTAGCAGACATAATTGGGTCAGATTCTCAGAAAATGTACAATTGAACTTCGCCAATCTTCTCAAATAACCCAAATGTCAGACGAAAATAAAGTTCAAAATACAGTTCAACCTAGCCAAACAAATTGCTAGAATCAATGCAACGCCAAATATACTCGAATTTACCAAGTATTGACCAAATTGCGGCCTAATTTGGCAGAATTTACTAAATGTGTACAGCTGCCTATTGTACATTTTCTGAAAACCTGACCCAATAGGGGATTTGCATAGCCGCCATTTTGAATCTGATTCTCATCGAATTATGGGACTAATGGTACAGTCTAAAATCTATAGAAAACATGCAATGTTTAGCATGGAATATTTATCAATGCTATAATGTCAATATCCATGTGTTATACATGTTTCCATGACACAAGTCCCCATCTTTCCCATCATGCATTTGGTTTTCATAGATCATTTTTACAAGCTATGATATTGATGAAAACATTCTTGAAATTTTCGATAAAAATCTTGCCAAATATTTGTTTGTCAGAATTCAACTGAATCCATCCCAGCATGCACTGCTGTAGACATGCGCAGTGAGACATGCAAACCCCCAATTCATTGTTGATGTGTTATCATGCTGCACAGACATGATAGACTCTAACCTTCCATAAAAGACATCTGGTACTGTTGGTACCCAAAATATCCTATTGACTCTTTTATCTTGTTCATGTTGACAATTGTTACACAAGGTACTATATATGTTTGTTTTATATGCCCCATCGTCCAAAAACATAAAACTCTACCAGCCTTCACTGACAGACTTTGATTGTAATTTACATGATTACCCTTTTACATACAATATACTTTTAAAATACATCCTATTGACAAAATTTGTTGTAATTTTAGCAAAATACAATGGTTAATATTTCCGTTAAGGGCCTTCTCTGGACATAATATTTTCTTCTTTACATCCCAATATTTTATTTAGCCACCTGTGACTTCCCTTATCAAACACAGCATTATATTTCATCGCACTGTATGGGTCAGATATGGATTTTGTGATATCATAATATTTGAAAAGATGAGATCAAGCAGATTCTAATGATGGTAAACATTAGTACATATAATGAGTATTTCTATACTTAAAGTAAAGTAATGTTTTAACTTAATTGCAGATCCACCAGATTATGTGTATGTTGAGGGTGAAAGCATTTACTTGACTTGCCCATTAGATACGAGTACACCAGTCAATGTGACATACATCTGGGAACTGAATGGGGCTGTTATCAGGCCAGGTGCAAGTAGATTTATCATAGAGTTGTACAAATACAATGACACGACCGATATAAGTAGGTTGACTATTAAAACGGCAAAATATCAAGACAAAGGTAGGTGCCTTGCAATACTCCACCTTAACACACTTTTAGGGGGTTTTCATGCAATATTATCATTAATTATTTGACGTAAATTCACGGAAATGATAGTACTAATATACTCCATTATTACACCCCTGTGCTGTTGTTTCCTATACCTTCAGCATTGTATGTCACACTTGGTCAAAGTGGTGCATAACATGTGAGTTATGTCACCCTTGGCGCATACAACAATTAGGTTCGCCAAAAACTTAAATTACTTCTTTTATTTTTAATTATTTATATTTTTTATTCATTAATGGGGTGTAATAAATATGGAACAAAGCGCGGGTGAAGTCTGTACACTTCGGGAGCGCAGAAGATCTCGGGCTAATGCACTCTAACTTCCCGCGCTCCCTCGGTCACTAACAGGCGTACAGACTTCCCCCTTGCTAGGTTCCATCTATATACTCTTTGGCTATCAGCATGTATTATAGGATTTTAGTAGGATGATAATCAACACGTTTGCATTGATTATCACTTGTACCCTTTTATGGCTGTACGGAAGGCTTTGAAAACGATATGTTATACATAGAGAGAATAGAACTCGCTGGCAATAATCAAAAATTTATTGGACGAGATTCATCCACATTTAAGCACTCTGCCTACGGCATCGTGCTTATGTGGGCTAATCAAGTCCAATAAATTTTCGATTATTGCCAGCGAGTTCCATTCTATATTCATTATATGTGCATAAAATTTGATCATATATCATCAGACATGATTTGATCATATATCATCATCATCACTGAAAAAGTATTAAAGAAGTCTCAGAGAGCCCCGCTGCCCCACTGAGAGTCTCGCTGAGACTAGCCCCGTTAGTAGGCTACAACTGTGTGCTGTCAGGCCTGTGTGATCATACAGTATTTACTTACTGACATTGTTGAATTAAAACGTTCATATCGCGGCCATTTCTTGAGCTACATTAATAAAGCTTATATCATTCAATATAGACCTTAATTCTCTATTTAATGGTGTACCTCTTCTTATGTATTTGTATGATGATAGTACCAGAATCACGGGTGTATTAGGCCTACCGACCGCGGGGGTTCGCACAGCTTTCACTTTGTTGTCATGCTTCGCAGAGACAGTTAGAGCTATTTTTAGACAACTACATTTTTATGGTATGGGTACTATATGAATATTTTTTGCTGAATAGAATTACTGATGTGTTATTACAGCTGGGCTCTTTGGTGGTCAATCAGTACTGTAAAGGATTGACTAACAAGAGAAAACCCCTGTGGAGATGAAATCTAAGATAATTTCTATGCGTTGACCGTCCTGACATTCTTTCTTGTCTCATCTCTCATCTCCCACTCTTCCCTGCCCCCTCTTTCTGAGAGAAGGACGAAGAGGAAGAGAGGAGACTAGGAGAGAGGTTTTTTATACATTCTATAAATATCCAGCATTGTAAGCTGGCAGAGTAACATTGAAGGGAAATACAAATCATTGACACTGGCGACGATATCCAGACAAAATGCAAGAAGCATAATATGAAATACACAATATTGCAGAAAACCTTTTTTAGTTGAATTCATTGTGGCATTGTTCTTGATATTTCTGGACAGTCCGATTGCCTAGATGTTTAGTCAGGAGAAATATAAGAATATTGAGCTATGCGCTCAAACCCAGTTTTTGTTGTTGTTTTTTCAACACAGAACACAGAAGCCATCTTGGCCTCAAGGGACCGGCGATAGGATAGAGGAGAGGCTAAATAATGCAGTACCGCCATAGACTGCCAGTCCCCTGCCATGCGAATATCTTGTAAGTTAATTCAATTAATGTGCATGAAGGTCGCCGACCCCCTCCTCAAACTGTGAAGCCCAATATCTTTCTTTATGCCAGCTAGTGAGGCCCACTTCTTGAGCAAGGGAAGAGCTACCGAATAAAGCACAGGTACGCCCCCTTGGAGAGAAATCAATGGAGCCTAAGGAGGGGCCGGGTTAGCTGTAATGAGGCGTTGCAGGGCAGTGTATAGACACAGGGGAGAGCCACAACGTCCCACTGGAGAAACGAAGGCCCTGGAGCCCTGTTGGTCGGTCTTGGACGAATTCACATGAATGAGTACCCAGTCGTTCTCAAAGGTAACATCTCGCCGCAGCAGTAGGTGGGCGTCCCCAGGCGACTGAAAGGCATGTGACTTGCGTAGGAGTGTGCGGAAACAGAGCACTATGCCAGACCAGACCGCACACTGGACCGCTGAAGTCTGATCCACTTTCTTATACATTAACACCAGGTCCTGGGGTAGCAGTGGGTCATTGAGGTGTGTGACTGAGCCCAGCGAACGTTGGAGACCCCTTTGGACGAGAGATAGCTGGAAATCATCTCGTAGGTCAGGCCCACCATGAAATTTTGACAGGTGATTTAAGGCAGAAAAATTATTATTAATTGTGCTGAAAGCCAACTTCTTCACACAACCCATATAGGCAAGATATTTGACCATATTCAGAGTTGTCACAGGAATGGGAAGCAGAGAGTTATTATTACAGAAGGAGTGATATTGATTCCATTGGCTCTTCCTCATCGCTTTTGTTGTCGTAGCTAACACCTCCCATTGTAGGCATTGGACCTTATGGTCTAAACGTCCTGTAGGGAAGACAGAAGGCATGGGACAATTAACACTTTCTTTGTGTGACATAGGTGGAACCAATTCTTTAGAATATCTTGCAAATGACAACACTGGGCCCGACCCTTGGACAGCATATGCACTGTCACTTTTGTATTACAGACCACCAAAATGCCTTTATCATTGAAGTCATGAGTTTGCACGCCCACATTCAGGGAAGCAGCTATGGCACATAGTTCACGAGCAGAGACACTGTGTATGCAGCAGACGGGCATATTAATCTCACATTGGTCCTGCAAGAGCCTGAACCCGATATATTCTGCGTCGACCTGGTGGAAGGAGCCCGAATACGCCCTGTCATCTAGGCTAGTCAAACAACACTGTTGATATAGACACGCCCCCCTGACACCACTTTCCCACAATGAGATAACAAGCCTGCTAGGCGTTGGATCTGGATTTTCTTGGCACAACGGCGATGCTTGAAGAACAGTAATTCGCTTGAAAGGTGTATTATTTTTTCCTGGGGAAGGCTTAGCCTCATAGACACACTGTCAAGACATATTTCTAGAAATTTACAACGATGACTTAAGAGACTTTTTTCCAGGATACATAGAACCCTAGTGAACGAAGGGTGGAGATGATGGAGATGATGGAGACCTAGGCGTCTTTGGTCACCTCTAGGGAAGTACCCCAGTAAAAGAAGTCATCTAAATAGTTCACACAGTTGTAACCTCTCCTGGAAATCATCCTAGATATACAAGTGGTTATCCTGCCTGACATGAAGGGTGCTGCGGATGCCCATCTCCCAGGCCAGGCCGAAATATAGACGCTGACTAGAATGGATGTTGATCGATCTGTAGGCACTCTCTTAATCTATTACCCCCATATAATCACCTGGGCTTATCTGGGACATGACATCGTCGACTGACAACAGGCTGAAGCGAGATGTAACCTGGTTAGTATCATTGTTGATGGAGATATTGTCCGGCTTGCTGCAGTCTGTGATTGGCTGTACGCCCCCGTCAGGCTTCATTATAGCGCCAAACGCGTGCACACATGTAGGTTTATCCGAGTCCAGGGAGATTTTCCCTGAAGCAATCTCAGATTTGATTAAACAGTCCAGCTTGACAGAGGTATTAACAGAAAAGCAAGAGTTGTAATTATCCACGGTGTATGGCTCTAGAGATAAAGGATCACTCACAAGGTGGAAACCACTGACCACGTTATCGAGGATGAAGTGAGCGTCTGGGTCCCAGTAGGAGCCAATTTTTAAGAACTTACACCAAGCAGACGGCCTCATTTGAGATGGTACCTCCCCTATATGGTGAACTGATTTGAGTCTTAGTGCTTTCTCTACTAAAACCTCGAAGGAAAGTTCCGAAATGGCTGAATTCAACTCAACAGAAGCCTCATCAAGGCTTGCCGGAAGTGAGGGGAGGCCATCTTGGTTGTTTACGTCTCTAAACCTGCCCTTCCACAGGAGAGTTCCGGCCAGCAAAATGTAGCGCGCAACTCACACACATCACCCGTATGGGAGGTGTCATTGCAGAAAGCACATACATGGCTATGAGGCCATGGAACTTTGCATTTCTTGGCGTGAGATGGGTAGTAATAAATCCAACAGATGTCATCTGACCAGTTGTTAAAAGAACATACCGCCTCCAGTACAATGATAGCCTTATCCTTACTTCTTGAGGTAAAATCAATGTCAGCTAGGTTTGAACATAAATATGGTGAAAATTGAGAGCCCTGGAGGGCTTACAATCTTGGATTATGATGTTTAATATAGGCAGACATTTTCGGAGGAGACATGACGTCACTTATGATAGAATCCTGCCTGCAATACTAGCATGCCGAGTGCACCGTGGTCATGCTCCTCCTCCTAGTGCAGTTTTTGCAATGATATATAGCAGAAATAAGCATGTCCTCATTAGATATGAATGTCTACATGCTATTCATGGCCAGATTTCACTTTTTGAAGCGTGATTTTATGAAAGAGAAGGTGTTTTGTCAGGAGTAAACAAGTCTGGCCCAAACCGGAACTGACAACATTCTAAAACCGTCTATATTATCAATCACAATAACAAAAAACTTTCGGGACTATACAGGGTTCATTTCAAACCATCTAAGTTCAAACAAAGCCATACCAGTCTAGTTATATCCTCTCTCACTCAGTATTAGCAAAGAAAATGGCTTATTAGGGATCTGAAGGGAGGAAAACCTCATCCAAACTTTAACCCAACCACGCCCTCAGCTCAATCAGCCGGCATGGAGCCAAGATTGGCTCAGCCTTGATGATGTCAAAATCAAGGAGGGTTCTGGGTAATATTCCCCCAAATGGCGGCAGTCATGAATCTTGAATCGAACCTATTTCGGAAGTTTCAAATGCTTCTATCAAGGTTGTATTAGATCCTAGGGATATTTCTGTACTGCAGGTACGTTTTTATTTAATAAAAGAACCTATTGCGGTACCATTGTACTGAGGCGGTACTTTATTTTAAAGTCAAATAAAGGGTCGTATTTACCATCATTGGAGAGGTGGCGATAAATCAGTCTGGCTCTGAAGTGGCCATTTCCCCGGCCATTTGCTGATCCGACTGGGTTTCTCAGCTGGCGGAAAGACTTCATATTTTTCGGGCTGAAGTAAGTAATAGCCAGTGCCGGGTCCACCTGGACCCAATCGCGCAGCTTCCTGTTCACGACACTATCAGTGATGGCTCATTCATAGCGAATCACTGCCTGACTGAAAAACTCCGTACACATGGATTTCCTGGAAATAAAGGCAATATGGTGGCCATAACCTCAAGCATCCACCCCACATGATAGCAAATAGTTCATAACGGAAATACAACCGTGCAGGAACTGACATTCTTTCTTGTCTCATCTGATATTAACCCTAACACGACCGATACAACCGTGCAGGAACTCACAAATAGATAGATCCTCGTGTTTTTTCTCCGGGATGATGTGCCATATCATACTATATTTTCGACTAGACACCAACTTGCTTCTTCGAGATTAGTGGTGCTCATCTCAACACCTTCTCTATGTAACATTACTGAATGCCCAGTCTAACATAACATTGCATGAGCAAAAGAATAAAAGCAACATTTTTTATATAATTTTCATATAACATAAAAAGGATAAAAACAATGGTTCGGGTCTGGTTCCACCAAATTCTAGTAGCATTTCTATACCTCCCCACTCTCTCTGAACTCAGTTCATATCTTTTCTTTTAGCTTACTTTTGAAATCTGAAAGGTCTAAATTATTTCTCAATGCAAGGGTTAAATCATTCCAGGTTGCGCATGATTTTGCCAAGCTTGACCTGGAAGTATTTTCTGTAGTGTTTAAATAGTCTGTTGATAACTCCAGAACTCTCCACAGATCTTAAAGTATAGACTAGACTAAACTATTCCTTGGCAACTGACAGCTGGACTGTCATGAACGACTGACACCTGAAGTGCCATAAAAGGCCATAAATTTGTGGAGACAGGAGGAAAGGTTCAGAGGCTTCCTTTGATCCATTGACAGATAGATGGCTAGAAAGATTGCGGGATGGTGGATGGTGGCGTGTGTTAAAGAAGATAACAAATGTTGGCTTGTTCTGGAAGTGTGAAGTGTTGATTATAAGGAACTCGAACGCTATGTGTCTTGTGCCTTATTAACAAGAATCCACACTTCCAAACAGCAAACATCAATTATCCACTACATATAATGATAATGATGAATCTCATGTGTTACCAAAAATGAGTCTTAAGTAACTACTTTAAGCGTGGCTTAAACTTTTATTAAAGATTTTTATTTCATTATTATTGCGGTAAAACCCAGTGTGAACAAAGTATTGAATTGTGGAGGTAAAATTAGATAAAACATTTTGTAATGCATGAGTAATAAGATATAACTAAATGCGAGCTGCATATGGGGCAACGTATTCACAAAACGCAAGTGGCTTTTGGTGAGTGTCTTTCACAAGTGCCGAAGGCACGCGTGAAAGACACTTGCCAAAAGCCACGAGCGTTTTGTGAATGCGTTGCCCCATATGCAGCTCAAGTTTAGTTATATTTTTATGCCATGATGTATATTTAAGAGTTATTTAAGAGTTATTTACCTTCATTGCATGTCTCGCAACCCTCGGACTCGGCAAAAACAAGCGCTTACAATGTTGCGTCATGAAATGAGCGTCATGAAATGAGCGTCATTGATTGGCGCAACTAAATTTACGCAACCAATCAAAATAACATTGTAGATTGGTTGCATTCGAAAAACGGATTCCACTAGTGCAATCCAGGCATGTTTATGCCATGGGCTAATCTGGCCATGTTTTTGTGAATACGCACACCTATCATGGCATAATATCACATAGCTGCATTGTCAGTTGAAATATTGATGAAGTACCCTTTTGCTTTAGGGATTTTGGATGAAATGTTTTTTTGAAAAATGTTGGGTGGGCAGTGTGTCAATCCTCTATGAAAAAGAAAGAATATAAGAGGATGTCATATATGTAGCAAATAAGGTTGAGACTGGGGGCGATATTGCCTCATATGTTCGCCATCAAAAGTTTGTTGCTCAGCTAATTTCCTTTTGTAAATCCTATGATGTAGCAGCCATTGAATACAACTGCTATGTGGTTGATAATGTTATAGAGAAGCGGTCTACTAACTACGATCCAAACCCTCTTGGTGTACCCATGCACTTCTCACCTAATATTCGTACCAAAGGTACAGAAGTCCATGGGGCCTCCATACACAAGACGGCTGGAGACGCAGCCAAGGCCGGCCAGTCCATACTGCCTGCTCAGTGTAAGAAGAATCAGGGTTGTAACTGATCGAGGGAGCAATCAGCCACTGTTCCTAGTGATTTCCCAAGTGATATCAATTACCATTATAATTATCAGGTCTGCACTGTGAATGAGTGTTGTCACCAGCATATTTGCAGGAAGTGTAAAGGCCGGCACAAGGTCCCAAGAACAACTCTCCCACAACCCTGCTAACCCACCCATCCAAGATGCAGGGACGACTATTTCGTCAAATCAGAATTCTTTTTTTTTTTTTTTTTTTTTGTTATTTAACATATTTATACAGCCATTAGTGATAAGGATATACAAGGCTGACAGGGACTATTATTTAGCATTGTCCATGATTTTCCGCCAGGGGCTGTTAAGTGCAGTCCTACTACTATAGAAAGAAAGGGGTGGTGCATAAGTAAAAGTAATTAGTAATTAGTGTGAGAGGAAAGATTTTTTTTTTTTAAAGTTTTTATTGCACACAATTGCAGGAAATCCTGGTATTCTCATGTAGTACAAGGAAAATGTTCTCAAGGTATCATATAGTATATATTAGCTGATGCAGCTTTATCTTCTTTAAAACATTTAAACTTTAACCTTTCCAACATGCCCATAGTTTAAAGATGATAGTTGTTAATCTACATGATAGGATCAGTTATTCCGTCCATCCATAGCAGTGTGTTTTAACCGTCTGGCATATTGTGTTCAGTCTTGGGGAGTTCCTCTGGTCATGGGATGTAATCTGTGGGTTTCCCCCTTGGGTAAGGTTGTGTGTGATTTGATTTTGTGTCTGAAATGTTTGCGGCTGTCTATGTTTTTTATGTCTGGGGGTAGTTTGTTCCATGCCTGGGCACCATAGTACTTAGGGGCTCTCTTGAGTGTTAAGAGTTTTTGGTCTGGGCAGAGGGAAGTTGCGTTGTTAGGAAGACCTTGTTTGTCACCGGGATGGGTTAGCAGGGTTATGGGAGAGTTGTTCTTGGGACCTGTTATGCATAATTCCCAGAATGAGGTAGTCTCTACAGTCCTGTAGGGGTAGTAGCCCCAGGGATGACCTTATTCTGGACACGCTGTCAACGTTCCCATGCAGCATGCAAAATAATGCGAATAGCCCTTTTCTGAAGTCTTTTTAGCTTATCTTGGTTCTGTTGGGTAGCAAATTGGGCTTGGCAGTTTAATCTAGAATTGAGTACCATCCCTAGGTAGGCATAATTGGGTACTTCATTTAGCATTTTGTTGTTTAATTTTAATTTTGGTTTGTGTGCATCTAGTTTGGGAGCACACTTGCTGATAAACATCCATTTGGTCTTACTTTTGTTGACAGTGAGTTTGTTGGAATCACAATAATCCTTGAGCATATCAACGGCATCATGGAATCTGCTTTCAGCCTATTTGGGGCAGTTGTCTGAGAAGTGTATTATCATGTCATCAGCATACATTTGTACATTTACATTGGGGGTTGCATCAGGGAGATCATTAATGTACAACAGAAATAGTAAGGGACCAAGGATGGATCCTTGTGGAACACCTGTTGTGAAGTGTCATTTGCAAAATGAGTTGAGAATGGGGGCGAAATGAAATGTTCTCCGGCACCATAACGCTTCTCGTGACCCTAACCTCCTAGTAACCTGCCGTTCAAACTCTCTTCCTACTTTCTACAATGAGACTTCTTCCTGTCATGTCGTCAGAGATGTTTATTCCCAGCGTGAGCAACTTGATTCTGTTGGAAATACTTCAAAACAAATAGAGTCAACCAGTAATTATACAAACAGTAAAATAATGGTTGTGATTCTCTTGTTCTATGGCATCTAATGCCCAGGTTCCGTGGCTTTTCACGTCCTGGAGTGCAGCACCTGCTGCATTGTAGGTGTATGAGGCACAGCCTATTGTTAGGGATTGTCTGTTGGGGAACAGGAGTCGTGGTGACTGCTTTTTATCAGCTGCACAGACCTTGTCCAATCAAAGTAGTGCTCTGTGGAGGCAGAATGTGGGATCATCAGTAAAAGGTATGAATATTACTGTGGCTTGCCATGAAGATTGTATGGACTTGCATGTGTACTTTATAGCTATATATGTACCATTATATGTACCTATAAACCAGCAGATCAACTGTGGAGACAGCTTCTTGATGAGTTACTGTTAAAAAAAAAAGAGGTGTGACCTAATAAGACGCAAATGTCATTGTCTTTTACTATATTGCCTTTAGCATTTCATCATGAGAGAGAGTAGCCCTAGAGTGTGCATCAGCGATTATCATGTTTTTTTCCCTGGGACGTGAAGAAACTCATAGATCACTTGGTATTTCATTGAATGAAACCAGAGCTCTGGTACATGCTTCCAGTGTGGGGTCCTTCATACAGCCTTCCTCTTATGAAAACACTCTGGCAGCATTGTCACAGTGTTGCCTTATTGCACCTCAAGTATGTTGCGATGTAGTTAAGAACATAGCGGCAGCAAGGCAATTTATTGCCTCCAGCTGATTCATGGACTTGTTGCATGTGGTCTCTGGTTCTGTGTTTCCATCAGTGGTACCACCTCCCTTCAAGCATGCATTGGCCCATAAGCGACAATCTTGAGAATGATGGCTTTCCCAATGAATTGGTATACTTTAAGAACCACCTGAAAAAATAATATTTCCTTGCTCTTTATCCTTTCAGTTGTTGGCTGTATTTGTAGCCACCCGGGGGAAGGCTGTGACGATCGTTCTGCAACCATTGGTGTCCTTGCTCGACCATCTATTAGAATAGATAAAACGAGTTATACATACTTGGATGACGGGAATGCACCAAGTTTTACAATCCAGTGTAATGCATCAGTCCCACCTACATTACATCCCAATAGTACAGCCCACCCAACCTTTGTTTGGCAGAAAAATGGGAAAGTCCTTACTAACACCAGTAAGTATATATCCTACACTACATCCCAAAGGTACAGTCCACCCAACCTTTGTTTGGCGGGAGAATGGGAAAGTCCTTACTAACACCGGTAAGTATATATCCTACACTACATCCCAATAGTACAGTCCACCCAACCTTTGTTTGGCGGGAAAATGGGAATGTCCTTACTAACACCGGTAAGTATATATCCTACACTACATCCCAATAGTACAGTCCACCCAACCTTTGTTTGGCAGGAAAATGGGAAAGTCCTTACTAACACCAGTAAGTAGTGGAGAAAGTGTATTTCCATTTATGACGATCGGTTTTTTGAAAAAATTTGCATCACAAAAACAAAATCCATTTTGAGATGTACCTTCATATTTAGAAAGACAAGGTAAAGGATAAAGTGCACTCCAACAATGTTAACCTTTAAAAATCCTTCCATTAATTTTAAGTTTGAAAAAAATAGTGATATTTCTGGATGGACAATGACTAGTGGAGTGACTAAATAATATACTCATAGAATGACCTTAGAAATGCTGTATTATATCCACCGTTCTTAAATATAGTACATGTACTGGTAGTCCCTACAATCATATATCTTGTGAAAAACATCTTTGCTCATTTTGTATAAGTTTTGCAACTTTAGACTAATTTCCCTATGACACATCATAATTAGGCTTCACTTAAAAGCTCTTGAAGCACAAACTAGAATTTATGAAAGAAAATACTTCAGGAAGATGCTCAAATATATGTTGTGTCAATTGGGGATTTGCATGGAATCATGGGACTTGTATGTCAGTGTAAGCTCTATATAAAACATGTCATGTTCAGCATGGAATATGTATCAGGACTTTAAAGTCAATATCCATGTGCTATACAGGTTCCCATAACACACATCCCCATCTTTCCCATCATGCATTTGATTTTCATAGGTATTTCAAGTGTTGGTGTGTAAGACCCTTAAGCTGCATGTTACCAAGCCTAGGGAGCAAGCACAGGTCAAGAGTGTAGGTCGATTGAATGCATGAATAATAGATGTTGTAGTTCACCTATATTGAGAGTGAGCCCTGACAGCCATCAGAAAAGTCGAGAGCAACTTCCCTTTCGGTGACAGGGGGTGTATTCCCTATGGGAGTTGAGATGATTAGGCATTGCCTCGTGACGTATGTTGTGTGTAACAAGGAGTGATTGGTTTAGATGGAATCATGCGATGACGCACCGGCAAACACGTGTTGACAGAGCAAGCAGGTATTGGATAGTGTAAGTCAGGCCATATAGTAGAACTAAAGATATGGGCATATATATATAGGGGGGGGGGGTGCAGAGACTGGATACTTCTTCATCTCCTGCCATCATCATCTTCTACTGATATAGTCTTCAACACCACTCTATATCAGTTGGGAGGAGCCATTGCCCTTTAGGCCTGTTTGCCTAAGAGATAGAGACAGATTGATAGATCCAGGAGTATGGGTGAAAACCCCCATTGGAGACCTATTGATAGAAGAACTACATATAGCTAGAACTAGCTAATATGGGACAGTCTCCTGATTCAGTCTTCAGAACAATAGATAAGTACATCTACCTGTTTATAACTGTGAACTGTATAACTGTATGATTGTACCCCTGTATAACTGCATAACTGTATCAATGGATACACCTGAACATTGACCATTGGGTTTGATCTGTGACTCTATTGAAAGGTATACATGTATGTATTTATATCCAACCTGAACATGTGTGTGAGTAGGAGTCTCACTGACCGGAAGGAAGAAAGGCATTGTATTCAAGGCACTCTATATCAATAATAAACCTAGTATTGCAAAACACACAAGAGCTGGTTAAGATTCTATTTTATGGTACAGGAATTGTGTTCTTAACACATCAACACATACATGCTATGATGATGGTTAAAACATTCTTGCAATTTTCAATATAAATGTTGCTAAATATTTGTTTGTCATAATTGAACTGAATCTATCCCAGCATGTACTCTAACAGACATGTGCAGTGGCACATGCAAATCTTATATTAACCATGAAAGCTATAGCTCAATAATTATGTTCTAAATACTAGAGTTTTCCATTCCGTCAACTACCTTGACCAATACCACAGCAACTGCTATCTTTGATGTTTTATTCAAATATTTTTAAAGTTATTTTAAAATTATTTTCTGTTTGAGAGAAAATAAGAAGAAATAAGGCCCTAGTCCAAAGAGCTGATTCTCATGTGATTTTGCCCTTTTCTACTAAATTCCATGAGAATCACATTAGAATTGGCCTAGAGTGGACAAGGTCCTGTATATGAGTATATCCTTAAAATTGTAATTGTACATTGCATTGGAGCAGATTGGTAGCATTGCTGAGGATGTCATGTTACTACTGTGTCTCAGACAGGGGCATGGCAGGGTATCTACCCCACCCTGGAACATTAGAAGGAATGGCATTTAAGCAACCCACATGTTTAACACCAGAATGAACAATAGATTAAAAAATACTTTTTTTGTATAGATGGCCCTAATTATTGCATCATAAATAAGGGCAGTATGAGTTTGCTGAACATTTCCCAGCTACGCAGCCAGACAAACTACAGCTGTGCTGCACACAATGACGCCGGATCAAGTGAACAGAAGCAATGTCATGTAAGCTACTTTAAAAAAGGTGAGAAGTTCTCTTTGCTTGTTCATTTATTATTCTATTTTTCAATCAATTCACTCTTTCATTTCAGATGACAAAAATCCATATGAGTTACAAAGTTATGTCTCTTGACTAACTACTACATCTACATACATGTATATTCTATTTTACAACTGATATCAATCATTGATTTCACCTTGTATCTCACTATTCTCACCATTGGTGTAAACATTTATTTGATACCAATCCCCTTTGAATGAATGTAAACTGGTAATAATATACAATATAATAATAATGTCATGTACATACAGACTTAGGGTCTAATGGATAGGAAACCAGTGATATACTTATAAAATAGCTTAATCTAAACCATATATTGGAGAGAAAATTATTGTCTTACTTGGCAGAGATTTCTTTAATATAGAAATTATGGGTAGCTGGTAGTATGTGTTTGAACATATTTGTAATGTGCTACTTAAGAACTAGTCTCACATGGCAAAAGAAAATGGATTCCATTATTATAACTTATGCTATATACAAGTAGAAAATGTGCAAAACCTGTTTTTATCTTCATGGCTGATGCCTTGAAAGTAAATTCCTGGTCCCTGTAAAGCTGAAATGCATTTTGCAAATGATGAATGTAAAGCATTATTCTGTGAGAAGTCTAGTTGTATATACAACCATGGGACTACAATGTGAATAACAATGTTGATCAATGTGAATAACAATGTTGATCAATGTGAATAACAATGTTGATCAATGTGAATAACAATGTTGATCAATGTGAATAACAATGTTGATCAATGTGAATAACAATGTTGATCAATGTGAATAACAATGTTGATAGTGGCAGACTTGATGTACTGTGAGGAAGATACACAGGAGGGCGTCCTGTGGCCAATAACCATCGTTAGAGATAAAGAATGTGTCGTTGAGCAACCATGCCCGGGTGAGGCAACCGGTGAGTGTAACCTGAAATTTTCCCAGCTTCTGTTTTCTTCTGCCAAATATTACATTCTTAAATGCTTTTTCACAAAAAACATTGCTTGGAATTGGATTTCGTGATATTATCATATTTGAAAAGATGAGATCAAGGGGATTCCAATGAATATAAACATTAAGGGCATCTAATAAGTATTTCTAAATTTTAAGTTTGATATTTTTATTTATGCAAAAAACGTTTCAATATTTTTGGGTGGACAATTACTATTAAAGTAGCTAAATATACTCTATGGGATGACCCTTTAAATACATGACAATATTTGATACACTGTCTTGCAATTTGGTACATGTATCCATACTTCATCCAGCGTTAGTCACACCAAAAATGAGATAATTCCTACAAACAGATTTTGGGAATATATCACTTTGAAAAATATCAATTTTGCGACTTATGACTCATTTTCTTGAAACACATAACATATATCTATGTCCATCTGAAGTTAACATAACAAGTATATTCAACTACTTCACTATTGATTGAACATCGAGAAAAATTGCTAATTTTCTTTTACAAACCTAGAAAAAGAATAAAAGTACTTATCGTAGTTATGTGTCTGAAGGTTAGTATAATTGAAATCCACTTGATCCCATTTTTCTAAATATGATGGTATCTGCAAATCCATTTTTGTGACCAGGTGACCCGGCTTCTGGATAATATCCAGGGCTTCCAGCCATCACCTTTATCCTAGTTTCATGAGAAAATTTACAACAAATGTGCACCAGCTATAAATACCCTCGTAAATTTGTAATATTTGTAATGTACATTATTATCTTGTAGGGGGAGTCATTTTATCGAAGTAGCTATTATGAACTATAAAAACAGCAACTATTTTCAAGTAGATGACCAAATCACAAGTCAATCACAACAACATTCATTGACCTAATGGTCTTAGTACAATGTCCTTAGAAATATATGATCTTGTTTACCAGGTATCTCAGGAATTAGAGGATATCGTAAATTGCAACTGAATGTAAGATGCATCGTACAAATGCTCAGACAGGATAAGTTCTTAAATAGTGTGGTTCGTTAATTAAGTGACATAACAACCACTAATTTTTTGCTAATTAACAATCTCTGAGGAAATGATGATAGATCTACATATTCTCACAAATGTTTACGATATCTTAAACCTATTAGGTCATACAACTATTTATGACCCCCCCCCCCCCTCCCCCGCTGTGCTACTAGAAATGGACAACCAATTTCAAAATGAAATAAGGAAAAGATCTTGTTTCATTTTTTCCCAACTCATCTGAACGTCATCAGACAAAACTCCTGGATTATCCTGTCCAGCAGCTTAAATTGCTAAAGGGCTTTTGAAACGCACTTATTTGCATTTGGAGGACCCACCCGGATCCTTTCTTGTGATGACTTCCCTTATTATTGCTCACAAGCGGCAGTTTCCTGTCAGTGATTAGACTTCAATTTCTTGTATAAACATATAACAAGGGTAGAATACTGATAAATCCACTTCTACAAGTCATAATGTGTTGCAGGAAAACGAGTCATAAGTCGCAAAAAATGGATTTTGAGATATCATTATATTTGAAAAGATGGGATCAAGCCGATTCCAATGATAGTAAACAGTCTAATAATCTCATAAGTATTTCCAGATTTTAAGTTTGATATTTTTATTTTTGAAAAGAAAAGTTTGCAATATTTCTGCGGGGTAATAACCAGTAAAGTAACTAAATATACTCCATCTGAGGACCTTAAAATCGAGAGGATATATTTAATATATTGTCCTGAAATTTCAGACATCAACTGATGTAACTATAGGTGATAACCTCCCGAAACATCAAAACATTCCAATAAAGTGATCTTACAAAATAAACACGCTGAAAAATATAATTTTTGCGACTTATGACTCATTTCCCTAAAACACATCATATATAAGGTACCTGATGAAGGGCACACCATAGCCTGAAAGCTAGTGATTCAATAAAAAATACCCGAACTAAAAATAAGGTTTTTCCAAACCATCATAAAACCTGGGCATAGGATAACCAAGCGACTTACTTTACATTGATACAACAAAATGTCTTAATAGCTGCAGCTTTAAGATATGGAGGGAATGTAATATTTCAACACACTAACACATTTGAAATAAACCAACCCATCTAAAACCTAAACATCTAAAACCTAAAAAATGATTATCTGTTTGCCTTTATTCCATGTTGTATTTCATTATTACAGGCATAGCCAAGAGGACCTGTCTCCCTGACCCACCCAGATGGGCAGCTCCCAACCTGGTTAATTGTGTAGACAAGGAATACAATGTTATCCTGGATCAGGTATAATGGTCATTTCTTTCTTTTCTTTTTTTATGATTTTATTTATCCAGGAAAGTGATACAACAATAGTGTTAGCATTTGCTCAACAGTTCCACATTACAGGGATCAGGTATTAAGCTACCTGGCATTTCAATATTCATTTTGTGTTCATACTAAATGTGGAGAAAAATATTTCAGATCGGTAGCATAGAGGATGGTGAAGGAGGGACAGACATGACCGCAAATGTAGCAGGACTGTTAAAGAACGTTATTACTGGTAACACAGACTCAGCAGAGCCTATTAAGCCGGGGAATATGAATGCTTCACTTGACGCCATAGACAGACTAGCCAATGTCCATGAGGAACTTACAGAGCCTCCTAAAGATGAAGAATTACTGGTAGGCGCTGGCTAATAATCAACAATTATAACATTGATTATGATTAGTGGTTATATGTATTCCAAGTTATAGAGATAAAGTTTAGACAGATAGTGGTAAGAAGATCTTGATAATTGAATGTCATAGCATATTAAGATGGGCAACACATGTAAATATTTATGATGGATATAGTATCTTTTTATATTATATTGATTAGCCTATTAAATATCATATTGGCCGATAATGACTAAAAAAAAAGGAAGAAATGCATATACGCTATATATGAATGCATTATTTTTTTGTAGTAGAATTTTATTTTCGTTTCATCTAAAGTTCATGTGTTTCCATGCTGTTTCATGTTCCATATCAAAGGCAATCGTGGAAAGCTGCAGTTTATTGAGCAATGCATCAAATGATGAATCATGGGATAGCTTACTAGAGGTATGGATGTTACTAATTATATACACATGTGGGTCAAGAAATGCCACTATTCTCCGTCTGTGAAAGCATATTTCTGCAATGTAAAAGCAGTGCTAAACTTGGGAAAAACAGTCCATTGTTAGTCCAATTGAAGGACATAACCCTAACATAGAGGTTAAAATTACTGTGCAAAGCAAACTGTACATGCATTACAGAGAATCACAGGGCCATTTTCTGGGCCATTTTCTGGACAAATGATGGAAAAAATTCCTGTGTATATCTCAGTAGGCACTGATGTACTGGGCGTACTGGGCACCCACCCTTTGAGTCCCCAGAAATTCGCCTTAGACAGAAAAGCCTCCACCTGATCCTTGTTTAATCTTGCTAGATTTGTTATATTGACACAATTGTCTCTTGCATGAAGGAGTATAGCACAAAAGCAGCCAGCATAATGGATTCCTTGGATAAATATGGCAACCATGTCGCAACGGCTTTCAGTAATTCAACCGAGAAAAAGGAATTTGTGGCAGACAATATAGGCAAGTAGGAAATGATTGATGAAGCAGATTCATGAATTAGAATAAATACAGTGCTGTTTTGTCACATAGTCAATTCAATTCAAAATATTTTATATCGCTATTTAAGGTAGCAGCCATACTGAACTATGGAACTATAGATCGCCCAAGGATTATTTTGTATTTGTTATATTTTTCCAGACATTTATGGCAAAAAACAGTTGTGAAAACTTCACAGCTGCTTATCATTATGATTAACAACTTATGATTAAGTATGATGTATAATGCATCTTTTTTCCATGAAAACTGAGTGAGGTCATTTCCATGTTGACTGAGTGAGGTCATTTAATTAATTCTACCTAATCTCTGCTTTAAACAGAGAGAATGTTGAGACTAATCCAATTACATCTTATATTTCAGTACTCCTGGCTGAACCATGGGGTGCAGGGAATGGATCTCTGACCTACCCTAATCTAGCTAATGATTCATCTCCCAAAGGTCAATGGCTTAAGGAGTTCAACGACTCAATCACACTCTCCTCCGACACGCTGTCAGACATATTAGAAGGTAGACATTGTAAACCTACATTAGCAGTAGTAGTAGTACTAGTGCTTCTTGCACTCAGTTAACATCAGTCAAATAATTGTGAGGTGTTTCAGGAAAATGAGTCATAAGTCGCAAAAAATGGATTTTGAGATATCATTATATTTGAAAAGATGAGATCAAGCTGATTCCAATGATACTAAACAGTCTAATAATCTAATAAGTATTTCTAGATTTTAAGTTTGATATTTTCGTTTTTGAAAAAAAAAGTTTCCAATATTTCTGGGGGTCACTAAACAGTAAAGTAACTAAATGTAGTCCATATGAGGACCTTTAAAACTAAAGGATATATTACATAGATTGTGCTGAAATTTGATACATTGATTGATACAGTTATAAGTGATAAACTCTCCAAGAATCAGAACATTCCAAAAACACTTTGAAAAATATCAATTTTGCGACTTATGACTCATTTTCCTGGAACACATCACATATGTCCACATTTAGATTTCAGAGATCTGCCAAAATCCTTTCCTGCGATGGCTTTACTTATTATCGGCAGCCATTTTCTTTGGGGAGATTCAACTTCACATTCTTCTTTAAACATCGCAGCAGTAGCAGAATATTGATGAATCCCATCCTAAATCACAATTTGAATAATAGACTTTTAATTCAACCAACCTGATGTTCCTGTACATCATTTAAATATACAATTTCTTTATATTCCAAGCCCTTGGTGCGGAGAGTATCGTTGTGTCGAGCACATATTACAAATCTTTGGATAACAAACTACCAAACATGTAAGTTGTGCAGGGTTTTATACTTGAAGTGAAGGTGTGTTTCATCATAACATGGTACTGAACGTTAATCACAGCTAGTGTGATTACAGGAAATATAGCAAACATTTATGACACCAGCTTTATATTGTATTTGGTATTGAAATCAATAAGCCTTTTGCCCAGCAGGTTAATAGCTTATCATATAAAACTTGGATTTATAACCTTGATGACATTTATTCCATAATGATGGTATATACATTATCTTGACATGGACCATGATCAGTAATATCTATAGAATGGGTTCAAAGCACAAGGATGTGTGACATTATACATTTTTACTTATACCAAATTTAAGACAGTTAAGCTAGCAAACCCACAGCTATCTTATAGTAATGCACATCAATACAGGATTAGTTTTAGCTCATGTTTAATGTATGTAGTCACTTCTATACCATGTAATATTGGTAAAGCAGGACTCATTGGTACCAGTAACACATGCAAACAACATTCCCACCCATACAAAAGCTTAGTGATACACCTTTCAGCATTTTTTTGCACATTTATACAGGTAAACTTCAAGAGTGAAGTACACTGATAATCAGAGAGACCTGTATGACTTTTGTATATTTGGTATTCAAGTTTATATGCTTATTGGGTCATCATTGTGCTTTATTATCCATTTTATATAGGACAGATACACTTACGGTACAATCAAAGATCATTTCAGTGTCAATCAACAATCTCACTAGCAATACAGCTTTTGATCATCCAGTGTCAATCCATTTCGACAAAAGTGAGGTAAATATGTCTCATTAAAGTAATAACAAACCAATGATTTGATGATAAAATCTATTATGACCAAATTACTGTAACAATATGTATTCTCTTATACTCATGCGATTAATAGTCAGCGAGACAAGGTAACAATATGTATTCTCTTATACTCATGTAATTAATAGTCAGCGAGAAGAGATAAATCTAAATCTGCATACCATTATACTGTTATGTGATGTCCTTATACTTATTATTTTCTGGTGGGATTCCGGGAAGAACTCAGGGTCCTGGACGCTGAGAGGGCCGATCCCATTTCGGTCGCCATTTACAATTTATTGTACATGTGAATTGAATAAAAGTTTTTATATACTTATCATAGGAAGGGATTTGGGTGGGTCCTCCAATAGAACTGAGAAGGTTTTAGAAGCCCTGTAGCAAAAATAAGTGTACAAAATCTTGGTCAAATGACTTTTAGAGGGGTTGGAAAAGAATGGAACAAAAATAGAAATATATACTTTTTTACCGATGATAGCTGAAATTGCAGCTTTAACATTTACATGTTATTACTAGATATTTTGTATTACTATATTGTAGAACTATATAATACTCCATAGTACTTGTATATTGGGACACTTGGTGTAAAATCAATTGCATTAAATGAGCTCTTTTTGCAGGCCACCAAAGACAATGATGACAGAATCTGTAGTTTTTGGAATTTCTCACTAGGCCTAAATGGAGGGTAAGATCATTATTCCTTCATCTTGATTGTCCTAGTTATTTTGTGTAAAGGAAACCCCAATAGGGGATGTGCATGTCTCACTGAGCATGTCTATTACAGTGCATGCTGGGATGGATTCAGTTCAAATCTGATATACAATTCATATATAACCTTTTAATTAAAAATTGCAAGAATCTTTTCACCAATATAATAATTTAATGATCTATTAAAAAAATGTATGATAGGAAAGATGAAATCTTCTTTCATGAAAACATGTAAAATGCATGGTTATTTACATAACATCATGGTTAAATAGTCCATGCTGACTTTTAGATGGGTTGGAAAAGAAGGGAAAAGAATGGAACAAAAAGTAGAAATATTTGGTTTTTGACCGATGTTAACTGGGACTGCAGCTCTAAATTAACGCAGAATGTTTTCAATAGTTTTTGACTGAAATACAAGTCTCTTAAATCCACATGAGTCAGGATCCAAGTGGATAGACATGCACATTATAATAAAGTTTGCCATTATTATTCCCATCAATGTCGATTCCAGTGGGAATTGGTCAGACTCGGGATGCAATGTTACAACACTGAATACATCCTACACTACATGTCAATGTGACCATTTGACCAACTTCGCCATTTTAGTCTCAACTTACATATCGGTATCGGTAAGTTATTTTCAGTATTATTTGTTTTTTCAAAAAAGATTTCATTTAAACTGAGTTTCCTGCTCTCATTATGCAATATCAAAGAAGAATGTTGATATTATGATACTATAAAGCTAAGTATAAATTCAATATTCAATAATTAACATATAAATATAGTTTCAGTTGTAAAAACCACTGAAGACACTCTAGTATAAGAAAGGAGCTCATTCATCTTTATCAGATATTATTATCAACCTTATATACTTACAGGAGGAGGCGCATGTAGCCCTGGAGTTGATGTCTCTGGTTGGATGCATACTGTCTGTAATCTGTATGGTCCTCACTATAGCTGTATATATAGTGCTATGGACGTAAGTATTCTTTTTTTTGAGGGCCTGTTGGTGCACCATTCTCGAACTTGTCCTATCAGTGCTAATCAAAGGATTAATGTCTGATATTGAGGGGCTGCTGGTGCACTGTTTGGTGTAATATGCACAAATATTGCACATAATAATTGTGTTTCTCGAATTGAAATCTATCAAATGTGAAATCTTCAAGAATAGAATTGTTTTGAAATTATATATTTGACAGCTGTACAATACCATACACCTACTCATCTTTGTTAGCGCTTTCCAGTGGGAACTAATTTGCATACTTAATCACTTGAACAGGCCGATAAAGAAGATAGTGCGAGGAAATACAACCAAGAATATTCTGCTGCTGAATTTGTGTGCAGTTCTCATTGCTGGAAATGTTGTTTTCCTCACGTGTATTGAACTGGTTGATAATCAGGTAGGAGCACTAAGTAAATAATCACTATTATAGTTTAGCACCTGATTCCTTAACATGGAAGGGGGAAGGGGGAGAGGGAAGGGGGAAAGCCATATATTTTCGTTATTTAAGTGTCATTGAACGTTGGCTACCCAATCTCTTAATTGTATGTGGTAAAATAAATACTGAGGATTGAAGCTAAAACACAAGAAATTTTCCCCAAAATTGGGTCGAGAGAGGTGAGCTGACCCCATGGCCCAGCTGGTTTTTTATGAGGGTGTTAACTGATAAACAGGAACTGATGGTATTCCTTCTTCCAAACATTGACATCAAAGAGAAATCCCCGTTGTTTGATTATCCTCTCATAAACTATAAAAACATCCTGCAATATACACATCCCCTATTGCAACTCGCATTTTGGTTTATCAATAGAACCAAACACCCCATCCCCCTCCCTCCTTATTCTGATTATTATGAACATATTTAAGCTATTGAAACATGTTCCTTCTTTCCTAAGGATGCGTGCACTGCTATCGCTGCTATACTCCAGTTCCTGTTCCTGGCAGGGTTTGGCACCATGCTGGCCCTGGCTATGCATCTCCTCAAGAAGGTCAGCAGTTTGTCACGTGGAATGAGTCCAGACACCAACAAAGAACTCCTCTCCATGTTTCTCATTGCTTATGGTACTTCTTCTTGTTTCTTTAAGTACATTATTTGGTTTATTTGCTTTGTTTTGGAAACATGTTTATTTAAGAATTTAAAAAAAAAGGGTACATCTTTATTTTTTTTTAAAGACTTTATTTCGACAGCTTCTCCAATGAGTTAACATGAGAACAAGTTTCTTATGCATGAAATCAAGGTTTTCGACTTGCTGCTGAGGTGCGAGCTATAACTATGATGTGTAAATTTCTAAGGCTAACTTTAAATGATAAAAAACGGCTTATGCTAAATGAGCTAACAAGCTAACAAGTAACAATATGAACAATATTATTCATGGTTTTGTCTGTAGCCCTTGGAAATCTGTATCATTTTGTCACAAATTTTCCTAATCAATGTAGAACTTCATGTAAATGTGTCCACTAATGAAACATATCATATTTTAGGGTTCCCAACAATTATAGTTGCCGTTGCCCTTGCAGTCACAGGATTGGAAGGATATGGGAACAATCAATTGTGAGTTTTCTCATTTATATGATGCTTTATAATGCGTGCTCATTGATGCATGCATGTGTAGCAGTAGACGTTCAGTTATTGTTGACCACTTACTGTAGAATCAGAGTAATTAACTTAAATATGAGCTAAACCCTTAGAAACAATTAAAGAAAGCTCTGAATAAATAACATAGTAGTAATGCCATAAGAAATGTCACCTTTATATATACTACTACTCTTCTTCCCTCCATACATATACTGTAGGTTCTATGTATTTTTATTTTTATATTTTTATTCAGAGTATTCATTGTATCATCGTATATATAACTTTCCAGTTGCTGGCTGTCAACGGGAGATAATTCTGGCCTGATCTGGTCTTTCATAGGACCTGTCATCTTTGTGTCAGTGGTAAGAATATCTACTTTCAGTATGGTGTGTTTGGCAATGAGATAAATAGACAGATTGCCTGATGGCAATCTGTCTTTCCATTCCATGTGGGCGTAGCAGTATTTGGTATTATATTGATTTAGAGTATCTCTTCTGCTATGTTAAACTGCATTTTGAAGCTCATTTCAGTCATAAATGTGGGTTATATGTGAGGATTGATGAAGGCAATTTGTGCATTTTCTGACCCTATATATGTAACTTGGAAACCGCCTAAGGGTATTTTTTATTCATTTTACTTTTCCCAATATTTATGGCAAAAAAAGAGTGAAAATTTGACGAAAATCATTGGTGAGTGTAGCAAGTAAAACACAGGTCGTATGACCTGCTATTTGTGATATGTGCATCAATGCTGTAGCCTATAGCATTCCATATCACCAATTAGAAAGGAAGATAATCTTTCACTTAGTTTGGATCTTGAGCATGAAAAATTAACCTGAAAAGTTAACCCTGCATCTCCCACCGCATTTGGGCACCGTATGAAAACTTCCCTGAGGGATAGTGCGTTTTTTCCTTAAAATTGTTTAAATATTGTATATTGGCCCGAAATGAAATTTTAAAAAAAAATAAAAAAATCATACTGTAGTTCAGATCAAAAGAGACAGAGATAGACAGATTACAATATGTATTTTTATAACCCAAATATGCAGCTCTCAAGTGTCTCTTCATTATTTGTTTAGATGAACTAATTATAAACATTGTTCCAAACCTATAGGTGAATATAGCTATCATGGTAATTGTACTCACACGCAGAGTACAATCACAAATCTTCAAAAGAAAAGTAAAAGACAAGGATTCCAACAAAAAGACAGGACGGGTAGGAAATAAAGCAATCTTAAGGTAATATAATCATTTGCTTTGGAAAGACCAGGTTGTTTCATTCATTGTGTACACACATTATTAACTCATTCATACCACATGGTATGTTGATAAATATACATAGATAGGTGGATAGATAAATTGATATATTTAGGTCTGGGGAACTAGAACTTTCTAGAGATCCTAGGGCTATTGGAAATTTGTATTTTTATTGTATGTTTTGTTGATTAATTGCAATCAAAATGAAGGAATGCCACATGAATTGAAGGCTACTAAGATAGAATATAACTAGAGTAGTATCTAGAGGGCTCTAAATCAAAACATTGCTACATTTAAATGATATCATTTTTCCGATTTTAGAGTGATTTTGACATATCACTCTATCATAATTATTTGTTAATTCATCTATTTGATTTTGAGGATGTTCTAATTTCCAGATCTACTTTCTGGAGTATTTTCGTCATGGTTCCACTCATGGGGACCAATTGGATCATTGGGATGTTTGCTGTTAATGAGGGAACGATGGTCTTCCAATATCTTTTCACAATCCTTAATTCAACCCAGGTCTGTACATTACCGTGTATTGCAAACATTATAATGCATAGCCAATTAGGAGGTATGGTTCTATTGTTCTATGCAATGACTGAGTGGCGACTAAGCTAATTGGCAGAAACAGGGTTAACAAAACATTATATCACACAGAAATCAAGTAAAGTAAAGTAGAAATTTGGAAAAAAAACACCGTTTCTTCCTGTGAGTCTTCAGTTTTGTCAACATTGGTGGGAGATGTGAGGCAGAGCATGGGTGACTGATGTCTACTGATTTACTCTTGTCAATTAAGGTTCTGGCAATGTATTTCATGATCAAAAAAGTGTGTTTCACTGAAGAAGAAATATGAATGTGGTAGAGATAATGTATGATTATATTATTGTAAAGAATAAAGAGGAATATGTGAAGAATAACTGATAAAATTAATATTATAGAAGCTGATATCATAATGAAGTTGTATCAGTAGCTAATGTAGAGAAGGTTTAATTTTCTAATTTATGTGTAAATCTGCCGATCGTACGTTTTCTAAAATTGTTATATCATATTGTGCAATCAACGTAATCACGTAATTACGTAATCACGTAATAGTGATTAACCACATTATTATCAAGTCTCCAGTCTCTATTTTTTCTCCTTCTACACTAGCTCTACAATATTCGATATATTTCAAAGTCATAATCAAGTTATAACAAAATCTGACCCCTACACGATAAACATCCATAAGGTGGACATGCATATTCTATAATCAACTGTTAAATGTTATTGGGCTTGAGTTCATTAATAACTTGCTGATATTGATAATTAAATTTCAGGGTGTGTTCATCTTCATATTCCACTGTTTCTTGGATGTCAGCGTAAGTTCAATTGGAATTTTATAGCTTTTTGTAAAGAAATATATAGATATGACACACTAGAAATTCATATATTATGATGGCCTCAAAATTGATAATATTTTGAGTGAAGTCCAGCAATGAATATTTCTTTCTCATGATAAATCAAAAGTAGAGAAACTGTCAGCATGAGAACTTGGTGCTCATTATTGAAATCCAAGGTTGGGGGGCTGTTTTTTTTATTTTCAAAATATATATTTATTTCATGCTCGATTATGAATATATTAATTAGTATTCAATCATTTTATACTTTCTGCAGTTTTTCAGAACATTTTTCTCATACATAATTATTATTTGGGAGTTTTAATTTGTTTTTTCCTATATGTTAAATATGTGTTTATTATGTGAGCATAGTCTGCTTCTGTACATAAGGCAATTATGGTTCCAGCAAATCCTTGTTAAAAAGTTTCTATATCTTTACTACACCTATGGACAAACAATGGAGGCTGGACTGGGGTTCAATTATTTAACTTTTTCACGTTTAAGTATGAACTATAAATCTGAGAACTTTCCATTCAACCAGGTCCAGAAAGCATGGATGGAAAGATTTGGAATCATAAATCTGGAAGCTTCCAGGCGAATCAGGAGGAGTGTACAACCAAACAGGGTAAAATCATTACACAATATTCTCATTACCTATCGATAGCCTCTCTGTAACCCAATGATACAACTCTCATGTATAATTTATAGAGTTGGAATTAAAACATGCTCTAATTAAACGGCCACTAAACTCCAAAATATCATGAGAAAATTAACTACTTTGCTAGCATTCAAATGTAGTGGCCTCAGTGTATGTAATGTAACCTAACATTAAGTGAGTGTTACCCATTTTGATGATGGAAAAAGTAGTTTCAGTTTGACACTCAATTCAGCATACATGATTATATAGCTAAATTTATGTTGCCCTTATAGAGCGACTCCACCAAAGAGAAAAATGGCGCCGACAAATTTTGTTGTTGCCCACAAATTTGTTACAACAAATATCCATACAGAAACAACAGTTCCCAGAGAATGTGGCAACACATCTGACACTCCTCCATTTGCGTTTTCATTGCAAACCTGAAATGAACTGTTGTTAGTGGGCAACAAGAAAATTTGTCGCCGCCGTTTTTTCTCTAGTGGAGTTCCGCTATTATGGACCCATAAAGTGACCATAAAGTGACCATTAACCCCTTTAAGAATGCTTTAATGTCCAACAACTGTTCTCTTTCCCTTAGAACCAAGAATACCAAATGTCCTCAACCCCTTCTGCTGGGGATGATTCCAACTTCACAGAATGCAGATTTCGGAAGACGGGCTCAATATATTATGGTCAGTTGTGGCATGAGTTGGTTGGCAAAGCCTTGTCCAATGAGAAGGACAACAGGAAATTACACTCTACCGACACTGAGCTCACAGCTGCCCGTGACAATGTTGTATCAATGACAGAATCTATAGATTTAGAAGACATCACGGTCAAGTCTTCATCATCAGGGGTGGGAAGTACCACAGATGATGTGGATGGAGATGAGGCGTGGTCTGGAGATGAACCGGAGCCTGATTATGGGGGAGGGACTACTTTTTGCCAGGACGTTATGGATGTTACAGATAATGCTATATATGTTTAGTAAAGGGCAGTCAACAAAGTCACAGGCTCATTTGCAGCAACCTTATTTACAACCTTATTTACTCTCTTCTCATTTTTTTTGGAATATTATGATAGGATTAATGCGGTCAGTATCTGACTTACTGTATACGATACCCACAAGGTCCAGAGTAAAAGAGGCAGATCTCATATGTCTGAAGCCTATCATAGCTAATAAGATAGAACTTGGTTAAGTGGTGGACTTAACACACACATGAAGGAGCATTCATATCTGATCTTGCTTCATGGCACTAGCTTGCCCAATTTATTGTTTATTGTATTGTCTAATCTGTGTTGTTATTACTGCCATATTAGTTTATCACATTAATGTAGTCGCTGTATCTACCTATCTATCTATCAAATACTACTGTATCTATTTAATAGCGTAACTCCATTTTCTCCAAAGGGGGCTCTCAGGAAGATCTATGGTTTCATAGAGGAGACCCACCCCCTTTTTCGGTGTCAAAATTTGATATGTTATTGAAAAGTGTAAGCTTCCGAAATAAAAACATATACATACATACTCAACAAGAGATGGATATAGGATGACGTATTGACAAAACCCGAGTGGGTTGTTTTTCCATTTTTCCTGAGTGTATTGTGAATGCATCATCCTATATCCATCTCGAGTTGGGTTCTATTTTTATGCCATAATGTATATATTTTAGCCTTATTTAATCATTATTTACCTTCATTTCATGTCTTGCAACCCTCTGACTCGGCAAAAACAAGCGCCTACAAGGTTGTGTCATGAACTGAGCATCATAAAATGCGTGTCATTGATTGGGGCAGCTAGATTTATGCAACCAATCAAAATAGAGGAGTAAATCGCTGCCTTCAAAAAGCGGATTTCACTAGTGAAATCTATGCATGCATGGGCTAATCTGGCCATGTGTTTGTGAATACGCACACCTATCATGGCATAATCAATAATTCACAACAATATAGATTCTGTTTGATTCTAAAATACTATACACTATACTTGTATCTGACAATGAAACTAATCGATGAACAAAACAAATATTATAATCTAAATTATCAGGAAATCTGGGAAGATCAACATACCACTAAGGTGTGATGACAGATTATATATTTATCCCTTTTTCTCCTTTCTGTATTTGTATGCTTGACGAGAAATAGTTCTATAATAATAATAATAAAATGGGTCGCATTGAATGAAACCACTGAACAAAATTCACTGCGAGGTGTTTTCAGTTGAGTTCTCTTCACCTTCTTCATAATAATTGTGATGTGTTTTAGGAAAATGAGTCACAAGTCGCAAAAGTGTTATTTTTAAAAGTCATTTATTCACAGGATATATTTGTGGGAATGTTTTAATATTTGAGATGCTTAAAGCCTCTTGTAGCCTCAATACATGTAACGAATTTCAGGACAGTGTAATAAATACATCCATGTATTTCTAGGGTTGTCGTAATGAATATATTTAGCTACTTTACTAGTAATTGCTCACCCCAAAATACTGCAACCTTTGTTTTCAATAATAAAAATATAACACTTAAAATATAGAAATGCATATTAAATGTCCTATTGTTTACTATCATTAGAATCGGCTTGATCTTATCTTTTCAAATATAATAATATCTCAAAATCCATTTTTTGCGACTTATGACTTATTCCCCTAAAACGGATCACAATTGATTTTAAAATAGTAAGCGTTTATTGTGAGAATTACTGTTCAAGTATGAACAAGAATGATTTAATTACAATAATGTTGTGAGGTTCCAATTGTCAATGATTATGTAATGTGACTCAATATGATTTCAAAAATAAAAAAATCAAACTTAAAGCATAGAAGTACTTATTAAATGTCCTACTGTTTATTACCATTGGAACCGGCTTGATCTCATCTCGTTAAATATGATGATATCTCAAAATCCATATTTTGCCACCTGAGCTTCTGTATCATTATCTATTATATGTTAATTTCTAAAGATTATTTTATGTGTTTTGAGTTAATGAGTTAATTTATTGTCTTATTGTTTAAAGTGATTAAGGTGCATAAATAAAGTATTTGATTGTATTAATTGTATTTGTTAGTCAGTATGTTATCCGTTATCGCAATAGGGTGCAGTACTGAGGCATTGCCCCCTCATGATGACATGAGTCAGGGTATTGCGGCAGACCTGCCCCTCCATAGATTTAAGGTACATTGCATCAGAGATAAGTCGCTCATGAGCTCATCTCTGAACTTCCGGAATGATGCAAGTCATCCTTCCATTCCTTCCATACTAAGTAATTCTAAGGCAATGGTACCAGGGGCTTGCTAGAATGTTCTAGAACATTGCTGCAAGACCCAGTGAAGATGATGAAACTCTAATAATATATAAAGACCCCAGGTTCTGTCAAAGTCACTCTCAACTTACTCTACAACTATCCTACTGTTTGAATACACTTACGACTACAGAACTGCCAATATGAAGACCTAGAGAGACTGTTCTGACTTGGCTGAATGGACTGGACTTATACGTTTACAGACTAGACTGACTGTCTGACTAGACTGTGCGATCTGACTATGGTCCAGCTTTGCACCTAAGATATTGACTGATTGACATGTTTCGAGATTGGACCCAATAAAAGCTATATTCAACTCTCCAAACGTGGACCTACGCTCTATTCAAGTTATTATTACACAGCTAGTGAGATCAACTAGACTCAACAGGATCCACGAGAATCTACATTAACCATTACCGGTGATTAAGCAACTCCCTATTATATCTGATATAGAGGTAATTCATGAAGTGTCGGTCACCCAGCTCCCCAGCATAAAGATAGAGTTAGCACGGTTCAACCTTGTAATAATAATAACAATAATAATAATAGATTTGTATTTCCATAAGACATTTACAAAGGTAAATAAAAGTGTGGACTACAGATTAAAAATGAAAAAATGAAAAAAGGAGTATTGTCTTCCAAATACCCCTGAATCTGTAAATATGGTCTTTACAAGTTGACAATGTAATGATATCGCTAGTAACTGGTATCTTCGTAGTACTCAGTAATAGCAGTATATACATACATATATAACCATATAGGTTAGTAGACAATGCGAGATATATACAGAACTACCCGGGATTCGAGGTGGGAGTGAATATTCACCGATGACGGTCAAGGGACGGTGGGTGAATATTCACGACGCCAAGAATCCAAGGGTTGTTCTGTGTTTATTTCACCCTGCACACTAAACTAATGTTAAATTAACATGATCTACAGCGATTTTGAGAAAGAAATTGTTAAATAATTAGTTCTTAACTTTATTCGTTTCAAAAACATGGCTCCGAAGAAGGACCGGATCTGGCAAAGATCAGAAAGCACACATGCGCACAGTGTAAAAAAACTAGGTCGGCCGTGTATTGCCCGCATGCAATGTCGCTTCAGTTACTGACCAGCTAAACAATATACAGAGCATATTGAGACAGAGACTTCTTTACATTGTACAATGGTGTAAAAAAGTGTATATCTAGCATAATCGCCCTATGATCATGCCTATAATTAATTAACCATGTCTTTACTCATTTATAGTTGTATCAAAGTGTTTTTTCCATATTCAATCAATTAATTTGAATAACCACTTTAATTAACAATGACATTAATTAACCATATCCTTAATCAACCATGTCTTTAATTATCCATATCTTTAATATCAATGTAAAACTATCCATTACATGTTAAAGCCATGTATAGTAGTTATACTCTAATTATTTCTGCAGCGGTTATTTCAATTTGACTGAATGTATACAATTTTATTTCAATCGCTACAAGGCGAAGATTTTCAAGCCCTCTTATGCATTTTACATAATGAAAGTAGATAACAGTTTTTCTAGTAGACATTTTTGGTTCACCGTAACGGAGGCCTTCCTTAGATTAAGGTAGGCAGCTCTCATTATTCAAAGGCGAGATACATGTCCATCCTATTGTAGAATGTTAAGTAGAGATTTAATTATTTGGGGACATCGACAATCATGCTGGCTGGGGATCGGTTGATTCCCTTCTTGTACTGTCCACAGTAGCAACACGTCGCTATAGTTCTTAACTGACCAAGTTCGGAGCTGAGGGAAGGGAGGACCAGCTACGACCACTCCTTTAGGTAATGAGGCCTGCCATCCTGATACATACTGATACACCTCATCGCCATCGTGTTGTGTTTGATCGCCATCAGGGCCTTTTGGGGAGAGGGTGATGATAAAACAAGGGGAGCTGTTCCCCAAATCTGAGTTCCTCCATCCTAACCCAGCTGTTGTTTTAATGAGGAGGTGACAGATTTCGAGAGGTTTAATGCAATTCCGTCTTCCACACATCCCCATCAAAGAAATATCACCGCTACGAGACTATCAGGTTACCAACTATACCTGAGTTTCTTATCTTTGATTAAACGGAGCAAAAACAAGCTCCTCTCCCTTCCAACTGCTACCATGCAATGAGAGAATAGAATTCTCCCTTAGCGGTAGTGTGTCTCACCTCGCTACTATCTATGACGTCATACATAGGTGCACATGTGTCCAGGTGCGATGTCAATTAACACCTGGATTTACATTTAATGTAATGTAATCATTTTTCATATAAATACATAGAGGTGGGCCCAAATTCCCAAATGATGCAATTTGATGGTTTGCCAAAAAAATAATTGTGTTGTTTATTTCCTAACTCATGCCCTGTGTGTTATCAAGACAGTAGCACTGGGGGGGGCGGCTTCCACCATCAATATATGGTGTTTGGAACAACATGGTTTCGCCTCTCAGCATTCTCAGAAGGGGCAGAAAAAGTTAGGGCATTTCTATAATATTTTATTAAATATATACATTATAAATTACCAAGAGTGGTTCCATTGAAAATAGGAAACAAGATTTCAATGGATATAGCCTCCCCCCCCCCCCCCCCTCATGGTGGGAGGGGCTATATCCCTCTCATGGGTGCCACTCGTTGCTTCCCCTTGACTCTTTGTTTTTAACGACTATAAATCATTCTAATTCAAGAGGAGACACATCAAAGTCACAGACACGTAGGTAAGGTATATGGTAGGTAAGGCATAAATAGAGTTTGAACTGGTTGATCGTTTCTCTTGTGCAGGTTAAATGGTTTGTATTTATGAATTTATGAAAAGTTTGGTTTGAAACCTTTCACTAGGAAAGGCAAACTCTCCTATAATTAAACGCGATATGCATTGTGTGTCATGGGGAGATTTTCATGTGTACCTATTATCATGATTTCTATATAATGTTTGCATTATGTCCAATATAGTTTTATACTTTGACTCTATTCTTTCCGTGTGTGACTAGGTGAACTTATGAAACCAATTCAAACATACCGCCGTCTCATTTATTTTTAATTGAAAAACATTTTATTGCAATACATTTGTTGCCAGTTGAAGGAGATCTCCTGCTATTTAGGAGGTTTCAATTCTCCTTCGGTCTATGCTTTACATTTTCCTGAGGTAGAGTAACAATGCCATCTCAGTCATAGAATGCCAATGATTCTCTACATTTATATTTAATAATATGTAACATTACCTATAACACATTTTGAATATGACTACGCCACTTGTGCAATATTCACGCTCCTTCAACCAACTTTTTAGTTACACTGTATTTAAACTGTATTTATAGTATGGCACCGCATGGAAACAGCCTGAATATGTGACGTATTCCAGGAAAATGAGTCACAGGTCGCAAAATTGATATTTTTCAAAGTGTTTTTTTCACAAGATCTCTTTATTGAAATGCTCTGATTTCTAGGGGGTTTAGCACTTATAAATGCATGTGACAAATTTCGGGACATTGTATTATCCTTGCGTTTTGAAGGCCTTTGTATGGAGTATATGTAGTTACTTTACTTGTAATTACCACTCCAGAAACATTGCAAACTTTTGTTTTCAAAAATAAAAATATCAAACTTAGAATATAGAAATACTATATTATATTAGGTATCCTAGTGTTTACTATCATTGGAATCAGCTTGATCTCATCTGTTCAAATATGATATCTCAAAATTCATATTCTGCGACTTATGACTCATTTTCCTTAAACGGATCACATAATTATGTGTATGCATATTTATTATGTGCCAGTAAAAATGTTTTTAATAGAAATCTCAGCCTGCCTACTAATTACAAATGAGTATTTTTTTTTTTAGAAAAATTTTATTTGCGACCATATGCAAAGCTAGAACTGGGTTAAAGTTACTGTTTCTTCGTTGGAAAACTAGTTTCATGTCAAATAGATCATATGGATCACATTTTCAGAAAATGTACAATTCGCCTTCACCTATCCTCTCAAATAACCCACATTTCAGACGAAAATAAAGTTCAAAATACACTTCAACCTAACCAAACCTATTGCTAGAATCAATGCATTGCCGAATATACTCGAATTTACCTAGTATTGACCAAATTGCAGCCTAATTTAGCAGAATTTACTAACTGTGTACAGCTACCAATTGTACATTTTCTGAAAATCTGACCCATATCTTGATTGTATTCAAGCCTTCCACAGAAGATGAAGTACCTCATACCACTTTCCCTTTTGATCACCGTCCTCGTTGGAGCCTGGGCTGCACCTGGAGTTCAGAGAAGGTTATGCCTTGGAGAAAATCGTACCACTATACTATGCCCAAAAGGTACATCTATATATTATTACATACCCTTTTTAAGGCATGCCTGTTAATTTTGTATATTTATAAGCTCTCGTACAATATTTTCCGCTTACATTCCGAATAAATACATTTCATTACGCAGTACATATAGGGTGGTTTTGCAACCATAAAGCAAGTAAAAAGCTTATTAAATAATCTAGAGATTTAAAATATGTGTCCAGAGTGAACAGATATTGATGAATACTATCAATACCATCGCTACTAATCAAGAGATCAATATCAAATTAATAACCATAATTATATGGGTAATGGAGAATACCCTTTAGTGACTTTTTCTCATCTGTGTAATTGTATTGATTTCTTTAATGTATTTGTTGATTGTATGTTATAAATGTGGTTCTTGATGGATGATGTCAGTAAGATCAAAAAGTCAAACAGAGAAGGGCGTGAAACATGCTGATGTTGTATTTTTGCCTTTTTCATTGTGGGCTGGTTTTGTCCGTGATACATGCAGCGGATAGGATTTGAAAGATGGTGACCGCATAATTGTAAAGGGACCAGACCCTACGCGGATGAGTGAAAAGAAAATATCAAAAACACAAAAAATTACAAAATATAAGGGAGACTGATTCTTGAACTTTAGTTGTGTAGAAGCCTAGAGGGCAGGATATCTTGAATAAAACCTCTTAAAAACAGAAACAAAAAGATAGAAAAAACAATAACCATATAATTATGGTTGTTTTGGGGTTTTAGTTTTAACATAGAATTAAAACGTACGGTGACAAATTGATGAAAGAAAATGAACAGGTACGAAGTGAAACGCCGGCGTCTATACAAAGAGTCCAAAAAAGGATTCAATATTTTCAAGAGAAAGATTTAAATCTGACTATTGCAAATGGCGTTACAAATGCAACATTGACCCGATTGTGGTTGCCTTGAACATTTCCTATTGACTAAGTCCTCTAGCATGCTTATCCTCCCACTTCAATACTTGTTTATAATTAACCATGATTACCCCAATACACGTTTGCCATTATATCTACTCCTGACGACCCTGATAAGTGTCCAGTGGCATAAGACATTATTTGGATTGTTGGTAACCTTTATTTACCTCCCTACCACATCGTATAATGCATTAGTTGTTCGGTGAAGTGGTAACTATAATCAATGATTGACAGGTGAAATATAGTCACACCTATGTGTATTGATGGTATCCTTGAGAACTGTTTGATTATAACATGATAAGATCAATATCACAATATGTGATATGTTTAAGGAAAATGAGTTGTGGCTGGTAGAAAATGGATTTTGTTCTTCCGATATTTTGCATTATTATCTGGAGGAATTCCTGTATGATTAACAGGATGTCTAGCATACCACACTTTCTCTGTAGTTGGACCAGTGGGGATTTCATGTAATACAGGCACGTAGGGCGTCCAACATTTAGGCTAAACCTTATAATTTTAATCCATCTTGAAGCAACACAATATGTGTCAGAAATAAGTGAAAAACATGCCTGGATATAGAGTACATGGACACAAGCACCACTCCACGCGCAAACAATCAACTTGTGCCGGAGTACAATCTAATCGTTCCCAGATTTATATGACTTCATGAGTCCGAAACCCTTTAAAAATCAGAACATTTCAATGAAGAGGTCTTGTGATCAAAACACTTTGAAAAGTATCAATTTTGCGACTTGTGACTCATTTTCCTAAAACGGATCACATTTGTAAGTGGACCCCTTCCCCTTCCAAATCTACACAAATAATGACAAAATATTATGAAGAACTGTATGTAAACATATTTAACCTGCACTCTCAGTTAACGTCGCTAAAAAAACAAAATATGTGGTACAATTCCTTTCAGGGGTTGAACTGAGTTTTGGAAGAGTCTTTATTCTGGTATGTTTCTGATCACGATACCAATCTTGACCTGTTCTGTAAGAGAATAAGATCCATATATATGTATATGTGATGCGTTTCAGGAAAATGAGTTACGAGTCGCAAATTACTTTTTAGGTAATATCATATTTGAAATAGATGTAATCAAGCCGATTCTAATGGTAGTAAACATCAAGGACATCTAAGTAGTGTTTCCTAGTAGTGTGATATCGTTATTTTTGAAAAATAGGTTATTGATATTTCTGGGTGGATAATGACTAATAAAGTACCTAAATGTACTCCATAAGATGAACTTAGAAATGCATAGATATATTTAATACATTACCTTGAAATTCCGTACATGTATTATTAACACTAACAGCATTAAGTACAAAAAGAAATAGAATATTCCAACAAAGATATCTTATAAATAAATCACCTTGACAAATATCCATTTTGCGACTTATGACTCATTTTCCTTAAATACATCACATACATTATATATATATATATATAGTAACCAGATTGCAGTTAATAATGTGCAAAGTGGGCATTGATACCGTAATAGGTTAGAACCAAGATCATCATATAATTTATTATATTTATAATCTGTGTTTTAATATTGTTAACCACGAGCAAAGGCATGTGGCTATATATATATGAAGAAGTAAGAATATTTCCTATTACTCAATATATCGTATGTTATTTGTTAATCTGATGCAGGCACCCAACCGCGGTGTGCTTCACTGGGACAGGGACAGCTCGATCTCTCTGGCCCGTCCTGTGAGCCATGTCCAGACAACATGTTTGCTCCTGCTCCAACTTCAAGTGAGAAGCCTTGTTTATTGAAGTAAGTTCTGCAACAGTCCAATCAATTTTCTTGTGGGATTAGACTAAAAAATAAAGCATAATTTGGCATAAGTTCCTGAATATGTAGAGCTGCCAATTGTATATTTTCTGAAAATCTGACCCATATGTCAGTAATTTGTCTTTTCTGTTTCCTAGAAGATTATGTGATGGAGCAAACATGACATACCTAGACAGGGGTAATGCCACTTATGATGCCGTGTGTACCTGTGACCCGGACTATAGCCTGAGCACAAACACTACTCTCTGCATACTGAGCAGTAAGTAAAAAAGAACAAGAATTTACTTATGCTGCGTTACAACGTCGCCATAAGCAATGATTGACGTTATTATCGAACTGAAGGGATACATAGATGTAACCTAGCAAGGGGGAAGTCTGTACACTTGTTATTGACCGAGGGAGCGCGGGAAGTTAGAGGGCGTTAGCCCGAGATCTTCTGCGCTCCCGAGGTCACTAACAAGTGTACAGACTTTACCCGAGCTTTGTTCCATATTTATTACACCCCATTAATAGATAAAAAATATAAATAATTAAAAATAAAAGAAGTAATTTAGGTTTTTGGCGGACCTACTTGTTGTATGCGCCAAGGGTGACATAACTCACATGTTATGCACCACTTTGACCAAGTGTGACATACAATGCTGAAGGTATAGGAAGCAACAGCACAGGGGTGTAATAAATCAAAGCTACAAGTCTCATCAATTATGACAATGACAATCTTACCAAATTTACTCATATTATGATTCATCAATATTCTGCTGCTCTTAAACCTTTACACAAGAATTTGAAGTAGATTTGATCGAGCGAAAACAGCTGCCGATGAGAGTTTTAGAAGCCTTGTAGCAAAACAACCAGACAGAATCTTTCAAAATGTATATAATATTTGCATTAGTATGTCTCTACCAGGCAAAGTCTAAGTGCTATCGAGCTCTCTTAAATCATGGTAATGGTAAAAAGGTTAATGCTTAAATGTTAGAAATGAGTAAAACGTGAATGCTGTATCTTCTATTATACACTTGTATTATTTTTATATAATATTTCTTTATACTACATGAGAATACCGGGATCTTCTGGAATTGTGTGCAATAAAAACTTTTCAACAAAAAAACCATCTAGATGTGTAATAGGGCGACTCCACTATAGGTACAAAACGGCACCGACAGGCAAAATTCGTCGCCGACATGACTAAAAATTTGGAGCACACAAATCGCTAGTGGAAGAGGGGGTAAAATAGGTTGTCGGCAACACATTTATTTGTTGCCAACAATTGCAAAATATCTAACTTTATTAGATATTTCGTCGCAAAAAATTCGTCGCAGCCGTTTTTTGCCGTTTTTCCCATAGTGGAGTCCCTGCATAACAAAAGAATTCAACAAAAAGTAGAACATCTTTAGATTTTGATCAACGTTAGCTGAGAATGCAGCTTTAACCTCACTTGCAAAACTATTTTTCATAATGAATTCCCTTACAGATTCAACATCAACAGCACTACCTGTACCAAGGGATGACGATGATGACGACGATGATGACGACGATGACGATGACTTGGACCCAGCAGTAATCGCAGGAATTGTGGCCGGATCAGTTGCCTTTGTTGTGTTCTTTTTCTGTTTCATCTGCTTCATTGGAAGCATTTCAGGTTGAGTGGCAGGTAATACAGCTGATTCATCCATTGTACATCAACAGTGGATTTCCATGTGCCACTCCACATGTTTATTACAACATGCTGCGATAGATATAGTTCATGTCTGACACACAATTATTTAGTAATATTTTCATCAAATATTGCAAGAATTATACCTATATCCTACCTTGTATTCAATTATCTTTAAACAAAATTCAACTATTTAGTTATATTTTCATCGAAAATTGCAAGAAAGCTTTCACTAATATTCTGCTATCTATAAAAACAAATATATATACAGGTTAACTAACGAGTTGGTTGAAGGAGTGTGAATATTGCATGAGTTGCGTAACAATAGGACGCAATGTTATCACAGAATAAACGCTTAAAACAAACAAACAGTAATTAAACTGTAGGAAGGGTATCTCTAGCGTTGTGTGTTGTGTGATTACAGGTGATGGGGAATATCATTGCACGAGAATATGATAAGTTCATTCTGCGGGATCCCTAGTGCACATATATCATGGGGATTCAGGGGCGGGGGGTATTTTGGTAATGAGCTTGACAGTGTTATTTGGTTCAGGGGATCATGGAGGGTACTCCTTTCAAGAGATTAGACACTTTAGCGGTCCGGCCACTGTCGACAAAATCGTTGGCGATGCGTTGGCGATGAGGTAGTCGATAAGATTTTTGTGAAATTCATTGCATCGTCTTTGCATCGACTTGTCATCGCTATGCCTTCAGCAATATCCAGCGATGACTGGTGATGAGGGAGCGATGTAAAAATTGCATCGGTAAGGGTACCGATGAACATCAAACATGTTTGATATTTCCCGCCGATGTAATTTTGCATCGGTGCATTGTCAATGGAGGTAACGGCCGTGGCGATGCCTTGGCGATGTCTAGTCGATGTGATTACATATGTAAAAGCATGAAAATGAATTACATAGTTGCCGAACTTTTTCCATTGTCGATGCCAAGACGATGCAGCCACTGATAACCCTCCTCATCGACGTGTATCGCCGGCAATTCCATCGTCTTTACATCGACTTTGCATCGACACCATTTTGTCGACAGTGGCCAGACCACTTCAACAATTGCTCATTATTCCAGAGGGAGGCGGTAAGGAGGGAATCCCCTGAGGGATACGGATCACCCACACGACGGAAGCAATGGTAGCGGACCCCCTGAAGCAGAGAACATGGAGACCTCCCTTAGTCGGAGAACCGTCCTCTGTCAGCGAGACAAATTCAAAAATAAAAGTTTCTAATCTAATCTAATCAAGTCTACACAAACTACAGGTTTTGATAAATTATGCCATTTGTTTAGGGGGTTATCTGGCTAACCTTCTTCCGTCTGTACCATTCATTACATAAATAAATGTACCAAATTCGAAGACGTTTGTATTGAAAACATCTATGCATATATGAGGTTACCCTTGGGAGTATATTTATCTACTTTGAAGTTAAGTGAATGACGACTATCATTTAAGAAATACCGCTAACTTTTTTTGTACGTATACAAATATATAGAAGTACTAATTATATTAAATTAATGTACCACTACACTCTAAGAAGAAAGGGTTCTAACAAGAACCCTTAAGGGTTCTTCAGCTTGTCGACATGGCAGAACCCCTAAGGGTTCTACTTAGAACCCTTTTTTGAGGGTTCTAAGTAGAACCCCCGTTTCGGGAATAGGCAGGGTTCTACATAGAACCCTCGATTTGAAGAACCCTTTGAAGAACCCTCTGGCCAAAATAGGTAGGGTTTTACATAGAACCCTGATTTGGCATCCCTAAAATTGCTTGTAATTTACAATGTTAATTCTGAATAAAGTAATGAATTCATTATTCCCTGTTGAATCTAGACTGGTCCTTATGATAGCAGATTTGTGCTCAGTGCTAAGGCAGCATGTTTCTCCACAGAAGCATTTTGCCCAAGAGCATTCAAGGAGAGACTGCATATTATATGCAGTCCCTTTGCTTGACTTTTTCAGAGTTCCTCATCCATTTCCATCACTTAAACCTACCCTTAATATAATCCTCTCCTACAGCTGACATAGGTATCCATTGCATCTTGGTGTTTGACAATCTTGGTACTTCAGTAGTACTCATAGTAATAATATTAGAATTATAAGGGTGCTTTCTTCACAACATTTTTCAACATCAAGCAGATAAGTTATACAAATAAAGTATTGATTTCATTGCTTTCAATATTCCCAAGTTTATAAAGTGTAATATCTATAAGGTATAAATGCCTCATATAAGTATTACTAGTGAGACTTTTGTTTTAATAGAAATTGTAAATAGCATGTAGTAACCTGTGAGGGCACCTAGTGAAAGCCAAGTTCCACGGTACTGCCACCTGGTGAGAAATCTATGAAGAACCCCTATGGTTCTAGATGGAACCCCCGGTGGTCCCGAAGAACCCTTTTAGGTGTCAAAGAACCCTAGGGTTCTTGGTAGAACCATGGGGTTCTATCTAGAACCCAAAAGAACCCTTTTTTCTTAGAGTGTACCGTCCAATTAATTATCACGGAAATATAACCCATTCCCAGGGATTTCTACATAACGTTATTTGAAAAGATGAGATCATAAATTTTCCAATGCTGGTAAATATGAGAACTAATTTAGGTGTGTTAATCCTGGTATTTCAAATTGATTGGGCCCCGAGAAAATTTACGTTGTAGTTTACAGGATGCATTATTACTATTACCTGACAATATTCGGAGAGATTATTTAATGTGTTAGAATCATCTACACTGTCTATTATTATTTATGTAATCAAATAGTTACAAATGTTCTCCTCAGATTTACATAACGCACAATATCATCCTTATGAAGTTGTTGTCAATTACATAAAATTTCGCTATCTTTAGCCTAACCTTCTTGAACTAGAAGATTGTTTAATTACAATAACACATTCGTCAATTTACATAACTCATTACAGGTGAACCTCCTTATACTAGGAAGCCTACTGGTCGTTTCCCTATACTGGGTTGAACAAAGTATTAAATTCACAATTTTTCGAATCACGAGTATCGGTGTTAGACAATAAGCAGAAGAATTATTCATATTGAATATTTAGCAGTTTTACAGTTCACCCCCCAATCGAAATAAGTCGATCTTTCGAATCATTGATCTTACTTGTCTATTTTCGTCAAAATGTTGAGCAGAATCCTCCAAAATGACTTTTAGATGGGTTGCATAAGAACGGAAAACCTTGCCAGCCAAATTATCATATCTATAATCGTTTTGTATTTATTCAGATTGGGCAAATGACATTTCATTGAAGTAGATAATCGCTGCACCAATTTATTCTAAACAGACAAGAATGAAATCTTCATTTCAAGTAGAAACATGAACCTTTAATAGAATCTGGTGCATTTGTCTTTAGGCCGATTCAATAATTAAGTGGGTAAAATCTACAGAAAATGTACGATTCGCCTTCACCAACCCTCTCAAATACACTAACGCCCACTGAATCCAGGACCCTTCTGTTTTTCACCACATAGTATTATAAATATCATCCGGGTTTATTTAGATCAAAACGGGTTTTTCTAATGTCACGATCCAAATTTTATTAACTTTCTCAAATTGTACATAACTAAATATTAATCTTATATTAAGCCGAATTCTTCTCTTTTATTTATTTATAAATTCATTTATTATTTATTAATTCATTTGTATATATGCAGTAATCTAGAGTGAGAATTGCAATTACTTTTGATGTCTGTTTTTATTAAATCAAGGCTTATTCGGACATCCAACCCAGAATCATACACAATTCATTCTTCCACATGACATTGTCTCACGATATCTTCATTTTTTCAGATTTATACCAGAACATCTCAGTCCTATGTGATGTGTTTCAGGAAAATGGGTCACAAGTCGCAAAATTAATATTTTTCAAAGTGTTTTTTTCCACAAGATATCGTTATTGAAATATTCTGATTTTTAGAGGGTTTAGTAGTTATAGTCATATGAATCCATGTAACAAATTTTGGGACATTGTGCTAAATACATCCATATATTTTGAAGGCCTTCGAATGGAGTATAGTTCGTTACTTTACTGGTAATTACCCTGTAAAGAATTGGCATCTTTGGATCCCAGACCCGACCTATTTAGCCCTGATCATGGTCAGGGCACGCACGCCACACGTGGCCTGGCCAGGAGGGAGGGGGAGATGAGCCACTCAGGGCTCACCCCACCTCCCCCAGCCCGACCTAATTACTTATACACTGCTCTGGGGTATCGGGAGGGGGGAAGGGCTAAGAGGGAGGGGGGGGGCCGGCGCGAGCCATGGGATCTATGAGTAAGGGGTGGGAGGGGGAAGGCCGAGGAGAGGGATCCAACTTGCATGCACTCCTTTTATGGTCTCTGCCTGGGGAGCAGAGGTCGGCGTGTGGGCAAGGAAGATTCTCTCTCCCTCGACCAATTAGAGGGAAGGGGAAGAGCTAGTGGAATATTTCCTGGGTTTGATTGTATGAATTATTCATGATTGTGGAGTATAAAATAAAGTGACTATTCGGACCTAGGCACTCGCTTACTTACTCGCTGAGTCACCACCGCCTAGGCCGAATCCAGACGAACTACAACCTCGGACTTCTTGTCTCACTTCTTCATCTTACTGAACCTATGGGCTAAAAACCCTTAGTGATTCTTTACACTGGCGAACCACGATGGGACTTGTTGCTAAGTTGAGCAACAACCCAATCTTCTGACTGGAAGTGAGACATAGCCTAGGAGAGGCAGGATGAGCTGGAAGAGTAGGTGAGTGGAACTCTAAAACTCTGATTGAGCTTATAAATTGTATTTATGGGATGTATGGAGGGTGGATCTGGGCCACTGTATAGGGTTGGGAGAATGATCACACTCAAACACTCATAATACAAGGAGAGTGGGTGAGCAATGTTCGGGGCAAAAACTTTGCTAGGTTCTGGGTTCTGTTGGTTATAACTCTGTACCTTGTGCCATCTAGTTTTCTTTTTTTTCTTTACTCTCACTCTCTCAACAAGGTGTAAAACATGGCGGACATCAATTGGGATCTCAATGCCGCGGACTTGGCCATGCTTGACGAGGGTCAAAGGAGGGCCAGGTTTGCAGCTATTAAGGAGGTCAGAAGGCGCATGGAACGCCATGGCGCCATGCTAGGAGTAAATGATGGGTCCAATAAGGACACCTTGAGAGAGTGGCTAGATGGAATAAGCAGGGCAAAAGCCTACTGTGTAGCGAATGATACGCTCACTCTAGAGCTTTTGGGAACTCTTGCCAGCGGGCCTCTAGCGAGGTGCGTGGCAGGATTCCTACAGGTACCGGCCAATAGGACATGGGATCTGGCGAGGGCTGAGATTTTCCGCCTCTTCATGAATGAAGAGGAGGAACAGCAGCTGCGAGCAGGGCTCACCGATCTCTATCAGCTCCCATATGAGGATGCAAAACAATACGGACGCAAGTTCCAGCTAGCGTCTCAGAGGGCTTACAGCGTGGATAACCTGGACCACGAGATAGTCCAAGAGACGTTGGTCAGGAATTTTGTGTTGGGACTCAGGGATGAGCAAATACGTCATGACGTATTTGCTGCTCGCCCTGATACCCTGGCTGAGGCAATAAGACAAGCCTCAGCTGCGGCTCACACCTTCGCTCTGGCAGGACAGCCTACCAGAGGGGATAGGAAGGATGAACCAATGGAAATTGGGGCTATCCTCCCTAAGAAAATGGCCCCCTCTGGGCCAAATCCAGCAGATGCTTCAGATTGGAAGCTGATAGCTGATTTGGAGTCTAAGGTGAATTACCTTACGAAATTAGTAGAGAGGATGGAGACGGGGAAACCACCCAACCCCACAGTGATCGTTCCCCAATCAGGTGCAGCACCCCAGTACCCCTTTCAGACACCCATGTTGCCTATGTATCCCCCATATTTCAACACGTCCTATCCCCCACCCCCGATCGCCAGTTCTCAGGTAGTAAATCACCCAGGGAAAGGGAAGGGGAAGGGAAATGATAATCCAGGACCGGAAAAAAATAAGCAGGGAGGAGGGAAGAGGTTTAGGGGTAAAAATGTCTGTTATGAGTGTGGGGAGGAGGGACACTTCGCAAGAGAATGTTCCCACCGCTATGCACATGTACAGGCTGCAGTGGTGGCGGCCATGCAGATGGCCTCTACCATTCAAAAGCCAGCCAAATATGTTAACCAGGGGGAATAGAAACGCCGGATGAGAGGTTCTGCCTCTCCATCTCAGTGGCGGGGATGGAGATGCGTGCCCTCATTGATACCGGCGCATCAAGGAGTCTAATGCGGGAAGATGTATGGAGAGCCTTTTGCAAAACCCATCATCGGCCTCTCGTATTGACAAAGGGGGAATCTCTTAAATCACTCTCTGGTCATGATCTCAAAACTGAAGGGCAGGCGATAGTTAACTTGGGGGGTAGCTCATTTCCAGTTTATATTGTAAGAAAACTTCACCATGAACTGCTTCTGGGGGATGATGCCTTATTTATATTAGATGCCCAAATTAGCTTCAGAAAAAGAAAGGTAATTTTGGAAGGAAAAAGTTACAGAAGGCAACAAGTGGGTAGTGCAGATCAAGAATTCGCCTCTATCCACACAGAGGCAGAAGCATGGGAAGAAAAATACCCCGCTGTTTTTGGCATAGGAAAGCAGGGAAAATTAGGTACTTTTAAAGATGTGTAAATGCACATAGATACTGGAAATGCGCGCCCAATTAATCAACGCCCCTATCGTTTGCCCCTGGCCAAGAGAAAACTTGTAGATAAAGAATTAGATGAAATGCTGGAGCTGGGAGTAATAGAACCCAGCAGCTCAGCATGGGGAAGCCCGATATTGTTGGTCCCAAAGAAAGATGGGAGCAATAGACCTTGTGTCGACTTCAGAAAACTAAACTCTGTAAGCAAAAAGGATGCTCATCCACTTCCAAATATTCAAGATATTTTTGACAGTTTAGCAGGATCAACTGTCTTTTCCACCATCGACCTAAAAAGCGGCTACTGGCAAGTAGAGATGGACCCGGATAGCATGGAAAAGACAGCGTTTGTGTGTCATAGGGGCCTATTTCAATTCCGTAGGATGCCTTTTGGACTCACTAACGCACCAGCCGTCTTTCAACGGGCCATGAACAAAATGTTTTCGGAATTTATTGGCAAATTTTGCATGACTTTCATAGATGATATTGTAATCTATTCCAAATCTGAAGAGGAGCATGATCACCATTTGGCTCTGGTGTTTGATAAATTAGAAGAATACGGAATTACAGTCAAAAAGAGTAAATGTATTTTCAAACAAGAGAAGGTAGATCTCCTCGGCTACCAAGTTTCAAAAGATGGAATTAATTCCCACCCAGATAAATGTAGTGCTATCAGGGATATGCTACCTCCAGAGGATGTGAGCGGAATTCGCTCCTTCCTAGGAATGACTGGGTATTACCGTCAATGTATCCCAGATTATGCTAAGGTAGCTCATCCCTTGGTCAAACTTACCAAAAAGTATGCCAGGTTCGAATGGTTGGAAGAGCAGCAAAGCTCATTTGAAACTCTGAAGGAATTACTAACTTCAGATAGAGTAATGGCGCACCCCCAGTTGGATAAGCCTTATCGTCTCTATAGCGATGCGTGTGATTACGCAATAGGGGCCATATTGGTCCAGTCTGATAGTGAAGGCATAGAGAGGCCAGTTCAGTATATCTCTAAACAACTCTCTGGGCCACAACTCAATTGGGCTACGATTGAAAAGGAGGCTTATGCAATCGTGTATGCCTTAAACAAGCTCAGACCTTATCTACAGGGTAGCGAATTCAAAATTTACACTGACCACAAGCCTTTAAAGTCTCTGTTTGTGGGAGAGGTTAAAAACACCAAAATTCAAAGATGGGCGGTATTAATAGCAGAGTTTGGGGCTCCCATTGAATATAGGAAAGGGGCTAACAATATCCGGGCAGACATGCTTTCTCGAATAAAAACAAACCCCAAGAAGGAAGGGCCGACTCTCAGTTCTCTTGAAGTCTGTGCCTTGGAGGAGATAGATGAAATTCCTTGGGAATTTGATAAACTCGAGAAAGACAAAATACGTTTAGAACAGAGGGAGTTGGAACAATTTCAACAGGGGATGGAGGATGAGGGGGATTACACCATAATTGATGGCATGCTGTTTACTCTCACCCCTCCCCCAGGCAAGCCAGCCTACCCCCGCCTGGTCCTGCCACCCTCAGCTAGGCATAGAGTAGTGAGGCGCGCCCACACTGAAGTAGGCCACCAGGGCATGAGGAAGACCCTAGATAGGATCCAAGAGGCTTATAAATGGCCCACCATGAGAAGAGATACCTATAATGTCTTAATCCGATGCGCTAGGTGTGCTGTAAACAGAGTGGGTAGGGCGCGTGTACCTCCTACTGCGATGCCAATAGCAAAATATCCTGGTCAGATACTGGGAATGGATCTCTGTGGTCCCTTCCCAGTCTCTGATAAAGGTAATAGATACATCTTGACTGTAATAGATCACGCAACTGGCTGGGTAGAAGTCAAACCCATACCCTCCAAAGCAGCTAAAAACATTGCTGATTATCTGGCTAATGAATATGTCCCTAGGTATGGCCCCCCAGAGGTGCTCATCACCGACCGGGGACTTGAATTTATGAACCAGCAAGTGGAAGGGTACCTTAAATCCATAGGCACTGAAGTAAGGCATTCTACAGCTTTTCACCCCCAGACAAATGGTAAAATTGAAAGATTTAACAAAACTTTTAAAAATATACTAAGAAAATTCATCAATGCAAGACCAGCAGAGTGGGAGAGCCATTTAGGTCCCACCCTCTGGGCACATAGAGTCTCCACTTCTTGTGTAACTGGTTTTACACCATATTTTTTAACTTTTGGCACCAATCCAAGATATCCCTTTTCTAAAATATTCCCCACTCCAGAGGGAACAGAAGATGCCGTACTCAGTGAGCGCCTACAGGCCTTAACAGATGCGTTCAGAGAAGCTGCTGAGCGCACTGAGGCCAGTAGAGTGGCTAATTATGAGAGATTAAGGGCCAGAGCAAATGCAAAGGATCTAAAAATAGGGGATCATGTGGTGGTGCTATCAGGCACCAGCGCTCCATTAGATCCCAAGTGGGATCATGGTTATGTAATAACGGGGATAAGGGGTACCACCCTAACTATGAGGGGACCCCAGGGTGAACGCAGGCGTATAAATAGGGATAGGGTAAAAATGGTATCTGGGGAAATAGAATGGGATATACTGAGAACTAGGCAACCGAGGGCGGGTCAAGGAAAGAGAAATAAGGCCCGGAGACAAGCCCAAAAGGCTCAACAAGTTCATGTTCCACCACCTCCCCCACCCCAGCCTAGGGCAGTGCCCGACACTGTTTATTTACCCATACCAAACATGCCTCCTCCAATTCAGATAGAACAGGAAGACCAAGCGAGAGCAGAGCAACCAGAGGACGAGCACATGCATGTGGAGGACGAGGACCAAGTGCCACGCCCACCTCAACCACAACAAGTGCCACGCCCACCCCAGCAGCGACCGCCGAGGGAGAAGGTGCTAGTACTAGCTTCACCTAAGCCAGTTACATTGCGCCGACCCCTGCCACCAGCCGTTGCTGTGGAGACTGCTCCCCCGCGCACACCACCACCAGGTCCTGTTACAAGGTCAAGGGCAAAAAGAGGGAGGATAGAGACCCCAACCAAGTGCCCTAAACCCAAGGCTTTGACCACCACCTCTGAATGCACTGAAAAGAGGATCAAAGTGTTCCACCCTCTAGGCTCTACTAAGAGGGAAAGGCCTGACTCCTCACCAAACCCAGCCACGCCCACTTCACCCGTGCAGAGGCCGAGGAAGCTGCCCTGTATACCCCCACCATCGCCACCACCATCACCACCACCTACACCCCCACCCCCACCGTCACCCCCACCACAGCCCCAACCATGGGAGTTCGACCCAGGGGCACCACCAGTGACGGACTTCTCTCAACCTACACCTTCCAGTCCCTCCTCATAATCGCCCTGGCTATGATGGCTAATGGCGATTTGTTTGAGGAAGAAGGGGTGTTGGTGTATGAGGAAGGGGAGGTCAGAGCCCTGACCGCGACTTGGACAACAGTGATCGTTCTACACCCCCCCACGCCCCCTCCTGTCAGTGCTTGGGTCTCCGTCCTAAGGAGGCGAATTGGAGAACTCAGACAGGCGGAGGTTGTGGGAGACGGAGATGTCAGTGCCTGGGAGGAGCACATGGGTTTCCTCCAGGCAGAGATTCCCACACCAGTCCAACAAGACACCCGAAGGAAGAGAGGCCTATTCAATTTTGTGGGCTCGCTAAGCCGTGCCTTGTTTGGCACCGCTACTGTAGGACAGGTGAACGAATTAAGGTCTGCAGTACAAGAAGCTCAGGCTAGCGAGAGCGCATTGGCCCATTGTCAGGAAGAGATGGTGTCGGTGTTGAATCAGACAAGGCTCTACATGACAGAGAACCGCTTGGACATCGCGCAGCTCCAAGCTGCAGCAAGTAACATCTCCCGCCAAGTGGCAGACATTCTAACACAGTTAAATGGTTTCAGTAAAGATATTCACAGAATTCATATGAAAAGGGAAGTGGATATTCTATTGCAGCGAGTGAGTAGGGCGGTGGAAAATTACCACCGTCAAAACGAATTATTTTATCGCCAGCGCATTCAGCTGGAAAGGGGATTCTTAACAGACCAGATTTTACCACTGGCCTACTTATCAGAAATATTGTCTAAATTACAAGAAGGGAAACATTACACCCCACAAGATAACCGCTGGTATTATAGACACCTGAACGTTCGACTATTATTAGACGGCGAACAGGAGCTAATATACCAGACAGTAATTCCGGCAGTTTCAGGCACTCAATTTTTACACTATAGATTAAAGTATTTTCCGGTCCCATATGGTGCTGACCACCTGAGAAAGTTGGTAGAAGAGGAAGTGGCCCTAGATAGCATATCCAGCGCGTCATTTCTTCCTCAGCATTGTATCGGGTTTGAACCCCAGATTTGCTCAGCTGCAATAGAGCATCTAACCCCGACCTGCGAAACAAATATTATTTTAGGTAAAAAGCCAGACCTTTGTAAGGCGCAGATTGTAAAAAGAAATAACTTAACAAACCAAGTGTTTAGAGAGGGAGAGTCCATTTCTTCTGTAATTCTAGCTATTTATGAACCTCTGGAAACAATCTTGAGGTGCCCTGGGCAAAAACCAGTGATACAAACGTATCATCGGCATGCCAGGGTGATTTTAGAAGGCGGTTGTCTCCTGGTTGGAAAGGATTGGCGTGTGAGTAGCATCCAACGCCATGAGTCCCATATAACACTCCCCATCCCCAAGATTATGCCCCTCCCTGGGTTTAATCTGACTTATGGCAAATTATCCCTTTACCCCCATTTAGATCAGCAATTGACTTTCCTGCCAAGAGCTGAAATACCCTTACTAGCCCTGACCGATTTTCCTAAACCCGTTTCCCCCCTGATCTCCTCCACCCCTTGGTCTGAAAGTTCTATCTGGGGTATAGCCACTCTCATCCCCACTCTCCTAGGAGTCATGACCCTGGGAATAATCTACCTCCGCCGAAAGGGGCTCGCCCCAAGAGGCAAAGTCAGCCTTTTGTGTTGTCTGAGAAACCTTAAGCCCCGAGAGAGTATCCCAATAGGACCCCCAACCCACCACCCTGTAGCCCTAGCCCTCCAAGACCTAGATCGAGAGGAGGGAGAGGCCACTCCAGGCGCTAGGACTGGCTCTCGTTCCCTCGAGCATCTCCCTGCCCCCTCCCCCGCCTCACCATATTACGCTGCCAATTTCGGACTGACCAGGATGAAATAATTAGTCTACCAATGTTTATTGGGTTTCTCTGGGGTAACAACACTTTTTGAACTTGTCTGTAACTTACTCTTGTTTGATATTTACTATTAATTTTTGTTCTGTCCTCTTCTCGGGTGCGAGGGAGATCCCAGAACACAGAGTAGTATACCTGGGTGAAATCCATTTTCTCTCTCGGGGGGAAATGGTGGAATCCGTGGACAAGGATCCAGCCCAAAAAGGTATTTTTATTTCAACTCTCATTGTGAGAAGTTGTTTTTACACAAACAGAATCGGTCGAGACAGAGGAGCCTGAGAGGAAGCACCATGGAATCGAAGCCCTCACCTTGTCTCCGACCATTCTGCTTTGAAGAGGTATTTTTCCAAATAATAAGAGTTTATACGTGATGCTACAGTAAAGTCGACATGTGTTCTGTAGCGTTTGAGGTTAAAAATGGAAATATTGTAGTGTTGACTACCCAACCGCTCTCACTCTCCATGGCCAAAGGAGGAGAGAGAAAGAGACGGGCGTCCTGTCGGTCAGCGACGAGGTCCAGCGGGGGCCTCGGCTGACCGGCCGGGCAGAGGAGACGGCGGTGACGACCGTATTGGAGAACTTTGTGAGTACTAGCTCAGTACAAAGGAAGACATTTTACAGTGTTAAGAAGCACACTTAAAAACACAGAGACTTCTCTTACATAATATTCGACTAAAAGACTTTTTAGTGCAGGGTGATGGCCTCTGATATAAATGAACACTCCTTTTAATAGAGCCACTCCCTTTGGAAACTTTCTATCTTGACCCGTTAGGTCTACAGATATAATAATTTATAATACTTTTACTTTACCCTTTTCTATGATTTTGTGTGTGTAAATTATGTAACCTTATTTCTATTTTCTCTTGTCTGGTTGGACTGGGTTGATCAGTGGCTAAATATTTTGTTCGAAAGAAAGCTTTCAACAAAAATAAAATATGGGACGAATGTAAAGAATTGGCATCTTTGGATCCCAGACCCGACCTATTTAGCCCTGATCATGGTCAGGGCACGCACGCCACACGTGGCCTGGCCAGGAGGGAGGGGGAGATGAGCCACTCAGGGCTCACCCCACCTCCCCCAGCCCGACCTAATTACTTATACACTGCTCTGGGGTATCAAGAGGGGGGAAGGGCTAAGAGGGAGGGGGGCTGGCACGAGCCATGGGATCTATGAGTAAGGGGTGGGAGGGGGAAGGCTGAGGAGAGGGATCCAACTTGCATGCACTCCTTTTATGGTCTCTGCCTGGGGAGCAGAGGTCGGCGTGTGGGCAAGGAAGATTCTCTCTCCCTCGACCAATTAGAGGGAAGGGGAAGAGCTAGTGGAATATTTCCTGGGTTTGATTGTATGAATTATTCATGATTGTGGAGTATAAAATAAAGTGACTATTCGGACCTAGGCACTCGCTTACTTACTCGCTGAGTCACCACCGCCTAGGCCGAATCCAGACGAACTACAACCTCGGACTTCTTGTCTCACTTCTTCATCTTACTGAACCTATGGGCTAAAAACCCTTAGTGATTCTTTACAACCCATCCAGAAACATTGCAAACTTTTCTTTTTCAAACATTAAAATATCAAACTTAAAATATAGAATTGCTCATTAGGTGTCCTAGTGTTTACTATCATTGAATCGGCTTGATCTCCTCTTTTCAAATATGGTGAAATCTCAAATTCCATATTTTGCGACTTATGACTCATTTTCCTAAAACGGATCACCTATAGCTGTCAATATCAATATTAATGGTTAATATGTAAGAGCACGGCGTCGATAAAACTGTATTATGTATTTATGTTTTTAATTCAACTCCCAAAAACAATGCTTGCACATTGTCAGTGAGTTGGACTTGTTTTTATTCATAATGTGAGTATCTGTAAAACCTTGTATCTAAAGATAACTGAGATAGATTGACGTATTATAGTTTGTTGATGTTTAAATATATACAACTTATGTGATATCCGATAATAATAACTTCTAGAACAATGTAAAAAAAAATTGTATCATTTAAATCAGGCTGTCCTGAGAATATTCGTACTATATGTGTAAAAATGTTCAAACGTCCTGAATAAAATATTCTTAAATAAAAAAAAAATAAAAACTTATAGGCAAACCGTTATCACTGGTGAGTGTTAGCCTGGCAGGGACGTTAGCTGTTCATGAAGTAGTCGTCGATTTATGAGCATCGCCTGACAGCATTTAGATACATGTATTATTTTACATAATATTTACAAACGTACAAGCCTCATATCAGTATTTATGCTAAAACTTCTTCAAGGCATTTCTGTTAAGACTCTGATCCTATCTTCCAAGATTGTAAGCCTAATTAGTATTTCATATGACATAAATATGACAAGTTAAAAAAGAGTTGTTGTATTTGCAAAGGAAACCCCTGTATATTTGGAGTATCACTGTTATGTGTAACCCTGTGTCATTGTGTATGCAATGAAACTGAAGAGGATTTGAATCATAATTAATCGTTATAATATCAGTTAGGCCACAAACAAAAATAGGTGTGTTTCCGATTTATCTGGCTGAAAAACTTTTTTTTTTTTTTTTTTTTTTGGAAACCACCTCCCAGGAACTGAAATAATGTGTATTTCATAACAACAGTTGTTTTAAACATGGGAAATGTGCTTTTTGACAGTTTCGGGTTAGGAAAACCTGTTTTCCTGCTATCATATAAGCTTTTTTTGTCAATTTTGCGACTTATGACTCATTTTCCTAAAACAAGCAATCTGTTTGGTTAGGTTGAACTGTATTTTGAACTTTATTTTCGTCTCAAATTTTGGTTATTTGAGAAGATTGGTGAAAGTGAATTGTACATTTTCTGAAAATCTGATCCTTTCTTATTTTTATTATATCACTTGTGTTATTAGCGTTGTTTAAAAGTAGTTGTGCATTATTCCTTTTTATTGGATACACTCTACAATGTTGAGGTTAATTGTTTTGTCTCTCATTCTAGAGGTATATGATTAGACACGGCAAAAGTGATGTTACATCCTCCCAGATAGATATCCATGGGTTAGAACGCTTCTCTGTTTCTGGAACACTTTATTTGTATGCAGTTGACTTAAAGCTAAATTCTCTTAGCTCAAATTATAACCCACATCTAAGACTAAATGAGCTTTAAAAACCAGTTTAACATGCATTAGTTTATCCCATTAATGTCAAGGGAACGGCCGGAAGATCTGGGTGTAAATCCTAAACGTTACCCAGAGGCATGTCGACCTGTTCGTCAGAAATCTGTAAACCCTTGATGAATAAAATATTGTTCGATTCTATTCTATTCTATATAGTAAAACTGATACTTTAAATCAACGCGATACCAAATAATACTCAGATATACCCAGTATTTATCATCCTTAAGCCTAATTTAGCAGAATTTCCTAAATGTGTAGAGCTGCCAATTGTTTGAAAGGACTCTCTCAACGTTGGGCCTAGAGTGGACCCAAGACATCAAGAGATCTTGGTTTCCTCGTTTAGAACAGCAGCGCAAAAGTTCCAGTACATTCCGAGAGACGGCGGTAGTGTCTCGGAGTTGCCCCGATCTCTCCCCTGCGCTGGGTCATTGCGTCAGCCTGCTGGTCATTGCATCAGCCCATAACATTTGGGCAGTGTGGATCTTAGTCTGTCCTTTCAAGGCAGGAGTAGGAGAGCCGCGACGTTGAGTCCGCCTAGTGCGGTGGGCATGGCGCTCAACAGAACCCAGCTTAGCCGCGAGGCTTAAATAGCTGTAAGCTGTAAATCTGTAAGCTTGTAAGCTATATACTATCTCCTTCCTTCTCCTGATGCTCCAGAATTAACTCCACTGTGATTGAAGCTATCCATAGTTTGTGTTGGGAGTTAGTCATGGTACTTGTGGAGGTAGATAATGAATTGACGACATTTAAGTTAAGTCGGAAGCTAATTTGAAGCGTGTTTGTGTGTGTGATTTATTAGTATGTTTGCACTGGCAACAGGTTCTAACTCATTATTTCTTTGGGGATGTAGAAATATAATACTTCTTTATTTGTTCTTTATTTTATCAGAGAACTGATTTTGAGTTTTTTCCGAATCAGTAAAACTGCAACATTAGCTGGCAGTTCTGCATTGTTTTGTATCGTAGGAGACAAAATAGGGTATAAATCTATCAAATTTCAGCTGAGTTTAGATGAGACTAACATATTACTGATATTTGGGTTTCTTCTGTATCCAAAGACTAGCTCATCTCTAAAAAGTCTACGATATAAGTTTTTGCAGGTTTTTGTATGTGTTTTTAACAATTTCGGTGACTTTTGGCTTATACTAGCCTCCTATGAGTTAGATGGGAATCCAGCATCCCTATAGCACTATTGCAGCTACATAGAATAAAAAAAAAAAAGACAACTCAAGGAAGCAACACAACACAAGAAGCATAGTTATGAGCTCAAACTGTATTCCTCATGAAGAACAAGTGTTTATATAGTTGTGGTGTCAGGGCTGGAATTGGTTCCCTCCCCTGGGCCTATCCCTCCCTCCCCTTAGTGTTGTTCCCCCCCCCCCCCCCCCCTCTATACCTTATCCTGGTCCTACTGGCAATTTAGCATCCTACTACCGTCCCCTGCTGCCCTCTGGTGTAAACTGTGGTGACTGTATTCCACACCAGAGGGTAGCAGGGGACGGTAGTAGTATATAAAATTGCTGACTAAGCACAGGGCAAGGGGGCAGGGAAAGACCAACATTAGGGGTAGAAGGCATGGGAGAGCCCACTAAATAGCTGACTAAGTATAGTATAAGGGAAGGGGTAGGGAGGGACCAACACTAAGGGTAGAAGGGTAGGGAGAGTCCACAACAGGCCCCGACATTCATATATATATATAAGCTTGTGACTTTGGATATAATATAGACTTGGATATATACTAAGTGACTGAGTTGTGTCTTTCTTGACTTGTCTCTATATGGCTGCAATAGTGCTGTAGGGATGCTTGATTCCAACATATTCCCACTTCTAAGGGACATATTATAGACTACTTCTACTATAGCTGAATATTCACACAACTCTAACAAACTCCTCAATCGATACACCTACAGGAGACTATTCACCACAAGATACATATATCCAATATACATACATTTTTATTTTTTTGTTTTGTTTTTTAAAAATCTTTATTTTCTTTATCCTGCCATCTTGGCAATTACAATTCTAATGTTGCTTTGACGAAATGCTGGCATGACGATCGCTGAAACAAGAATTTACGATTAATCTTCATTTATTCCTATCTGGTTTCTCAATGAGGATAAAAAGAATTTTTTAATTTAAGACATTTTTCATAAACTACTCTTCAATATACATACATTTACCGAGCTGATACGACTCCTGAGAATGAGCTGATACATCCTCGACAATAGATCTACAAGACCTACATCTACTTGCAATCTCTACTCCGATATCCTATAACATCTACCTATTGCTGTCTGCTCTATACCTGAATCACCGCCAATCATAAGACCGGTGCCAACATCGCTGCGTAAGAAAACTACAGTTACGAGCCCGGTTATGTCCCGAAGTGTTAGCTCCAATAGAAGCATATCTTACAAGTGGCTTCAGGCGGCTGCGGAGGCTAGGGCTCGGCCAATCAGATTTAAGCTTACATAGACAGCTTTGGCAACTATTTCCACGGAGCCGCCGACCTCCAAATTGACCGAATCTAAGATTCTTTTCACGTCGATCTGTGATATATAATATGTACATGACTTAGCCGACATTAAAGGTAAGGTCCAAATTGTTATCATCAAGATCAAGCCGTATCCTGTCACTTCTCGTTAGCATTGCTTTCATTGTCTGAGTCTGGGTCTGCCCACGGTCACGATCAGAAAAGCTCTGCACGTGAAACTGAGATTGTGATATCTTGTGATTGTAATCTACTGTAAGGTCACTTTCAATAAATCATCCATCCTAAGACTCACCTCACCTTTGATCTCCCCGCCTCCGCCGATCTCTCCCCCCCCCCCGCCGATCTCACCCCCGCCGATCTCATCCCCCCGCCAATCTCACCCCCGCCGATCTCATCCCCCCGCCGATCTCACCCCACCTCCGATCTCATCCCCCGCCGATCTCTCCCCCCGCCGATCTCCCCCCCGCCGATCTCATCCCCCGCCGATCTCTCCCCCCGCCGATCTCTCCCCCCGCCGATCTCATCCCCCGCCGATCTCATACCCCGCCGATCTCACCCCCGCCGATCTCATCCCCCCGCCGATCTCACCCTACCTCCGATCTCATCCCCCGCCGATCTCACCCCCACCGATCTCTCCCCCCGCCGATCTCTCCCCCCGCCGATCTCATCCCCCCGCCGATCTCTCCCCCCCCCGCCGATCTCTCCCCCCCCGCCGATCTCACCCCCCCCCCCCGCCGATCTCAACCCCCGCCGATCTCATCACTCGCCGATCTCTCACCCGCCGATCTCACCCCACGCCAATCTCATCCCCCCACCGATCTCACCAAGCTAACAATTTTCCGTTGTATTCACGTTGTGGCAACGTTATTTTCTATGTTTTGGTCGATTGTAATTATGTAAATCTGTGGAAAAAATGGAAAAAATGTTTACGTTGTAATAACATTATTTCTTCCATACACTTTTATTTTGCTACAACGTAAACAATCACAACATAGAAATTATGTAGTGTATTAGCTGGTCATCCACCTCGCCGATCTCATCCCCCCTGCCAATCTCTCACCCTCCGATCTCATCCCCCCGCCGATCTCTCACCCGCCGACGGCCGACCCTACAAACTATTGTAAAGAATTGCAATTCTTGAGAGCTGAATTTACCACTAAAGTGGCCGTCCCCCTCTCCCCACCTCCCCTCCGCCTGGGCCTCGACCGCCACGCGGGACCTGGGTGGAGCGGGGGAGAGAGGGGCGCTGGACATCTGTTGTTATGTATTGTGTCTACCTGTTTGATTGTCTTAGCAACCGAAATAGCATCACCTCTTGTTCTCCTGTGTGACTCTCATTAGCGGGTGGGGGGAAGGGACTGGGGGAGGGAGGGGACGCTACATGCTTGGGTCAGGGATAATTGGAGGGGAGGGGGGGTTGAGGGCAAGGGATCCTCTGCGCATGCGCACAGCGCATGACCTTGGCGTGGGAGAGCGTTGGGGGTTATGATCATGTGGCAGGAAGATCCCCCTCAGCCAATCATAAGGGTGGATCGCCAGGAGCGCACTTTGCTATACCCATTTTGATGCTAATGAATAATTAACGTGTGACTATAAATAAAGGGGACAGAGTAAGCTTGGACACACCTTGTTACTCCAGGTAACCTACACGACCTGTATGACCTTGTATTGACTGGTAACCCTACAGGTAACCTACACCCCCTATATGACCTTGTATCCACCTGTAATCTTACTCCTGGTACCATACACCATCTGCATGACCTTGTATCCACCTGTAACCTTACTCCAGGTACCCTACACCACCTGTATGACCTTGTATCCATCTGTAACCTTACTCCAGGTAACCTTCACCACCTGTATGACCTTGTATCCATCTCTAACCTTACTCCAGGTAGCCTACACCACCTGTATGACCTTCTATCCAGTGGTAACCTTACTCCAGGTAGCCTACACCACCTGTATGACCTGCTATTCAGTGGTAACCTTACTCCAGGTAACCTACACCACCTGTATGACATTGTACCCACCTCTTACCTTACTCCAGGTAGCCTACACCACCTATATGACCTTCTATCCACCTGTAACCTTACTCCAGTTACCCTACACCACCTGTATGACCTTGTATCCACCTGTAACTGTACTCCAGGAAACATAGACCACCTGTATAAAATTGTATACACCTGTAACCTTACTCCTGGTAGCCTACACCACTTATATGACTTTGTACCCACTGGTAACCTTACTCCAGGTAATATAGACCACCTGTTAAACCTTGTACCCACCTCTAATCTTATTCCAGGTAGCCTACACCTCCTGAACGACCTTGTATCCACCTCTAGCCATACTCCAGGTAACCTAGACAACCTGTGTGACCTTGTATACACCAGAGATCTTACTCCAGGTAACCTACACCACCTGTATGACCATGACTTCAACTGTAACCTTACTCCAGGTAACCTACAACACCTGTATGACCCTGTATCCACCTCTGACCTTACTCCAGGTAACCTTCACCACCTGTATAACTTTGACTATGCCTGTAACAATATTCCAGGTAACCCTGTACATCCCCTATATGACCTTGTATCCACCTGTAACCCTACTCCAGATCACCTACACCACATAAATGACCTTGTATCCACCTGTAACCCTACTCCAGATCACCTACACCACATAAATGACCTTGTATCCACCTGTAACCTTACTCCTGGTACCCTACACCACCTGTATGACCTTGTATCCACCTGTAATCTTACTCCTGGTCACCTACACCACATGTTTGACCTTGTATCCACCTGTAACCTTACTCCAGGTCACCTACATCACCTGTATGACCTTGTATACACCTGTAACCTTACTCCAGGTAGCCTACATCACCTGTATGACCTTGTATCCACCTGTGATCTTACTCCAGGTAATGTGAACCACCTGTATGACTTTGTATCCACCTGTAACTTTACTCCATGTAACCTATACCACCTATATGACCTTGTATCCACCTGTAACCTTACTCCAGGTAACCTACATCACCTATATGACCTTGTATACACCTGTAACCTTACTCCAGGTAACCTACATCACCTATATGACCTTGTATACACCTGTAACCTAACTCCAGGTACCCTATATCACCTGTATGAACTTTTATCCACCTGTAACCTTACTCCAGGTAACCTACATCACCTGTATGACCTTGTATCCACCTGTAACCTTACTCCAGTGTCCTACATCACCTGTATGACCTTGTGTACATCTGTAACCTTATTCCAGGTAGCCTAACCCCACCTGTATGACCTTGTATACACCTGTCACCTTACTCCAGGTAACTTACATCACCTGCATGACCTTGTAAACACCACTAACCTTACTCCAGGTAACTTACACCACCTGTATGACCTTGTATCCACCTGTAACCTTACTCTAGGTAACCTACACCACCTGTATGACCTTGTATCCACCAGTAACCTTACTCCAGGTAACTTACATCACCTGTATGACCTTGTAATCACCACTAACCTTACTCCAGGTAACTTACACCACCTGTATGACCTTGTATACACCTGTAACCTTATTCCAGGTAACTTACACCACCTGTACGACCTTGTATCCACCAGTAAGCTTACTCCAGGTAACTTACATCACCTGTATGACCTTGTAATCACCACTTACCTTACTCCAGGTAACTTACACCACCTGTATGACCTTGTATCCACCTGTAACCTTACTCCAGGTAACTTACATCACCTATATGACCTTGTAATCACCACTAACCTTACTCCAGGTAACTTACACCACCTGTATGACCTTGTATACACCTGTAACCTTATTCCAGGTAACTTACACCACCTGTATGACCTTGTATCCACCTTTGACCTTACTCTAAGTAGCCTACACCACCTGGAGTAAGGTTACAGGTGGATACAAGGTCATTTATGTGGTGAAGGTGACCTGCAGTAAGGTGACAGGTGGATACAAGGTCATACAGGTGGTGTAGGTGACCTGGAGTAAGGTTACAGGTGGATACAAGGTCATACAGGTGGTGTAGGTGACCTGGAGTAAGGTTACAGGTAGATACAAGGTCATATAGGGAGTTTAGGTGACCTGGAGTAAGGTGACAGGTTGCTTCAAGGTTATACAGGTGGTGTAGGTGACCTGGAGTAAGATTACAGGTGGATACAAGGTCATACAGGTGATGTAGGTGATCTGGAGTAAGGTTACAGGTGGATACAAGGTCATACAGGTGATGTAGGTGACCTGGAGTAAGGTTACAGGTGGATACAAGGTCATATAGGGAGTTTAGGTGACCTGGAGTAAGGTTACAGGTGGATACAAGGTCATATAGGGAGTTTAGGTGACCTGGAGTAAGGTTACAGGTTGCTACAAGGTTATACAGGTGGTCTAGGTGACCTGGAGTAAGGTTACAGGTGGATACAAAGTCATACAGGTGATGTAGGTTACTTGGAGTAAGGTTACAGGTGGATACAAGGTCATATAGGGAGTGTAGGTGACCTGGAGTAAGGTTACAGGTGGATACAAGGTTATACAGGTGGTGTAGGTGACCTGGAGTAGGGTTACAGGTGGATACAAGGTCATTTATGTGGTGTAGGTGACCTGGAGTAAGGTTTCAGGTGGATACAAGGTCATACAGGTGGTGAAGGTGACCTGGAGTAAGGTTACAGGTGGATACAAGGTCATACAGGTGGTGAAGGTGACCTGGAGTAAGGTTACAGGTGGATACAAGGTCATACAGGTGGTGAAGGTGACCTGGAGTAAGGTTACAGGTGGATACAAGGTCATATAGGGAGTTCAGGTGACCTGGAGTAAGGTTACAGGTTGCTACAAGGTTTTACAGGTGGTGTAGGTGACCTTGAGTAGGGTTACAAGTGAATACAAGGTCATACAGGTGGTGTAGGTGACCTGGAGTAAGGTTACAGGTGGATACAAGGTCATATAGGGAGTTCAGGTGACCTGGAGTAAGGTTACAGGTTGCTACAAGGTTATACAGGTGGTGTAGGTGACCTGGAGTAAGGTTACAGGTGGATACAAGGTCATACAGGTGATGTAGGTTACCTGGAGTAAGGTTACAGGTGGATACAAGGTCATATAGGGAGTGTAAGTGACCTGGAGTAAGGTTACAGGTGGATACAAGGTCATATAGGGAGTGTAGGTGACCTGGAGTAAGGTTACAGGTTGTTACAAGGTCATACAGGTGGTGAAGGTGACCTGGAGTAAGGTTACAGGTGGATACAAGGTTATACAGGTGATGTAGGTTACCTGGAGTAAGGTTACAGGTGGATACAAGGTCATATAGGGAGTGTAAGTGACCTGGAGTAAGGTTACAGGTGGATACAAGGTCATATAGGGAGTGTAGGTGACCTGGAGTAAGGTTACAGGTTGTTACAAGGTCATACAGGTGGTGAAGGTGACCTGGAGTAAGGTTACAGGTAGATACAAGGTCATTTATGTGGTGTAGGTGATCTGGAGTAAGGTTACAGGTAGATACAGCCCCAGGCGACCAGAATTTGATAAGGACTAGTAGATCCTACCTGGCCACTCATCCTGTGGGCGAGTGGAAATTTTGGAGGAATTTAGACTTTTTTTACCTACTCTAACAGGCCTACCGAAATATTGCATTTGAGTTCCCCCATTCGATCTTGGTACAAATGAGGCTGACTGATTTGATTCTGTAATCACAGGTTTATCTGAAGTCAATTAATCAAATAACTTTTACTAGTTTTGAGTTACTATTTGTAGAGATGAAATTCGATAACAAATATTAGGGTGAATCAAAGAGTTATTGAGAAAATTGATTCTCCTGAGTAAATTGCCCCAATTTTCAGCCCAAAATTGTGACATCGTGGAGGAGGTAAAACCAACAGCAAAATTTAAACTGATAGAATAATCAAATATAAATATCTTCTAGCCTGATAAAGAGAATGTTGCATATATTTTATATGTCCGAGGTAAATTATCAATATTTCATAATATTATTATGTTTAATGCACATATTTATTAGTTAGTTTTGTTCGCAACGTTTGGTGTCCATCAATGGTGGATAAATGGTGTGATGATTTCTATGGAAAAACATTGTCATATTGCCACATCAAGGTCATTTAACCATAGAAATAATCTTATTTTCACAATTGATCCATCTATTACATACCTTATTTACACAATGACATGGTCACTAGAATTGGGTTCCAAACCAATAATGACACACAACAAATTAACAAAATTACTTTTCTTTATGTTCAAAATTATATTTTTAGTTTGGGTTTTGGAAGTGAGTCAGGCACCAGCGATTCTGATGAGGAAATGGATTTAGAGTCACTCTGACTATTAAATGGGTAGTTTCCCACACAGTATTCGTCAAGGAAAAGACCTCATTTCAGTTAACATAAATATTATCTTCATGCATTATTCACATGTATTCATTTTACTTATCTTTTAATTTTTGAAGAGATAAAGGAAACATATGTTTGTCTATAATATTTAACACGAATAAATAGATTCTCCATTCTTTGGTTTCTATCAATTATGAGGTATTTTAAATGTTATTCAATACATTAGTCAGCCCCCTGTCGCTACCTTTACCTTGAAAGAAAAGATGCTGAAAAATCCTGAGGATATTGTAAGGACTACTAGATTTCTATAAGGACTAGTGGTTTTTATACTCCACTAGTCCTGTGGGCGAGTGCATGATGACCACGTTTCGTGAACCCTGAACAGTGCGTCAAGTGTTTATAGAATAACGTGTGGGGAGGTACCTTTTGACGTACAACATGTTGTGCATCAAAATGCGGTGCCCCAGTGAGAATGTGTCCAACGGGACCATTTCACTAATTCCAGGGTGGGGGGGGGGGGGGGGTGCCCCTGAGACCCCTTTCAGTACTACTTACATTGCTCCCGCCCCAGACCCCACCAGGACGGGAGATCTCCCGTTTCTGACCTCTTCCTATTTGGCACCTCTGGCCTAGCCTATTTTGATGGATCACATTGAACGGAGCAAAACTGTGAACTTAACGTTTAGGAGCAACCTCTCTCGTGGTCAAAATAATCTGTTTCCTAATAGAATGGCCACAAAAGACACAAAACTTACCAGCTCTCTCAGAAAATGAGAGTAATATCGACGTCGTCATGCTGCTATTCAAGCGATTATGAGACACCGCTTCTGATTGGACCGCTCACGTTGCAACACCGAGCAGCCTAGATTTTTTACGCTTTCCCGGGCTAACATTTCGGGACATATCCATACTGTTACTACACAATTTAGTACCGTATCCTACTACCGTCCCCTGCTACCCTCTGGTGTAAAGTACAGTTACTACACTACGCTAGGTCATTGCATCAGCCCATGGTATGTGGATCATAGTCCGTCATTTCAGCCCAGCGGCCAGGTGAGCCGTGACGTTGTGACGGGCATGGTGATTCAATAAGAACCCATGCGGCCATAGCAGGACTCGAGCATGAAGCTCGTGCCCCCTACATGTTCCCCTGTCAGTTTACTATCAAGTCCCGACACCGGTCTGGACGATTATAAATGTGACACCTCTCAACGTTCAACCTGACACTCACCTAACTTTTTATCATTGACTTTGAGTAATTGTAATTTTTCACATACCGGTACGTCGTAGTTTATAGGCCTACTCATGTAGGCCCTAGGGCCCTAGGGCCTAGAGAATAATCGGCAGTCTATAGTATGACAGAGAGATGATATTGTTACTTAACCTCAGGAAAATGTAAAGCAAAGACCATAGGATAATTGAAACCTCCCAAATAGCTGAAAATCTTCGACTGGCAACAAATGTATTGCAATAAAATGTTTTTCAATTCAATTCAATTCAATTGTGGCGCGGCGGAACAGTAGGCCTACCCTATATTGGCATTATTGGGGAGGGGGTGGGGGGTGGGGGGGGGTGGGGGGGGGCGGCGGGGGCATGGAACATTTTACACAATCCCTTCTTTATCTGGATATAAACTATAGGTCTATGCCTTAATCGAAGGTTTAGGGCAATCGTATCATTTCTTCGGCATAAACTTCATTCCGCCACATTCCTAAATTGAGCTAAATTGCCTAGCCTACTTAAATTAGGGCCCGGGCTTAGGGCCTACAGCATTATCCATATTCAAACAAACTATTCCTTGTTAAATCCGAGCATAAGTCCATTATGTTACCCTAAAATCTAAGGAAGGGTCTAAGGCCTGGGTATAACGTCACAGTTCATTTTTCAAATCTTGAGATTTATCCCGGATTTATCAACCCAGAAAAGTCCGCGAAGCTGCAAGTCGTCACCGAAGCTCCATTTATAAGACCAAATCTGATTGGACGAACCCGCAGCCGCCCAAAGCCACAAGTAAGACTATCAGGAGTCGACACGCCAGTTCACTCACTGCATTTGTGTGGCCGTAGCTAATACGTTAAGCATCTATATAGCTGGTAATTATTACTTATATATTTATACCTTTATGATTATAGTAACAATGGGGTTAACTGGGGCTGGTAGAGCGTTATGATAAACCATATGGTAAACCAAATTCCTGTGCGTTCTGTCACGATACCGTAACATTACAATAGTGTCAGTGTCACATGGACACACAGTGAGTAGAGACAGTAGGTTGTACACTCTCCTACACTCTGTTAGAGACCTGTTGAGAGCGGTACCGACCATTGCCCGCTTTGATAATTACTCCCAACAGGACTCAAACAGAGTGTATAAAGAGTCGTGGACATTTATGTTATAAAATATGGAAATTCTACCCTGTAATTCGGATGTTCTGTATTCCTTCCATACATTCTACCTGGGACAAATATACTCCCTCTATTATGTGTCGTTAGTTAATATAGAACAGTCAACTCAAGTGTTAGATTTTTTGATTAACACGCTATAAAAATTGGGATTATGATTATCTATTTAGCCCAAGATAGGAACAGCTGGTACTCATTTCTTACAGAGAGCGGGGCCAGAGGGTAGTCGGGTAATAGATTGTCACTTTGACGAGGGTAGAGACAGGGGAGTGGGAGGGGCTAATATATGGGTCAGATTTTCACAAAATGCACAATTCACCTTCACCAATCCTCTCAAATAACCTATAGTTTAGACGACAATAAAGTTCAAAATACAATTCAATCTAACCAAACAGATTGCTAGAATCAATACAATGCCGAATATTCCAGAATTTACCTTGTATTGACCAAATTACAGCCTAATTTAGCAGAATTTACTAAATGTGTACAGCTGCAGATTGTACATTTTCTGAAAATCTGACCCATATATAGACCAGGAGCAGGGATAGGTGAAGGGTGGGACCCAATAGAAACGCAGACACTCCCCCATTATATACTCATGTTGATCCTTTAAATTTTATTTATTATATTTTTATATTTATAAACTTTATATTGTGGCACAATTAAAACCCCTCACCGTTATTACTGCAATAGATTCCTGAGTAATTATACCTTGTGGGTTATGAACATGTTACTATTTTAGGATATTAAATATAATAATTAATGATAAGTAATGACCATAAAGTGGTTATCTATTGTTACGTCATTATTACATAACATGATGTAACAATATGTTTGGATATCCAGAAATTTAGCCCGCTAGAGGATTTTATTTTATTTTCTGTTTTGTTCTTATAGTTGTCGCTTTCTCACTTTTAATGACTGCCCACCACCCCGCCCTGCGTCCACCACTCTCTCTTCCTTGTTAGTGTTAGTGTTAGTGCAGGCAGGGAGACAAGCATGTGCATACTAACCACTGGCAGGCATCGGTGCCGTGAGCAAAAGGGAGGGTTGGCTTTCACTCAAAACAAATTTCGCACCACTTTTTAGATTTAAAATTGCTAGTTTCCGCTACCATATTATATATAAGTCCTCCCATAAAAAGGCATCATCACTAACACAAGTTTGTTTTGAGACCATCCAAATTTGACCAGTTACATGGGAAAACATTGAAAACAGGGCCATATATATAGGGTTTGCGGGTTCTATATTACAGGGAGTTGACACTGATGATTGGGCAACGTAAGGGAGGTCGGAAGTGGGCATCCGCCCTCAACAGGGCGGGTTGGTTGTGCTTCGTCCAGAAGTATCAAACCGCCCATAATATGTTTTTTCCTGTGATAAATGAGGTGCTTGTGACTGACGTTTACAGATTGTTGAATGATCCCCCCCCCCCCCTGCCCCGTCCCACCTAGTGTCTCCCCGCACACACCACCGTGTGTGCGGGGAGCACGCTCTATTGCATCATGCTAGGGTGCCCTTAGGGCTCCAACGTGGTGGCGCAAATGGCGGTCGGCACTTCCCAACGCTTCCCCATAGGAATAGTATAGGAATATCGAAAATCTATTTTACAGCGTAGATCGATTATTTCTTCGGACAAAACTTGCAGAGGACATCCTATCGTTGCGATTTCTGGGTAAGGATGTCGGCTATCGGTATGTTTAATAAGAAAACGACGCGGCCAGGTTGAGTTGTGGAAGGTATTGAGTCATGGCTGTGAAGGCCCGGGGCGACAGAAGGGTTCGAAATATGCCTGCTTGCGCACCGCCTTCTTAAGGCGGTTATTGGTCGCCTCTCGTCGAGATTTACAAGGGAGGGAAATCAGATGTAGCTCCAAATGAATGTTACCCGAATTCAATTGCATTAGTTCATTAAGGAAATCCTAGACAGGGTTCACGAAACACCGTCGCCCGCTCGCCCCAGGCGACCAGAATTTGGTAAGGACTAGTAGATCCTACCTGGTCACTCATCCTGTGGGCGAGTGGAAATCTTGGGAGAATTTAGACCCTTTTTATCTACTCTAAAGGCCTGCCGAAATATTCTCATTTCAGCTGAAATATTATCTTCATGCATTATTCATTTCACTTATCTTTTAATTTTTGAAGAGGAAACATGTTTGTGTATGATACTTAACATGAATAAATAGTTTCTCTATTCTTTGGTTTCTATCAATTATGAGGTATCTTAAATGTTATTCGATACATTAGTGCCCCCCCCCCCCCCCACGCCTGTCCCTGCCTCTACCTTGCAGCAAAAGATGCTGAAAAATGCCAAATATAGTGTAAGGACTACCAGATTTCTATAAGGACTAGTGGTTTTATACTCTACTAGTCCTGTGGGCGAGTGCATGATGACCATGTTTCGTGAACCCTGCTAGACATAACCTAGGAATACGCATAAAAAATACAACCTTATTTTAACATTTATAATTAGGCTAAGTCTATGGATACCAACCTCCCAGAACAGGGCACATTCAACTAATCTAGTCTGACTAAGGACACACAAGGAAGAAAGCCCTGTGCTGGAGGCTGATGGATACTAGACCCTGTAAATAATGATGATAATAATGAGAATGACGTCAATTAATAATTTAAAAACCTTCATTTTCCAGATCTACCAACCAGACTCAAGGTCACCAAGCAGCTGCAATAATGACAGGTGAGGACAATATGTACAGTGCCTTTCTCTCTCTCTCTCCCTTCTTCTTTATCTGTCTCTTTCTCTGTCTCCCTCTCCCTTCTTCTCTATCTCTATTTCCTGGGTAAGACCATAAAGTGCCTTTCTCTCTCTCTCCCTTCTTCTTTATCTCTATTTCCTGGGTAAGACCATAAAGTGCCTTTCTCTCTCTCTCCCTTCTTCTTTATCTCTATTTCCTGGGTAAAACCATAAAGTGCCTTTCTCTCTCTCTCCCTTCTTCTTTATCTCTATTTCCTGGGTAAAACCATAAAGTGCCTTTCTCTCTCTCTCCCTTCTTCTTTATCTCTATTTCCTGGGTAAGACCATAAAGTGCCTTTCTCTCTCTCTCTCCCTTCTTCTTTATCTCTATTTCCTGGGTAAGACCATAAAGTGCCTTTCTGTCTCTTCTCTCTGTCTCTGTCTCCCTTCTTCTCTATCTCTATTTCCTGGGTAAGACCATAAAGTGCCTTTCTGTCTCTTCTCTCTGTCTCTCTCTCCCTTCTTCTCTATCTCTATTTCCTGGGTATGACCATAAAGTGCCTTTCTGTCTCTTTTCTGTCTCTCTCTCCCTTCTTCTTTATCTCTATTTCCTGGGTAAAACCATAAAGTGCCTTTCTCTCTCTCTCCCTTCTTCATCTCTATTTCCTGGGTAAAACCATAAAGTGCCTTTCTGTCTGTCTCTCCCTTCTTCTTTATCTCTATTTCCTGGGTAAGACCATAAAGTGCCTTTCTGTCTCTTTTCTGTCTCTCTCTCCCTTCTTCTCTATCTCTATTTCCTGGGTAAGACCATAAAGTGCCTTTCTGTCTCTTTTCTCTGTCTCTCTCTCCCTTCTTCTCTATCTCTATTTCCTGGGTAAGACCATAAAGTGCCTTTCTGTCTCTTTTCTGTCTGTCTCTCCCTTCTTCTCTATCTCTATTTCCTGGGTAAGACCATAAAGTGCCTTTCTGTCTCTTTTCTGTCTCTCTCTCCCTTCTTCTTTATCTCTATTTCCTGGGTAAGACCATAAAGTGCCTTTCTGTCTCTTTTCTGTCTCTCTCTCCCTTCTTCTTTATCTCTATTTCCTGGGTAAGACCATAAAGTGCCTTTCTGTCTCTTTTCTGTCTCTCTCTCCCTTCTTCTTTATCTCTATTTCCTGGGTAAAACCATAAAGTGCCTTTCTGTCTCTTCTCTGTCTCTCTCTCCCTTCTTCTTTATCTCTATTTCCTTAGTAAGACCATAAAGTGCCTTTCTGTCTCTTCTCTGTCTCTCTCTCCCTTCTTCTTTATCTCTATTTCCTGGGTAAGACCATAAAGTGCCTTTCTGTCTCTTCTCTGTCTCTCTCTCCCTACTTCTCTATCTCTATTTCCTGGGTATGATCATAAACTGGCTCCCTCTCAGCTCTCCCACCCTTGATATAACCATATTAAATGTGTTGATAAGGGCGTAAAGCAACCAATGTCACTCACTCCCTCTCAGCTCTCCCGCCCTTGATATAACCATATTAAATGTGTTGATAAGGGCATAAAGCAACCAATGTCACTTACACGGTTGAATCTTGTCCAATACGTTTTCATGTACTGGCGGCTTGTTTCATTCTCTCTATATGTATTACTGTATTTATAACAACATGTTGTTTGATGTAAACTGATCTACTCTACATACATTTTGCAGCACTGGAGACTAATGGACGGAGAAAGGGCAGCTACAAGTGTGATGAGTGCACCTACTCTACTGATGATAAACATCACCTGATGCACCACTATAGGAATCATCTAGCGGACAAACTACACAAGTGTAGCTCATGCATTGAAGGCTTTACAGACAGCGGAGGTTTAGATAAACATATGCTCATGCATGTACTCACCCATAGTGCTGAGAGGAAACTGGAATGTACGGTGTGTGACTATAGGGCAGCACAGGCTGGAGACCTGAAGAGACACATGAGAAAACATACTGGAGAAAAGCCTCATAAATGTACTGTGTGTGACTTTAAGACAGCACATTCTGCGGTTATGAAGGGACACATGAGGACACATACTGGAGAAAAGCCATATAAATGTACTGTGTGTGACTATAGTGCAGCACAGTCCAATACTCTGAGGAATCACATGATGTCACACACTGGGGAAAAGCCCTATAAATGTACTATGTGTGACTATAGGGCAGCACGGGCTGAATACCTGAAGGCTCACATGAAGGCACATACTGGGGAAAAGCCTTATGAATGTACTCAGTGTAACTTTAGGACAGCATATGCTAGTGCTCTGGGCAGACACATGAAAGCACATACGGGGGAAAATCCTCATAAATGTACTCTGTGTGACTATAGGGCATCAAAGGCTGAATTACTGAGGGTACACTTGAGGACACATACTGGGGAAAAGCCATATAAATGTACTGTGTGTGACTATAGGGCAGCACAGGCTGGAACCCTGAGTGGACACATGAGAACACATACCAGAGAAAAGCCTTATAAATGTACTGAGTGTGACTATAGGGCAGTACATGCTCAACACCTGAGGATTCACTTGAGGACACATACTGGAGATAAGCCTCATAAATGTACTGAGTGTGACTATAGGACAGCACATGCTCTATCCCTGAGGGAACACATGCGGACACACACAGGAGAAAAGCCTTATGAATGTACTCAGTGTGACTATAGGACAGCACATAGTAGTGCCCTAAGTGTACATATGAGGATACACACTGGAGATAAGCCTTATAAATGTACTGAGTGTGACTATAGGGCAGCACAGACTGGCCACCTGAGGATTCACATGAAAAGCCATACTGGAAATTAGCCCTATAAATGTACTGTGTGTGACTTTAGGGCAGCATATCCTGGAGGCCTGACGAGACACATGAGGATACATACTTGAAATATTATCTAGAGACCTGCATAGTGTATAATAAGATTCATTGAAAGCCTATTAACTGAGTGAAATAAGTGCTGTATTAAAAATAATGGTAGTCTTTGAAACTTAATTTGATTCTTGTTATGATGTGGCTGTCCTACCACAACTGAATCTTCGTGGATCCAGAACTAATGTTCCACTTTGCCTCTTGCTTCTCCAAGCAACCTCTATGGTTGCATAGTGCAAGAGTGTTTATATGTTAGCAACGTAATCAAATTCACTGCTTGTACATATAATACTTTAATTTAATTTGATTGTCCTGTGATATAAGTATAGAGGCCTTTGTGTAGTCCATACATGACTGATAGTGATATAGCCTGATCTTGTAATAAATGTTGTTCGCGGGCTGACTTTGACTTGTATAAACTGTTAGTATTACTATATAATATAAAATGATGACCATCGACAATAGGAGATTTGCATAGCCACTATTTTGAATCTAGATTCGCTAGAATTATGGGACCAATGGTTCAGTCTAAAATCTATTGTAAACATGCCATGTTCAGTCTGGACTATTTATCAGTGCTCTAATGTCAATATCCATGTGTTATAACATGTCTCCACAACATAAGTCCCCATCTTTCCCATCATGCATTAGGTAAACATAGATCATTTATACAAACTCTGATATTGGAGAAAACATTCTTACAATTTTCGATAAAAATGTTGCCAAATATTTGTGTGTCAGATTTAAACCGAATCCATACCATGATGCACTGTACCAGACATGTGTATGTATATATTCATTGCTGAATTCCATGGTTTTCTGTCCACTGCTGTGTCTAACTACTGACTCACACTGGTTCTAGTTGATCTAAGATTATCTACTGTGTGTCCCGTTCTGGTCCAGCCAATCTAAAAGTCATTTCAACAAAGTTATGGAGTATTATGTTGAGTTGTTTTTGCTACATAAAAGTCAACATTTGTGATGTGTTCTAGAAAAATGAGTCACAAGTCGCAAAATTGATATTTTTAAAAGTGTTTTTTCACAAGAACTCTTTATTGAAATGTTCTGATTCTTAGAGAGTTTAGCACTTATAGTCATATAAATACATGTACAAATTGATATTTTTAAAAGTGTTTTTTCACAAGAACTCTTTATTGAAATGTTCTGATTTTTAGAGAGTTTAGCACTTATAGTCATATAAATACATGTACAAAATTTCAGGACATTGTATCACATTTATCCTTGCATTTTGAAGGCCTTCATATGGAGTATATTTAGTTACTTTACTGGTAATTACCCATACAGAAACATTGCAAACTTTTTTTTCAAAAATAAAAATATCAAACTTAAAAATATAGAAATAAATATTAGGTGTCCTAGTGTTTATTATCATTGGAATCGGCTTGATCTCCTCTTTTCAGAAATGATGATATCTCAAAATCCATATTTTATCCATATTCCTTTCGTTCCTCCATGTAGATGGGTAAAATCTCGCCCTAGCTTGGGAGAGTGAACAGGAGCAGAATTTTGATTAATTGAGAACTTTATCTAAGTCATGATATGATTAAATTGATAAGATTCTGTTTCGGAATGCAGCTATAAAAATACTTTACTATAAAAACTAAAAGATGGTGATTGATATAAAATCTGAACATAAATATTGTCAGATATGTCATTGGTTTATGTACAACCGTAACTACAGCCCCCTGGTCTCGTCATTAGGGCTCTGAATAATTACTGATATGTGAAATGGGCCTGGAAAATCACTGAAATTTCCTTTGACCAAATTGCACAATTAGATGACTGACCAAATTTGGTCTAATATGATTCCCGATCGTCATTGTTTTATGCCATGCGGATCCATAGTTCTTTCATCATTTTTAAGCGGTGAAGAATACTAAAAAATGGGTCGATTTAGCTTAATTTCGCCTATTCTATCGTGACATTTATAGTGTTTGCTCAAAAGTCACAAATGTGAAATGTTTCGAAATAAAATCTGTTAAAGTGACTCTTCTCGCTGTTCTGGGCTAGAATGATGAGTAATGGATTTTCTTCCCAATATTCTACTATGTTGTGCGTCTGAACCAACCTAACAAATCCCTGGAGATGCGAAAATTATATATTTCATACTTTAACAGATATTTTACCATAAAGAGAGAGAATTTATTTATAGGTGCCTTCGCAAATCGAGCGAGTGACCGTTGCACTTAGCGAGGTTGTCATGCGCAGTAGGTCACATGAGATATTCCTCCAGTCAGGGGATGGCTGACCCAGATTGGGCAGTGTGTAAGCAAACTGACATGGGACACTGACACGGTTTTGTAACTCGTTTTTCAAAGTTAGGATGAAAGTCTAAATAATACATTTAATGTAAAAGTGAATCGGCAAGGGAGAGAGCTAAGTTAGACCACACAGATAGGTATGACACTGGCTATATTGCAATTTGAGCTAGATTTACAGTTCTCCTCAACCATATTTATGACCCAGTTCTAAAGATTCAAATGGCCATGGATGCCGTAGTGAGGAGCGAGGCAACAGCTTTCAAAACGATTGTATTTTCCAAGCAAATGGGAAAGCTAAAATCAAAATAAGACTATCATAGGAATAAGAAGGTTCATTTTAGTTGTTGGGGGCATTTTCAAGTCGATTCTTGACTACTCCCAAACCGGTCATATTAGCTATCTTAGCCACTTTAAAATAAAACCCCTGATGAAGGGCTAATATAGCTCAATAAAGGCAGATCCAAAAATAATTCCCCATCTCCTGGACTCAAGGATTTATTAAAATGGTAGAAGGGATTATTATTGTAAATTTGAAAACATTTGTACTCAAGCTTTCAAAAGCTTTCCCCTAGCTTTAAGAGAAATATTAAATTTATAATCATATGATAAAGATGACAGGTCAACTAGCAAGCAACTAGCAAGTGTTTAAGCTCAATATTCATGGAAGGAACTGATGGAGAAAATATTGCTATTTTTTCTTTATTACAGCTTGAATTAATAATTTGTATTATAGATGTGGGCATATTATTAAAGAAAACACTCTTTCCCCAATAACTCTCCCATTTCTGATTATACACTCATGAAAGTTGGGTTTCATATTTTGACAGGCTCTATACCCGGCCGTCATACTTTGTAACCTGTTATTGGGCAAAAACCCAAGAGCTAAAGGGCTATTGTAGATGAATATGAAGAGAGTAGGCCTAAAGTAAGAATGACCCTCACACGATGACCAGTAGTTTAAATGTGATGGTGGCCATGACACACCTTGATGCCTAGAGCTAGCGTCAATCAAAGATAGGAGCAGAAGCTAAAACAAACAAAGAAAAGGTTTAATATCAAAATGTCCAAAACATTCTTCCTCTAGTTTACCAGGGAGACTGGGAAAACCTGTGCTTGCACAGAAAGTGTTTGAAGGATAGTGTGTCTTTCTTTATCCCTATTTCTTGACGAAACATTTGTTCATATGTAAATGTGCGATCAGAAATAAAGATATTACATAGGGCAGGAATTGTTGCTATCAACAATTCCCACTCATTAAACGCAGACCGGAATGAACTGCCATCCTACGTCCCGGAAGCCTGGAGGGCTACCCACAACACCACTGACCCCTCCAGACCACTTCCTCCTGCGCACAGGCACGCACATCTGCCCACTTGACCAACATCTACACCAGAGTGAAGGCGTGTTTTTAAATCTCTCCCCCCGGACACGTGCAGCAGGGCCCTCATGAACACCCGAGACGGCCCTCGCATGAACTATAAGAAGCTGGCAGAAGGGGACACCCAAGAAACACCCAAGTCTGTAAAGAAAAAATCCAGGACAAGGAAAGCTCAGAACAAACTTGATCTCGAACTCCTCCCACCAACCATGGAGGACGGCTCCTCCAACGAGGAACGCGACAAATCCCCTCCCAAGCCGGGGAAGAAGACAGCCCTGGAGAATCGCCCAAAGACTCCTGCAAAGAACAAAAGCAAGAACACGACAGACAAACAAGGATTAACGGGAGTAGTCTCAACACTTGCTGAAGCTCTTGTAGAAGCGGCAAAGTACGGCGCCACACCGCAAAAGCTTTCCCGGCCACGTGCGGAACATAAGGCCTCCTCCTCCCGCCACCGCAAGCGAACAAAGGCCTTCAAGCGTCCACTCGCTTCCAGCTCCTCCTCCTCGTCTGGTGACTCCTCTTCGTCCTCGAGCTCCTCATCTTCATCATCTTCGGAGAGCTCCCCGGTGAGGAAACCATCTAAGAGGAAAAGGAACAAGAGGAAGAAGGCAAAAAAGGCTAAACGATCAGCCTCCAGCAAGCTCCATCCCTTCAGGGACCCCCCCCAGTCTTCTTCCTCCTCCTCAAGCGACGACTCCTCCCTTCCCTCCCCGAAACACCTAAAGAGATCATACCAGCACCATAAATTGGCAGAGAGGGCACTACACAAACAATATGGAGCCAAAGGACGCACAAAAGGTAAAAAGAAATTAACTTCTACCCCTGAAAACTCACTTCCCCCCGATCTGTTCGCCCTAGTGAAAGCAGAAAAGAGGGAAATATCCATCGTTGAGTATTTGTGCGGTCTGTCTGTGATGGCATCTCGTCAGGCCAAATGTGACTCTCCCCTTCAACTCCTGCTCCAACACTCCGCTGAGGTGGCGGAGGACGCAGTTGCACGCTCACCGGAGAATGCTATCTTCTGGTCCCAAACTATCATCGACCACATGGTTGCAGGAAGGATAGATTGGTTGGATGCCAACTATATCCAACAGCAGAGGGCTAGGCTTAGCTGGAACAACTGTGTTAAGCCTATCACGACCAAGAAAAAGAAAAGTGCTTCAGTTTCTTTGTGTGTTCCTTTCAACTCGGAGGAGTGCACCAAGTCGGAATCTCATACGGACGGTACTGTTACTCTCCTCCATTGCTGCGGCTGGTGTTACTTCCAGACAAAGCACAAAGAGTTTAATCATACCGCCAAGTCATGCAATAATCGCAAGAGTCGTGATGGTAGTAATAATAACACCAAGCCTGACCAAAAGCCGAAGCGAGAGTGGTCTCGCTCAGGTGCAGTTGACAACAGGTCGGACTCTTCCAAAGGTGATTCAAAAAACTCATAGTGTGTCCCAATTCAACCAGGGACACACCAAAACATCAGGTATCTAACAAACATCCACTCTTACCACCTTTTATTACTGCACGAACCTCCGATTTAAACATCACCTCAAGCACGTTAAACAGGGCGCCATTAACAGGAACCGGAAGGCCCAATACCGGGGAGCGGATGGTAAACAACAAAGATGGCCGCCCTACTTCCGGGGATGCAGTTTCTGACATCTATGACAACACTAATTCAGAGATTGTGCCCCCTGCGGTTGGTTCTGAACAAACCAATTGTAAACACCAGGAAACAAAACTAATACGCAACGAACAAGACCAAGAAGAAGTAAATATGATGAACACGCAACAAGCTAGCACCGTCTCTGCCGACCGCCTGGAAGGAGAGCGTGCGACACTACAGCAGGCCAAAGCTGTGGAACGGCTTACGCCGCACAGCACGACATGGCCCGTTGACAAAACTACTACAACTAACAGTGAAACAGACAACCTCCAGGGTGAGTGTGTAATTGAATTTAACAGTGATACTATGCACGGCTCCGATGTAACACTTCCAACAAATCCTAAAGGGGGAATCCGAGCCCGGCTGGACGCGTTGGCCCAGGTCAACGACAAAATTACACACGATAAACCACCACCAAACATAGATTTTGACAACTATTCGAAATGGCCCTATCCATCGCTCTCTCTACCCCAGGATATGGCTGACATATACGAGAAAGTTAGGTCAGTTGGACTCCCGAATTGGAGAGGAGCTAAGCAAATACTACCCACTAATATGGACATTTCGGTTTGGGAAAAATACTCGACAGGCCACAGTGATGACACAATAATATTCAACGGCCTCCGTTATGGTTTTCCACTCCAATACACCGGTGGGCCACGCTATGACTCAGGTATGACAACAAACCACCCTTCTGCACTGACATTCCCATCCCATATCGAGAAATACATCTCAAAGGAGTGTACACTATCTGCTATGGCTGGCCCATTCACATCAGCCCCATTTGTACCATGGTGCCACGTCAGCCCACTCATGACTCGCCCCAAGGCAGACCCCACAGACCGCAGGATTATTGTCGATCTCTCATTCCCAGACGGTGGGGTAAATGCATGGGTGGCGAAAAACTACTACAACACAATACCAGCGACACATAATCTACCTACAATATCGATGGCTACAGAACTGATCAAAGATATAGGCCCCTCGAATGTGGCGATGGCAGTACTGGACCTCTCACGTGCCTACAGGCACTTCCAGGTATGCCCCCTCGATTGGCCCCTCATGGCAATCTCGCACGATGGAAGTGTATATCTGGACAGGTCCCTCCCATTTGGCGCACGAATGTCATCATTTGTCATGCAAATGGTGGCATCATTCATCGTTCGTGCGCTAGCCACAAGAGGAATAAAATCACTCATGTACTTGGACGACCTGATTTTGTTCGACAAAACCACTGTGGGCCTAAGTGGCGCGCTCAACATCGCCAAAACGCTCATGACCGCCCTATCACTTAAGATAGCAAGTGACAAAACACAGTTGCCATCTACACGTGTAAAGTGGCTGGGGATCATTATAGACACTAACAACAACACCCTGTCAATCCCTCCATGTAAGCTGGCTGAAATTAAAACATCCTTGGCAGCAGCAGCCAGCAAACACGTCATATCAACTAGAAACATGCAAAGCATCATAGGGAGGGTGGCCCACCTAGCCAAGACCGTCAGGCCTGCCACCCTCTTTATGCAGAGAATGCTAGACGCCCTGAGAGCAGCGAGGGGAGGCCCTGTTGTCATCTCCAGGCTCGTAAAAGCAGACCTAAGATGGTTTGACAAATTTACCATCAAATACAATGGCATCTCAATAATCCCAGAAGGAACAGTATCCAGAACGATCTGGGCTGACTCCTGCCTCACAGGAGGAGGTGCAACCAACGGGAAACAATACTATGCACACAGGTATGGGCCAGAAATAGTCGAGGGAAAGAACATCAATCACCTCGAAGCAATGAATTGCACAGCAGCTGCAGCCATGCTAACGTCACCAGCTGACAAAGGCAGGATCATACGCCTTTGCTGTGACAACCAGGCTACTGTCGAGGCGTTTAAGGGAGGGAAGCCGAGAGACCACACCCTGGCGGCGTGTGCTCGAGCGCTATGGTACATATCAGCACAGAGAGAGCTAGCGTTCGAGTATGTACACATCCCCGGCCGACTGATGGATCTGCCGGATGCCCTCTCCAGAGCACACACTGCCCCCTCTTTCCGCCTTAAAGCCCAAACTATCATAGACGAATTACAATTAACTCCCATAAAATCACATGACTCATACTTTGATGTATCTGATTTCTTATAGGACCTATACAGGCGAGGCTAGCGATATTGGCAGTAAAGAGGCAGAGGGACGCGCATAGGCCGGGGACCAATGCTAATCGAGAATCTGCAATAAGGCTATACGTGGCGTTCTGCCTCAGAGTAGGGCTGGATTACGACCACCCAACCTCCTTCAATATATGCTGGTATATAGAATACCTCGCCTCCTGCCGCATGGCCCCGGCGACCATGCAAAACAACATTTCATCACTACGCACGTATTTCAGGATGGCAGGCATCGACCCCGCCCCCCTGTGTCACTATAAAGTATGTATGGCCCTCAGAGGCGTACAGCTAGCTGTGAGGCATGTCCCGGAACCAAAGGCCACAATAACGCCTGACATGCTCAGAGCCTGCATGAGGCAGGCTCACAATTCCCCCTACTATAGGGAAGTAAGAGCGGCCACCCTCTTAATGTTTATGGGCTTCTTGAGGCAGTCGAATCTATTCCCTGCCTCAAAGAAGGCCTTTGACAGAACACGCCACCTAACCAATTCTGATGTCCGTCTATCTCCAGAGGGCGTCACAGTGGCCATAAAGTGGTCAAAAACTATGCAGAGCTCAAGAACAGCCGTGCAGATATTCCTCCCCGCCAAGCCTGGCGATGACCTATGCCCACTAAGAGCTACCCAAAGGCTGTTGAAGAACTCGCGCCACCTCTCCCCTCATAGCCCACTCTTCAGGTTCCATGATGGAAATCCCATGACAACCGGGTTCATGAGGAGGGAGTGGGCAGCCATAGTCAAATCGGCAGGACTCGACCCAGCTAGAATCTCCATGCACAGCCTGCGTAGGGGCGGGGCCTCCTACGCATACCATGACGCCGGGGCGACGATCACTGACGTGATGACCCACGGTACATGGTCAAGCGACGCGGTGAGATCCTATATACGCCCCTCGGCCCAATGCCACACATCTGTTCACAGGGCCCTGCAAGCCCTGTGAATATACGCTTGGGTAGAGTGTGGCTCTGGGCCAACAGAACTGCTTAAGAACTGTGTGTGACTACTACGGACTATTATCAATTAAATAAAAATAAAATATAATATCTTCATAATTACCCCACTTCTGAATAAAGTCAATTTATAACAAAGGAGTGTCTGTTTTGTTTAATGGGGCAGGAATTGTTGCTATCAACAATTCCCACTCATTAAACGCAGACCGGAATGAACTGCCATCCTACGTCCCGGAAGCCTGGAGGGCTACCCACAACACCACTGACCCCTCCAGACCACTTCCTCCTGCGCACAGGCACGCACATCTGCCCACTTGACCAACATCTACACCAGAGTGAAGGCGTGTTTTTAAATCCCACCCACCTCCCCTGAAGACTCAGAAATAAAATATACATACAAGTATACACTACGTGTACTCCTAAAGGGGTAGAGTGTGGCTCTGGGCCAACAGAACTGCTTAAGAACTGTGTGTGACTACTACGGACTATTATCAATTAAATAAAAATAAAATATAATATCTTCATAATTACCCCACTTCTGAATAAAGTCAATTTATAACAAAGGAGTGTCTGTTTTGTTTAATGCACACACATACATCAAAATGTACCCCTAGTGGCTTGGGTAGGAAGTCCACACTCGCTGTGTGGCCACCTAGTGGATAATAGTGGGTCTGTGGAGAGACTGCGGCTTCGTCCAATCAGAACTAAGCTTATAAATGCAGTTTCGGCGGTGACTTCCACGGTTTCCATCGCCGCATGAATTGTAGCAGACATTGAAGGTAAGCTCCAGATTATTATCATCATGATAAAGTTGTATGCTGTCACTACTCGCGGGCATTATGTTTTTATGGTCTGTTCTCGGCTCCAAACTTGAAACTGCATGGGGTGCATGTATGTGGAGATATGTGGGGCAGTTCTGTTCACCCACATGGTTTTGGGATTACGTTAAGCACAGGTAGCTACAAGTGCCTTCGGCACTTGGAATAGAGCAGGTTAGGCAGGAGGTTAGATCTGTAATTCTCTCTTTTCCCCCTCTCCTCTTCTCTCTCCCCTCCCCTTCTTTTTCTGGGTATATCCTGAGAAAGAAATAGAACAATACGGTACCTTCATTATTTAGAATGTTAGACTTTTTTTTTCATTTTCATAGACAAAACAGACATTTTTTGCAGAAGTCATTTTGCTGAATTTAACACTGGATCGAAATTAACCTATTTGAAAACAGAAATAATGAGGATTTAAGATCAGCATTTTATGAATTTTAGAATTAAGAATTTTAGTAGTTAATTATTCTAGTAGTTTCAATATTAATTATTCTATAGTTTCAATAGACCCACCGGACCCGGGATGTTGGGGCCCTAACGTCGGCCTAGACGGTCGGGCCCCCAGCTTGGATGGTAGGGCCCTGCCGGTAGGGCCCCGACCCTGGCCAGTAGGGCCCCAGCCTTGGACGGTAGGGCAGCGGCCTTGGCCAGTAGGGCCCCAGCCTTGGACGGTAGGGCAGCGGCTTTGGATGGTAGGGCCCTCGCCGCTGAAAATAAGCGAAACTACCCGTGAGCAATAATAGAGTCATTTCTCATGCATGTAATGCTGGAGTAGTGCAACACATTGGAACAGAGTAGAATTAACTCTTGTTTGGAATAGGCTAGCCTTCAGTTAAATAGGGAGGCGAGAAAATTTGCAGCAAAGCAAAGCATTTAAGTTGTCCCAGGGTAGCAGTTGAAATAAACAAATACATCGAAATAAACTGGCTTGAAATACACTTAAAAGTTAGCACTGCTCCCCGCCCCTATGTGCTACAAAATTGTGCAATATTTCACAGGAACCAGCTGTGCCTTCAGTAGAGGCGGACATGACTGACCAGCAGGTTTCTGGTTTTGTCTCTTCATTTTAAAGCCTATGACACCAACTTGCTTCCCGAATGCAACCACTAAGGGCTGGGTAGTGAGCCCGGCTGGTTACGTAATCTGCTAAATGGTGTGATGTTAAAGAATTCAGGGTCATTCTCCGATAAATATTCAGGGTCAGCAGTTGAGCAAGAAATGAATCAACGCAACACACAGAGATGTATGTTTCAAAGCAAGAACCAAACCAAGTAGAATGAGGCCGGCCATAATCATGTTTATTCTTATATACTAGACAGATTACAGTGATTACAGAGGGCCTGGGTTGATTGGCTTATCCTGACTGAACCAATTAATTACCTTGATAGATAAGGATCCAATCAACCACAATAAACTAAAAGAGATGGATACAAGGCTAGAGTGACCAGCGTCACACCTGACCAATACCCGACCTGCACCTTGTCGCCGTGTCCTGGTCAGTTAGATATCTCCCCTCCCCTCTCCCTCCCGCTCTTAATCAGTACCCCCTCCCTTTGCTGACCTGCTGTAATAATATAGTCATGGACACATATGATATAAAGCATAAATAATTGATTCTAGCCTTTAATCCAGGAAAGTGTGTGCCCACTAGCTAGGCTCAGGTTGATGCGGGGGAAGTCTTTGGCTATTTACTTGTATATGTATGGATTCTTTTTCTCATTTTCAATGACTACCCACCTACCCGCCCTGCTATGATATGATTCGATATGCATTTGTTTTGGTGCCTGCCCTGTCTCCTCGCCATTTGGTGCAGGAGGCAGGAAGGACAGCTGGCGCTCATGGTGTGAGTGAGACGAACTGTGAGGATTGAGCAAGGAGGGTGCATTACATAACAGCATGGCACCATATTGTATGCCTGCTATAAATCACCCAATGGATTATTATAGACGGTGTAAGTGTTGAGAATGGATTACAAAATCGCAGTAAACTGAAGTGTCGAAAAAAAGATTAAAAGGACTGTTTTTGGCATTTAGAACAATTTTCACCAGGAAAAGTTTGGAGAATTGGTGGTGGGACAAGACTACTTGTGGGATGCTATTAGGGCAGGGCACTGGGTTTGATTGTAAATAGAAGTCATTTTGATTTTTTCCACGGAAAAAGCGGAAGGGTGCCGACGTTCCACATTTTGTAGGTTATATCAAAGAGCTTTAGATATATTATAGTTACTGTCATGATATTACCAACTGTACCTACAGGTGGCAGCACATATGTATAGCATGTCCATAGATTAGTAACCAGCTAAACAGCTCGGAGCTTCTCAGAATAAACTAGTCATAATGACTAAGAGATCACTTCCTTTAACATCATCCTGGAGTCAACACATGTTTTACCTGATCTTATAATCTAGTCCTAATATATATTAATTAACCCACTCCCAATAACAACAATATTACAACAGTTACCTTATGCTCTTTGGTTAGAAATATTATTTAACTAATATCTATTTACAAATTCAATTTTGCTATTTTTACCACTAGTTTTACCACTGATGATACCATGGCAACTACCAGACAAAGTTTATGGCATTGCCTATGCGTATTTTCAGAAGAAATCTTTAAATGTCCCATGCATGCAGTTTGATTCCCATTATAACACCCATTGTTTTCAAAACATTAACAATATGGAAAACTCAACTATATTACCTACTGTACATTACAACGGCTGTCTCTCTTTTTTTCCACAGATCTACCAGTTTTTGCCAACCAGCCCCAAGCCAAGGACACCAAGCATCTGCAAAAAATGGCAGGTGAGAACAATTTAGATTTAGAAACTTTTATTTTCAATTTTATCGCTGTCAGAAAGCATTTCTCCAGCTAAGGGAGGTTTGCATCATCTGAAGTGAACAAATCCACAGTCGCCATTGACGTATGTGGTACACTGCTATAGTTAAATAAACTTAATTTTACATTTATTTAATAGATGTAACGCGCAGTAGTTCTTTTTCATATTTGTTGTTCTCAGTTCAACATTAAGTATTTTTCTCTTAATATTAACATTTGTTTGTTGTCATATATATGTAGTCATTGTAATAATCAATAAAGTTCTGGTCTATATGTTTTCTTGGCTATTGACTTAAAGCATTTCAAATCAATTTTCCCATTTATTCTATTGTGATCAGAAAAGTCATAATCTGGCTAATCTAATCCAATAATTTGCACGTAGGAAAAGTATCTTGTACAATGACCTTAAATTGACTTTAGAAAATAACCAATTATGAATCCACCTAGGATTAACATCTCAAGCACTGTATTTATGATGGAAAATATTGAGGGGAATATATGCCGCATTGCCTAGATGAATAAAAAAAGGAGAATCAAATAGAATCAACTTTGAATGGAATCGGTGGCTCAAATATAACAGAACTTATGATGGTTTCTCAAACTTTGAAACTTAGAACTTTGTATTTGTGGTGCAAGTGGATGCAACAGATCTATATCTTTGTTAAATGAGCAGAGCCAGTTGTTATATTAGCACCCCCCCCCCCACACACACACACCTCCCTGCCCACTCCTCTCCCATTAGACAGTCTCGGCCCAAAGCTGAGGGAGTCCCTTCAAACGGAGGGAAAGCCTCTCATCTCAAACCCAAAAGTGACATAATTCCATTAAGACTGCAAAATGTCATTATATTCCCATTAGAACGCCTAGTCCTAGGCCAGGAAACCAATTAGCGAAGTAGGCGTCTAATCGCTGATATACCATTCTTATCTGAGTGTTTGGACCTAGAGTGTAGATAAGATGAAACATTACTCTAGCATCTATATATTATTAGGATAGCGTCAAAACTGCTATGGAACCTATCTTCTCTGAAACTGCTGGCCAGATCTCCGATCTCTTTTAGGTGCACCTGCCAAAAATGGTGCGGAGCCATTCCGGTATGTTTCATTAACAAATTAGGGTTATAAATGGGTTAACATTGAACACCCCCATCCAGGGTCCCCAGCGCTGCCTGTAAACAAACCCCTACCTGTGCCCCATCAGTGCGCCCTAGATACAGGGAAGGGGCAGAGGCAGGGGAGGTGGTGCCAGGTTTGTTGAGCATAGGAGAGACTGAGACTCAAAGAGAGAGGGAGGGTCATAGTAACACTGAGAGAAAGAGAGAGAGGCAGAGAGAGAGAGAGGCAGAGAGAACTCTCCTTCAATGATATTGAAAAGTGTGGGGACATACATGTATAATACAATAGGGAGAGAGTGGGAGGGACAGGGACCAGCACAACAGTGACCAAAAAAGCGTTATAACAGGGTTCCATTTGACGTATGAATGTTAATTCAGATAACAAGTTACAGAGATAACTTGAAAGATAAAGATGGTGGGAGAGGGAACAAGGAGAGATGAAAATGTGGGCCCGACTGTTCCACTAGCAAATCCCCAGCGTAGCACAGGTATTTGCTAGTTTCGTATGATTCAGATAGTGTTTTGAATTGACAGTATACTCCATATATGGCTCACGGAAATGACCAAGTCAGTGGTGAGTAACTTCAGCACCTGCTGTCAAGAATCAGAGGGAGAGGGGCAGGCGAATGCCGCTCTCCCTGTATCTGGAGCACACTGACCTATATGTGAGGTGTTTTAGGAAGATGAGTCATAAGTCGCAAAAAATGGATTTTGAGATATCATTATATTTGAAAAGATGAGGTCAAGCCGATTCCAATGATACTAAACAGTCTAATAATCTAATAAGTATTTCTAGATTTTAAGTTTGATATTTTCGTTTTTGAAAAAAAAAGTTTCCAATATTTCTGGGGGTCACTAAACAGTAAAGTAACTAAATGTAGTCCATATGAGGACCTTTAAAACTAAAGGATATATTACATAGATTGTTCTGAAATTTGATACATTGATTGATACAGCTACAAGTGACAGACTCTCCAAGAATCAGAACATATTCCAATAATGTGATCTTGTGAAAAATACACTTTGAAAAATATCAATTTTGCGACTTAAGACTCCATTTCCTGAAACACATCACATATACACACATGCACCAAGCATAATAAACTTTTAAGTAATCTTGAGCTTTTGGCCGACTTGCCCTTCTTCAGGAGTATTGTTTTTATTCCTAACCATTGCTCATCATATCTCCTCCTACCAGTTTTCCAAGCCATTTATAGTGTATTAGCAAAGTACCCGTCCTCCGGATGGTCACCCTCCCTCCCCACACTTCCCCCCTCTCCCTCTTTTCCCTCCACCTCTTCTCTGTCTTTCATACCTGTTTTTCTCTCCCAACCCCATCTCTGATTCCCCCCTCTCCCTCCCCTCTTCCTCATGCTCCCCCTCCCCTCTCTCCCTTCCCCTACATCTTTCCCTCCCCTCTTTCCCCCTGTTCTCTCCCTCCTCCTCGATCACCCTCTCCTATTCCCCCACCCTCCCTTTTTCTTAACTCTCCCCCTCCTACACCCTCTCCATCCCCTCCCTCTCCCAAAACCCCCACCCTCGCCCTCCCCTCTTCTTCACTCTCCCACCCCTCTGCATGTAGTTATATATAAAGATTTTTATTCAAGTTGACCAGGACAGTTACATAAGATGGACAGGAGCCTCTGCAAACAGATCTTCCTGGTCCGCCCATCAGATATACCTACTCTAATCACCAGAATAATAAACTAAAATACAAAGTACCAGTCATAAGCTAATACAGCATCAATTTAAAATGAAAACTCCCTACAGAGTCTATTAATATGTGATGTGTTTCAGGAAAATGAGTCATAAGTCGCAAAAACTGATTTTGAGATACCATTATATTTGAAAAGATGAGATCAAGCCGATTCCAATGATAGTAAACAGTCTAATAAAATAATAAGTATTTCTAAATTTTAAGTTTGATATTTTCGTTTTTGAAAAAGAAAGTTTCCAATATTTCTGGGGGTCACTAAACAGTAAAGTAACTAAATGTAGTCCATATGAGGACCTTTAAAACGAAAGGATATATTACATTGTTTGTCCTTAAATTTGATACATTGATTGACATAGCTACAAGTGACAAACTCCCTAAAAATCAGAACATTCCAATAATGTGATCTTGTAAAAAAAACACTTTAAAAAATATGAATTTTGCGACTTATGACTCATTTTCCTGAAACACATCACATATGATATGTGATATAATAAGTAATAATCTTCTCATGTAAGACATTAACCCAATAGACCTTGTTATAATAATAATTGGTTAAAATTATAAAACCTGTTTACTGAACTGACAGTATTATCTGTCTCTGATAGGACATTAATTAAATATACATTGGTATATAATGGTTGGTCAATAGACCTGTTCACTGAGCTTACAATAAATCAGGATTACATCGAAATGTATTATAGTGAGCAATGGTTAGGTCCCCCTAAAAGGTTGTGGGAAATGACGTAGTGTCTCACAAGGGCTCTCCCAGGCTATAAATAGAGAACATGTGACACAAAGAAACCCCTCTTTGCTACCTCTTTTCGTAGAAATCCCTCTACCCATATATTATATGGATACACATACCACAATGATATTAAGAGCAATACAGATTGACGCAGTAGCTTGTGGCTAATGACGTATCTCACAGGGGCTTTCCCAGGCTATAAATAGAGTGTGGATATCCCGATTTAAAAAAAGCTTCAAAATCACCTTTCCACCCCAAATACCTACACAAACCACATACGACAACCTCGAGATAGGGTGGACAGACCTCTACAGATGAGCAAAGTGGTTTGTAAAACAACAAATTCCGAGAACATGTGGGACAAAGAAACCACTCTTTTCTACCTTTTCTTTTCTACCTCTTTTCGTAGAAATCGCTCTACCCGTATATTATATGGATATGCCTCCATTAGGCCCTTAGAACATTTTTTGTTCATACCCAACTTGCATCCCTGGTCCTGGGTAAGACCTTAAAGGGCCTTTCTGTCTCTTTTCTCTGTCTCTCTCTCCCTTCTTCTCTATCTCTATTTCCTGGGTATGATCATAAACTGCCTCCCTCTCAGCTCTTCCGCCTTTGATATAACACTTCAAAGCAAAGTGTTGATAAGGGCGTAAAGCCACCAATCTCACTCACTCACTCCAACTTGCATGCCTGAAGTTAAATAGGAATAGGTAATCAAAGGTTAGGGAATAGGTAATCTGAGTTAACACTATCATGTGGCCAACATTTATAGAGATAATTTCAGGTAACAGTGAAGAATACATTATGCAACAATGAACAGTATATTTTTCGACTATTTTTTGCCTTCATTCCCAAGTTAGAATTCAAAATACACTTGATTTATAAAAGCAATAATTTCTCAGTTTTTTGTTTTGTAAGATACATTGAAGGAGCAATTAATATCTATGTATTTATGTGTTTAAAAAACATGCTGTTTGATGTAAACTGATCTACTCTACATACATTTTGCAGCACTGGAGACTAATGGACGGAGAAAGGGCAGCTACAAGTGTGATGAGTGCACCTACTCTACTGATGATAAACATCACCTGATGCACCACTATAGGAATCATCTAGGGGACAAACTACACAAGTGTAGCTCATGCATTGAAGGCTTTACAGACAGCGGAGGTTTAGATAAACATATGCTTATGCATGTACTCGCCAATAGCGCTGAAAGGAAATATAAATGTACTGAGTGTCACTATAGGACAGCATGGCCTGGGCACCTGAGGACACACATGAGAACACATACTGGAGAAAAGCCTCATAAATGTACTGTGTGTGACTTTAAGACAGCACATTCTGCAGTTCTGAAGGGACACATGAGGATACATACTGGAGAAAAGCCATATAAATGTACTGTGTGTGACTATAGTGCAGCACAGTCCAATACTCTGAGGAATCACATGATGTCACACACTGGGGAAAAGCCCCATAGATGTACTCTGTGTGACTATAGGACAGCACGGGCTGAATACCTGAAGTCTCACTTGAAGACACATACTGGGGAAAAGCCTTATGAATGTACTGAGTGTGACTATAGGGCAGCAGTGTCTGGAACCCTGAGGAGACACATGAGAACACATACTGGAGATAAGCCTCATAAATGCACTGAGTGTGACTATAGGGCAGCACAGGCTGGAGCCCTGAGGGAACACATGAGAACACATACTGGAGATAAGCCTCATAGATGTACTGTGTGTGACTATAGGGCAGCAGAGGCTCGAAACCTGAGGAGACACATGAGAACACACACTGGGGAAAAGCCTTATAAATGTACTCAGTGTGACTATAGGACAGCATATACTAGTTCCCTGAGTGTACATATGAGAACACACACTGGAGATAAGCCTTATAAATGTACTGAGTGTGACTATAGGGCAGCACAAACTAGTTCCCTGAGTGTACATATGAGAACACACACTGGAGATAAGCCCTATAAATGTACCCTGTGTGACTATAGGGCAGCATATTCTGGAAGCCTGAGGACTCACATGAGAACACATACTTGAAATATTATCTCGAGATGTTCACCTGCATAGTGTATAATAAGATTCATTGAAAGCAAATTAACTGAGTGAAATAAGTGCTGTATTAAAAATAATAGTAGTCTTTGAAACTTTAGTTTGATTCTTGTTATGATGTGGCTGTCCTACCACAACTGAATCTATGTGGATCCAGAACTAATGTTCCACTTTGCCTCTTGCTTCTCCAAGCAACCTCTATGGTTGCATAGTGCAAGAGTGTTTATATGTTAGCAACGTAATCAAATTCATGGCTGTTATAATACTTTAATTTAATTTGATTCTTGTAGAGATACTCCTCAAATCCTGTGATATAGTTTGTGTAGTCTGAATGACTGAATGTGATCTTGTAATAAATGTTATTCTCTGACTCATCAATAAGTTGTTCGCGGGCTGATTTTGACTTGTATAAACTTTTAGTATTAATATATAATATAAACTGATGACCACTGACAATAGGGGCCTTGCATAGCCACTATTTTGAAGCATAGAATTATTTGACCAATGATACAGTCTAAAAGCTATAGAAAACATGCCATGATATTATCTAATGTCAACATCCATGTGTTATACATGTTTTCAGGGATCATTTATTAAAGATGTCTATGTTAAAATGTTACAATACAATACATCTTAACACCTCATAAAATGTCCAAAACTGTGAATAAAGACTTCTCAAACGTAAGGTCTGTTTTGTTTTAATGAGTTGAGGCCCCTCCATCAGAAAAAAGATCACATTTGAAAAAAGGATCCAAAGAAGAGAAATTAATTAAAGGATTGAATTAATTAAAAGAATTGAATTAATTCATTATTTAGCATGACTGATTATTTGTAAATAATTTTATTGTTATAACACTTATTATTGTCAGTCCCTGAGGAAGGACCTAATCTGGTCCAAAACGTCGGACATAGGCCCTTCTGATGAAATAAAAACAGAAAATCCAATTTCTAGTCTCACCATTAAAGACTCAACCCAACCATAACGCACTTGTCAATTGCAACCTCGACCCGACCCCCGGGTGTAAGGGGTAATGATAGCAGGATGTCCAAGAAAATATGAGCCTATAACTTATTAGTAACTCGTAACGTAACATAACTAATTAATTAATGTAGAAGGGACCCCTTAGGCCACCATAGAAAGGGGCACCCATTTCCGGAATTATCACTATTTTTGTACTTTTTTATGTTATATCTAGAAATAACACTATACAATACATATATATAGAACTAACCGCGGTGCTGTCTGTGGGATCTTTCTTCACCTTGTTTCCGGTGTGAGGAATCCCTCGGTGCTACGCTACGCTCCGCACCTCGGGCTTCCTCACACCGGAAACAAGGTGAAGAAAGATCCCACAGACAGGACCAAGGTTAGTTCTAGTGTAACGATTCCACTATGAAGATTTCCATTTGACCTCCGGATACCTCCGTGCATCTCCGGATACCTCCGGGTAGTTCCTCCGGATCCCACTAGGATATTCATTGCAACCATTGATGATATTTGCAGTTTATATTATTTGATTAATTTATCATTAATTATCTATTCATTTGATTTCATCCGGACTTCGACCATGTTGCTTATTACATATTTCTATATTTATGTTCAACTTTGCATTTATGTGATTATTATATTTATTCCATTATTCCTGAATTATGTTGCAAACATAATGTTTCCTTGGTTTGAAAATCATTCATATCTCGATGTACCTGTTCATTTATCGGGTTGAGGAGCAAGGTCTTCAACCCAACACACAAGGAGGAATAAAGGGAACATATGAAAGAAGTATTTCACTCTTGATGTTTTATCTCGGATTCGCGCTTGGAACATAGAATATTTCAACCCTTGGTCCTTTGGAACTTTAATATAATCCGGCCACTATAGTTCCTTTTCCCCCCATCTCCTGCTATCGATATTCATAATATATTTATTCTCGCAGAAGTAAACCTATACGATCACGAAATATCATTATTTAATATTGATTAATATTAAGCCGGAGCTGAAACACAGATGTGCAACGATGGCCACAAAGACATTGGAAAGAACATAGGCAAGAATCGCAACACTATATATATACACAGTCTATGGACCCTCTGTTCCAGAGGTGAAATAAAAAATAATAAGCTCTTTGCCTACCGTCAGAAGAGCACAGATCAAAGGGCAGTGTTTCTGGAATCAATGAAATGGTCTGATTGTGAAGATAAATTACCTTAATATCAAATGTAGGATGGAAATGTGTCTATGTTCTGACTGGCTTATTTGATACCAGCAATTAGGCTTGTGATTTGTAAAAACGTTAGAAGCCCGACCCAACAGGAGGAAATATGTCATGCGTTACAGGAAAATGAGTCACAAGTATATGGGTCAGATTTTCAGAAAATGTACAATTCAACTTCACCAATTTTCTCAAATAACCCACATTTAAGACAAAAATAAGCTTCAAAACGCAGTTTAACATAACAGAACTGACACTTTAAACCAATGTGATTCCAAATATACTCAGATATACCCGGTATTTTTCCATTTTTCAGCCTAATTTAGCAGAATTTACTCAAAGTGTACAGCTGCCAATTGTACATTTTCTGAAGACCTAACACATGTATTCTATTATTAACTCTAATGTGTCGTCGTTACCAACTAATATAAAAATGTTGACGGACTAAACTATAGAAGACACTCATTTCAGCAAATGGTAAATGTCACCCAAGCATACATATGGGTCAGATTTTCAGAAAATGTACAATTGGCAGCTCAACACTTTGAGTAATTGTGGTATTTCTCTCTTGAAGTTATGTCTCGCAGCTGCCTTTAAACATTAGTTCAACCCTTGGTCCTTTGGCTTTATATTCAAGACACTATAATTCTTTCCTCCCATCTCCTGCTATTGATATTCATAAAGTTTGAGAATTTTGTAATCAAAGAAAATAATTTGTTTACGCATCAGGATTAACTGAGAAGGGCATCAATAAATGATTCATGAATTATTTAATACTAAACAAAACTTTCAACACTATAATTCAAATTTGGGCGAGATATCAAGCTGGGCAGGCCTCACTCACTGATTCCAGTGGGGGAGTTCAAGGTTCCCTTCTCAGAAATTGAAGTGGTCAATACTTCTAGAAACAAAATTCTCTGAAACTAGAAATACCATGGGCTCACCAAGGAGAAGTCAGGACCTGGAGTTGGACTTCTAGGTTGTCAGAGGTGTCAGAATAAGTCAGTATTTCTCTCAGAATAGGTTACTGACTATATCTCTGGACTGTTGCTTAATTTGTTTCACATTGCTTATAATATACCTTTGTACAATACAATACAATATTTGGAATTCTACTGCTAACTTATATATGTGATGTGTGTCAGGGAAATGAGTCACAAGTCGAAAAAATGGTATGCTTTTCAAAGTGTTTATTTTACAAGATTACATTATTGGAATGTTCTGAGTTTTGGAGAGCTTATCACTTATTTATATATCGATCGATGTATCAAAATTCAGGACAATGTATCTAATATATCCTGTTGTTTTAAAGGTCCTTATATGGACCGCATTTAGTTACTTAACTGTTTATTGCTCCGCAGGAATATTGGAAACTTTTTTTTGTCAAAAATTAAAATATCAAACTTAAAATCTAGAAATACTTATTTGATTATTAGACTGTTTACTATCATTGGAATCGGCTTGATGTCACTTTCCAAATATAATGGTATCTCAAATTTTTTTTTTCAACTTAGGACTCATTTTCCTGAAACGCATCACTTATCATTTCTTCAAATAATTTATCCACTTCTCTTGCAAGTAACAAGGGCTATCTCAACTACAGCAAATTAACACAATGAGGAGTACAATAAATGTGATCCGTTTTAGGAAAATAAGTCATAAGTTGCAAAATATGGATTTTGAGATATCATTATATTTGAAAAGAAGAGATCAAGCTGATTCTAATGATAGTAAACAGTCTATTACTCTAATAAGTATTTCCAGAGTTTAAGTTTGATATTTTTATTTTTGAAAAGAAAAATTTGCAATATTTCTGCCGGGCAATAACCAGTAAAGTAACTAAATATACTCCATCTGAGGACCTTTAAAACGAGAGGATATATTTGATATATTGTCCTGAAATTTGATAACCTCCCTAAAAATCAAAACATTCCAATAAAGTAATCTTATGAAATAAAGACTTTGAAAAATATCATTTTTGCGACTTATGACATATTTCCCCAAAACACATCATATATGATCTATAGTGGACTGAGTTAGAGGTTGTTACACGTGCACCATTAATACCGAACCACATGTTACAGAGATAAGAGCAGTTATTCCAAACAAGCCGGTGCCACTTTGATCAAATCTTCCAACTATTCTTATTTAACTTCTTTTGGAGTCAGAATTCAGCGGTTTTGTATTGATCTGACTTCAGACTATGTTGTATCCGTGGCATAATGCTATCTTTTATCGTATTTGTTCACGCATAATTATTTAAATATTCCCAACTATCAATAGGGGATTTGCATAGCCGCCATTTTAAATCCTGATTCGCATGGGAGTAATGATACTATATGGAAAACATGTCATGTTCTGCATGGATTATTTATCAATGCTCCAATGTCAATATCCATGGGTTACACATGTTTACATAACACAAGATTTCTCCCATCATGCATTTGGTTAACAAAGATCCATTATAAAAACTGTGATATTGATGAAAACATTCTTGCAATCTTCTAAAAAAATGTGGTCAAAATCTGTATGTCAGATTTCATCAGAATCCATCCCAGAATGCACTGCAATAGACATGCGCAGTGGCACATGAAAATCCCAAATTATAACACATTGTGCAGGATGGTTAATGATGTTTCAAATGATTAATCGGTGGAATGTTTGACAAACGAAAGCAAAAAACATCTAAAAACAGAGTTGTTGCATTGGTCCATGCTTCAATATTGCCAGAATGCCAGGTAGGTATTATGCATCTTCAATTAGATATCCTGGAGCCTGTTGCATAAGAAATTCCTACTTAAAATGTTCCTTGCTAAGCGATTTCTCCTTGCTTATGTAGGACATTTCCACTGTAGGAATAAAGGGTGGTCTCCACTGCGGTAATATGTGATCCGTTTTAGGAAAATGAGTCATAAGTCGCAAAAAACTGATTTTGAGATACCATTATATTTGAAAAGATGAGATCAAGCTGATTCCAATGATAGTAAACAGTCTAATAATCTAATAAGTATTTCTAGATTTTAAGTTTGATATTTTCGTTTTTGAAAAAAAAGTTTCCAATATTTCTGGGGTCAATAAAACAGAAAAGTAACTAAATGTAGTCCATATGAGGCCCTGTAAAACTAAAGGATATATTACATAGATTGTCCTGAAATTTAATGCATTAATTGATACAGCTATAAGTGATCAGAAAAAATCAGAACATTCCAATAATGTGATCTTGTGAAAAAAACACTTTGAAAAATATCAATTTTGCGACTTATGTCTCATTTTCCAGAAACACATCACATATGGCCAGTGAACCATGTATAGGCAGGACCTCGTCATTCCTCTTCACCTACAGAACCAGAAAAACACCATCGCAAGGCTTACCGCAGAGCTTACCGCAGTCAGTGGCGACCCCACTTAACACAAATAGCCTTGTCTATATGGGTCATATTTTCAGAAAATGTACAATTGGCAGCTCTACACATTTATAGTAAATTCAGCAAAACTAGGCTGTAATTTGGTCAATACTAGGTAAATTCGAGAATATTTGGCATTGCATTGGTTCTAGCAACCTGTTTGGTTAGGTTGAACTGTATTTAGAACTTTATTTTCGTCTAAAATTTGGGTTATTTGAGAAGATTGGCGAAGTTGAATTGTACATTTTCTGAAAATCTGACCCATATATAGTTCTTCCCTATAAGTTCCTTACCAGCTGCTTAGCAAGGAAAGTAGCTAATGAAGGCAAATCTGAAGTGAGGATTTGTTATGCAACGGGGCCCAAGGGTTGGACTAAATATAAGAGAACCTGAATGACTCGCAACAGCAACCGTCCAGCAGAACATTCAAACCAACTTGTTGGTAAGTACGGTTCACTCAATGAAGGGTTTTTTGTCACGCATTTTCTGGGAATCTGGGTTGTGAAGGTATCTGGGGTGAAAATGTGATTTAAAGCCTTTTTTTAAATTGGGATCATCACATTCTATTTATAGCCTGGGAAAGCTCCTGTGGGTTACTATATGTCATTTCCCACACTCTACTACGTCATTTCCAGGGGGATCTAACTACATACAGGGGAAGGAGAGAAAGTGGGGAGGGGGAGCAAGAGGAAGAGGGGAGGGAGAGGGGAGGGGGGGTCGGAGATGGGGTTGGGAGAGAAAAACAGGTAAGAAAGACAGAGAAGAGGGGGATGGAAAAGAGGGAGAGGGGGAAGTGTAGGGAGAGAGGGGGACCGTCCGGAGGCCGGGTACTTTGCTAGTATCTTATAATTATATAATTTAGGGCTCCTGAGGGTGTATCTAATTTCTCTCATCGCTACCAAAAAACGGCAATTGTCATTTGTCACTAAGGAAATTCTTTTGTCGTTTGTCGCTATATTTTCGTAAAACAGCCTAATTTTTGTCGTTAAGGTCTTTGTCGATTTGTCGGGCTAAGAAAGTGTTTTTGTCGTTTGTCACTATAGTTGCTTTTGAAATTTGTCGATCTAAGAAAGGGCCGTGTCAATTTGTCGAATTAACCCCTCAAGAGCCCTTAATTTATCATAATTATTCCAGGTTTGTTGTGGAGATGGCAACCCCCTGTAGAGTCCTATTGCTTGTGGGCTTCAGCTGCATTAGCTTTGCAGCAGGTAAGTTATGTTCCTTAGTCCTGAATGGGGGGATTTACATAGCTGCCATTTTGAATCTAGATTCACATTGAATTATGGGACTAATGGTACAGTATAAAATCTATAGAAAACATGCCATGTTAAGCATGGACTTTTTATCAGTGCTCTAATGTCAATATCCATGTGTTTTACATGTTTCCATAACACATGTCCCCATCTTTCCCATCATGCATTGTGTTTTCATAGATCATGTACCAAAGCTATGTTATTAGTAAAAACACTCTTGCAATTTTCGATAAAAATGTTGACAAATATTTGGATGTCAGATTTCATCAGAATTCATCCCAGTATGCACTGTAATAGATATGCGCAGTGAGACATGCAACTGCCCTATTAGCACAAATGTCTTTCCATCACCAGGTACAGCTGCTTTAAGGTGCAATACCATGGCTTACTCTTGCTGCGCTTGTTTATATAGCTTGTCATTCGCTCTTCATCCGCTAATATTTTTAGCACAAGACAAGTGCAGAGCGATTCTACTGGTCTGCTTGTTTCCTTTAGAAATCAATAGCAAATGCGTTGGTGCGCTCTCACTGTGCTCTTGGTTCGCTACTTTAACAGGCAGAAAGAGCGCTCAAATCAAACAGGAGAGATATTAGCGCAGTGCCAAAAAGAAGTGCCAATGTCAAATTTTAAATTCAATGTCAAATTTTAAGATTAAGAAAAAAGAGCAGGCCAAAAGAGTGAGCCAGTGGAATCGCAGCCTTAGCTCTGCCAGCAAATTTAGTATTGCCTTGGTTCAAACAATCTGTCTTTTATTAACCTGATTTGTGTCCTTAATTTAGGTTATTTGAGGGGATCAGTGAAGGTGAATTGCACATTCCCTGGCGTTTTCACCCTAATTTGATAAGTAGGCTACAAATTAATATGTTTATAGAATATTCTTTGTTATTTCAGAACACCAACTGAAACTTCGCCAGTTTGATGAGGCTCCTCCTGTAAGTCAACAATTACTTTAATAGAATTATTTTATTCAAAATTATTATTCTTTCCCTTCTATATTTCTTTGACCCATAGCACTGTAGAATAGATTTAAAAACTGAAAATGGAAAACAAATCGTATTTTTTCCCTGACTTTTTCTTCTTGATTTGCTGATCTACATGCAGGACCTCTTGGACGGTGGCTATGATGCTAGTGACGAGCCTAATGCTAATCTTACTCACCAGGTGGACGTGGGCCCAGTTGTAGGCGATGGTAAGTGACAATAGGGGATTTGCATGGTGGCCATCTTGAATATTGATCCACATGGAATTATGGGAGTTGTATGCCAGTTGACTGCTTTTGAAATAGTCACTGGTTATGGGCAGTGACTAAGATTCCAACCTTGTCAGTCAGAAGGAATATAAATAGTGTGAATCAAATGATGTATTGCAAATGTGGGCTTATCATGTATCTGGCTTTAGAAAAAGTGAAAACAAATTAAAATTTGTGGGCCCGGCTTAAGCCTAGATAGATCATTAGATCAATGAGGCTGAAAATTACTCTCACCGAATACTAGTCATCCCAGGCTAATTACTATAACGTTCATTTATTCATTTTTACAATTCTTTTCCCTGATATTTCATACTTTTTATTAATTTGAATAGGGCGTGTAAGTAGTCCACCGCGGGGATCTTTTGAGTCACGCTACTGTAGCAGTTTCATGACGTCATGTGGACATATCGCACAAAAGTCCCATAGCCCCAACGTTACCGCGATATTAAATCTCTGTTCTTTCAACGATCATATAGTTTTAGGATTACTTGCTCACATATATCCATCCATCACAGTTTCTGAAACTAGTTGAAATGACATATAACTGTAGCAGTATACCTAAAAGCTGGAAAGCATCCACGGTTACTCCATTATTTAAGGCTGGGAATGTAACAGATCCAAGTAACTATAGACCTGTTTCAGCAATTTTATTACCAGCCAAGATACTTGAAAAAATTATGCATCAGCAGGTGACGAATTACCTTGAAAATAATAATGTACTGAGTGGGTCTCAATATGGTTTCAGATCAGGTTACTCGACTCAAGACGCTATAATCAACTATTTAAATGCAGTATATAACATATTAAATAGTGGACTGATTGTAAGAGCAGTCTACCTCGACCTCAGAAAAGCATTCGACACAGTAAACCATACAAAATTATTATCTAAATTAGCAAATCTGGGAATACAAGGGTTGGAACTGGAGTGGTTCAAAGACTACCTCTCAGGGAGATACCAGTCAGTTGCGGTGAACAAATTAAAATCAAACCAACAACTTATCACATGTGGGGTACCACAAGGAACCACCCTAGGACCTCTTCTCTTTAACATCTATATAAACGACTTACCAAAATTGATTCAAAAATCAAACATACAAATGTTCGCAGATGATACGATAATTTATGCCATGGGCCAAACAGCGGATGTAATAACGGAAACTCTTCAAAATGATCTTAACGCTTTAAACTACTGGTGTAAAACCAATAAAATTTCATTAAATCTAGGAAAAACCAAAGTGCAAACGTTTTTTGGCCATAACATTCTGAGGTTGAGGTGGGAGAAAAACGAACAATATCTGAACCAGGACAATGTAATGGCTCTGGATGGGAGTACCCTCGAGGAGGTGAACGAATACAAATACCTTGGCATTACAATCGATAAAGCCCTGAAGTTTAAATCACAATTACAGAAATTAACAAATCAAATGAATTTCAAAAGCTGGCAATTAGCAAAATTAAGAGATAAATTACCCACTAAAACTCTGTTGCTTATCTACAAAGTAATGGTGCTACCGCTAATTGACCAGTCCAATTTACTACACGACTCTCACACAACCACAGGCACAAGTCGCCTGCAAGTTATTCAGAACAAAATATTAAGGATTATTTTTAGGCTCCCACCCAGGGCCAATGTGGACCAATGCCATATTGAGAACCATATATTACCGCTGAAACATCGTTGGAGATTACACTTATTACAAGCTGGCCATCGTCTTGCAAGGAACCCTAGAAATATAGATTTAAAATTAATAAATACGAGAAACTTGGCTGAAGGAAGAAAAATCTTGAAGCCAAAAATCTTGTAACTCCGAAGAACGAACAACTAAGAAAGTCAATACTTTACCGAATTTCATTTTCTTGGAACAAACTGCAGACGATGGCCCACAAAATGTTAGATCCTAAGACTTTTAAAAACCATGTGCGTAGAAACCCAATTTGGGAAGACCACAATTTTACAGACTGAATTGTAGAATTACAAATCGTCACATAATGGAAGATACAGAAACTCATTCTGAACATGTACGACAATTATTGAAACCTGAAACTGTTATACAACTTATCTTTATTAAACATGTAATTTGACTATCTTATTATATTGTACCAAAAACATTAATTGTAACGTTACCATCATTAATCATCAAAACTGAATTTCAATAATATTACCATGCTGTATACCACTTTCGTCCCTGACGAAAGTGGACTTGTTTGCAGCTAAGCATTATGTAAGATATAAAAGAGGGCTGGCAAACCTCCCTTTGTCGGAGACACGCCCCCTTATTGCGACCACGGTCGAAAATAAACGTTTTCCAATCCAATCCAATCCAATCTTTAGAGGCAAATCATTCCATTTATAGGCACCATAGTTGTTAGACTTTTACTGGAGGGATGTTTTGCGTGATTATTTATCGCCGCAATGGTGAGTCTATGGGGATTGTTTGTTTCCAGTCCACACATCACTACAACTGCACAAGGAATTTACGTCAATATGCGTGTGGCCGCCATGACACTTACACACCCTGTTCATCATTTCCTCATGTGATTGTTTAATCCCTAAGATTATATCCATCTTGCAGGAAGCCTTGGCAAAAGGTTTGCTAAAAGGGCTACTTCATGGTACACAGAGATCCTAGCTGGTGTGAGCAAATATGAAGTTGGTGACATCTATCCTGGCACTATGCTGGTCTATGGGGCAAATGCTGAGGTCATAGGTGTAGATAGTGAAATAGATACATATATGGCTGCAGCAGTGTTGGGCAATGGGAGAATCATGGTCTTTACCCATGAAACCCAGACAAAAGCCATCCTGGATAAAGAGCCTGCCATAAACCAACAATTCTTGAAGAACCTCAAGCTATGGTTAACCAAAGGCAGCTATACTAGCCATGATGAGATATGTGATGTTGCAGGGCTGGGTGGTTTAGATAGTATTCCCTCCAAGTGTAAGGTTTTAGTTTGGGTTGGGAAAGATGCCGAGCCTGATGCATTCCACACCAATCTTGAAACATGGGTGAAGAATGGAGGGGGACTTGTGACCGGCTACGCAGGGTGGAAATTCATAAATGACAATCCAACTTCACCCGTTTGGGAAATGCCAGCTGCCAAGATATTGAATCAGCATGGTATAATTTTCTTGGATGGATGGCTTAAAAAGGATAAGGACTACACCATCGATGATACGCATGCACAAAACTGTGCCAAGGCCCACATGGGAAAGCTCTGTGAGTCATGCAGAACTGAGATAACCAATCTCGCGACTTGTAAAGAGTGGTTATATTGGGTATTTAAGACCAATATGTCAACAACAGCCTTAAAAGAGATCCTTCAGCTGTACACTGACATGTTAGAAGATCGTGGAAGGTCCACCAATGTCATACCTACCAAATCTAACTGGGTCACTCAAGGAATAGGGCGTCATTGCATGGACATGATCTGTTGGATAATGGTGCAGACAGGCCAGTATAATGGTCAATATAAAGCTAAAGGGATAGAGGATTTTCCAGGTGATTATGATGAAACACCAGAATTAACAACTGCCACATTCACTGCATCTTTTAATAGCACTCCTGGTAACATTTATCCCAAAGCCATTCCTACAGGTTACTTTGTGCCAGCCGGTACAGAGGTAACTATTACCTGGGCTAATCCTCTGCAAGGCAATTGGAAGGTAAGAAGAAGCTGATCTTTGTGTTTTATGTATGCAAACTGTATAACTATGTGTTTTAGACTATGTGTCAGGGCATCAAAAGTAAAGAAATAAAGAAAAGGGGTATATGATTATGATCTAGAGTCTAGTGAAAGTAAGCGTGGTGTGGGATGGCAGGTGAATCACTGTCAATCGTTGACTGATACATCTGCTATCTCTCCTCCCCCAAAGTTGAAGATGGGGGGGGGGGGACTTTGCTTAGATCTATAGTAATGAATGAAATTGTATTAAAGAGATTGGAATGTAATGGTGTAAATTAAGTTAAAAGAAGTAAAACTATTATGTTGAAAGTTAGTTATGAACGATAATAGTATCTGTAATTGAAATTTTTGTCTGCGAATGAAATGTATCACATCATGTGAAATCTTGTTGAATAAACATCTTTTTTTTTTTTAAAAAAAAGGTACAAGTTGGTTCTTCAACTGATCATCTTTATTATGGATCGCGTGAGTATATCTATAGATGGCCCCAGTTGGATATTAAAGAAGAGCTAAAGCAGAGCCCTCTCAAGATACGGTCGCCATTCGGGGGCAACATCTATCTGTGGTCACCAGCAGGAGAGGGTGGCACCCTCACAGTAACACTTGACAATGTGGTTGAAGCACCATTATTTTCTTATGATCAAAGCGAAAATTGGGAAAGTGAAATTAGAAATAGGAAGGGATTGTGGGCTGATATACAGGGGGATAACGTTGTCATAACGATGCCCGCTAGCTCTATCCGAGGTTTGCCAGATCCTACTGAAACAATGAAGCAATGGGACCGAGTGGTGGACACACAGTACGAGCTGTTGACATATTCTGGCTACAATGGGCGTCCCCTGTGGGTGGTAGCTGATCTCCAGATCTCCACTGGCTACATGCACGCTGGTTACCCCATTGGTGTGAAGCTGGACGTCACTGATCCAAACATGGAGGGTGAGGTAAGCGTCACCATCTTGCCACATTCCTGAGTACTACACTGAAAGACCCAACCTCGGTGAGTGACCGATTTTTCTCAGGAATTCGCTGGCATCCAATTGCCAGGCACTGACCGAGAAAAAAACGGTCAGATTTTCAGTGACCGAAAAAAAAACGGTCAGATTTTGGTGACCGAAAAAAAAAAACGGTCATCACTTTTGGTGCCCGAGAAAAAAAACGGTCAGAAATTTGGTGACCGAAAAATGAAAAACGGTCAGTGACCGATAAATCCCAGTCATCTCAATGCTGACTGTTTTTTGCAGGTTTTTTTTTTTACCAATATTTGACCGTTTTTTTTCGGTGGTAACCAAGATTTGACCGTTTTTTTTCAGTGACCCTTTAACTTGACGGTTTTTTGTTAGGATGATGGTTTTTCATTCATTCAAATTATAGGGGTTATGAAAAATAGGAATTCTCAGGTTTTATAGTACTATTATCCCCTGTGACACACCGGGAAGCTGCAATTCCTGGGGTGTCACAGGCTAGTAGTATACCCCTGATGAAAACCTAAAACAATTTCAATATGACTAACTAGAAAGGAAATGGTTTGACGAGATGATGAAAACCTAAAACAATTTCAATATGACTAACTAGAAAGAAAATGGTAACAAACACTGGAAATCATATAAAGCAACATTTTATTTACATTCATCACATAAACATTTATTACTTGATTTACAATTGTGTGTGCTTGGCACAGCCAGGCATTGGGGAGGACTAGCCTCTCATTGCAGATTATAATCGGGCTTAAAATTGTAGTTGACTGAAGCCTAAAATGAATCAAGATCAATATGAAACTACCATAATTTATGAACTGAGACATCTAGACAGTATGTATTTTAATATTTTAACCAATGCACTGCCACAAGTATCCAGTTAAAAATAACACAGGTTACTGAAGCCTCGAAATACAATAATCTATCACAAAAAATCAATACTTCATCACATAGATATATCAATAGTGCATAGCCATAGCACTTATAAATGGGAAAAAATAATATGTGATGTGTTTTAGGAAAATGAGTCACAAGTCGCAAAAGTGTTATTTTTAAAAGTCATTTATTCACAGGATATATTTGTGCGAATATTTTAATATTTGAGATGCTTAAAGCCTCTTGTAGCCGCAATACATGTACCGAATTTCAGTACAGTGTAATAAATACATCCATGTATTTCTAGGGTTGTCGTAATGAATATATTTAGCTACTTTACTAGTAATTGCTCACCCCAAAATACTGCAACCTTTGTTTTCAATAATAAAAATATAACACTTAAAATATAGAAATGCATATTAAATGTCCTATTGTTTACTATCATTAGAATCGGCTTGATCTTATCTTTTCAAATATAATAATATCTCAAAATCCATTTTTTGCGACTTATGACTTATTCCCCTAAAACGGATCACATATAGCCTAGGCCCATTTTCAGAAAATCAAACTTTTTTAGTAGAAGCATTACAACACTTATTTTAGACAATTATTAATATGTGGTGGAAGCAATATTTATTTAATATCTGGTTAAAAATGGTGACCTTTGTCAAGGTCAAGGTCATTTGTAATGAGGTCAAATGTCAGATAATTTTTTCAAAGAAAAGTACCATAGAAATTGAATCATCAATGTATGGGAAGCAATTTGATCCATTAATTCTAAGTATTTCAAACGCTGGACCAAGAATTTTCGTGCAAAACAAGGGAGGGCAAGCCAGCCCCATTAGGCACCAAGATTGATGGATGCTGGGCCAGTTCGTTGACACAATAACATAACGTAATTTATTCAACGTTAGTTATGCCCGTCGCTTTTCTGCATCCTTAACAACCATTTTTCCTGCGTTGAAATGTTGTCCAAGACTGATTTTGAAGGGGCTAACTTGGACGGTTTAACTTGTTATATATTAGATTAATTAATGACACTTAAAAATGAAATACTGAAATATTAATCTCTCTTTTTATTTATTACAGTGGAATGCATACCTCTTTAACCTCCCTTTCTTGAAGAGAGTTGGTGGATATGGAATGTACCACGAGTTCGGTCATATGATGCAATGTAAGGAATGGACTTTTTCTGGCACTAGTGAAGTTACCAACAACGTCTTTTTCCTATACGCCATGGATAAACTAAATGGCAGGGCACCTTGGCAGGACTGGCTTCCTAAATACGCCAAGACCTTCTTTGATGGAGAGGTTGTGTTCACAAGATGGAAGCATTTACATTTTGCTGCCTTGTGCTCCTATGCACAGCTGGGTAAGATTTTCAGAAAATCTACAATTGGCAGATCAACACATTTAGTAAATTCTGCTAAATTAGACTAAAAAATCGTCAACACTAGGTATATCTGAGTATATCTAGTATTGCCTTGATTCAATCAATCTGTTAGGTTATGTTGAACTGTATTTTGAACCTGATTTTTGTCTTAAATTTGGGTTATTTGGGAGGATTGGTGAAGGTGAATAGGGAGTTGCATGTCTCACTGCGCATGTCTACTGCAGTGCATGCCGGAATGGATTCTGATGAAATCTGATATCCAATTATGTAGCAACATTTTCATAAAAAATTGCAAAAGTGTTTTCACCAATATCATGTATTAGCTTATATAAATGATCAATGAAAACCAAATGCATGATGGGAAAGATGAAGTCTTGTGTCATGGAAAGATGTAAAACACATGGATATTGACATTAGACCACTGGTAATATTCCATGCTAAATATAACATGTTTTCTAAAGACAATATACTCTACCATTACTCCCATAATTCCATGCGAATCAAGATTCAAAATGGCGGCTATGCAACTCCCCTATTGTACATTTTCTGGCACTTTCACCCAACCAGCACGTGACTTTGGCTGGGAGCCCTACCTGGCGGTTTTCCGAGAGTACCACGCCCTGGCCACTGACCAAAAACCTGCCACTGATGACCAAAAAATTGACCAATGGATTATAAGATTCTCAAAGCAAATCAAAAGAAATCTAGTGCCGTTCTATGACTTCTGGAGCTTCACCATTCGTAGCAATGTTCTTGAAGCGGTGAAAGAGTTCCCAGGGTACTTGCCTTCCGATGAGACAACCAATGAATTTGCAGTCGAGAGAGCCAACTCTACCATGGCTAAATATGGGTTGACCAAGCTTGGTGTGTGAACAACTCAGGTTAGTGGGTCAGTTTTTCATCAAATGCATAATTGGTAGCTGTACGCATTTAGTAGATTCTGCTAAATTAGGCTGCAGTTTGGACAATACTAGGTAAATTCGAGTATATTTGGCATTGCACTGATTCTAGCAATATGTTTGGTTAGGCTGAACTGTATTTTGAACTTTATTTTCGTTTGATATTTGGGTTATTTGAGAGAATTGGTGAAAGTGAATTGTGCATTTTCTGACGACTTTACCCTAGTCTGTGGTAGGTATATGTATGGGTCAGATCTTCTAAAAATGCACAATAGGCAGATCAACACATTTAGTAAATTCTGCTAAATTAATACTTGGTATATCTGAGTATATTTGATATAACATTGATTCAAACAATCTGTTTGATCATGTTAAAAACGACTGGTAAAATCCCAGATTCCAAGAACATAATCCACAAAAAAAATCATTGTTTCACTTTTATTATATAGATTATTGTTACTATGTATTCTGAGTACATTAAGTAATTGCGTTGATTAATATCTTCCATTTTCTATACATCTCCACTTGTCAGACTGCCCTCTGTGTCCTCCCTGATTGTTCCCCATTGAGAAAATCGGCTTAGTGAATCCCAGTGAATTAACATTAGAGAGGTTCAGCAAGCAAACCTCAATTACGTATCCGTATTTCATGATCGTATAGGTTTACTTCTGCGAGAATAAATATATTATGAATATCGATAGCAGGAGATGGGAGGAAATGAACTAAAGCTACTGGATAATTATTTAAGTTCCAAAGGACCAAGGGTTGAAATATTCTATGTTCCAAACGCAGCTCCGAGATATAACATCAAGAGTGAAATACTTCTTTCATATGTTCCCTTTATTCCTCCTTGTGTGCTGGGGTGAAGACCTTGCTCCTCACCCCGAATTATGAAACAGGTACATAATGTATATCAATGATTTCTGATATAAGGTAACATTATGTTTGCAATACAAAACAGGAATAACTAAATAAATATAATATTGAAATAAGTACAAACTTGAACATAAATGTTGAAATGTGTAATAAATAGCATGGTTAACGTCCGGATGGAATAGTATGAATGGTTAATTAATGATAAATTAATCAAGTTATATAAACTGCAAATATCGTCATGGGTTGCAATGTAGACCCCTAGTGGCGTCCGGAGGTACTACCCGAAGGTGCCCGGATCCGGAGCTGGTGACGGAGCTGCCGGAGCTCAGTGGAAACATTGCAATGTATGCATCTCTCAGGATCGTTACATTTGTATAATTATGAGAGATAAGGATACCTTCACGTTTATGTATACGTTAGACTTGCTGAACCTCTCTATTATTACCTTAACAACTGCTGTTATGTTTCACAGGAATCAGGCAAACATGGAAATGGTTGGACTCTGGATGCTTGGCATCAACTCTTTTCCAAGCTTTCGTTCTGCTAAATGCAGTAAAATATATGTACTTTCCGTAACAATCTCCAATATTTGAAATAAATATCTCTGTAAATTATATCTGAATAAAGATCTTAGTTTCAAATTCAATTTTCTGTTGTGGCTTTTTTGCTAATATGTCAGTTATAATCAAAAGGGCATATAATATTATTGTAGAATTGAGTATAGGAAAGGGTTATTCACTGCCAGCGGGAAGAATGCACCCATTTAATAGTGTGTTCATTTCTGCACATATGTAATGGGTCAGATTTTCAGAAAATGTACAATTCAACTTTGCCAATCTTCTCAAATAACCCAAATTTCAGACGAAAATAAAGTGCAAAATACAGTCAAACCTAACCAAACACATTGCTAGAATCAATGCAATGACGAATATACTCGAATTACCTAGTATTGACCAAATTGCAGCCTAATTTAGCAGAATCTACTAAATGTATAGAGCTGCTAATTGTACATTTTCTGAAAATCTGACCCTAATACGGAAGGGTTAACGTCATCAATTGGTCTGACGTCATCAATGACGGCGATATTGACCAATCACAAATAAGCATTCTTTGCCGTGACTTGGGATTCCACACATTCAGAAAAAAACATGGCTGTTGAAAAACTGCTTATGCAAGAATGATCTAATACTTGTACTGGTGTATATGGTTGGGATATGTTTACATATGCTGCAGGCGGCAGGAAGGAAGTGACCCCGGAACCGGAACTCTAAGTATCCATAGCGACCAAGGTCAAATGCTACTAACATTCGAACATTCAAAGCTGCCACAACAGTCGGTTGGTCAAGATTGGAAAATTTGAGAGCTATCCCAAACTGTGAATGTTTTTTTGTTTTTACATCAACTTTTATTCAATCTGTCAACAAAACTTTCTCTTCCTCCAGCATATCGACATCAAGATTTACATATGCCTTTCTTCCTGCAATACACTCTTTATTATGATTTTCTAATTACGAGTAACTACAGTCAGTTAAATATGACACTAGTTTAGTCCAAACATGGTTTGTCAAATAAAATTTATTAAAAGAAAAAAAGAAATGCATGCATGGTCTTGTTTCCATTTTATTTTGCATTCAACGTGCGAATGACGGCCATGCTTAAACACTACCGATATTTAATAATAATATGACCGTGATTGTATAGGCTACTTCTGCGAGAATATATTATGAATAATTAGATAGATAGATAGATAGATAGATAGATAGAGCAATCTTTTATTCATCTGTGTGTTACAGGCTGTTGATGAACAGGTCAACAGGCCTCTGGGTACCATTCAGGATTTACACCCACATCTTCCGGCCGTTCCCTTAGGCTTCTACATAATTTTGGTTGTGTTATACATTATAAGATAATTATGTACTATACAGTAAAATATAAGATATAAAAATGCGAAGTACAAGATACGTTCCCCTGACTCTGGGGATAGACATTTACATGGTTTGGCTGCGTAGCACAGTCTATGATTGAAGAGTATCCAATAAGGACATGGGGGGGGGGGAGAACTAATTTCCAAGTCAAAGGCAAAGGGTGGACAATATTCTACAAAATGTGGACAATATGTTTTACTGCTCCTCCATGTTAAATAAGAATATAGGGAAAATACATTTGCAATTCCAGTTTTTATTCCTGAGCTCCTTTGCTGAGGTTGAGACCCTTGTTCATAGAATAGATGAGTAATAAAAACGAAAAAATATAGAATCACCTTGATCTCATCTTTGCAATCGTGATTATATCTCTAATTCATTCTTTGCAATTCATGACTTATTTTTTATGTGATACATCATAAAATATACCTGCCACTGTACCTGTAAAATGTAGGGAATAGTTTCCGAATGAATGCTTCAAAGCCTTTTCCTCAACTATTCTCCTTTGTTCTTGGCGGCGTTGCTCAGCTTCAAGGCGTTCCTGTTTGGATTGCCTCAAATTGTGCATTTATAGGCACCAGAATCGATGGTTCTCTACCAATATGTTATACGTAATGTAACACACGAACAGTGCTGCATTCAATCTGCTTGTTTCTCATATCTCGTCTTGACTCAATGCCTTCGTATCATCTTTATTCTTCATATGATCGTAATAGCTGTTCCCAAGGGTCACTAGTGTCCAAGTTACACACTGTTTTTCATTTCTTTTCATTTGTTGTGGTAATTAAATACTTTGGGTTAATGGCGGCCATCTTGGATATGCATAGAATTGTAAAATAAAAATTAAAGAGGTTCTACATGTTAGGCCTGAGACCAGGATCATTAATTTTATAACCCAAAAAGTTGAGTCCCAGTTCGTGCAATATAATTATCATTTAATTTTCGGGATTTGGACCACTTACCGGAAATATGGCAGCCATCTTGGATTTTTTTAGGTTCAATTATTTTAGGTCATGGTCCTACATGTTTAAGCTTCAGGCTAGGAAGAGTTTTAACCAAAAACGTTAGTAATACAATTATTCTTTATTTTTTGGTGATTTTCCTTTATTTTCTCACTTTTTTTCTTTGGCACGCTGGTAGAGGGTCGTCGTCCCTATTTTTCATGGTTCTAGATTTTTTAGTATGTTAATGAGAAAGACCTGTAGATTAAAAAAAACCAAGGTTCGAAACTATTGCAATTTGTTCCAGGTGGACCCCTTTTTTGCACTAGATTGACATATTTAGTAAATTCTGCTAAATTAGACTACAATTTGGTCAATACTAGGTAAATTCGAGTATGTTCGGCATTGCATTGATTCCAGCAATCTGTTTGGTTAAGTTGAAGTGTATTTTAAACTTTATTTTTATCTAAAATTTAAGTTATTTGAGAGGATTGGTGAAGGTGAATTGTACATTTTCTGGCAATTTCCCCCATATAGGTTTCATGCTTTCAGGAAAACTTTATTCCAGCAAAATCGGATTGGGGAATTGGTCTTTTGGGGCCTTTTAAATATTTTTCCTCGCTTACTCTGACAAAAGTAGAGCCTTCATTGTGGAATTTATTGAAAACTCAATAATTTCCACTAAAGATCAGACCGATGGGAACCATATTTTGCGTAAAGAGTCTTTCTATCAGTTATGATTAGTACCTGTAGTCTCAATACCTGATGATCAATTCTTACAATGGTTTGGGGGTTGTTTTCTGATATTAAATGTAATTCTCTTTCCAATTCATCCCCCTCTTTCAGTAAATGGCTGATTATTTTAAGTCTTTCTCCTTATTGTTTTTTGACATAATTTTTGATATGATTGATGTTCACAATTTAGGCCAGAAACAGGTGGGATTTGACTGAGGGCTTTGTAAAATAGCTTCAAATGGGATGTACTTATGTCACCATAATGACAAAAACTGTAACACATTAGTTGGACAAAATTCATGAGATTAAAATGACTAATGATATTTTTGTAAAATTAGAAAAAAATTCAAACTTTTAAATACAAATTACACAAATAATTGATCTAATTAAAAATAAAAACAATATGGGCCACGCCCTAATCACCATTCAATATCTTATATCCACTTGAAACATTATCTAAACTATTTATGCATGTCAAAATGGCCAGATTCCATGAACAACATTTCGTAGTTGTTTTTCTGCTAGAAGATGGGGTTTTTCCGGTCCCCTACTATGAGGTCATTGCTGTAGATCATGTGACAGCTCTTATTGGCTCTTCTGTTTTGGCTGTTCTATCAAGTTCGCATACACATGGCCTTGAGCTATAAATGGCTATAAATGGCGGTGCCACGATCGGAATTTCTCGCCATAGGAATATAGCGATAAGCTGTATGCGGTGAACTGCAACACTTGAGGAATGTGGCTTTCTGGACAGGACAGGACTGAAACTGTTGGTCTGGCCCCATTGGAAAGCTAAAGGGGTGGACGTCCTCAGTGATATTCTCGACGAACAGGGTAGGATAATGACTGCTAATGAGTTGAAAAAACACTATAAAATAAAAATAAATTTCTCGCTCCAATATAAAATATTGCATAGAGTAATACCATGTAATGAATATCTGAAAAACATCAGGGTTAAGAAATCTACCTATTGTTGGGCAGTGGGATAATGTTGGCCATTTTTTAGTCTTTTGTTCTAATACACATAGACTAGACTATTCAACTGGATATATATGGTTAGATATTTTAATAAAAAATGAAAGTGATAGAGATATTATAGAAAAACAAATAGATCCATGCAAAATACTGTTTGGGTTGAAATGGGTAATGATCATACTAAGATATCGAACGAGAAATACTATCTACATGAAATAACTTGGTGCAACATCAATCCACAATTTTGTTTTTATCAACTAAGCAAACCATTGTCTCTGTCATATATTACTTTAAATGCGGCCACATGAAAAACCAAAAGAAGTTTTATATTGTATGCTTCCACAACCTGCTGTATCTAGCGATCATATAATGTTAATAAAGTAATCTCACTGATCTCTTGTAGACTGTAAATTTGATCTAGATGTTTTATCATTTTTCTCATGTCAAATGAAACCTACTGCTATTGCGGAATCTTGGCAACAAATTTATAAAAAAAAAATCACATTGATCAACTGGTTGGTTATTCACACTAAGTCTGTTTGTACATGGGCAGAAATTGTTCCATAATGGTGAGTTGTTGTTTATCTCCTGCATGAGTTGAGGCTCAGGTCTCGTATAACGATCAAGGCTTTAACCAAAGCGACTTCCCTACCTTGGAGAAGGCTCAGGAACGATTTTCAAGCCAAGAGGGCAGGTTAAGATTCAATGAATATGTTGCAAAACAACAAAAAAAGAATCAAATTAAAGTTTTAAAGACATTTTTAATGAGGAATTTATTTTACTCAGTTAAAGCTGCACTCCCAGAAGTCTGGGATAAAATCTCAAAGTTGACCTTATACCCTGCCTCACCTTATCCTAAAGTTTGATTTGATTTAACAATGTTTTAACGACATTAAATACAGTTAAAATCCGTTACTGAGCTACGGTGTACTTTTTAAAAACCCTAACTATCGGGGGCCTATGTGGCGGCAGATGGCAGCACTGAGTAACGGTTGGAGCTCTATAAGGATCTATCATACAGACTACAAAACTGTCAACTCAGTGCTGCCACCTGCCGCCACCATGAAAAGTAAAATGTGGAAACAAGTTTGAAATTGACGGCAGGATAATCTAATAAATTATTTAATTTACAGCTTTAGCAAACTTGTCTTTATGTGAGAGACCCCTGATTGTGAGTTTTGGTAGCTAATTTGAAGGTAATTACAAGAAAAACGGGTAAAATCAACAATTATGTCACTAGGTAAGGCAGCTTTAATAGGCTTTCAATAAATCTAATTATACACAAAAAGGCAAATATCAAAACATAATATTTCAAGTATGTGTCCATATATGTCTCCTCAGGTCTGCAGCATGTGCTCCTGAGGCTTTTCTCCAGTATGTGTCCTCATGTGTCTCTTCAGGGTTCCAGCGACTGCTACCCTATAGTCACACTCAGTACATTGATAGGGCTTTTCTCCAGTATGTGTTTTCATGTGTCTCCTCAGGGCTCCAGACACTGCTGCCCTATAGTCACACTCAGTACATTTATAGGGCTTTTCTCCAGTATGTTTTCTCATGTGTCTCCTCAGGGTTCCAGCCTGTGCTGTCCTATAGTCACACTCAGTACATTTATAGGGCTTTTCTCCAGTATGTGTGCTCATGTGATTCCTCAGTTGTCCAGCAGATACTGTCCTATAGTCACACACAGTACATTTATGAGGCTTTTCACCAGTACCGGTATGTTTTCTCATGTGACACTTCAGGGTTCCAGCATATTCTGCCCTAAAGTCACACTCAGTACATTTATAGGGCTTTTCTCCAGTATGTGTTCTCATGTGACCCCTCAGGTTTCCAGCATGTGCTGTCCTATAGTCACACACAGTACATTTATAGGGCTTGTCTCCAGTATGTGTTCTCATGTGACCTCTCAGGTTTCCAGCATGTGCTGTCCTATAGTCACACACAGTACATTTATAGGGCTTTTCTCCAGTATGTTTTCTCATGTGACACTTCAGGGTTCCAGCATATTCTGCCCTATAGTCACACTCAGTACATTTATCAGGCTTATCGCCAGTATGGGTTCTCATGTGTATCCTCAGGTTTCCAGCCCATGCTGTCCTATAGTCACACACAGTACATTTATGAGGCTTATCACCAGTATGTGTTTTCATGTGATTTTTCAGGTTTCCAGCATGTGCTGCCCTATAGTCACATACGGTACATTTATAAGGCTTTTCTCCAGTATGTGTTTTCATGTGATTCCTCAGGTTTCCAGCATGTGCTGCCCTATAGTCACATACAGTACATTTATAAGGCTTTTCTCCTGTATGTGTTCTCATGTGCACCCTCAGGTGTGCAGCATGTGCTGCCCTATAGTCACACACAGTACATTTATGTTTCCTCTCAACACTGTGCATGCGTAAATGTTTCTCTAAAATACTGCTCGCTGTAAACCCTTTAACACACACACTACAGTTGTGTAGTTTCTCCCCCGAATCAATCACATTGTATGTCACCAGTATATTAGGTGCACAAGTCATACTTGTAGCATTTGCTGCCCATCCTGTCTCCATGAATACAGTAGGTGCACAAGTCACACTTGTAGCATTTGCTGCCCATCCAGTCTCCATGAGTATAGTAGGTACACTAGTCACACTTGTAGCATTTGCTGCCTGTCCTGTCTCCATGAGTACAGTAGGTGCACTAGTCACACTTGTAGCATTTGCGGCCTGTCCTGTCTTCATGAGTACAGTAGGTGCACAAGTCACACTTGTAGCATTTGCTGCCCGTCCTGTCTCCATGAGTACAGTAGATGCACTAGTCACACTTGTAGCATTTGCTGCCTGTCCTGTCTCCATGATTACAGTAGGTGCACTAGTCACACTTGTAGCATTTGCTGACCATCCAGTCTCCATGAGTACAGTAGGTGCACTAGTCACACTTGTAAGATTTGCTGCCTGTCCTGTCTCCATGAGTACAGTAGGTGCACAAGTCACACTTGTCCAGTCTCCATGAATATGTCTATGTGCCGACCTCCAAGATGCTAATGTGTAAAAGTGCTCACAGATGTCACACCTGCAATTATATAGAGTTGATCAGTATATGATATCAATAGAAAGGTATGATATGTTTCTTTACTGCATTTTAGTTCATATTTGTGATGCGTTTTAGGAAAATGAGTCACAAGTCGCAAAAATGGATTTTGAGATATCACCATATATTTGAAAAGATAAGATGAAGCTGATTCCAATGAAAGTAAACACTAGGACACCTAATAAGTATTTCTATATTTTAAGTTTGATATTTTTATTTTTGAAAAAAAAGTTGCAATATCTCTGGATGGGTAATTACCAGTAAAGTAACTAAATATACTCCATACGAAGACCTTCAAAACGCATGGATATATTTAATACAATGTCTTGAGAATCGGTACATGTATTCATATGACTATAAGCGCTAAACCCTCTAAATATCAGAACATTCCAACAAGGAGGTCTTGTGAATAAATCACTTTGAAAAATATCAATTTTGCTACTTGTGACTCATTTTCCTGAAACATCACATTTTAGTTCATGGTTCCGTTGGTAAAACTGCTCTCTCACGTAATCTGGCATAAAGATAAGATAAGAAACTACTTTATTTATCCAACATTTGAACAGTGAGTAACGACATATGACATATAGACAAACAGGTAAACTGACTTCTAGATTACATCCAGCTGTCCCAGCCGTTACCTTGGCTGAAATGTGATGTGTTTCAGGAAAATGAGTCATAAGCCGCAAAAAATAGATTTTGAGATACCATTATATTTGAAAAGATGAGATCAAGCCAATTCCAATGATAGTAAACAGTCTTATAATCTAATAAGTATTTCTAGATTTTAAGTTTGATATTTTCCTTTTTGGAAAAAAAAGTTTGGAATATTTCTCGGGGTCAATAAACAGTTAAGTTGCTAAATGCAGTCCATATGAAGACCTTTAAAATGAAAGGAGATATTAAATAGATTGTCCTGAAATTTGATACATCGATTGATATAGCTATAAGTGATGAATCCTCCAAAAATCGGAACATTCCAATAATGGGATCTAGTGAAAAAAACACTTTGAAAAATATCAATTTTGCGACTTATGACTCATTTTCCTGAAACTCATCACAAATGGTAATAAAATTGATATGGAACCTTGGAGGAGGATATTCTCTTGAAAAAAAGAGAAAATTAAAATGATGATAATAACAACTGTAATATTATCTAAGACCAGACACTTAAACTTTATATGTAAGACCTCTTTTATCGAGAAGAGATTCAGGTATACTCCTGAATGACAATATTCTTTTTTATGAGATAATATACTTAATAACACTGGATAAAGAGTTGTAACATAGGAGCTTTATGCCCTTATCAACACATTGAAGGTTATATCAAGGGCGGGAGAGCTGAGAGAGAGGCAGTTTATGATCTTACCCAGGAAATAGAAATAGAGAAGAAGGGAGACAGAGACAGAGAAAAGAGACAGAAAGGCCCTTCTGGTGGAGGTGTATTGATGATTAATTTAGCAGAAATTCTTATTTTATTATTATACTGGGAAAAGTTTGTCCCTCATATTGGACGCTTTACTGGTTTAGACACTGACAGAGAACAACAAGTGGGTCAGATTTTCAGAAAATGCACAATCTACAGTTCTACATATCTATTCAATTTTGCTAAATTAGAGTAAAAAATGATTAATGCTAGGTGTATCTGAGTGTATTCTGTATTGTATTCATTCAATAAATCTGTCTGGTTATGTTGAACTGTATTTTGAACCTACTTTCTTTCTTAAATTTGGGTTATTTGAGACGATTAGTGAAGATTAATTGTACATTTTCTGAAAATCTGACCCAAGTAAAAATAAATGGCCACACTGAAAATTTAAGAATTTGTTTAAATCTCAAATACAATCACATGGAATAGGGGACTTGCATAGCCGCCATTTTGAATCTTGATTCGCATGGAATTATGGGACTAATGGTACAGTATAAAATCTATAGAAAACATGTCATGTTCAGCATGGAATATTTATTAATGCCCTAATGTCAATAGCCATAGGTTATAAATACATGGTTCCATAAAACAAGCCTCCATCTTTCCCATCATGCATTTGGTTTTCATAATCATTCATAGAAGCTCTGATATTGGTAAATATATTCTTGCAATTTTCGATAAAAATGTTGCGAAATATTTGTATGTCAGATTTCATCAGAATCCATCCCAGCATGCACTGCAGTAGACATGCGCAGTGAGACATACAAATCCCCTATTGGACGGTAAATTGAGAGACAGAGTAAAAAAGTAATATTGTGGGCCCCATAACCACGTCTGCCTACTACTTATAACAATTTTGATATCTGCTAGAAAAATAAAATAAGATATACCGACCCAAAGTGTTACCATCAGGGGACCGGAAACAAAGATAATTTTATTTTAGGCCTAACATTAGTGAGACATTACTACCGTATTATATAGGCTATTGTTTTCTCTTGACAATATTCTCAGGATTAACTAACCCCATGATATTCAGGATTAGTGCTCCACTAGGTACTATTGTGATGTCAGTGATTACCGTTGGGGCAGCACCAGAGCGGCAGCTCATGGAAAAGGGGGAGGGGCTGCTAAGGCGGGGACATATGTATGTGTGGGAGTATTACTTATGTATATGACAGAGGGAAGGGGGCGGTGCCTATGAATGTAACTGGGATTTCATTATGTGAAGACTTGGATATAAAGAGAGTTTGGAGCAGGCCGGCATTGTAACAACTTCTTGTGTTCCTTACTCATAGCAGTAGAAGTAATAAGAGCGACAAGATTGGACATAAACATACATATCAGTCATATTAAAGATCGAAGTACCTGGAAACACAAACCTAGCAGTAGAAGGGAAGAACTCTGTAACATGAATTAGTCCTGGTAAAAAATTGTATTAACCCCTTAATATTGGGGGCGGGGGGAACATACTCCAGCCCCCCCCCCCTCCCCCGCCCCCACCTGTTCCCACACCACTGCGCTGCGCCATTGTACTAGAGTCTATTCAAGAGCTCTAGAGCCGAAGTCTCTTGTTCACACCCCTCGTGTACCGCGAGAGCCGAAAACTGCGCATCAACACGTCACAGAATCACATCAGACAAGTACAGAACATACCTTAGCCGTTAGAATCATGGAGAAATGCGTATAAATCAGTATTTATGAGTTGCACACTTTCATTGAGTTCACAGAACATGTCCTCTTACTCCATACTGGTTCCGGTTTGTCACCACTTCCGGATTACGACATGGTATTTGTTTCCAGCGTTTGTTGTTTAATAATTCTAATTTCCATTACTATATGCTTGTGGGGGGTTAGTTTGTTAACATTTCCAAACATGTAATCTATATAAGCTGCATATATATAGTTTTGGCTAAGATGAGTTTTACGACAACTCGGGTACCCACTGGTGACGGCAAGATGGCGGAGTCGGACGCAAGCAGCGGAACTTTTGGGTCAAGCCAACATGTTATTTGGTGTTGACGCAGCATAACTTTCCTGAAATACATGAGATAACTTGTTCATAGGGTAAGTTAACAGCCAGCTACACTTCATGCAGGATTGGGCTTTGGATGTAAGTTAAAGCTGTCTCTACATCAGTCCCGATTCTGTCTCACGATACTTGCCGATACTACGGCGATAGTGTGGTAACTGTGTTTCACACCAGAGGGCAGTGGGGTGGGTAGTAGGGTAGTAGATTGTCACTTTGACGAGGGTAGAGACAGGGGAGCCAATAGAAAGCCAAGAGCAGGGATAGGTGTAGAGTGGGACCCAATAGAAACGCCAATGCTTTCGGGTTTCCCCATATATACCTATGTTATTCCCTCAGAATATATATCTAGTATCTGGCTAGCAACAGAGCTTCTTGTGTTGTGTTATACTTACATCCACCATAGCCTAGGCATAGCCATAGCATACTACATATAACATGGACTCTAACTTAGATTGGATTTTCCTTAATTAGTCGATAATTAATGGGTCATAACTTGAGAACGTATGATCAGATTTTAATGAAATAAAAACTGGTTTGTTCACAAAGAGAAGCTCTATCGGTTTGTTTTATGTTTAGATGCAATAGAAGAACTTCCTATTTTGGCTTGGTAATGCTACTCTAAGAGAGCCATGCTGAACCGCTCTTATATAGTGGGACACTTCTTGAATAGTGAATAACCCCTCAATCGATACACCCTGAGGAGGCTCATCATTACACACAATATACACTCTACTATTATGATCTACATGGACATCACAGAGATCTACAGGGAAGACCCTATTCCTAGGAATATTCTACAAAGGCCTGCCTTCGAACTACAATGCTATTATAACATCTAGCTATTGATATCTCCCTATACCTAAATCACCGCCAATCATAAGACCCGTAAGAACACGGCGTAACAATAGCAAATGTTAACAAAAGTTCCCGATTATGTCGCACATGTCTGTCGGTCTGTTATTTTTGCTCTAAATTGTCGTTATTTTGATAATATGGGAGGTTTTGATGTCACCACAACGACCGTTCAAGAGATTCAGATCTCTGACTGAGAGAGTGGATCGACCTATACTATACTCTATAGCCTCCGAGGCCAATAATCTTATAAACAAATCTCCCGGGACATTTTTGGATCCAAACGAATCCAGCCCACAGTTTTAGCTAGTCTCTAATGATTATCACTATATTATACAACAGTTGCTCTTGTAGCATCAAAACGACCGTGACGTGGGGGATAGGAAAACAGGGGACATCTTTTAAATCAAAATTTTCATTGCATTTTGATTTTTTTCCCCATTTTTTTGTTCAATATAACTTGGGAGAAGTCGGGGATGACTAGAGGAGAATATGAGCTTTTATTCATTACTCTACTAGGTTTGTAAGCCATGCTTTTGTGAAATTTTTGTGAAACTTATTTGACATTTTGCTGGTATTGTGCTGGAATAACAGAATAATAAAGAGAATGACAATAAATGACTAATTCAAACTCTTTTTTATAATAATTATAATTATAATAATAATAGATTTTTATTTCCATAAGACATCTACAAATGTGAATATAAGTGTGGACTAGAGGTTTAATATGAAGAGATGGAAAAAGGAGCATTTTCAGTAATGTGTACTGGTCTTCCAAGTACCCCTGAATTTGGAATATGATCTAGACTAGATAATATACATACATATAGAATACATAAATATAAACACAGTTAGGTACATAAAACAAAGAGACATAAATCATAAGTGAATGTGGTGGCTTTGTCTATTGGTCAAAGCCAATGAATATTTCCAAGTTGGTACTTTAGCATTACATGTTAGACAGATTGATTCATGATCAAAGAGAGTGACATTAGTTGTCAACGTATGCGGTCAGTACATAATAAATGATAACAGTAGTAACAATAAAAATGGTAAGTTAGTCCTAAGCAGGGTACTTTATATTTCATTTTATTAACTGTAAAAGCTGCATCTAAATTAATAGTTAACTCTGCTTGAGAGAGATGGTACCGTCTGGGAGAACTGGATCTGATCTAGAAGTCTGTATACCTAATTGTCTGTATTTTGTCTATTTTGTTACTTCATAATATACTGTGTGAGTTGGATAAATAAATTAGTATCTTATCTTTGTTTTCAGCCTGCATCAAGGTAACATCATCTACAAGACTATATTCACCAGATCTACCAGTGGTTACCAGCCTGCATCAGGGTAACATCATCTACAAATCTCTTTATTCACCAGATCTACCAGTGACTGCCAGCCTGCATCAGGGTAACATCATCTACAGGACTGTATTCACCAGATCTACCAGTGGTTACCAGCCTGCATCAAGGTAACATCATCTACAGGACTGTATTCACCAGATCTACCAGTGGTTGCCAGCCTGCATCAGGGTAACATCATCTACAGGACTGTATTCACCAGATCTACCAGTGGTTACCAGCCTGCATCAGGGTAACATCATCTACAGGACTGTATTCACCAGATCTACCAGTGGTTACCAGCCTGCATCAAGGTAGCATAATCTACAGGACTGTATTCACCAGATCTACCAGTGGTTGCCAGCCTGCATCAAGGTAACATCATCTACAAGACTCTGTATTCACCAGATCTACCAGTGGTTACCAGCCTGCATCAAGGTAACATCATCTACAAGACTGTATTCACCAGATCTACCAGTGGTTACCAGCCTGCATCAAGGTAGCATAATCTACAGGACTGTATTCACCAGATCTACCAGTGGTTACCAGCCTGCATCAAGGTAGCATAATCTACAGGACTGTATTCACCAGATCTACCAGTGGTTGCCAGCCTGCATCAAGGTAGCATAATCTACAGGACTGTATTCACCAGATCTACCAGTGGTTACCAGCCTGCATCAAGGTAGCATAATCTACAGGACTGTATTCACCAGATCTACCAGTGGTTACCAGCCTGCATCAAGGTAGCATAATCTACAGGACTGTATTCACCAGATCTACCAGTGGTTGCCAGCCTGCATCAAGGTAGCATAATCTACAGGACTGTATTCACCAGATCTACCAGTGACTGCCAGCCTGCATCAGGGTAACATCATCTACAGGACTGTATTCACCAGATCTACCAGTGGTTACCAGCCTGCATCAAGGTAGCATAATCTACAGGACTGTATTCACCAGATCTACCAGTGACTGCCAGCCTGCATCAAGGTAACATCATCTACAGGACTGTATACACCAGATCTACCAGTGACTGCCAGCCTGCATCAAGGTAACATCATCTACAGGACCATTGAGACGTAAGGAATCCATGCAAACATGGCAGGTGAGAATAGTGATTTATGGTGAATAGATTGTATAGCTTTATTCCTCATTTTATATGCAGTTACATTCGTATAGAATAATGGAAAATGGATTTTATGTCCTTCTGTGAATTAACATAGGTTTTCCTGGACTTCCATTTCTCTCATAGATCGATTTCTATTGTCCAAAGTTCAATGTTCGTTCTGTTGTATTCTGTACGATCTTGTGGTTAATATTCATACTATATTACATAAACAATGACAGTGAAATATATTCAATGATACAATTCTTATTACTAACATTTATAGCATTATTTTTTTTAATCATTGACTTCCTCCATCTTATGATAATTTATGCTATTATGCGGCTGTAACGAAATATCAAATTTCATTCAACTGAATGAACATCAGTAATATTACATATATTCACTTCGAAAAATACTTCATCCAGGTTTTACACATTTCAACAAATAATATCATTCCTGGAAATGGGTGCCACCTTCTATAACAATCATAGCGCTTCCAGGGGGTCCCTACTATACTGATGTACAATTCACCTTCACCAATCTTCTCAAATAACCCATATTTCAGATGAAAATAAAGTTCAAAATACAGTTCAACCTAACCAAACAGATTGCTAGAATCAATGCTTAGGCTTGTCAATTTTACAATATAATCGCACATGCGAGGATCACATGATAAGTACATAATATAACAAATTATAATCGCACATTTCTCTGTGCTGTGCATTGTCTTGAGTCCTTAATTATCACCTGCCTTTTATCTCATGGTTTGAGATTTATTTTAGTGATTTATAGTATATAATGGTAATAATGGATTTACACACCAACGTTACATTGTTAGACACTGGCCTTATGAGGATTATTATAACTTTTTATAATTTTCATATAAAAACAATCAGATCTGACAAAAGGGCCAATATTTTATTATTTCCATCAATTTGGGAATACAAATTAATATCAAAATACCTGGGTACACTTATGACATCATAGGTAGAACGTGAAGTGGTAAGACCATCACCTTGGCGACTTTCGAGCTGGGCTGAGGGGGGGGGGGGGAGGTTTCTAGTTTATACTGTAGAGAGATGTCTGGTTTTTATAGAGCGGTTTCAGCTGTTGGGCCTCATCAGGTGCTTTGTTAGATTTATTCTCTTCCCTTCTTATTCTGTCTTTGTTAGGTCAGAAGAGGGGCGGTCAGTTGTCTTTCATATGGCTACTTTATTTATTTATTTTTTGTATTTTTTAATTTTGGGGGGATTTTTCAGGGGAAGTGAAACACCATTTGTTTGGTTGTTTCTACTCATGCCATTCATAAGAGTACAGGTGTCAGTGTGAGCCTATCCTCATAGGAATTTATTTTTAATTGTTTGTCCTCTTTGCGATCTGGATGAGAGCTAATACTAAATGCGTAAGTCTGGTCCAAAAGATCTCAGGAGAGGGAAAAAATATTTCGCAAAGAGGACAAAAGAATTAAAAATAATATCCATGTGTTATACATGTTTCCATAACACAAGATCTTTCCCATCATGCAATTGGTTTTCATAGATCATTTATACATGCTGATATTGTGATATTTTGATGCAATCTGCGAAGTCTGGCAAAGAGTAAAGTCCTAAAAATACCAATGACAAAAAACAGAGAGGATCAGAAAATCATTTATTGTCAAAGCCCCAACCCTTTTCAATAAAATTTCACCAGCTGGGAGAAACTGCCCAACATTGGTTGAATTCAAAGTATACCTTGAAAAAAACTTCGTCTCCCACATGGGGTGATGAAGAGACCCCAACATCGATCTCTATGGGGAAGGCCATAAAAGATTACAAAACTAGTCAAAAAATATTTATAAGGTGGGAGACTAATCACTATAAGATCTGATAGGCAACATTGACGAAAGTATATTTTTGAATGGTGACTTTTATTTCCAACGTTTTGTGGCATCAGTAGCCCTTCATCAGGGAAAAATATTTATACAAATGAGTGAAGAATGTAGATGAGAAATGGGGCCAGTGTTCACCAGAATGTTACCCCACATGCATCTACAACCGCTAGTCATCAAATCAATGTAAAAATGTATAAACAACGATCAACACAGTGTTTGCAAGTATGCCAGGACCTAGCTGATTCTGAAAATGAGATTTTTTTTTTTTTTAAAGACTTTATTTCGACAGCTTCTCCAATGAGTTAACATGAGAACAAGTTTCTTATACAATGAAAACAAGGTTTTCAACTTGCTGCTGAGGTGAGAGCTACAACTATGATGTGCAATTATCTAAGGCTATCAATTTAAAGGATGAAAAAAGCGGCTTATGCTAAGTGAGCTAATCAAGTTAACAAGTATGGAATTCAGACAACAGATGAGTAATGATGACAATGATGAAACAAAGGAACAATGACATACATGGTAATTTTAACAGTATTTTGTCGCAGGATTGATGGACAAGGTTTGGACGGATGATTGGGATTTTAGGGGGGTGGAGAAGGAGATGTTTCTTAAGGGCTGATTTGAAGGATTTTTTATCTTGTATTTCTTTGATGGGCTTTGGTAGGTTGTTCCAAAGGGTTCCTCCTAGGTAGCTGGGTGATTTTTTGTATGTCTCAAGGTTTGGGCGTGTGATTGGCAGATTTAGGGTTGACTGGCTTCTGGTGACTCGTTGGGGTTGTTGCTTAGGGACTGGGCGTTTGTTTTGGGAGTGGGCTCTCCTGTGGGCTATCATAAGGATTTGGATATTTCTTCTAGTTTCAAGGGGGATAATGTTATGCTCGAGCATGGCCAGTGAGGGACTTTCTCTTCTTTTGAGCAAGGCTGCAATTCTGATGCCTCTTTTAAGAGATCTGTCTAGTTTTTGTTTAGCTGAGGAGGGGGCCATATTGAGGAAGCATGAGTTAAATTCTAGGTGGGGGATTAGTATGGATTTGACAATTTGGATTGCTGTTGGTTTCGAAAGGAACGGTCTGATTCTTGCTAAGCTCGATAGTGCAATGTTGGATTTGTTTATTGTTGAGTTGATGTGGGCAGTGGCATTAAGGTTCGAGTCAAGTGTTGTCCCTAGGTATTTAAATTCTTGTACAATTTCAATGTCAGAGCCTGATAGTTTCAGGGGTTTCAGGGAGGGTGCTTGTTTCTTTGCTCTGGATTTATTTCCGAAAATCATGGCTTTTGTTTTGTTTGAATTAATCGTTAGTTTGTTCCTTGAGCACCAGTTTTCGAGGTGGGGTAGTGAGGACTGTAGGATTTCAAGGGATTTGGTGATGGAAGGGGAAGAGACATAAAGTATTGTGTCATCGGCATAGAGTTGGCAAGAGACTTGATTATTTGTGAGTGACTTGATGTAAGAGGGTAGGGTGTTGATATATACTATAAACAGTAGGGGGCCAAGTATTGAGCCTTGTGGGACTCCAGTTGAGAGTGGTAGGGAAGAAGAGAGGAAGCTTCCGATTCTCGTCGATAGGGAGCGGTTGGAGAGATAGCTTTTGAACCATGATAGGCAGGGTAGATCAAATTTTAGGAGCTTTAGTTTGTTGATTAGGATATTGTGGTCAAGGGTATCAAATGCCTTTTTTAGGTCAATGAAGAGGGCAGTAGTGGGGCATTTGGAGTTGAGGGAGGACGAGACATCATCAAGAAAGTCTGCTAGGGCTAATTGTGTTGATTTGTTTGATCGGAAACCATGTTGTCTATGGTGGAGAATTTTATGGGATTCTAGGTGGTTATAAGTTTGGTAATGGATAATTCTTTCAAGTATTTTGCCAGGGATTGGAAGGAGGGAGATTGGTCTGAGGTCTGAAGGGGAGTTTGGTGATTTGATTTTCGGAATTGGGACAACAGTGGCCTTTTTGAAACTTTCTGGGAAGGTTGTTGAGTATATGGACATTTTGAACAGGTGGGTGAAGTGGGGTAGTAGGGATTGCATGGCATGTTTGATAATGGTGGAGTTGAGATTTGGGATACCTGAGGGTTTGCGAGTGTTGATTTTGTCTACCAGTTTGGATACTTCTGCTTTAGAGAAGGCACGAAGAGAGAAAGTTGGTAGGGGGGGGTCGGTGGCGATGAATTCAAGGTCTGACTTGGAGTCTGTGGGTGGTGGGGAGATTTTGTCAGCAAGTGATGGGCCTACATTAGCAAAGAAGGTGTTAATTTGTTTTGGGAGGTCCTTATCTGGGATTCCAGGGAGGGAGATAGGTGTGTCCTGGGATTTAGAGGGTATGATACGTTTGATTTCTTTCCAAAAAGCTGTTGGGTCTTTTTTGTTCGATTCGATGGCAGTTTTTACATAAGTGTGTTTGGCTTTTTTGATTGCATTATTGATTTTGTTTCGGAGTGCTTTGACCAGAGACCAAATGTTGGGGTCATTTAGTTTACGGGCTTTGCGGTGGAAGTAGTTTCGGTCTGCTATTAGCTCAATAAGGTCTTTAGATAGCCATGGAGGGGTTTTACTGGGGATTCGGAGGGATGTTACGGGGCAGATAGTGTCAGCTGCATCTGAGATGTGGGAAATGAGGGATTCCCAGATTTGATTGGGGTCACTGGAGGCAAACACATTAGGTGTGTTTTTTAGAAGTATTTCTTCGAAAGCTTCATGTGAGTAGTTTTTGAATGATCTGCCTCTTCGGGAGCAGAGGGGGTTTGTTTGGGGACCTTTCTTTTTCCTTAGAAATACAGGTTGGTGGTCACTAATGTCAGAGGCAAGAATTCCTGATTCGGCAATAAATTTGGAATTTGAAAAAATGAGATCAATCGTGGATTGGGACTTGTCTGTGATGCGGGTGTTAGAAGTGATTAATTGAGAGAGTCCAAGGGACCCAGCCCATTGTTTCAGTTCATTGGCTTCTGGTTTGTTACTAAAGAAATTAATGTTGAAGTCACCTAGTATGGTCATTTCATATTTGTGTAGGTCAGTAATTTTCGAGATGCTATCTTTGATGTTATCAAGGAATCGATTACAGGAGCCAGATGGGGGGCAGTAGATATTGGCCATTATATGGGGCTTTGAGTGGGGTCTGCGTATGATTGCCCATTGGGCTTCCAGATCTGCAGTGGAGGAGTTTAGATCGGACAGGGTTGAAATATCAATTGAGAGATTATTTTTGGCATAAAATGCAAGGCCTCCGCTCTAGTAGCACGGGTGGATCTGCCATGATTCCTATCAAGGCGGTGAAGTGAGTAGCCTGGTAGGTTAAATAGGTTATCAGTGAGGTGGGGTTTTAGCCACGTTTCGGAGAGCGATATTACGTCAATCTCTGAGTCATGGAAGTCTGCAAAGAACGGTTCAAAATTACTGGATAGGCTTCTTATGTTGAAGTGGACTATTGTGAAGCCCCTTCTTTTGCCTAGTTCAGTTGGTGATGGAATTGGGTTCTGATCTTGGTTGATTGAGGTGGGGTTTAATTTTTGGGGGCGAGGTCTTTTTCTGGTTCTGTGTCTTTGGGGACGGTGTGAGGATTGGATTACGGGTTGATGAATTAATGGTGTATGGGGTGGGTATGGAAGGCTGTTCATGGTGAATGGGTTGAATGTCACCTGTAAGGTCGGTACATGGATGGGTAAGAGGAAGATTGGACAAGAGTTCATAATTAGTGATTGTGATTCCGATTTGCGGCGCTGTGCGAATTTTGGATCAGTGAAGTGCAATAATTTTAGAGTGGTCCTGGCCCCCTTTAAGCACCCTTTTCAGTTAAGGAAATATTATCCTAGTCCTAGGAGGGTGCCATCAGGGGAGTTTGGACAAAGGTTGCCAAGTGACTCCCATATCATTCATTGCTGCAGCTTGTTAAATATTCTCCCAAGCTTGAGCTTAAGTGTTGGGAAACCAGTAGGCTATACAATAATAGGTATCTAATGTATGTTGATCGTATGTTGATAGCTAAGTCATGTGATGTCCCAATTAAATAGGATTGGGTTGAATGATTTAGATTGAGAGGTATAGAAGGGAAATAAGAAGGTATAGGGCTATGTGGATGGGATTGGGTTTTGGGTGAGGGTCTGGAGTTGGATACATCACATACATTCGAGTTGTCATAGTTTAACAAAATATTACAGATTATGTCTCATTATATAGCACAAGTGATGCTATTTTTCTACTATATCTAAATTTTGGATTAACAGTAATTGAATCTTACGGATAACAGATTGACGGGTTAGATACATCTTATACATTCAAGTTGCCATAGTTTACACAAACTAATCATAATATATCGCATTAAATAGTACAAGTGATGTCGTTTTTACTACTATACTTAAATTACCTTTCATGACTGATTGCCATTTTGTACTTAGACTTGCCATATGAATAAGTAGTTGTACAGACAGAGATCGGTTAGTAATGGCAGGGTAGATACATCACATACATTCATTTAAGTTGTCACAGTTTATACAATTTTTCACAAATTTTTATCACATGTTATAGCACGAGTATTGTCATTTTTATAACTATACCTAAATTTGTATAGAATTACGTTTTATGACTGATTGTTATTTTTAATCATTTTTAATCACTAGACTATACCTGTTTTCAATTAAGTTGTCACAGTTTATACAATTTTTTCACTAATTTTATCACATGTTATAGCACGAGTATTGTCATTTTTATAACTAAACCTAAAATTGTATAGAATTATGTTTCATGACTGATTGTCATTTTTAGTCACTAGACTATACCTGTTTTCAATATACCTTCGATTTTGAGTTATATTTCAGTATGCCATTTGGATTTAATGAACTTTTGATGTAATATATTGATGCATTGAATGCTACTATATGTTGACCATTTATCGTAAGGTGCAAGTATGGTGGCTACTAAGATTGATTAAATGAATTGGCATTTATGGCTCTGATTATATTGTCCACCCAGTTTGAGCGGACAGAGTCTGAGAGATGACAACCGTCCGTTAGTCTGTCATATCGGTGTTTGTACGAGCCAGACTTTTTCTTTTTGTGGATTACTGTTGCCAGCCATACTGAGAAGTTGCCTTTTGATTGGTTAAAGTTAGAGATGTCGGTGTTGAGGCGGATTATGATTGAGTTCATTAGTTCCTGTTGAGGATGGACGACATGGGGTTGCATGGCATTATAATGTGCGAGGTCAGCACCTGGAGTTTGTGCGAATATTATCCTTGCTTGGGGAGCTAGGAATTTAGCTGCATCATATGTTTGGATTAAGTGGTGCATTATTGTGGAGATTGCATTTTCCTCATTGGAGTGTGCAATCGAGGTTTCCCATTTAGAACGGGTACTTGCTGTGGTAGGGTCAAAATAATGTACCCTAAGGCGCTTGGTAATTTCACAGATTTCATTTATAAATAGAATAATATGTGGGCGTGTCTGGATGATGGCAGAGCGTGCCCGAACTAGACTGGTCATGTAGTTTGACCCACTGAATATGAGGAGAAGGTGGTTTGAATCGTTTAGGCCTTGTTTGTTTAAGTAAGATTGAAGATTCTTACCCCTAGAGTCGCTAATAATTAGCGTAAAGCGGCCTGGCGGGATGTTGATGATCGGGGCCATACTTGTTTTGGTTTAGGCAGGATTCGATAAGGGGCCTGAGTAGTTGCTGCAGCAGGACTGTGGCGTCGACTGGTGGAGGTTGGGTGAACTGGTGCTGAATGAATTGAGGAGGGGCGGGTCCTGAGTTGTATGGCTGTTGAATTAGAGGTGGTGGCGGTGAGAATCTGTTGAAATTTGGTGGAAGTAGGGGCTGAATCGGCTTGGTCGTGTGGTTATACCCCCTAGCGATTGTCGGCAGACTTAGGAGAGGAGGTGGATGTGGTGGCCCTCTGGTGTTTGAAGATGGAGGTCGGGGAGGTTGCCGCGCATGGTTATTACTGGAATAATCTTTCAGTTGCTGATTGTTAAGGTGTTGGCTATGGTGTTGATACTGCGATCGGCGGGTTTTGTGTTGTGGCTTCTGTGTCTCAAACCTTGCCTTTTTAGCGTTGCTGTGTTGTTTGTCGGGCACAACTGGTAACTTCGGAGTTGGTCGGGCTTTTCCGTCTGCCTTCGGTGTTCCCACCTCTGACGTAGGCGGGGGGTGGGCTGATGAGTTGACAGTCGTTGTGTGCGTTGTGATTGGTTGGGTAGCAGCAGGGGGAGGCTGAGGTGTGTTTCCATTGGTTGGGAGGCGTGGACCTACTGTGATAGGCGTGGTGGAAGTTGCGCTCTCTGTTATTGGAGGGGGCTTGCTGGTGTGTGAGTCGGTCATGTCGCTTGTTGGCACGCCTACTGGGCGGGTCGGTGGGTTCGGCGAGTTGACTTGGTGATGAGGTGGAATTGCCACCTGGGCGGGTCCTGGGGTGTTGGAGCGGCTAGGTGGGGAGTGAGTGACGTCAGCGTGGTGGCTCCTTTGAGCCTGGGTCTGGGTTCGGTCAATGTGCAGGTGGCCAAAGTTTGACGGGGGGATTGATGGAAGATTGTTGTTTGTTGGGATTTCATTGCGAATGCACATGAGCATGTTCCCTAGGCGGTTTTCACCTTTTAAGTTATTAATAAAGTCAGTGTTTGATGTGGAATTTGAAGCTTTGGCTCCAATCCCCCAAATAGGGTCATGTGTTTCTTCTAGTAGATGAAGTGGCAATGTAGCAAAGAGGGCTGAAGCTAGTTTAGGATGTGTAGCAAATTTGATATTGAGCATTTGTTCCATGATATCGAATCTGATTATTTTCCATTGATCAGAGCCTTCAACTAGTTTGCCCAAAGCTTTTTGTTCGAAGGGATCTTGGGAGTGGTAGATTTTCTTGGCAATTTTGGGGGCATTATGGAATAAAGCCTTATAGTGATTGTACCCCTGTTCAACTGTTAGATAAGGAATGTCATGGAAGATGATGGGTGCTGGGTACATGTTAGAGAGGAAGCTAGAGGGGGATGAGAAAAGTATACAGTTCTCAATCACTGAGTGTTTGATATTGTGGGGCTGTAGGCTCTGTGGGAGTGAAGAGAGCTGGTCTAGGGAATAGGTAGTGTTATTGATTACAAGAGAGTTTCTTAGTAAAGAGGCATTTATACCTTGTTTTCTGGCCGTGTTGCAGATGATGCCAGCTGTTTTCCTTTGCTGGGCAGTGGTGGCCCCCACCACATCATTAACACTGAGACCAAATTTCCTGTGGATAGAGCTTTTCACCTGATAAAGGTTATCAACAATTGATGTTTTTGTGAACTTAATCAGTGTGCGTCTTAATCCCTGTTCACTTGGTGGTAGATCCCTATGGTAATCCAGTTCGAGAGGGTGGAATCTGATCGAGTATTCAGTGCAAATTAAACCTAGAATTCCAATGGGATCTGAGTCGGTTGGAATTCCAGTAAAAGTTAGTTCATTGCTATGTGCAGAGTTATATGCATTTTCGGAGATGATCCTTATGTTATCAATCTGATACTGTAGCAGGTTGAGTCTATCCCTTATAGTATTGTTTAAATCCATGGCAGGAAGTTGGTCCTGATTTAATTGGGGTTTTGGCAATGTCCGTTGGTTGGTTGTGTGTAGGGCATTTACCCTAGCAGTAGCGTTCGCTGGGGAGACCATCGAGGGTATAGCCCGCGGTGGCATGCTTGGTTTTACCGGGGTTGAGGCCTTGGAAGTCGGCGTAGGTTCAGGCGGTGCATGGCGGTCTCCCGAAGTAGGACTTAGAGCGTCTTTCAGGTTACTTACATTAGCTTGGATCTGCCTTATCGAGAAATCAACAGAATCCTGTGATAGTTGAGATAGGAATGGCTCTTGTTCATTAAGTATTCCTTCTTCAGTAGGTCCGATAGATTCGTCATGAATAGCCAGCAGGCTGTAGCGGTTAGGTGTGGCGAAAGGTGAATGTGTGTGGCTATCCTGATAGGCATGGCTTAGGCTCTGTTTGCGTTGAGATGTAGAGAGCCTGCTATTTTGCGATGCCATTTCGAAGGAATCGTCCGTAATTTCGATAGAATTGTTCATGCTAAGGTTCAACAATCCATAGGTGGTGCCTGTGGAATGAGTTGTGTCAATAATAATTAATACATAGTGGAAATATGACGAGGTATATCCGTGGTTCGCACAGCGCTGCAGAAACACGTCTTTACTCGGCGGCGGTCATATATAACGTGATAGACCACCACTCCATTTTCTCTCATTTTAGTATCAAACTTAACCCACATTAAACAAAAGGACGATGTCCACGAAACATATATGCAAGGAAACCCAATGCCATGGGTCCCACCTTGATAAATATATAGCTAGTGCATCCCATTGCAGTATTGTAGGTAACTAGTCACTTTATACCTTTATATACTGTAAAATGTAACTTAAAAGTCTAGAGAGTATGTGGCACAAGAGTAGGTCTATCGTCACAATTTGATGGGAATCAGGAGAAGTCTTAACTATTTACTTTCAAAATATAGATTGTTTTTGTACGTTGACATTGCCCACCAACCTCCAAAATCGGTTAAGTTTAGTGTTAAATCAACATGCAAAACCATCGACGATGTGGTCCTGGGTAAGACCTTAAAGTGCCTTTCTGTCTCTTTTCTCTGTCTCTCTCTCCCTTCTCTATCTCTATTTCCTGGGTATGATCCTAAACTGCCTCCCTCTCTGCTCTCCCGCCCTTGATATAACACTTCAAAGTGTTGATAAGGACGTAAAGCAACCAATCTCACTCACTCACTCCATCGACGATGTTTTGCACATCATACGGTGGCACCACTGGTGAGAGAGTGAGAAACCATTTCTCCGAGTTTTACCCGAAGTTTCATCGAGTCATGCCGAGTGTGCGAGACAGATCGAACATGCTGTCATGGCTTCGGAAATAGAGTCCTAGAGGCATTACCGCGCGGGGTCTGGTACTCCATAATCATACTAGTAAGAGCTTGAAATCTTTGGTGAAATCGCTCTTATAATTTATAATCTGGACACTGCGATAGGTGAGAAGTGTGGCCACATAGGAAATATAGGGTTATTTGGAAATTATAGCAGATTCTGCCCAATAGGCTTTCGGCCCACGGGCGTGGTATCAAATTTGCAAGCTACGGTTTTTATGCATTGCATAATTATTATTATGCCACTGACGACCTCTTGTCTAGAGAATATAATGGCACCAGTGTAGCCGTAGGCCTATGGAAGTCTTGGGCTATTTATTTACTTTACTAAACATGGAATGGACTGTTATTGTAGGCCCACCATCCCGCCCACAACACTGTCAACACCCTACCTGCTTCCCTCTCCCATTGGCGTCTCCCGACGCATCAAAATATTAGGCCTATCGTTTTTGAGCTTCAATCCATCTGGCCTCCATTGCCGATGATACGGCTAATGGAGGCCAGTGTTTTGGCTGGTGCTGCTGGTGGCGCTACCTCGTGGGAGGGTGAGAAACCATTCCTGGCACTTGCTGTTAGTTTACCACATTGCCACAAGGTGTAAGGACCACAACAATGTCTGATTTCGACGTCCTCATGCAGATAAAGGGTGAATGTGAGAGGTCTGTTATGCACTAATTATACCAGTGAGAGCTAAAAAATCTTGGTCCAATCTCTCCCTAAGGCTCTAACTTAGGCAGTCATGTAACTTTTGGGTGTTGGACAATGAGAAATAGAGGGGGTTTCCCGATCATGGAGGAAGCTCTATAGTGTATTTGGCATCTCCGAAGGAGTGATGGCGAATGTTCTTGCTTTGGGTATGTTTTACATAATTAAAATTATGCCATTGTCGCCAGCTAGTCTAGTCACTTGTATATCAAGTATCCCTGTTGTCTTGGTGGTGATATTATTTTGAGTTGGATATAAGACACCTAGTTGTTGGTTTCAGTATTTATTACACTAGCTTTTGGGCTAAGTTTGCCCTTCATCAGGTCTTAACTAATTACCCACAGCCTAGTGACAAACCTCTGGGTTTAGCTGATAAATAGCTACTTCCCTTCCCTCCCCTTAATCAGGCTCCTACTGACCCTCTCTCCTTCCCTTCCCTCCCCTTAATCAGGCTCCTACTGACCCTCTCTCCTTCCCTTCCCTCCCCTTAATCAGGCTCCTACTGACCCTCTCTCCTTCCCTTCCCTCCCCTTAATCAGGCTCCTACTGACCCTCTCTCCTTCCCTTCCCTCCCCTTAATCAGGCTCCTACTGACCCTCTCTCCTTCCCTTCCCTCCCCTTAATCAGGCTCCTACTGACCCTCTCTCCTTCCCTTCCCTCCCCTTAATCAGGCTCCTACTGACCCTCTCTCCTTCCCTTCCCTCCCCTTAATCAGGCTCCTACTGACCCTCTCTACTTCCCTTCCCTCCCCTTAATCAGGCTCCTACTGACCCTCTCTCCTTCCCTTCCCTCCCCTTAATCAGGCTCCTACTGACCCTCTCTCCTTCCCAGAGATAACAAGGTAATGTCCTTATCTGGTGGAAACTGACTGATCAGTGGTGATGAGTGACCTTGACCTTCCAGCTGCTGTTAAGGTATGATGGAAAAATACAAACGAACATGTGGTCTTTGTGAGAAGAGCTAAGCAACTGATTTAATGAACTAGGATCTGCACATATGTTCCTTCAGGATGTGGGTAAAGAGTAGGGGGCGGAGCCCTTACGTAATACCTATGGCTTAGCATGAATAAGTAGACTTGCACAGTACTGGGTAGCTAAGTATAATTAGCGATTTTAGTAATGAGATAATATAATTAATGGGTGATAATTGATAGTTAATGAGGTTACACAATGTTACGTAATGTTACATAATACTGCTAGGTTTGCATACTGAGCGTTCTAAATAAAAACACAAAACTTTATGAAAGACACAAGTATCTCCCCAAAGTAACGTGAAGAATTATGTCTAAACTGTTTATAGAGAAATAAATTATCATTGTTTAAACAAAAAGATGTTGTTTGATGTAAACTGACCAACTCTATATATACTGTTTGCAGCACTAGAGACTGATGGAGCGGCGAGGAAATGCTACAAGTGTGATGAGTGCACCTACTCTACTGATGATAAACATCACCTGATGCACCACTATAGGAATCATCTAGGGGACAGACTACACAAGTGTAACACATGCATTGAAGGCTTTACAGACAGCGGAGGTTTAGATAAACATATGCTCATGCATGTACTCGCCAATAGTGCTGAGAGGAAATATAAATGTACTGAGTGTGACTATAGGGCAGCAGTGTCTGGAAACCTGAGGAGACACATGAGAAAACATACTGGAGAAAAGCCCTATAAATGTACTGTGTGTGACTATAGGACAGCACGGGCTGGAACCCTGAGGATACACATGAGAACACATACTGGAGAAAAGCCTCATAAATGTACAGAATGTGACTATAGGACAACACATACCGATAAACTGAGGGGACACATGAGGATACATACTGGAGAAAAACCCTATAAATGTACTGTGTGTGACTATAGCTCAGCACGGGCTGGAAACCTAAAGATACACATGAGAACTCATACTGAACACATAAATCCTCATAAATGTACTGAGTGTGACTATAGTGCAGCACATACTGGACACTTGAGGAGACATATGAGAACACATACTGGAGAAAAGCCTCATAAATGTACTGTGTGTGACTATAGGGCAGCAAATGCTGGAACTCTGAGGACACACATGACTAGACACACAGGTGAACGGCCTCATAAATGTACTGAATGTGACTATAGTGCAGCACAGGCTGGAGCCCTGAGGGATCATATGAGAACACATACTGGAGAAAAGCCCTATAAATGTACTGAGTGTGACTATAGGGCAGCACGAGCTGAACACCTGAGATTACACATGAGAACACATACCGGAGAAAAGCCTCATAAGTGTACTGAGTGTGACTATAGGACAGCACATGCTGGATACCTGAAGAAGCATATGAGAACACACACGGGTGAAAGGCCTCATAAATGTACTAAGTGTGACTATAGGGCAGCACATGCTGGAGACCTGAAGGATCACATAAAAACACATACTGGAGAAAAGCCCTATGAATGTACTGAGTGTGACTATAGGGCAGCACAGGCTGGAAACCTGAGGGTGCACATGAGGACACATACAGGTGATAAGCCTTATAAATGTACTGAGTGTGACTATAGGTCAGCACATGCTGGATACCTGAAGAAGCATATGAGAACACACACTGGAGAAAGACTGGGGCAGGTCTCTTCTCCAAGACTCACATAGGAACAGTGTGGACATGTGATATGTGATGTGTTTCAGGAAAATGAGTCATAAGTCGCAAAAAATAGATTTTTAGATATAATTATATTTGAAAAGATGTGATCAAGCCGATTCCAATGATAGTAAACAGTCTAATCAAATAATGAGTATTTCTAGATTTCAAGTTTGATATTTTCGTTTTTTAAAAAAAAAAAGTTTCCAATATTTCTGGGGTCAATAAACAGTAAAGTAACTAAATGTAGTCCATATGAGGACCTTTAAAACGAATCGATATATTTCATAGATTGTCCTGAAATTTGAGACATCGATTGATATAACTACCAGTGACAAACTCTCCAAGAATCAGAACATTCCAATAATGTGATCTTGTGACAAAAACACTTTGAAAAATATCAATTTTGTGGCTTATGACTCATTTTTCTGAAACACATCACATTTGAGTCTAATGTAGATTAGTGAGTATGCCTCAGAGAGTTTAAGTTATTGTCAGTCACCATAAACATATCATTAAAATGGTTTGATTTTATTCAATAAAGGTCATGCAAATAAATGCAAATTCAAAATTTGTTTGGCAAAGATTTTCGGTATTGATATTGATAAGAATATTATTCTATGGAAATTATTAAAATATATAAAATACATGCATAAACATGATTCAATCTATAATTTGTTGTTGCAAATTACATGCGTCAAGCTGAAAAATATCAGATAGGCCTCTATCTGGATATTTCTGTAATATTGGATATATCAATGTAAAACTATGGCTTTATTACTTTAAAAATATAAAGCGGAGCTACCACGATTATTTGTGTAAAAATGTAAACCCAATCAGAATGGAACTGATAGGGAATAACGGGACGACTCAAATCTGTAACAACAATATCAAGCATTTTGCCAAATAAAATAACAGAACTGACATCGCACCTCGTCTAATTTCTTCGGGTATTCAATCAGGGATGTTTATAGATGGAAGACTTCCCATACAACCGACCAGAATATTAAATATTTTTGTTTTGACAGCGCCATTCATTATTACTGGTACCTGATATATAGTGTGGACTTATTGATAAATCATCTCATTACATCTATAGTATAACCTAAATTAACTTAGGTGGGAGCAGGAGAGAAAGCCTGTTCTTTTGGTAATTAACCCCATGGTCCTGGTATGGTTTGACGCCACCCCCACGTCTCCGTGGCATGCCAGACCGCCTATGTGAGAAGTTTAATGATAAGATAAGTGGTATTGTAACCAAACCTCACCAAACTTGGGGTCGAGGGAAGGAGTGAATGTGATGATCCAGCTGTTGTTTTTATCAAGAGGTGACATATTAATCAGGAGTAATGGCATTCCTTCTTCCACACATCGGCATCAATGACATATTCGCCGCGACGTAATTAGCACGGGCTATAGTATACCCAAATAAATTCTAACCTCACACATGCCATAGATGATGTTTACCACAACTAAGGAACTGTTCCTAATTAACAACTGATGGGGGGGGGGGTAAGAGAATGGAGAATTTCCGAAAAATATGTGTAAAATGTTTGTGCAAAATTTCATGACCCCCGGCCTCAGTGTAAAAAAAAGAAGATGCCCCCCCACACACACACACACTTTTAGATTCAAACGTTTCGGGTAGCATCTATCAATAAGTTTTTAAGAATAGCATTCAATTAGACGGGCAACACACGTCTTTAAGTTCATTGATAATATTAATAGTTGATTTGTTCCTCAGAAAAGTAGTGTTTAATTGCGCGTGTGAGGGGGGGGGGGGAGGGGGGGGGGTCATAGTTTCTCTAATATTCGTTGTAGATGCACATACTTAGCTATGGTAACCGCGAAGAAAAAAAATTCTGATTGATGACGAATTTATCAAAATAATTCCCTACACACGAGAACCAGTGTTGGTTTCTGTCTGCTATCAGATTCAGGACTCACTACATAAAGGTAAATCATCCAATGATATAATTCAGTTCATCAGTCATTACTTAAATTACTTAAGACATCAATTACAAAATACTATTAATTCATATTTACAGTTTTAGTTACAGTGATGTCAGGCCGTTGATACTAATAACTACTTAATATTCTCATTTTGAAAATAATCCCATCTTCATTTATAATCCCATCGTGCTGCTACCCTAATCCTGGATATCACTCATACTCTCAAAGACTGCATTTCCCCCAAAGATAATGTTATTTGTTTCTGATAGAAAAAAATGAAAATGAAAACTTTCATGAAATTATTACTTACTGGTAAATAGTTTCGCTATCTGGAGATATGCAGTGTATAAAGTTTCCCACATTTTGCATTGAGATTACTCCAAAACTAAAATGGCGGGATCCTCAGAGTCGTTGTGGTGGGTTGACTGTTTTCCCGACCAAATACTCATTTTATTATATTTCAATAATTCATATTCCATATTGTTAGTACCTTGTCGTATATACAAACTCTTTCACCTCGTTGCACGCGTAACTGACATAAATCTACTGGTTAAATTCGCCAATGGGTGAAATTATCTATTATCGCTCACTGTGTTATTGTTTACTATGCCGGGCAGAGGCACATGTTGAACAGGGAGGCGGGACTCAAGCGCCCCAGGATCGTAGCGCCCAGACCCTAACGTCTAGCGCCCAGACTCAAGCGCCCCGGCCTTGGATCGAAGCGCCCACGGCTTGGATCGAAGGCCGTTTATTAATCAATTAATCACTTTTATTAATCTATTTTTACTTGGGACAGTTCACTACCCCCCGCCCCCCCCCCCCCCCCCCCCGGGACTACCCCCTTTACTGACTTAGGAACACCAATTTAAGGTTAGGTTTAGTTTTTGTATTGTTTAGTGTTAACCGTCTGGGCGCTTCGATCCAGGCCGTGGGTGCTAGCGTCCAGGCCGGGGCGCTAGGATCTCAGGACGCTACAGTCCTGGGGCGCTACAGTCCTGCAATCCTATAGATCCTTCACTTCAGAAAATTATTTAGTTTATCTCTCACAGCTTCGCAAATAAATGACCGAATTTGATGAAACAAAAAGTTGTGGATTTATAATTATCAGCTCAACACAGCCATTTATGATTCATTCAAATAAAGATGACCAGTTAACATTTAAGACCCACACCAAAAACACCCTAAACTTAGTCTCTGCAAAAATAACCCTCCTCTATAGAGCACGAAATTCTTTAACACCCAAGGCCAAACACGACCTGTACAAAATGGCTATCCTCCCCAACTTCGACTTCTGTGATTTCATTTATGATTCGGCCCCACAATCCCTTCTACAAAAATTACAAGCCCAACAGAACAGAGCACTAAGAATTATCTTCAACAAAACAAAATTCGAAAACGTTGACCAAGAACATAAAACCCTAAACATCTGGCCCCTTCAAGCTCGAAGAGATAAACACATACTAGACATATCATTTTATTTAGCCCAAAGGCAAGAAAACCTGGATGGCAGAAAGTTACCCACCAGGAGTCATGCCGAGGGCAGAAAAAACCTAATAGTCATTAACTCAAAATTATCTAAAATTAATAACTCAATGATATACAAATGCCAAAAAAGGTGGAATGAGCTCCATACGGATGCTCATAAAATCGAAGACAAAACTGCTTTCAAGAAATACACAGAAAGGATCCTTTACCCCTTTACCCAACCGTGACTGTACCCGATCTATTCCTGTATAACTCAGGGTAACTTGCTTTAGTGCCCGAACCTTTATTACCTCTCCTTAGTAACCACTACCCTGTACAAACATGATCAAAATGCCTACACATGACATGTACCTCTGCACCAATATACCTCAACTATGCCCCATAAAAAATTACTGAGTAAATCTATACCACTGTCTTAAGTACCATGCACCTACCACACATGTATATTACAACGCTATGATAACTGCTGTGTAACCACCACACGTGCCAAAGTGCCTTAAACTTTGCCTCATGAGTGAACCTACATATAACTGCATATGCGTATACCATTGTACCTTAATTACTGCCTCATGAATGAACATATACTGTATACCACTATACACCTATTAACCATTTCAACCATGTATACTCATTAAGATCTCATAACCATCTCATTAAATTAGAACTAGTCATAGCCACTCCTAGTCAAACCATTATAGCTAAAAGTAAACTCACATTTATTATATTGTAGTCATATCATTGTAGTAATAGTCAAACTGTAACAAAAAGTAAAGATCAAACAAGAATTCGGGCACCCAATGGAAGACCTAACTAAACAATGGTTTACTTAGATAGTTGGACAACCCTACTGTATAACATCTTCAGCAATAAAAGAATCCTTGAATTGAATTGAATAAACACTCAGATTCAGAATCGGTACGAAATTTTCATGTGGAAATGCTACTATTAAAGAGTTTCAGTTGAAAAATGCACTATAAGATACATAGTCATATAGTCTGGTTGAAATGAATATTTAGTCTATCACATGTGTAGGCCTATATATATTTCCTCTAATATTATGTCTTTTATGATGATTATCTATTATCAATTTATTTAATATTGCAGATATTTCACTGAGCAGGCCGGTGACAATGCAGTAACAACACTTATGTAAGTATTGCAAACACGACTCGCGTATTAATTCTAGAGTGACTCTACCGAGATCTGTATAACTATTGAAGAGCTATATATATAATTACATTTATTTCTTCAACAGTTACATATATAGAGAGAATGGGACGAGCCGGCAATAATCGAAAATTTATAGGACGAGATTCGTCCACATAAGCACAATGCCGTAGGCAGAGTGCTTATGTGGACGAATCAAGTCCTATAAATTTTCGATTATTGCTGGCGAGTTCCATTCTATATTTATTATATGTGCATAAAATTTGATCATCATCAGATATCACTGAAAAAGTATTAAAGAACTCTCAGAGAGCCCCAGCTGCCCCGCTGAGAGCACCGTCAGTAGGCTACAACAGTGAGCTGTCAGGACTGTGTGATCATGCAGTGTTTACTTACTGACTTGGTTGAACTAAAACGTTCATATCGTAGCCATTTCTTCAGCTACAATAATAAACCTTACATCATTTGATAGAGAATTTAATTCTCTATTTAATGGTGGTGTTTATTATGTATTTTTATATTCACAGGTGGATTACCGATCGCGGGGATCTCCGCGGGGATCTCCGCGGAGACAGCGGAAGTGCTGAGTCAGAGCTATTTTTAGACAACTACATTTTTATAGGACGCGTCCTATATGACTATTTTTATAGCACCCCACTTATAGCACCTCTCATATAGCATGCGCGTATAATGAAGGAATGTAGGAAACATGGTCACAATGAAAAAGTGTTTCTTTATTTCATGTTTGATATATTTATGGTTGGATTTTTCACTATTAACTAGGCTGGAAAACCGTTTGACTTGTTAATTTCTTGTTGCGTGGAAGAACGATGGATTCGTGGGTTTGGAATTCGTGATTTTATTGATATATTTATGTTTGAAAAAGTTTGGAATATTCTTGGGTGGACAATTACTAGTAAAGTAGCTAAATATACTCAAATGCTTAGATATATGTAATACAGTGTCTTGGTAAGTTACAGCAGCAATTACTAATTCAAAACTCTGTATTCACCAGATCTACCAGTGACTGCCAACCTGCATCAGGGTACCATCATCTACAGGACTGTATTCACCAGATCTACCAGTGTATAACCAGCCTGCATCAAGGTAACATCATCTACAGGACTGTATTCACCAGATCTACCAGTGGTTGCCAGCCTGCATCAGGGTAACATCATCTACAGGACTGTATTCACCAGATCTACCAGTGGTTACCAGCCTGCATCAAGGTAACATCATCTACAAGACTCTGTATTCACCAGATCTACCAGTGGTTACCAGCCTGCATCAGGGTAACATCATCTACAGGACTGTATTCACCAGATCTACCAGTGGTTACCAGCCTGCATCAGGGTAACATCATCTACAGGACTGTATTCACCAGATCTACCAGTGGTTACCAGCCTGCATCAGGGTAACATCATCTACAGGACTGTATTCACCAGATCTACCAGTGGTTACCAGCCTGCATCAAGGTAACATCATCTACAGGACTATATTCACCAGATCTACCAGTGGTTACCAGCCTGCATCAGGGTAACATCATCTACAGGACTGTATTCACCAGATCTACAAGTGACTGCCAACCTGCATCAGGGTAACATCATCTACAGGACTGTATTCACCAGATCTACCAGTGTATAACCAGCCTGCATCAGGGTAACATCATCTACAGGACCATTGAGACGTACGGAATCCAAGCAAACATGGCAGGTGAGAATGATATGTGATTTATTATGTGATGTTACACCTAGTGTCATATCAATAATTTTCATTTTTATATAGCTACGTTCTTCCTCTATGAAGGCTAGCCAGGTACTGATTCATCCTGAATCCTGATTGGTCGCAACGCACCTGCCAATAGGCAAGAACCGAAACGCTGTCTTTAGGTCGAAATACCACATCTGGCACTGATTTCATTCAGGCACTGGGGGCCTATCTGAGAGTGGGTGGGGCACTGACCACAGCTGTAGGTACACCCCATCATGCACTCAACCTGCACCTACACACAACATTTGTTCTGTTATTTGTTTTCCATAACTATTAAAGGAACATTAAGTAAGATGAAGATAGAGCATGGTGTTGTCTCATATATCCTAAAATTTCATGGCAATATTAAATGTTTTTCTGTCTCTAAAATTACATTTAATGAAGGGCCCTCTCTGGGTCCATTGAAACCTGCACCCTCATAATGTAAACACAGGTGGCTTGACCCCTCTTCCGGTCAAAATTACCCAGCCTCCTCTACTCTGGCCCCAGTCTACCAGTCAGCATGTCCCATTCCGAATCTTGGCTATTACCGTGAATGGATTACTGGGAGTAATTCATTCAGGTATATACCAGGTGCTTCACACACCCTCATGTAACTTGCCACTACCAATAACATCAGGCATTACCAGCTTTACACAGCAAGTGATATGTTTGAGGAAAATTAGTCACAAGTCGCAAAAAATGGATTTTGAGATATCAATATATTTGAAAAGATGGGATCAAGACAATTCCAATGGTAATAAACAGTAGGGCATCTAACAGTAGGGCATCTAACAGACATTTCTAATTTTCACATTTGATATTTTTATTTTGAAAAAATGTTGATGTATGTATCAATTTTATTTCCTTAATACAAATACAAATTCAGGAAAAAGGGAAAAAAATAAAGTTTTTGCGACTTGTGACATATTTTCCTGGAACACATCCGATTAATAACCTTCCCTCCCCGTCCTCCTCGCTGTACGTTATAATACGCAATGCACAGGATTACCACACGAAACTAAAAGTAAAATTCCCTGATGTTTCCCTGATATGTTTATATTTTCCCCTGATTCATAACAAATATAAAGGGTGCCAAGTCTGTAGTGAGTGCTAAAGAAACTAATTTTCCGATTTATAATACAGGGGATGGTATAGTTTTCCCCATTTTCCATTTTCCTTTATAAATCTGAATTTTACAAAACAAGATTCTCTTGATTTTCTGAAAATTTTCAAATTCCTTGATATTCTCAAAATTTTCAAATTCCCTGATTTTTCCTTGATATTCTCAAAATTTCTCTGATTTTTCCCTGCAGGGAATTTTGGGGAAGTATTTTCCCTGTTCTGTGGTGACCCTGAACTCCCCTGTACACATAAAACATCATGAGAACTATTTTGGCAATTGAATTTCAATTTCAACTTTTATTAATTCTGAAGTTCAGAGCAAATTCTAAATATTCAAAGGCGCTTGTTGTGAGTTTATTTTAGCGAATTGGATTCCTTTGGGTTGATCTCTGACCCAATTAGGGTTTATCCCTGACCCAATTGGGGTTGATCCCTGACCCAATTGGGGTTGATCCATGACCCAATTGGGGCTGATCCATGACCCAATTGGGGTTGATCCATGACCCAATTGGGGTTGATCCCTGACCCAATTGGGGCTGATCCCTGACCCAATTGGGGTTGATCCCTGACCCAATTGGGGTTGATCCATGACCCAATTGGGGTTGATCCCTGACCCAATTGGGGTTGATCCATGACCCAATTGGGGTTGATCCATGACCCAATTGGGGTTGATCCATGACCCAATTGGGGCTGATCCCTGACCCAATTGGGGTTGATCCCTGACCCAATTGGGGTTGATCCATGACCCAATTGGGGTTGATCCATGACCCAATTGGGGTTGATCCATGACCCAATTAGGGTTGATCCATGACCCAATTAGGGTTGATCCATGACCCAATTAGGGTTGATCCATGACCCAATTAGGGTTGATCCATGACCCAATTAGCTGATTAACCTCGGCTGGGATCACATGTTCCACAAGTGATCTACAGTTGGGAGTGCTCACCCCTCCACCCAGCCACACTAATTAATTCTCACTGCTCTAATGTAATCAGTGGGAATGGGGAAATAAAAGGGGCAGGAGAGCAGGACGGAGGAACACTAGCTTGGGAATAGGACTGTATCTATATATTTGATGTATTTAAAAATTTATTAATCATTTATTGAAGGAGTAACAGTTCTGCGGTCAGCCAGGAAAACCTGCGAGTGAGCAGAGGGTTTAACCTGTTCGAATTAAGCTCCTAGAAACCGTGTAACTGTACTGTATTGATTTGAATAAAAATATTATAATAATTATAATGTAAACTGACGAACTCTCTATATATACTGTTTGCAGCACTAGAGACTGATGGAGCGGTGAGGAAATGCTACAAGTGTGATGAGTGCACCTACTCTACTGATGATAAACATCACCTGATGCACCACTATAGGAATCATCTAGCGGACAAACTACACAAGTGTAGCTCATGCATTGAAGGCTTTACAGACAGCGGAGGTTTAGATAAACATATGCTCATGCATGTACTCGCCAATAGCGCTGAGAGGAAATATAAATGTACTGAGTGTGACTATAGGACAGCACGGGCTGGAACCCTGAGGACACACATGAAAACACATACTGGAGAAAAGCCCTATAAATGTACTGAGTGTGACTATAGGGCAGCACATGCAGCAACCCTGAAGGATCACATGAGGACACATACTGGAGAAAAACCCTATAAATGTACTGAGTGTGACTATAGGGCAGCAGTGGCTAGAAACCTGAGGCTACACATGAAAACACATACTGGAGAAAAGCCCTATCAATGTACTGAGTGTGACTATATGGCAGCACAAGCTGGAACCCTGAGGAGACACATGAGAACACATACTGGAGAAAAGCCCTATGAATGTACTGAGTGTGACTATAGGGCAGCACAGGCAAGAACCCTGAAGAATCACATGAGGACACATACTGGAGAAAAACCCTATAAATGTACTGAGTGTGACTATAGGGCAGCACGGGCTGAACACCTGAGATTACACATGAGAACACATACTGGAGAAAAGCCTCATAAATGTACTGAGTGTGACTATAGGACAGCACATGCTGGATACCTGAGGAAGCATATGAGAACACACACGGGTGAAAGGCCTCATAAATGTACTAAGTGTGACTATAGGGCAGCACATGCTGGAGACCTGAGGCTACACATGAAAACTCATACTGGAGAAAAACCCTATCAATGTACTGAGTGTGACTATAGGGCAGCACAGGATGGAAACCTGAGGAAACACATGAAAGCACATACTGGAGAAAAGCCCTATCAATGTACTGAGTGTGACTATAGGGCAGCAGTGTCTGGAGCCCTGAGGAGACACATGAGGACACATACTGGAGAAAAGCCCTATCAATGTACTGAGTGTGACTATAGGACAGCAGTGTCTGGAGCCCTGAGGAGACACATGAGGACACATACTGGAGAAAAGCGTCAGGAGCACATGCTGCAGACCTGAGGAGACATATATGGACACATACTTGAAATATTATGTTTTGATTTTTGCCTTTTTGTGTATAATTAGATTTATTGAAAGCCTATTAAAGCTGCCTTACCTAGTGACATAATTGTTGATTTTGCCCGTTTTTCTTGTAATTACCTTCAAATTAGCTACCAAAACTCACAATCAGGGGTCTCTCACATAAAGACAAGTTTGCTAAAGCTGTAAATTCAATGATTTATTAGATTATCCTGCCGTCAATTTCAAACTTGTTTCCACATTTTACTTTTCATGGTGGCGGCAGGTGGCAGCACTGAGTGGACAGTTTTGTAGTCTCTATGATAGATCCTTATAGAGCTTCAACCGTTACTCAGTGCTGCCATCTGCCGCCACATAGGCCCCCTATAGTTAGGGTTTTTAAAAAGTACACCATAGCTCAGTAACGGATTTTAACTGTATTTAATGTCTTTAAAACATTGTTAAATCAAATCAAACTTTAGGATAAGGTGAGGCAGAATATAAGGTCAACTTTGAGATTATTATCCCAGACTTCTGGGAGTGCAGCTTTAACTGAGTAAAATAAATTCCTCATTAAAAATGTCTTTAAAACTTTAATTTGATTCTTTTTTTGTTGTTTTGCAACATATTCATTGAATCTTAATCTGCCCTCTTGGCTTGAAAATCGTTCCTGAGCCTTCTCCAGGGTAGGGAAGTCGCTTTGGTTAAAGCCTTGATCGTTATACTAGACCTGAGCCTCAACTCATGCAGGAGATAAACAACAACTCACCATTATGGAACAATTTCTGCCCATATACAAACAGACTTAGTGTGAATAACTAATTAATGAATTAATTAATTTGTGGTTATCATTACCCATATCAACCAAACCGTATTTTGCATGGATCTATTTATATTACTCCATTGATTTTTTCTATAATATCTCTATCGCTTTCATTTTTTATTAAAATATCTAACCATATATATCCAGTTAAATAGTCTAGTCGATGTGTATTAGAACAAAAGACTAAAAAATGGCCATCATTATCCCACTGCCCAACAATGGGTAGATTTCTTAACCCTGATGTTTTTCAGATATTCATTACATGCTATTACTCTATGCAATGTTTTATATTGGAGCGAGAAATTTGTTTTTATATCAGTGTTTTTTCAATTCATTAGCAGTCATTATCCTACCCTGCTCGTGGGGAATATCACCACCCGACAGGCACTGAGTGCAATTGAATGTGATAGCACTGCAATCATTCTGTGATTGGCCGCAAACCAGTGAAGTGTGATACTTATAGCTTTGAATCCCAGTGAAATGGACATCCCATTAGCAACCATTATGTGAAATCCATTGCGTCTATTTCCTCCTATGTTGTTGGTCGTCTCACACTTGTGTTAGAACAAGTTTTCATTCATATTCACATTTAATTTTGTATCAAACATATGTTACTTAACCAATTTTATTTGCAAATACATGTTTTCTTCAAAAGTAAATAATAGGCCTATGGGTGTGATCTCAATTGCGCATATAATGCGCATTCAAAATCGCGTCTAAATACTCATTATATAAATTAAATGAATTCCATTGTCAGCCTCACTGGAACTAGTTAATGCAACAAACCAAGATGTAATAAGTACCATATTGTGACAAAACACAATGCTCGAAACAACAAATACCTGACAGTTATACTCATACTCAGCTGGCATTCACACTTACTCCCTGTCGCACATCTGACACCCTCTCCCTAACACCCACACTTATAGAAACCCCTACACACTACCCCAGGTGACTGTGATCGTCAGGCATGGTAATAATTTGTGGCTTCATTTTCTTGGATTTTGTCCTGGTGAAATGCAACATTTCAAAGTTGTACTAGTATATATACAGTATAGTATAGCACCGTTGCTGGTCGTGCAATGAGGGGGGCCATTTTTCCTCAGCTGAAAGAATATATTTTCTAAATGCGTCTGTGTATTATATTCAAATTCCATAATTATTGCTTATTTTCTAGCCTGAAAAAGCACTTTTGTTGCAATAGCGGCGGAGATTCTGGCATGAGATCTTTGAAAGTATGGTTCCCATATTATTATGTATTTTGAGAATAACAAAAATGTGTGCATGTGTAGAAACTATTTTTGGGTGTGATCTAAATTGCGTTTATAATGCGCATTAAAAATCACGTCTAAATACTCATTATTTCATTGTCAGCAGGTGGCGCAACTGGTAACTGGGGTGCATTTACAATTTCTCTTACAATAAAAGTGCAGCTAATACATTTGTGTGGCATTTATACCACTATAGATATTCCACATCATGTACATGTATTTTATAAGTGACATCCCTCAATAGTTTATCTGTTTAATTTAGTTGTTTGAAAAATGTTTTGATAAAAACACCCCCCATCGTTGCATACTTCATTAGCTCAAGAAGACTGGTCCACCAAGGTAGAGTGTGCAACTGGAATAACCCTTCTCGGGGTGCTGCTTGGCATTACAGCTGTCTAACAGGATGGAAATAATGATGAATTAATTGATGATTTACCATGCAAACACATGGTAACATACCTTGGTATAAACTCTCTGTATTCTATCTGTAGGGAATAATGATACCCCTCAAATATCACGCTCAAAGTTACAAGAATTCACTAATTATTGCACTAATATTGCGTTATACACTTAGCGTGACAATCTCACGATCATTGCGCAATAATTATTGCGTGAAAAGCGTCCATGCTCATCACAGAACTATGACGAAATGATTGCGCATTTAGAATCGCGCTCATTTGCCCGTCGGGCAAGGATGACCACCCCTTTAGCTTTCCAATGGGGCTAGATGAACAGCCCCCTTACCGCTATTCCGTAGGAATAGCTCCGCTATGCTTCTCAAATCATGTGACCGGGGCACTGACCGAAGGGAGAAACGACGTATATACCGAAACTCCCTATCATCGACCTGTTTTCAGGCTTTATTTTTTTCCGGAACTTTCTAACCGATCCCAGAAGCTAGACTGAGCCAAGGGGAGCCAAGTTCAAATGGGAACATGTATCATTTACTGAATGATTAAAAAGTTATCGCTAACCGCATATTCGAAGCGAGGGCTGTTTAAAATGGCCGCCATAACAAAATAGATGGAAGAAAGAGCCACTATGAGTCTAAGCCAATCAGATCATGCGAATCGGTCACGTGACTATGGGGACAATGACGTCATATATAGCGGCAGGTCGGGGAAGCCCTCCGATCAGAAAAACAAAGCTTATAGGCTCTTTTTGCAGATAGAACATCTGGGATTATCATTTATTCCATTAAAAAGGTAACGAGAAACAGAATTGAATCCTAAACTCTAAATATCTGCTGTCATCTTATGAGGATCATAAGATCGACAGCAGATCTAGCAAGGCAAAATGCCTGACAACTCTTGGTCTGATTTTGAACGTTTAGTTTAGTAGCTGGGAAACTCCTTCCGGCTACAAAGCCCGTTTTTGCGATGATTCTTTAATTATTCAGCTAAATATAAAATATAAAAACAATAAGCATACAGATCTTGAAAAATATAACCACACTACTAAAACAATAATCACTTGCCGGTATACTTTTCTGGACCAACATTTTGATATTAAAAAATTAATGTGGTGTGTTTTAGTCACAGAACTCAAGGAGATGGAACGCCAACTCACGCTCTGACCCATAGATTGTGTGTGTCAATGTTAAGAATGCAGGTGGCGCCCCTGCATATACTGTTTCAGAACTTCCGGTCCCGCCCGCTCACATGTACCATGCTCGGTATAACCAGGTTTTAAATTGAAATACATCATCTAAAACCTCACAGCAACATCTCTGCAAATAACCAAATCATTACATCATTCATATAGGCCTAGCTAGCTACAACTGGCCGAGCGCACATTTTGGTGTCTATATACCATCGAAATGAGTAGGACTAGGAGCGAGAGGGAGAGGAGAGAAAGGGGGGATATAGGGGTATGCCCATAGAATTTAGATTTATAATGAATATATATATATATCATGGTCAGGACAGAAGCAGAATCAGTGGGGAAGTGTTTTGTCACCGACCGAATTCCTAATATTTTCATGTTCATTTTTTACATTTTCAGGGTTAAACGTGATAAAATAAGAATACAATACGATGCAGATGTGTGTGTATCAATATTTTTCCTGTTTCTGTGTTGACAATTCTATGGGAGGCATTTTAATCCAAAGCATGAGTGAAAGGGTCACCGACCAAACATTGTTTTATTATTCATACCTTGATTATTCTAAGATATTTAGTGAATCATATTGTGTATTGACGTAAGCAATCCCTTCTTTTAATTCATTATGAAAACATAAAGTTCTTGTGTGGGTAAGATAAGATGTTTTTTATTTGTCTTTTCGGTGAGTACAAATGAGACATACCTTTATGAACTACCTAGAGTACATTTCTTCCGACTGTTACCATAATTTTGAATATATAAGAGTAAAACTAGACGAGAGGACTTAGAGATAATGAAAATAAAATATTTAGGTACGAAAATGACAAAAGAGTGGTTAGTCGAGCAGTACAGCACAACTATACATCTAGGGGTATCTCAGGTTATAATAGAATAATAGTAACAATGGCAAGAGTTTTAAATCGTTCATATGCACAGTACAGTACGATACGATCAGATACTACAAATCATTTACATGTAGTATTTTAAAGGGCAGTCAGATATTCCCTACACATATATAAAATCAACAAATGAAACCGTAATAAAATACATTATTACTTGAAATATCGATTTTAACATTGTGTTTCTCTGTAACCCCTATACTTGACCAGAATAGATTTTTTAAATCCATATTTGTAATATATATGCGGTTGTAATAAAATACATTATCACTGAATATATTAATTACAATCTATCGTTTCTCTGATACCCTTATACTAGGGTGTCAGAACATTATAAGAATAAATGTTTAGACCTATATTTGTAAAACAATCTCATACATATATCTATAAATGCATATCTGAATATTAAATCAGTATAGGGGGATCCATATCCTAGGGTTAGCCATCTCTCACACAAGCTCGAATCATTGTACATCTTTTCGAAATTATTCGAATCATTGTACATCTTTTCGAAATTCTTTCTTTATTTCCAGGTTTTTGTAACCTGGCTTTTAAAAGTCAATCGACGATCAATTATTAGACCCAAATAGTTACACATCTACTTGTCACTGGCCAAACCCTAGCATTATGGTGACCCTAAAAATCTGAAGATGAAATATATATCAATGTTATATGTTAATAGTCCACTAATTTTATTTCATTTTCTACTAATTCTACCCTACAAACATCATACTTGACGGAATTAACGTGTTCCGTCATGCACAGGGGAGGTATAAAGGTAAATGGGAAGAGCAAGGATAATTAATGATAATATGGATGAGAATATATTATGACAATTTGAGCGATGTTGTAATAATAACAATATCAAACTATTGATGTTTAATAACACAAATTAATTTTGCTAGATATTCAAATGAGATATGAAATAATTATGTGATATTAAGAGCAGTAATAGAGACTAAGTTGGCTTATAAACAACAGGATTCAAGTGGGTGTCTTCCATACCCTGATAATGATTATAACTTACATGGACTTACACACTGTCATACTAGTGTCATCCAAGCCACCTTATAATATAAGGTGACTTGGACGACAGGTGCCCATGCATGGACATCGGTTGCCTGCAGTGTTTGCCGGGCTCCCTCCAAGGGAGACCGGTAGGCACCGGATCGGCGTGGGACCATCGTATTACCGTTGTCTTTCATAGCAGAATGGGGTTATTAATTAATGTGTGGGTAGAAAGGGAAGGGGAAGGGGGAAGCATGAATATCCGAAATAATGTTGTTTGCAGAGTGAAAAATAAAACTGGCCAGTCACGGTGTACATAGGCCTATGATAGTATGACAGTGTGTACATTCATGTACTTCAGTAGGATCCTACGGCGTTCGGCGGCTTTAGTGTTAGCTAGTGTTACCAAAACATGTTGCTCATAACTCCAAGATGGCAATATACAGTCTAATTTTCAGACATAACGATCTAAAATAGTTTCTTTCAAGATAGGTACAAGTTTCTAAATGTGACAAAATACGATTATAGAGGTGGGAGATGCATTTCTGTGCTATTTGTTGCGCGTTCACCCTTGATTACATTGAACCGGAAGTGTTGAAACAGTATAGGCCTACCAGCCACTCACTCGGCCACATACACCCCACCTAGAGCCTAGCTGGCGTTCCATCTCCTTGAGTTCTGTGGTTTTAGTAAAATGAGTCACAAGTCGCAAAAAATGGATTTTGAGATACCATCATATTTGGAAAGATGAGACCAAGCTGATTCTAATGAATGTAAACATTAAGGGCATCTAATAAGTATTTTTATCTTTTCAGTTTGATATCTTTATTTTTGAAAAAAAAAGTTTGCAATATTTCTGGGTGGAAAATTACCAGTAAAGTAGCTGAATATACACCATAGGATGATCGAATAAATGCACTGATATAATTAATAAACTATCCTGAAATTTAGTATATATGTATTTATACAACCACTAGAACTAAATACGCCAAAAATGAAAATATTCCCACAAGAGATCCTGTAAATAAAACACTTTGAAAGATATCATTCTTGCGACTTGTGACTTATTTTCCTGGAACACAGCACAAATGGCCTTTACATCCATTTTGACTTCCCTGGGTTTAAAGATAGACCTGAGGCTGCCTCAAACTTGTTGAGGGTCTGTAGCTCGTCACCCATTAACAGAGTAGGATCATCAAACAATAGGGGATTTGCATAGCCGCCATTTTGAATCCAGATTCGCATGGAATTATGGGACTAATGGTACAGTCTAAAATCTATAGAAAACATGTCATGTTCAGCATATGGATCCGGCCACCTCCGGGTAGTACCTCCGGACGCCACTAGGAGTCTACATTGCAACCCATGACGATATTTGCAGTTTTTGGACCACGCAGCTCATAAAAACTGTAATTAACCGCTCTAAATGGCCCTTGTTTAGATCGTATGGAACATACATAGAGGGGGGTAAGGAAGTCACCACTTCAAAGGGTGAGAGTAAACCGCCCCAGCTCTCTTGGACACAAGCAATGGATCAGGCCTAAAGAATATCGATGGATCACGATAGCACATGCATGTATGTGTTAGTTATTTGTGCCTTAGATAAAGACTGCATGAATTCATGTTTCCCGTTGAATGTGAGGTCCAGGCACAAGAGAGAGACTAAGCTTAATAAGTATTGCCTTCATGCCAATCAAAAGTGATTAAAAAAATAACCCAGGATACAAAAAGTTAGACAAGATAATGTTATCACTTGTTCATTTCAATGGAGACCGTCGGACTCAGCCTAATATCAATAAGTAGATTAGAAAATTTGGTAGCTAAAAAAAATACTAGGAGCCAACTCACTTTCTTTTCTTCAATTTAAATTCAATATTTCGAAGTATTTTTCCTCCATCGTTTTGATGTGAATGCTGAGAATATTTTCATATTGATGAAATTCAATTAACAAAAAACATAAACATGAACTTGGTGATAAAGTTTTCAATGAAATAACATGCTTTATAGAGTTGTATGTACACAATTCAAATCAACGGAATCAGCTTCAGTGTCATTTAGGATGACAGTGGGAATTATCAAGTGAAATGCTTGAAACTCACAGGATTATTTTTTCTTGGGTTCGAAATAGGTATTTATAAAAGATTGGAGAGGAAGCAGGTAGAGCCCAGACATCTGGTCTGAGGGGTCATTAACTCCAGGGGAAGACAGTAGTGGGAGGTGAGAAGAGATAAATATCAGGGGCAATAAAACAGACTGGGATGAAATAGCTGGTTCTTTGAAAAGAGCCACAGGAAATGACACAAGGGCCAGGTCGTCAGAAAATGTACAATTCACCTCCACTAATGCTCACAAATTTGAGACAAAAATTACATCTAGAATACAATTCCATAATTCGAACAGATAATTGAATGAAGACAATACTTAATATATTGGTATACAGATAGTATTTATCAGTTTTCAGCCTAAGAAAACATTTATTAAGTAATTGTGTAGACTTATAGTTGGCCAAATAGAGCGGTTTATTACAGTTTTATGAGCCTTGTGGCCCAAAGTACTTAGACCACGTTCATTTAGATGCGGCGTTGAAATAGCCTATGATATGAAACACTCGTACCTCGTGTTCCATATCGGCTATTTCAACGCCACATCTAAATGACCGTGGTCTAAGTACTAAATATAACTTGATTAATTTATCATTAATTAACCATTCATATTATTCCATCCGGACTTTAACCATGATGGTTATTACATATTCCACTATTTATGTTCAAATTTGTACTTATTTCACTATTATATTTATTTAATTATTCCTGATTTGTATTGCAAACATAGTGTTTCTTGTGTTGAATATTATTGATATACCCAATGTACCTGTTCATGAATCGGGGTGAGGAGCAAGATATTCACCCCAGCACACAAGGTGGAATAAAGGGAACATATGACAGAAGTATTTCACTCTTGATGTTATATCTCGGAGCTGCATTTGAAACATAGAATATTTCAACCCTTGGTCCTTTGGAACTTTAATGATTATCCAGTAGCTTTAGTTCATCTCCTGCTATCGATATTCATAATATATTTAATCTCGCAGAAGTAAACCTATACGATCACGAAACATTATTATTTAAATATCGATTAATATTAAGCCTGGAGATGGAACACAGATGTGCAACGATGGCCACTAGACACTGGAAAGAACATAGGCAAGAGTCACAACAGATATAACATCGTCGATATTCCTCACCGCCCTACCAATATATATATATAATGGATCAGATTTTCGGTAAATGTACAATTGGCAGCTCCACACATTTAGGAAATTCTGCTAAATTTGGATAAAAAAATAAAGAATACCGGGTGTATCTGAATATATTTGGTATCACATTGATTTAAAGTATCAGTTCTGTTATGTTAAACTGCATTTTAAAGCTCATTTTTGTCTTAAATGTGGATTATTTGAGCGGATTGGTGAAGGCGAATTGTACATTTTCTGAAAATCTGACCCATATAGAAGAAGGCAGATTGGATACTAATCAGGGAGAGAGTATAATCAGATGGTAATTCAAAATCACTTTTTTTCGACTGTGTCCTCATTTCTCTGTAACACAAAACAGATAGTAATGGTGGCCACCAGCCTTTGCTATGTTTGTCACATTATGGGGGTCAGATTTTCAGAAAATGTACAATTCAACTTTGCCAATCTTCTCAAATAACCCAACTTTCAGTCGAAAATAATGTTCAAAATACAGTTCAACCTAATCAAACAGATTGCTAGAATCAATGCAATGCCGAATATACTCGAATTTACCTAGTATTGGCCACATTGCAGCCTAATTTAGCAGAATTTACTAAATGTGTAGAGCTGCCAATTGTACATTTTCTGAAAATCTGACCCATATGTCATGAACGGGTTATGTGGCGGCTAACCCACATTCATGGACTAGTTGTACTATATGGGTCAGATTTCGAGAAAATGTACAATTCACATTCCCCAATTCTCTCAAATAACCCAAATCTAAGAGAAAGATTATGTTTAAAATGCAGTTTAACACAAAGGAAGAACTATGTTTAATCAACACAATGCCAACATTACTCAGATATGCATAGCATTTATAATATTCTAGTTTAATTTAGCAAAATTTACCTAATTTGTAGAGCTGATGATTGTACATTTTCTGAAAATCTGACCCATAGATGGGTCGGGTCTCCAGAAAATGTACAGTTGACCATTAATCCTCTAAAATAACCCACATTTAAGACGGAAATCAGTTTAAAAATATAGTTCAACATAACCAGACAGATTTATTGAATGAATACAATACAGAATACACTCAGATATACCAAGTATTTATCATTTTTCACTCTAATTTAGCAGAATTTGACAGTTGTGTAGAACTGCAGATTGTGTATTCTATGACAATCTGACCCTTGTATGGTAACCGACTTCTTACAGGCGTCCGTGCTCCCTCGTCTGTAGTGTAACAAGGTCAATATATGGGTCAGATTTTCAGAAAATGTACAATTCACTTTCACCAATCTTCTCAAATAACCCGAATTTCAGACGAAAATAAAGTTCAAAATATAATTCAACCTGACCAAACAGATTGCTAGAATCAATGCAATGCCGAATATACTCGAATTTACCTAGTATTGACCAAATTGCAGCGTAATTTAGCAGAATTAACTAACTGTGTACAGCTGCTAATTGTACATTTTCTGAAAATCTGACCCATATAGGACATCTAGGACGGGAGGAAAGACAGTCCGCCTGGTAGTAGAGCAGATATGGAACACATCACATGGCTCAGATTTTCAGAAAATGTACAATTCGCCTTCACCAATCCTTTCAAATAACTCCAATTTAAGTGACAAGCCAAGGTCAAAATGCAGTTTAACACAATAAAAGAGATACTTTTAATCAACACAATGCCAAAGATACTCTGTTATACCCATTATTTACCCACATTTTTCTGTCTAATTTAATAGAAGTTACCAAATTTGTAGAGATGCCGATTGTACATTTTCTGAAGATCTAACCCACATATGACCCACATATCTAAACCAGACTACAGTACCAGACCACTCATGTCTATCATTGTAAAACTGTTTGTCACAAGGATACTTGTGTCCCTACAAATACCAATAATTATAGGATAACTACCATCGGCTATAGCAACAATAGGGGAGTTGCATGTGCCACTGCGCATGTCTATTACAGTGCATGCTGGGATGGATTCAGCTCAAATCTGACATACAAATATTTAGCAATATATCCATCGAAAAATTAAAGGATATTTTTACTGATATCATAGCTCGTGTACATGATTCACACAAAAATGCATGATGGGAAACATCTAAAAAACGTAGCCGTATCTCTGATATATATAAATATGGGTCAGATTTTCAGAAAATCATCAGTCCTCTTAAATAACCCCCATTTAAGACAGAAATGAGCTTCAAAATGCAGTTTAACATAACAGAACTGATACTTTAAATCAATGTGATACCAAATATACTTAGATATTGTTGCGCGCGTAGCTTCGGATCTTTATGCTATTGGGCGGTGCATCGGGCCAGGGTGAATATATCTAGCTAGTATTCATATGCATTCGAATATACTCGGACTTCGGGGTATTGCCTCTCATGATGTTTAATATAGAACGTGATATTGTAGGAGACGATAGGCGATATTGAATAGAGAGTCATGGTGATATATAGTAGCTGTAGGTTTCCGGTATGAACAACACAACACGATGAGTTTTAGTACGCCACTACTTGTATATTGTATCTTATCCTGTACATAGATGCTAGGTTGATGTTAGTATAGACATTGAATCATATGAGATCTTATGAGACTCCTTCCCTGTATTCTTACGGTTGTTACTGCATGACAATCCGAGATCAGGGTGTTATAATATATTGGTTCTAGCGCACATAGTGCGTCTAGTACGTCGTGGTATCTACCGCATATCTCTCTATATTCCAGTCTATATGAATGTCCCAAGTCTCTCCCGTTCTATGTATATCTATATCCCAGTATTCCCCGTATATATATACCCCGGGGGGGTGAGTGTCGGGTATCCGTATTGGTGGACCCTTTATCCTATGATACCTTTCCCTCCCTCTAGCCCCTCCCCTTCCCTTAGCGCATGCCTCAGTAAAAGAAACATGTCCTATCCTACTACCCACCCTACTGCCCTCTCGTGTTAACCACGGTTACTACACTACCCTTTTACTCGATAAGCAAGAAAAATCCCCCTTAAAAAAAAAACATTTCGTCCCGACACTCGATAAATATAGCCATGAATACACATAACAATTCTAGGAGGTACACATCTTCCTCCCTTAACAATTAGAATCGCTTACGCGCACGCAAAATCCAAGATTCATGGTAGCTCATAAATACAATACATTCTCTTGCCTCTTGTAGTACATTTTTCCCGTCATCTTAACAATAAAATCGCCTACGCGCTCGTGTACAAATCTGAACGCACAAACTTGGTAATTATATAGGGGTGACTATGGGGTATGGGTTAAATTGGGCGTTTTTTGTACCAACAAGCCATAAGCAATAGTAATATAAGATGTAAGTCAGGACAGGAAATTTGGGACCCTGCAGAGACTATATTTTTTATTTTTTACTCTTCTTTTGTGTGTTCCCGAATGGCGAATTCAACCGCGTCAACCAACGCACATGGCAAAACACCTAATTATGCAGGATGTGGGGGGAGCAACGGGGGTGTTCCAGTTAAATGGGAGAAACACTGTCCCAGATGGGAGGAGAATCAGATTAATTATCTTGAAGTAATTTATCATTTATTGATTGTGTAAAGAGATCCTACGTGGACCCATCAGAACCACCCCTGTGATCCGAGCCAAACACTTGAAGGTGATTGTGCTGCACTCAAAAACAATCAAAGCTTTTTCAAGAAACTTCTTGTGACATCGACGAAGCCCATTCCGGCTTTTAGAATAGGAAAAGGGACAGATGGCACCAGCATTCACTCTACATTGGACTTTATATTCGATATACCAATAGAAGGGGGGAAGTCCCATATATTAGGCATTTCATCTCTTTACCCCATATTCCCTCCCCAAGGTTTGGCACAAAAATAATGCCGATTCCAATGTGGCAATATGATTTTATCAGACCGAATGCAGGAATGTGTCTGAGCGTCATGAGGGCCGTCAGACAAACAACAGTGCTGGAAGATAGAATGCGTGATTACATGATGAGCCGCATCCCGGCTAGATGGCAGACTTCATCCTAAGATGAGCCCGCACATCCCGTAAGATTAAAGACCTACGCCCACTCGTGGGTGTCATCCTTACCCCTCTTTGTTCTACCAGCCATGCCCAGGCACCTATATCCCTTAATTCCACATCCAGCGATAGGCTTGACCGCCTGGCTAAGACTAAGGCTAGGGATTTGTACTATAATCAAGTGCCCAGGAACTGCCTTACAGAACCTCACTAGAAACCAAAAAGTATGGGGATAATATGGACGATTTGTTGCTAATAAGAACATTCTTGACAGTGGTTGATAACTATTGCCAGTAAAAACATTTGAACATTAATAATGGACATTGTCAAACCTTGTATGTGATTAGCAAAGATTAGCAGATAGTACCAGCATTCATGGACGTGCTAGAAGAAATCAGCCCCCTCCTGAATATTGTGACTTGCCACCGCAATGGTGAAGCATGCGCTGCCCCCTCCCTCCCCCCCCCCCCCCCCCCATTATGAAAGGAAAACAACCCAGCATGAATAGCCATGCATGAGGTATATATATTAGCACCTTGGGGTGGAACTGACAGGTGGCCCTATGCAGCCTTATTCAGATCACATGAACAATTTATGGGCCATGGCACAAGGATACCTGCAGTGGGCGAGAAAACTCAATTAATTAAAACCATAACTTAACTAATTCGAATGTGTCTGGAAAGGGGACCGGGTAGGGCTGGATACCTGGGTATTATCTATATGTCTATATATAGGATAGGGAGACACGTTTGGGATAAATGGTGTTACAATATAAGGAACCAGCTTCATGCTGCAAATATTTGCATAGTTGCTCGCTCAAACAGTAAATAAAATCCAAATATAAGATAGTACAAGAAGAAACATAACAAGCAAATCAAAGAGACAACAATATAGCAACAATGATAATCCTGATCACACAAATATATATAGCACTAGTGATATCAATTGGCTAACTATAATGAGTATATTGAGTACATATTAGCTAACTTTTTAATGAGTATCCCATCATGTATACTAAGTATCGATAAATTAGGTTAAAGTTCCGCCACGTTGGGATGAGCGTAGTAGTATATGTAAACTAGGTTGTAGCGTCAGGCAAGGCGAAGTAGTGGCGCGTGGTCTGTTAAGCCGGGTGTGTGCGCCAAACGCGTTGTGGAATCATCACTAAGCATAAGGAAAGTTCTTTTTATCCAAACGGACCGCCCCGTTTGCCGGATGGAGAGAGCCCACGTGGGGGCGAACGGACAACATGGCATTTCTTTTTCGTCCGGGAATCGTCACGTGGTGTCTGCTTGCTTGAAGGTTAATGCAAAATGTCTTTTTACCGACTCACGCTTGGAGTGTTACCGGCCATGTGGTCCAACGGGCCTTGGTCGTTCTCCTCCTGTAATGAGTCATAAATGGGAGGATTTAGACACCGTATACATTCCTTTACAGGTCATACACAGATTTATATTACCAACACTGATTATCCCATTAAGTGATGCTTCATTCACTCTCCTTCAGTCATACATATGGTAAAGATCAGGGGAGGTTACAACCATTAATTTGTGGTTTTTATGTTATATTTACATGCATTACTATTACTTTTCATTAGTCCCTAGAGGGGCCTTTTGTTCTGCCTATGGCAGCCATGCATTATTCAATATTCCACCAATAGTTATAGTATTTTCTGTCTTAATTAAAGAAAATCTGTATGATACCAACTTGAAGAAGTTTTGCAGGTCCCCTCGCATGCGCAACACCCTACCTACTTACGTTTTTATAGTTTTGAACCAACAGCTGCTTCATTTCCATGGAGATTAGTGGCTACCAGGAGTCGGCTGTTGGAAGTGGAGTTAAGAAGCTCGATCTTTTCTGCAGGTCTTAGTGACCAGAATACTATTTCTTCTGGCAACTCGACCGTTTCTGCTGAACCAGCATTTTCTACCTCTAGGCCCCCAAGCCACCTAAGTCGAACAACTGTCCTGAACGAGCAGCAAACCTGTTTTGCTACCATTCCCGTGACGACAGGTGGCGTGGCCGATCTGAGTACCTCCACTGGATATACCAATTTACATAGGAAAAGAGCATACCGCTTCTCTCCCTCCTGTACACGGAGGCTAAGTATTGTGTGTCCTGCCGTGTTATGGCCTCGAGCTTTTCTACATCCACACCCATTACAGATCCGTCGTATTAGTTGTCCCAACACGTATACTACTACTAGTCCTGCCAGCATCGTACCATATGACGGCCATTCCCCAGGCTTGCCTGCTTCAAGTGAATCTGAGTTCAGGGCGGGGCCTTGTGTTCCCCATTCGATCTTGCCCCAACTATCTTCTGGAAATAGTTCCAGGGTTGAGCCGATCTTCCCTGCCAACGCCCCTTTTAACGATCCAATGATCGCGAGCATTCTGAAAATTCTATAGCAAAGATAAATGGTTATTAATACATGTATCATTTCTATTAGCCAGAATACCAGTGGTACCTGCGGCGTTACAGTTAGATCTGTTAGATCTCGCCATGCCTTATATTGCCATGCTTCACCTTGCTCCATGTTACTCTTAATTTCTCTCGCAACCTTATTTACCTCCATTCCTTTTGCAAACTGCTGGGGGGACATTGCTGTTAGCATTTTCCCTAGTTCCTTACCTGTTGGCAAATTTAAATGTACTAAGAAATTAGTGAGGCTTTCTCCCGAAAAGTTTCCCACCGGTATACCAAAACTTCTTGCAAATGCCAAATTAAACCCATGCGCCACAGAAACCTCTACCCCACTTAATTCTCTACACGTCAGCTCCTTTGGTGCCAATCTATGGTGGTCAATCTGCAGGGTGCATCCGCAGGACACCTCGAACACAGTGATCCCCACGATATTGACCTGCCTTGTACTATTTTTGCATGTCAGTAACCCCTTGGGTCCCTTATTTATAAGCAAGTACGTTGACCCCTCCACATTTTTAACAATGTCTGGCGCCCTTTTCTTCAAGTACATGTCAAACATGCAATACCTAAGAACATTGGCACTATGGTCATTAAATAAAGCGATCATGCAGTCCTCATCCTTTCCTGAATTATCTATGAAGGTGAATGGACATATATAGCTCCCTTTTTTAGTACATTGCATTAATTCAATGGCGTCTACCTCCATTAATTCCCCTGAGCCGCGTTGGGCCAACATGCGTTGTGTGGCCGATCTCAATCGTGTGCATCCATCCTGAGATTCCCTGTGCACATGCAATGGCGTATCAAACACCTCCATTTCATACAACTGAAGGGGCTCCGAATCGTTTGCTAGGGAGATTGGTACCAGTATGTTGATCGTATTGTTGGGCCCTATCTGTACCCCAACGTTAGTATTCCAGTCGATATAATCCCCTAAAATGTTCAAAGTGCTGTTATCTCCTAATACCTGTCTCACTCTCTCTTCCCACTGACTTTCCATAAATACCTTGGCAAGTGACTCATGTATTTTTCCCTCTCTTAATGTTTCCAAGACATCACCCACTATCGTTATATCTTCAATGTAATTTCTTATCGCCAGGCATTCCAAAATTGAGCCTTGGAGCTGCTGTTGGATTCTCCCCTGTGAGTCCACTTCCTCGTGCATTATGTCCGATAATTGAGCCGTCTTATTCGCAAAGCGTAGCCATTTATCTTCTAATTCATCCATGGCGCTTATTGATTCGTTTACATGCGATCTTAGGAACCTAAATATGATATTGGAATTGGCCACTAACTTCATGAGAGCCTCATCCCTCAGGTGTGGGTTTCTTATTATCCCTGGTGCAAGCCTATGAATAATGTGTCTTTCTACGTTTCTTAAATCAGAGTTAGTTGATAGATCGAGAATCCCAGCCACAATTTTCCCAAACGGGGCCAGATAATTTCTTTTTAATCGTTTAGGGCGCTGCAAAATATTTCTCAAGTGATTTGCACGCTCATACTCCCTTGCGGCCCTCGAATATAGCTCCCTGATATACTTGTCTAAAGACTCCCCCACCATTTCATAACCTTTTGGCCATTCTCCCTTAACTATCTGGATCGGCTGTGGAGGTATAATATTCAGCTCAGAACGGAAGCCTAAACTCAAAGTTTCCACCCCTGTTATCAATGTACCACGGTCAGCGAATACCACTCCATAGTTGTGCCTTAGAACCGTTGTAGCCATGCAACTATATGGCATGCACATCATGATCCTAAAAACAAGAAGTTAGCAAAAAATGAAAAACGGCTTAATGCTGAGAAATCCACACTAGCCTTCACTGGCCTATGTAAAAGTGATATACTTCTAGTAAACTCACCCTATTATGAGTCCGAACATCTTGCGATCCTAGTCCTGTAGTAAGATACTAATCCCCGTTCTTTCTATATGCAAGTTCGTTCCTGATCCCTGTACAAAAGTCAAGTGATGCTCCCCCTCTGGCTGTGCTGAGCTTATATCTGAGACCAGACCAGTCCAAGACCTATTGGGCTTGCTCCTTCCCTCCTCCCTCTCAAGCATACGACACATCCCCATATCAAGTTAGGGTACGGGTGTCCCAGCTCATGACCTTCCTCTGCTAGATGAAATACTGCATAATGACACCTAGCCACTTATCGTGTATGAGGCCTGTCTTGCAATTTATAGAACAACCCCCCCCCAACCGCTTGCAAGCTACTTATGGGTTTCGACTGCTTGAGCCCAATTGCTGTGTCTAATTTTAACTGTCTTGCCTTCCAAGCTCCACTTTTCATACGTTCCAGCCCCCATCAAAATACACCAATAATCCCACCATTTTAGGTTACTGGCTCCATTTACCCCAACCTGAATCCAGCACAGTACATTACACTCGATCAAAAGACTAAATGCGCCTCCAATTCGTTTCAATTTCCTTACATGAATTTAAATTTGCATCTCCACACAACCCCGACACCCCAATGAGTTGCACGTAGGCAACTTATACCTCCATAATTCTTACATGTATACCATGTCACCATGGATCCAACAGAGCCCCAAACCTATCATAAAGCCTAATATACCCTCATAACATAACCCTGCACATTTCAGATATGTATTGTGTACCTATGGGTTCAACTGTCCAGAACTCACCTTCAAGCCCACGGGCATCCATGACAGAGGCAATCTTAGCTCGATTTGATATACATCCACCGGCAACGACAGGTGATGTCTTATAGTTGCCTCAGACATTTCTGTTAGCTTGTCCAGGAATTTTACCGCTTGCTCCATATTTTCAGGGAATATCCCCCTCACCCTTGGACGAAACATGTTTAAAATTTCATATGTTAAATCCGAGATAATGCATACCGTATCCTGTAGCCTCCTTAATGGCGTGAGAGTATGTCTCTGCGAGATATCAATCGTCAAGGACCGAATAGGCTCATAACGTAGGCCTCTTAAAAAATCAAATGCCGCTTTTCTCAAGCGAACGATATGCGTCTCCTTTTGCAGCCTTCTAATGGGCTCAAACTCCGGATATCTCTGAGATGGAGACAACATGAAGAATTTCAAGATTTCGAGCATTAACCAATTGGCCCTGACCTGTTGATTCAAGATGGCTGCCATTCTGGCAGCCCTATCTGTTCTCCTAATAATTTCCGCATTAATCATCTCACTCCCCCTTCTTGTATCCATCTTTCACTACAGTGATGCAAACCCTATTATACCAGGTCTATCTCCTGTGACAATACTATATATCCCTGGTCCCCCCCCCCTCCACCGGCATGCTTTATATACCCTAGGTCCATCTTCACCTACCCATTATAGTCTCGTTTTTTTTTTTTTCCACTCCCTAGCAACTGGTGATGTTTTACCAATCGACCACGACAAATATAGACAGTATATGCTTACACGGGGATGCCCCCATCTTCCACTAATTTGTGAGACTCCATATAACTCACCTTTCTTGTCATTATGTCTGGCAAATACTCTTCTGGTAATACGTCACCCAGGGTCGCAAAGTCAATATCCGATTCCAAGTTAGCGACTATAAGTTTTCTCGCCAGGCCTGTGCGCTTCTGTAGATAGGGAATCAATCTGTGTTGTCGTTTATCTTCTATACATTCTAATCTGAATTCCTCAGCACAATAGACGTCCAAGATGTTTAGTAACATTTCGCCCACCGCCTTTGTCAAATGTAATAATTTATCGGACACAGTTACTGCTTTCTGGGCTTCGAAGACACTTCTCATTCTTCCGCCCCTTGTCGTGAGCCGTTCTATTGCCCGAAAACCCCTGCTTTCAACATAGATTCTGCAACGTTCCTTCATAATATATATATACGTATCCCTTTCCAATCGTTCTCTAGTGGAAATACGTGCGGATCCACCTCTGTTCACAGGGTTCACAAGGAAATACCTAGTGGCCCTGACCAGCAATATCCCCAAGTTTCTCTTCTGATTTTTCAAGATCTTCAGCTCGTCTGCACCCAATCTAGCTTTTTCCAAACGACACATTTGTCTCTGTTCCAGCTCCATCGTATTCAAAGTTGAGGACTACCGCCACATCAGGACACCAGTGCAGACACTAAACTCCAAATACCAAACTCCAGACCCTAAACTCCAGACCCCCTTTCAAGATCCGCGTGTATTTGTTATTTTCTTCTTCCCATCATCCTTTATTACCCTCCAACTTCCTCTGCCAAGCTTTATTACCCATATTTACCACCCCTGACTCCTACTCATAATTAATGTTTTGAGTTAATACTTCCTGCGCACGCGACCTATGTTGTGCCACCCGCTCCGCCAGACACGATACTTTCAGTTTTGCGTATGTTCCATCACTCATTTTCAAGCCACAAAATATGACATAAACATCTTACAGTAATACACACGCGCCGAGTGCCATCACCCCACAAGCCCACTCCCATCATATTCTGAGGAGAGATTATTGTTTTCTCATTGGGTATACAAAAATTCGTATCCCACAAGCTGTATATACCATCAACAGATATCAATCCAAACGTCCCAAGCTCACACAACATCTAGTCACACATACCCCCAAATCCCAGGCTATCAATCCCCAGTGAGTTCCTTGTAGACACTCACCGAATTACCAAATAATAGCCCATATATTTTGTCTTCAAGATAAAGACCAGTTGTAGTAACCTTCACCCTCACTCCCTTCATAACATAAAATCATTGCGCTCCACACCTTAAAATGATTCATTTATTTCTACTCTGAAACAACCATTCTTGCAGCGACAATTATATATGACATACACTTATTATTATGTCTTACTCATAGTTTGTAGCCCGAGGGCCTCCCAAGAATTGATTTTCCTGATACACCCGAAAACGACCACCACGGCGTGTTTTAACAGAAAACCATACCTTCATTAATTCTATCTGAAATGTATGCTTTTCAGAACGTTATCTTCACGAGTCAAATTCATCACAACATGTCACCTTTACACGACCATATAAGATAACGCCTCGTTGTATCACACGTTGTCTCGCTCAATCATCATTAGGCGTCTCCTTTCATTAAACGATTTTAAGAACAATCATTCTGCATTCCATCCATTCAAACCGAATCCTCGAATTACAAAATGATATATGTCACTTCCATATTTGCCGGCTAGCCCGTGACGCCACCCCTCTCCCTATCTGATTCAAATGTATCAACTTTCTCCTTCCCCAAGATTGTCACTACAGACAGAGAATGAAAACTTGACCCACCGCATGCAGCAACCAATCTCCATTAATCCATTCGATTGGTGACATTACGTTGACCGTCCCTTGAAGCAATTCCTGCACTTTTGTTTTAGATAAACCTGACAATGCCATGAACCGCTTGGTGTCCGCCTCCTTGTGATTTTTTCTCTGGCAACAGCGCTTTCTTAAATAATCCGTTGAGTATAATTTCAATAGTACATCCAAAATCCTATAGACCTGATGCAAGATCGCACTCATTCTGTCTTTATCACTCATTACCCGCAAACGCTTGGTAGAGTACCATTTTCCTGGCCTAACTTTCAGGGATCGTAGGAGTTTATCACATTTTTCGTATAAAGATAGCAAGTACCATTCTACTTCCAATCGATAATTAGGCAACTGCCTAGGATATCTAATCCAGGGAGCTAAAAGCCAAAACGAATACACTTTAATACACAAGATCGACGCGTTCCTAATATTTATTTTACTATGCTCCAGCATTGTCACCAAATTGCAAAGCCGAGCAAAGCTTCAGAAATGGCTTGTCATTCGGCAGCGCCCTTCCTCTCCTGATAATCTCATCTGTCTATTCCATGCCCAGGGTCTAGGTGGATTATTTCCCTCATATTTTTATTGTTATTAAAATTATGCATCAGTATAACTTAGCCTACTAGGTCGCTGCCGGCCCGTGCTCCCTTCATTTGTTATAGATCAGTCTATTCCCTGCGTTGCCATAGTCACCTCACCTGCCTGTCTTATATGGCATCGTGTTTCCCCGGAGACGCTGGTATGCTCACTTCATGTTATTTTTATACTAATCCACCCCTGGACCACTCCTGCTATTCTCATATACCGAAAAAGAATCTAGACAATACCATGAACCCTTACCTGAATATTCCGAGACTCAGTTTACTCTGTCCTAACTATAGTCATCTTTGTTTCCCCAATTTCTATCAACACGTTATTTTATGTAAACATCGGATCCTTGAATCAGCCGACGAACAACATACTACCTCGTCCTAACGAACCCCCACGTTCCCACGAAATCCATATCTGTAAAACTTATTACGACCAGCGTTTCTCAGCGTTTTTTATGCCCACCTGTCACCTAGTGATTGAAACTTTCTGCTTTTCGTTGACTTTCACACCCAATCTGCTTTTGTCTTATCAGTGACTCATCAACTATACACCGCTCTAATCTTCATTCAATTATATGGTTTTCAATTCATGGATTCTAAAAAAAATTCTCTCATTATTCCCTCGCTCCTTATCTCTATGAGTGTCATGGTGTCATGATCTTATGACCCGATCATGACTCGATCCCCGGTGCCTCCCCTTTGTTCATTTATTACGTCAATCAAATCTTTTTAGCCAATTGGCGTGTCCCTACAATGATATCAGAGTGGTTTTTTTGATTAGGCAAATTCCCCATTTGGTATCCTGTAGACATCATTTCCAGCTTAACTTCTCGCAGCAGCACCCAATTTCCGCCGACCCCCTACACCAGCTTCCTATCTCCTATATATATTTTCCCGATCTTCAAACCTTTTGGAAACCATGGCAGGCCGAGAACTTTACCTGGCTATCGACAATGACATTGTCATTGTCGAAACCAGAGACGTATGGAGCCTGAGCGATTTAGCTCGGCTCCTCGTCTATGGCCTGTCTTTGAAGGCAGCTCGGTGGTTTTATGGGCGGGCGTGTGCTCTTGTTTTCAGGGCATACCGCCGCTGGGCTAACGAGTAGCACATTTTTTGTATATCCCAGTAGATTTTAGTTATAGTAGTTACGTATTATGTTTTTAGTTTTTCTTATTCTTTTATAATAACCCATATTACTCATCATATATTATCATATTCAAGAAACCCTCATATTCTACTCTCTTTATCCCTACCCCTCCTTGCACCCCTTCCGCTTCTGCACCACAACCAACCTTCCCCACACCTCGCACTGGTAAGTCGCCTTATATACCTTTTTATTTCATTCTGATTTATTTTTCCCTGCTTATAAACCTGTCCTTGTCTTAGAAACTGCTCCACTGGAAATAACTGCTCACTGTAACATCTCAAAGACCCCGTATCTCTAGTTATACATAACATGATCGAGTCAGATATATTACCTACCCTCAGACACCGGAATCCATTTTTCCAATGTTTTCTCAATCCAGCTCCATCGTTCACACGCCAGTTTTTCCAAGTCACTAACTGTCATCCCAGTGTTACATGCCAACAACTTAATTATAATATCTCTTGGGTAGTTGCAACATCCTATTTTTAACATCGTGCCGACGAAATAACTTTTTAACATCGACAGGTATATATACTGCTGCTTTCGTGATCGATCCTCCCAGCTCATGTGATTGACGGCTATTCTCTCCCTCCTATCTGGCATTTCTCTAATCAAGAAACGAGAGGCTCCCCACCAGATATTTTTTAAGTGTGTTTCCATTTCAATTCGCCTCCTAGCGTTAGCCCCTCTGAATCTCAGGTGTGGTTTCTGCATATACAGACGAGCCAATCGAATCACCTGTATCACCTCTGCCTTCTCTCCCCTGGTTATAGGTCTACACATTCTCCTCGATAGCCAGTATTCGATGCTTACAGGCCTATAAAACTGTATACTGTGTCCCCACCCATTTCAAAAATACCTTCTCACTGCCTATAAGTGAATACACTTACCTTGACTTTCGCCCATGCGCTTGGACACAACTCCTTAATGTTTAGCAGGTCCACCTCTTCCGTGAAAACTGCGTTAATTTTATCTGCTGGGATGAAGGTTAGACCACTTATATATTGATAAAGAACCACTCTATCACATTGTTCGTATGCCAATCGTTTCTGCTCTGCTTCTAGCGATAAAATATTGCATATTACCCGACGTATTAATACGTGGGCAATATATTTATGCTGCTGGTATTTTGTCCTTGCCAATGGGAATACATCTGTGATGCTTTTCACCTCGTTGTCTGGCAATCTCAGATCAGCATACATGTGCCACAGGTACCACTCATTTGTCAACCTTTTCTCGGGACATCCTCCGTACCTGTGAGCTGGATGTATGGTAAATATTCTTATCAATCTTATAATCAGGCGTTCTATGTCGTACATATCCTGTACCCCTAATGCTGTACCAGGCAACTTGTTCATCTTTCGACATCAACGGCGATGAGCGCTCCTTCCTCTCCACTATAGTGCCACTGGGCAGCCCTTATTCCCCATCTTATTTTTAATTGCTCAACCCCTACCTTCTCCCGGGGCAGCTGACACTCTGGCACTATCCCATAAGTCATCTCCAAGCTTGACTTACTGGAGCAGCTTACCTTGCTGCTACCATTTGTCTCTCATATCTCACTCACCCTATTATGCGTATTCTGGCCATACCCTTTCAACTTCGTGATACATTATTTCTCCTGTTTTACGTATCTGCTACGCCTGGGGCTTGTCATATTAGCCGAGCATTGTTGTCACAAGAATGTCACCCATAGTTAGTCGACAAGCGACTTCATTCTACCTTATTTCATCCGCATCTCCCTTCCCCACTTACTATTCATTGTATAAGTCCTTTATTTACCCAATGAGAACTGTCAGTGACAATTAACTTTGCTTACCCTTTTTCTCGGATAAGCAAAGCTTTCCTAGACCTTTATATAATATTAACTCACCTAGGAAATCAATATGGCCTATACTAGGGTATTCTCCCATGTCAGACTGAAGTCACGGCACTAGATTCTCTCCCTCCTTCCATCTGAACCCGCACAGGAGCTGTTTAGTTTGTTTTTTGTTTTCTTTTTTGTGTCTTTCTTTTTCTACCCTCAATTCCAACCCAACCTCCCTTTTTTATTCACTCGTGATTAAACCCCATTTCGCTGGGATAACTCCTCACACCAGGCGCGGCTCACTCCCATTCACTTCCTCGTATTACTTTCACATAAAAACCACTGTTGCTGGCTTGCAGCTCTCGCCTCGTGGTTACAACCCTATAACCACCACAGCTGTTCGAGAATGTAAACACCGCGTCTCGCTCAAGCTCCCATGCCATATATATATTGTTAATGCGCCCTTGCCAAGGTACTACGTACTACACTTATTTCATCCATTCTATCAACGTTCTACAGGATCTGGAGAATCTACTGTGTATCCTCTATCTCATTCTTATCCTTCTCTCCCTCCTCTTCAGGCCAATTGCAGCCTATTTCTTCTGTGCAGGCTATATCCTGCCATCCCTTCTCATCCAGCGGGCCCTTCTCTTCATACTCGTGCAAAGGTAGTAAATCTGGTGAGAGCAGTCTTTCCATAAAGTGACTGGTTTTGGATACACTAACCGGTTTCAAATGAGATACATGCACTGGTTTAGGCAGTGTTGCTCCAGTATCCATCCTCCTTAGTCTGGCTGTGCACCCTGTGGGTCTTGCACAGATGACAAAGGGGCCACAGAAATTCTTCTGCAACTTATATGCAGTTCCAGGTTGTAGTAGGCGATTCACCTTCATATATACCAACGATCCTGACCTCAACCTGTGTGCATTCGCCTGCCTATCATAATATTCCTTCATTTTCGCCTGTGACGTCAGTAATGCTTCCCGAGCTAGGTCCCCATAGATCTCTTGTTTTTCGACGATCTTGCCTAGCTGCTCCAGAAGGGGCCTCATTTCTCCCTCGTATTCCTTTAAGACATTTTCGTGAGGAAGTCGTGGGAATCTTCCATACATTAGCAGGTATGCTGGGTAGTTTGTCGCGCTTGAATCCGACGCATTCATCGCAAATACAATCGGGGCCACAAATTGACACCAATTTTTCTGATCTTTATTTACGTATGCCCTCAGGGCCGTCTTCAGGCTACGATTAAATCTCTCGATTTGACCCTGACTCTGAGGATAGTAGCTCGATCCCAGGACCTGCCTAATCCCCATTACTGTGCAGAAATTTCTGAACAATTTGCTAGTAAATGAAGAACCGTTATCGCTGAAAAGAGTGCATGGCACTCCCAAGACAGACACTACGTGCTCAAAGAATTCAGGTATTAAGGTTTCAGATTTTATGTCTTTTGTTGGCCAAGCTACACAGAACCTTGTGGCTACATCACAGACCGTGTGCACATATTTATAGCCTCTGCTCGATTCAGGCAGTGGACCTATGGTATCAATCTCGATAGCGTCCCATGGTACCTGTGACAGCTCCTTAACGGTCATAGGTACCTTGATAGGATTAGGATTCGGTTTCACCTCCAGACATTTCTGACAAGACCCAATATACTCGCCTATGTCTCTAGCCATTGATGGCCAGTAGTACCGCGGTGAAGCAATGCTAAGCATCTTCTTTATACCCATATGTGCGCCCAAACCGACGTCATGTATTTGATTCAATAATTTTTCTACCATAGATTGTGGGACCACTAATTGCGCTCTCTCTTCTATCTGTGCCTTTCTCGTCCTTGGTGGTACCCTGTACAGGATGCCGCCTGATAGCAAGAAACAGTCGTGTTGCAGCAAAACTCCCCTTGCTCTCGTGTTATCCTTCGGGAGTTTTTCCCTCTCAATGTAATTTGTCATATCGCTGCAAAACTCGTCAGTTATTTGCTCCTTCTCGAACACCTCTCTCGTACCTAAAGTCCCATACTCAGTGATGAGCCTTTCATAGAACGCCGTATCTGTGATTTGCACTTCTCTAGCCCTTACTCCCTTTCGTCTTTTCTCTCTTTGATACTTACCAACCAATGACGGGACTCCCAAAGCCTTCCTCCGTCTTGACACTCCTCTGTGGATTAGGTCTGTCCCCTCTGGTGTCTCTTCCTCAGCCTCTGTCTCCTCTTCTCGTGCTGGTGTGTCATGGTTGCCAGTATCAGACTGACTATCCCCCTCTTCTGAGTCTTCCTCCCCTAATTTCCCTGCCTTGTCTCTTTCCTCGATATATAGCGCCATCCTTTCTGTCACACGCGGGTTTTTTCTAGTAACCATCATTATTTGCTCCCCTGGTGTGCCCAGGCGTGTCACCACCGTGCCATCGACTCTTGGGAAGTCCCTACTATCATTCTCGATAGGTGCTGTGTCTTGCTCTGGTTCTGGTGCACTTACCTGGATAATTGGCGTGTCATCCTTCTCATCTCGCCTCTTATTTCTGAGACGTCCATTTTTTAAGATTGACGGTCTCCTATACTTTCTGATGGGCGATGCCCCCAGTACCTCCTCCTTATCAAAGAATCGGATGTGATTCACCGCCTTGAATCTTACCTGCCTCTGCTGCGGTCCCTGCTCCTCCTTTGCTGTAATGCCATCCCCAAAATATGGCATTCTTGATAAAATATCGGCTGTGATGTTGCATTTTCCTTTGATGTGCCGCAAGGTGAAATCAAAATTACTGAACCAGTCGATCCAACGAGCCATTCTTCCTGTAAGATCCTGTTTAGCGTTTAAGGCTAATAATGCCGCATGATCAGTGTATACCTCAAAGTGACTGCCCAGAACGTAATGCTTAAACTTTTCCAAGCCATACCGGACCGCCACCAATTCTTTTTCTGTCGCCGAGAAATTTTGTTCAGCAGAAGACAGGCTCCTTCCTGCAAACGCAACCGGCCTATGGAAGCAATTATCATGAAGCTGAGTCAACACGATGCCAATCCCAATTCGAGAAGCATCACACCAGATAGTGAACCCTTTAGAATAATCAGGGTATCTTAGAACGACATCTTCGCACATTGACCGCTTTACTGCCTTAAACGCTCTATCTGCCTCTGTATTCCACTGAAAACGCTCTCTTCTACCAAGCTTCTTCGTCAGCTGGTACAAGGGGACCATTTTATCTGCAAACCCTGGAATGAATGACCTATAGTAATTTGCCAGACCGTTAAAGGCCCTCATTTCCCTGACAGTTTTTGGTATTGGATATGAACGAATTATCCGAACCTTCTCTGGGTCCGGCTGCAACCCATCTTTCGTTACTACAAACCCCAGAAATTGCATTATTTCATACCCAAACGCACATTTCTCCGCCCTGAACTTAAGCTTCGCCACTTGGAATGCTTGCAATACCTCTTCCACGTGCTGCAGATGCTCCTCCCATGTTTGTGATGCTATAATTACATCATCCATGTAGGGCAGTGCATTTGGCACATATTTTAAAACGCTCTCAATCACCGAATGAAACGCTTTTGGCGAAGTTTTGAGCCCCATAGGCATGACCTTGTACTGGAACACCCCTCTGGGTGTGACAAAACTAGTTTTGGGCTTGTCTTCTGGCCTTAGAGGCACTTGAAAAAATCCTGAATGGCAATCCAATTTTGAGAAAAATCTTCCCCCCAGTCCCCCGACGTTTTCCAACGTCTCGTCTGCTGAAGGGAAGACCCTACATTCGTTCTTTATACATTTATTAATTTTTCTGTAATCTATGACAATTCTATATTTTTTGTCCTGTCTTGCAGCTGCTTTCCCTTTCTCCACTAGAAAGCATGGCGCAGCAAATTCAGACTCGCCATTCGTTCGTTCAATAATGCCCAAACGCATCTGCTCTTCCAGCATTGTTTCCAGTACCCTTGTCATATGAGGGTTTGTACGGTATGGACTTCGAATAGGGGCCACATAATCTTCTTTCAACTCTATTTTATGTGCAAAAATGTCAGTTGTCGATATCGGCGAATCTTTTGTGGCGAAGACCGCGCGGTAACGCTGTAGCAAACTTGCCATACTTAGTTTCTGCTCCGCCGACAGATTCTCGCCTAGGGTGTAATCAACCCTAGTCTCATTGCATTTTGTGCTACCTACCTCCTCGATCGGTCGCTCAGACTGACCGGGAACCCCAGCTTTTACATAATCATCTTCATTGACCACTGAAAATGCTGCCAAAACCGAACCCTTTCCCAATTTTATTGGCGTGTTAGCAGCGTTAAATACGGTAACCGGTATATTGTTTCCCCCCCGCTGTGGCCTCACGAGGGCTCTCTTGACCGCAAATGGGACCTGCACACATCTTTTCAAATTGTCAACTACTCCTACTGCATGATTTAAATTTTGATGCGCCGAAACCACTGCCATGCAAGTAAATTCTGATTTCGGAGGTATTAATTTAGGCTTAGTTATTCTAACGGTGTAATGGTCAGGGTCTTGGATTTGGAAGTCAATCTTGGCCTTTCTTGCTTTCAAGAAATCGACACCTATGATACACTGAAGGGATAAACCCTTCACAACATAAAACCATGCGTTAGTGCGAACTTTTCCAATGTTAATAGACAACAACACCCTTTCATTCGACTTGTGGCGCCCCCCATCGGCTGTGTAAATAACCAAATATGTCTGTACACGGCGGAGCAGCGCCCCTTTTTCCTGCACTACTTGGTTTAACGTATCCGTCGAAATACAACTGATACTAGCTCCCGTGTCCACCAGGCAGCTAATTTTTGCTGAGCCAACTGTGCAAATTGTTCTGCAGTCTTCCAGTTGGACTGTCACTTTCCCCGCGTCACTGTCCTGTAACACCAGGCGTGAGGAACGATCATCGCCCTCCTTACTATTAATTATACTGTTTTGTGTCACCTCTTTATGTTTACTTAAGGACATCAACCCATTGTCCTTTTTCTTCTGAAGTTTCAATTCCTGCACCGCTCTATTATTTTCACGCTGTTCTTTTTTCTTCTCCTGTAATTTCCATCTTCTCCTCTTCTGGTTCCACCTCTTTCTCATTGCTTTTTTCACTTCCTTTTCTCGAAAGGCCATCTCCTGCACCTCCTGAGTTCCTTTCTCTTGACTCATACTTATGTCACTGTCATCTATTGAAACTGAACTTCCGCTTTCATTCTCTCCATCTTCCTCAGATCGATTCTCCCTTTCTGCCGGTATGGCTGGCAACATTCCAACCGGCATATCTACTGAAAATTCTGCCGATACACTCCGTTTTTCACCACCCCAGTTGTTTTTGGTGACTGAACGCTTGATCTCTTATTCTTATCTCTCTCCTGGCGTCTCTCTCCCTCACCTCTTCTAGGAGTCCATTCTCTTTCCTGGCGTCTCTCTTCCTCACCTCTTCTAGGAGTCCATTCTCCTTTCTCCTCTACTGGTAGGCTTCTAGCAGGACCGGGGTGTGATCTGACATCACTGGGAGTAACGTCATAACCCTTCATTGCTAGAGAAGCTATCATTGATTGAGTAGAACCCACTAGGTGAAGTCTCAGTGCTTTTTCATTTTGCTCGTCCGACAACTCATGTTTTCTGGCCGCTCTTCTAGCCTCTTCACAAGTGCGAGGAGCCTCTGTCAGGACTCTCTCCGCTAATCCATCCTTTAAACCTGCTATAAAAGCCTTCAGTTTCTCATCCTCGTGCAGTGATGTCCTTGCCAGCAATACCAGCATGGCGTCTGCATATGTCTCCACACTCTCACCTGTCTCCTGTCGTCGCCGGGAATAGTCATCCTTCACCTCACTATACGGCATTTCCTGAAACTTGGTCAAGAATTTACTTTTGATATCTGAGTACGACAGTGTACCCCGTTTTCTGGCTGCAACTGATGCGACTTGTTGGTAATATGCTTTAGCTGATCCCTCCAATCTACCACCCAGCCCCTGCAGCCAATACATCTCAGGTATGCCCAAGGCACTTGCATAGTCCTCATACTCTGTCAGGAATTCAGACACATTTCTGGTCGCCGTTGAATGTCGAAAATTTTCAGGCCCCCTAATGAAGTGTCTCATTGCCGCTCCTCCCCCTTCGTTAGACTTATCTGACCATCTTCCTGTTTGTGCAGGGGTAAACGCTGGGAGCACATTAGGTAGCCTATACATCTCGGTTATATCCCCGGAATCTTCTGAGCAAATTGTGCTACTAACACCTATTTTCGTTGCTTGCTGGTTTGCTCTCTGGGGTGTCCGCAGTACGCTATTTTTAGGCTGCTCTACCCCTCCAGCGTTCGTGAGATTTCTGACCATGTCTGTAAGGTTCTTCCTGTCCTGTTTGTAACGCACAGACGCATCTCTAAATAGGGCACTCTCCTTTTCATGTTCTATTTTCAGCTTATCCATCTCTTCTGCTAGCCAGTTTGCCCTTGCTTCCCTTATTTGGTTTTCCTTTTCCATTTCCTCACACCACTCTCTATTTCTGGCCTCTCTCACCTCCTCCATTTCGTGTCTTGCTATTTCTGCCCTCTCCCACTCCTCCCGATCGCTTTCTTCCTTCCTATTGGCTCTAGCTCTGGCCCGTCTTTCCTCCTCCAGCTCCCTTTTCAGCTCCTCCAACTCCTTGTTATGGTTTTCTTTTTCATTCGTCATATATTCGTTTCTCTGTTGTTCTGTTTTTTCCATTTTCTGTTGTGCATTTTTCCAGTCATTCTGCAGCGTTACAATTATATCCCTATTTCCGTCTTCTGCAGTTTTCACCCTTCGTCGCGCGCCCTCCTCCCATGCTAGTTTTAGTACGTTTATCCTAGCTTCGTGCCTATCTTCGGCATCTTTTAACATTTTTTCATTCGTTCGTTCCCAATCATTTCTCATATCCTGGACTGTCCTCAGGGTATCTTCCTCCGCTGCCTTAAGAGCGGCTTGAGTTCTCTGCAACTCTTTGCTGACAATATCCACGCTTTGCCTGAGCAGCTCCTCTTTGGCCCCTTGCGGGCTTAAGTAGTCAAAGTCTGGATTATAAGGGAGTGGCACTAATGGCTCTGTGTAATATGGCGGCTTACCAGCGTCCCACGTTACTTCAGGTATTAATGGCACACTAGGGTCATCACAAAAATCTGCTGCGAATGGATTGTTTCTCTTGGGCCTAGCACCTCCCACTGCTGTACTCTCCGCGCTCAAGTTAGCGTAACTCGGTGGTCCCTGGACAGAAGAGTCCGGAGATGAATCTTCTGTACTCTCTCTTTCCGTCTTTACCTCCCTATTCACATGAACCCCCACACTAGGTCTTGCGGACGCCTTCATTCTTGCTAATCTCTTCTCCATTAATTTAGCAAGATTTTTTATTCCATCTTTGATTATGGACACCTTCTCCCTCTCCACTTTGCCGATTCGTTCTGTTGTTTCAGCAAAGTTCTTTGCACTTTGTGTAATTCGAGCATTGTTCTCCTGTATTTCCTTCACCAAGTCCGCCACTGATGACCCCCGTTTCGACATTTATCCAAATACTCACCCTCCCCTCTGCACACAATCTCCAATCCCGTGGTTCTCCAACCAGTGTTGCGCGCGTAGCTTCGGATCTTTATGCTATTGGGCGGTGCATCGGGCCAGGGTGAATATATCTAGCTAGTATTCATATGCATTCGAATATACTCGGACTTCGGGGTATTGCCTCTCATGATGTTTAATATAGAACGTGATATTGTAGGAGACGATAGGCGATATTGAATAGAGAGTCATGGTGATATATAGTAGCTGTAGGTTTCCGGTATGAACAACACAACACGATGAGTTTTAGTACGCCACTACTTGTATATTGTATCTTATCCTGTACATAGATGCTAGGTTGATGTTAGTATAGACATTGAATCATATGAGATCTTATGAGACTCCTTCCCTGTATTCTTACGGTTGTTACTGCATGACAATCCGAGATCAGGGTGTTATAATATATTGGTTCTAGCGCACATAGTGCGTCTAGTACGTCGTGGTATCTACCGCATATCTCTCTATATTCCAGTCTATATGAATGTCCCAAGTCTCTCCCGTTCTATGTATATCTATATCCCAGTATTCCCCGTATATATATACCCCGGGGGGGTGAGTGTCGGGTATCCGTATTGGTGGACCCTTTATCCTATGATACCTTTCCCTCCCTCTAGCCCCTCCCCTTCCCTTAGCGCATGCCTCAGTAAAAGAAACATGTCCTATCCTACTACCCACCCTACTGCCCTCTCGTGTTAACCACGGTTACTACACTATACCCAGTACACATCATTTTTCAGCCAAATTTAGCAGAATTTACTGAATGTGTAGATCTGCCAATTGTACATTTTCTGAAAATCTGACCCATATACGTTAAAATGAAGAAAACGTTCTGGAAAACATGGCGGGGAAAAGTAATGTAACATGTCCAGCAAACTTTTTCATCTCACAAAATATCTTTCATACAAAAGAATTGGACGTAAATCACAAAAAAGATATTTGTCGTACATTTGCATGCGGGCTTCTGTAAAATTAGAGCGCCTTTTATTTTTGTTTTTAAAAGGTTTCATTCAATATATCCTGCCAACGAGGCTCTTACAATTCTAATTAGCGTCCCTTGTCTTTTTTTTGTCTTTTTTTCTGTTTTTCTGATTTTCTTTTACCTTCCACCGACTCGATCTTAGTTGATACATTTTTCTTTAAAGATTTCTATTTTTTTTAAAAATAAGAGTCACACGATGTTAACATTAAGGTTTAAGCTGTGTAATAGTGTAAATACGGTAATGCTCTATAAGTGATATATACATATGGGTCAGATTTTCAGAAAATGTACAATTCGTCTTCACCAATCTTCTCAAATAACCCAAATTTCAGACGACAATAAAGTTCAAAATACAATTCAACCTAACCAAACAGATCGCTAGAATCAGTACAATGCCGAATATACCCGAGTATTGACCAAATTGCAGCCTAATTTAGCAGAATTTACTAATTGTGTACAGCTGTCAATTGTACACTTTCTGAAGATCTTACCCATATATAGGACGCTCTTTAAGTGATATACATATATAGGGCGTGGGTCCACAGTGTGACTCAGGGAGGCACCATAACACAACACACAATGGATCTAACCATACTTCTAATCACCGCTCTCGCTATTTTAGCCTATTTTCTTCTCCGCGGAGGTAAAAAGCATGTTTTCCCTCCAGGACCTCGAGGTTTACCTCTCATAGGTAACTTCCTCCAGCTCAATGTTAACTCCCCACATCACAAGTTAACAGACTGGAGCAAAAAGTATGGCAACATATACAGTATTAACCTACTGGGGAAACGTATTGTGGTCGTCAGTGGCCACCAGAACCTCAAACATGTTGCAGTCACTGAATCTGCTGCATTTGCGGGCAGGCCCTACTTTATACGGGTTAGCGAGTACGTGGCAGAAGGAGCTCAGACGTTACTTTTGGGGGCATATACAGACAAGTTGCGACTCTTGAAGAAAGCGATTGTGAATTCGTTCAAGTCCTATGGAGATGGATTGCAGAGGATTGAGGATCTGGTTCTGGAGGTGTCTGAGGAAATGTTGGAAACGATGGATAAGTACGGTGGGGAGGCTTTTGATGTGAAGGATGTCTTGCAGGAGACAATGACAAAGATTGTGTCGACTATGGTGAGTTACTCATGCCCCCATAGTGCATGGGAGCTACTCATTGCACTGATTTATATTGGGTCAGATCGTCAGAAATTGTACAATTGGCAGCTGTACACATTTAGTAAATTCTGCTCGATTAGACTGACAAATGATGAATATTGGGTATATCTGGATATTTGGTATTGTGTTGTTTTAGAATATCTGTTCTGCTATTTTAAGCTGTATTTTGAAGGTTATTTATTACTTAAATTAGGGTTATTTGAGAGGATTTGGGAAGGTGAATTGTGATGTGGTACAGGAAAATCATTCACAAGTCACAAAAAATTAGATTTAGATTTAAAAATATTTTATTCAGGACATTGAACATTTTCATACATACAGTACACATATTCTCAGGACAGCCTGACTTGCCAAAAAGAAATTTTACCAAAGAAGCTAAATTACAAAACTATTTTATATCGATACATTAAACATAGAAATGGATTTTGAGATATTATCATATTTGAATAGAGGAGCTCAAGCCGTTTCTAATGGTAGTAAACATCAAGGACTAATCTAAGTAGTGTTTTTATATTATAAGTTTGATATCTTTGAGAAAAAAGGTTATTGATATTTTTTGGGTGGATAATTACTAATAAAATAAATATATTTAATACATTGCCTTCAAATTCCGTACATGTATTAATATCACTAGTGGCAATAAGTACCCCAAGGATATTCCATAGATAGAATATTCGAACAAAGATATCTCATTGATAAAGCCCCTTGAAAAATAGCAATTTTGCGACTTATGACTCATTTTCCTGAAACACATCACAACTATATAGCAGTTTATAGCATTAAATGTGATGTGTTTCAGGACAATGAGTCACAAGCAAAATTGATATTTGTCTAAGTGTTTTATTCCTTGGATGTCTTTGTGGGAATTAATGGTTCCATTTTCGGGGTGCTTAATGTTGTTTCTAGCATGAATACATTTACCAAATTTCAAGATAGTGTATTAAATATATCCATGCATTTCTAAGGTCATCCGATAACGTGCTTTTTTACTGGTAAATGTCCACCCAACAATATTGCAAACTTTAAAAGAAATAAGAATATCAAACTTAAAATATAGAAATAGAATTATTAAATGTCCTAATGTTTTCTACCATTGGAATCGCCTTGATATCTTCTTTTAAAATATGATGATATCCCAAAATACATCTTTTGTGACTTGTGACCCATTTTCCTTAAACACATCACATTTTTTAAAGATCGAGACATCGATGGGTAGACATTTCAGGGTTGGATGGCGGGGTGATCTTTATTTAAAGATCTTATCAATTATTCAATTGTATGTTATTGATGTTATATTGCTCTAAAAACAACTATGATGATGCCTAGTAAATATTGGCAATGACTAAATTCCGTCCATATAGATTGTAGTACATAATATGTAGCCATAATATAGGGAATATCCCCCCGTAACTACTACGGATATGTTGTTAATAATGAATTATGATATACCTGTTATAAAAATGATATGAACATAAATGGAAAGGTCTTAGAGTATACTAAGACTTAACTATTACCAAAGTACTTACTGTATGTAAATTGGAACCAATAGAGCGTAACTCAGATATAATTGTATATGTAAATCTCGAGACATGTAAGATATTTTATTTTATTTTATTTTATTTTAGGACTCAGTGGAAGACCTACTCTGTAGAATTGTACGCCCATTTCATGATTCTGTAACTGTTGACAAACCATGAATAAAAATTCAATATATATATATATATATATAGTATAATACTTTAGTATTAAATAGATGTACATGTAAACATGCATGCATACATGTAAGTATACATACAAATTATACACATAATATACCAGAAAATGAAGTTTTGTCCAAAAACAAATCAAGAATCTTCCTTTTTTTCCAGATATATGGAAAGCGTCTGTCAGAGAAAGACACAGTTAAATTAATGGAACTGGAGGCGATAATAACCAAGCTGTTTACACTGGGTGGCTCCGGCACAGAGTTAGAGATTCTACCCTGGTTGAAGCACTTCAGACCAGCCTACATCCACCAACTCTACCAAGTGAAACAGTTCATCCAAGGCACACAGCTGCCTCTTCTACTGGAGAGAAAGGTACTGGATCGAGCAGAAAATGTATAATGGACAACTGTATAATTTAGTAAATTGTGTTTAATTGTACTGGAAAAGGTTCACTGCTTGAGTGTATTGCGTTGGTTTAGACAATGAGCCCATTGTATAAGAAACTCATCGTATCCCAGTTGTAAGTGCTTCGCAAGCGCTCACATCTTGGGGAGAATGATGGGCGCTACATGCAAGAGACACATTCAATACACCACTTGTATAAGCTTTGTCGCAGGAAATTTGTATCTTCATCTCACTTTTTCACATCAGTCTCGCATCTAGCTAAAGAGACTACCGGCGACACCTGTTTTTGTATTTCAACATTACATTTTGCACATGGTTGGATGTGAAAACTGTGCCAAGTTACAGAAAAATAAATCCACTCCTATATATATAAGTCATAATATGAGTAACTGTTGTATAAACATATAACAGCAGCAGAATATTGATAAATCCAGTCCTATAAGTCATAAGATGAGTACCTCTTGTATCAGCATTTAACAGCAGCAGAATATTGATAAATCCAGTCCTATAAGTCATAGTATGAGTAACTCTTGGATAAACATATAAAAGCAGCAGAATATTAATAAATTCAGCCCTATCCATAGATTTCACATGACGTCACCCAGTAGGCTGCGGTTTCACAGTGACCGCCATTTTCAGGGTCATCGCTATGCTTGCCATCTATGGCGAGGGTATCAAAACAAAGTTGATAAACCTCACAATGGTGGATACTTGGGTAATACTACACTAAAGGCAGGTTATGTAACCTATCATGAAGATATTATTGAGGCAGATGAAAACTGGTAAAAGTTAAAACAGCCAGAAAACGGCATTTTCAAGTATCGCAGCATACATAGGCCTCTAACTGGACCCCAAACATGGCCAGGGCCGTGACGTCAATGAAATCTATGTATAAGTCATACTATGAGTAACTCTTGTATAAACATATAACAGCAGCAGAATATTGATAAATCCAGTCCTATAAGTCATAATATGAGTAACTCTTGTATAAACATATAACAGCAGCAGCATATTGATAAATCCAGTCCTATAAGTCATAATATGAGTAACTCTTGTATAACATATAACAGCAGCAGAATATTGATGAATCCAGTCCTATAAGTCATAATATGATTAAATTTGGTCAAATTTGTTTGGAGAATGCAGCTTGTCGACAAAATCGTTGGCAATGCGTTGACGATGAGGTAGTCGATAAGATTTTTATGAAATTTATTGCATCGACTTCTTGCCATCGCTATGCCTTCGGCAATAGCCAGCGATGACCGTTGATGAGTGGACGATGTAAAAATTGCATCGGTAAGGGTAGTGGCGATGAGAAGTCGATGAGATTCTACATATAAAAGCATGAAAATTAGTTCTATAGTTGCCAAGCTTTTTCCCCTTGTCGATGCCAAGACGATGCCACCTCCTGTAACCCTTCTCATTGACGTGCATCGCTGGCAATTCCATCGTCTTGGCATCGACTTTGCATCAACACCATTTTGTTGACAGTGGCTAGACTGCTTTAATGCAATAATATTTGTGTTGACAGGCAGATGCCCAGGGGAGGATGGAGTGTGTGGTGGACGCATTGTACAAGAGCAGTGAGTCCATGGTAAACACAGAGAACAAGCTCAGTGACCCTGACATGGCACAGGTCATAACAGAGGTGTTGACTGCAGGTCAGTGTAACCCAATCCACACTTGCTGCTCAATATAGTATACTACCATCTATTGCTGTATCATGTCTTACCAGGCTGTTTAGTTCAGCTCCTATAGCTGGTCTTCCACTAACTCCTGGGGTAGTATACTACCATCTATTGCTGTATCATGTCTTACCTGGCTGTTTAGTTCAGCTCCTATAGCTGGTCTTCCACTAACTCCTGGGGTAGTATACTACCATCTATTGCTGTATCATGTCTTACCAGGCTGTTTAGTTCAGCTCCTATAGCTGGTCTTCCACTAACTCCTGGGGTAGTATACTACCATCTATTGCTGTATCATGTCTTACCAGGCTGTTTAGTTCAGCTCCTATAGCTGGTCTACCACTAACTCCTGGGGTAGTATACCGTCAAATGATTTTAGATGGCTTGGGAAAGAATGGAAGAAAATGGAGACAAAATATTTTGTTTGTTTACCGACCTTTACTGAGAGTGCAGCTTTAACCTCTTGCTGGTCTTCCACTTCCAAGATATCTAAAAATGAAATGTGATGTGTTTCAGGAAAACGAGTCATATAGTCGCAAAATGGATATTTTTCAAAGTGATTTATTTATAAGATATCTTTGTTGGTTGGAATATTCCAATTTTCTGGGTGCTTAATGCTGCTAGTAACATTAGTACATGTACAACATTCCAAGGTTATGTATTGAATATATCTATGCATTGTTATGGTCATCTCATGCAGTATATTTAGGTACTTTATTTTTTTTTAGATCAACACTTTTATTTTCTACAAAAACCATCTACATGAACCATACAAAAACCAAATTCATTTTTTCCATCACAAATTTATTTAGGTACTTTATTAGTAATTGTCCACCCAAAAATATTAATATCTATTTTTTTCAAAAATAAAGCTATCTAACCTAAAATATAGAAACACTATTTAGATGACCTATACTGTGTACTACCGTTAGAATGTGCTTCATCTCATCTTTTCAAATATAATGATATCACAAAATCCATTCTTTGGGACTTGTGACTCATTTTCCTGAAACACATCACATTTCAGCCAAGGTAACGGCTGGGACAGCTGGATGTAATCTAGAAGTCAGTTTACCTGTTTGTCTATATGCCATATGTCGTTACTCACTGTTCAAATGTTGGATAAATAAAGTAGTTTCTTATCTTATCTTTATGCCAGATTACGTGAGAGAGCAGTTTTACCAACGGAACCATGAACTAAAATGTGATGTTTCAGGAAAATGAGTCACAAGTAGCAAAATTGATATTTTTCAAAGTGATTTATTCACAAGATCTCCTTATTGGAATGTTCTGATATTTAGAGGGTTTAGCGCTTATAGTCATATGAATACATGTACCGATTCTCAAGACATTGTATTAAATATATCCCTGCGTTTTGAAGGTCTTCCTATAACGCAACACAAAAATGATAATCCTGTTTGTGTTTCTGATTTTCCAGGTATTTCTACATCGTCTTCTGCCCTGTATGCCATGCTTGCTCTGTGCATAGAGAAGCCAGAGTTACAGGCCCGGCTACAGCGGGAGATAGACGAGGCGCTCGGGTCGCGGAGACCTGCTCTGTCTGACCGTGTGAAGCTGCCCTACATGCAGGCCAGTATACTGGAGCTGCTCAGGCTCATCTCCCATGTACCCATGTCCATGCCACACACCACATGTGAGCAGGTCAGCATTGATGGATACACCCTGCCACACGGCACCGAGGTCAGAAACTTTTTGTGTCGCGTTACAGAAAAATGAGTCATAAGTCGCAAAATTGCTATATTATAAGATGTCTGTATATTATATTATAAGATGTTGGAATATTCTATTTCTTGGGGTACTTAATGCTGCTAGTAATATTAATACATGTACGAAATTTCAAGGCAATATATTAAATATATCTATGCATTTATGCATAAGATCATCTTATGGAGTATATTTGGGTTATTTATTCATCTCCCATCCCATCCATCCCGTCCCCATGTCCCTGCCACACACCACATGTGAGCAGCTAGACATTGGTGGATACACCCTGCAACAGGGCACCGAGGTCAGAAACTTTTTCAATTCAATAGGGGATTTGCATAGCCGCCATTTTGAATCTAATTTGCATGGAATTATGGGACTAATGGTACAGTGTAAAATCTATAGAAAACATACTATGTTCAGCATGGACTATTTATCAATGCTCTAATATCAATATCCATGTGTTATGCATGTTTCCATGACCCAAGTCCCCATATTTCCCATCATGTATTTGGTTATCATAGACCATGTATACAAGCTGTGATATTGTTGAAAACATTCTTGCAATTTTCGATAAAAATGTTGCCAAATATTTGTATGTCAGATTTTAGCAGAATCCATCCCAGCATGCACTGTAACAGACATGCGCAGTGGCACATGCAACTCCCCTATTAAAAAATTCTTTATTGTTGATGGTAAATTACAATTGGTAGATCATCTCTGACTGGTGTCAGCTCTTCCGACGAGTGCCATTTTTTAACTTGACTTGTGTTTCAAGTAAACTAGTAGAATAGTAAACTAAAGAATGGCGACCGATGTTGTACTGTGTAATAAGAGTCTGAGATAACGGTAATCGAAGAGTGATATAAAGAGTGTTTATAATCTGTAATGTTCACACTAAGGATAGAGTATGAACGAGAATGTTATTATAAGATATTGATAGCAACGCAACAAAACATCGACAGAGTCGACACGCGTATTTCATATGGATATTAAATGTAATTGGCTTAATTTTGAAATGAAAAAAAAATGTATTTAGCTGGAAACTAGGTAGAGGCGATGGTATACTTCTTTTTTAGGAATTCACCTTCTAGGAACTATCATTGTTTATTTTGTAACAATAGTTGTTTTGAACAAGGTAAATACGCCTTTTAACGGTTTTTTGGGCAAAAAAAATATGTTTGTTTCCGATTTATCTAGCTGAAAACTAGGCAGGGGTTTGGTAATTTCTTTTAAATTTGTTTTCCTTAGGGAACCGCCACCGAGGAACTGAATTTTTGTTCTGTCTTATTTGCTAACATTAGTTGTTTTAAAGATAAGAAATGTACACTTTAAGAGTTTTCTGATTAGGAAAACTTGTATTCCTGCTTTTATTAGCTTTTTTGCCAAAAATTCATTTTAAAAATTAGGGAAGGTTAAAAAAACTTTTAGGTGTGGTAAGTTTTTCTAGATAGGGTGGGGTGGGGGTGGGGTAAATTGGAAACACACTTATTTGTGATCGCTTTTAGGAAAATGAGTCATAAGTCGCAAAATATGGGTTTTGAGATATCATTATATTTCAAATGAGAAGATCAAGACGATTCCAATGATAGTAAACACTATGACACCTAATAAGTATTTCTATATCTTAAGTTTGATATTTTTGTGTTTGAAAAAAAAGTTTGCAATGTTTCTGAATGGATAATTACCAGTAAATTAACTACAATGTCCTGAAATTGGTTATATAGATTCATAAGACTATAAGGGCTAGACCCTCCAAAAACCAAAACATTTTAATAAAGAGATCCTGTGAATAAATCACTTTGTAAAATATCAATTTTGTGACTTGTGACTCATTTTCCTGAAACGCAAACGGAGGGGGGGGGGGGGGGGGGGGGGGCTAGTTAGAAAACTTGTTTTCCTGCTGTGAGTAGCTTTTCTATAATAAAAAGAAGTGATGTTACAGGTGTGGATGAACCTGTGGGAGCTGCATCATGATGCTGAGTTCTGGGACGAGCCCTGGGAGTTCAATACACAGCGGTTCCTCACACCAGATGGAGCCGTAGTGCCTCCTGACCATAGCAACAGACAAAGGTATTATATTACCACTCATTCTAATATAATAATAATAATAATAACCATAGCAACAGACAAAGGTATTATATTACCACTTACTCTAATATAATAATAATAATAACCATAGCAACAGACAAAGGTACATTACCACTCACTCTAATATAATAATAATAATAACCATAGCAACAGACAAAGGTACATTACCACTCACTCTAATATAATAATAATAATAACCATAGCAACAGACAAAGGTATATTACCACTCACTCTAATATAATAATAATAATAACCATAGCAACAGACAAAGGTATTATATTACCACTTACTCTAATATAATAATAATAATAACCATAGCAACAGACAAAGGTACATTACCACTCACTCTAATATAATAATAATAATAACCATAGCAACAGACAAAGGTACATTACCACTCACTCTAATATAATAATAATAATAACCATAGCAACAGACAAAGGTATTATATTACCACTCACTCTAATATAATAATAATAATAACCATAGCAACAGACAAAGGTACATTGCCACTCACTCTAATATAATAATAATAATAACCATAGCAACAGACAAAGGTACATTACCACTCACTCTAATATAATAATAACCATAGCAACAGACAAAGGTATTATATTACCACTCACTCTAATATAATAATAATAATAACCATAGCAACAGACAAAGGTACATTACCACTCACTCTAATATAATAATAATAATAACCATAGCAACAGACAAAGGTACATTACCACTCACTCTAATATAATAATAATAATAACCATAGCAACAGACAAAGGTATTATATTACCACTCACTCTAATATAATAATAATAATAACCATAGCAACAGACAAAGGTACATTGCCACTCACTCTAATATAATAATAATAATAACCATAGCAACAGACAAAGGTACATTACCACTCACTCTAATATAATAATAACCATAGCAACAGACAAAGGTATTATATTACCACTCACTCTAATATAATAATAATAATAACCATAGCAACAGACAAAGGTACATTACCACTCACTCTAATATAATAATAATAATAACCATAGCAACAGACAAAGGTATTATATTACCACTCACTCTAATATAATAATAACCATAGCAACAGACAAAGGTATTATATTACCACTCACTCTAATATAATAATAATAATAACCATAGCAACAGACAAAGGTACATTGCCACTCACTCTAATATAATAATAATAATAACCATAGCAACAGACAAAGGTACATTACCACTCACTCTAATATAATAATAATAATAACCATAGCAACAGACAAAGGTACATTACCACTCACTCTAATATAAAAATAACCATAGCAACAGACAAAGGTATTATATTACCACTCACTCTAATATAATAATAATAATAACCATAGCAACAGACAAAGGTATTATATTACCACTCACTCTAATATAATAATAATAATAACCATAGCAACAGACAAAGGTATTATATTACCACTCACTCTAATATAATAATAATAATAACCATAGCAACAGACAAAGGTATTATATTACCACTCACTCTAATATAATAATAATAATAACCATAGCAACAGACAAAGGTACATTACCACTCACTCTAATATAATAATAATAATAACCATAGCAACAGACAAAGGTACATTACCACTCACTCTAATATAATAATAATAATAACCATAGCAACAGACAAAGGTACATTACCACTCACTCTAATATAATAATAATAATAACCATAGCAACAGACAAAGGTACATTACCACTCACTCTAATATAATAATAATAATAACCATAGCAACAGACAAAGGTACATTGCCACTCACTCTAATATAATAATAACCATAGCAACAGACAAAGGTATTATATTACCACTCACTCTAATATAATAATAATAATAACCATAGCAACAGACAAAGGTACATTACCACTCACTCTAATATAATAATAATAATAACCATAGCAACAGACAAAGGTATTATATTACCACTCACTCTAATATAATAATAATAATAACCATAGCAACAGACAAAGGTACATTGCCACTCACTCTAATATAATAATAATAATAACCATAGCAACAGACAAAGGTACATTACCACTCACTCTAATATAATAATAATAATAACCATAGCAACAGACAAAGGTACATTACCACTCACTCTAATATAATAATAACCATAGCAACAGACAAAGGTACATTACCACTCACTCTAATATAATAATAACCATAGCAACAGACAAAGGTATTATATTACCACTCACTCTAATATAATAATAATAATAACCATAGCAACAGACAAAGGTATTATATTACCACTCACTCTAATATAATAATAATAATAACCATAGCAACAGACAAAGGTATTATATTACCACTCACTCTAATATAATAATAATAACCATCACAAATGTGATGTGTTTCAGGGAAATGAGTCATAAGGCGCAAAAATGATATTTTTCAAAGTGATTAATTTATAAGATCACTTTATTGGAATGTTCTGATTTTTGGAGGGTTTATTACCTATAGTTACGGACGTATCAAATTTCAGGACAATGTGTTTAATATATCTTTTTGTTTTAAAGGTCCTCACATGGAGTATATTTAGTTACTTTACCGGTTATTGCCCCCCCCCCCCCAGAAATATCGCATCATGGATGCATCGTGGTCTCATCTTTTCAAATATAATGATATCTCAAAATCCATTTTTTGCGACTTATGACTTATGACTCATTTTCCTGAAACACATCCCAAATGAGTCACAAGTCAAAAAATGAATTTTGAGATACCATCATGCATATTTGAACAAATGAGATCAAGCCGATACCAATGATAGTAAACAGTTATTTGGATATGCATGGATAAATTTAATAAACTCTCTTGAGATTTGGTGCATGTATTTATGCTACAACAAGTGTTATGTATAAGCATTCCAAAAATGAGAACATTCCCACTAATACATCATGTAAATAAAACACCTTGAAAAATATCAATTAATTTTGCGATTTTGTGACTCATTTTCCTGGAACACATCATGGAAAATGTTATGTGTCTCAGGAAAATGAGTCATAAGTCGATAAAAAAACTTTTCTGGTGATATTTTTCAAAGTGATTTATTTATAAGATATCTTTGTTGGAATATTCTAATTTTCGGGGTGTTTAATGCTGCTAGTGCCATTAAGATATGTATTAAATATATATATACATTGTTAAGGTCATCTTATGAAGTATATTTAGGTACTTTATTAGTAATATCAACCAAAAAATATTAATACATTTTTTTTTTTTTTCAAAAATAAAAATATCGAACTTAAAGAATAGAAACACTGTTATGATATCCTACTGTTTTACTACCGGTAGAATCTGCTTGATCTCTTCTTTTCTAATATGTGATGTGTTTCAGGAAAATGAGTCATAAGTCGCAAAATATGGATTTTGAGATTCCACTATATTTGAAAAGATGATATCAAACCGATTCCAATGATAGTAAACAGTCTAATAATCTTATAAGTATTTCTAGATTTTAACTTTGATATTTTCGTTTTAGAAAAAAAAAGTTTCCAATATTTTTGGGGGTCAATAAACAGTAAAGTAACTAAATGTAGTCCATATGAGGACCTTTAAAACAAAAGGATATATTACATAGATTGTCCTGAAATTTGATACATCGATTGATATAGCTATAAGTGATAAACCCTCCAAAAATCAGAACATTCCAATAATGTGATCTTGTGAAAAAAAAACTTTTAAAAATATCTATTTTGCGAAATATGCAACTTGTGACTTATTCTCTTGTGACACAACACATGGGTCAGATTTTCAGAAAATGTACAATTCACCTTCACCAATCTTCTCAAATAACCCACATTTAAGACAAAAATGAGCTTCAAAATGCAGTTTAACATAACAGAACTGATACTTTAAATCAATGCGATACCATATATACTCAGATATACCTGGTATTCTTCATTTTTCAGCCTAATTTAGGAGAATTTCCTAAATGTGAAGAGGTGACAATTGTACATTTTCTGAAAATATAACTCACATATTACACTGTGTTTCTGTAGGTTGATGCCGTTTGGAGCAGGCAGGAGGGTATGTGCCGGCGAGTCACTGGCCAAGAACAGGATCTTCATACTCTTGACTTTAATTCTGCAAAACTTCAAGGTAGAACGAGGAGATGGGAATGTGCGGCCTGAGACAGACCCGCGGAGGTTCGTTACAGGACTCGTGCTCACCCCAGATCGCTATAAACTAAAGCTTGTAGCGAGACAAACACACACGGTAAGTGCACATGGGTCAGATTTTTAGATTGATGTTATCATCAATCTAATTGAATTGGGGTGAGATCTGTCAATCATTGATAGCATCTTGGCTCCTCCCATCCTGGATATCAGTGTAAAGAATCTGTTGATTCTGATATCAGTAGATGGGATCAGAATCATGCTGGTAATGGCTGGGAGGGGGAGGTGATGGCGTTTAGGTGTGAATTAAAGGGTAGACCATGTGTGAATTAAAGTGGCAAGCTGAGAAATAAGATGCCTCATATGCAAAGTGTTAAAGGGACCAACAGAATTACATGGACTGACCAGTCATATACATAGTATTCACTGACGTCACGGCGCTAGCCGCAGCTTGCCATAATGTGGGTCAACTTTAGCTGGACATGAGTGCTCCAAGCCTCAAAAATGCAGTTTTCACCTCCAAAAGTTTTAGAGAATGTTATATAAAGTATGCTGATAGGTTATATGGTCATTTTGGAGTGTGTCATGATGGAATAATAAGTATAATTGCCATTAGCAAACATTTGAAACGGGAAATCCTGTCGATCTAGTGTCTCCCGCTATCTATGCTGCCACACATTATGGCTGCCAGTGAGGAGAGCCGCTGACTGGGGTGACGTCATGTGAATACTATGTATATGGGATAAGGATTTCATGTGTTCTGTCTCCCCTTCCACTCCCTCCTACTATACCTCCCTCTCGAATTTTATATTTAACTGACATCAATCTTCGTTTCCCTTGGAAACGCAATCTTCTACATGAACCGGAAATAAATATATAAATGTAAGCTGATCACTGTTAACTATTTCTTGTTTAGAAAATGTGTAATAACCCGGTATTAAGATTAAGATTAAGATTAAGATTAAGATACATTTATTTTTGACTTGTCGCTTTCAGGAAACATAGCTCCAGATTAGGGAGGTTTACAAGCTTCCTGTTCTTTTACATGATCATATTAACAGTGTATAATTCCTCAGTCGTCATTGACGAAAACGGTCCACTGTTATTTTCATTAACAAATTTCTGTTACACTGTTTTCAAATTAGGTAAAAGGCGCACTAAATCTTGTATGAAAATTACCTCTGAGTTGTAATTAACATATAAATATAAGGTTGAGAGTGTTGAAGTCAATGGATAGTTTTTTAGTTATTCAATGAAATACTGGTCTGACCATACCAGGTATTGATTGAAGAGGAGGGATATATATATAATAAAAGACAGAAGCCTCAATATTATTACTCTGATTTTAATGAAGCTCAAGGTGAGATAGAATAGAATAGAATAGAAATATCTTTTATTGATCATCACTGGGTTTTTACATTAATTTTGTACGATGAACAGGTCTACAGGTTTCTAGGTACCTTCTAGGATTTACACCTAGGTCTTCCTACCGTTCCCTTTATCTACACATAAAAGCCTAATATATATTACAGTTTGCTTGGGTAAAACCATACGTCGAGTTTTAAAACCCAATATTTAATGAGTGAATCCAGTACAGGATTATTTACAGGCCGGCAAGTTTTGCTCTCAACCTAGTGTACATAGGAAATACAGTAAAACATGAGCAAGTTAAAAATAAAAACAAACAAACAAAACAAAAACAAAAAAAAAGAAAATGTTAGTATATTTACACATAAAGGTCTGTGGAGTTCATATATGATGACATTGGTAACAATATAACAAGGGGAATACAGTAAGATACACAGTCGTGGCACACAGTGCCTCTGGTGTTAAATATTAGTTCAATAGAGTGGCTGTATAGAGCTTTCCAATACAAGCAGTATATGAAGAGTATTCGGTGTTACTTTATGGAACTACAAAATGTACAATTCACTTTCACCAATCTTCTCAAATAACCCAGATTTCAGACAAAAATAAAGTTCAAAACTCAGTTCAACCTAACCAAACAGATTGCTAGAAACAATGCAATGCAGAATGTACTCGAATTTACCTAGTATTGACCAAATTGCAGCCTGATTTGACAGAATTTACTAAATGTTTACAGCTGCCAATTGTACATTTTCTGAAAATCTGACCCATTTAAGTATAGTCAATGGAAAATAATCACCTGGAAAAATATAAACGGCAGAAACAATCATCTCAAAAGTCTCTAGAAAGCTACCATCCAAAAACTACCGACTTGAAAAATTACTGCCCAAAACGTTACTATAAAGGTCTGGCCAACCATAATATTATAAACTAACATAAGCTACTGTCAGTTCTATAATAGGTTTAGTGCCACAATTAAAGATAAATACCAGCGTTGTCAGCATTGCTGCAGGCGGGAATTCCAGGAACTAATGCATGAAACAATGGAATTCAATATATTTTGTTCAAACTTTGTATTGAGAAAGAATATGGTTGGGGGAATACAAAATGCCAAAAAAACTGGATATTATCATATTATTTTGTGTTTTAGGGATGAGCGAAGTTTCCTTCCCTTCACTATTGATTTCAATGGGGGAAGCTCATTGTGATGCAAGTTTAGCTGAATAACCTTTTTTTTTAGTTCAATGACCCCTTATTTCTTTTAATTGGGAGGGTAGAATAACATGTCAGCAATGTATATGCAGATTTAAAAGAAAATCGTATGATGCAATCATATGCTATTGGGGAAAATGCAGAAAATACCCGTTTTTCCATAGACTTCTATAGTGAACAGTAATAAATTTCAGTGGACCCTGAAATAAAAACTAATCCAATGACATATGTTTTTGGGGGGCCTTTTGGGTTCCCCCAACCATGTTCTTTCTAAATCCAAAGTTTAAAGAAAATTCCATGATTCATTCAATTTGTAAGTTAACACTGGCATTTACCTTTAATGCATTCAGTCCAAACCCACAGGAACAGATAAACATATAAGATGGTGCAGATGAGGGGGAAATCTGTCACCAAAATTTGTGATGTGTTTCAGGAAAATCAGTCATAAGTAGCAAAACTGATATTTTTCAAAGTTTTTTTTTCACAAGATCACATTATTGGAATGTTCTGATTCTTGGAGAGTTTATCACTTATAGTGATGTCAATTGATGTGTTAAATTTCAGGACAATCTATGTAATATATCCTTTAGTTTTAAAGGTCCTCATATGGACTACATTTAGTTACTTTACTGTTTATTGACCCCAAGAAATATTGGAAACTTTTTTTTTCAAAAACGAAAATATCAAACTTAAAATCTAGAAATACTTATTATTTTATTAGACTGTTTACTATCATTGGAATCGGCTTGATCTTATCTTTTCAAACATAATAGTATCTCAAAATCTATTTTTTGCGACTTATGACTCATTTTCCTGAAACACATCACCACATCACAAATGTGTAGGAACAGAATGGAACATACTGTAGATATTTATCAAACTAGATTTTTTAAAATGCCTCAGTAATGCTGTATGTGTGGCAGCTCTACACATTTTAGTTAATTCTGCTAAATTAGGCTGAACAATGAAGAATATCTGGTATATCGAGTATATTTGGTGTTGCGTTGATTTAAAGTATCAGTTCTGTTATGTTAAACTGCATTTTGAAGCTCATTTTTGTCTTAAATGTGGGTTATGTGAGAGGATTTTCTGAAAATCTGACCCTTATAAGATGGTGCAGATGAGGGGGAAATCTGTCACCAAATGTCTCCAAATGTGTAGGAACACAATGGAACATAGTGTAGATATTTATCAAACTGGACTTTTGCACAAAAAAAATTAGCAAAAGAATTTTTTAAAAAAATAATTCTAAAACAATGTCATAGTCTAAATTATCAGGAAATCTGGGAAGATCAACATACCAAATAGGGAGGGTGTGATGACAGATTACATATTGTATATTATATACATTCCCTTTTTCTCCTTTATGTAACTGTACTATTGATGATGAGAAATAAAAGTTCTATAATAATAATAAATGCCTCAATAATACTGTGTTGTATGCTGTTATTGCAGGGTAAATGAGTCCTGTTGTACAGTGGAGCTTCACTGGAATAGTCTGCGGAACACCTGCTGGGCACCTTACATAGCCGCCATCTTGAATCTTGATTCTTGATGGAATTATGGACCTAATGGGACAGTCTAAAATGTAGAAAACATGCCATGTTCAGCATGGAATATTTATCAATGCTCTAATGTCAATATCAATACGTTATACAGGTTTCCATGACACAAGCCTCTATCTTTCCCATCATGCATTTGGGTTTCAACATAGCCGCCATCTTGAATCATATCTCAGTTATTTCTATACTTCAAATAAGAAAGCTGTTAATTGTTTATGGAAAAATAAATGCCTAGTACGGGAAATGTAAAAAAGATGGTTTAAAGATAAATAAGCAAGAAATCATGTTTGGATAAGAGAGGAAGAAACGCGAAACCATAGGGTGCATCCTCCAAATGTGATGTGTTTCTGGAAAATGAGACATAAGTCGCAAAATTGATATTTTTCAAAGTGTTTTTTTCACAAGATCACATTATTGGAATGTTCTGATTTTTGGGGAGTTTATCACTTATAGCTGTATCGATTAATGTATTAAATTTCAGGACAATCTATGTAATATATCCTTTAGTTTTACAGGGCCTCATATGGACTAAATTTAGTTACTTTTCTGTTTTATTGACCCCAGAAATATTGGAAACTTTTTTTTCAAAAACGAAAATATCAAACTTAAAATCTAGAAATACTTATAAGATTATTAGACTGTTTACTATCATTGGAATCAGCTTGATCTCAACTTTTCAGATATAATGCATTTTGTGACTTGTGACTCATTTTCCTGAAACGCAAACGGGGGGGGGGGGGGGGGGGGGGGTAGTTAGAAAATCTCAAAATCCATTTTTTGCGACTTATGACTCATTTTCCTGAAACATATCACAAATGATCTATGAAAGCCAAATGCATGATGGGAAATATGGGGACATGTGTCATGAAAAAATGTAAAACACATGGATATTGTCAATATCCATATGTTATCCAGATTTTCATGACACAAACCTCTATCTTTCCCATGATGCATTTTTGTTTCCAAGACTATTTATACAAGCTATGACATTGATGACATTGGTGAAGACATTCTTACAATTTTCGATAAAAATGTTTGTATATAAGATTTCATCAGAACTCTATCCCAGGATGTGACAGACATGCGTAGTGGCACATGCAAACCCCCCTATTGGTTCCCATGTCAAGGGGCACTGAAGAGGTCATATGGGGTCGTTGCATAACAAATGTCCATCTACGATATATCGTAGACATTTTTTTCTACGACTATGAGGTCTGTTTGCGACTCGTAAAAATAAACAACAGGTGCATTGCATAATGATAATCGTAAAATAGAGGATTCTTTTTGGCTTCAAAAATAATATTAGAGGACAATTTCAATGTAGAAAGGCATTAAAACGCCGAAATGATGCATGGGAGAACATCGTCCATAAGTGTAATTTATTATAATTTAGAAAATCTGGCTTTCATTACTTTCATTAAAAAAAAATGCTAGAACATTACGAAACCTATTTCCAAGTCTAAAAAATAAATGAATGTGCAATGTATCAAATTCATAAAATATCATCGAACATTGAATGCTGGTATATTTAGATAGATAAATTTGACCTCTTTCCACTATTAATATATTGTAAGATGGGTAAATGTGGTATTAGTGCATCACAGAGCATGTCTGTTATGCAAGGCAGAATATTCCCGCAGTGAATATAGCATCGTTTATTTTTTCATCAAAATGATGTATATTGATATTTTTTCCATGAAATAAATAACCATAACTATAAGTATTCAGGTTTGATTTTTCTCATTACGGCCATTCTTAGAGTAAGAAATAATTCGAAACATTTATCGTGTCAGTATTGACTCAGCATAGACAATCGATCAGAGATGCCAAGAGATGTACGATGTTGTAGAAACTCAACTCCAAACTCCCATACAGTCATAGCAGATGGCTGTCTACGACGTCGTAAAATCAATCCACAAACTCACAGATTGTTATGCAACGGGGGCAATATTAGTTATCTATAGACACTATTGCACTGTCCAAGATGTTTGGTTATTTTTCATTGCCAACGAGCCGATAGGTGAGTGGGTTACAAAAAAAACAAATATCTCCCACGAAATTTCCTCCCAGTATATGAATGTGTATACTGGGGGAGGAAGAGGGAATGGGAAAGTCATACCACACGCGTTGAACTGGTGCAAATTACCACAACAGTCCCGCCCATACCTTAAAACGATAGTTTGCTAGACTACTAGAGGGGCTAACTACATGTAGTATATTGTGATGAGCAACTTATATTCGACCAACTAGTAAAATCCTATTACTGGTCCAAACTGGATATGAATGAAATGAATATTGGAGGTATTATGTGAATGTTAATACTAAATATTAACACTAAGTTAATACTGTAACTACATTATCTGAAACAAGATTATGTGCAAATGAAATGTATTCCTTTATCGGTCTCGTAGTTTTTACTAACGAACTGTCCTTCTCAGGACCAGCAGGCGATGTTTATATGTTTACCAACTTGAGAAATGAATGTATTGAATATGATATGACCATGATTACGCACCGCATAGCTATTGTATTTAAAATCGACCAACCATACAAGAGCGAGGAGCTTATGTAGGAGAGCGTAGAGATCACAGCCGAATTAGTAATGGCATAGTTTTGCTTAGACTTATATTTTTTTATTTTTTTATTTTTTAAAGATTTTATTTAAACGAGGTAATACAGGTATTCCCCTCCACAGGGTTTCTCACCCGCCCCTAGCTTATCTACAGTTTTGAAAGGGGGCGTTCTACTCTTGTGAGGAACATATAATGTGATGTGTTTCAGGAAAATGAGTCATAAGTCGCAAAATTGATATTTTTCAATGTGTTATTTTCACAAGATCACATTATTGGAATGTTCTGATTTTTGGGGAGTTCATCACCTAGACTTATATCAATCGGTGTATCAAATTTCAGGACAATCTATGTAATATATCCTTTCGTTTTAAAGGTCCTTATATGGACTAAATTTAGTTACTTTATATTGGAAACTTTTTTTTTTCATCAACGAAAATATCAAACTTATTAGACTGTTTACTATCATTGGAATCGGCTTGATCTAATCTTTTCAAATATAATCATATCTTAAAATCTATTTTTTGCGACTTATGACTCATTTTCCTGAAACACATCACATATATACAAGTATACACAGATTCAGTACAGGGATTTCGAAGATAACAAATAAGAGATTATTGCCAGATTGCCACTTCTAAGTTGGTGTTGATCGAGTGTTTCTGGTCAATTATTGTAGATAAGCGATACAAAAATACAGTATTCATGTAGTAGTAATTGATAATCATGGATGATGGAAGGTTTTTTTTCTTTTTTAAAGGCAACGCTAGAATTTATTCACATTGTGGACAAGTGTTTTTTTGTATTCAATCGTTGTAAATGTCTTGGCCTGAAATCGTAATAAAAAACACTAAACACAAAATAAAATACAAAATACAAAATGGAGCTCAATAAACATCGTTACTGTTGTACATAATAGGGTCAGGTTTTCAAAAAATGTACAATTCACCTTCACCAATCCTCTCAAATAACCCAAATTTCAGACTAAAATAAAGTTCAAAATACAGTTCAACCTAACCAAACAGATTGCTAGAATCAATGCAATGTCAAATGTACTGAAATGTACCTTGTATTAACCAAATTGCAGCCTAATTTAGCAGAATTTACTAAATGTGTACAGCTGCCAATTGTACATTTTCTGAAAATCTGACCCATTATATAGACCAAACATGTAATAACCGCAGAAATGTTCAAATGAATGTAAGAACATCTGATATTTCTAATAAGGCCTAAATAGTATAACGCACATTTTGATATGTTTTAGACATACTAAGTATCATAATTCCGGTAAAAAATCCCTTTAGTCACACACAAAATGTAATATTAAATATTAAATAAACTAAAATTAAATATGAAACCCTATATAGCACAATTACGCTGAAAATGTTTTATGTCACAGTATAAAACGAATGGTTGCTCACTGGAAAACATCGAGCTAAAAATAATTTCCTGTTTGCATCACTGAACTTTATTATGCCTTGGGAAAAAGCTGTTGTTGAATTGGGAAGGAAAGGATGGGCACGTAATACTGTAAGATATACAGACATATATGGGTCAGATTATTAGAAAATGTACAACTCACCTTCACCAATTCTCTCAAATAACCCAAATTTCAGGCGAAAATAAAGTTCAAAGTACAGTTCAACCTAACCAAACAGATTGCTAGAATCAATGTAATGCCAAATATATTCGAAGTTACCTTGTATTGACAAAATTGCTGCCTAATTTAGCAGAATTTACTAAATGTGTAGAGCTGCCAATTGTACATTTTCTGAAAATCTGACCCTAGTAGTAAGTAACTTGTTGATACCAAACATAATATGTAATAATCGCAGAAATGTTAAAATAATTTTTGCATCACTGAACTTTATTATGCTTTGGGGTAAAAAAAGCTGTTGTTGGAGTGGGAAGGAAAGGATGGGCACGTAATACTTACTGTAAGATATACACACATATATATATATATATTGAGCCCATCCTCGCTTGTTAACTATTACCTCATAAACAAACTTGTTATTCACTTTTTTTTTTTATTATTTTTTTTTTTTTTTTTTTTTTTTCCCTCGAGTCTGCTGCAATAGAATTAATATTGTATTATTTTATTATTTTAAAAGTCTGATACCGCCTGAGGATTGATTATCATTTCAGTTTTCTGAAGACCCCTCCCCATTATGTCCAGGAATCGGACGGAATCTCCCCATTATACATGTGCACGAATCAGTCCTAATGGAATTATAATGGCACCATGCGGTTTGGTAGCGAGGTAGAGGCTTTCCCTCAGTGTGAAGGGACTCTCTCAACTTTGAGCCTACTCTGTGTTGAAAGCTTTGGGTTAATTGAAATATTAACCTTGAGAATGATCAGATTAAGGCTCCGACGTATTAATAATAATAATAATAATAATAAGATTCTTTTATTTCATGACTAGGTTACAGAAAAATACAGGTAGTACATGTCAGGTCTGGACCTGGTCTTCCCATATATGCCTAGCTACAGAGGGTTGACTAGCTAATTTAGGGGTTGACTAGGGGTTTGGTTGTGGGGCTAAGGTTATTACCAACGATGGTATTGCTAAGTGAGTCTATGCTTTTCAGTTTGTTATCTGGTATGTTATATATGGGTCAGATTTTCAGAAAATGTACAATTCACCTTCCCCAGTCCTCTCAAATAACCCACATTTAAGACAGAAATAAAGTTCAAAATACAGTTCAACCTAACCAAACAGATTACTAGAATCAATGCAATGCCGAATATACCCGAATTTACCTAGCATTGACCAAATTGCAGCCTAATTTAGCAGAATTTCCTAAATGTGCACAGCTGCCAATTGTACATTTTCTGAAAATCTGACCCATATGATAGAAGAGAGGGTGATAGGGCGAGAGAACAGAGGGAGGGAGAGGGATTGGGGAGGAAGAAGAATAGAGGGAAGAATGGGAAGGGGAGAGAGGAAAAGAGGGGAGGGAGAGGTGGGGGAGAGGGAGGGGAGAGGGGTTGGGGAGGGAGAGGGATTGGGGAGGAAGAAGAAGAGAGAGAAGAGGGGGAAGGGGAGAGAGGAAAAGAGGGGGGAGAGAGGGTTGAGGAGAGGGAGGGGAGAGGGGTTGGGGAGGGAGAGGGGTTGGGAGGGAGAAGAAGAGAGAGAAGAGGGGGAAGGGGAGAGAGGAAAAGAGGGGAGGGAGAGGGTTGAGGAGAGGGAGGGGAGAGGGGTTGGGCGGGAGATCGAGGGGTTGGGAGGAGGGAGAAGAAGAGAGAGAAGAGGGTAAGAGGAGAGAAGAAAGTAGTGGGGAGGGGGTGGTGGAGTGATGGAGACAGTGACAGAGAAGAGGAGCAGGGGAAAGGGCGGGAGAAGGAAGGCAGAGGAAAAGAGAGAGAGAGAGAAGGGTGAACGATTTATATCTAACATGCAGTTCCTACCCATTTCTTGACATACCCTTGTTCTTCACCGTCCTATGCTAGTATACAGACATGACACAATAAGGTATAACAATATCATAAATCTTCTCCAAGTTGCAACTGATAAGACAACTCTGATTGTGTGCGTGATTATTTGTAAATATGTGTGTATGATTATCTTATTACTAAAGTTATAACCAATTATTTGACTTTGCCTAAGGACGTATGTCCACACCAGCGTTACAATCATCTAAAAGTTATGTAAAATCTAGATGTTCTCGCTATTTTGCTTATAGATTATATTTGAATCAGCTGTGCTGGGACTAATGTATCTTCATAATGCTCTTGTTGGATACAAATATTAAAACAAAACAAATACATGTAATAATAATAGGTCGGCTCAAGCCTCGGGGAAGACTCTAGGTCCAAACCCTCAGATCACACTCTAGGCCCAAACCCTCAGACCACACTCTAGGTCCAAACCCTCAGATCACACTCTAGGTCCAAACCCTCAGACCACACTCTAGGTCCAAACCCTCAGACCACACTCTAGGTCCAAACCCTCAGATCACACTCTAGGTCCAAACCCTCACATCACACCCTAGGCCCAAACCCTCAGACCACACTCTAGGCCCAAACCCTCAGACCACACTCTAGGTCCAAACCCTCAGATCACACTCTAGGTCCAAACCCTCACATCACACCCTAGGCCCAAACCCTCAGACCACACTCTAGGTCCAAACCCTCAGATCACACTCTAGGTCCAAACCCTCAGATCACACTCTAGGTCCAAACCCTCAGATCACACTCTAGGTCCAAACCCTCAGATCACACTCTAGGCCCAAACCCTCAGACCACACTCTAGGTCCAAACCCTCAGATCACACTCTAGGTCCAAACCCTCAGACCACACTCTAGGTCCAAACCCTCAGATCACACTCTAGGCCCAAACCCTCAGACCACACTCTAGGCCCAAACCCTCAGATCACACTCTAGGTCCAAACCCTCAGATCACACTCTAGGTCCAAACCCTCAGATCACACTCTAGGTCCAAACCCTCAGATCACACTCTAGGTCCAAACCCTCAGACCACACTCTAGGTCCAAACCCTCAGATCAGATGAGAATGATATAACAGCCTACTTCGCTAATCGGTTTCCTGGCCTAGGACTCGGCGTTCTAATGGGAATATAATGACATTTCGTGGTCTTAATGAAATTATAATGACACTTTGCGGTCTGAGGCGAGAGGCTTCCCTTCGTTTGAAGGGACTTTCCCAACTTTGGGCCTAGATTGGGAAGACCTGAGGAGATATTCTGTTATTTCCAAATTGCAATACAATTACATAGAAAAAGGTCATTTCTCTTTCTTTGTGAACATAGGCCCAGGTCTCAGCTGGGGAAGACCTGAGGAGATATTCGGCGAATTTGAACCTGATAACATTAGTGCACTTAAGCTCTCTTCCTGAATAAAAACGAATATTAAACAGAGCGGTGAACGATCGACGCGAACAGTGTGAAGCGAGTTTCCCGGAAATGTAAATATGTATACCTCCCCCGCCCCCCCCCCCCCTCGCACCCCCACCCCCGCCCCCTCGCACCCCCACCCCCGCCCCCCGGGTCGTCATGGTCGATACGGAGCCCTACCGTAAATGTTCTTTCCTATGTACTCATGGGTGAAATCACCAGAAAATGCACAATTCACTTTCACCAATCCTCTCAAATAACCCAACATTTTTTATAAAGGTGAGGTTCAAAATACAGTTCAACATAACCTAACTGATTGTTTGAATCAATGCGATACTAAATATAGCCAGATATACCTAGTGTTGACCACTTTTCAGTCTAATTTAGCAGAATTTACTAAATGTGTAAATCTGCCAATTGTACATTTTCTAAAAAATATCTGACCCTCATGTGTCCTTGACCTTGATGTAGTTTGGCAGACGACTATCCGCGTGACTGGTTGTAATAAAACCGTTTGCAAAAAAACAAAAAACAAATTATCACAGCGACAGGGGCATGGGGCGCCCATACTCGACCTTTCTCTCGACCTTTCTCTGGCTTTCTCTAGCGCCCAGGCTTGTATACAATACAAGTTGGTCTTAGTGGCATTTTTTTTAAACATTTTTATTAGGCAGATTTGATATGTCTCATCTCCTATAAAAGTATTTACAAGTTTATCGATTAACTTCATTACTTACATGACAGTCAAAGTGAGATTTAATTCTCAGTAGTAAAAAAATCAACAAAATTACCTTACATCAACGATTTTTTTTGCATTTAGGTCTCTATTTTTTAAAAGAAATCAACACATACACACATCATAAGAAATACATTCGCTGTTGGTAAAAAAAATTCGCTGTTGGTAAAAAAAACCAACTGGTACATCAATTACGCCGAATTTTCTTTACAACAATCCTTCTCATCCTTTCGTAATACTAATACAATTTCTAATGCTACTGTGTTTCTTTGTATGCATCATAGGGTGACTCCACTATAGGTAAAAAAACGGCGCCGACAGGCAAAATCCGTCGCCGACATGACTAAAAATTCACTAAAAAACTAAAATTCAAAAATCACTAGTGGAAGAGGGGTAAAATAGGTTGTTGGCAACACATTTATTTGTTGCCAACAATTGCAAAATATCTAACTTGATTAGATATTTCGTCGCAGCCGTTTTTTGCCGTTTTTCCCATAGTGGAGTCCCTGCATCATAACAATTGGTTCACCCAATTTCAAGCCTGTTTTCAGGCATTTACTAAAGCATCTGTTAATGAAGCTTCTGAATCCAGCCTGATTATGGCGAAAGCAAATTTCTTAAATTAACACACAAACAACTATTTGAAATTATATTAATTTTAAAAAATATGATATTTATATAGAATATGATATATCGGTTATGTAACACTACAGAGGGACTGTACACTCCAGGTCCAAACCCTCAGATACAATAACAATGGTATGTCAGTGATTAGACGCCTACTTCGCTAATCAGTTCACTAGCCTAGAACTCGGTGTTTTAATGGGAATATAATGACATATTGCGGTCTTAATGGAGTTATAATGGCACTTTGCGGTTTGAGGCGAGAGGCTTTCCCTTCGTTTGAAGGGACTCTGTCAACTTTGGGCCCAGACTGTGTATATGTGATCCGTTTTAGGAAAATGAGTCATAAGTCACAAAATATGGATTTTGAGATATCACCATATTTGAAAAGAGGAGATCAAGCTGATTCTAATGATAGTAAACACTAGGATACCTAACATGTATTTCTATATTTTATGTTTGATATTTTTATTTTTGAAAAAAAAGTTTGCAAAGTTTCTGTAATGGGTAATTACCAGTAAAGTAACTAAAACCACTCCATACGAAGGCCTTCAAAACGCAAGGATATATTTAATTCAATGTCCTGAAATTTGGTACACGGATTTAGATGACTATAAGTGCTAAACCCTCCAAACATCAGAACATTCCAACAAAGAGATCTTATGAATAAAACACTTTGAAAAATATCAATTCTGCGACTTGTGACTCATTTTCCTGAAACGCATCACATATACCCTTGTTAATGGAAGCAAGTATTTATTGAGCCTATGGACGTAAATCACGCTGTCTGTATTTTTTTGTTATTTAGATAATTTTATTTTGACTCAATTTACACAATGATCTATAGTCTCACGAGATCCAATAAACAGTTACAGGTAAATTGATTGGTTACGACATTTGACCTTGACATTCCTGCTGAGCTTTGAGCAGTGCGAGGTCAGTACAGTAGAAAATGTACAATTGACCTTCAACATTTCTCTAAAATAACCCACATTTTAGACAACAATTAGCTTTAAAATGCAGTTTAACATAGCAAAACATATACTTTAAATCAATGCGACACCAAATACACTCAGATATACCAAGTATTCAGCATGTTTTATCATAATTTAAGCTAAATCTACTAAATGTGTAGAGCTGCCGATTGTACATTTTCTGAAGGTCTTAATTTTAAGGTCCATTCCCATTACCACGACCAGCCGGCTGTATACTGTACGTATTAATGTCGCGCTATATTTATTTTCGCGATGTTCGCGCACACCCCTATGTGCGCGAATTTAAATCCTGCGCGAACCTATAATTATTACATAAACAAGGCATGAGGCTTCCTTGCTGCCCGAATTTAAATCCACGCGAAAAGGTTTCAAAGTACTTAGTGCGCGAAAATTTATCCGCGCGAATATAAATACGTGTACAGTACTTTATTTAACATTGTTGTTGTTGTTGTAACGTTTTTTATTGATCTCATATCAGGTACATCTCAATGATTGAACATTGTATTTTCGTTTGTATCCTGGGTGAATCTTAACTTATGATGCTTTTCGTTACATAGCAAGGATTTGTATAAGTTATTACTTATACATGATATTGTAGCATTAGATATCAACGCAGTAATAAATATATATTATACAAACATTGTGTTTTTTGCCGCGCGGGGGCCGTTGTAATGGGAATGGCCTTGACCTGAAGATGTTTTATAGCGACAGTGCACGGGAACATTAGCGTCCCATGCAGTGAGTGCATGCACGTGAAGGGGTCAGATCTTCAGAAAATGTACAATTCACTTTCACCAATCTTCTCAAATAATTTCAAATTTCAGACGAAAATAAAGTTCAAAATCCAGTTCAACCTAACCAAACAGATTGCTAGAATCAATGCAATGCCGAATATACTCGAATTTACCTAGTATTGACCAAATTGCAGCCTAATTTAGCAGAATTTATTAAATGTGTTCAGCTGCCAATTGTACATTTTCTGAAAATCTGACCCAACTTGGTTAAGACGCTTGTCTAGACTGTAGAGCAGCGTAACCACGTGGAACGCATCCAGGAATCTATTTTTATACACAATGAAAGAAACTTCCATGATGGATCTGTTGAAGTTAGTGTATTCCCTAATTGGAGAGAGATTATTAATTCTAAGTTAGTAAAAAGTAAATGACAAAATCCTCAAATAAACTTATACAGTACACTTATTGAAAACACATATAACACACATACATACATGAAGACATTTCTTGATATACAATTTTTGATATAATATGAGATAATTATTCATCATGAACATCTGCTTTGGTCTTCTTATTTTCGTTTTGGACGAGCCTGGCGATGACTGGCGATGAGTAGGCAATATATAAAAATTGCATTGGTAAGGGCACCGATGAACATCAAACATGTTTGATATTTCCCGCCGATGTGATTTTGCATCGGTGTGTTGTCAATGAAGGGGTCCGGCCACTGTCGACAAAATTGTTGGCGATGCATTGGCGGTGAGCTAGTCATAAGAATTTTGTGAAATTTAAAGTATCGCCTTTGCATCGACTATCCATCGCTATGCCTTCTGCATTAGCCAGCGATGACAAGCGATGAGTCGGTGATGTGGAAATTGCATCGGTAAGGGTAGCAATGAACATCAAACATGTTGATATTTCCCTGCGATGAGATTTCGTATCGGTGCATTGTCAATGGAGGTAAGGGCTGTGGCGATGCCTTGGCGATGTCTAGTCGATGAGATTGTACATGTAAAAGCATGAAAATTGGTTTTATACTTGCCAAACTTTTCCCCTTGTCACTGCAAAGACGATGCAGTCACCGATAGCCTTCCTCATCGCCGGCAATTTTACATCGTCTTTGCATCATCTTTGCATCAACATCGTTTTGTCAACAGTGCCGGACCGCTTGAAGGTAACAGCCATGGCAATGCGTTGGCGATGTCTAGTTGATGAGATTCCATATGTAAAAGCATGAAAATGAATTGCAAAGTTGCCAAACTTTTTTCTATTGTCGATGCCTCCTCATCGATGTGCATCGCCGGCAATTACATCGTCTTTGCATCGTCTTTGCATCGTCTTTGCATCGACTAAGTTTTGTTGAAAGTGGCCGGACCGCTTTAAGCCCACCCTCCTCCCTCTACAACACCTTCTCATAAAACATCTACTCATAATAACTCTAATAGGGGCGAGTAGTGGTGCTATGGACTGACTCTAGATATCAAAGTCATCATAGGAATGAGGGTGCAATAATTGGGTGAAATCGCCAGAAAATGTACAATTCACCTTCACCAATCTTCCAAAAAAAAACCAAATTTAAAACAAAAATAAAGTTCAAAATAAAGTTCAACCTAATCAAACAGATTGTTTGAATCAATGCAATGCCGAATATACTCAGATATACCTTGTATTGGCCAAATTGCAGCCTAATTGAGCAGAATTTACTAAATGTGGATAGCTGCCAATTGTCCATTTTCTGACAATCTGATCCAGGTTTAATGTACCCTCCCCCCCCCCCCCCCCCCCATCAGGTATATCCCCCGGTATAACTAACCTAAGGTCGTTGACCTGGACCTGGATCGTGATCTTGACCTTGAGGCCCTCTTTGGCTTCCGCTTGGTAGAACGATTTTACCGGTGCGATGAATGCTGTGAAGATTCCTAAAGGAAAATGACAGGTGGGTGATAAATATCTGTGATGTGTTTCAGGAAATTGAGTCATAAGTCGCAAAAAATAGATTTTGAGATATCACCATATTTGAATAGATGAGATCAAGCGGATTCCAAAGATAGTAAACAGTCTAATAATCTTATAAGTTTTTCTAGATTCTAAGTTTGATATTTGTATTTTTGAATAAAAATATTACAATATTTCTGGGGGGCAATAAACAGTAAAGTAGCTAAATATACTCAATACGAGGACCTTCAAAACGAAAGGATATATTACATACATTGTCCTGAAATTTGAGACATCGATTGATGTAACTATAGGTGATAAACTCCCCAAAAATCAGAACATTCCAATAAAGTGATCTTATGAAATAAACACTTTGAAAAATATCAATTTTGCAACTTATGACTCATTTTCCTAAAACGGATCACAATTATTCTGTTGTTTAAGAACTGACTGTAAGAACAAGCTCAGATAGGTGTGTGAATCTAACGCATACTATTAATGATTGTTTTAACACATGCGGTATGATTAGATTCATCATTGTCAATTGTTTCTCTTTTATTGCGTCAAAATACAAATAAAAGAGAAAATATCTAAGAAGGAAAGTTGCCTTATTTTGAAGATTTTATTATAACTGTGATAACATTTCCTACGATTTCCTTCAGCAAATGATCAACATTATACCCACATTACTTCTTAATACAGAGAGATCAGCATTTGTAGTCCTTCCAGAATCAGACGTTAAAAAATAAAATCTGGCGTAAAATGATATTAATTGATCAAAATATTGCATACAAACGTCAATAGGTTTATCGCAGTCTGCTACCAAGAGGTGAATAAATAGCAGCACGAAGGCAGAGCCGATGCCAGTACTGATGCCAGTATGTTGGCTTTTAGGTAATCAAGAACAAGATAAAAGAGACTAGTTAAGGATCCTTTGGATCATTCAACAATTAACCCCATTTGTAAAAACACACATCAACATTGATTGCAATACATATTCTCACCACTGTATTTGACACTAAAAATATCAATAAATGTTTAGGATTTTTAGGATTGTTTTATAGGATTTTCGAATGGTCCCAATGTTTACAACAGTTCGGGACAAGGGTGGACAAAGTAGGGAAAACAATATGATAGAAATAGTTTGGAAAGAAGTTATTGATATCGCGCACATAGGGATTAAGTGGATTAATGTGTCCTTGGTGTTGATTATCATAAGTTTATAGTAGCATTGCGTATTGAAAACAACTAATATAAGTACATATATCCTGATTACATTTGTAAAGTATGCTTTATCGTCTTTCTCTATGTCTCTCCACTCTAGACCTAAAGATGAAAGAGTCCCTTCAAACGGAGGGAAAGCCTCTCACCTCAAACCGCATAGAGCCATTTTAATTCCATTAAGACCGCAAAATGTCATTATATTCCCATTAGAACGAGTGTTCCTAGGCCGGGAATCCGATTAGCGAAGTAGGCGTCCAATCACTCACATACCATTCTTATCTGATCTGAGGGTTTGGGCCTAGACTGTCTACATGTATGCTCACGCGAGAAATAGAGACCCGCACCAGTCAAAATATATTGCATGAATATAACGTATGAGGGTCAGATCGTCAGAAAATGCTCACTTGGCAGCTGTATATACATTTAGTAAATACTGCTAAATTAGGCTGCAGTTTGGTCAATACTAGGTAAATTCGAGTATATTCAGCATTGCATTGATTCTAGCAATCTGTTTGGTTAGGTTGAACTGTATTTTGAACTTTATTTTCGACTGAAATTTGGGTTCTTTGAGAAGATTGGTGAAGGTGAATTGTACATTTCATGAAAATCTGACCCATGGCTTGTTTCAAAGTGACTGGGCAATGGATTGACTGAGCATAGACTGTGGCTATCCCATGTCATTGTGACACTGTATGACTGAGCATAGACTGTGCCTATCCCATGCCATTGTGACACTGTATGACTGAGCATAGACTGTGGCTATCCCATGTCATTGTGACACTGTATGACTGAGCATAGACTGTGGCTATCCCATGTCATTGTGACACTGTATGACTGAGCATAGACTGTGCCTATCCCATGCCATTGTGACACTGTATGACTGAGCATAGACTGTGGCTATCCCATGTCATTGTGACACTGTATGACTGAGCATAGACTGTGGCTATCCCATGCCATTGTGACACTGTATGACTGAGCATAGACTGTGGCTATCCCATGTCATTGTGACACTGTATGACTGAGCATAGACTGTGGCTATCCCATGCCATTGTGACACTGTATGACTGAGCATAGACTGTGGCTATCCCATGTCATTGTAACACTGTATGACTGAGCATAGACTGTGGCTATCCCATGCCATTGTGACACTGTATGACTGAGCATAGACTGTGGCTATCCCATGCCATTGTGACACTGTATGACTGAGCATAGACTGTGGCTATCCCATGCCATTGTGACACTGTATGACTGAGCATAGACTGTGGCTATCCCATGCCATTGTGACACTGTATGACTGAGCATAGACTGTGGCTATCCCATGCCATTGTGACACCGTATGACTGAGCATAGACTGTGGCTATCCCATGTCATTGTGACACTGTATGACTGAGCATAGACTGTGGCTATCCCATGTCATTGTGACACTGTATGACTGAGCATAGACTGTGGCTATCCCATGTCATTGTGACACTGTATGACTGAGCATAGACTGTGGCTATCCCATGCCATTGTGACACCGTATGACTATAACTTATTATAATGTCACTATGGTAATTGTGTATTGATTATATTTTGAAAATATGTTTATTCAGGAACAACGTTACATTTCAGCGCCAAGACGTTGATATTCTCAGTGTTGCTTGACTAGTATAACTTTGACTGTAGTATTAGCATAAGGCATAAGCATAACCAGAGACCCTCCGTTAAGGGTCCCCAGCATAACTAACAAGCAGATGTTACGATAAAAATTAGGTCATTATATGATATATATAATCTGTAATATATGCATGAGAACAAATCACGGAAAATCTATATAAGTGTAAAAAAAAACCAGTTCAGTTTGTACTGTAGGTGAAGCCTAAACAGTTAAAAAATGATAACAGCGTTTAAAAGCACGTCTAAAACATGTATACATATTCGCATCGTGCTCTCACATACAGACCGTTGGGTATTACATTATAATTGCAGAAAAATAATCGCTAAACATTAATACAAGTCGGAATCTCTTATACACGTACACGAAAATTAATCGCAACAGGTCATTATTCACTATACAACAGAGCAGAAGCGAAATTTCATTCACACAGTCAGGTTCAGAAGGCAGTTTTGGTCACCTAAGTTTCAGGGAGTCATTAACACTTTAGCCTTAGTCTTAGCCTTGCGGTTAAGCTTATCGCTGGATGTGGAATCGAGGAATTTGGGTGTCTGGACCTAACTGCACAGTCTAGGCCCAAAGTTGAGAGAGTCCCTTCAAATGAAGGGAAAGTCTCTCGCCTCAAACTGCAAAGTGCCATTATAATTCCATTAAGACCGCAAAATGTCATTATATTCCCATTAAAACGCCAAGTTCTAGGACAAGAAACCGATTAGCGAGTTAGTCTGACATACTATATGGACCTAGAGTGGTCAATAAATATGTTCTGTAAAGACAAAAACCCATGAATTACAGGGTGGTAGCTTTTTATAGTGGAACTCCACTCTAGGTAAAAACGGCGCCAACAGGCAAAAACGGCTGCGACGAATTTTTTGCGACGAAATATCTAATCAAGTTAGATATTTTGCAATTGTTGGCAACAAATAAATGTGTTGCCAACAACCTATTTTACCCCCTCATCCACTAGAATTTTTAGTCATGTCGAATTTTCCGAATTTTTAGAAATGTCGGCGACGAATTTTGCCTGTTGGCGCCGTTTTTTACCTATAGTGGAGTTCCGCTATTATGAGGGTTAAATTGTGTTTTGAATTAGTCACTCAAGGTCCAAACCCTCAGAACAGATAATCGGTTTCCTGGCCTAGGACTCGGCGCTTTAATGGGATTATAATGGCACTTTGTGGTTTGAGACGAGAGGCTTTCCCTCCATTTGAAGGGACTCTCTCAACTTTGGGCCTAGCCTGGATATATATCCAAATGATCACTCTGCATATAATTATGTGAACGTATTAAACATGCATTTGATATATCTAATACTACGTGGGTCAGATTTTCACAAAATGTACAATTGGCAGTTAAACACAGTAAATTCTGCTAAATTAGACCGAAAAATCGTCAACACTAGGTATATCTGAGTATATTTAGTATTTCCTTGATTCAAACAATCTGTTATGTTATGTTGAACTGTGGGTTATCTGAGAGGATTGGCGCAGGCGAATTGTACATTTTCTGACGACTTCACCCATATATGTTAGCTTGTTTATTGGTATTATAACTCGTATAATCAACAACATTAGCTTAGATCTTTAAAACAAAAAGCTTTCAAAAGTATTTTAAAGTAGTCAGGAACCCGCTGGAAGATCTGAAATTGACTTTCAGATGCGCGTCTCCTACATCGTCTATAAATAATAAATAATGCTGATGCTGCATCTTCTGACATCTTCTTACAACTTCAATACACCATGCAGGCCATTGCCCTCCCCCCCCCCCCTCCTCCCCCCCCCCCTCCCCCTCCCCCTCCTCTTACCTGCCCACCCCCACCACCACCCGCCACCCACCACCACCCCCATAGTCATCCCTCCCTTATACGAATTCAGATCATCAGAAAATGTACAGTCGCCAGCGCTAGACATTTAATAATTTATGCTTAAAAATGATAAACACTAGGAATATCTTGTAACATTTGGTATTGCGTCGATGCAAAAAATATATTTGGTCATGTTGAACTGTATTTGAACCACATCTCTGTCTTAAATGCGGGTTATTTGAGTGAATTGGTGAAGACGAATTGTACATTTTCTGGCGATCTGACCCGTATATCTTGCACGGCTGGCCCATCCCTTCAACAGCCATCAAGTCGTCCCTCCTGCCCCCTGCCTTGCAAGGATTGGCCCCTGCTACCAATAGCTGCATAGCAACCATAATAACCATTTTATTATCACTGCTTTATTTAAGAGTATAGCGGGAATGAATTTAAAAAAAGGTAGGGTCCCTAGAATATATAAATACAGCTTAGCATGGGTTGCTTCACACCGTCTCCAGCCTGCTGCACACGTATAGCATCGTACTACTCGTACCCGGCTCGTACCACGCTCGTAACGTAAGTGGGTTTGTTTTTGCAAATACCTTTATTTAGTTTAGTTGGTGTTCCAGGAAAATGAGTCATAAGTCGCAAAATTGATATTTTTCAAAGTGTTTTTTACAAGCTCCCTTTAGTGAAATATTCTGATGTTTAGAGGGTTTAGCAGTTATAGTCATATAAATCCATGTTACAAATTTCAGGACATTGTATTAAATATATTCTTGCGTTTTGAAGGCCTTAGTATGGAGTATATTTAGTAACTTTACTGGTAATTACCCATTCAGAAACATTGCAATAGTTTTTTGGGTTTTTTTCAAAAATAAAAATATCAAACTTTGAATATAGATATACTTATTAGGTATCCTAGTGTTTAGTATCATTAGAATCAGATTGATTTTTATTTTAGAAACGTAAATATCAATAGCATGATTATTGACAAGATACACCCCACTACAGTGCAGAAAATCCAGAAACACTAGGCCTATATGGATCAGGTTTTCAGAAAATGCACAATCTGCAGTTCTACATATCTATCAAATTCTGCTAAAATAGAGTAAAAAGGATTAATACTAGGTATATCTGAGTATGTTCTGCATTGTATTCATTCAATACATCTGTCTGGTTAGGTTGAACTGTATTTAGAAGGTTATTTTCGTCTTAATTTTGGGCTATTTGAGAGAATTAATGAAGGCGAATTGTACATTTTCTGAAAATCTGACCCGTATATTACTCCATGTTTGCTGCCGGACGGTTCTAGAGCTGTATTTCCTCCTTCCTAGATTCTCCCTTTACTAGTAACTCTTAAACTCATTACATCTGGATCTTAGTTCATATAACTGAAGACTGTACATGTTGCGTATACAGTATTCAGTACACATAGGACCCGTATACTTCAGATAAAAAAACTTTTCTTCTCATATATTTTCCTTGACTAGACATATAAGTAGCGAGTTTTGGTATTATCGCTGTAATGTGGGAGTTGCGACTGTTGTCATATTGGTTTTCTGGTCCTGGGTAAGACCATAAAGCGCCTTTTTGTCTCTTTTCTCTGTCTCTCTCTCCCTTCTTCTCTATCTCTATTTCCTGGGTAAGACCATAAAGTGCCTTTTTGTCTCTTTTCTCTGTCTCTCTCTCCCTTCTTCTCTATCTCTATTTCCTGGGTAAGACCATAAAGTGCCTTTTTGTGTCTTTCTCCCTACTTCTCTATCTCTATTTCCTGGGTATGATCATAAACTGCCTCCCTCTCAGCTCTCCCGCCCTTGATATAACCTTATTAAATGTGTTGATAAGGGTGTAAAGCAACCAATCTCACTCACTCCCTCTCATCTTGGTTTTAATGACGGTTAGGAATAATTCCCAAAGTAAGATTTTGTAGATATTTTTTTTATTTTTTCGCTAGCTTTAATTATCATTCTTAGAGTTCAGCAGAAATGTGGAGTCTGTAGCAGTACTAAAGGTGTAGTGCTGAGTGCTTGGATTATATGTGATTATATTCATTCTAATGAATATGTTTATAAATGAATGAGAATGTCCCGCGCGTTGTTAGGCAAGTGTTTAGCGGGTAACCCGGGCCAGGACGCATACTTTAGCCTTTGCAGGACGGAGAGAAAGAGAGAGAGAAAGAGAGAGAGAAAGAGAGAGAGAGAGAAAGAAAGAAGGAGAGAGAGAGAGAGAGAAAGAGAGAGAGAGAGAGAGATAAAGAAAGAAGGAGAGAGAGAGAAAGAGAGAGAGAGAACGAAAGAAAGAGAGAAAGAGAGAGAGAGAGGGAGAGAGAAAGAAAGAGAGAGAGAAAGAGAGAGAGAAAGAGAGAGAGAAAGGAAGAGAGAGAGAAAGAGAGAGAGAAAGAGAGAGAGAAAGAAAGAGAGAGAGAGAGAGAGGAGAGATAGAGAGATAGAGAGAGAGAGTTTTCCCTTTAAAAAAAAGGAAAAATAGGGAATTTTTTTTTGAGAAACTTGTATTCAGCATATCAACAAATAACCACTTTCTGTCCTGGGGTTGATCATACTATTTCACATCGTACCCTCTGCTCATCATATATGTTTTTCTGGAATATATATACAGTTAACATGAAGCTTATAGGCGTATGTTATATACCGTTTTAACAGACGGAAAGTTAGCGTTTGTTTCATTGAGCGCGATATGCTTTTGGATGCTTACTCTGGTGAGGGAGTCAGAAAAAAACCTGTGGATTTTATTGATTTATTGTCGGGGTCCAGCAACACAAGCTGCCAAGCTATCTTTGGCGCAATAATAATAACACTAATTCAGGTCGGGTCATTTTTGTCTTAAATTTGCGTTATTGGAGAGGATTGGTGAAGATGAATTGTACATTTTCTGGTGATTTCACTCACCCAATGTACGAGAAATGATTCATTAAGGGAAAAGTCAGGGACCATGTTTAAACGCGTCTACTGTATGAAACCCAACACATATGTCTATACAATGATGGAAGACGGTTCCTGTGAAATATGAGTTTATTTTCCTTATGATGAAGGTGAAGAATGGCAGTATGCTACATGCTATTTATCTTATTTTTGGTACAGAAAAAAAGAAGAGGACTTGATGTAAAATCAGTGTTATCAGTCCCAACGAGAGCTATTTGTTGACATATTGAAAAAAAATCCGGTGCTGGAAAAAGAATAATTCAGAATCGTCGAAGGTCAAACTCACTTCCTTTACGAGAACAGTAACTGGAATAACTATCGCGACCATGGATAAGGTCCCAACGAGAGTTATCTGTTGACATATTGAAAAAAAATCCGGTGTTGGAAAAAGATTAATTCAGGATCCTATACGAGAATAACTATCGTGACTATGGATAAAGCGACGGTGGCCGCGATGGTCGCCGCGATGGTCGCCGCGATAAGGGAAGACCAGGTACCCAAACGTGGCAGTCCGGCGTATGTGGGTCAGATTTTCAGTAAATGTACAATTGGCAGCTCCACACATTTAGGAAATTCTCCTAAATTTGGATATAAAATGAAGAATACCGCGTATATCTGGGTATATTCGGTATCGCATTGATTTAAAGTATCAGTTCTGTTATATTAATCTGTATTTTGAAGCTCATTTTGGTCTTAAATGTGGATTATTTGAGCGGATTGGTGAAGGCGAATTGTACATTTTCTGAGAATCTGACCCATGTAACATTGCTGGAGGGCATAATAATTACCCAGAAACAGAAACAGAACAAGGCTGAAACTCTTAGCAAAACGAATGAGGCAAAAGGTATACTTGGTCATCTTGCCATGAAGCCAAGTTCACCGGGGCGTCGAGGCGCTGTCGGCGGTGGAGCTGACCTCGGGCGGGCCGCCTCCCCCTCCCCGTCGGGCGGGGACTTGTCCTGCTCGCCTGCCTCTGCTCGGGGGGATGGTGGTCATGGCTTTCCTAGACTTCCAGTCTGTACTTGGACCAGAGGAAAAGACTTTTTTATTTTTAATTATAATTATAATTCTTAGAGGTCAGCAGAATTTTGGAGTCTATTGCAGTTGTAAAGGTCTTGGATTATAGGAGAAATGGTCGTCGGTTGGGAGGCATATTTTTTTTTTTTTTTTTTTTATTTTATTTAATCTTGGGTTGTCGACTAAATTTGTGACTGCACTGACCTGTACAAAACCACCCATAGTGACACTTTGATACAAACTGGACTTAATTACTTGTGAGTGTTTCATTTGCCTACACCAATGTTTTTTGTTTCTCTGCATTTTACTGACAATAGCCATGCTGGAATCGCCTCCTTTATTATTAGCCTGTTATTATATAAGGCAAAAAAAAATAGGTGTGTTTCCGATTTACCCCCCCCCCCCTACCTAGAAAAACCTTACCCTACCTAATTTTTTTTTTACCATACCTGATTTTTTTCCCCATCATATCCCATTTTTTTTTTGAATTTTTTGACAAAAAAAGCTTATAAAAGCAGGAAAACGGGTTTTCCTAACTCGGAACTGTCAAAAGGCACATTTCCCATGTTCAAAACAACTATTGTTATGAAAAAGACATTTTTTTCAGTTCCTGGGAGGTGGTTTCCAAACAAAAAAAATTAACAAAAAAAAAGAAGTTACCATCCCCCCCCCCAACCTAGTTTTCAGCCAGATAAATCGGAAACACACCTATTTTTTGGGGGGGCCTAAGAGGATAGATTACAATAGTTGTCTGTCAGAGCAGAGCTATCCCCACACTCTCACACGTTGAACTGATTCATTATAGACAAACCTCAAGGCCTTATTAGTACACATAACTCAGATGTACCTAGTGTTGACGATTTTTCGGTCTAATTTAACAGAATTTACTAAATGTGTTGATCTGCCAATTGTTCATTTCCTGAAAATATGACCCATAACTCAATCATGTCTTTTATCGATGAATTTCGTTATGTGTATTATGGAAACTTGTTGACTAGGGGAACTAGAGGAACACCACCATTGTGGTGATCTAGTCCTGGTAAAAAAATGAAAAAGAAAACTAATAAAAAAAAAAAAAAAAAAAAAAAAAAAAACTAAAATACTATGAGTGTTTAGATGCACTAACGGTGCTACTGATCGTGTAAGATGATATTAGTGAGTTTTGTATCATGCGTTTTATAACTTGTTTTATAACGTAATACCTTGCTTTATAACTTTATATTTTGTTTTATATCAAGATTGTTAACTATTATTTACTTATTAGACACCCAGTCTCTTAGTATAGCAATATGTGATGTGTTTCAGGAAAATGAGTCATAAGTTGCAAAAAATAGATTTTGAGATATCATTATATCTGAAAAGATGAGATCAAGCCGATTCCAATGATAGTAAACAGTCTAATAAAATAATGAGTATTTCTAAATTTTAAGTTTGATATTTTCGTTTTTGAAAAAGAAAAGTTTCCAATATTTCTGGGGGTCACTAAACAGTAAAGTAACTAAATGTAGTCCATATAAGGACCTTTAAAACCAAAGGATATATTACATAGATTGTGCTGAAATTCGATAAATAGATTGACGTAACTATAAGTGACACACTCTTCAAAAATCAGAACATTGCAATAATGTGATCTTGAGAAAAAAACGCTTTGAAAAGTATCAATATTGCGACTTATGACTCATTTTCCTGAAACACATCACATATTTTATCTATAAAGGTAACGGCTGGAAAACTTGGATTTTATCACGAAGTCTGGTGACCCATGTCTCTATCTCTATTTGTAAAACTTCAGATAAATAAAGTATTTTTCAATTCAAGTCAATGAGTACTTCTTTGATAACTATGTTTTCTATAATTACTTTTTGTAACTTAAATGGTTGCAGCTGCTGAGTGAGAATGGCGTAACATTGCATAATGTCTGAAAGAAAATGTTAAATACAATACATGGGTGAAATCACCAAAAAATTCTCTTTCAGCAATCCTTCCAAATAATCCAAATTTAAGACAAAATCAGCTTCAAAATACAGTTCAACACAACCCAACAGATTGTTTGAATCAAGGCAATACTCAGATATACTCAGATATACCTAGTATTGACCATTTTCCGTTTCAATTTAGCAAAAAGTGAAAAGAGAAGGGAGTAATCACTGATTTGTGATCTGTTTCCAGAAACTTTGCAAACTTTTTTTTTCAAAAATAGAAATATCAAACTTAAAAATATAGAAATACATATTAGGTGTCCTAGTGTTTACTATCATTGGAATCAGCTTGATCTCCTCTTTTCAAATATGGTGATATCTCAAAATCCATTTTTTGCGACTTATGACTCATTTTCCTAAAACGGATCACATTTTAGAGTGTTATCATACTTGTATGTATGTATGTACTATTTTTATTCCCGTAAAACACTTACAATCATCGGAAAAAGGAATAAAGTTATACAGTATTTGAGTATCACAAAACTTTCAGGAGATCCAGGTTTTCCAAGTCTTCCTATTCTTTGGAAGCTATATTGAAATCTCAGTTCTTATAAACTTTCTCGATAGTAAGATTTTGTTTTTACATTAAATGGTATCTTCAGAAAATGTGCAATTCACCTTCACTAATCCTCTCAAATAACGCAAATTTAAGACAGAAATGAACTCACCGCAATACCAATATATATATACTCAGATATACCCAGTATTTACTGCATGGTCTTTCCTGGCCCTGTAATAGGCGTCCTAATGGGGTTTTAATGGGAGTTATGGTCATGATTTAGAGCCATTCTATATGGCCCTCCCTGCGATTGAAGGGATTTCTGTCGGCTTTGGGCCTAGACTGGATTGCAATTTAAACTACATCTATACACCTACAATGCGTTTTGGGTGAAGTCATCAGAAAATGTACAATTCACCTTCACCAATTCTCTCAAATAACCCAAATTTCAGACGAAAATAAAGTTCAAAATACAGTTCAACCTAACCAAACAGATTGCTAGAATCAATGCAATGCCGAATATACTCGAATTTAGTATTGACCAAATTTCAGCCTAATTTAGCAGAATTTAGCAAATGTGTACAGCTGGTAATTGTACATTTTCTGAAATCTGACCCATATAGCGAACTTTAGAGCACGCCCGGTAGACCAACCTGGTTCACCCCATAAACAAATGTCTAGACAAATGCTGTATAAAAGGTTGAATACTAATTTTGAAAAAACGCTGACTGGACACAATTTAATTGTCCATTCCCTACTCGCGGCTACTCCCGCGCTATTTATAAATACTGCAAGGCTATTTACATACTCTAGGCTCAGAGCTGACAGGGTCCCTTCAAACAGAGGGAATTCTAATCTCATTAGGACGCCTACTCCTGGGCCAGAAAAGCCATTGCAGGTGTCAACTCACGGACATACCGTTCTTATGTGATCTGAAAGGTTTTGAGTCTAGACTGATTATTTTATAAATCAGTCAATTTTCTGAGTAAAAATATTCTTTATTTTGAGCACATGTTAAGACATAATTAATCGCATTACATCGGATCAAAGGCAACCCTTCATGTTTTGGTCCTATAAGGGTCAGATTTTCAGAAAATGTACAATTGGCAGCTCTACACATTTAGTAAATTCTGCTAAATTAGGCTGAAAAACGATGAATACTGGGTATATCTGAGTATATTTGGCATCGCATTGATTTAAAGTATCAGTTCTGTTATGTTAAACTGCATTTTGAAACTCATTTCTGTCTTAAATGTGGGTTATTTGAGAGGATTGTTGAAGGTGAATTGTACATTCTCTGAAAATCTGACCCATAACCTTTTCCTAATAGGCTCTGAACTGACACAATCCCTCCAAACTGAGGGAAAGCCTCTTCCTCCAAACCACAAAATGATGTTAGAATCCCATTAGGACGCCTACTCCTAGGCAGGGAAAGCAAACAGCGCAGTAGGCGTCCAATCACATACATACCGTTCTTATGTGATCCTGGAGGTTCTGAGTTGCTTTGAGCTTAGACTATCTTACAGAGTTTTTTGTCCTAACCCCCTCCACCACCACACCCTCGCCCCCTTCCCCTCTCCCCTCCCCCTCCCCTCTCCCACCGTCCCTCCCTCCCCTTCCCTCTCACTCACCCCTTACCCTCACCCCTACTCCCCCCTCACACCCTTCCCTCTCCCCCTCCCCCCACTCCCCCCACTCTACCCACCTGAACTTACGGCCATGACAACAGTCACGCATGTGCACACCGAGTGATCGACCTAAGCCTCACCAAACATACATCGCACTTGTACCGCGGCAACGGTTCTGACATGATAAAGCACATGATAGGAGGAGGGGAGAGGGGGAGGGATATATATGCCACATGATAAAGCACATGATAGGAGGAGGGGAGAGGGGGAGGGATATATATGCCACATGATAAAGCACATGATAGGAGGAGGGGAGAGGGGGAGGGATATATATGCCACATGATAAAGCACATGATAGGAGGAGGGGAGAGGGGGAGGGATATATATGCCACATGATAAAGCACATGATAGGAGGAGGGGAGAGGGGGAGGGATATATATGCCACATGATAAAGCACATGATAGGAGGAGGGGAGAGGGGGAGGGATATATATGCCACATGATAAAGCACATGATAGGAGGAGGGGAGAGGGGGAGGGATATATATGCCACATGATAAAGCACATGATACTCATGTTAAGAATCTTAACTATAGTTCATGAAAAGTCTGGTTACTGTATAATTATATATTGTTAAATCACAAGATACTTGAAACAGAGATGTATTATGTCACAGTCAGGACAAACAATGTTTATTTTACAGTAATTGAGTCCAATAAATGTTCAATTACTAGCACCGAGTTCCATTCACTATTTATTATATGCCCCTAGCATAGACAAATATTGATTTATAAACCTTTCTTATTGGTTTTGAATCGTCATAAAGTATCTAAAAGCTAAAAGAAAAACCCAATTTGAATTTTTATTGTAACTTTACAATAAGAATATTTCTATTGCACCAAACTTATAGCACCTCTCAAATGGAATGCGCATGTATAATAATTTATTTTTTTATTTTATTTTATTCATAAGCTCATGTACCAAGTGCAACATTTTCAGCCTATATAAACATAATTAAATAATAGTAATACAAATTAATTCATGAAATCGTACAATCACTAGTCAAATTAATTACGCAATTAAATCATAGTCAAATAGTCAATCTTTCAAATACGACACAAATATTATACATGTAAACTTTTTTCCATTTTGGGTATAAGGTAAAACATATTAATGAGTTGAGAAAGGTGATTGGATTTAGATGATCATTGACGATCATCAATAAGAGTAGTTTATATTTAAATAAGAATCCCCTTGACTTGTTTGGCCTGCATTATATCATAAACTTGCTTTGTCAGCAGAAAATGCTAAGGCCAACAAAATAAGTGTGTTTCTGATTCAGTCTAGGCTCAAAGCCTCTCAGATCAGATAAGAGTGATATGTCAGTGATTGGACGCCTACTGCGGTCCTAATGGGATTATAATGACATTCTGTGGTTTGTAGCAAGAGGCTAAATTTCCCTGAGTTTGAAGGGACTTTCTCCACTTTGAGCAGCTATATAAATCACAAACACACCTATATTTTGTTTGGCCTAAGGTGGCAATTGTGAACTCTGGTCCAGGGCAGGAAAGCCTTGACCTGATTGGACTAAATAGACCAAAGATCCATAATAGATCATGGCTCTAGGTCTGGCAGGCTGGCGGGCTGGCAGGGGAGGCGAGGGGATGGATATATGCCCCTTCTCCATGTATTCCAAGAACCGACTAGACTAATTTACTAAGTTTGTTGTCCTCCCCCTCCCCTCCCCTCCCTCCCCCACCCCCCGTCGCTCCACCCACCTGTGCACGCAGGCCATGGCAACAGTCACGTATGAACACCGCGAGTGAGCGACTATTGTTTTAAAAAACATACATCACACTTGGAGCGTGTCAAATGTTCTGACATGATAAAGCATAGGAGGAGGGGAGAGGGGGAGGGATATATATGGCTCTTACCTATATAGTCTGTGAACCGGGGCCCTTTTACTGCGCTCCCATGAACTGGGACGCGTTTTCACCAGCCAGAGTGTGTGACTGTACCATGCGGCCCCCTATACTGGTCCATTGGGACGCCTTTACCGCAGTAGGTGTCCAATCACTAATCAGTTAGGTCCAGACACCCACATTCCTCGAGTCCACATCCAGCGATAAGCACCGCAAGGCTAAGACTAAGGCTAAAGTGTTTATGACTCCCTGAAACTTAGGTGACCACAACTGCCTTCTGAACCTGACTGTAATGTATTGCTCTTATTTTGTGTGTATGTTTATACAGAATATCATCGGAAGATGTCAATAATATTACATTATTTTATTTATTTTGGGCGGTCTGGAAGACCTCATGTAGAGGATTGTTAAGGCCCAATTCCTGTATTATTGTATGAAATATATATGATGATGTGAAATGTTATATGTATGAACAAATAATTCGGAATAAAAATCTTTATATATATTACAATAAATCTAAGAATAAGGCACAATGTTAGTTATAATGAGGTCAAGTGAATTAAACTTAAACAGCTCTCACACTGTATTAATTAGCATTCAATAATAATAATTATATATGCACAATAGAAACAGCGCCTGGGAGAATTGAAAAACATTACTAGTAAGTGTCCCTCCACCCCCCTCCCGCCCCTCCCCCCCAAAAAAAATGAAAAAATAAAGATTAATAATAATACAAAATAATAATTATAAAAAAATATTTAAAAAAAAGGTGTTTCCGATGTACCCCCTACATAGAAAAACTTATACCACCTTAAAGTTTTTTGACTTTCCCTAATTATTTAAAAGGATGTTTTGACAAAAAGCTTATTAAAGCAGGAAAACAAGTCTTTCTAACCCTTAGCTGTACATACAACCCATTCAAGTGACTGGGCTGTAGAGCGCCCTATGCAATAATTTCCGAAATCGCCGCTTTGTGCATTAAATGTTCAAAATATCACTAGTATATAGACTCCTGCCTATGTCTAAGTTGGAATATTGGTAAAATACATATTGCGCCATAATAATATTAAACAACCTGACTGACTGGCGGTAAAATCAACTCAGGACAACTGTTGAAACAGACTATAGTCAGTGGTGAAATAGACAAATAGCGCGGCGCTGATAGCCCGTTATGCATAACCATGCATAACAGTAGCTTTACCGTAAGTGGCAGCGGAGGCTGACAAGCTTTGAAAGTGTTTTAAAACTCCATTTCCACTTAGTATATAGCAACTTAGGGCTCACATTCACCATGTTTATAATAAGAGAGAACTAAGAGTCAGTTTTCAGTTTGTTTTGGGCATTTGTAGACAAAGTTTCAGTAGCTTTCAGTCTGCTCCACCCAGGCATGGATGGAGCGGACATTTGGATGCTGCTGCCTTAGCAACAGACAACGTTGCGTCATGACCAAAAGTTTGATTGGGTGATGCGTCACAACAGGCATGACTCGTGCGTACCTGAATATAAACAACATTCATCGTCGACAGAACTTGTTGCATAACTTAGAATTACAAAACACATATTGTCCCCCGCAATAAGATAATATGCCTGTGCATCAAACTAATGCTATAAAATACTACATGTAAAGTTTGCTTGCTCAACTCGGTGCATAGGTGTAGATCACAGTGTTTTGTACTTATTTTGTATGGGCTGCTCTTCGACCCTATTCATGCGTACACAGTAGCACGGTATAGGGTTGACGGTTCGGCTATCTAACCCTTAAAATGTACATTTCTCATGTTTAAAACCCCAAGGAACCAGAAATTCTCACAAGAGATCAAAATGAATTTTGCAAACTACCGAGTTTGCAATTTTAGTAGATTTCGGTATAAAAGTGTTCAAATTCCTCTTTCAATTAGTATGGATTCTTGTATTTAGTGGCCTTTGGTCATGGTGCTTTTGAAGCAACACAGAAAGCTATATGGGTCAGATTTTCAGAAAATGTACAATTGGCAGCTGCACACATTCAGTAAATTCTGCTAAATTAGGCTGCAATTTGGTCAATACTAGGTAAATTCGAGTATATTTGGCACTGCATTGATTCTAGCAATCTGTTTGGTTAGGTTGAACTGTATTTTGAACTTTATTTTCGTCTGAAATCTGAGTTATTTGAGAGGATTGGTGAAGAGGAATTGTACATTTTCTGAAAATATGACCCATATATATCTAGGAGATGTTTCAGTCTTTTCCCCCCAAAGGTGACAATAAAATATATGTGATGTGTTTCAGGAAAATGAGTCACAAGTCACAAGAAAATTGGATTTTGAGATATCAATCAAATGAAGAGATCTTTTAAAAGAAACACTTTTAATACATATCATTTTTGCGACTTGTGACTCATTTACCTGAAACACATCACATTTATCTTTGTTGTAAATAGTTCTCAGAGCTGAATTTTGAAGTGATTGGAGTTTTTGTAATTTTGTAATTATAATTAGTATCGAGTGCTTATTAATACATTGTGAGAGCTGTTAACGTTTAATTCACTTGACTCTATTATAACTAACAGCGTGCCTTGTTCTTAGATTTATTGTAATATTATTGACATTTTCCGATGATATTCTGTATTAATATACACAGACAAAAGACAAAATGTGATGTGGTTCAGGAAAATGAGTCATAAGTCGCAAAAAATAGATTTTGAGATACCATTATATTTGAAAAGATGAGATCAAGCCGATTCCAATGATAGTAAACAGTCTAATAAAATAATAAGTATTTCTAAATTTTAAGTTTGATATTATCGTTTTTGAAAAAAAAAGTTTCCAATATTTCTGGGGGTCAATAAACAGTAAAGTAATGTAGTCCATATGAGGACCTTTAAAACGAAAGCATATATTACATAGATTGTCCTGAAGTTTGATACATCGATTGATATAGCTATGAGTGATAAACCCTAAAAGAATTAGAATATTCCAATAATGTGATCTTGTGTAAAAAACACTTTGAAAAATATCTATTTTGCGACTTATGACTCATTTTCCTGAAACACATCACAAATGACATTGAAATGACAGCCAAAAGTCAAAATTACTTAATACATCCAAAGAATTTTTGACTTTCAAGGCAAAATTTCAAACTTTTTCTTCAAAAAAATAAAAATATCAAACTTAAAATATAGATATACTTATTAGGTACCCTAGTGTTTACTATCATTGGAATCAGCTTGATCTCCTTTTTTCAAATATGATGATATCTCAAAATCAATATTTTGCGACTTATGACTTATTTTCCTAAAACGGATCACATATGTAACAACTTTGTCAAAATAAAGTATTAGTCAATTCAATTGAATTAATGAAAGAATTAGAGTTACAGTTAAAGTACAGAAATATAATAGCAAACGAAATATGTATATATGCACAGCCAAACTAATAACCTGGTTGTATTTGTAAGGACATGCAAACACAAAATAAATGAAAATCCAACATACATCTTACGCAGTGGTGCCAGCTGGTGGAGCACCAACGAACTACACTAAATCTTCTCCCGATTCCTCAACTTCTTTAATTATTTTAAAGATATAAACCCCCGTCATATGCACTGCTGCTGCTAATCCATGAAAAATAAGGAGTTACAATATATTTTTCAAACTTTGTCTTGAGAAAGAGCAATTTTTGGGTGAGGCCCCCCCCCCCAAAAAAATAGGTGTGTTTCCGATTTACCCCCACCCCCTACCTAGAAAAACCTTACCCTACCTAAAGAATTTTTTACCATACCTGATTTTTTCCCCATCATATCTTACTTTTTTTGGATTTTTTGACAATAAAAACTTATAAAAGCAGGAAAACGGGTTTTCCTAACCCGGAACTGTCAAAAGTCCCATGTCATTTCCCATGTTCAAAACAACTATTGTTATGAAAAAGACATTTTTTTCAGTTCCTGGGAGGTGGTTTCCAAAAAAAAAAAAAAATAACAAAAAAAAGTTACCCCCCCAACCTAGTTTTCAGCCAGATAATCGGAAACACACCTATTTTTTGTTGCCTGATAACATAACAAGAAGGAAAAAGGAACTCTTTATTCATTCTAGGGACCAACAAAGTTTACTATTGGGCAGAATTTAATTAGAATGTGGGGAAATGGACATTTTCTCAGTTTTTCCAAGATTTCAGACAGATGAATCACATTTTTCGGTTGAAAATCCTTCTAAACATTCTAACAGGTTTGCCCCCATGCATGAAAGAACATGGTATCATGGTACACTCTGTTTGAGACCTACTTAGAGTAAACATCAAAGCGACCCAATGGTAACCCTACGGTGAGACGCTCCAAGTAGATCTCAAATAGAGTGTATCTCTTAAATGTGATGATCTTCCTGCTCAGGAAGATGTTTATAAATGTGATGTGTTACAGGAAAATGAGTCACAAGGCGCAAAATTGATATTTTTCAAAGTCATTTATTCACAAGATCTCTTTGTGGGAATCTTCTCATTCTTTAGGTGTGTATCGTTTGAAGTCGTATGATTGCATTTACCAAATTCCAAGACTTCATTAAATATATGTGCTTGTATTTCTAAGGACATCTTATAAATTTAATATAAATTTAATATATAATTTAACTACTTTACTAGTAATTCTCCCCAAAATATTGCAAACTTCTTTTCAAAAATAGAAATATCAAATTTGAAATATAAAACTACGTATTATATGCATGCCCAACTGTTTGGAATCATTAGAATCGGCTTGATCTCATCTTTTCAATATGATAATATCTTAAAATTCATTTTTGCGAATTGTGACTCATTTTCCTACACACACATATATATAATATATATATGATACGTTTTAGGAAAATGAGTCATAACTCTCCAAAAATGGATTTTGAGATATCTACAGTAGCCCATTTCTGTCTTAAATAAGGGTTGTTTGAGAAGATTTGGGAAGGTAAATTGCACATCTTCTGACGATTTCACCCAACTTGATATTCTTCAGAATTGAGACATGATGCAGTCCCACAATGTCGGTGTTGTCTACAGAAAGATCAGTTCCCTCACCAAGGTCCTACTACAGAGGCGAGCCATCCAGACCATAAAACATGATGAATCCCACCTCTACCCCACCATACCACGACCTGGTCACCTCCGCCACGTAGACCTAAGCCACACCAGGGCTCTCCTCCTCTCCAATGTTGCCAACGGTCTCAGCAAACGAGTCCAACTCCAGCTGCAAGCTCGCGGAGTGATCGCTAATCTGGTGGAGGTTGAGTCTGAGGCACATATTGAACAGGTGACAGAGGAATATGCTGGGACGTATGATCTCATCATCTGTCCCTTTCTCACCAAGAGAATCCCTAAGTCAGTCTGGCAGAATAAGAAGACTCCATGTTTGATTGTACACCCTGGGATAGTTGGTAATTCAATTCAATTCAATTCAAGACATTTTTTATTTGCATAAATGGTGACTATAAAAAGGAAGGCCCAGTTTTATATAATATATATATATATATAAGTGATGGTTTCTTCTGATATATAACAATATATATATATATGGCCTGGAAGGCATTTGTTTAACTACGCTGGCACACCACTATTCGTGGATATAGGCCATAGGCCTTTACAATCACAGCTTTACGTCGGGGACCATGAATTTGGAATTTGGAATTTCGAACATTTTCTGAATGCCTTTCAAGTGAGAAACCTTTGGGAGGGACCCAGGATGAAAACTCACTCTACTCGGCACCGGCCTGGGATTGAACCCCAGACCTCCCGCTCGCAGGGCGTCATTGCTGAGAGAGAGTCCCACCTTGAAACCTACTCTTCCAGTAGGTTCCTGGTGGTTGGTTATTGCCAAAACCGATACAATAAAATACTACGATATAAATTTCATGGCTTTTTAATTTGATATTCAAGGGCTACTTAATTTGAGATTCAAGGGCTACTTAATTTGATATTCAAGGGCTACTTAATTTGATATTCAAGGGCTACTTAATTTGATATTCAAGGGCTACTTAATTTGATATTCAAGGGCTACTTAATTTGATATTCAAGGGCTACTTAATTTGATATTCAAGGGCTACTTAATTTGATATTCAAGGGCTACTTAATTTGATATTCAAGGGCTACTTAATTTGATATTCAAGGGCTATTTTCTATGTCTAGGTGATCGTGGTGCTTCGTCCCTGGACTGGGCGATAAATGGGGGACATACACGCTGGGGGGTGACTGTTCTACAAGCTGCTGAGGAGATGGATGCGGGCGATATTTGGAGCAGTAAGACATTCCCTGTGGATGGGGCGGATGCCACCAAGACCAGGCTGTATAATGGGGAGGTGTGTGATGCTGCAGTAGCGGCTGTGATTGACAGCGTTAAACGCTTCAAACTAGGCATTGCACCCATGCCTTTGGACTACTCGGGTAAGATTTTAGCTGATTTTCAAAAATGTACAATAGGCAGATTAACACATTTAGTAAATTCTGCTAAATTAGATTAAAAGTTGTCAACACTTGGTATATCTGAGTTTAGTCCATTTTGGGTCAGATTTTGCGTGCACTTATGGTACTACAGACCGCGTTGGTCTAGTGGCGCCACCTGACGTGTTCCATCATGGACTAAAATCAATAAACAACTCGTATTTTAGCGTGAGAACGGTCTGTAGGCCTTGGGACGTCTCTGGGCCTACAGACCGTTCGAACGCTAAAATATGAGTTGTTTATTGCTATACTATCTGTTAAGTTATGTTGAACTGTACTTTGAAACTGATTTTTGTCTTAAACTTGGGTTATTTGAGAGGATTGCAGCCTAATTGTACATCTTCTACCCATTTCCCACATTCAGACCCAGATATACAAGGCAGGCTGCAGCCCAACATGAAAACCAACCAGAGACGAGTCGACTGGAACGCCCCTGCCGACGTCATTGTGAAACAAATCAGAAAATCTGACACCCAGCCCGGAGCCCGGGCGTGTGTGGGTGGATTGGAGGATGTGGTACTGTTTGGTGGCCACCTACAGAGGGTGGACACCGTGACACGACAACTGTACGCAGCCAAACAACCCGGGGATCTCATCGCTGAGAGAGATGGAGCGGTGTTGGTTAAAGCTGGAGATGGGGAATGTGTGTGGGTGACACACATGAAGGTATGTTCATCTTAGATTTTCAGAAAATATACAAATAACTTTCACCAATCTTCTCAAATAACCCGAATTTCAGGCGAAAATGAAGTTAAAAATAAAGTTCAACCTAACCAAAGAGATTGCTAGGATCAATGCAATGGCGAATATACACAGTTTTAGCTAATATTGGCCAAATTGCAGCCTAATTTAGCAGAATGTGTACAGCTGCCGATTGTATATTTTCTGAAAATCTGACCCTTATAATGCTTGATATCTGGGTCAGATTGTCAGAGAATGTACAACTAGCCGCTCTACACATTTAGTAAATTCTGCTAAATTGGGCTGAAATATGATGAATACAGGGCAAGTCTGAGTATATTTGGTATTGTGTTGATTTAAGGTATCAGTTCTGTTCTGTTAAACTGCATTCTGAAGCTCATTTCTGTATGAAGTTTGGGTTATTTGAGAGGATTGGTGAAGTGAATTGTACATTTTCTGAAGATGTGACCCATCTATAATTTAATTTTGTAAACTAAAGTATTCTTGCAGAATGTTCCATAGCTGCATGTAAAATTTACTGCCACATTTGAATCTCAGGCTAAATTTGCTCTTCGTTTGTTTAAGGGTTTTATTAAGACATTATATAAACTATTCTTACACTTCATTGAAAATCGTTATAAAAGAAGCCATGAACAAATATGAATATTAAATTACATTATAGAGAGAATGGAACTCGGTGCTAGTAATTGAATATTTATTGGACGAGATTGCGTAACAATGGAGTCCAATAAATGTTCAATTACTAGTGCCGAGTTCCATTCACTATTTATTATATACCCCTAGCATAGACAAATATTGATTAATAAACCTTTCTTATTGGTTTTGAATCATCAGAGAGTATCTACAAGCTAAAAGAAAACCAAATTTCGATGGTACACATACCATAACAATACTTTTATCACTACTTTTATCGCACCCCACTTATTGCACCTCTTAAATGGAATGCGCATAAATATGATAACTATTCTTTATTTCCTCCCACAGAGAAGCCCCAATAAGTCAAGCATTAAACTACCAGCGACCATGGTTCTAGGCCCAGAACTAGGTCCACTACCTCTGTATGAAGGGCCGTCCTCGTGGCAAGAAATCAGAACTACACACCTAGAGAAGGGGCGCATTTCTGTTATTCACTTTGACTTCTATAATGGTGCCATGAGTACCAGCCAGTGCAAGCGTCTAGAAAACACTATCTCACGTATAGCCCAAGATCCTACAGTGGAGGTAGTGGTGCTACTCGGCGGCAAAGGCTTCTTTTCAACAGGTATGTCGCTGTATATAAATCTCGATTGTTAAAAAAAAAACCCAGTCTTTTTATTGTTAACAACCTTTCTTTTTTTTTTTAAAGAAATTTTATTGAGCTGATTTCAATGTTTTACATGGATAATCTCACAGACTCAAGGGAAAAAGGTTAACATTCAATAATATACATAGGATCTTTCTTGATAATATACATTACTTTAAATTTTTAACTTTATTATATCAATTTTTACCGACATGGTTTACATAATATTGTCGGGTTCACATACTTTTGGAACTTTTGTTCCTGAATCAGAATATAGACATTGGTATATTTTTAATTTTTTTTTAGCATTTATACACGCATTGCTCTGAAAACAACGTGTCTAGAGTGATTTACGCATTGTGCGTATTTCACTAGTGAGTTACGTGGGGTTGTCATGTGTGCCTTTGGCACTTGTGAAAGACACTCACCAAAAGCCACAAGCGTTTTGTGAATGTGTTGTCACATATGCAGCTCAAGTTTAGTTCTATTTTTATGCCATGATATATAATTAAGCATTGTTTGATCATTATTTACCTTTAGTTAATGTCTCCGACCATCCAACTCAATCCGACTCAGCAAGCGCCTACAGCCTTGCGTCATGAAATGAGCGTCATTGATTGGTGCAACTAAATTTACGCAACCAATCAAAATAGCGTAGTAAATTGGTTGCATTCGAAAGGCAGCCTGCGCTAGTGAAATCAACACAGGCATATGCCACGGCCTAATCTGGCACACCTATCATGGCATAATGAATCTGTTAACTAACTGATTGGTTTCAGTGGCTTAGGATATTGCACTTATTGCTATGCAACTTGTGCAATATTCACATTCCTTCAACCAACACATTAGTTAACCTGTATGTAGTACACAGCACTACAAAACTGAATTCTCTATCTAGTGAAGATGGTTGAAGGAATTTAATAGTTTTGCTTATGATTACACTGAAAAAGTTTCAAGAGATTTCATGACTACTGATTTTAATTAGAAGAGCTACTTTAAGTTATACATATAATGATTGTGCTTCAGGAATACATCTCAATGTTATTGAGGCGTCCCCAGACCCAGCAGAAGAATCATGGAGAAATATTAACGCCATTAATGACGTCATAAAAGCCATGCTGTCAATCAAGAATAAAATCGTCGTCAGCGCCATGCAAAGTGGTGCGGGAGCGGGAGGAGTTATGATGGCAGCCGCAGCTGATCTAGTTTGGGCCAGAAAGGTTTTAAACATTTTATTACTCTGATATTTTTTATGTGTTCCAGGAAAATGAGTCACAAGTCGCAAAATTGATATTTTTCAAAGTGTTTTATAGTCATATGAATCTATACAACAAATTTCAGGACATTATCCTTGCGGTTTGAAGGCCTTCGTATTTAGTTACTTTACTGGTAATGTTCCATCCAGAAACATTGCAAACTTTTTTTTTGCAAAAATAAAACATGGGTATTTTTCTTTTTTTAAATGATGTACGGCCTTCAGTAATAATAAATAAAACTTTTTCTGAAAATCTGACCCTAAGACTGCTTGAGGGTCAGATTTTCAGAAATTGTACAATTGGCAGATCAACAAATTCAGTAAATTCTGCTAAATAAGACCGAAAAATCGTCAACACTAGGTATACTTATATTTTGAAGCTCATTTCTGTCTTAAATGTTGGTTATTTGAGAGGATTGGTAAAGACGAATTGTACATTTTCTGATGATTTCACCCTTGTGTGTATTTCAGGGTGCATTACTGACCCCTTCATACAAGGCCATGCACCTGCACGGGTCAGAATACTGGACGTACTTCCTGCCACACCGCGTCGGTCAAACCACTGCACACAACCTCACAGAGAGCGGTCAGTCCATCCTCTCAGAGGACGCTCTCCAACTGGGATTAGTCGATGATGTTTTTGGAAGGTGAGGATTTTTTTTTATTTCATTTAAGGCCAGTACATCAAATTGTGAAAATATAATATGAGAGAACAAACGCAATTTTTTTTATACCCTACCCGGGTGCGTTGCCTAATGCTGCCTTATGGGTTTTAGAATATAATTATAAAACAAGAAATAGTTAACAGTGATCAGTTTACATTTATATATTTATTTCCGGTTCATGTAGAAGATTGCGTTTCCAAGGGAAACGAAGATTGATGTCAGTTAAATATAAAATTCGAGAGGGAGGTATAGTAGGAGGGAGTGGAAGGGGAGACAAAACACATGAAATCCTTATCCCATATATGACTGGTCAGTCCATGTAATTCTGTTGGTCCCTTTAACACTTTGCATATGAGGCATCTTATTTCTCAGCTTGCCACTTTAATTCACACATGGTCAACCCTTTAATTCACACCTAAACGCCATCCCCTCCCCCTCCCAGCCATTACCAGCATGATTCTGATCCCATCTACTGATATCAGAATCAACAGATTCTTCACACTGATATCCAGGATGGGAGGAGCCAAGATGCTATCAATGATTGACAGATCTCACCCCAATTCAATTAGATTGATGATAACATCAATCTAAAAAGACATATACTAAGCAGAAACGGCCCACATACATACATAAGACAGTATATTTTGTATGAATAAAGGAATACCTTTATTAGGTTATCATGGCTAATTACCAGGAATCGTACAAAATTTGTATTTGCTCTCTTCACCTTATTACTCAGTCAATTTATTATCTGGTGAGATAGGAGCTTTACATTCTCATTACAAACAAATACATCTATACAACTATTATATATTAGATATATCATTATTATTAAAATTCTTTATTCCGAAAAAATCCTGTTATTCATAAATAAACCCTGAAATTAATTGTTAAAAAAGGCTTAAATATTGTATTTCTTCGTTTGGCCTACTCAGTACCAAACTTATTTTTTATCCCTTGGGTATCATGAGATTATCATGTATCATGAAAATGTGCTCAATAACATTTTTTTTTAAAAAAAAAATCAGTCTAAACATATTTTGTAAAGGGGTTATTAGTTAAAAAGTATTCAAGGATTAGAAAAGACTCATCGGCACTCATTGTGCATAAATTTGTTTTGACATTCAAATAAATGTGATGTGTTTCAGGAAAATGAGTCATAAGTCGCAAAAAATAGATTTTGAGATAACATTATATCTGAAAAGATGAGATCAAGCCAATTCCAATGATAGTAAACAGTCTAATAAAATAATGAGTATTTCTAAATTTTAAGTTTGATATTTTCGTTTTTGAAAAAAAAAAAGTTTCCAATATTTCTAGGGATCACTAAACAGTAAAGTAACTAAATGTAGTCCATATGAGGACCTTTAAAACCAAAGGATATATTACATAGATTGTCCTGAAATTCGATAAATAGATTGATATAGCTATAAGTGATAAACTCTCAAAAAATCGGAACATTACAATAAAGAGATCTTAAGAAAAAAACGCTTTGAAAAGTATCAATTTTGCGACTTATGACTCATTTTCCTGACACACATCACAAATTAGTATTGACATTCTCCCTTTGTATTGCATACGAGAGATCAGAATCACTCTCTCTGCCTCTGGTCTTTTGAATAAATCACTTTAAATAATAACATTTCTGCGACTTGTGACTCATTTTCCCGGAACACATCACAATAGATTTTACACTGTACCATTAGTCCAATACTTCCATGTGAATCAAGATTCAAAATGGCGGCTATGCAACTCCCCTATGTGGGTCAGATTTTCAGAAAATGTACAATTCGTCCTTACCAATCCTCTCAAATACCGCAAATTTAAGACAAAAATGACTTTCAAAATGTAGTTCAACCTAACCAAACAGATTGCTAGAATCAATACAATGCCAAATATACTTGAATTTACCTAGTATTGACAACATTGCAGCCTCGTTTAGCATAATTTACGGAATGTGTACAGCTGCTAGTTGTACATTTTCTGAAAATCTGACCCATTACTTCATACTAATGCCTTGCTTTGTCTTTCAGTACGAGTATTTTTTTGTTTTTTTTCCTCAAACACAAACAGTGTACTTCTCGACTAATAAAAAACACATCGTACATAAAGCATATTATATACATTTTTCTTTGAATTTTGCAACTCTAGATGGAATACTAATGCCTTGCCTTGTCTTTCAGTACGAGTTGGGAGTTCTGTGACCTTCTATCAGCCTACGCCTGGTCTCTACTCTACAGCCCCATCCTGGGGGACCTGAAGAACAGGAAAGCGTTGGAGAGGAACGATGCTTGGTACGAGACAGTAGAGGCACATCGTACCCAGGAGCTAGAACACATGAAGAAATGTTTCATATCAGAAGATTATGTTGAAGCGCGACAGAAGTTTGTTTACCATTAGTCCATGAGGAGCATCGTGTAAGCAACGAACTCAGTGTTAAAAACGTGTTTAGACAAAAGACAACGAGTTATTGATATGTTGGGACGTTTCTATGCACACGAGGTGAACGAAATGGAGGTTTTTCACCAGTGACCACAGACCGAGTCCACCAACGTATCAATGACGAGTTTGTTTTTGTGTTTTTATATCACAAGTCCCCCATTTTGAACATGTATCGATCCCACAAATTGATTTCTCACAAGCCTCCGACTCGGCAAAAGCAGTGCCTACAACGTTGCGTAATGAAATGAGCGTCATTGATTGGTGCAACTTGATTTACGTGACCAATCAAAACAAGTCCCTTAGGTATTGGGCGTATCACCATATGTGTTCATATGTCTACACATATCAAATAGGCAGATCTCACTCATTTCTATATGATAACACCCAAACTTGTGACATCATTGTTGTTCATCTCTTGTTAAATATCCAATTGTCCTTTTCGCTCGCATATTTGACATTTTATTGATATTTCGATTTTTTTTAGCAATGTAGGCGCCTGGATGGCAGGAATGTGAATAAAGGATTTTAAAAACAAAAAAAAATACAACCATCGTTTTCAGTTCGGTTTAGACTAGGTCAACACTGTTGCCTTAAGTTTCAAATAAATAGAAATAAAATAAAATACTGTCTCTTTAATTGATTGATTGTTATTATTTCAATTCTGCAGACACGTTATATCCCAAAGACATTATTTGGCCCAAAGTTGAGAGAGTCCCTTCAAACGAAGGGAAAGCCTCCCTCCTCAAAACGCAAAGTGCCATTATAATTCCATTAAGACCGCAGAAAGTCATTATATTCGCATTAGACCGCCGAGTTCTAGGCCAGGAAAACGATTCGCGAAGTAGGCGTTTTATCGGATCTGAGGGTTTGGACCTCATAAATTGCATGCAGATTCGGAAAAGTATAACAACCGTTAAAAAGTTTTAAGTTTAGGAAGCATTCAGGTTTCATTGAAGGATTAAAAACATGTTATAAGTAAGACATTTGTGATGTGTTACAGAAAAATGAGTCGTGAGGTCTTGCTCAAACTTTATACCTCCATGTGGAAAATTCCGCGGCGGAATTTTCCACACAATCCTTGTCCACTATACTGCGTCAAAAATGGTTATGAACTAAGAAAATTCAGCTCGAACCAACCCAACAGTTCTTTGTAAGAGCACAAGGCGATAGATGGGTCATATTTTCAGAAAATGTACAATTTATCTTTACCAATTCTCTCAAATAACCCAAATTTCAGACGAAAATAAAGTTCAAAATACAGTTCATCCTAACCTAACAGATTGCTAGAATCAATGCAATGCTGAATATACTCGAATTTACCTAGTATTGACCAAATTGCAGCCTAATTTAGCAGAGTTTACTAAATGTGTACAGCTGCCAATTGTACATTTTCTGAAATTATGACCCAGTTATGTTATTAAAACCTTGATTTACAATCACTGCTTAGGCCTCACCTAGCTGCAGTATAGAAAATTGTTTCCTTATTACATAGTTGTCTCAAACTGACAGTTATTTGTATGTCCAATGTTAAATGTTGTCATTATTATTTTCTTCTTTTATTTTCTTACCCTTTTCGACTCTATTTTATATAATTTGCTACCTCTGTAATGTCAATCAGCGAAGTATGCTTTAACACACTTAAAAACGTAAAGATTTATTGTAATATCAGGCAATTCTGAGAATAACATCAGTACGGTACTGATGTTATCAGTACATTGACATGTGATTATAGCCTTTGTTCTTTCCATTGAGTCGATGAGCCAGCGTTGCACATCTGTGCCATCGCCTCCAGATCTCTTCTTCGCTTAAACACTACCGATATTTAATGATAGTATGATTTCGATCGTATAGGTTACATCTGTGAGAATATATTATGAATATATATTTAATAAGTATAGTGGGGAAAGAACTAATCTCCCATGTTTTAACATCACTCCGAGTTAAATAAGAATATAGAGAAAATACATTTGCTATTCCAGTTTTTATTCCTGAGCTCCGTTGCTGAGGTTGAGAGGTGTTCTCAACCTAACCATACAAAGGTCTGACAGAGACCTTATCAAATCATTAAACAATACATCGAGGTATTTGAAGTGCAAAACATGGTAACATTGAAATAATAATGAACATAGAATATATTCAAATAATACAATAATTGGAACAATGTTGAATATTAAAGATGGTTGAAGAATTACGCGGAAGTATTTACTCAATATTAAGCAACAATGAAATAATTATAATATTTCTGCAATATCAGCTGCTCTGGATATCAGAGACATCAACAGTGGCCAGAGGAACTACACTCAATCCTGGAGGTGTCCCGGATGTATTCCATAGACATTCCAGAGATCCTTAGAGGCTTTTAAAGATACTTTATATGATCATAACATTGAAGAATTCAGGGTCATTCTTCGATAAAAATTTAGGATCAGCAGTTGGGCGAGAAATGAATCAACGCAACACACTGAGAAGTATTTTTCAAAGCCAGAACCGAACCAAGTAGAATGAGGCCGGCTATAATCAGTTTTATTCCTATATACTAGACAGATTACAGCGATTACAAAGTGCCTGGGTTGATTGGCTTATCCTGACTGGACCAATTGTGATGTGTTTCAGGGAAATGAGTCATAAGTCGCAAAGATTGATATTTTTCAAAGGTTTTTTTTACAATATCTCTTCATTGAAATGGTCTGATTTCTAGAGGGATTATCACTTATTGTCATATGAATCTATATAACGGGACATTGTATTAAATATATCCTTGCGTTTTGGAGGCCTTTGAATGGAGTATATTTAGTTACTGGTAATTACCCATCCAGAAACATTGCAAACATTTTTTTTTTTTTCAAAAATTAAAATATCAAACATAAAATATGGAAATACTTATTAGGTGTCCTAGTGTTTACTATCATTGGAATCGCCTTTTTCTCCTTTTTTCAAATATGATGATATCTCAAAATCGATATTTTGCGACTTATGACTCATTTTCCTAAAACGGATCACAATTAATTACCGGGATAGATGAAGGATGCACTTCTGAATGAGAATTAAAATAACAATTCAAGACACTCAAAGAGTAGTTCCAAATTTTACAACATAATGTACCTGAATAAAAATGTTTTAAAATCAAATCAATCAAATCCCAGGGATTTTTTTATTGTATACCTTGTTGTTAAAGTTCCCAGTTATGTTCATGAAAACCTCTTAATTATTGGCAAATTGAAAACAGAAATTCCGAAAATGAAATAGTGAACATTTGAAAATTCTGAATTTTGAAAAAAAAATGAAAATTTTGAATTCTTTTTCAATTAATTTGAAATAAATTCCACCCTTGGTCAGATAAGTAACTGTACCAAATTTCAAGATTGTGTAGTGAACTCGGTTCGGACTCTTAGCGGAATAAAAACGGAACAAGAGATTACTCTTATTGCAACGGATTTATTGCACACAACTCTCTTCTGAAACCAAACCTTATGGACCAACCACATAACAGGTAAAAGGGAAAGGCCACATTCATAAAATAGGTGTGACAAGACAATAAGCACCAATGCAAGTAATAAGAAGTAAGTCTTTCACATACAATAAAAGGAGTTGATATAAGATCAGTAAATACACATTCCACAGGTCAACAGTGATAAAACAAAAAGGGCAATCAAGCATCCAGGGTTGGGGTTTCGGACCAATCCGAGAGTCCTCCACTGCCCCCTGACATAGTCTGAAGGAACTGAGCTACACCAGCAGACAGCAGTGGCACATCCAACTCCCCTATTAATTAATGATTGACCTTCAGAAATATCAGTAAATATTTGTTCAAACACACAAATATTAGATATGCTAAAGTTATCAGAATCCATGTTTTTGCGACTTCTTCCTCATTTTCCTGGGGAAAATCTCTGTGGGAATATCAAAATAACTTGATGGAAACCGACCAATGTATGCAATAAATCCTAAATGACTATTGTGATGTGTTTCAGGAAAATGAGTCATAAGTCGCAAAATTGATATTTTTCAAAGTGTTTTTTTCACAAGATCACATTATTGGAATGCTCCGATTTTTGGAGAGTTTATCATTTATACCTATATCAATCGATGTATGAAATTTCAGGACAATCTATGTAGTATATTCTTTAGTTTAAAGGTCCTCATATGGACTAAATTTAGTTACTTTACTGTTTATTCACCCCCAGAAATATTGGAAACTTTTTTGTCCAAAAACGAAAATATCAAACTTAAAATCTAGAAATACATATGAGATTATTAGACTGTTTACTATCATTGGAATCAGCTTGATCTCATCTTTTCAAATATAATGGTATCTCAAAATCTATCTTTTGCGACTTATGACTCATTTTCCTGGAACACATCACTATTGTTCACTTGTTTCTCAAGTTATGAGAAGTCCAGGATCTTTAAAGGGTTGTCCACCAATATGTTTAAAGATGTATTTATGCCTGGTACAGGTATATAATGGGATGGTATAACCTTGGTGTTAATCAGGCAGGCAATTGATCAGTAAGGGGTCAGAGAGCCCCTTATATCCTAGGGGAGGCTTACCATTAGGTCCGCCTCCCATCCTCATTGGGGGGCGTGGCCAGACCAATTGGGGTGAGGCATTGCTCATTATAGAGGTAGCCTCCATGGAGGTAAGAGCTTCGGTGAAGGTATATGCATATGGCCATTAATAATTTTAGGTACATTAATATATTATGTTGTTGTTGTTGTTGTTGTAATAGTTTTATTTCTAGATTTAGTTTACATCAATTCCAGAAATCGAACAATTATTCTACAGCCAATAAAGTAATTTCCATCTGCAGATTTTCATTCGCAGGTCTTCCAGGGCGTCCCTGTCTCATTGTTCAATTGACAATACCAATCTTAATTAGATGTCATTTTTTTACCCTTGTATAGATCTTTCAGCTATTATACTATTACTTAACGATTTTTATATAAATTTTAACTATATTCACATTTTTACAAATTCGATAACAATAAATCCATAAAAATGGATTTCAACCTCCTTCTTTCACCTTCGTGCAATGTAGCACTAAACATATTATTTCTTTACAGCAGTGGAATATGTTTCAGAATGTAGATGGACTCACAAGCCATGATTAGCTTTGTATATTTATTTCTATTAATTCTAATTCTATTTATACATTTTATATGAATGAGTTATTACAGTTCTCTTTATTACCTTACTGATACCTTCTCTGACACAATAATATTCATATATTTCTTAATGCTCCTAAGGCCCTAATATCTCATTATTACAATCATACGTCAGTACTCTTCTCCTTTGTAAGAAAAGTTTAAAATCCTCCTTTAAAATACACGTTTTTCCTTCTTTAGGTAAGTTATTCCAAAGAGTGGACACAATGAGTTATAAAAGTAGGAGAAGGGACAGGAGGACAGAGAAGAAGGTTGCGAAATCTAGACTGTTTATTCTTCCTATCTTTGGAGCCCCCCACAGGAGAAGCTCACATGCTAACTCCTGGAGGGGGCGGGGCTCTGATAGGTCCTCAGAATACATGAGTCATGGAGGGAGGGGCAATGGCAACTCCAGCTGTATAGCACCATGCAATGTGTCATGAAGGGAGGGGCAATGGCAACTCCAACTGTATAGCACCATGCAATGTGTTATGGAGGGAGGGGCAATGGCAACTCTAGCTGTATAGCACCATGCAATGTGTTATGGAGGGAGGGGCAATGGCAACTCCAGCTGTATAGCACCATGCTGTTATGGAGGGAGGGGCAATGGCAACTCCAGCTGTATAGCACCATGCAATGTGTCATGGAGGGAGGGGCAATGGCAACTCTAGCTGTATAGCACCATGCAATGTGTTATGGAGGGAGGGGCAATGGCAACTCCAGCTGTATAGCACCATGCAATGTGTCATGGAGGGAGAGGCAATGGCAACTCCAGCTGTATAGCACCATGCAATGTGTTATGGAGGGAGGGGCAATGGCAACTCCAGCTGTATAGCACCATGCAATGTGTTATGGAGGGAGGGGCAATGGCAACTCCAGCTGTATAGCACCATGCAATGTGTTATGGAGGGAGGGGCAATGGCAACTCCAGCTGTATAGCACCATGCAATGTGTTATGGAGGGAGGGGCAATGGCAACTCCAGCTGTATAGCACCATGCAATGTGTTGTGGAGGGAGAGGCAATGGCAACTCCAGCTGTATAGCACCATGCAATGTGTTATGGAGGGAGGGGCAATGGCAACTCCAGCTGTATAGCACCATGCAATGTGTTATGGAGGGAGGGGCAATGGCAACTCCAGCTGTATAGCACCATGCAATGTGTTATGGAGGGAGGGGCAATGGCAACTCCAGCTGTATAGCACCATGCAATGTGTTATGGAGGGAGGGGCAATGGCAACTCTAGCTGTATAGCACCATGCAATGTGTTATGGAGGGAGGGGCAATGGCAACTCTAGCTGTATAGCACCATGCAATGTGTTATGGAGGGAGGGGCAATGGCAACTCCAGCTGTATAGCACCATGCAATGTGTTATGGAGGGAGGGGCAATGGCAACTCCAGCTGTATAGCACCATGCAATGTGTTATGGAGGGAGGGGCAATGGCAACTCTAGCTGTATAGCACCATGCAATGTGTTATGGAGGGAGGGGCAATGGCAACTCTAGCTGTATAGCACCATGCAATTATTATTATTATTATGAAATTTTTATTCAATATTCACATGGTGCATACATAGTGCTCATTATAAATCAAGAACAGGACGAGGTCAATCTCCTATAGAGGTCTTCCGACATGCCCCTTTGAAATAATATGTAATGATGAGTTAATATAATGAAGGTTCTTGAGATTCACTTAATACTTAATAAACATGTTGTGATACAATGATATCGGAAGTCTAATTAGTTACTAACCCTGGTTAGGGCATAAACAGGTTGTTCCTATATTGACTTAAAGTTCTATCTTTTTACACAGTTGCCACCTACATCTGGCGGACTCTTTTGTTTAATTTGTAGACTTTACTGTATATGTCAGTACATTATACATAGTTCTTGGTCGAAATGTATTATAACAGTTATTTACATTTGTGTACATGTGACTTAGTGTTAACACGATTTGTATTTTTTGGAGAAAGTTTACATTTAAATCAGTGATATGTGTACATCAGAATCTTCCGTATTCGTTGAATTACTCTAGATCAAGATCCCGCAACCTATACTGGCAGGGATTAAAATTAGTCTTCTCAACCTGTACTGGCTGTTTACTTAAAAGTAACAAAGGAAAGAATGGGCAATTTCCCATTAAGAGTCTTAGTAACTAACAATACCCTCAATGTTTAAAGAAACATTACCACCCGTTCCCACCATTGAATTGGTCTTAGTCACCGGTCTTACAGGCCCGTTTTTTCCCCCCCTCCCCCCATGTTTTCAGCCCCGGTTTCCAACATCATTCGGACTACTAAGGTAGACATCATATTCCCGAGGGTAGGATAACTTAAGGTAACTTTTAAACCCTATTCTGGTTTTAATTTCACGAGGCTTGGCTGGAAGGTCATTCCATAATGTCGCCATTCGATATAAGTAGGATTTTTTAAAGCGTTCATTCTTAGGGTGGGGTACTTTCATTTGCTTCCCCTTTGTTAGACCCCTTAGGGTAATATTTCTATTGTCTAAATTATCACTAATCAAGGTCCTCCTGAACGCCATCTCGAGGGTATGGCTTTGCCTCCTAGTGTCAAGGGTGGGCAAGTTAACTGTTCGGTGGATTTCCCTTGTGCTTGAGAATTTCGGGAGTTTTAGGGCTATTTTAAGTGCCGAATTCTGAAGTGATTGTAATCGGTCAGTGTACCTTTGTGGGGCTGTCTGGTAAAAGACGTCGCCGTAGTCCAAGTGAGGAAGGATGGTGACCTTGTAGATCAATAAGAGTGTATCCTTGTCACAGATCCCATAGAGCTTTGACATTGATTTTATCTTTGCCCTTACGAGATTTATTTTTCTGTCCAGGAAAATTTTAAAGTCAAGCTGTTTATCTATGTCTACCCCCAGGAATTTATATGAGTCTACTGTTTCCAAAATAGATTGGCCTATACTATAACAGGGTTTCATTTTCTTGTCATGTTTAAGACTAATATTTAGGTGCTTACACTTTTTCGTGTTAAGTGAGATTTTGTTATTCTCACACCATTTAACAACGCGATTCAGGTCTTCTTGTAAGTTACAATTTTTAGGAGATTGTTTGTCTCTAGTGCAGTACAGTACGGTGTCGTCCGCAAAGTGCTGGATTCGACTTCCATCAATCACCCTATGTAAATCGTTAATGTAAGCAATGAAAAGTAAAGGTCCTAAAGAGGTCCCCTGGGGTACCCCGCAGGTGACCTCTCCAGGCACAGAAAGTTTACCATTTATGACTACCCTTTGGGTTCTATATGCCAAGTAATTGGTGAACCAACTTAGTGGTTCATCCTTTATTCCGAAATTTTGTAGTTTGTCTAAAAGTAATTTGTGATTAACAGTGTCGAAAGCTTTTTTGAAGTCCAAAAATATTAAATCTGTACTCTTTTTGTTATTAATATTATCATAGGTAAATTTAAATAGGTTATCTAAGGCGTCATTAATAGACTTTCCCTGCCTGAAGCCATATTGGACATCACACATCAAGCCATTGGATTCCAAGTAAGAAGAAAGTTGATTTTGAATGCAGCTCTCCAATATCTTGGCTGGTAATATGATACATGAAATGGGTCTATAGTTACTGGGGTTTTCCTTATCCCCCTCTTTAAAAAATGGGTGTTACTATAGCATTCTTAAAATCATCTGGTACAATTGAAGTTTGAATAGATAGGTTGTAAAGAAAGGCGAACTGCTTACTTAATGCTTGCATGCATGGTTTCAGTATTTTTGTTGGCATAAGGTCAATGCCTGAAGCTTTAAAATTTCCAACTTTCCGGAGGGAGTATTCCACAGAGAATTCGGTTATAGGTACGAACTGAAAGTCCTTTTTATCTGTATTCCCTTCGATGCTATGTCTACTACTATCATTGTTTATATCCTTAATATCCTTAACAGGAATCTTTCTGGCCAGTTCCGGTCCGACATTTACGAAAAAGTTATTGAACTCGTCGGCCGCATCTTTTCCCTTAAGACGTGTCCCCTCACTATTTTTTACTGTTAATTCCCTATCCTTGTTTTTACCTTTATCTTTTGATATCAGTGGTTTTATCATCTCCCAAAACTTATGGGGATTTGACTTATTAAGATTAATTTGCCCGACTAGATAATTATTTTTTGATCGTTTGATTTCTTCATTCAACCTACATCTCTGTTTTCTCGCCTCCTTCCAGCTTTCTTCTGACCCATTATTCCGCGCTTTGCGGTATGCTTTGTCCCTATTTTTTGACATTTCAATGATAACTTTAGAATACCATTCTGGGGTTCTATTGACCCTTTTAAAAGTTTTGACCGGACACATTCGGTTAACATATAGTTCAATTGTGGCATATAACATTCTCCACGCTTCATTGACATCACGGGTTTGATAAAATTTGGTCCAGTCGAGGTCTTTTAGAATATCTCTCAGTATTTTTATATCAAGGTTTTTCGTGTTTCTAGCAGTAAATGTCTCTTGTTTATATCTATTTCTAATCTTTTTTATTTGTAGGAAAACTGGCAGGTGATCACTTAAGTTAAGGTTTATGGTGCCACTTTCATTAGTATTCTTAGTATTGGTATATATATGATCAATTTTTGATCGAGATTTTCTGCTGATCCTCGAGTGAACCTTTATTGTTTGGTGAAGATTAAATTTATTAAGAAGTGTGCCGAACCTATCAGCATTTCTGGTTTTCCCTTCCTCGATCACGTCTGAGTCGTAATTGAAATCTCCAAGTACTACTAGATCTTGTGATGAGTCTACAGAGTTTAATACATCATCTAGACAGGTAACGGCTTGAATTAGGCACCCTTGAGGTGGTCTATATACGTTAAAAACAGTTTTTGTTTGCATATGTTCCTTGGATACCTTAAAAACTTGAAACTCAATATTTTTGTTGGAAACCGAGAGGCTGTCCGTATCTGATTCCCCCCCAGAAACTTCAAAAGATTTATGGACGTACGTTACCAGTCCCCCTCCTCTTCTTTTAGAAAGCCTGTCAGATCTTATGAGCTTATAGTCATCAATAGTGATTTCATTATCGTGGACATTCCTGTTTAACCAAGTCTCCTGTATGGAGATTAGTTGTGGGGACATAGACTTAACCACCTGTCGAATTTGATCAATTTTCTGGACTAAACTACGTACATTCCATGAAACCATTTTGAACCCTTTTAGTTTGGTAAATTCTTCAATTTCATAAGCCATTTCTGTTTACCTTTCTTCTTCTTTCTCGCCAATTTACCCAATAATACAGTTTTCCCATTAAATCCTCTTGATGAGGCACAATCAATAAAACCACAGTTTCGCACAAACAACGGTCGCGCTTTCAGAACAATCAACGAATTATATTGCTGTACTGCAATAACAGTCTTGAAGTACAATCCCCTGCACTTCACCCCAATATATACAGACACTTTTTCGGTATCATTTTCATACATGACTCCTGTATTCATTTTGGGGAGTGTTTGGGTAAACCGTGGGATCCGGTTTGGAAGGAAGTTTGGTTGATTAAATAATTACAATAATTACAATGATGAGGTACCCTTTAGGAATTAGTAGAACGTGTCCAAAGGTAGATATCGTGCTCAGGAGAGCTCCTGTTTCTTGCCTTTTGAACACTTTCTCCGATTACCTCTAAATTTTGGATTGGTAACCATACCATTATAACCTCAGGAGAGGGTTTCTCACCCTTTTACTACATTCTAGGTAACCTATTGGCTCCTCTAACTATGTATTATAGTTAACCATTGTTTCAAACTGGAAGTTGAATTCTCCCTCTCTATTTACATTTTGTGAACTTTAAATCACTGTATACGGACCAACAATGTACAATAGATCAGTCCTAACCATATAGTAACATAGAGTATATATCCATACCGTAATAAGAATAGCTAAATGTAATGCCATTCAAACAGTGCCCCATATGACAATAATCTATATTATATCAATACATCCTTAGTAGAACATGATGTTTTAAGGTTATAATGAGTGGTTGTGCACTTACTTTCTTTTCTGGGGAAACTTGGTTAGCGACATACCACTTAAACCACTAAACAATTTACAATGACGTCCATATTTGAAACATGCCTCTGAATTCGTGCTCATGAGAGCTCCTGTCTCTTTGGCATATCTCAGATAGGACTGTCGCAGATATTTAATCATGAAATTCTGTTTCCAATAAGGATAATGTTTTTTACCAATAACACACTCAACAATTTAGTTTCGCCATCGGTAGTCTTTTTTAGATTGGTTAATAACCATTGTCCATTTGGTGGAGTCCGCATAGTAAAAATTTTTGATATTAATCTTTAGATATTAAATTTAGAATTTTAAAATTTGGTATACGCTCTGCTGATGTGTCGGACGACACCTTCACGTAAAGTGTCTGTGTAGTGACATCCGTCGTCGCCTAGCTTCCAATATGACGTGTTATATATGGGTTGCTTGGTCGTGACTTGTTTCCTATTGGAGCGATTCATATGTATTAACTGGCTTAAATATGGCGTTGGAGCATTGTGATTCTTATTGTTTAGTTTTACAGTGTTGTTGTAGGCTACCACCATTTTATCCAGTAGTCCCTGGTCCTCCTCTATCATTTGAAGTTTGGACTCCGTCAGTATTTGATTTAATCGCCAGGATGACTGAGAATTATAAACATTGTACTTGACAAGGTCGACCCCTATAGTGGTGCAGAACATTACATTTGGTTGTGGTAGGTTTGGTGGAGCTGTCTGGTAAATGGTCAGTCTCGCCTTTTCCATCACTTCGTCCATGTCAGCTCCAAGTAGCGTGGGGCATGTATACCTGAGGCCCACTTCTTTAGTGACATGGTCCCTCCTGGTGATATTACATATCCCAGTCGCTACTATCACAGTTCTTGGCTTCTCTATCATCCTGAAGCTAGTGGATCTTCCAATAACGGACGTTGTATCCGCCCCTCTGGCTACGTAAACCTTTACATCTAGGTTCGGTTGTAGTGCTTGAAATACAGGCTCGAGGCCGGCGGCTCTCGAGTCCCCAAGAACTACAATCTCTCTCCTCGCTATATTAAGTGCCATAACTGTAATCTACAGGTCCTTATAAATGTTCGTTTGGGTTGTCTTATTGACGTAATTACTGGGCTAGTTTGTTTCTCACCTCGTCTAATATAAGTCCGAATGCATTTTTGCCCTTGAATGAGTTAGCCTTCAACGGGACCCTTCCGCCATTGCTTAGCAATACACCTCGAGTGTTCTTGCCGACACCCCATTTGTCATCGGCCGTTATTTCATAAAACCTCCGGATTTTGGGGTCTAGTAATTTCTGGGTGAGGAATTCATTTTGCCCAAATTTTTCAGTTGCAATATCGGTGAGCACTTTGACTTCTACACGCTCCCAGTCTAGCATCTGTTTTGAGGTAACTTCTCTATCTAGTTTACCGCCAAGCCGCTTGGCGTACATGGCATTTGGCGCCTCGCGGATTGAGTGCGCTCTGTGGGGAAGGCCATAGAAGAGGGCCTTTGAACATTGGTAAGCATGTTCGGCCGATGAGTAGACAACATCCTTGTATTTAAATTCCACGGGATAAAAATTTGAGTAGGCACTGTGTTTCCCATGGAACCCAAGTCCCCCGTTATCCACTGGCAACTGTGACACGTCGGCCGGTCTACAGCCGGGCGGTAGCAGATTAAGATCTGTAGATGAAAAAGACCGATGTGCTTTCCCTCTCACAAGTATATGCCCTAAGATGATATCAGCTGGAAAGTTATGTAATTGCAACAGCTTATGGCAGTCGACCACCATTTGATAATTTTGATCGGACGAATCAGGCTTATATCTGTTGAACCATATTCTTAGACCGGTGCGCCGTCTGATTTCTTTTGCTTGGTTGAGAATTACTTTCTTTGTTTTGATAGAATCAAGTTCAACATAGATTGCTCGAGTGTGCCTACCCTTAGGCACCCCCACCCTATATGCAATAAACTTCCCATCTTCTTTTTGTTGCAACGATTGACCGAAGATATTTCTCATAATACTTTCAGTGTCTTCAACTACGGAGGAAAATTCCCCAGCGTGTACTGGCCCGCACGGCATGGGCGAGCGGTGCTGCCAACGCTCGGGGATTCCCTCAACTAGAATATGAGTTGACTCGTCCTTGTTAGAGTCCTTGGTTACGGTTGTTTTTGCCTTAGATTCGTACTCTGAGATATCCTCTTGGAGAGTTGATACAGATTCCCCTATTTTATTGAGTTTAGTGCTAATTTCTTCAATTTTCTCTAGGTTTTCTGAGATTTCTAGCCTGGCATCTAGTATAGATCTATTGATCTCTTCATCAAGCGTAGTTACGGCATCGAGTGCCACCGTGTCAATAAATGTTTCACCGGCATTCGGCTCCTCCCTGACTTCATTATTCTCATTTTCGTCAAGTCCATCTAGTTCAATTTGGGAACCCTCTAGTGCTCTAATTCTACGGTTCATTCTCAAACAGTTCCTTTCTACCCATTTAAATTTGTTATTTAATTTCCGAACTATCAAATTAGCTTTTAGGTTGGTGGATTGGAGTTCCCTCTTCAGCCTCCTATTTTCCTTCCAAACCATTTCTGGCTGTGTGTCAAGCGATAACTTATCTAATACAGCCTCAGTTATTTTCTGGATAATGGCTTGATCCATTTTGTTCCCTCCGGATTCAGCTACTATTTCATCAAATTCTTGTATTATAGCCTTATCTGTTTCTTTACCAATTTCACCCGGGGTTTTGATAGTTTCGGTAGTGACAGCGGGAGTGACAGCGGGAGTGGCAGTGGCCACTTCTCCAATTTGTGTGTTGGCGGTATCTACCGCCTCGCCTACATTACTTTTTTCTGATGGAATCCCATCTAAGATTACTTTGTTCGCAATAATATCTTCTTCTTCACTACTTTCACTATCGCTATCAGACTGTATGACAATGGAGTTATCATGTTTTGTAATTTCCGGACCAAAGTAGGCGTCTAAAGTTTTTTGATTTATTATACCTTCCTTCACCCGGCCGGGGGAAGGCGTCAGTGTAATTTTAGCTGTCTCATTGGCCCTGTCACCAGCCACATAATCTGCCGTGTCACCCACCTTTGTTTTTTCGGTTTTTTGTTCGTCTAGTCCAATCTCTGCCTCAGGGGAGGCATCCTGTGTCCCCTTAGGTTTCGCAGCTTCTAAAGTCATCATAAAAAGTTGTTTTAGATCTTTAATTTCTCCATTCTGAGAAACTCCAGTGTCACGGCCGTTGGGTGGTACGTCGTGTACGTCGGATTTTGAACCATCGTCGCCCATCTTGTCTGTCGTGAAGCGGCGGTATAAATGTATAATTATCAAGATAACTAGAGCTATTTTGATTAAATGTGTGGTGAAATATTGATCCTGACCATTTAGTGAGTCGAGTTGTATATCAGATCTGGCCTAAGCGGAGTTCTTCCTTCCAAATTTACCCAAATAGTTCAAGCGAGAATCTTAGTGCATTCTAGCCTCAATGTTGCTACGCTGTTGTGTACAACTGGGTGCACATATTGCGCAAGCATATTTAACGATTCTTGCTTCAATATTTTGGCCACATTACATTTTGGCGCCATGACCTATTGAGGACTAAAGCAGTTACATTCTTATTATCTATATAATAAGAATTTGTTATTACCATGTTCTGCGGTCACAGAACAATAGCCAGCTTGCTGGTTAGAGCGCTATACAAATTCTATAAATACTACTACTGAGAATAATTATAATGAAATACAAAGATTTGAATACCATTGTTATTTATTAAAATTTATTCTTATTCTTATTAAATTCTTATGAATTTCTGATCAAACACATAGAATTGTTCACCATCCTGTTTTACTTCCCTAAATTAATTTTTCTTAAAGTATTAACGCACTATCTACTCATTTGTTTGTTCTATACTACACTGAATTATTACTCTACAATAACCCTACAGGTCAACATTAATGATTAAAGCTTCATTTTCAACTAACGGCAGTCAAGAACTGAACATTTTCTATTTTGTGATTCATTTTTTTCAAACCTGTCTAGAAGTTATTTGTATTTGCTACTAAAGCCTCCTCATCTGTATTTGAGGGACCTGACAGAATCCTTTCACATGATGACTTCATGTATTATCGCTCACTGGCGGCCAGTCATATAAGTCATAATGTGAGTAAATTTGGCAAGATTTCTTTAGTCATAATAGCTGAGAACGCTGCTTTAAACAGGAATGTCATAGTATGATATGTAAAGGAAGTGAATTGGTTGAGCTTGTTATTTACTTGTATGGCATAGGTTCAGTGGGTTAAGTAGTGATATTGAAATATAATCATATATCTTTTCACTTCAACTTGATAGGCGACGTCTACTTGATATTGCATCTAAATCTGGAGGTAATTAATAATCTCTTTTCAATATTTTGATATTGAAAGGTTTGGGTGTAATATTAAATCCGACATCATAGGTACGTGGATCATGACTGGGTCTCTTGTCATCAGACTCAGGCAGTAACACATAATGTTGCAGCAGTCTAGTCAAGAGTAGAAACATCCTGTTTTTGGCCAATACTTCACCGACACAGGCTCTACGTCCGGCTCCAAATGGAAACAGTCTGCAAGAAATGAGATGATGGCTACATACAAGATTTAAAGATTTGTCCCTAAAGTTTGGTACTTTGTTCATAATCTTTAAGATAGTTCTATAGATACTAGGAACATTTGTCCCAATTGATTTTTCTTATCATTAGAATTTTGAACCTAGCAGCAGCACCACAGTCTTCCAGGGGGTGGCCCAGCTAGGAAACCTGGAGAAGCTTGACTTTGGGCTCAGTACACATAGTTTATAGCTTCATTGCCAGTAGTATCTTCAAACTTCAAATTCAATAATTTCTCTAGTTGGAAATAATCTACCCAATACAGATCCAGAAGTTCCTGTGATCAGTTTTGTTCACATCAAACTCACAAATCAATTTCTCCTTTTTCCAGATCTATACTATATTACACTGTAAGCTCCTGGTATATTTGCAGAACAGCTTTCTTGACTCGCTCACCTCTCACAAGGGGGAGGTGAGGGTTTGGTAGGCAGAGGGCGACACAAGGTGGACGGCAGGGAGGGTTTGATCCTGCTTCTACACTCATTCTCTGCCGATCCACCTCTGTAACTACACTTGTTTTTCTTTTTGATGTTATGATGTGATTATGATTATGATGTTTGAAATGTTATTTTGATTTAATAAAGAGGAGTCCTTGCTACAGATCTCTCAAAGCCCAGTTACTGCTTTATTAATATCTGTACCAAGGCCAGCCTCTGGTTACACCATAATATTTCTTATTTCTTTACCAAATTTTTGTCTCGTATCTAATGTCTTAATTCTGGTGTCAATACAATTTTATTCCAGATCTGGTGCCGGCATGTGTCAGACTGGTCTTGACCCAGTCCGGCACCGCAGTTCCGGGCCTCCGGATGCTTTCCTTCCAGCAACCAAGTCAGAGCCTCTATAGAGGTCATGGTGACTTATACATCGTGCATTTCACCTTATTTTTTATGTATTGATGTATGATGTTCATGTGAACGTGTAAACACCTTTTATGCTTGTAGCAACTTTTACTCTTATTTGCTACTGCCTCAGAATGTAAGGGTTGGCCTTCGCACATTGAGCTCCAACCGCAGCAGGTGTATAGTGTGAAATAAATGATTTGGCTGACGAGGACCTGTTGAATCTGGTTGTGTTGTTATTTTGATCCAGTCTCATAGCCGCTATGATTTGTGTGAAATAGCTAGACACTACACAGACGTTATTGAAGGAAAACGCCTCTGCAGTCTTTTTCATACAATCAGAAATGTTAAACTAAGCTGTAATTCCTCTTTAAACTTTAGGTTCTAGGCTATTACGGGCTCCTTAAAACATCTGGAGCAGTGTATTCCTCAAGGCACTGTCTCTGGAAGATGTGCTGGAGAAGGTCATGAATGGATGCTATTATTGGACTGTGCTCTGGGTATTGGGTCCCTGGGGAATGGCTGTGATGTTGCCATTTGTTTCCAAAGTGTATAAACCTCTTACCTTGGCCAATACATATGGATCAACACTTTTTATTATTAAGGATTCAAATGAGATTGATGTGATGAAAAATAGCTTTAATTTGTTTCACAAAATACAAAAGGTGAAGATAGATTCAATGATACATGTTACCTTTTCTTGTTGGGATGATCAGCAGCAACAACCTTGCCATCCTCAATAAATCTCTCTGGTTTGAATTGCCAAGGGTCCTGCCAGTATTCTGGATCATGGTGCAGCTTCCAGAGATTGCAAAAGACCTAATCCATGGCCCAACCATAGGAAGAAAATATATCCCAATAGTATATCAACATCTTCATTTACAGAAATAGTGAAAAAGGAAGAAGCCTCTCCTGTTTGTAGAATATCAAAATAACATTCTATTTCTTTATAGGAATATACTCCCTTTTTATTTTATTTAATTTTTTTTTGTCAATTTACTTGACAAGTTTATATTTAGATTTGAGTGTCAAATTGGATATAACAAGGATATTTTATGGACGTTAGCTGAGAAATCAAAGTGCTGCTTTTTTCATATTTGTGCAATATGACTTCCTTAGGCTTTCCTGTTAGGTTTGGACATCACATGCATAACAGTCCTAGATTATACTTACTTATCATGCATATATGTAACATCATATGTTTATCTAATATGTAATGTGCACATGATCATTGTCCCAACATCTGAACTACTTGTTTGTCTCTTGGTAATGTTCGCAGGGCATTCCCTTTCCCAACATTGTGCAGGCTCAACTAGGGCTCTTCAGGTCTTAATTCGACAAATCAATACGGCCCTTTTGTAGATCAACAAATTTCAAAGGCAGCTAGTGACTAATGACAAAAACACTTTCTTAGCCTGACAAATCGACTAAGACCTTAATAGTCCTTAACGACAAAAATTTGGTTATTTTACGGAAATATAGCGACAGACGACAGAAGAATTTTCTTAGTGACAAAGACAAATGCTGTTTTTTGGTAGCGACAAGAGAAATTAGATACCCCCTCTGGAGCCCTTCAACTGGAATATCTTTCTTTTCAAAAGAGAATAAACTTGGGATATTCACACCTGACCATCACATCCAATGCCACTCATGTGTTTGTGTTTCCAATTACCATAAAAGACCTTCATTACACTTGATATATTAGACATTAGCCTACTTGAGTACTTACAATGGTGCCTTTAGGGATATCATATCCCTGGAGCTGTGTGTCGGCCATTGTTGCATGAGGCACATTTAAGGGAGCCAGAGATTGGTAGCGTAATGTTTCATATATTGTAGCTTCAGTATAAGGCATGGCCTGCTTGTCTTGCAGTGTTGGAAGTCTGGCACCAATGTCTTCTTTGATTTCTAGGGCGATTTTCTCTTGAATCTCAGGAAAGTTCACCAAACAGGCTATCATCGCATAAAGAGTAAGGGAGGAGGTAGTTGTCCCTGAAGATCAGCAAATTGAGTTATTACTTGAAATTAAAATGTGAACAGGAAATGGGTCACCAGAAATACTTTAAAGCTGAGAGTTCTAAGAGGTCTAATAAACTTGTTATTTGTTTATTGATCACTTTCGGGACTTCAGGTGAGACTTAACGACTGAAACCAACTCTGTTATTATGACTCAAGCCAACATTGTTGTTATGTCTCAAGCCAACTCTGCTGTCGGTCCATCTGGATGCCTCCCTGAGGTGACCACACTGGACCTGGACTGGTCTTTTTACATTTCTGACCACCAGAGTTTGTGGTAGTTAATCATTAGTGTTTTCATATAATTTTTCAATTTGATTGTGGTAACATTTGTAATAACACCAGTGACTTTGATCCAGCTGTTTACTCTTATTGTAATTGACATTGGGACTTTTGATTGGTTAGATTCTGTGACATCCAAGCATGGTGTAGAATTGTGTATTAAAGAGACTTGGCTGGTGGGGACCTGTAAGAACCAGGTCAATTACATTTGTGATCTTAGATCCACTCTGCAATCCAACTAAATAATCAGATACTACGACTATTGTAAGTACCAACCTGTGCATTATATCAGTGAAAAGGTTTATAAAAGTAACAAATGTAAGTAAAAGTAATCAATGTTTGTTAGGAGAAGAATCAAAGCTAAACTGTAGTTTTTTTGTTTTGATTTTTTAAATTTGGTTTCATTGACAAATTTCACATTTCTGATATGTTTTATTGAATTGACACCTCACTGTTTAAGCTCACAATTGATAAGGGAAAACATTCAAGAAAATCAGGAAGATCGAAAACCCATTTTTTTGGGAAGGAACAAGGATACTTTAGGGTTGACCTTGATGAAAAAACACCCAAAACAAATTTACCAAAAACACTAACCTTATGAAATGTTGCTAACGAAATTCCCTTCTTCGGATGATGAAACCAGTTGTAAAAGAAATGACAACATTGTTGTTATTGATTCATTCATACAAATGCATCATTCTGGATGATTAAGGTAGTGTATAAACAATGAATTTGTAGGAATTCATTGGTGAATATAGGTACAAATTCAATGTTCTGGATGATTTTGGTAGCATGTAAACAATGAATGTTCATAGGAATGTTTCTAGGAATTCCAGGGTAAATTCAGATACAAGCTCGGCCAAACTTCAAGACAAAATCTGATTTTGTACAACTCTGAATTTCCTCAAGCTTATCAAAGTGAGTTCTTGATATACTGATATACTGCTATCTATGCTCTTACTTACTACATATCCATACAGGTAACTGCTAACAATGTTAAATTTCCTAACTGTATAATTAACAACAAGTTATTGTGTATTCTTACAGAAGAATTCTTTAGATTAATCTTTATGGCAATTACTTTATATCTGTTGATTGAACATACCAGCTATGGTCATATCGAGTATAAGGGAAAAAATATGTCCATCTGTGAGCTGCTCGTTGGAAATGGAGACAGAGACAGGGGAATAGGGTTCTATTAAAGGTATTATGAAAGGAAGAACAGAAATAAAGAAATTGCCCAGCTACTGTTTCTTATGGAAAGTCAAACATAAACAGGTGGGCATTAAAGAAGTGGGTGTGAATTTAAATTAATTTTAATAGTGAACCTGACTATATGCCAAAGCATGTCCACCACGAAATTTGCAGCAATCACTCCAGTAGTTTCACAGGAGATCTTACAGAATTAATATTATAGATTCTAAAGTATGACCGTTATGTCACCACCTACACCCGCCTCAAGTACAATATGATGAGCCTTAGACATGCCGAAGAACCAGAACCAAATGGTCTGATGGCTTTAGTCCCCTTTTTTGGGGCTGTTGCTGTCATTAACAACAATTTATAAATGATTTCGAAGCAAAATAAACCAGGGGAAATGATCTTGCCATTTTGAGCAGTAATTATTGTTTTTTATTTTCGTTGATGTCAGCGGTCAGCTGGAAACGGATGTCCAACACTGGTAGCACTGGTCTCTATGCATACAACTGTCCCGGCCAGCCCAACAGACCGGGACTAAAGCATATTAGACCACTGTCTCACCCTCGCCATACTAGATGGACAATCCTCAATATATTAGGCTAATGAAACCTGATTCAGCAAGAGAAATAAAACAAACTGGTTAGAACAAAGATTAGATACAATCCATCCTAAGCAAATATAGACTCACCCTTGCTTTTTCTATGGCAACTCCAACCACACTATATGCCAACTCCCTGCACTCTAGTACTTTACAGTACAGTTGTCTAAAGGGGAAGAAGCGAGTGATGGGAGCATAATCTAGCAACAATCCAGAAACAGAAGGTTTTGTAAATTCAAGACCCTCCTTTAGGAACTGTAACAAGTTGGCAATATATTGTTCTTCCATCTTCCTTGCAAAAATCTGGAAAATACAAGTATCTGATCTGTCAGATGGTTCTTTTGGTGGGTACTTCTCTTCTGATTGGCAAGCTATCCTTTCAGTGAAATAACGGGCAATAAATTCATAAATTATCAGCTATGCAACAAGCTGAAAGATGATTGATACAAAAGGCTGTCATTAAAGAGAATTCTGCTTAAAGGACATTCTAATCAAGTGTTAAAACACTTATTAGAAGTTTGGAGTGTTCAAACTGGATTCTTGGTGGCTAGAAATCTCCCACAGAATTATATAGGAGTTAAAATTAGTTTTAATGATGCTAGAATCACATGAATTATCATCTATATAATTTGCATTTGAAATGTATACTCTACCAGGGAAGAAAGAATTGTAGTTATGCATCGATGAACAATAGGTTTGATGTCAAATGGCTCCCCAGACTCAGCAAATATGTTCAGTTCATCCAACATATCTGTTGTTAATTCATTGCATTTCTCCTCTAGTAGCATCAGCTGTGTACCATAAGGCTGAAAGCCATAAAGTGTTCAATGCAACGAGAAGTTTTTATTATGTGAACAGTGTATTGTGTATTGTAGAAAAATATTAATGTTTGTATAATTTGCCTAAACAGACAGCTTGGTAAACGGGACTGCTTTCTATTCACTTTTATAAATGATTTTGACATTCTGTATTGTTAAACAAAATGACACACACTAACCGTTGAGCTAAATTCAAATAGAAATGATAAAGTCAAAGATTGTAGATATACCTTGAGTGCTTGCATAGCAACTTTCTTTAACCAAGACCAGCTTGGAGAGATTGAAGAAAATGTTACCCCAGAAACAAATATTGTTTGTATTTTAAACAACTTTCGTCTTCCTGCGAAACAATCGCCCTGTGTAACTAGAGCTTCATAGATGCTCTCATAGTCATTCAGTATGACTACATTGTCACCAAGAAGCTACAGAAAAGAAAGAATGGTTTTATTTGATTTTTATTTTCCATGAGCATCACAATTTAACAATGTAATAATACACTTAAGTGTTAGTATAATATCCAAATTCCATTCATGGTTTAACAACCTTTCTTTCTATAGCATAGACCATACAGCTCCAATGATGAAATGAATCAATTCCCTGTCCATACACTGGTTGTGGTCAATGAAAACAAATGGATTATCTAAAGTTTCTCTATCCTCTATCCTGTTAGTTTATCTAATACAGTTTTCCAAAGCACATACATTTTAGAGAGTTCATTTTTGCTTTATCAGTAGATGTGGTATCCATGAGGACAAATACCATTTGTATGAATTGTATTCATTTATATTTAACTTTCTTTTTCAGGATGTTAGTAAAAAAATGAGCATTTAGGAAAATGACTTTTTGTTGTGTCTTTGTGTTGATAAAACACGCATTGCCAACAGAGATTAAAGATGAGCACTCCCTATTGGAACACTTGAAACACAGTAAGCCATCACAAATTAAGTTAGAAAAGAACATATTGATCATTATATCACAACATATTGTTTCTAATAATTCTGCATCTAACTGATCCACACTATGTATTTTCTGCAGATTGACGTCACTGACCTGAAAGCATTGTTAATTTTGTAGTTTCATGTATTCTTAAACATTATCAGGGACAATTGCACAAGGTAATTTAACCATTTAAACATGGAAGTTGTGACATAAAAAGAGAATCAACTTGTGTGGCTGTTATCAGCATATCAGACACCTTTAAAGGGAAAATGTATGCATCCTCCCTTCTGGTTGTCCCTTCTGTGTGTCTGACACTATTTGAGAACAACCACTCAGTGCATTCCATTTAATGAGGCTATAAGCTTAATTTCTAACAATCAAAACTGTTAAGAGGACAAAATAGAGCTTTCTTCACCTTGCAGTAGACTATGTTTCCATGTTCAGCTGCCCACTTGTCTGCACTAAAGTGCATTCCTCGTTTGTCAATCTTATGACCAACACCTATGGATGGTAGGCCTCTGGGTCCTGGTGGTAACCTTAACCTGGGTTTCATACACCACTTAGTAATGATAGCGATGACAAGACATATGAGGATTCCACTTGTAATGGACTCCATTTTCAAGATTGACAAACTAGTTGATCTTTAGGTTTGAACAATAGATTTTAACCATCCCTAGAAATCAGTCCCAAATTGAAGTCAGTGATGTGGCTACTGACCTTGATAGATTGGTGGAAGACCTATTTAGTCTCACCAACCAGTAGGAGCTGTCATTATGTAGGATATTGTATTGATGGGGTGTGGTATTCCTGAGATTGTCATGATATCATTACTTGTACAGTTGTTGGTGATACATTGTTACATGAGCTAAATATCATAAGCGCTCTCCCAATCTGTATATTAACAATTAGTTCAAGAAATACATTATAGTATTAAGGACCACCATTGAGAGACTACTGGCACAATGTATTGTGTATAATCCTGAGCTGAAGCCAAGTTATTATGCACTTACAGTGCACCAGGAGGCCCAAAGTAAAGGCCATTATTCCTTTTAGTCTCTACCTAAGGTGGCTATAGCTCCAAAACCTTCAAGGCAGTGATTGAATATATATAACAGATTTGTTTAATAAAATACCATACACTCATATATATACCCAGTAGTTATCAATCTCGAATCTAATTTAGCAATAATTACACAGTGCTCAGCTTAGATATTTTGATGTTCTGTTCTATGATTGTTCAATAAGTTATGTTTGAATGCCCTGTTATGCAGCAAATATGGTTTCATAACATTTCATAATCGTTTTTCTCAATTTAGTCTATCATCTGCAGGTAATAAGTCACAATCACTCTCCTTTCACTTTCATTTCCATAGATTCTGTAGGGTTCTTTTCTATGAAGGAATTCACATCTTATCTGTTTAGTTTAGGGCCAGATTTTTAGAAAATATACAATTGGCAGCTCTACACATTTAGTTAATTCTGCTAAATTAGACCAAAAAATTGTAAACACTATATCTGAGTATGTTTAGTATTGATTTGATACAAACAATCTGTTAGGTTATGTTGAACTGTGAACTGTATTTGAGAGGATTGATGAAGGTGAATTGTATATTTTCTGGCAATTTACCATTTAATGAAGTCATCAATGACAAAACAAAAGAATTTGTAAGGGAGCAACTAAAGTTTATAAGCAAATAAAGCAATATTCAATTCAAACATACGTTCTATCTGGTCCCTATATAGCTTGACTCTAAAAAAAGATTTACTTCATGGTCCACATATTTCACACATATTACATATGACCTATTCTAACAAAAATGTTGCACCCTGTCCAAAAGGGTCAAAAAAATATTTTGCTTGATTGATCTGGGAGTTGATATGTTTGAAGGTCTTATGTCTGGATTTTATCCCCTATTATATGGCATGAACTTCATTAATGTATATCAATTCAATTAGATTTTTTCCAATATAACTATGGGTAGGGTAGTAATAATTTGGGTATTTTCCTTGATTTGATAGTATATAATTAAAAGAATATGCTGTGTACATATGGTCTACGTATGCTAGTATATTTAGACAACAAATGGCACCACCCATTGTACCAGTGACCGCTCGCTTGACCGCGGTCAGTTAGTCTGCTTGCAGCCGCCATCAAGAAAAAGGCTACCTTGTTCTTTTTCTTTTGGGTTGGTTCAAATTGGATTTATTCGAAATGCCTTCCTGCAATGGCTGCAAGAGATTCCACAGCAAACCGTGTGGGAAAATGGCTTGCATGCAAGAAAGCAATAAAATATTGCAAGGACATTTGTATCAACCCTGACAAATATAGACATTATTTGGATGCTACCAGTGTATTTAATTCTGAAGAAATATAACATTAATAATTCCAATGGTGAGATGTACAAGGCAAGATCAACAAAAAACATGAGGTATGATATTTCTGATCGTGTCATTAACATCTATAGACGCTAGTATATGGTTGGAGGAGGATATTAATTAACATACTCTGTTCTCGTATGTTTGATGAGTTTAAATTGATTCAAAATAATATGTATCCCATGAGAGAGTTTATTGTTAGGAATGGTAGAGTTGTACATGATAGAGTTTTAAAATCACTGATTAGTGAAAAAAAAATATCGAGTCATGAATTTGAATTTTAGTGAAAAAACAGATTGGTTGCCAGGACGACCCCACTTAAATCACTAGTGAAATACATACTATGCATAAATCATTCACTAGATATGTTGCTTTCAGACCAATGTGTCTATAAGATAAAAGGCAAGAATACCATTGTTATTTCTAAATATTTATTGGTATATTTACTTACATTCCACCTGTTACAAAATTATTATGAGTTTCTGAGTAAAGACATAGAATTGTTCACCATCCTAATGTGTTTACTTCCCCCAGATTAATTATTCATAAGTATCCGGTAAGACTCAATTGCAAACAACAGAATTTTGTTTTCAACCCCAGTCACACCCAAGCTCTTATCTAACCTAATCTTCCTCTGGTGAAATATCCATAATTATCTTGTGTAAGGCATTAACCCAATAGCCCTTGGTATAATAATAATAATTGGTTGATAAAACTTGTTTACTGAACTTACAGTATTACTTGTCTCTGATAGTACATTAATCCAATATACATTGGTATATAATGGTTGGTATTACTTGTCTCTGATAGTACATTAATCCAATATACATTGGTATATAATGGTTGGTATTACTTGTCTCTGATAGTACATTAATCCAATATACATTGGTATATAATGGTTGGTATTACTTGTCTCTGATAGTACATTAATCCAATATACATTGGTATATAATGGTTGGTATTACTCGTCTCTGATAGTACATTAATCCAATATACATTGGTATATAATGGTTGGTATTACTTGTCTCTGATAGTACATTAATCCAATATACATTGGTATATAATGGTTGGTCAATAGACCTGTTCACTGTGCTTGCAATGAATCAGGATTACATCGAAATGTATTATAGTGAGTAATCTATTATAAGACATGATGACTTTATTGGGTTTTTTTATTCATGTAAGGCCAATAGATATTTAACAGTTACATGAAAACACGCACTATACGTCATGGATGTTTATGGGCGTTGCCTTTTATAAAAAGAAAGCAATAAGATAATGAAATGGTATTATCTCAAACATGTCATGTCTTTCATTTGTGAAGTGAAATGTTCATCAACCTCTCTACTCTAGAACCTAAATAACTGTATGTCCAGTGCCTTATTTCATGTATTATCACTCACTACAAGCCAGTCATAATATATGTCATAATATGGGTAAATTTGGTGAAATTTCTGTAGTCATAATAGCTGAGAATACAGCTTTAAACAGGAATGTCATAATATGATGTGTAAAGGGCGTGAATTGGTTGAACTTGTTATTTACTGGTATGGCATAGATTCAGTGGGTCAAGTAGTGATATTGAAATATAGTCTTTTCCCTTCAACTAATATGCTTAAAAGCTCACATTGATATTGCATCTCAACCTGGAGGTAAATAATAATCTCTTTTCAATATTTTGATATTGAAAGGTTTGGGTGCAACATCAAGTCCGACATCATAGGTACGTGGATCATGACTGGGTCTCTTGTCATCAGACTCAGGCAGTAACACATAATGTTGCAGCAGTCTGGTCAAGAGAAGAAACATCATGTTCTTGGCCAATACTTCCCCCACACAGGCTCTACGTCCAGCTCCAAATGCAAACAGTCTGCAAGAAATAATGTGTTCATGAGATGATCGCCATGGACAAGAGTTAATGATATGTCCCTAAAGTTTACTTTGTTCATAACTTTTAAGATAGATCTATAGATACTAGGAATATGTGTCTCAAGTGATTTTTTCATCATTAGAATTTTGAACCAAGCAGCTGCCCCACAGTCTTCCAGGGGATGGCCCAGCTAGGAGTTCACAGATCTGGAGAAGGATCCTGATCCACACACTCCACAGGACCTGGAGTGGACCCAGAGACACCTGGACCCACAAGGACCACTTCATCAGACCCTCTGGATAAAGGGACAGGACCACACCCAGTCCTGTCCACTGATGGTTCCCGTTCAAGACCCTAATGATCCAGCAGCTACTGGTCTACCCACTTGCAGTACAGTAAAGGGTTGTTACTCTCTCTTCTTGTATTTGTGTGAGTCACCAGGTGAATATAAATGATGGATATTCTTTTGAATAGTGTTATAAACCGACGGAAATCTGCCATGCTCCCAACCTCTCACCTTTACCTTGGCTGAACTGTGGCTGTTGCGTGATTGGCTATGACAGCAGTAGCGGCATGAAATTCGAAGCAAGAACTCAGAGGCAAATAGACAAGCGAACCAAAGCTAAAAGAGACTTGTCAATCGGGATTTTTTGTTGTTGTTGTTTCTTTGTTTGAAAAAAAAATTGGGGGGGGGGGAAGTAATACAATTTTGTCCCATGAGAGAGATGTCATTCCAAGTCCTTTTCTTATGTGTTGAAGTTTGAGTTTATACCCCTCATTTTTCTCGCAAATCGCTTTCCTTTCCTATCCTATTCTAAAACAAGCTTGACTTTGGGCTCAGTACACATAGTTTAAAGCTTCATTGCCAGTAGTATCTTCAAACTCCAAATTCAATAATTTCTCTAGTTGGAAATAATTTATCCAATACGGATCCAGAAGTTCCTGTGATCAGTTTTGTTCATATCAACCTCACAAATGAATTCATCCCTTTTCCGGTTAACTATATTACACTAAGCTCCTAGTACATTTGGGGACCCTATGGGCACTGCGATTCTGCTTAACAGCTATTTAGGCCTCTGTAAAGTGAATGCCTGAGTGCGACCCGCATAAAAAAGCAGTCCATTCACTGGTCAAACATGAAGCTGAAGCATTAATACAACAAAGCCTACATGTATAGAACACAAAATTACATTTTCATTACAAAAAGAATTCTGCTTTGGGCTGTTTTTTTTTACTGCACATTCCTTGCAGTATAGGCACATATTTACATCTTACATTGCACCCTACAAATTCAATATAATTATAATAACAGTTAAATCTATCTGTCAATTAATTTAATAACTGTCAATACTGAGGTCAGTGAAATATGTTATTTAGTATTTATTATACACACATTGCTCTGAAAACAATGTATCTAAAGTGATTTACCGGTAAAATTCAAATTTATGACTTGATCTGTTTCTCTTTTTATGATTGAAAGCATGTAATAAATCTGTTAACTAACTCTTTAGTTTCAGTCGCTTAGAATATTGCACTCAGTGCTACGCAACTCGTGCAATATTCACGCTCCTTCAATCAACTCGTTAGTTGACTTTTGAATTAGCACACTAGATGCTGCTGCCAGGAAGCCTGTCATTATTACTAATTCTTTTTATTAAAAGCACTACCAGCTGTGTAATCATTTGTGTGATATTGTAGAGGGCATGTAACCAAAACACCCCAATCATTTACATCAGTATGTGTAGTAATAGTATACCTTCAGTGGGCCCGCTACCTCCACAACCAACTATAGCTACATCGCATAGGGAAGAGTGACACATGCATTCTGAAGTCTAAATGATGAATAAAATGAGGTGAATATTTATTATATAAAAATAAATGTGCACTTTGATGTGCTAATACTAATTATGTATTATACCACGATGGTTATGCTGAAGAAATGCGGGTGATTCTTCGTAATAATTCAGGGTCAGTAGTTGGGCGAGAAATTAATCAACGCAACACACAGAGATGTATGCTTCAAATCAGTACCAGCCTCGGAAGAGACCGATTTTCATCTTTTCTTTATTCTTATACTAGACAGATTAGGACGAAATACACTGGTCCTGCGCTGATTGGCTTTGGTCCCGTTGGTCCAATTAATTGACAGGTTAGATTAGAGATCCAATCAGCCACAGGATAACAATGACAGACACTTATTAAAACGAGGCTCAGAGTGACCACTGCCACTCTGACCAATCTCTTTGGGTGGTGACCAGGTCACGGGGTTATCTCCCCTCCCCTCTCCCTCCCACTCTTTAATCAGTATTCCCTCCCCTCCCCTGACCTGGTGGTCAGCCCCTCCCCTCCTTTCCCATGTGATTGACTTTGAGATAACGGTCAGACCTGGACCCCACCTGTACCTTTGGACTTTGGGATGATAAGAAATCCGCGAGCGTTGTGGCGGTAAGAAAGTGTGGGTAGCCTTCTGGCCGGTAGGGGCGCGACGAATGTCTGGCTGAATGAGACAACTTTAACTCAAAATTAGACAATTTAGGCTTGTCAATTTTACATACGTCCCAATCTCATTTGGTTCGGAGAACTGTGTACAACATAGTTCTCCGAACCACTCTAGGAGCAGACAACACATCGACGCAACCCTCATTTTAGTTTCCGGCCGACAACCCCCGAGCAACCCCGAGTATCACCGAGTGGCGACCCCCTTGGCTGACCGAGTTCTGCCGAACCGGAACCCCCGACCGAGAACCATAAGTGGGCTTCACTTTTCTTCCACTCACGAATCCACTGCCATCCCCAGTCAAATTCTACCCTCTTGCTTCATTAGATTTGGAAGTTTTGATGCCCGATATCTAATTCCACATGAGAGATCTTTATTTACGTTGGGGCACCTCGATCCGGCATTTTTAACTACTGGATTTTTAACCTTTGGCCCGCCGGACGAATTCACAGTGGCCATCCCTATGTGGATCGAGGCTCCCTTTCTCCCGTAAGTACCTACATGTTTATACAATTGAAAAATGCAAAAATAGGACAATCTAGAGAAGTACAGAGAAAGAAATCACTCCCCTAAATCAAAATAATAGCTAAAGATTTTACAATGCCTTAGCGTAAACTTATTACTGAGGCACGGCGAACCCGCCTCGGATAATTTGTAAACACAGTCTCTTAAGAGTTTTCACTAGGTGGCGTATTACCGCACTGTCTTTTGAGTTTAATGTATTGTTCATCAATATCTCGGCTTTGCTTGTCTATGGGTTCTCCCCGTAGAAACGTCTCAGGCATTTTCACGCAGTCTTTGAATATTGCCTTATATTTTTACTCGTTTTTGGGCTGCCTATCACTACTTAACGTCCGTAAGGTGGCAGCATGTATCTTATACACTTTCTAGGTACCTGTCGCTGTGAACATCCTCAAGGTGGCGACACTGGTACATACTTATACATTTCCTTTGGGAGCCTGGCTCCTCTGGTCTAGAAGACTGACAAGATTCTTTTATATTTTCAGCCCTTCTCTCGACCCAAAAAATGGCCCGCTGAGGTGTGCACATCGGTCTAGCGACTACCGACCGTTCCTAGGCTGGTCTCCGTGGTATCACTACTCCATCAACAACGTGACAACCTCCCATTTTTGCTTCACCCTACTTTCAGAGAACGGGTCCTTCATCGTCCTCTCTCAAGTGGTGGCTTATTCCTTCACATAACAGCTAGCTTTCTCACCCTAACTTGAGCAGAAGAGTGCGTCCCACTGCAAGCTAACACCGGGCGTACTTACTAGGTAGGAATTGGTGACTAGACCAATTAATTAAATTCTACGAAAGGGGTGAGGACTTTGTCCACAGTCCAGCACTAGGCCTGCTTTAGAGTAAACTAAACAGCTTTCGTGACAACACCTCCTTTGTAATTATTACCATTAGATTCCAATTAAATTAGCACTACAAAACATTTTAAAATCAGAATCTGCTCACATTTGCACTTAAGACTAACATTATATCAGCTTAATTTTATCTCACACCACATATTCATCTGAGTCGTTGTTTTAACACACTACTCCACGGGGTACTGCAGATCTTTGCTTCATATCCATCGATCGAGGGGGTTTTGGGGGTGTATTCTGTCTAAAGGAGGATAAGGGGTCAGTTTGGAGGGGTTGGGTCTCCGGGTTTTCGAGATCGTCAGTACCGCCAAGGGACTGGGGTTCAGAATCTTGCAGTGGAATCTCTTCAGCGGGTTGCTGTTGGGATGGGTATAAATTAGAAAAGACATTGGGGAAGGAGGGAAGAGGGGCAGAAGGTTTACTGGGTAGTCTATCTAGACTCTGGTTAGGACGTTTACCTACGAGAGGGAGGCAAGAGCCGTCTCTCCTCCTCTTCACATACACCACCACTCCTATCAATCCAATCACGATTGCTAGGGTGAGCATGAGGGTCGCGAATCCCCATGTGGTAGATGCGGAGAAGGAAAAAGGCTGTACCGTAGGAGGAAGGGGAATATCGGTCAGAGAAATTAGGGGGACGTCGATTCTGCTGTTGAACTGGAGTTGTTGCTTCAGCTCAGGATAGTCTTCGAACTTTCTATAGGTCAAGTTGAGAGAGGGTAGGGACAGGGCTTTGGGGGGGTGGAATTCTGATCGTGGAATTATATTGCTCGATGCTGCGCACCCTCCAATCTTCACTATATAAGACGCAGCCTCCCCTCTCCCTCCCACTCTTTAATCAGTATTCCCTCCCCTCCCCTGACCTGGCGGTCAGCCCCTCCCCTCCTTTCCCACGTGATTGACTTTGAGATAACGGTCAGACCTGGACCCCACCTGTACCTTTGGACTTTGGGATGATAAGAAATCCGTGAGCGTTGTGGCGGTAAGAAAGTGTGGGTAGCCTTCTGGCCGGTAGGGGCGCGACGAATGTCTGGCTGAATGAGACAACTTTAACTCAAAATTAGACAATTTAGGCTTGTCAATTTTACAATGCCATGAGATTGGTGTACGATTCCATATACCCCACGAGGCCGGAGGCCGAGTGGGTATATTGAATCGAACACCAATCGAATGACCATCGTGGTATAATCATTTTAGTCCGTGATGGGTCAGATAAAACACAAATAGAGAACATTACAAAACCATTATATTACCAAAAAAACAACAAGTCATTATTTTAATAACCTTTCTGCAGTCGGTTCATTTCTGTGTTTCGGCAATTAGATTGCAGGAATGGGTCCAGAAGCATACCGCTGGATTGGGTTGTGTGAGGGTCTGACTTTTAGGCTTATTGCTTGTATAAATAAAGAAAAACAGTTGCCGACGAACCCCCGTCCACCCAACCGTCCCGTGAATATGCCCCCGTCCCCCCCCCCCATCAGTGCCCGTCCCGGGAGACTTGCCGAAGCCTTGAAGGCAAGGCTTCGGCCGTTTTCGTCTGCAAACGTTTTGCTTTGAGCTGTCCGCTATCCATTTCGAATCCCATTTGCCGGTTACGTTGATTACGTTGAAGTGACTTCCGGCTTGTACGGAATGGAACAAGGGATCGGAATGGTCAATGGCGTGGATGTAGCTGTGTGGGTTGAGTGTGGAGGTTGAAACGAAAATGGATTGTGGAAGTGTGAGTGCCTGAATCGACAATGTAAGTACGCTAGGTTGTAGGTATAGGCCTAAACTAAGTATTCCATGCATTAATAGACATTCTCAGCGGGGAAATTATTGAATGCAGGCAGAGAAGTAACCACATGGAATAAGAGTATATATCGTTGGACACTAGTAGTCTGTGCACCGTGCGAAATTGTAAATAGAGTCATTCTGACTTCTTCCAAGGAAGAAGCGGAGGGTGCCGACCGTCCAGTTTTGCAGCGTCACTCTCGCTATACAGCCGGTAGTTGTAGGCAGAGGGACTTTCGGCATGACCCATATAGCCACTTGGTGCTCTTCAGTAGCAGTAAACAGCCTATTCTGCGCACACATGCTTTCTTTCGAAAGTGCCCGCAGGCTAGCGCCGATCGCTTATAGCATAGAAAATAGACAATATAAAGGACGGACATTGAGATTTATGTGTATTTTAGACAGCCCTGAAGCAAACTAATGAATTATAAATTAAAATCTCCATAGATCGACAGCAAATGATGCTAGAAACAAACGGAAAAAAGCCTCTTGAAGCCCTATTCACGGCCTATCATTATATAGCCGGGGCCCCCAGATCCTAACCTACGGAGGGTCTGGGAGCAGATCTGATCGAACCGAACGAACAGTATAACAGTGGTGTTTACTGAGCCACTTCTGGCCGGGTAGACTAGAGATATAATAGAAAAACGCTTTAACCACCGATATTTAAGAATTTTAACATTTAAAAATGTTAGAAAAATGCCAGAGTGGTATAGTGATGTTATATTAAATCTGTCCAAGTCAAGGGATAAGGCTTATAGGGTAGCTAGAAGGACCATGAAAAAAGAGGACTGGGAGAAGGCCAGAGGTCTAAGATGCAAGGTAGTCGAGGAAGTTAAAAGGGCCAAGGAAAAATACATAAAAGATCAGATTTCGGAGAATAAAAATGACCCGCATAAAATGTGGAATATTTTAAAACCCCTTTTAAACCCTGAGAAAGCCGAAGGGAAAGGGGAAGAAATTACTATAAATACCGAAAATAGAAATATGTTAAGAGGAGAAGAGGCAGCAGAAGCAATTAATGATTTCTTCGTAAATATAGGGCCAACATTAGCCAGTAAAATAAAATTAGATGACTCTGATACAGACACATCTTTACTGTCTCAGGAAAATGAACAAAACAAAACCTTAAAGAACGGGGATGAACAAGAATCGTTCAATTTACAACCTATAGATAGATTTCAAGTTGAAGCTGCCTTAAAAAGAATTGGAAACTATAAGACATCTGGGATAGACCTTCTCCCTACAAAAATCCTCAAACCTTGTATACGTGCGTTAAGTCAACAGTTTTCTTACTTATATAATCTCACTATTGAGAACTCTCAGATCCCCTTAGATTTTAAAAAAGCAAATGTAACCCCCCTGTTTAAAGAGGGAAATAGAAAAATAGCCGGTAACTATAGGCCAATATCTGTTATAAATCTGCCTGCCAAGGTATTAGAATATTGTATTCAGAGCCAACTTGCAAGTTACTTAGAAAGAAACAACCTATTGTGTAAGGATCAGTTTGGGTTCAGGAAGGGGAGGTCCATAAACGAGGCTCATGACCAATTACTAGAGCGGGTATATAATAGTATCAATAATAAAAAGGCTGTTGATTTAATATTTTTAGACTTTAAAAAAGCCTTTGATACTGTAAATCATGTTTTATTACTACAAAAATTGGAAAAAATTGGGGTGGGACAGAAATCTTTAGGCTGGTTTAAAAATTACCTCGAAAACAGAAATCAAAGGGTCATCGTGGACGGTCACCTCTCCTCCCTGAAACCAGTTACCTGTGGAGTCCCTCAGGGGACATCATTAGGACCTCTGATGTTTATCGTTTATATAAACGACTTATGTGATGTTACAAATAATAGCTTTATACAACTTTTTGCAGACGACACTGTAATTTATAAAGAAAAACCGCTGGGTCTTGATACTGTAAATGACCTTCAGTCGGATCTTAACAATATAGAAAAGTGGTGTGCTATTAACAAAATTTCACTAAATATAAATAAATGCAAGACGGTAACCATCAGTTCTAGTAACAGGCAGCACAGAGTGGCAACAAATTATGTTATCAATGGCCAAAAACTTGAAAATGTTATAGCCTATAAATATTTGGGGATCGAGATAGATCAAAAAGTGAATTTTAAAAAGTTTATGGTTAAAAAGACCAATACGGTCAGAGGTAAGGTGAGAGCCATGTCAAAGTTGTATGGGGCATGTAACCAAGACACTCTTCTTTTGATTTATAAAACAATGGTTTTGCCAATATTAGACTACGGTGATCTATTCTTCGGTTCCACCGCTAAGTCCCATCTTCAAAAACTTCAGTCTCTGCAGAACTCAGCTTTTAAAATAATTCTGCACCTTCCAAAGATGACTAGTTCTGAAGAGATACACCAAAGCCTAAAATTACCTATGTTACAAACGAGAAGAGATGCCCACCTATTAAACTTGGCTTTCATTAAATCTCGTGACTCAAAAAATATCGACAATAGAAACTTGAATCTCCGGAGTTTAAAATCAGGGAAAATATTGAAAGTACCACACCCTAGGGTGGAAACTTTTAAAAAATCATATGTATACCAATTAACTTCCCTTTGGAATAACCTTCCGGAAAAAATTCAGGTAATCCCTACGCTTAAAGAATTTAGAAGTTATCTAAAAAACAATTACTATAATGACTATGACCCTTACTTAAGAGTTTCAAACGAAGAGGGTAGAAACTGATATATCAGTGAATATTGTATTACTTGTATAGCAAATATATACATTAATGTCATTAATGCCATCTCACAGGCTTGTAGTCCTGGAAAGTATAATCGATATAACGATGGGTAAAATCTTAGGTCAGAGGCGACGAGGTGGAAATGGTGTTATAAAATTCCACTATGTCACTTCGTTACCGTAAAAAGGGAGGGGGAACAAGTTATTCATTCTTTCACTGTAATATGTTCTATGTCCATAATTATAGAAATCTAGAATTCACAAGAAGGAAAATTGTAATTGCGTAGTGTTCTCTATGCAAACAAAATCAAAAACTAAACTCATTGTAACGAGTTATATTCTAATCGCAAGTACAAAGCTTGATTAATAAGAGTAAACAACTAAAAGAAATTTTTAAGCATACTCAATTGTAGTTGATCAAAAATTAAGCGAACATATCCTGTAAAGCTACTCACGAAAAATTTGAGTACATTGCTATATCATTAATGTGTTTATCTTACGACTGAATTTTGTATATTCATTTTCTTTGTTAAGGGCTTACTGGAAGAGCTATCAGTAGATGTAAATGTCCGATTCTGTAAATTGTTTACTGAATAAAAATTCTATATATATATATATATTTAATGTCTGCAATGGAATTATATATGTTGACAAATGTGCAGAGCAAAAAATAATACCTGATCGCCGATTAGTTTTAATAAATGAGAATGGGTTCGGAATGGATGACTCTGCCTGTCTCTGGCCAAAGTTGGCGGTAATTTCAAAACAATGAAGCAAGGTGTTATGGGTACCGGAAGTAAACAAAAAATGTTCCAAAATAATGCAGATATTTGGCTAATCTATGAAAATTTCAGTTTATTTTGCTATAAAATTAAACAGAGCAATGTTGACACAAAAAGAAGTAGTCTTTTGGCCTTTTAAATTTAATTCTCACAAAAAATAAGTTAGTGTTGTAGGAGCTTACAGGTGCGCTATTGTGACGCAGCACATTGCCGCCATTTATTTAGGCCTACCTAGCCTACCGTGTGGTGAACATGAGTGTGGAATGTGATGAAATACATTTAGAAATACCACACAAATCATGTGGGTGCTTTATTTATGATGGAAGTAGGTAGGGACCCAAGTATTTAGCCTGAAAAAGTCATCGTTCTAAAGTTTTCAATGGGGGCTTCGATTTTACTATAGAAAAACATTACGCTGCTCTCTGACTGTGTAGCGACCAGCAGTAAAATAGAGCGGAGCCAGTCAGAATTTCTCGGGCTAATCATTATAGTGCTATGCCGAAAGTCCACCTTGCTCGGTCGAATGTATGCCATGCTTCACGCTTACCGAAGGGGAAAATGGCTTTTTTACATCCTTTATATCGTTTGTCATTTGATTAATCTTCATCGACGACCAAGAATAGTACATGGAGATTCTATTATGCAAAGATATGACTTTGGAAGGATCATAACTCTCTTGGATTATCGATTTGAATGGGAAAACATGTGACGATTCTGAAGCAAGATGGCGGCCGCCTGCCCATGCCTTTGTAGTAACTATGTTCAACACAAGGGGAGTAGTGGGGTAGGATATTTCCACTTCTGATAAGGCACAAGCCACGGGGATGGGTAGGATATTTCCACTTCTGATAAGGCACAAGCCACAGGGATGGGAGGGGCTAAGGGGGAAGGGAGTGGGAGAGGATAGGATAGAAGTCCACCAATGAATATACACCTGACACTCCCCACTTGAGTATATATACCATGATTGTATGCTAGATGGGCAGAATGTAACGGGGTGTACGGCCTCCGGGCCTGTACACCCAGCTGTGGAGCACAATACAAGTACTGGAGATACAACTAAGTTCTTTGTGTTGACTTCATTCTATATAGCTACTTCTACAACACTGTATGACTACTATATTGCTGACTACTTGCCTTCTACTCATATGGGATGCCTCAAGCCTCCATGGGATATAATCACCAACATTGGACCCATCATATAATTCCCTATCCTTATAACATCTGGCAACATATATACACCCTAGACCTAAGTCAATCACCAATAGCATAAAGATCCGAAGCTACGCGCGCAACACCTTCAAGCGCAGGAACAAATCTCTCGAAGGAAATATGGATGTTTTAATTTTGACTAGATTACAATAGGAAGTGATATAACGCAAAGGCTATTATGCCTGGAACATTGTGACTGAATTTACTTTTGGATTATGTTACCTGGGCATTTGGAACTCATATTCTTTGAGACGGAAAGTCACGTGACTGTAGGTGGCGCAGCGAGCGCGAGCCTAGCAACAAGCCAAGGGATTGCAAACATTTCCTAGACGCATTCACTGATTCTTAGAGGTTCCATCGTGAATTTGAGGCTAAAATGGTCTCATAGTACAAAGCATCTTAATTTAGATTCAACTACACAGCACAGATACATTCCTAATACAGACAGAAGTTGGGTGTTGTAGGCAAAAGTGATGCGAGAAACGTCAATATGATATAATGATTAGAAACAGAACAATGACTATTCTCTAATGAATATTATGCTATGGCAACTTATTGCCGATCCCATACCTTTTTATTTGCAATGGGCAGCTAAATGTGTTTCTGTAGAAGTTGGTCATTGGAATTGTTATACTATGAATGCCATAGTTTTTAGCTGTCACTTCATATTACCGTGTCATCGCCCTGACCAGATACGATCATTTAGATACAATGTAAGTGAGTTTTATGAATAATAGCTTAGTGGATGGGTGAATAGGTGGGCCAAATCAGTGATCACCAGAGCCAGATTTAATTTCCCAGGTAGGGATTGCAAATAGAAAAAACGGGATTGTAAAGTGAAAACCTGCGGGATTCAGGGAAACGGGATTCAAGGGGCAGGGGGAATACTCCATACCCTGTACAATGTATGTATGTGTACATATAATAATAATTATATAGTATAATATACCTAAATGTTTCTGCATGTATGCCCATTGCAATTTTATATGAAGTTAGTGCATCATGTTAATAATTAGATACACACCACTTAATTCATATAACGATTGGGAAGTCTAACTCGACAAATAAAAGCTGTGATTCACACTGCTAAAGTCGCCAAGTGTTGGTGTTAAAGGTAGGTGTGACCATCAGTAGGCCTACTGACTGGGCGGGCGATTTTTTACCATGGCTACTAACATATCATACTGGTCTGAAACTTACTAATGATAAACATTTCACATACATATATCTGCAATAAAACTGTTCAGAGATTTAGTTTTGCACACAGATCGACATGCTGATCGTCCCGTTCTTTGGGGCCCAGGGTTTGTTTGTGGCTGGGCCTTTCTTCCCACACAGCAATACCCACTGTCTCCGTTGATTTAACTCCTTTGGGAACTTAAGAAAAACGATTATTTTTATCCTCCATCCAAGAACCACAAATCTAGCAGCCACCCATGTCACAAACCTTCAGTATCCCGCCTCTTGATATATTATTTGATGATAAAAACACAGGTATCTACTGATCGCCACATTGAGACACTATGGCCGCGGGAACGCTTGGTGCGAATGTTTGCAATCCCTAGCTGGTCATTGGACTGGGTTGCTAGGTGTCACGTGACCGGAAATCGGGCGCCGTCTCAAAGAATAGCCTCAGAGGTAAGTCATGTTTCTAGATACAAACGGTTGAATGGACGGGGCTCGCCTCGATCTTCTGTTTGTCTGCTTGTTTCAATATTAACCTGGGCAGCAAATGGAATATTGAGTCAAGGTCTTAGTCTAAACTTCAAATTCTTTTAATATATGGTTGCTAAGAATGTTTTATTTGTTCATGTCGAATTTTATCACAGATTTAGCAAAAAAAATGGCCGCCTTTGACAGTCGGTAATGCAGCGAACAAGAGCTGTGGTGGGGTTGGGGGTGTTTGAGTGTGGACCAATGGGAAACGAAAAACACCAAATATACCATGGCAAATGGGGGGCCTCAGGATTATAACCAATCACCAGCCAGAAAGTGCCTATATACTATGATGACGCCGTGGTATATGGCCTCATATTGCACTGTGAATATAGCCAAAATCTGAGCCAAAATGGACTAAACTGTATTAATCAAGGTTAATCTCATAAACTCATAAACTCATCTGCCAAGCACTTTTATGAAATGACCTATGATAGAAAATGGGGGACTGGCTATCGATTATATGACCTGGCATTCGACCCTTCAAACACCACGAGGGGCAACAACAAATTTGGCTTGTTACTCGATCAATTAAAACAAACTCTTGCTCCTTAGTTTCACACATATTCCTCTATTACCCGCAACAATACTTGAACAATGGCACCTAGACCTATACTGGTTATCAGTGATAGCCGTATTCGCGATTTGGCTCTATAACTGTGACCTTATCTACCATATCATATCTACACAAGAGCCCAAGTTCTCTCACTGCCAGGTGCTTCGCTTAAAATGTCTGCCCATTTAGCAGCGGACACCATATTTAGATCCAAACCACTTGCGGTCTATTATGCATAGGGCCTTTGCTCAGTCACTAGAAAGTACCCAAAGCACCTTAGCACAGACCACCTCAAGTTATACTGGTGACATTGAATATGTGGAAAGATTTACTACGGTTACTATGTACCCATTTAAAGCCCCAATCGTATTTTGTACCATAACCGGTATGGACTTGGCATGGTATAACTTCCGGATAATCGACATCATTGATGCGGCTCAAGACCGTTTGAATTTGTCCATCATCTCAGTAAATCGCGAGATCGCTACAGCCTACACCAGAAATGTGTGCCAACCCCAAATCTCCATGATTATATTCACCATAATCAGAAGGGCAAAAAGAAGCATAGCTATCTCAAGTTGGCTGAAGATGGCTGCCATCTAGAATGCGTAGGCCTAGATAACAGGGCAAATACCTCAAGTTATACTGACAACATTGAATATGTGGAAAGATTTACTACGGTTACTATGTACCCATTTAAAGCCCCAATCGTATTTTGTACCATAACCGGTATGGACTTGGCATGGTATAACTTCCGGATAATCGACATCATTGATGCGGCTCAAGACCGTTTGAATTTGTCCATCATCTCAGTAAATCGCGAGATCGCTACAGCCTACACCAGAAATGTGTGCCAACCCCAAATCTCCATGATTATATTCACCATAATCAGAAGGGCAAAAAGAAGCATAGCTATCTCAAGTTGGCTGAAGATGGCTGCCATCTAGAATGCGTAGGCCTAGATAATAGGGCAAATACCATAATGCTCTATATAATAATTTATCGATGGTGGGCCGTTGGAATGCTCTAGGTTTTATGTTTTACTTACACACTCCTTGATGCTAGAAAATGGTTCTGTCGTTGTTATGCTTGATTTGATTTATTATGCCTGACTCAATATGCCTGACTTAATATGCCTGATCTAATATTATGATTTAATATTATGATCACGGCCAATGCTAGGACTGAGGAATGCTCTATGTTTTATGCTTTACTTACACATTCCTTGGCACCAGAAAATGGCGCTGTCGGTGTCATGCTTGATTTGATTTATTATGCTTGATTTAGTATGCCTGATATAATATGCTTGATCCAATACTATGATTTAATAGTATGATCATGTGAATACCGCCACCTACTTGGTGATTGTAATATATGCTTAATTTAATATCCTTGATCCAATATTGTGATTTAATATTATGATCATGGAATACCTCCTACTTGGTGACTGTAGTATATTCACCCTATGTGCTAATAAAATTAGATATAACTAGTCCTGTCTCATCAAGTACACCACATCACAGTGGACTAACAACATACTTTTCAATGCTGTTATTACTATTATTGTTTATATGGTGCTTGTATACTCTACTCTATATACTCATGTAGTTGGGACGATATTGATTTTCCCCCTCTACCGTCCACACTTGTTGTTATTACCATCTACTTCGCTGACCCTGCCACTTGTTGTATGAATATATACAACAACCCAAGCTATATGTCGCTGGGTAGGTGTAGACGTAGTGACTATATAAAGCTACGAAAGTAAGGACGATTTTGATTTTCCCCCTCTTCCATCCATACCTATTGCTATTGTTATTGCCGTTTATTTTGCTGGCCTTGCCACTCATCTAATGTGTACAAATAACAACCCAAGCCATGTGTTGCTGGGTAGGTTAAGAAGTAGTGATTATATAAAGTATTGATTATATAATGTTGCAATACTCACTGCCACTAAGAATATGTAAAGTTGTGACCCATTGTCATGTGTTAAATTAAGTCTAAGTATTAAATTAAAAGACATTCTTATGCTCCATGAATCTTCCTAAGTCTTATTATATGGTTATATTTGTTTGCCTTATGTATACTTCTGTCCATTCTCTGACGAAGGCACCTTAGCCCACTTTACTTAATATATACCTATTGTCCTTGGTAAGCGGCCCAACTCTCACCAGGCATCCATAGGTAGTAACGTCCAACAAGATAACTTTTTAAATGAAACTGTAACACTTGATGTAGGCATCTTAAATGATGCCAAAGGTTTTAAAATTATGAGTCTAAATATATGAAGTTTGCTGAACAAAGCCCCTGAACTTGAAGTAATATTCAGCAAAGTGTGTTTTGACGCAGTTTGTATTAATGAATCGTGGTTGAAGAATGAGAATATATATGATGAGCTAGCTGGAATTCCTAACTACAATATTTACAGGTTAGATAGGAAAACTGACAAGAAAACAGGTAGAGGCCTTGCGATATATGTCCTTGATAAATACGATGTAACTGTGGCCGGTGGCAGTTTCCAAGTAAACACCCCAGACATAGAAATTCAAACCATTACTATTAAGCAAAATAGATGTAGGGAAATCACAATTTTCAATGTTTACCGTCCCCCTACAAATAACCTACCGCAAGCAATTCATGAACTCTCAGAGGTGCTGGATACCTTTGAGACAAGACACGATAGGGTAGAAGTTGGAGATTTTAACGTAGATTATTCAAAACCATCTCTGGAGAGAAATAGGCTATAACCCATATCGAACATATTGCTTCAATGAGGCAGTATATTTCCACCCCTACCAGGGTCACGGCTTCGACCGAAACAATGCCTGACTTAATATTCACAAGCTCCAAAATTGTAAGCAAAGTAGGAATATTAGATCTGAACCTTAGCGATCACAAACCAACTTACATTGTGTTCAAAAAAGCAAAAGAAGTCTACCCGCAAATTTCCTTTAAATGTAGATCTTATGCTCATCATGATCAGGCTGAATTCTAGTAAGAATTAAAAGAATGTGATTGGCTAGAACTACTATCTTCCAATGATGCCAATATGTGCTGGGACAAAATGTTAGCTGAGATCGAAGAAAAATTTAATAACATGTGCTCAGTAAAGCAGCTTAACAATGTTAAAGCGCGAAAGCAATGGGTTAATGGTGATATATTAGCCCAAATGAAACTAAGACTAAGAGACCAACTTTACAAAACAGCAAAACGAACCAATAACCCAAGGTTGATGGACAAAGCTAAGGCATTGCACATATAATTACATCAGAAATCAATTACCCTAAAAATATTCCAAACTCATTTAACAATTATTTTGCCAAGATCGGAGAAAAGCTGGCGGACAAAATCGCCCCACCCCAAACACCACTAGAGGCTAATAACGATCCAGCGCAACCCCCACAATACAATAACCCAAATTCTCCAAGCACCCCGATAACTGAGGACAACCTAAACCAGATAATAAAAAACTTACACTCCAGTAAGTCATCTGGCATTGATGGTCTCCCAACCTGGGCCTTGAAGATAGCATTACTTGCCCTCTCCCCTCAGTTGAAAAGGATCATTGATCTAACATAAACTACCTCAATTATTCCTGATGTCTGGAAACAATCCAAAGTCACCCCAGTCTATAAGGTGGGAACTGCCACCGACCCAGGTAACTACTGACCCATTTCATCAATCCAATTACCTGCGAAAATATTCGAAAAAGTTATGCATAATCAACTGTCAATACATCTCAAAGACTATAACTTTCTATATAACCACCAATACGGTTTTAGGGTTGGTAGATCTACCCAAGATGCGCTGGTTAACTATCTGTCAGAGGTTTTCTTCAAGCGGACCTGGTGCGAGAATAACAAAATATCGCTCAACCTTGATAAATCCAAAATCCAAACTATACTTCCCAAGCCGTCCCTCGGATCGTTATGGGCCAACCAGAACCTAGCAAAACTGCCGCAAAATGTAATCACATTGGACGGAGCAGCGTTGGAGTACCTGGGAGTGACCATCGATAATTGCCTGAAGTTATTATTATTATAGAATTTTTATTTCTCGGATTACATTTCATTTTACTTTTCAAGTGCAGTGTTTAAGTTTACACATAGAGATACCTACATAGTTAATAGTAAACAACAGACACGCCTTGTTACCATCGTTTCATCATCTATATAATAAATGACAGTAACTATAACAGAAAAACAACAATGTCATTTCTACTAACATTGTTTTTACTTTAAAGCCTGTCATTGTCGTTACAATTCATATTATTCTCATTTGGGCTATATTTACTCTTCAAGTACAGCTTGAATTCTTCAAAGGTTTTATAAACTTGATGCTTGGGAGCCATATTGTTCCACAGTTCAGGGATTTGATATAAGAATGATTTTTTTACTTTTTCAGTTTGAGGTCTTACTGTTTTCATTCTTTTTCCCTTTGCTAGTGACCTAAGATTTATTTTTTTTATTTTGTCTAGATTTGTTTTTATTTGGGCTGCCTTAAAACCCATTTCTAGGAGGTGTGCCTCTCGTCTATGTTCAAGTTTTTCAAGACCTAAATCAATGTGACCTTGATCTGTATTTGTCCTTTTTTCCATATTATGTATGATCCTAATAGCTGAATTTTGTGCTACTTGTAATTTTTTTAATTCAGATTTATTTCCTCCACTATATAATAAATCCCCAAACTCTAATAAAGGCCTAATAGCAACTTTATAAACTGTAAGCAGAGTATTTTTTCCAGCTGCCTGTTTTAATTTTGCTAGGCTGAAAATTTTATTTCTGGCCGTAGCCAATCTCTTAGTCATGTGCTGCTTGAAATTTAACTCATCGTCTACTATTACACCCAAGTATTTATACTTAGAAGTATCTTCAATTTCTATATCACCTATATAGAAATTAGGTTTTTGTACATCATTTTGCGAGTTTTTCTTCCTACTAATTTCCATGACTTTACTTTTTTTAATATTTAGAGATATCATATTTTCTCTGCACCATAGGTTGACTCTATTAAGATCAAACTGCAATTCTTCTTGCAATATCTTCGTATCTCTATTAGAATTATATAAGACAGTATCATCTGCGAATAAAATTATATTTGAGTGTTTTATCCATTTCTGTAGGTCATTGATATATATTTGAAATAATAATGGCCCCAAGGCAGTTCCTTGGGGGACACCACAAGTAACCTTTTCTTTTTTGGAGGTATTATTATTAACAACTACCGCTTGGCTTCTATCTGTTAGATATTTTTCGAACCATTTCAAAGCATTTTTGTCAAGTCCTATTTGTTTCAATTTTTGATGTAGCCTATTGTGATTCACCGTATCAAAGGCTTTTTTAAAGTCTAAAAAAGGCAATAATGATGATTGCCTATTATTTAGATTACTATAAACATCTGTGAAAAGCTTATAATATGCATCTGTTAAAGATAAATTTTGTCTGAAGCCATACTGGTTCTCATATAAGAAGTTGTTTTCGTCCATATAATTGTATAGTTGTTGCTGGACACATTTTTCCATAATTTTTGCTGGCAAGCTTATTACTGATATGGGACGATAATTTCCTGGTTCAAGTTTACTCCCGTCCTTAAAGAGGGGTGTAACCAAAGCGCTTTTAAAGTCTGTTGGCACAATTCCAGTATCTAATGACAAATTTATTAAATAAGTAAACTGTGTTCCTAACTTTCTGATTATTGGTTTTAGAACTTTTGTAGAGAGATATGGTATCCCTGATGCTTTAGTATTGCCTATTTTTTTCACGTAGTGTAATACTTCTTTCTCTGCAACAGGTTCCAGTATGAATTTTGGTCCCATATCATTACAATCATTCATTTTTGCCTCGATATGTTTCTGACCCAGTATTTCTTTTCTAAGTTCATTAATTTCCATATCCATTTCGTCTTCACTCAGTGCCTTTATGCCTTTCTCTAACTTTTGACCAATAGTGGAGAAATATTTATTAATAATATCAGGCACTTCTTTTTCTAAGGCTAGTTGTCCAGTTCCAGCCTTCATCTGAATTTTTGCATTAGCTTTTGCCTTATCCGGCGCTATAACATTCCCTATGTGCATTGGAAAATCCACCAGTGCATGCAAAAGTGCCACTGACCAGTCACAGAAGTGCAATCCTCTCAAAAAAGCAGTTTTGCACCTGGTTTTGCACCTGATGCAATGTGCATCATCAGATGCACTCCAAAAATGTGTATCAAATTTATGTATATAAATCGGGTATCAATGCACTAGCTACATGCAGTGGGATTAATGGATGTCAGTCAGTCTAGAGGAATTTATACAATTCATACATTATCGTATCTTTTATTCTGTCTCAAAAATATAATTTTATATTTCATCAGGCAACATATGAAAACATTCATGGTGAATACAGCGCTTTTTCAGCGCTTTTTCAACTGTTAAAGCCCTATGAAGAAAAAAATACTTATAAATTAAGCCTCTACCTAAAATCCTGTTTATTTGTATGAATAGTGATGAATGAAGGAATAACTTTTACAAAGTAATTCCCTCCCTCTCCCTCACATAGCAATAGCAATGAAAGTGCTTCACTGAGTGCATTGTAACTGGGTCTTTTAAACCTGGTCAGTAGCACTTCGTTGGGAGCTTCAGAACCACATTTATATGTAGGGTCCATGGAGCATATTGTATTTATTTGACAATCTCATATTATTCATCTCTATATCCTAAACATTCTTAACACTTCTATCAGAAATAATAATTCAAACCAAATCTGCACCCACAACTACCATCAAATTCTACAACACAATGAAGCTACTTTAACAGTCCATAATACCTGCCACTGCTCACTCACCTGCATGGCATTCACACCCAATGTCGCACATATCTGACACTCCATTCTCTGACACTCACAACCAGTTTCTGACACCCATTCATAGAAACCCCTCTCTACTAAACTAAACCACTGGTCTAGTGCACCTGGCAGCTCTAGTATTAGAATAAAGATATTTGTACTACTAGAAGCATGATAAATATTTTGTGATGTATTTTGTTGGCATGTCCCTCGTACAGCCATGGAATACAAATATATGCGTAACGATTACGCGCGGCGGTAACGCATGCCTCCTACTAGTGAGATCAGAATGATGCATATGGTTGAATTCCTTATTTCCTCAGCTTTCTGTAGATATAAAATGTGTGCATATTAAAGAATATTTAATATGATAGAGTATTTACCAAAGATAATCATTTATTTCTTTTGCTGGAGAATAATAAGGATTAGCATGGCCGAACATGCTCCTGGTGAGGTTACACAGGATTGTGGTACTATATGGTACAATGCATGGTACTTCTTTCATAGGCTCCCTATTGTGCGACTTGTTCTCACCAGGTGGCTGCACCAGGTCACTGCATTGCATTTATAATTTCTTTAACAATAAGACTACCTTTAATACACTAATGTGGCATTTATACACTATTGATGTTGTCCAACAAATACTTATGACTATTATAAGTGATATTCTTCTAGAGTTTATATGTATAATGTATATGTATGATGTTGAGAATTGACTTGATCAAAACACCCATATAATTGTACATATAATTGTGGCTAGTCAGCTGGGAGTGTCTATGCTCACCAACCATTGAAATGATTCATACACAGAGGTCTGTGGGGATGTCTAACAGGATGGAAATAATGATGAAATAATTGATGTATTCCCATGTAAGGGCAGGGTAATATACCTTGGTCTACACTCTTTGTGTCCTATTGGGGAATATATTTCTGTGAAGCATTCACCAGCCTTAATACTGTTGAGATTCAGAGGTATGAAACTGCTCTCACTGAGTGCAACAGAACTGATTTTATAGCCTGGTCAGTAGTGCATCATTGAGTGCTTCAAATATGCATTTTATAACCTGGTTAATTGTGCATCTCTGAGAGCTTTAGAAGTGTATTTATAAATCGGGTCCAAAGAGCATTATAAAATCAAGTTTGACCCTCAAAATCGTTTACGATTTCCACCAGTAAAGCACCAGGTCAAAATCAGGTCAAAATTTCCAGGTCAAAACTAGGTCAGTAATGTAATCCTGCACATCGGGTTATTCATTACTTCCCAAAATTTCTTGGGATTGTTTCTATTTACATCAAGTTGCGATCTGAGGTACCTATTCTTTAGTTTTATAATTTCAGAGTTCGCCTTATTTCTAAACATTTTCGCTTTGTTCCAGTCATCAACTTTTTTCGATTTTTTTGCTTTAATGAAAAGCTTATCCCTTTGTTTGGTAAGTCTGGTTAGATCCTTTGTAATCCATGGTGGCTTAACTTTTACATTTTTTAGAGTTTTTATAGGGCACATTCTATCAAGAAACAGAATTATCTTATTGTAGAATATTTCCCAACAATCATTTACATTTCTTGACTCATAAAACTGAGTCCAGTCTTCATTACTTAAGATCTCATTTAAAATTTTTACATCATAACATTTCATATCGCGAGCTTTAAAAGTAGCCTTTTCATACCTGGTTCTAGTCTTCTTTAAGGATATATATACAGGCATATGATCACTGAGGTTGTTCTCTAACACACCAGATTGGTCAACCTTTAAACTATTACTAAAAATCATGTCTATCAACCTAGACGATTTGTGAGTTATCCTTGTCTCTTCTTTAATAACCTGTCTTAAATTTTGACTCATGAGGACTGCATTTAATTCACCAATTTCAGAGGATTTTCTTGCTTTTTGCATTTCATTATAATCTATATTGAAATCGCCTACTATTATAATTTCACAATTTCTTTCTATATTTCTTATTGCTGTCTGCAGCTCGACCTTACAATTTGTAACAGAGCCATTTGGGGGTCTGTAAAGATTAAGCAATACAACTTTTTTACTTTTCCCTTTCTTTACACATATTACTTGTAATTCAATATCTGGACTTGAAATATTTAGTTTACTATATTTTTGTTCATCAATTTCTAAGTCCTCTTGTATGAAAGTGACTAGTCCTCCTCCTCTTTTTTTTCCAGGTCTATCATTTCTAACTAGATGATATCCTTTGATATCTATTTGTGAATCTATTATATTTGATGTGAGCCATGTTTCTTGGAGTGATAGTATACTAGGGCTTATCTCGTATACCATGGAGGTCACCTCGTCTAATTTTGGTTTCAGACTCCTAACATTCCATGATATAACAGATAAACCTTTTAGTCTTTTTAATTTTTCATACATAGCGTAGTGCTTTTATAGAAACATGAATCAACATCAAACCTAACCATAAAGAACTTTCATGATCCTGTAACCCTTTGCTCATGGAATTCAAAAGGATACGTGGATCAATAACAAATTTCTATTAATGTACAGCACAGTATGTAAATTTCCAATCCTGTATAATCTCGTTCAGTAGAAACTTGATTTTTTAGATTGAATCGATTTACAAGTAACTAGATTCTAATCATTTTAATCCTGCATAATCTTGTTCATTAGAAACTTGATTATTTCAGATTTATAATGATTTATGTGAAATTCTAGATTTTTATCGTATATCTCTTATTTGTTTACTAACTTAATCTGTATAAATTCTTAGATCCTTGGAATCTGATTCTATCTGAAATATATATTAATACATTCCATATTGAATATAGATCCCCCATTTTAATATAATTTCTAACATTTCGGCTATGTATCTGATTTAACTTCTAATCCTTCAGAGACCTCGTTCAGTTAGTTATTGCAATAATGAAATAATTCTCATCTCAAATAATATCATATCATTCATGTTTTCATGTTTTTCCAGCAAGTCTTATATTATCAGTTTCCTGATTGTCATACCAAGTCACTGTTGGGTTCCTTAGTTTTTGGGTTTATTTTGAAGTGTCTGTTTTAGATGCACTTGTGAAATCAGTCAGGTCGACATAGATGTAAAGTTTATGTATATAGGTATACAGCATAAGATATTGTCCGTACCTGTGATTGAAGACTTGCTTGTTCGTTATTTGGTGTTTGGTCCTCTCCCATAGTTAGTGTACAACCGTTTTTAACCTCGTTCAGTAGAAACTTGGTTAATCCGGGTTAATACAGCAAAATCTCTGGGAGTGGTAACCATTTTCCATTATTAAATGGCTGTGTACTTTCTTTAAATTTTTCACAATATTGAGATAGAGAATTTTTAATATTTGGATGGGTTAATATTTTGTACCCATTCAGTAGAAACGTGCCTCAAAATTTTACCCTCCATATTCAGATATGCATATCTTTTTCACATTGTGGCCTATTTACTGGTGAGACTTTTCATGAGCCAGCGATATTTGTCGGACGTACTCTGTTTTCAATTCTTCTGTTAAGTGACATCCGTCTACAGCTAATTTATGGTAAGAAGCTGCATATTTCGTAACCCCCGATTTTCTTTTCCTCTTCCCAGTTTTACATCTGCAAATGGTTTGGGCCACGAATGGGGTAGCTGTTTCCTCCCTGGCATTTATACTTCTAGCTACTACACTGAATATAGTAACTCGTTCGTTCAGTGTTTCCTGGATTTGTTCGTAATGATCTTGTTTTGGATACAGGATTCCTTTTTGCTCTGCTAAGTAAGAATTGTATCGTCTTATGTCGATGCCTACCATGGTTGCTATAGAGACCCTTGGATGATAATTCTCTATAGGGGCTGCAGATCTTAGTGCAGTGAGTGCTTGTTCTAATGTTGTTCTTATAGAATCTTCAAAGATGACATTTGAGCTATGCTGAAGTTTTATTTGTTCACCGAAATCATTGTGATCCCTGTATGTGATGTTGCATAGTCCAGCAACCAAGAAAATCAATCTTGGTCGATGTAATCTTATAAAAGGCCTGGCTTCGTTTACAAGTCTCTCTATCTTGCCACCTCGTATTGTTATGACCTTGATCGTCACATGTGATAATTTTGAATGTAACTTACTCTCGATTCCCCCACCTCTGGAATCCATAAGAATGAGTAAATCCATTGTAATGAATCGGTAGTATTGATCAGAACTAATTGTAAATTTACTTAACTATAAATGTTGGCAGTTCGCTAAACTCAAAGATAAGTTGCCCCAACACACTATGCTTCTAATGTATAAATTTATGATATTGCCAGTATTAGACCAGGCAGACTTCCTTCAGGACTCATTTGGTGGTAACGCCCTCCACAAGCTTCAAGTGTTCCAAAACCGGATACTTAAGATAATATATAGGTTGCCTCCTAGGGCAAATGTAGACGATCTTCATATAGAAAAACACTTACTTCCGTTAATATACCGCCGGAGGCTCCACCTGTCACAGGCGGGTCACAGTTTGGTGCAGAACCCCCCGCAATCTAGATCTTAGAACAGTGAATACCAGAAATTTTGTACAAGGTCGAAAAATGCTTAAACAAAACGTACCAAAAACTGAACAAATTAGAAGGTCCATTTACAATAGATTGCCCTCTGCCTGGACCAAACTCCCCACGGTGACCCACCAAACCATAGATCCCAAATTGTTTATGATCCATTCCAGATCAACCTATATTTGGCAAGACGAACTGTTCTCCTGAAAATTTGCTCACATACTCATCCAACCCAAATCAAGTGTAAACTATAACCAATTTACTACCCCAAGTTATGCCATATTGTACTTCTTGAATATACCTTTATTGTACTAAGTGTTGAGAATCATCCTTAGTCATTGATTGAGGTGATATTGTCCTCTACAAGAGACAAGTGTAAAAAAGCTGTAATAAAGAGGCTGAAGACCTCCCGCTAGCAAATTCATGCAATAAAAGTTTTTTAATCTAATCTAATCCAATCTATAGGGTTATTGTGTAATAACGCATATATAATTACTGCGTTTTGATGTGCTACATATTAGTGCCTCCTGACCCGCTACACTCCAGCTTATGAAACAGCGATCAAAGGGTCAAGAAAACAACTTGTGGGGACATGTATTTTGACTCATTACCTGTTGTGCATCATAATACGGTGCCCCAGTGAGGATGTGTCCATCTGGGACCAGTTTTCTACCATAATATTTCTTCACCAAATTGTCGTTCTGTATCTAATGTATAAATTCTGGTGTCAATATAATTTTATTCCAGATGTGGTGCCGGCATGAGTCAGACTGGTAACACATTTTACTCTTATTTGCTACTGCCTCAGAATGTAAGGGTTGGCCTTTGCTCATTGAGCTCCAACCACGGCAGGTGTATAGTGGTGTAATAAATGATTTAGCTGGTGAAGACCTGTTGAATCTGCTTGTGTTGTTATTTTGATCTAGTCTCATAGCCGCTACGCTCTGTGTGAAATAGCTAGACACTACACAGAAGGAAAACACCTCTGCAGCCTTTTTCATACAATCAAAAATGTTAAACCAAGCTGTAATGTCCTCTTTAAACTTTAGGTTCTAGGCTATTACGGGCTCCTTAAAACATCTGGAGCAGTGTATCCCTCAAGGCACTGTCTCTGGAAGATGTGCTGGAGAAGGTCATGGATGGATGCTATTAATATTGGACTGTGCTCTGGGTATTGGGTACCTGGGGCATAGCTGTGATGTTGCCATTTGTTTCCAAAATTTATAAACCTCTTACCTGGGCCAATACATATGGATCAACACTTTTTAAAATTAAGGATTCAAATGAGATTGATGTGATGAAAAATAGCTTCAATTTGTGTCATAAAATACAAAAGGTGAAGTTAGATTCAATGATTCATGTTACCTTTTCTTGTTGGGATGATCAGCAGCAACAATCTTGCCATCCTCAATAAATCTCTCTGGTCTGAATTGCCAAGGGTTCTGCCAGAATTCTGGATCATGGTGCAGCTTCCAGAGATTGCAAAAGACCTAATCCATGGCGCAAATATAGGAAGAAAATATATACCAACAGTATATCAACATCTTTTCATCAACATTTACAGAAATAGTGAATAAGGAAGAAGTCTCTCATGTTTGTAGAATATTAAACAACATTCTAATCAATGTGCAGTTTTTTTCATATTGGTGCAATATGATTTTAGTTTAATGTAACTATCTTTTTCCTTACGCTTTCCTGTTGGGTTTGGACTTCACATGCATAACAGTCCTAGATTATACATAATTGTCATGCATATATATTTAACCTTATTTGTTTATCTAATATGTAATGTGTACATGATCATTGTCCCAACATCTGAACTACTTGTTTGTCTTTTGCAGGGCATTCCCTTTCCCAACACTGTGCAGGCCCAACTGGAATATCATTCTTTTCAAAAGAAAATAAACTTGGGATATTCACACCTGACCATCACATCCCATGCCATTCATGTATTTGTGTTTTTAATTATTACCATAATAGACCTTTATTACCCTTGATATATTAGACATTAGCAAACTTGAGTACGTACAATAGTGCCTTTAGGGATATCATATCCCTGGAGCTGTGTATCTGCCATTGTTGCATGAGGCATATTTAGAGGAGCCAGAGATTGGTTGCGCAATGTTTCATAGATTGTAGCTACAGTATAAGGCATGGCCCACTTGTCTTGCAGTGTTGGAAGTCTGGCACCAATGACTTCTTTGATTTCTAGGGCGATTTTCTCTTGAATCTCAGGGAAGTTCACCAAACAGGCCATCATCGCATAAAGAGTTAGGGTGGAGGTAGTTGTCCCTGAAGATCAGCAAATTTAGTTATTACTTGAAATAAACTTGAAAATAGGTCACCAGCAATACTTTAAAGCTGAGAGTTCTAAGAGGTCTAATAAAGTTGTTATTTATTTATTGATCACTTTCGGGACTTCAGGTTAGACTTTACAACTGAAGCCAACTCTGTTATTATGACTCAAGCCAATATTGTTGTTATGACTCAAGCCAACTCTGTTGTCGGTCCATCTGGATGCCTCCTTATAGGTGACCACACTGGACCTGGGCTGGTCTTTTTACATTTCTGACCACCAGATGTTGTGGTCAATAATCATTAGTGTTTTCATATAATTAGTGTTTTCATATAATTTGATTGTGGTAAGATTTGTAATAACACCAGTATCCAGCTGTTTTCTCTTATCGTAATTGACATTGGGACTATTGATTGGTTAGATTCTCTAGTGAGATCCAAGCAGAATTGTGTATTAAAGAAACATGGCTGGTGGGGACCTGTAAGAACCTGGTTGTGTTATAAATTACATTTGTGATCTTAGATCCACTCTGCAATCCAACTGAATAATCAGATACTACAATTATTGTATTTACCAACCTTTGCATTATATTCTTGAAAAGGTTTTGAAAAGGTTTATCAAAGTAACAAACATGAACAGGTCTATTTTATTTAAGATGTGTGATATATATGAATCAAATCTATTAATATAGATGGCGCCACTGCTGGACCCACCTCTACAGCCAGTTCTCCTCCCCTCTCACCTCACTCTGGTTCCTACATTTGGCTTGTACACACCTGTTGTTTTTTCCCAACAAACTTTTCAATATGGGTATTTGTGAGGTGTGTAGCCAGGAACATAAATGGCCTGGAAAGCTCACTTGTCGATACAAGAAGCGTGCTATAGAGAAAGCTATTTCTACTGGCAATAAGGAAGAGGAGAGGATACGGACGTTGCTGTCGCCCCCCCCTATTTCATACTTCTGCCTTGGACACTGCTTCTTTACAGGCTTTTCTACAGTCTCACGACAAACAGACAGCTGCCATGCAACGCCAGACTAAACAGGTGGATTTGTTAATCTCTACTTTCAAAGATTTGTCTCTTCAGATGAGAACCCAGCAGGCAGGTAAGGGCAGGTCTGGGAGTAGTCAGACTGGTCCTTTTGGTCAGTAGTCAGCACTGGACGAAAAATCTGCTTTACACTTAGTGTATAACAGGTCTTATTAGTAGCTTGTAACACAAGATAGAGAAGCACATGGATAGTAGCTGCTATTCGCTGCCATTATACTTAAGCTGATAGCAGGAGCTTCATGTGCATAGTGTCATATTACTAAGTACTCAACCACGTGATTGTAGAACAAACAATACCGACGCTCTGCGTGTGCATGGGGTCTGACCATTACAAACACAGAATAGCCGGGTTTGGTTTGTAGGGAAGCGGGAGCGGCAGTAGAGTGGGAGGTATATGGGTGAGGGATGGGTAGGGGGACAGAGGAGGGAGGGAGAGACGGAGAGACAGAGAGAGAAGTCGGCTGAAGATTGAAACTAAATGAGAATATTTTAAAACGTCGATAATTAATTTTCCTGAAAGTTTGCAGAATGGCACCTGGTAGATTTGGAATCGGGAGATTCTGAAAGTCATGAATCAATCAAAAACATTGTATGAACAAAAAAGGTACCCCTGTCCTGCCACTGGACTATTAGTTACAAGGTAAAGAAACCAGTTATATTTAGTTTTGAAAAAAAGTTTGTAATAGTTCTGGGGGAGAAATTAATCAATTTAGACTTCGCAGTTCTTAAAAATCGTCAGCAGATTTTTGTTTGTTTTCACTCTATATGACCTGAAAAGCTTTTGCATAATTGGCATATAACATGATATAAAAAAAGGCGGTACAATAAATCGGTATCCATGGTGTCAGATAAATGTACCTGGCGATGATATCTGTGTTTTCAAGAGAGTGTAAAGACGATCAGAACATTACCCATACCTCCCACTCTACTGCCGCTCCCCCTTCCCTCCCACCCCCTCCCGGCATACCTCTCTCTCAGCGCTTTCTCTCTCTACTCTCTCCTATGTTCCCTCTCTCTGCCTTCCTCTGCCTCCATCTTTCTCCCTCCTTCTCTCTCTTCTCCCCCAGAAATATTACAATCTTTTTTTTCAAAACTAAATATATCAAGCTTAAAATAAAGAAATAATTATTAGATGTCCTAGTGTTTACTATCATTGAAATCTGCTTGATCTCATCTTTTCAAATATGATGATATCTCAAAATCCATTCTTTGTGACTTTTGACGCATTTCCCTGTAACACATCACAAATGATTTACACATCTCTGCTGAGATGAGATCAAGCGGATTCCAATGATAGAAACAGTAAGACATCTAATAAGTATTTCTATTATTTTAAGTTGGATATTTTCATTATTTTTCTAAAAAGGAAAGCTTGCAATTGGCAAATGAGAATTATTGCATATGATGTAAATAGACCAATAAAATTTATCAAAAAAGGAAAATCGCAGTGGGTGGTCAATAACTGTGAAGAAGTTGAATAAACCCTATAGGATGAGCTAAGAAATACAATGTATGTGATATGGGTAGGATTATCTACTACTGGACAATACTGGACAGTTTGTGTTTATTCATATGTGATGTGTTTCAGGAAAATGAGTCATAAGTCGCAAAATTGATATTTTTTAAAGTGTTTTTTTCATAAGATCACATTATTGGAATGTTCCAACTTTTTGAGGGTTAATAGCTCATGGTCACATCAATATATGTATCAAATTTCAGGACGATCTATGTAATATATTCTTAGTTCTAAAGGTCCTCATATGGACTACATTTAGTTACTTCACTGTTTATTGACCCCCAGAAATATTGGAAACTTTTTTTTTAAAAAACGAAAAAATATCAAACTTAAAATCTAGAAATACTTATTAGATTATTAGACTGTTTACTATCTTTAGAATCGGCTTGATCTCATCTGTTCAAATATAATGATATCTCAAAATCTATTTTTTGCGACTTATGACTCATTTTCCTGAAACACATCACATATGCATTGCTCAGAGACTTACACCACCAGCCTCTGTACCTATACTTTTGGCTTTAGTCACGGCTGACTGAACACTGATGACAATGTATGTAATATATATGGGTTAGATTTTCTGAAAATGTATAATTCAACTTTGCCAATCTTCTCAAATAACGTGAATTTCAGACAAAGATACAGTTCAACCTAACCAAAACACATTGCTAGAATCAATGCAATGCCAAATATACTCGAATTACCTATAGGTAAATTCGAGTATATTTGGCATTGCAGACTAATTTAGCAGAATTTACTAAATGTGTACCGTGGCCAATTGTACATTGTTTGAAAATCTGACCCGTATGTGATGTGTTATAGAAAAAAGTCTTGAAGTCACAAAAATACATTAGTGCCTCTGAATGAATGTAGTAATTCAAAGAGAAATGAAAACATGATTATTCTATAAGATTCATAGTTGAAAATAATTTTAAGTACACAGTACCACTGAGGATACACACACCCATCACATCATTGACCAATGCAGTATGTATAAACGCAGATGCACCATTCAATTGAGGATACATGAGAACCCATTTCACACTGCAGATACACTAATTGATTCATGGGCAGTTGTTTTGATAACGATTAGGGAAGGAGTGGCTGTCCACTAGTGGAGTGGCTAGTGTAGCGAATAGCAGCTTTTCTATTGTGTGTTACAAGCTGCTGATAGGACCTATTATACGCTAAGTGTAAAGCGGATTTTTCGTCCAGTGCAGGTCAGCAGTTCAAGCTTGCAAAAGACCTAAATCCTGCTTGCCTTTTTAAAATGTTTTGTTGATACAAGGTTTAAACAAGTTTGGATGGGATCTGATCCATTATGGACTAAAATCACAATTAACCTTTACGCACAAGGAGCGGCCGTCGATCCATGTTTGCCGCTCGTCCACGGCCTCCTATTTTCGCTCACTCGTACGCATGTAGTGCGTCGTCAAAGAACAGAAAATTTGCCATCCAATAAAAGTTTTTCCGGCTTTCTAGGCCTATTAGAAGTTAATCTAATGTTTATTGTTCTATCTTGTTTGTGTAAGGTTAAGTTCTGGTCGAAATAAAGCTGTTGAATGCTGTGTTGACATCAGTACTACTGCCACGCCATCTAGAGTTTGTAGCGGGCACAATGCCACCATCTTCCCTTCAGGGGATTTCATTAGAGGGTACCCCCCTCTGGGCTGTAATTAGGGCTCACTGAATGCGTGAATGTAAAAAGGTGGTGTTGGAGGTGTTAAATGATGACAGGTTAGTAAAGAATAACTTGGTGTTTCTGTTTGTTGTTTGTTTGTGTAAGGTTAAGTTATGGAGGGGATCTGATCCATTATGGACTAAAATCAATAAACCACTCAGATTTTAGCGTCAGAAGGGTCTGTAGGCCCAGTGACGCCACTCGGCCTGCGGCCTCGTGGCGTCTCTGGGCCTACAGACCCTTCTGACGCTAAAATCTGAGTGGTTTATTGCTATAGTGGACAGTACAGCTACTACTTTCTTGTTTGATCCCATGGCCATGTCTTCACATTTCCATGCTGCCGCCATGGCACCCATGTTTCTGCAGTCACTGTAAACAACTGCATGCCAGCTACACGAGGTCAAGGTCGCGGTGGTGGTAGGGGCTGGCAGAGGTGGCATGCAGGTAGTAATGCTTCTGGCTCTACTTCTGCATCTGCATCTGCATCTGCATCTGACACCGCTCCTTCTGATTATCCAGGGAACTACAGAACATGCAACACTAATAATTGCCCCAAGGAGCACGTTTGCCACATCTGTAGTCTCAAACACAAGGCCAAGGGTTGCCCCAGGGATTCCCCCACTTCCAAACAGTGACGTCATGCTGTCTCGGGGATTCTCGCATCTGGTGAGATCTGTCATGGCGCTCCCCAATCCCTGTGTTTTGATTTGGATCAACGTGGAACTGAATTTCGGACTGAACTCGGCTCAAATGCTTTGCCTTCTTCATCGGACTCCTATGGGATGCAACCATACGGTAATTTTGACATTGATGTACCTACAGGTTTTGCTAATTCGCCCCAGAACGGTGATATTGCTGGTGACAATGCTTGTGACGTAGATGATATTGACTCACATGTTGACTTCAGTGTTTGTTGTGTATGTGGATACTTCAACTGCTTACCTGAGTGTATACATTATTGTCATGTTGTTTCTGATGATGAAAATATGTGTCATTTCTTTGATGGTGAAAACGTTTGTGATGCTTTTGATGATGCTTGCCTATACAACTATGATTATGATTATGATTGCCATACTGTACCTAGTTTTGATTTTTGGTTGACCGATTTCAACCTTCATCATGCTTATACATCTGTATTTTGTGTACCAGAACTTCCATTATTTTCTAGGTACGACTTTGTTGATTATTATATTGGTGACTACCCTTCTCAGATGAGGAGGCTGGCTTGGGAGAGGGAACTGAGCTTTGAATCTGATGAGAATCTACGGAATTTCCTGCAGTCCGGAATCATCTACAGTTTTGACATTGTAGATTCTGTGCATGCTGTCAACTCCTATGACAGGCGAAACTACGCCTCTGTCACTCAAGGTGAGGCCAAACCGGACTCATCCTTTCGACCTATCACCGATTGCAAGCGACCGCTTGCTATGTCAATCAACAATTACATGGAAACAACGTGTGGCACCTTTTGCTATAAGACTGTTGATTATGTTTCTTCCCTCCTCAGACCAGATGCATACATGTGTACGACTGACATCTCGGCAGCCTACCGGTCCATCAGTGTCAACCCGGATCATACAACTTGTCAAGGTGTTCGCTGGAACTTTGTAGATGGAGATATATTTCTTGAAGATACTCGTCTCTGCTTTGGGTTGCGTTGCGCCCATTATATTTTTACTTCCATTGGTGACTTTGTCATAAGAGCAATGGCTTGACGAGGTTTCGCATGAGTAGTAAATTTCATCGATGACTTTCTCAGCATTGAGGATTCCTTGGAGAGATGTCAATTATCGCAGAGTGTTCTCATTCATCTGCTGCATCAGCTGGGATTCCAAGTTTCTTGGAAGAAATGTTCCTCACCGAGTCGGGTCAACATATACCTAGGCATTGAGTTTGACACTCGTACTATGCAGTTGCGCCTGCCGCCAGTCAAGTTAGAGAAATTGAGAGCTGAGTTAATATGGTTTCGCCAGAGACATTGTGCTTGTCTCCGACAACTTCAACGTTTGTGTGGGGTAATAGGCCATTGTGCCAAAGTCGTTCGGGGCAGCAGGACCTTTTCCGGGCGCTTGATTGCCTTGCTGAAAGAAAGATCCCTAGGCCCTTCACGTCGAATTTCCCTTTCAAAAGACTTTCATAAGGACCTGGACTGGTAGTTGGAGTTTTCGAGTTACTTCAATGGGGAGGCCTCGATCATCTCATACAATTTTGGTGATGGGCCTTGTTTCTACACTGATGCGTCTACTACTGGGTTTGGAGCCTGGTGAAATAATGATTGGTTAGCTGGTTGGTTCAACACCAGTCTTTTGCCAGGTTTCCACGATCTGCATCAGCACTGAGCCAATTACAGTCTTCCCCTGAGGGCTCCTCGAGTAATGTCAATTTTTGGGAGTTGATAGCTATTTATCTGGCTGTTGATAGATGGGCTCTTCTCTTCAAGAACTCTCATTTGGTGTCTTATACCGACAACACTATAATAAAGGCGTTGGTTCAAACCCGTACTGCATGGATCTGCTGCGCTCTTTGTTCTGGAGATGTGTTGAGAGCAATGTGTGTGTTATTGCTAGGCATATTCGGGATTGGATAATAACCTTGCTGATAGCCTCTTTCGCCTGCCACTGTCCAACCCCATGCAGAGCCTTTGCCAGCCTCTCCATTGACAGTGGCCCGGTTCTTAATATACCTGTCACAGACATGCTGTTTTTCCACCATCAATAACTACCTATCAGGAGTTAATGTGTTACACCGTTTTACGGGCATGACTTAAACTTCCAGGAGATATACCTCATAGAGGTGACCTTGGCGGGTCTCAGAAGAATTCTGGGCACAGCCACAAAGCAGAAGATTTCAGCCTTACAGTTAACCCGTATTTACTCGTTGCTACCAAGCGATCCTGTAACTGAGGCTTATTGGCTAGTTGTAGTTTTTGCCTTCAGAACCCTGTTGCACAAAATTCCAATTTAATTCCTAATTCTGCTACGGACTTAAGCCACTGTTTGTGTCATGGTGATGTGGAGTTTGTTTTGGACCACATGATTGTTACAGTTAGATCATCTAAAACTATCAAACACAAGGACATGCTACTAATAACTTCACCTTTTGCGCCTTCAGGAGACTCAGGGAACATGTCGCCTTGTATCCTGCTTCTAATGATACACCCCTGTTTCTTCGACCTAGTGCATTGGGCCCTTGTCCTATCCTTTAACGTGAACTGTTGGAGTTTCTCCAGTCGGCAGTTGCCCTTATAAGTCTGAGCCCAGATGATACAGGTCTGCACTCACTTTGCCGAAGCGGAGCCACTCATCTACACAGTATAGGTGTGCCTTTAGAGGATATTTGTACCATTGGAGATTGGCGCTCTTACGCAGTCCTCTTATATTTAGCAACACCATGGGACAGGAAGACTTCTGTGGAGAAGTCCGTTGCTGCTTCTTTTGAGGATATGTGACGGGAATGTGTTGGCAGTCGAGATCACCAGCGCCTCGCCACTCTGTGTTCTGTTAGTTATTCAGCTCCACAGCAGAAGACGACTATCAACGTTTATTAGAAGAAGAATTAAAGCTAAACTGTAGTTTTTTGTTTTGATTTTTTAAATACGGTTTCCTTGACACATCTCACATTTGTGATACTTTTCATTGAATTGACACCTCACTGTTTAAGCTCACAAATGATAAGGGAAAACATTCAAGGAATTCAGAAAGATAAAAAAACCCATTTTTATGCGAAGAAACAAGGATACTTTAAAAAAACAAATCTACCAATAACACCAACTTAACAAATAAACACCTTATGAACTAAATTCCCTCCATCTGACGATGAAACAGTTGGAAAAGAAATGACAACATTGTTGTAATTCATTCATTCATACAATTGCATCATTCTAGATGATTTAGGCGTATACACAAACAATGAATTTGTAGGAATTCATTGGTGAAAATAGGTACAAATTCAATGTTCTGGATGACTCTGCTAGCATGTGAACAATGAATGTTCATAGGAATGTTTGTAGGAATTTAGGAGTAAATTCAGATACAAACTCGGCAAAATTTCAAGACTAAATTTGATTTTGTACAACTCTGAATTTCCCTTTTCTTATTGACTTATTGAGATTTCAGAACATTTTCTTTTACACCTATTTTGTTCTAGTTTACTTAATAAGTTGTTTATGTTTATTGATTTTAAAGTCTTTGTGAGATCCTGCTAAAATATTAATATCGTTGTACTTTTTCTATAAAGTTGGAATAACCAAAGAATATACTGCTGTTTCTATGCTCTTACCTACTACATATCCATACTGGTAACTGCTAACAATGTTAAATTTCCTAACTGTATAATTAGCAACAATCATTGTGTATTCTGTTAGGGCAAATTCTTGATTGAACATACCGGCTATAGTCATATCGCGTATGAGGGAAAAAATATGTCCATCTGTGAGCCGCTCCTTTTCTGGCCTGGATGAGTTGGTGGATTGATACTTGGATAGCTCATCTATGAAACAGTTCTCGTTACTCTCTCTTTTCTACGAGTAAAAAATTGAGATTCAATGTAAAAAGTATCATCATAACTTTAATATAAATAGTAAACAAATGCATGTCATCAGATTGAATTAATTTCTGCCTACTGTTATGACTAAACTGTTGGATGAGTAGATTAGACTGAATTGGAGCAATTAGATAATATGATCCTTTCTTTGATACAACTAAACAGCAATGGAAGATTAAGTGATTGATATATTGGGACCAGTGCATAACCTAGCCTAGCTCACATTGCCTAGGTTCCTATGTTAGGAATGGGTTTTAGTGCATAAGGTTAGGAAGATGATGTGCCTAATTTTAGGAAGCCCTAAAATGCTGTTAGACTAGGAGCATTGGGAGAGCGGCCTTAGTTTGTTATTGACCACAGGTACAGGACAGCTGCGAACGGGTGATCGCATACGCTCATATCTGAACAAAACTACTGCACAACATATAGTGAACTTTTGGCTGTAGTTTATTATGTACGGAAGTTCAAACATTACCTTTATGGGGCTGATTTCATCGTCCACACAGATCATTTGTCTCTGATGTGGCTGATGAACTGCCAGAAGCCTAAGAATATGCTGGCTCGATGGCTTCTCAATTTGCAACAATATGGTTTCACCAACAAGGGTGTTATCCAACATCGCCCTGTTAAAAGTTTTTCTAGGGGACCATACAGCCTATGCAAACAGATTGACTGTGATGACTGTGGTGCGCACAAGGCCGCAGTAGCATGCCTAGGGGGGGGCAGGGGGCAGTTGTAAGGGAGACACCAGAAGTTGCTAATCAAACCATCCACCAACAACAGCAGATGGACGACACAACAAGTTGTATCATTGGGCTAATGGAAGAGAAGGAGGAGCCAACAAGTCCTGCAAGCAAAAGCAACGAGTTCAGAGAGAACTGGAGTTGTAAAGCGGACTTGTGCTTGAGGGAGGGTGTATTAAGCTATTGCTGGGTACAATCCTCTATGGGCAAGGTTTTCAATCACATTGTGCTACCTTTTGATAAGTGGATGGAAATGTTCCCTAGATATCATGGGCCGGTGTCTGCTGGGCACTTTGGCGATTTAAGAACGAAAATGCCTCTCAGTAGGAGGTTCTATTGGCCAGGGCAGTCCGGCTACATCAAATGATGGATCCGCCTCTGTCCAGAATGTGACACATGAAAGATGCAACCAGGGGTGGGAAAGTCACCCTTGACTAAGAAACTCACTGGGGAGCGATTGAGCCAAATCTGCATGGACATCCTCAGTGGTTTCAAGACTAGAACACAAGGTAATATGTGTCTATTGGTGGATTAGTTCTCCAAATGGTCAGAGGCTTTCTGCCTACCTGATCATAAGGCGATGACAGTTGCTTAGACTGTTCTCCATAATTGGATATTACGATTTGGAGCACCAGCAGCGATCCAGGCAGATGGGGGACTAGAGTTTGCTGGCTTAGTGTTTAACCCATTCAGGCCGCGTATTGCCTTAATGCATTCCCACGCCTGTGGCCGCGTATTGCCTTAAGTCATTCCCATGCGTTTGGCCGCATATTGCCTTAAAGCACTCCCATGCGTAGGACGCATAGTGCATAAAAGCACTCCCATACATATGACGCATAGTGCCATAAAGCACTGCATGGGAAAGGACGCGTATTGCTAAAAAGCATCATAATAACAACGTTATTTAGTGGTGGGGACGTAATGGGCCGTCCTTAAGTTACATAACGTTATTAGAATGTGCAACATCCAGAGTAAAGTGGACGCGGTGGAGCGTAGTCCTGATGTGATGAGTATATTTCACAAAGAAGTCATCAATTGAATGTTCTTTTCCCGCACTTGGTCGTCAAGCATAACACAACGTTGGCAGCGCTGTCCTGAATGGGTTAAAGAACCCTGTAACCTATATGGCACAATCAAACAAACAACTCTCCCTTATCGCCCCCAGGCAAACAGGCAAGCAGAGAGATTTAATTGTGTCCTGGTGGAACAACTCTTGTGCTACGTAGATTAAGATTCCTCATCTATGAGGAGACCCGTGGTGTATTGAAGGTGTTCTTGGAAAATGTCATCCGTGATGCTGTTACCTACAACGAGCACGCCAAGAGGAAGACTGTGACAGCCATGGATGTTGTCTATGCCCTCAAGCGTCAAGGACGTACCCTGTACGGTTTCGGCGGTTAAACTGCTTCACATCAGACCAGAGAACAACAAAAAAAATGAAGAAATGATGAACATAAATGAAATGATGAACATAAATGGAAAGGTCTTAGAGTATACTAAGACTTAACTATTACCAAAGTACTTACTGTATGTAAATTGGAACCAATAGAGCGTAAGTCATATAATTGTATATGTAAATCTCGAGACATGTAAGATATTTTATTTTATTTTATTTTAGGACTCAGTGGAAGACCTACTCTGTAGAATTGTGCGCCCATTTCATGATTCTGTAACTGTTGACAAACCATGAATAAAAATTCAATATATATGTAGTGTTTTTCCGTCTCGCACTACCCAAGTTCGATATATCTATTCTCGCGAAGGGAAAGAAGACCAGACACACAGCTCTTTAGGTATCACAGGCTTTATTCTCCACACAAACCATGTCCGATAGTGTTTATCGGACCCAACAGAGGTGACCAGGTATTGGCCTCAGAGGACAAGTGGCAATTATGGTACACGATCATTGCAGGTGTTGAGAGTCAAACAGTTAACATGGTTTTACATAGGAGTAACACAGTGAAACAACACGGAGTCTTACCAGAGCATCCGGAAGCACTCTAAGACACATTATGGTAAAAGAGTTGACTAGATTTAAGTTACCTTTGATAATCGTTTACTGGAACTCTGTCCAAGTAAGAAAAGGCGGGAATCCGAAAGGCCATTTCTGAGCCGGGAGCGCGTTCAGTTGAGGCGCGTGCACCCAATTATAGCAACACCCGGTCAGACCAATTATCTCGGATCTATTTAAAACCATATTCACTACATATATATATATATATATTATGGGGTGGATGATTGGGACTCATATATCCTGTGCATCGCAGCCGCATATGATAATACGATAAGCGTACAGGTTGTACACCTTATTCAGTTGTGTTTGGAACTGAATCTTATACTCCAGTAGGTTTTATCCATGGGGTACATTGTGACGGTCTGGACTTCCCCTCCGGTTCAGGTTTCATAGAGGACCTTTGTAAGCAGCTGCGAAAGTCGCATGAGTATGTGAGGCATATACTGAAGGTAACGGCAAAAGCCCAGAAGCGCATGCTTGATTTGACAGATCGTTCCTGGTTGTTTAAAGTGGGTGACTGGGTGTATCATTATTACCCACCAAAAGCATCAAACAAATATGGTGCTAAATGGGATGGACCGTTTAAAATAATCCAGGAATAAGGAGGAAATTCCTATGTCGTAGACACTGCCGCTGGTGGTGTCGTGTGGAGTGGCAACTTGATGAAGTCAGTCATAGATCCTGATAAGGAAGGGAGGCTCCGAAGCACAACTGGATTAGAACAGGCACCTGAGTATGGGAGTCACCTATTAGATTTGGCTTTTCTTAGAACGAGAAATGATGATAATGTTGATAAAAGGAATATAGGCTTAAGACGATTGTCAAAAGGGAAAAAATTGGTGGTCCCATTACCAAAAAATGACATATTCAAAAAGTCCAGAGTTTTCTTAGTGTCTATATTGTACAACTGTTATGTAGTTGTTAGTGATGATTTCAAATTGTTGGAATCTGCTATTTAACCGGAGCCTTGCTTGAGAAGTAATGTTATTAATGAAGTATGAATAATGATGGGTGATATAACTTTGAACCAAGCCTACTGAACACTGACTCTGAACTCTGAACAGTACAACAACTCAAAATGTCGGATTATTACTATTAATATTAAATTGCCATCAGGCAGGAATCTGTCACACCCGTGTGAGATATTTACAAATTTTGATATTAGGGCTCGGCTCTAGATCTTGTTATTTTACAACTCCAGTATTGGCTTTGAAACGAACAGATTTATGTACAACTTAATATCCCGTAATTAGTAACAGGTATTAATAACTGTGGATACCCCAGGAAGACCTCAAATTTGAGAGGCTGGCGTCCCGTTCTGAATTATGTAACTGTTCGAATCAGAATAAAAATACGATATATATATGGTCCATTCCTACTAAATGGGCCCAGTGCCCTTTTCCCTACCTTTGGCCCCTCTATGCCTCATATCTCAGTGTAATATCCATTGATATTAAAACAAATCATACTGACAGATTCCTCTTGGTATGAGAATTTATCTGATATATACATTATTATAGGGCTGATGGATATTGTATGTGTTATAACCCTTTAAAATCGATATTTTTATTGAAAATTGTCAGTGATTAAACATTTGGGATTTGGAGATTCAGAAATTTACATTAATTTGTGTTTTTTATATCTGATTAAATCTGCTCAGTCACCAGGTTCAAATTTCAATGCATTTCAGTAACCCAACTTACTTTTAAAAAATATTATAGCACAAACAAAATTAAAAAGGGTTTTTTTTTTTTTACATCGCACATGTTGCTCACTTTCATGCATTGAACTTGTGATATGACACAAGAATAAAACTCATTTGATATATATTTAAGACAATCCCTATCATTTGATACCTAATAAGTCCAAATAGGACCATTAGTAAGGATGTAATGCCTGTTTTAAAAAGTTCAATAGGAAAATGGCTAATTATGTATGTTTTTACATAGCCACATTAATTAGTTGTGCTTTTCAATCCTATTGCAAAAAATCATTTAAAACTAATATAAATATATTGGGCAATCAATTCTCCTGTTGTCTATGCAATATGAATGGTCTGAATAGATATGTCTTGTGCATAGAAGGGGAAAACACCTGTTTTTACGTCGCACATTGTATGTTATTACGTTGCACGTCGTATTTGCTTGATAGAGGCAACATGTTGTAACATGTACCAGACAAACCGCAATAGTATCAGCTTTCTGCTGATATAAAATCATCCATATCCCTTAAATGGTCTGAACAGAAATCTCTTGTGCATACAGTGGGAAAACACACAATTTTAGGTCGCACGTTTTTAGGTCGCAACATTTGCTTGAAAGAGGCAGAACTATTTAAGATAGAACATTGTAACATGTACCAAACAAATCGCAACAATGTCAGCTTTCTGCACATATATAATCATCTAGATCGTTTGAGAACTAGCAAGGCTACTGCCAAATTAATATATTTCTATATTTTAAAATTACCATTTAAATGTTTTTACGTCGCACGTTTTTGTGTCGCAATATTTGCTTGATAGAGGCAAAACTATTTACAATAGAAAGTTGTAACACATACCAAACAAATTGCAAGAATGTTAGCTTTCTGCTAATATATAATCATCCAGATCCCTTACATATAAGCAAGGCTACTGCCTAATAAATATATATTCAACTCTACATTCTAAATGACCATTTATTGATTTAAATATTTAAAATGAACGTTTTTGGCCCAAGATTCCTTGATAATTGATTCTGGATGCCATTATTTTCAGGATTATATAGAGTAGAATATGAGCTTATAGGATATATAATCCCAAAACCTCTTATCTTTAATGTAAATTTCATTTTTCCTCATTTCCATCACTGAAAAGCAAAACTTTTCAGAGAATAGCCCTATAGCGTTTTTACGTCGCACATATTTCAACCTGGTTTAGAAAATAGAAATATATTCCCTGGAAGAAATAATAATTGATTCTTCAAGGTAAGGTGATAACAAAGCTATCTGAGTTGTTTTGTCATATATCTCTTGCTTATGAAGCGAACAGTGGTAGATGAAATAAGGTAATGTCTGAAAAATGAAGCTGTTTTTAATTTTGAAATTCCTATACCAAAATAGGAGAGTCCTTGTACCATAAATTGCCAAACAAATGTTGAATTTCCCCTATTTTCTAAATAAATTGCTTAATCAAACTTGGGAGATCCACAACTACAACAAGGCACCTGGAAGGGAAAAAACATTCTAGGTCAGATACTGATGAAGGTCAGAAAAGAGGTTACAACAGCAATAAATGACAATACATTCGACGATTTGTATACTAAACGAGCAAACCCCAAGAAGAAGCCAACAGCCATTACTGACGCAGATGGGTTTACTAAACCTGCCGACTCGACTAAAGCAGGGACGGAGATTAGAAGAACACCATCAGCAACCCCGGTTTATAACAGATATCAACAACTAGATAGGAGTGCAAATGACAGTACCTCTAGTGGTGATAGCAGCATGGAAATAACTGTTACAAGTTCCACGAGCCTGAACAGGTCCAGTGGAGGTGGTGCGGTGTACAAAGCCATCTTGGATAGAACCAGCTCCAAGATCAACCTAGATAGTGATGAAGCAAATAGATCTAGGTGCACACGTCATCTGCTACCATTAACCTTCGATTCTAGCGAGGTATCCGCTATGCATGAATCAGCCATAAACTTATTGAAGACATCTTAAGTACATACACACTGTCGCACACGATTAAATGGACTATGTGGTAGGGTTTTCCGTAATTCAGCCTTTTAAAATGACAAAATTGCTTTTCTCGTGCACGAGGAAGGAAGACGGCCATTTTGCTAACGTAAATGAGTACTTGACTAATGTTGTTATAGTTTTTTGGGCCACGTTCTGTATATATACGTGTTGTTGAGTTGAAGTAGGGTATATACACAAGTTTCGGTATGAGTAGACGAAATTATATCCAAGATTGTACATAAACTGTTGATTTTTGAGACAAACTGACGAAAGAAAACACGACAACGTGGACCGGAAGTAAACAATCCGCCATTTTGGGCTGTCACAAACAAGGTGTCACAACGTCGTAAAAAACAAATGTTAAATAATGTTTATATGGTATATGTTATAACAAATTATTGTGTGAAGTTATAAGTACTCCCGATGTGAACATATGGTGTCAGTGCTAATCTGAATTATAAATGCTAACTGTGTGAATGTCCGCGCAAAGATTGCGACATTAACCGGATGTAGAGATAACCGGAAGTAAAAAATGTAAGATGGCGGCTAGTGGACATGTTTCGTGAATTGGTATGTTAAGTAAACTTCTTGTTTTGTTATTAATATTTAGCCAGAGGTTGTTCGAGGGCGACAAAAGGTTGCCGATTATATATTAGTTCTCCGTAGTAGCGTATGAATTACTATATGGAGTTTGAACTCGTTTTCATGTACTTAGCACAGTTTTTAACTCAGCGTAAACGAATAATGGTTGTCGAGACGTGGTGATGGGTGACACCGAAAGCAATGTAGACGTTTCATCTAGGAAGGGGTTGAAGATTATCTTTTATAATGTATGTAGTCTGTACCATAAGTTGGAATATATTAAAATGGAATACCTAACAGGGTTTTATGATATTATAGCTATCACTGAGACTTGGTTGAGTCAAGACGTGACCGATTCCATGTTAAAAGTGAACGGATATGATTTTGTTAGACAGGATAGAAAATGTAAGCGTGGAGGTGGAATATTACTATATTATAGAGAGAATTTTGTTGCAAATATTATAGATGATCTATGTATACAAGATAAGGATACAGAATTACTGACATGTAAGGTTAAACCAGGGAATGGTAAGACAACCCTAGTATCTGTAGTTTACAGACCACCAAATGGGTCAGTACCTATCTTTATTGAGGCTATGCAAAGGTTAACAAATAGTTATAGGGAGAATAGATTAATAAATACCCGAAAGTTGATTGGAGGCGATATAAACATAGATATGAAAAAGACCAAAACAAATAAAACAAAGAGGTTTCTATCGGTTCTAGAAAATTTGGGGTTAGCACAATACATTAAGACCTGTACTAGGCTAACAGAGAAAACGGAATCTATCATTGACATTATTGCAACAGACAGCCCTTATGTTAGTACAAGTGGCACGATTTTTGACAATACTAGTGACCACCTACCAGTCTATATAATTTTTAAGAAAGGTAAAATAAATAGATTAAATGAGAAAAAGATTACCTATCAAGCCCGACCAAGTAAGAGCATGACTCAAAATGATATTAAAGTAGAATTGGACAAAGTTGATAAGAATAGCTGGGTTTCCGATGACATTGACTCTGCAAGTGAGTGTATGCTGGAGCAATTCAGGCAGATACTGGATAGATTATATCCGGTACAAACTTTTGAGGTTAAGGAACAAAAAGGGTTGTTTAATAGAGAAATTAAAACCATGATTAGGAGGAAAAATAAACTGTTTAAGAAAGCCACGAAGACCAGAGCCCCCGAGGATTGGGAGGAGGCGAGAGCTTTGAGAACACAAATAAAAAGAGAATTAGTAAAAATTAAATACGAGGCAGTACAAAATATTTGTAATAGATTCCCACAGAATGACAGACGCTTCTGGATGCAAGTTAGTAAAATATTTGGTTTAAATATATCCAGGAAAAAGGGAGAAGGTTAATGTTATTGATGTAGCAGATAGTTTTAAGTAATCACATTAGAAGGAGAGAGATTAACAGGGAAAACTGCTGCGAACTATGCAAACTCCTATTTTTGTAATATTAAGGCGAATTCACATCCAGACAATGTAACACTTTCGGATGATGTATACCCGGAATTAAACTGGGATGATGATGTAACTGCGGCTGAAGTTTACGAAACAATTTGCGAATTAGATGACAATAAGTCAAGTGGTGTATTAGACATGAATACAACATTTTTAAAATTCTGCTTGATTATATGTTTAAATGATTTTACAGGTTTTCTTAATACGATAAGGAGAGAGGGACACTTCCCAAGACTTTGGAAAAGGGCCATGTGCACTCTCATACCAAAGAAAGCTAACTCAGAAAAAATAGATGACATAAGGGCTATCTCCATATCACCGATCCTTGGAAAATTCGAAAAAATTCTAGTAAAGAAATTAAACTCACATTTGGATGAAATAAATTTTCTGAGTAGTTGCCAACACGGTTTTAGGGCAGGAAAAAGCATAGACACCGCTATTATCGATTTTATGAATATAACTTTAAGAAACAAAGACAAAGGGGTTGACACTTTGTCAATATATTTTGATCTATCTAAAGCGTTTAATTCAATTAATATAGATATTTAAATAAAGAAATTAAGACATATTGGTATTAGAGGTGCTCTACTTGACCTGATAACTACATACTCTAAAGACAGAGATCAGTTGGTTACCTTTGGGGATTGTTTATCTGATATAATGCCTTTAAAAGCTGGCGTAGCCCAGGGCAGTATTTTAGGTCCGTTGTTTTTTATTATATATATAAATGATGTAAGTTTATTGGAATTTAAGAGTAGTATTATTATGTACGCTGATGATTGTGTGGTTGTGCATTAAATTAATATTCCAGATTTGTATATTGAGGGTGAAAAGATTGATGTAGTAGATAGTTTTAAGTATTTGGGATTTGTATTGGATTCAAATCTAAATATGTCACAGCACATTACAGGAACCTGTATAAGAGCCAATATTATGTACAATAGATTACGAAAAATCCGGAATCAAATCACCAAAAAAATAGCAACTTTGATCTTTAAAACGTATATACTACCGGTTCTAGATTTTGGATCGATATTAGTAGATCTTTCATCAAAGCAACAACTAAGAAGAATACAATTAATACAAAATAAGTGTTTAAGGTTGATACAGAATGTGAGAAGTAGAAGTGCAGATAATAATATAAGTACAAAAATGTTGCACACATGCTGTGAGGTAAACCCTCAATGCTTTAGACGAACGATTCGAATCTTAAATCTTTTTGGGGAAAATAAGAATAATAATCTGGGTAATATAGAACATTATTATAATCTAAGGGATCATGGGAGGGTTGAGGTGGATAGATGGAAGAAGGAGGGTATTAGAGGGAGTTCGTTGGGGAGTGTTAAAGTTTTGTGGAATTAGTTACCAGTAGACATAAGGGAAACAGAAGATAAGAAGTGGTTCTCCGGAGAAATAAGGAAGTTCTATAACAATATCTTTATAGACTCCGGGGAAATATGGTGATTACCATGAAACGACCGTAAACCAAGACACATTCCATCTATGTCACGTTACATGTCTCATTATTGTATACACACTACTGTTAGTATCATAAGTGGATGTAAAAATGTTGAAAAATGTGGAAATTGTGAAATCAAAATATATGTACATATATAGGAAACAGACTGTGAGTCTAGGTACCCTTTCGAGGATTGAAATCTGCATTTATGAATATTAAATATATACATAAAAAGTAAAAACCCTTAGGAATATTTGTATAAGACACAATGCAGGGATAATTGTTTTAATTGTTTTATTCGCAATATGTTTTCCTAAAAGATGTAATGACCAAACCATTTCTTTGTACACGCCTATTTGTGCCAGGCTCTTAACATTGTTCTTATGTAAAGCAAACGGTATATATATAGAGATGTAGTGTTCTTCACTACAACCCAGTTCTTTTAGCAAAGAATAAAGCAAAAGAGTGATTTCCTACACCGTTCTCTGTTTATTCAGACTCAAGAGGTAAGCATGACCTGTCCGAAGCTGGTTCTCGGACCTGTACACCAATCCAGGTACACAGTACCACATGGTGTCTCGGAGTACATGAACATCAGTACTAATTAATAAAAGATTTGAAATACTTTACAGTCACACGGGCACTAAGGCCACAGTCCTTTATACATTAAGGTTAGACAATAATACTGTAAAATGCTGCCAGAGAGCAATAGGAGATAGAAATACGCGTGACTTCTAATCTCAGTAATATGACACAGAGAAATAGCACACAGTGGTAGCTCCAGCTGGTGCTTCGGAGAGGAAGTAAACCAATACCACTACAATACCCCTTTCCCTTTTTTAGGATTTTTAACAAAATTGAAAAATCCGAACAGGAGAAAAATTTCAAAAAGGGTAATAAAGATAGCAGTTTCAATGGTAAAAACTGATAAAAGTACAAACATCCGAACTTCGGAAATAATAAAATACAGTTACAGATAGGTGCATATAGTGACCTCTCTACATACAAAACATATCGGAAACGTTAAGAATCGTACAAAAAGGAGCTTATAGAGTCCTCACTACATACGAAAACATGTCCGAAGTTAAAGGCAGTGTACAAGTAGGAGCATATGGTGTCCTATCTATATATGAGAACAAATCCGAAGTTATAAAATATATGTTAAACTCTTGTAGAAAACCTTATTTCGTTTAGAAAGGTAAAGTGTAGCAGACCTTCTGTCCAACAACACATCAAAAATCACAAGAGTAGAAAAATATAAAAATCTGAAAAGGTCCGAGGGAGGAATTGAAAAAGTGTTCGTATATACAAGTAACCCTCACAGTTTAAACAATGTCCGCAGGCACACTAGGAGTCAAAGTCCATGGGCATTGATGGCTTGTCGGGTAGTGCTTCCTCGGGTTCCTCCTCGAAAAGACGACGGCCAGCGCCATCCATAGCGTCCTCAGGTGACGTCACAGCCTGTGTCGGGGGCACAGCTTGGGTTGCAGGAGCCTGGGCCATTCTGTTAAGGAGATCAGCTAACATCATGGCTTGGGCGGGATCAATCTCCAAAGGAGCACCGCCCACCGTCAGCGAGCCAGAAGAAGGAGTAGTAGGCATCGGAGCAGAGCCAACATCAGACTGATGCTGCTGCCGGGACGAGGACGTCGACTGCTGGTGGCTAGAGCCCTCGGAAGGACATCCCTCGCTTCTATCCGAATCGTCCAGCAGGCCTTGGAGAACAGCATTTGCCTCGATCAAGTCTCGGATGCGTTTATCCTTCGACTCACCCTCTTTCCGGAGCTGTTTAATCAGCTGCTCCTGCGTCTTTGTCAGCTCCTGCAGACGAGCAGATTCAGCGACCTGACGCTTCACAAGCTCCACTTGCCTCAGAGGAGCAGACAGGGAAGCCATGGAGGCCAACACCTGTTTATTTACAGTCTCGGAGGCAGCCGTCAGGTCCTTCAGGGCCTTCTTAATGATGGCCTCCTGGGCAGCTACTAAGGTCTTAGTGTCTTCGGGTAGCTGACCAACGAGTTCATCCTCCCAAATCCTAGCCTTCTTGGACTGACGCTTGGAGGCTGGTGAGGGAGTATGACTATCCGACGCAGGGCGTTTCCGACTCTGCGTTTTCTGGGAACTGCTTGTCTCCTTCGAGGTAGAAGGAGCAGTTCCCTTCTGGTCACGGGAATCCGGGCGACCGTTCGTGTTTCGCCTCATGGCTGACATATGCTGGCCCGATAGGTAAACCATCCGCAAAAAAGATGAGTTGGACCTAATCTCGGACTCAGCTCTGCCCGCCTTAGAAACAGAATCCTTTCTAGACTGGTTGTGGAGAGTTTCTCCACCAGTCATGAGGTGAGGAATCAACTCACCGCGTCTGTCACAAGCCTGAGTGCAGTTCTTGTAAGGACACTTCCAAACTTGGATGAGAGGCGCGTGTTCCTCACAGAGGTGGCGGAAGAACCGCTCCCTGGTCCGGTAGGATCTGATGCCAGTAGCATTGATACCTACATGGCGACATACCAGGAAGGGGCACCTCCAGCCAGCCTGCCAAAGCTTGGACACGCCCTTCAGCTTTGTGTGGTTTCCCACGGTCATGTCCTTCTTCTGGCAGAGCTTGGGCCAGACCTCGGTCTCATAAGTTGACATGAGATCGCCCGAGAACTCAGTGTCCTCATCGTCAGATTCCTCTGCTAGGGGAATCTCACCTTCCTTCGGATCTTTAGATGGGTCCAGGGGAGCAATCTCGGACACTCTATCTAGTTCCAGCCGAAGGGTATCCAGTGAGCCACGGCCTGATAGCTGGATCCTGCGGGCTTCAGCTCTGTGTACATGGCTCTTGGTAGCTTTCTTCGTTCTCCTCGGAATCTTTTTGAGGGAAGAAGAAGGTGGAGGCATTCTACCACTGGAATCATACCTAGTAGTGGAAGGTCGTCTGGAGACAACCGCCTTACTAGGTTCAACAGAGGGCAAGCTAGGTTTGCAGCTAGCGGCCCTGATCTCGGAGGTGCTCTTCTCGGATTGAGAAGAACGTTTCTCCCGAGTTCTTCCTCTTTCCTGCGACCTGGAACTCCGGGCAGGAGAAAGGGAAAAAGAGCGAGTGGTGGGTACACCCCTTGGAGAGAGGGAGGCAGCAGTCCGATCTCGTGGAGACAACTTCCCCGGGCTAACAGCCTTCCGAGGAGACCTCCTACGAGGAAGAGCTTCCTTCACCTCTGGTGGAGGGGGCGGTGGAGGAACTTTGGCAGGGGTACCCGAAGCCTCAGCCTCGGACAGTGCCTTTTCCGGGACTTCCTCAAAGTCCATTTCTTCTTCCGAGGTTACCCCCGGACTACTGGGCTCGTCCTCTTTGGACAGTCCAATCAGGTCCTCTGCACCTTGCAGGACCTCAGCGGCCACCTGGTCCGAAACCGCCTCACCCTCCGAGTCGGACAGTCCGAGCTGCGGCTCGGATTCGCGTTGTTCGTCCTCAGACATCTTCTACAAACTGGCAACTGCAATAAAAATCCACATTATAAATCACAACGTCCAGAAAAGAGTATCCGAGAAGCTACTGGTGTAGCCCGAGAATTCTCGGACACCGGACCAGCCTGTAGCGCTACGCCTATACAGGGAGGTGCGGCACCCGAACGAGCTCCCGAACCGACCAAGAAGCTCTGTCACAGGTATTACGAACATAACATTCTTACCAACCTTCGTCAAGGTGTGGCTTATACCTATAGCAAAACTCCCCACGGTACGTTTAGGTACACACAGGTTGAGAAAGGCTTATACAGAGGTGCATTCCGACTCATAACAACACTCCGCTTGTCTAGCCGTCATGGCCGTTGCATTTCACATACCGGAGGCCTAGCCCACCTTCAACTATGCTTTATAGAAAAACTACAATAAATGCAGGGCTCATGCTTCCCACAACCTTAAGTTAGAACGGTATTCACATTTCAATAGACTTTTCAAGCAGTTCTGGGATCAAGGGAACTTACTCTAGAGTTTTCTTTCTCGTTGTATGACCGTTCTCTCTCTCGAGTCAGGAAGTCAAGTGAAAAGGGTGCAACACGCGGTGTCTACCCGATGAGACAGCTAGTGTGTAAGCACGCCACCGCTGCGTGCAGCGCCACCCGAGTTCCCGCGCTCCGCTGGTGACTAGAAACCAGCTTGGTATCGGAGCCCACTACAGCTCGGATCATGCTTGACCGGCTGTTCTGATCCTCTGTATGAGACATGTACAGAGCTAGCTAATTTTAGATTCAAGTGATCATCGTACCAGGCTTTTGTGCAACACTCTATTTACTTTCTAAATAGATTCTGACCCTCCAGCTGGCCCCAAGTTACCATAACTTAAAACAGGCCAACCTAGATACAAGCACTCCTCACAGTCAAATCAGATGTTTCCAAAATCTCAGATCGTCCTCTCGGGCAATAATAGAAATAAATCTATATTGTCGAATGGGCTTCAGAGTGGATAAATTCGGTCTTCCACTCCTCGACTTCTCGTTGTGTACTTTTATTGTGTTTGAGGCAAACCAGCTCAAAAATTTCCCTCAATGATACCAATACGGGTCCACCTTACACTCGAACTTGAACAGTGCGAGAACGCAAAGTTCGTGTAGCAGTTGGAATAGGGTTTTTACCAGCCTGAGGAATTTTCCTCAACCCCCTCCCCCTCTTCTTTCCAGGGCCTGAATCGTCCGAAATTGTCTTAACAATTAATTTCTTAGGACGGCCAAGTTTCCTTTTCACAGGATCAGGTACCTGGGGTGTAGCAGCAACAACTGACACACCTTTTGGTCTACCTGGCCCCCTCTTGCCTACAGGCAGGACAACATTATCAGCCTGAGCTGGTAATTTCTTTGGCCTGCCAGGTTTTCGCCTCACAATAGGGGAATCAATAATTGGAGGAACAGCTGGGCGCTTAGCATTTTTCTTTTTCTTACCAGCTATACCCTTAGGTCTACCTCTAGGCTTCACACCTATGGTAACCTTGTCTCTTTCCTTCTGCACTGGGCATTCTTTCCCAGCCAGGACCTTACCATCTTTCAGTCTCAAAATATCACGGCCTGCTTTCTCTTGCTTACGAAATTCATCAGCCCGATGCAAGTTAATGACTTGCCTCGGACCATTTTCGTCAAAAGCAGCCTTGAGATAATCAACATGATATCTCAAAAGACCTTCGGATGTCTCTAGTTCATAAGTGGTACCCCCTATGAACTGTCTGACCTTGTAAGGGCCGTCCCATTTTGGACCAACCTTCTTACCGGCCTTGGGAGGACAAAATCGGTAAACAATGTCTCCCACCTTAAATGATTTCGGATTACTTCGTTTGTCAAAATCTCTTTTCTGATGAACAGCAGAAACTCCGAGATTCTTTCTAACGAATTGGTGACCCTTCCTCATCCATTGCTTGAGATTTTCAACAAAAGCCACCCTACAGGGAAAATCCAAACCACCAGGTGACACACCATGAACAATGTCCAATGGAGTCACCAGTTCAGTTCCAAATACAACTGCATTCGGAGTGCACAAGGTACTGGCCTGTACTGTTCCTCTGTACGCATGAGCAATACAGGGAACCAACAAATCCCAATCATCGCCATCGTAGTCAGTCAAGCAAGAGAGCTGCTCCACAAGGACGCGATTAAATCTCTCTGATTGGCCATTTGATTGGGGTCTGTAGGGAAGGGTGATCAATTTCTCAATCCCCAACATATCCAGCAAACTCTTTACTAGTGCAGAACGGAATTCGGGTGCGCCATCAGTTTGCAAAGAAACAGGGCAGCCAAACCGCAAAATCCACTCTCTAAAGAGCACCTCAGCACAACGCTCAGCTGTGTGATCTGGCATGGGATAGGCTTCAGACCACTTAGAAAAATGATCGGCTACTACCATGACATAATTGTTTCCTCTAGGGGTCGCCCGAAACGGCCCTAGAATATCCAAAGATATCCGGTTCCACCTTTCACCATGTCTCTCCTTCTTGAGAAGAGAGATTCCTCCCCCTCCTCGGGTCTTTCGCATTGCACATTCAGGACAAGCCTTAATCCACCTAGTCAGGTCGTATTTCATCCCGGGCCAATAATACTTCATCTTGGCCGACCAGGACACCTTAAATACACCAAAATGACCTGAGGTCTTCGGACCATGCAAGCCTGCAAATATCTCACTCCTCAATGATGTAGGAATCACCTTCCGAACATACAACTTCTTGGTACCCCGCCTGGTCCATTCCAGACACAGAATACCATCTACCATTGACAGACTCCCTAGGTGATGTACATAGTTCCTGAACTCATCACATTCACCAGCAAGATTTTCCTTGCTAGGAACAGATTCCGTTCCATTAACCAATGCAATCACCCGAGAAATGATTGGGTCGTCTTGTTGTGCTTTCTGAATGGTATTTTCTAAAGCTCCGAGGGAAACAATCTGCTGTGCATCTATTTCTGCAATGACAGCATCATGAGACCCACAATCCGGACAATCTAGCCTAGCACATTTTCTAGTGGGCAACCTCGAAAGGGCGTCGGCATTTTCATGCTTTTTCCCCGCACGATGCAAAATCATAGACTGATCTAAACCATACTCCTGGATGGTAGTTAGCCATCGGGCGAGCATGTCAGTAGGATCTCTAAAATTCAGCAACCATCTCAAAGAGGCATGGTCTGTTCTGACACAAAAATTCCTATTACCAAGCAGATGATGTCGGAATTTATTCAGATACGTAAGTACTGCGAGCAGCTCCCGTTTAGTAGCACAATAGTTCCTCTGCGGGCGAGTGAAACCATTGCTAGCATATCCAAGAACTACTTCCTTCCCATCCTGTATCTGCGACAGGATTCCGGCCATGCCAAAACCACTGGCATCAGTATCAAGAATAAAATCCCCTTTTGTTCTCGGATAACCCAACACTGGTGCAGTAGTCAGTAAATCTTTCACCTTTGAGAAAGCTTTATCACAGTCAGAGTTCCACACTATAGGTTTAGTATAGCGCTTCTCCCTCCCCGCCTCGGTCACCACCTTCTGCAAAGGAATTACGATAGAACCAAAATCCGGCTGAAACTCCCGATAATAGGAAGCAAAACCTAGGAATTGCCGAATCTCCTTTGCGTTTTTCGGGATAGGCCAATCTCGGACTTTCTGCACCTTCTCTGGGTTAGCACAGATTCCTTTATTGGACACAATCCTGCCCAAGTATTCCACATGTCGGCGGAAAAGTTCACACTTCTTGGGCTTAAGCTTAAGGCCATACTCTCGGATTCTTTCCAGGACTAATCGGAGGTTATTCAGACACTCATCAAAAGTTTTTCCGAAAACCACCACATCGTCCAAGTATACCAAGCACGACTTCCAGCGGAGACCATCCAACATCTGGTCCATCATACGCTGGAATGTGGCAGGGGCATTACACAATCCAAAGCTCATCACTTTGAACTGGAATAATCCCACGCTAGACAAGAAAGCAGTTTTCTCTTTGCTGTCCTCGTCCATAGCAACCTGCCAATACCCACTTTCCATATCAAGAGTACAGAACCATTGGTTGCCACCCAATGCCTCTAAACACTCATCGATCCTCGGGAGTGGAAAGCTGTCCTTAATCGTCACAGAATTCAGCTGACGATAGTCGACACAAAACCTCTGAGTGCCATCTTTTTTTGCGACCATAACAATAGGTGCTCCCCAAGGGCTACTGCTATGTTCGATTCTACCTTCTCTGTACATCTTCCAGATCTCTTCTTCAGCCTTGTCCCGTTTGAACACAGGTATTCGTCTATAAGGGAGCTTGATCGGATTAGCATCCCCTGTGTTTATCACATGACGAACCTTATGTGTGCATCCGAGTTTATTCCCTGGCAAGGAAAAACAAGTCTCAAAATCCTGCAGAAGTGTCAGAGCTTTTTCTTTATCTCGGGCCTCAGTTAGGTGTGAATCACCTATCAACTTAGTCAGCGGACATACTGGACTTGGTGGTACAGGAATCTCGGGACAAATCAAATCATCATCAGCAATTGGGGACTCCAATACCTGAATAGAGTTAATTATCGCCTCCCGGATCCTCGGATCCTCCTCCTGTTCGGGATCATCTGAATGTGGTGTCAATAAAGTCACTTTATTCACTTTCCCTACCACCATACCCTTCTTCAACCTCACTGGGTTTTCGGACGGATTGCAAAAGGCTACCAAGGCCGGTTTCCCGTCACCTGACACATAAGTGTTCAAGCTCCCCAAAGAATAGTCCTTCAGCAATCCCTGGTCTGGCTCGAACATCAAACCAGTTGATGCGTCTGAGTCACTGCAAACATCTAATTCAGCAAGAGTAACGGATTTCGGGAGGATGACAACTGCTTTCCGAAGTTTCACCGCCCGTTCCCCATCGTTCTCACTGACATCTATAGTGTTCACAGAGGATTCTTTCACGTTGTACTCAGGGGGTCTTTTCCATAACCTACATTCCACTGAATGTCCTCGGTTTTCTAAGTAGAACAATCCTGACCAGTCAAGACTACATCGATGGACCCAATAAAAATCAGCTCCAAGAATGCCGTCCTCGGGTCCTTTCAGACCACTAACGACCAAACATGTAATCATGTATGTCCGTCCACCCATTATCATGGGGCAAAGCACACTTCCATAAGTGATTGTACCCGTTCCAGTTGAACACACCATATGTACCGAAACCAAAGGTGGTGCATTTGGAAGGGAATCATAGAAACCCTTAGTGACCAGGGAAGTTGTAGCACCTGGGTCTACCAAGAAATGTCCATGACCTCCACCTAATCCTACTGGGGCGTACCATCTCTCCCGAACCAATATTTCATTAGTTGGAATCTCCAAAGTTTTATGCAAGTGCACGGAAACTTTCTGAATCTGGGCAGAAGTTCTAGGAATCTGATTTCCCACCAATAAAATCTGACCTTCCTCAGCATGAAATCCAGACTGACCCCATCTCACATCTGAATCCTCCAGGGGACCTTCAGTCCCTGGAGAGGCTTTACCGTCCGGCAACGATGCGCAATCTCTGGCTTTCTGAAGGCTTTGCTCTACTGAGAGCGCGTCCGACATACTTCCCAGTGCCTGGGCCTGACCCTCAGTCCCTATGCTACTCACAGACTCCCTTCGGACTGCAGTACTTGAAAGCGACTTATTCCCGACCCCCACCTCGCTCTTTATGAGGGTCTGTCGGCATTTCCCGAAGCCGGCTTGCCTATTGAGGCCTCAGCCTGCTTCAAGAGTCCGAGCAACTCCAACTTCCTAGGGCATTTCGCCAAGAAATGTCCGTCTTGGTCGCACAAGTGACACGTCTTTGGCATGGTTCTGACAAATTTCCTAGGCCCAGGAGCCTTGGATTTATCAGTACCAGTTGCACCCGAGGAAGGTTTCTTCCTACCATCACCCCAGGCCTGGACTGCCTGCACAAAAACTTCCTGCAGTTCCTCGGACCCAGAGTCCTCTGGAATGCCCTCAGCTTGAGCTACATCTGTAGCCTGAGTGATGGCCTTAATCCTAGCCCTTGGAAGGCTACTAAGTGCTGGCAATGCTGGCTGCACTGAACCGGCCTGAATGGAAACAAGAGAATTTGTTTCCAACGTACAGCTCTCCCACACCTCGGAGTAGTGAGCTGCTTCCAACAGATCAAAGGGCTGCTTAAAACGTACCCAGGTAGCCTCCTCTTGGTTACTTAGGCCACCCAGATATATTCTCAGCGACAGGGTTCTCAAGGTATTATCAATACCTGTGCCAAAGGCATACCTTCCCCGCCTAGCAACTTCATTGGCAAACTGTCTGCTAGTTTGCCTGGGTGTCTGACGACAAGAGTAAAACTCGGATTGTCGTTTCACCCGAGAGTGATCTCCAAAATTTGCGTCCATGTGGGCCACAAATTGAGTGAGGGTAATACCCGTAGGTAGACCACCCATATCAGCTAGTTGCTTTCTAGCCCCACATCTAAGTTGCCTTAGAAATTGAGCTTCAGACCAGTTGTACGCCTCAGCCACAACTTGCATTTCTCCCAAGTACACTCTCCAAGGATCTTTCCCATCCCACAATCTCATGACTGGGGGTTTAGGACCGATTGTTTCCACCTCCTCGAAGTGAGTGTACTCAAAAACATCCAAATCACAATCATCCGATCCTTCATAGTGCAAACCTTGCACCAAGGATCTGTCCTTTATATTTAAAGGCTTTCTAGTGTATTTGACTAGAGTTTGTGAAGCAGCCATGGTAGGGCCTTCTGTCCACACGCCTGGCCTAGCCGTATAGGTGCTGTCGGACACCTTACCCCTAGCATAAATACTCTCCCCTTTAGGGCGCTTAATACTAGAAGGCGCACCAGCACCAGCTAAACCCGTAGGAGGGGTATGGCTTAGCAAACCCACTCCTTCTGACTGCGGAGACGAGGTTGGAATCCGAGGTACAGGGTCTCGGATCGTCACCTTCTTTTCAGGCTCCAAAGGTTTAGGAGTTCCTAACACATAAGACGCACCAGCATCTTGTGATTCTCCGGCCTTTTCCGCCCCTACTACCGCAGCACGTGCAGCATCAAACATCCCTTGGACCTGGGGAATGAGATCCTCACTAGTAATGCTAGTAGCCCGTTGACTATCAACATCCGAGCCGAGGTTTGCCATCTGAACTCTGTTATAATCGGCCGACAAATCATCCACTCTAGCTACTTCGTTACGTAGCTTTTCATTTTCTATCATCAAATTTTTAGTGGTATCTGCCGCCGATTTAGACACAGTGTCCAAACAATCATGCAACTCGCGATTTTGAATCACAAGTTGCCTCATCTCAGTTGCAAACTCATGACAACGAGTCTGTTCATCAGAATAAGAAGCCTTCAAATTCTGATTTTTGAGTTTCAAAGCTCGAATCTCATTAACCAGATCCACAGGATCTGCATCCAACAAGCTCGCATCGCCACCTCTATATTGTCCCCAGGTGGGGTTATCCAACGAGAATCCAGGCCTAGGATTCGCTGGTCGGATACCAATTCTAGGATCAGGAAGCCTAGGTGGAGCAAAGACTTTCGGGCTCGGAGGCCTCAGTGGAGCAGCGCCACTCGGGCTCGGAAGCCTCGGAGAGGTAATACCTCCAGGGTTTGGAGCCCTCGGAGGGGCAACATTATCAAGCCCAGGACCAGCCTGGGCAGTGGCATCAACACCGTCCGCCATAGCACTTCCGAGGAAGGCTTCCAATTCCCAATAAAGGGACAACAGGGTTATTCCGAGGAAAAACCACCAAAAAACTTTCCAATTGAGGCTAAAACTGGATCACGGCACCAATTGTAGTGTTCTTCACTACAACCCAGTTCTTTTAGCAAAGAATAAAGCAAAAGAGTGATTTCCTACACCGTTCTCTGTTTATTCAGACTCAAGAGGTAAGCATGACCTGTCCGAAGCTGGTTCTCGGACCTGTACACCAATCCAGGTACACAGTACCACATGGTGTCTCGGAGTACATGAACATCAGTACTAATTAATAAAAGATTTGAAATACTTTACAGTCACACGGGCACTAAGGCCACAGTCCTTTATACATTAAGGTTAGACAATAATACTGTAAAATGCTGCCAGAGAGCAATAGGAGATAGAAATACGTGTGACTTCTAATCTCAGTAATATGACACAGAGAAATAGCACACAGTGGTAGCTCCAGCTGGTGCTTCGGAGAGGAAGTAAACCAATACCACTACAGAGACATGAAAATTGAATTTATATTGTAATCTTCTTTTTTTTCGAACACTATTTGTAATACACCAGCAGACTCTGAGAATACTGTAAAAGTTGCATAATGTTTATTGCTGAATAAAAATCTTTAAATAAAAAAAAACAAAAAAAAAACTAATTTCCCATTGCCAAAATGCCTTGTATATAATGCCAATGTGATGTGCGACGTAAAAACATAGGAAATCCTATTACCCAGTCATTGATTTTATGTAGAAAAAAAACTATTTGATCAATTTAGTAGTAATTTAGATTTTAAAAGTTCGATAACTCTACTTTAAGTTCCCTAACTATGGAAAAGATTGAAGGAATTTTTTTCTGTACAATAGTTTCAGGCTACTGGGCCCATTTCGTAGGAATGGACCATATATATATAACCCTCCCAAGAGAAGTGGTGATTGCAAAACTGGCTGTTAAGAGCAAAGCGAAATGGGAGGAGTGATGATTGCCTCCCGCAAGACCCCCAGAGACTTCCAAGCAAACGAATTAGTAGAAAACTGAACAGGCTTGGGATCGGCTAACTACTAAGTGCTTGGGATCTCTGAGATGAGATGAGGGTCTCTCTACTTCCTCCGATTTTGTCTGATTAAGACAGTAGGAGAGGAGGACGATAAAAGTACACGAGAAGTCTGCTGGTGAACACAAGGGAAACAATTCTCTCGTGTGAACCAGCCCCTATACGTCAATAGTTGTGCGAAGCAGATGATGGAAACTACTTGCTTGGTTGCCTAGAGTGGACTGTACCTCAATAGGACTGACAACAGCCATCTTGGCTTGTAGTAAGAAGTCTGAAGCTAAACACGTTACCCCTCCCTAAAACCCTCTTACAACTACAACCTCCGGGGATGGGAGTTGTACATGAGAACAATAGTTTTGATGTGAAAACATCACAAGTTGTGGTTCAGGCCATGCACGATTGATATATAATCAGTTAACCTGGTTTAAGAACAACACAATTCCTAGAAGTGGACCCTACTTGTGGCGCCACCTATAGGATGTTTTCGCTGACATGTCATGAACTCAGCAGAAACTGCCCCTGGGACATTCAGTCAAACTAAGCAAGTTGGAAGCTCACATCAAATCGATTGAAACCAGCTCACAGGACAGAGGAGAAATCCAAAGATATGTAAGTAACTGGACCCATTGTTGAATTGTTGGTGATCATTCTGGTACATGTTTGCACGTTGTCATATGATTTGCTCAATATTAAACAATGAATAAGGTTTAGCCTCGAAAGAGCGGGCTCCTCGTAGCCGCCATATGCTCCCAAGAGAACCAAAACTAAGGTCCCTCACTAGCAAGTACTGATTCACGAAGCGAATTTTTGCTCTGGCGAAGAAGTTCCGTCCTCATGGGTGCCCACAAAATCAGAAGGAGCAAGATCACGCTATCGTGGAGATAACCGAGCACGAGTGGTTCCACAGTACATCTGGGTATGGGTTGTCTCTTAGAGAGTAGCACAAAATCTTTTAGAAGGCTACAAACCCTGCATCTGTGATGCAGGCCAATCTCTGGTACACCCGCGAGAGCGATCAGAAGCTGCAGATGGCTCCTCATCTCTTTGAGGAAGGCATGCGGTGTCCATTCCTGATCTGCCGGGTAGAACAGGCGTTGGGAACCCCACTTCTGTTGTTCAACACCTGTGCGAGGTTAATACCCCCATCACGGTGTCATGGATATGTCCTGTGGGGAGCTGTGACATCCAGTTATATTTTCATGTTTATGTTCTCTTTAAAAGAGAGGTTATTTGAATCATATATAAAGATTGTGTCGTAATAGATTAATAGCTCTTAATAGCAGATCTTTGGATTCTGCTGGGGTTGTGGATAGTTATAAATTACTGTTTGGACAGGAAGTCGTCAAACCGGAAAACAGATGTAGTAGTTTATTTTTCGGATGCAGGGGTTTATTTTTCGGATGTAGAATTATTTTTCGGATGTAGTTAAAATAATACTTCCCGCGTTGCCGCTCATGCACCTACCTCATCAACTAGTTGTTTGTCATTGATTCCGGGTTCAGTTTTGGAGTTCTATGAATTCCAGGTCACTTAAAAGTCTTTTCTCCACTGTTTCCGATTTAAATATTCTCCATTTTTGTTGTATTTTGGGTGTAGTGATCGCCATAACGTGACGACAGTAGACATCGTGCAAGCAATGGCTGACTGCCAGTGTCACTGTCAGTGTCACAGTGACAATCAGACGAAACAAGCCCAGGCTATGTAAAACTCTACACAATATCTACAAAATCACCTATAATGTTCCAAATATCATTGTAGAAGGATATTCCGCTTGCTGAATGGTGGTGAACAACGAAATAGGGAATAATCCATTTGTCAATTCCTGCAAATCATCGTCATGTTCGCCACAAGCGGCCATGACAGTTCCAGGTTCAGAGTTCAAGGTTGGGTCTTTACTAGAGTTCTTTGGTTGTTTGTCGTCGATTCCGCGTTCCGTTTGGAACGTGTATGAAGTCCTGGTCACATTAAAGTCATTCCTCCACTGTTTCCGATGGAAATATTAGCCATTTTAAAGTAATTACAGCCTAAGCCTCGCCATAACATGACGACAGTAGACATCGTGCCAGCCTCTTGTGTTGACGTGCTGGAACTTTCGAATGAAATCCTGCGTGCGCTATATAGACTACCGTACACAATAGAACTGCCCGTATAGTTCTCTGCGTAGACTATGCCGAAAGATCTCCACATCTCTTCCGGTAAACACGCTTGGCTTCTGAAATCGCCATTCATTGAATACTTGATTCCCGTAGACTAAATCTTCACTATCGGGCTAAAACAACATTTAAAACATTTCTACCGATTCAAATCTTTTATTTATTTATTTAAGTCCCTAGACACACGCAACACGGCATTCGAAAACCGGAAGTCTCTGATGCTTTGGATGGCAAGCTGCGGAACCTTGCAAAAACACGCCGGCTGGCTGAAAAGTGACATCAGTGAATACGCACCTCTGATTGGCTGTTGTAGCTGGAGGTTCATTCGGCCAGCCGTCGCGTTATCATATAGATTCCGACTAAAGCGGTGCAAACTTGCGGCGAGTAAACACATGGTTTCTGAAATCGCCATTCATTTATTACTTGATTTCCATAGAGGAAAACTTCGCTATCGGCTTAAAACAATATTTAAAACATTTCTACCGATTCAAATCTTTTATTTCTTTCTTTTTTAAGTCCCTAGACACACAGACACGGCATTCGTAAACCGGAAGTCTGATGCTTGGTTGCCTGCAAAAAGTGGAAGCTTTGTTTGTTTCTGGAACGGAGAATGCGGCTGACATAACCAACATTCTGAAGTTATCATTATGTGTACATATGTTATATTGGTTTGACAGAGGTAAAAATTAATAAACTAAATATTAAAATGTATTAGTTTTCAATATGTAAAACATGCTAATTTGGACGTTATAAAGGCGCGTTTTGACTCTGTCCTTTCCATGTCAGATGTAAAATAGTAACCCATGTATTCGAGTTGAGGAGCTAAATTATTGGAATTCATCATGCTGTAAGTACATCTCTACCAGTGCCGGGACCAAACATCGGTCTCCAGCCAGTCCTGCCAGGCGGCGACTCCCAATCATCAAAAAGTCACCTCTGAAGACCTTTCACAGGCAGTAGGAAATGTCTACACCTCCAATGTTGTGGGATCCTGCAGTCGCTTAACACAATAGACACACTGTGGAATGAGACACTTCTGTTGTTCAAATTAAGCTCTTGCCCTTTACGCTTGGAACTGTGTTTTGGGGTCAATAAAGCAATAAAGCAATAAACAAATTTACCCTTGTTTGTTAATTCCTTTCACAAAACTCACGACTTGCGCCCACAAATCTGCGGTTCATTACAGATATATATATTGTATGTTTCTGATTTAATTCCTCATTTATGTTTAAATGAATTTGCAGGTTATGAAGTATCATCCTGAATTCCATTGACACCCCCAACCCCCCAACTCCATGCCACATATTACCAGATTGCCCCCACCCTCTTTGAAGGTTATTAACAGGCCTTAAATGCAACTTCATTGGCCGAGTGGTGTCTGATATGTTCCTAAAGTTAGGAAGCATGTGTACAAATGACCATTTCAATGAAACCTGATTAAGCAAGAGAAATAAAACAAACTGGTTAGATTAAAGATCAGATACAATCCGTCCTAAGCAAATATGGACTCACCCTTGCTTTTTCTATGGCAACCCCAACCACACTATGTGCCAACTGCCTGCACTCCAGTACTCTATTGTACAGTTGTCTAAAGGGGAAGAAGCGAGTGATGGGAGCATAATCTAGCAACAATCCAGAAACAGAAAATTTTGTAAATTCATGACTCTCCTTCTGGAACAGTAACAGGTTGGCAATATATTGTTCTTCCATCTTCCTTGCAAAAATCTGGAAAATACAAGTATCTGGTGTCAGATGGTTCTCTTGGTGGGTATATCTCTTCTGATTGGCAAGCTTTCCTTTCAGTGAAATAACAGGCGATAAGTTCATAAATTATCAGCTATGCTGAGAGACAATTGATTCAAAAGGCTGTTCTGCTTAACTGACAGTCTAACTAAGTGTTAAAATGCTTGTTAGAAGTTTGTGAAGTTCAAACTGGATTCTTGGTTGCTAGAAATCTCCCACAGAACTATATAGGAGTTAAATTAGTTTTAATGATGCTAGAATCACATGGATCATCATCTATTTAATTTGCATTTGAAATGTATACTCTACCAGTGAAGAAACAATTGCAGATATGCATCGATGAACAATAGGTTTGATGTCAAACGACTCCCCAGACTCAGTAAGTATGTTCAGTTCATCCAACATATCTGTTGTCAACTCATTGCATTTCTCCTCTAGTAGCATCAGCTGTGTGCCGTAAGGCTGTAAGCCATCAAGTGTTCAATGCAAAGAAAAGTTTTTTATTATGTGAACAGTGTATTGTGTATTGTAGAAAAATACTAATGTTTGTATAATTTGCCTAAACAGACAGCTTGGTAAACGTGACTGCTTTGTATTCACTTTTCAAAATGATTTTGCCATTCTATATTGTTAAACAAAATGACACACACCAACCGATCAGCTAAATTCAAATAGATATGAAGTCAAAAATTGTAAATTTACCTTAAGTGCTTGCATGGCAATTTTTTTTAACCAAGACCAGCTTGGAGATATTGAAGACATCAATACCCCAGAATCAAATAATGTTTGTATTTTGAACATCTTCGGTCTTCCTGCGAAACAGTTGCCCTGTGTAACTAGAGCTTCATAGATGCTCTCATAGTCATTCAGTATGACTATATTGTCACCAAAAAGCTACAGAAAGGAAAGAATTGTATTATTTGATTTTTTATTTTCCATGAGCATCACAATTTAACAATGTAATAATACACTTAAATGTTAGTATAGTATCCAATTCCATTCATGGTTTAACAACTTTCTTTCTATAGCATAGACTATACAGCTCCAATGATGAAATGAATCAATTCCCTTTCCATACAATGGTTGTGGTCAATGAAAACAAATGTGTAGTGAAGCGCAGATCCGAATTTACGAAATTCAGGAAAGAATCACAAGAACGAAAAGTATTCTGGTTTTGTTACCTAAGGTATACAGTTACAAAGGAATTGTCTTTGCAATAGGGTGTTTAATTTGAACAACAGAAGTCCGAGCGGTCCGAGTCTGTAGTGTTAAGCAATGACCGGATCCCCTTGCGCCCTTACGGAGGTAGTTATATCCTCTGCCTACCGCCCGTTGGAGGGTGTCTGCAGTTCTGTCCGCACAATGATGTGTTGTCGCTCTCTGAAGGAACCGGCCGGAACTGGTGGTCGTCTCCGGCTCTAGTAGAAGTGCCCCCCACTGCCGTAGCCTGGTTGTAGGTGTAGTTGGACGGCAGCGTCGATGTTGGGATGTATTTGTGTACACTGCCCCATCACTAGTTGGAGCTGAGGAGGTCCACAAGAACTAGTTATGTAGGGTCCACCGTGGCACAAAGGAGATCTCTTCTGCCCTAGACCTTTGTGTGCAGCAGGACACAAGCGTTGCCACTCCGCCGCATGGGTCCTAGAGCAAGGCCTTTGCTCGCCCCAGGGTCGCAGCCTTTAATTGCCTAAAGAGGCCATCAGACATGCCTGTCTGTTTTCAATCCTGCGGCCCAATCGAAAGCACCCACTAAAGCATACAAAATTTCAGTGCATGAGCTTTATTATTAATAGCAAGATCGGTGAACGATCGGTGAAAAAGATGGGTAAAAACTTCCACCCGCAAAAATTCAACTTGAGTCCATGGACGCTCCGGACAAAGTGACGGTGGTCAGTCCTGAGCGGTGGCATGCCTGGGGCATTGCTAACAACAAGGGCCTAGCGACGGAGGCAGGTAAGTCCCGCACTGAGTTTATACATGCATATATACATATACACCACATACGCCCCATCCCGAAGACTATGGAGTGCGGGGTGCAGCCCATTCTTGTGTTTATGGTATTATTGTAGGCTGCCGCAATGCATGGGATATAAGTATCCCAGTCATCCGCCCCATAATCAACGTAACACAAAAGCTGTTCCACCAGGACACGATTAAACCTTTCTGCCTGTCCATTGGCCTGCAGCCTGTACGGGAGGGCGGTTTGTTTCTTCTTGTTGTAAAGGTTGCAGAGTTCGCGAAATAATGCTCCATCGAGCTCTGGCCCCCATCGGTTTGTATAGCATTGGGTGCAGTTGTGGAAAACTGTCCAGGCAACCATAGTTGCCTTATGATTTGGTAGGCAATAAGCTAATTCTACTCAATCTTTCCCCAGTGAGTTCCTTCTGTAATGGCGATCTATTGTCACCACATTGTGTTTTACGAACATTACACTCAGGACATAACCGAATCAATCTTTTTATGTCTCCTGTTTGACCAGGCCAAAAGAACCTACAGTGTAGTGCTTCTGTAATGATCTAATAGAACGATTTGACTAGTCAGATAGATGCTTTTGTAACGAACCTAACATCAGAAATATCTAACACTATGGCTTTACATGCGATGCTGGATGAAGCTACTTTAAACCTGTTAGTACTAATAGAGTATATAGACACAGCTAGAACAGAACGTCTGATCTTCATGAGAAGAACGAAGCAACTGTTTAATGGTAATCTCAGATACAGGCTCCTCCAGGAGGTTACATGCATAATCATGAGTGGGCGGAGCCCTTACGTAATATCCATGGCATAGCATGTATAAGTAGACTTGCACAGTCCTAGCTAGTTAAGTATAATTAGCGATTTTAAGTAATGTGATAATAGGTGATAATTAATAATAATATAGATATAATGAGGTTACACAATGTTACGTAATGTTACATAACACTTCTTTCGTCCTAGCATGACCAAAATGCCCTGCTAATGCTGGCCCATGATATCGTCTGAACATTGGCAGACGCTGTTCAAAAGGCAGCACGATTTGTGCGAAGACATTTCCAGTGGAGGGTTTCGCCAATTTATAGGTTAACACTCCTCCTTCCAGACACAAATCCACTTTATGACTCCAGATAGTTCTGAATTCATCGCTTTTGCTCGCGAGATCTGTGGGTTCCTGGTTTCGCTCCAATAAGCCCATGATACGATTTGTTGTATCATCCATGAGTTGTTTCATGAATATTCTGAGTTGATGCGTTAGGGTTATTAGTTGTGTGCTCCTCCGCCCACATGAGACATGCCACATTCTCCTTACAGGATACACATGGCCTTAGCTTTCCATTTTTGATAAAAACCACTTCTTCCTAATTCATTTGGCGGCCATCTTGGATTTTCCCTGACGCCATCATGAAAAAACCTACTGATATCTCAGCTTCTAAGCCACTTAGGATCACAATCTTGGTGTCTAAACATACATTTCCAGGGTCAAGGAATACAAATATACCATTTGGAAAAGGACCCGGTTGTTTTTAAGAACACCTAAACTGTATGTGACAATACATGACATTGGATGTAATGCTATATAGTGAATGAACCAAAAACTAGCTACCACAGGTTTATGTACTATCTTTTTGTATTTGATCATTTTGTAACCATCATATCTAGATCTATGTGCATGAAATGAAAACCCAAACATATTGTAAAATTCTGGCCTTGATTTTGACTCAACCACAATTGTGTGTATGGGAGGTGGAAGTGGCCTCTGTGTTGCTAGAATCTCCAATGAATCATTTTGCTAGTCTCCCTGGGACCATGGCCATTCCAAAACTCATGCCTCCCCTATTACTCAATGAGATGGGAATCCTGTCAGGCCTTGTGGATTGATCTTCTGGACTGATCATAGTTTCAGACATTTTCAGTTACTTCTGGGAAGTATCTGCATCTATTTTTGTGGTTCATGAGTTCATTTGATTTTCCATGAATGCCAGGAGGTGTATTGCAGCATATTCCCCAAACACATTGGCTAGCTGTGGTTTCATGATATGACGTGTCTAAGATGCTAACTGAAGTATTTCTTACCCTTGAATTTCTATCTTGTGCAGGCATACCTGGCAGCCAAGTATTTGTGACTTATTTCAGCATGCCTTTATTGGATCATGAAGGTAGTTCTCATGCATTTTCTTGCCTATGGGATGACATAAGAGTGTGCTGTGAATCCTCAATCAACTCCTTGAAAATTCTTAATTCATTGCTTTTCCAATAGTTGGCAACTCCTGCATACACTTATTAATCTCACAGTCAATATGTTCACCCATATCTAATGTCCCCCAGTAATTCTATGCCTCTCATTGAAGGTTGATGATTTTCACCTGATCCACAAGTTCAACTAGGCAGTTTAGTTGGTTGCAGAATCTTTCCTGCTCAGAAACAGAGCTTTTTGGGTATTAAATGACATTTGATTGTATCTTATGGATGCTGGAATATAAAAACTCTGCAAACACTAATCACCTGTCCATAACAACCTTTGGGACCACTGTCCTCTTTAAGCAGCTTAAAGGGGAACCCTGAACTGCGTATAATACCATTTCAGACGTTGGAAAAAACTACAATTTGATGTTCTGTACTTTGTAATATGTAATTCGATCATTTATAAGTCATTGGAGAGTGATTTCTTCATGTTCTAACTGGCTATTATCCGGTATGCTGGCGGGAACAATATTCCCAGAATGCTATGTGAACATGACATCAGCAGAGCGCTAGCACACTTCCATCTCTTGGCCTAAGGTAGAGATTGTTTGGGTTTGTCTCAAATCAGCTTCAACTCTTGTTTTCATTGATGCCTATCTGCGAGGCATATGGGTGTTACACCCAAACTTTTGGCAAAGGAAAGACTCCATGGATCCCATTCTTTGCTCGAATTGGTAGCCTTCAACCCCTGAGAGAGGATTGGAATAAACTTTCTTTCTCATTCTCACTACCACCTTGTTGACTGGCCATGTTGACTGTGTTAAAAGCAACATCGCAAGCCATATAGACAACTTGTCCCACCACTTATTGTAAAACACAAACATATATTGTAACACACACTTCATCTTGTTTCTCTTATTAATCTATCCTATCTGTCTATGGACAGAGTGTTCATGTAAACCATGGAACAACTGCTGAATGCACTTCAGGGGAACACTTTTGTGTAACATCCAAAGCTCACTTAGATTCTCAATGACGTCGCCTTTGGAAAAGTTTTTCGGCAGCTTGCCTTTGGTATCCAACTCGCAGAGTGCGTTTGTCAACATGTGCATCATAGCTTCAGCATCCGCACCATCCTTTTGTTTGCCTGTTAGACCAACAGCATGACCACCCTGTGTCATCTTCCTCGGGGCGCTCTGTGGAATTTTCTTTCTCATTGCGCTCACCCGTGTCAACGGCATAGCCTGCACGTTCAAAAAGTTTATGGAGCAAGCCATCCTTGTAGTACGAGCGTAAACCCAAAACCGTGGCCACCAAGACCTGTATTTTGGGTTCTATGACTATAGATTCCCCATGCATTTTCTCTATGTGGGTTACAACCTTGTCCGGTTGGGCAAAAGTCCTATCTGCAAATTCTTGCGTCATGTCTTGACGTTTAGCCAACATCAAGGCGAGGGCTGTGCATGATTCCTTGGCCTTTGCTCCCGCCTCAGCTGTTATTCCCTTAGTATCACCCATCGCGGGGCAAAACCATTAGGAGGGACACTTTCGAAAATTTCCCTACTCAGCCCTAGGCTCACGGCACCAATGTAGTGAACCTCAGATTTGTGGGCACGAGTTTACGAAATTCAGGAAAGAATCACAGGAACGAAAAGTATTTGTTTCAGCTGGTTTTATTACCCAAGGTATACAGTTACAAAGGAATTGTCTCTGCAATAAGGCACTTAATTATCTCTGAATAAAGGGTGCTTAATTTGAACAACAGAAGTATTTCAGTCCTTGGCGCGGCCCGAGTCCGTAGTGTTAAGCAAAGACCGGATCCCCTTGCAGAGGTAGTTGTATCCTCCGCCTACTGCCTGTCAGAGGGTGTCTGCAGTGCTGTCCGCATGATAACGTGTCGCCCTCTGACGGAACCGGCCGGAACTGGTGGCCATCTCCGGCTCTAGTAGAAGTGCCCCCCACTGCCGTAGCCTGGTTGTAGGTGTAGTTGGACGGCAGCGTTGATGTTGTGAAGTATTTGGGGGCGGACCGACTACAAATGGATTATCTAGTGTTTCTGTATACTCTAATGCTGTTAGTTTAGTTTTCCAAAGCACATACATTTTTAGAGAGGTCACTTTTGCTTTATCAGTAGATGTGGTATCCATGAAAACAAATACCATTTGTATGAATTATATTCATTTATATTTAATTTTCTTTTTCAGGATGTTAATCAAAAGATGAGCATTTAGGAAGGTGACCTTTTGTTGTGTCTTTGTGTTGATAAAACACACATTGCCAACAGGGATTAAAAATGAGCACTCCCTATTGGAACACTTGAAACACAGTATGCCATCGCAAATTAATTTACCAAAAAATATATTGATCATTATATCACAACATATTGTTGCTAATAATTCTGCATCTGCCTGATCCACACTATGTGTTTTCTGCAGATTGACATCACTGACCTGTATGCATTGTTAATTTTGTAGTTTCATGTGTTCCTAAACATTATCAGAGACAATTGCACAAGGTAATTTAACCATTTAAACATGGAAGTTATGATATAAAAATGTAATGCAACTTGTGGTTGTTATCAAATAAAAAATCAGACACCATTAAAGGGAAAATGGAATGCATTCTCCCTTCTGATTTTACCATTCTCTATGATATGTACATTTTCACTTCTGTGTGCCTGACACTATGTGAGAACAACCACTCAGTGCATTTCATCTAATGAAGCTATAAGCTTGATTTCTAACAATCAAAACAGTTAAGAGCACAAAATAGAGCTTTCTTCACCTTGCAGTAGACTATGTTTCCATATTCAGCTGCCCACTTGTCTGCACTAAAGTGCATTCCTCGTTTGTCAATCTTATAAGCAACACCTATGAATGGTAGGCCTCTTGGTCCTGGTGGTAACCTTAACCTGGGTTTCATATACCACTTAGTAATGACAGCGATGACAAGACATATGAGGATTCCAATTGTAATGGAATCCATTTTCAAGATTTGACAAACTAGTTGATAGATCTTTACGTTTGAACAATAGGTTTTAACCACTCCCTAGATATCCGTCCCAAATTCAAGTCAGTGACGTGGCTACTGACGTAGATAGGTTGGTGGAAGTCCTATTTAGTCTCACCAACTAGTAGGAGCTGTTATTATGTATGATATTGTATTGATGGGGTGTAGTATTCCCGAGATTGTCATGGGATCATTACTTGTACGGTGGTGGTGAAACATTGTTACATGAGCAAAATATCATAAGCACTCTCCCAATCTGTATATTAACAATTAGTTCAAGAATTACATTATAGGACTAAGGACCAACATTGAGAGACTACTGGTACAATGTATAGTGCATAATCCTGAGGTGAAGCCAAGTCATTATGCACACACAGTGCACCAGAAGGCCCATAGTGGAGGCCATTAATCCTTTTAGACTCTGCCTAAGGTGGCTATAACTCCAAAACCTTCAAGGCAGTGATTGAATATATATAACAGATTTGTTTAATCAACTACCATACACTCATATATTTACCAAGTAGTTATCATTCTCAAATCTAATTTAGCAATATTAACACAGTGCCTAGCATAGATATTTTGATGTTCTGATCTATGATTGTTCAATAAGTTATGTTTGAATGCTCTGTAATGCAGGGAAAATGGTTTCATAAACAATATTTCATAATCGTTTCTTCTCAATTTAGTCTATCATCCGCAGGTAATAAGTCACAATCACTTTCCTTTCACTCTCCTTTCCATAGATTCTGTAGGCTTTTTTTCTACGAAGAAATTATCTGTTTAGTTTAGAGCCAATTTTTCAGAAAATATACAATTTGCAGGTCCACACATTTAGTAAATTCGGCTAAATTAGACCAAAAAATTGCATCACTAGGTATATCTGAGTATATTTAGTATTGATTTGATTCAAACAAGCTGTTAGGTTATATTGAACTGTATTTGAGAGGATGGGTAAAGGTGAATTTTATATTTTCTGGCAATTTCACCATTTAATGAAATTATCAATGACAAAACAAAACAATATGTAAGGGAGCAACTAAAGTTTATAAGCAAATAAAGCAATATTCAATTCAAACATATGTTCTAGCTGGTCCCTATATAGCTTGACCATGAACAAAGATTTACTTCATGGTCCACATACTTTACACACACATTACATATGACCTATTCTAACAAAAATTATGCACCCCATCCAAAAGGGTCAATATAATATTTTTCTTGAACGATCTGGGAGTTGGTTGGTTTGAAGGTCTTATGTCTCGATTTCATTATTCTGAATTTCATTTAATGTATATCAATTCAATTAGATTTTTTTCCAATATAACTATGGGTTGGGTAGTAATAATTTGGGTATTTTCCTTGATTTGATAGTACATAATTAAAAGAATATGCTGTGTACATATGGTCTACATATGCTAGTATATTTAGATAACAGATGGTGCCACCCATTGTGTTAGTAACCATTTGCTTGACCGCGGTCAGTTAGTCGGCTTGCAGCCGCCATCAAGAACACAGCTACCTTGTTCTTTTTCTTTTAGTTGGTTAAAATTGGATTTATTCTTGCAATGGCTGCAAGAGATTCCACTGCAAACTGGATGGGAAAATGGCTTGTGTGCACACAAAGAAAGCAATAAAATTTTGCAAGGACATTGGTATCAACCCTGACGAATATAGACATTATTTGGATGCTACCAATGTATTTAATTCTGAAGAAATATAAAATTAATAATTCCAATGGTGAGTCGTACAAGGCAAGATTAACAAAAAAACGTTTCTGATCGTGTCATTAACATGGATGCTAGTATGGTTGGAGGAGGATACTAATTAACATACTCTGTTCTCGTATGTTTGATGAGTTTAAATTGATTCAACGTAATATGTATCCCATGAGAGAGTTTACTGTTAGGAATGGTAGAGTTGTACACGATAGAGATTTAAAGTCACTGATTAAACTAAGAACTAAGCCTTCAAATCTTAAAAAACCAACCAGAGGACTGGCCATGTACAAAAGATCTTAGAGCACAAGTTAAAGTGAGATTATTATTTCTCAAGAGAAGGGCTTTAACTGAGATTTGCTCATAATGAGAAAAAGTTCGGAGAAAGGATAACTAATTTATATGGCGTAACCAAGTCTAAAGGAGATGTAATTATTACAGCAGTTGGCACCACTCTGCTTAGGAAAAATGCTGCAAATTATGCCAATTCTTCCTCTTGTTCAATTGGACCGAAATCTTGAATTTATATTACAATAGCCTATCACTTATCATGCTGCTTTTAAAAATTGTCTTGAATAGATTTTTTTTTCACACCAACATGGTTTTCTCACAGGAAAAAGTATTGAAAGTCTGGTCTATTCCCTTATGAATACTGTTCTGGCATACAATTTGTAGGGGAGCAACTAAAGTTTATAAGCAAATAAAGCAATATTCAATTCAAACATATGTTCTATCTAGTCCCTATATAGCTGGACCGTAAACAAAGATTTACTTCATGGTCCACATATTTTACACACACATTACATATGACCTATTCTAACAAAAATTATGCACCCCATCCAAAAGGGTCAAAATAATATTTTTCTTGAACGATCTGGGAGTTGGTTGGTTTGAAGGTCTTATGTCTCGATTTCATTATTCTGAATTTCATTTAATGTATATCAATTCAATTAGATTTTTTTCCAATATAACTATGGGTTGGGTAGTAATAATTTGGGTATTTTCCTTGATTTGATAGTATATAATTAAAAGAATATTCTGTGTACATATGGTCTACATATGCTAGTATATTTAGATGACAGATGGTGCCACCCATTGTGTTAGTAACCATTTGCTTGACCGAGGTCAGTTAGTTGGCTTGCAGCCGCCATCAAGAATACAGCTACCTTGTTCTTTTTCTTTTGGTTGGTTAAAATTGGACTCATTCTTGCAATGGCTGCAAGAGATTCCACCGCAAACTGGATGGGAAAATGGCTTGTGTGCACACAAAGAAAGCAATAAAATTTTGCAAGGACATTGGTATCAACCCTGACGAATATAGACATTATTTGGATGCTACCAATGTATTTAATTCTGAAGAAATATAAAATTAATAATTCCAATGGTGAGTCGTACAAGGCAAGATTAACATAAAACGTTTTTGATCGTGTCATTAACATGGATGCTAGTATGGTTGGAGGAGGATACTAATTAACATACTCTGTTGTCGTATGTTTGATGAGTTTAAATTGATTCAACGTAATATTATCCCATGAGAGAGTTTACTGTTAGGAATGGTAGAGTTGTACACGATAGAGATTTAAAGTCACTGATTAAACTAAGAACTAAGCCTTCAAATCTTAAAAAAACAACCAGAGGACTGGCCATGTACAAAAGATCTTAGAGCACAAGTTAAAGTGAGATTATTATTTCTCAAGAGAAGGGCTTTAACTGAGATTTGCTCATAATGAGAAAAAGTTCGGAGAAAGGATAACTAATTTATATGGCGTAACCAAGTCTAAAGGAGATGTAATTATTACAGCAGTTGGCACCACTCTGCTTAGGAAAAATGCTGCAAATTATGCCAATTCTTCCTCTTGTTCAATTGGACCGAAATCTTGAATTTATATTACAATAGCCTATCACTTATCATGCTGCTTTTAAAAATTGTCTTGAATAGATTTTTTTTTCACACCAACATGGTTTTCTCACAGGAAAAAGTATTGAAAGTCTGGTCTATTCCCTTATGAATACTGTTCTGGCAAACAATTTGTAGGGGAGCAACTAAAGTTTATAAGCAAATAAAGCAATATTCAATTCAAACATATGTTCTATCTAGTCCCTATATAGCTGGACCGTAAACAAAGATTTACTTCATGGTCCACATATTTTACACACACATTACATATGACCTATTCTAACAAAAATTATGCACCCCATCCAAAAGGGTCAAAATAATATTTTTCTTGAACGATCTGGGAGTTGGTTGGTTTGAAGGTCTTATGTCTCGATTTCATTATTCTGAATTTCATTTAATGTATATCAATTCAATTAGATTTTTTTCCAATATAACTATGGGTTGGGTAGTAATAATTTGGGTATTTTCCTTGATTTGATAGTATATAATTAAAAGAATATTCTGTGTACATATGGTCTACATATGCTAGTATATTTAGATGACAGATGGTGCCACCCATTGTGTTAGTAACCATTTGCTTGACCGAGGTCAGTTAGTTGGCTTGCAGCCGCCATCAAGAATACAGCTACCTTGTTCTTTTTCTTTTGGTTGGTTAAAATTGGACTCATTCTTGCAATGGCTGCAAGAGATTCCACCGCAAACTGGATGGGAAAATGGCTTGTGTGCACACAAAGAAAGCAATAAAATTTTGCAAGGACATTGGTATCAACCCTGACGAATATAGACATTATTTGGATGCTACCAATGTATTTAATTCTGAAGAAATATAAAATTAATAATTCCAATGGTGAGTCGTACAAGGCAAGATTAACATAAAACGTTTTTGATCGTGTCATTAACATGGATGCTAGTATGGTTGGAGGAGGATACTAATTAACATACTCTGTTGTCGTATGTTTAATGAGTTTAAATTGATTCAACGTAATATTATCCCATGAGAGAGTTTACTGTTAGGAATGGTAGAGTTGTACACGATAGAGATTTAAAGTCACTGATTAAACTAAGAACTAAGCCTTCAAATCTTAAAAAAACAACCAGAGGACTGGCCATGTACAAAAGATCTTAGAGCACAAGTTAAAGTGAGATTATTATTTCTCAAGAGAAGGGCTTTAACTGAGATTTGCTCATAATGAGAAAAAGTTCGGAGAAAGGATAACTAATTTATATGGCATAACCAAGTCTAAAGGAGATGTAATTATTACAGCAGTTGGCACCACTCTGCTTAGGAAAAATGCTGCAAATTATGCCAATTCTTTCTCTTGTTCAATTGGACCGAAATCTTGAATTTATATTACAATAGCCTATCACTTATCATGCTGTTTTTAAAAATTGTCTTGAATAGATTTTTTTTCACACCAACATGGTTTTCTCACAGGAAAAAGTATTGAAAGTCTGGTCTATTCCCTTATGAATACTGTTCTGGCAAACAATTTGTAGGGGAGCAACTAAAGTTTATAAGCAAATAAAGCAATATTCAATTCAAACATATGTTCTATCTAGTCCCTATATAGCTGGACCGTAAACAAAGATTTACTTCATGGTCCACATATTTCACACATATCTCAGGACATTGAATTTCAAAGGCAGAACGCCCAAATGGATCGGTGCACATTTTTCACACATTATATACATATGACCTATTCTCACTAAAGTGATTTATAGTCCACCTATTTCACACATTATATACATATGACCCATTCTCACTAAAGTGGTTTACGGTCCACAGATTTCATACATTATATACATATGACCTATTCTCACTAAAGTGGTTTACGGTCCACATATTCCACACATTATATACATATGACCTATTCTCACTAAAGTGGTTTACGGTCCACAGATTTCACACATTATATACATATGACCTATTCTCACTAAAGTGGTTTACAGTCCACCTTCACACATTATATACATATGACCTATTCTCACTAAAGTGGTTTACAGTCCACCTATTTCACACATTATATACATATGACCTATTCTCACTAAAGTGGTTTACGGTCCACAGATTTCACACATTATATACATATGACCTATTCTCACTAAAGTGATTTACAGTCCACATATTTCACACATTATATACATATGACCTATTCTCAGAAAAGTTGTTCATGGTCCACATATTTCACACATATATATTATATATGACGTATTCTCATGAAAGTGGTGCACCCTATCCAAAAAGGGCCAAATAATATTCTGCTTGATCAATCTGAGACTTGGTAGGTTTGAAGGTAAAAGTAAATAGGTAGTATAATATATCCCAGTTTACCATTGAATTGGATCACTAGTTTTAATACAGGAGCTGGTCACTCACTTCTCACTCCATCTCCACCATCACACTTCATCTCACCACCACCACTTGACCCAATAATGGCAACCACTGATATTTTGTAACCTCAATCTTTCTCTCTTTTCTCTCCGTTTGTTCAAAATGACTAATTAGAAACAAATCTAATTGAATTGATATATACATTAAATGAAATTCAGAATAATGAAATCGAGACATAAGACCTTCAAACCAACCAACTCCCAGATCGTTCAAGAAAAATATTATATTGACCCTTTTGGATGGGGTGCATAATTTTTGTTAGAATAGGTCATATGTAATGTGTGTGTAAAATATGTGGACCATGAAGTAAATCTTTGTTTACGGTCCAGCTATATAGGGACTAGATAGAACATATGTTTGAATTGAATATTGCTTTATTTGCTTATAAACTTTAGTTGCTCCCCTACAAATTGTTTGCCAGAACAGTATTCATAAGGGAATAGACCAGACTTTCAATACTTTTTCCTGTGAGAAAACCATGTTGGTGTGAAAAAAAATCTATTCAAGACAATTTTTAAAAACAGCTTGATAAGTGATAGGCTATTGTAATATAAATTCAAGATTTCGGTCCAATTGAACAAGAGAAAGAATTGGCATAATTTGCAGCATTTTTCCTAAGCAGAGTGGTGCCAACTGCTGTAATAATTACATCTCCTTTAGACTTAGTTATGCCATATGAATTAGTTATCCTTTCTCAGAACTTTTTCTCATTATGAGCAAATCTCAGTTAAAGCCCTTCTCTTGAGAAATATTAATCTCACTTTAACTTGTGCTCTAAGATCTTTTGTACATGGCCAGTCCTCTGGTTGTTTTTTTAAGATTTGAAGGCTTAGTTCTTAGTTTAATCAGTGACTTTAAATCTCTATCGTGTACAACTCTACCATTCCTAACAGTAAACTCTCTCACGGGATAAATATTAGGTTGAATCAATTTAAACTCATCAAACAGGAAATAATAAAGCTAGAGACTTCAAATGCAAAGTTCAAGGGAAGAATCATATGTAAAATGCGATTTTGCCCAAGTATATCGAAGATCATATTTTCTTTCAATAAGTAGCCCCGTCACGTCCACGCTTTGTCTCTTCAAGGCTCTCAAGGGTTTCAGTGAGGGTAGGGTCAAGCATGGGTGGTGTGGAGTGCGGCGGCAGGCCAGGGGGCTGTCTCGCAGGGGGCCAATGGGCATCGAGGAAAACGGTTGATAGACTGGGTCTTACTTTGGGCAGTTAGCCAATGGGCACGTAGGAATTTAAAAAACAGACGGTTAGTACAGTCACGGTCTGTTGTACCACAATTGCACACGAAAACACCCAAAATCTGATCCAAAATGGACTAAAACATGGTGAATAATATACAAAGTGAGACCATGTTCCAATACAGAAACATTACTTGTGAACATCTGCTTCATCTATAACATGGTGAATAATATACAAAGTGAGACCATGTTCCAATACAGAAACATTACTTGTGAACCTCTGCTTCATCTATAACATGGTGAATAATATAAAAAGTGAGACCATGTTCCAATACAGAAACATTACCTGTGAACTTGATGCAAAATTAAGTGGTACCCGTTTGATGGATCATTGGATTTGCATTGTTATGTTCACGCTGAGGCCCATATCGATACCAGGAGAACTGGACCCACTTTAATTGGGAACCAGGTAAAGCCTAATAGTGGTCTCGTGCTAAACCTAAATACCTCCCTATGTTTACTATTAAGAGGCTACAGCCACAACTGGTATGTTACACCAGTCCTAATCGTAGTTTATTTGAGTTGTACTTATATGATAGTGTTGCGATTCTTGCCTATGTTCTTTCCAATGTCTTAGTGGCCATCGTTGTACATCTGTCTTTCAGCTCCGGCTTAATATTAATCGATATTAAATAATGATATTTCGTGATCGTATAGGTTTACTTCTGTGAGAATAAATATATTACCAATATCGTTAGCAGGAGATGGGAGGAAAGGAACTATAGTGGCCGGATTATATTAAAGTTCCAAAGGACCAAGGGTTGAAATATTCTATGTTCCAAGCGCGGATCCGAGATAAAACATCAAGAGTGAAATACTTCTTTCATATGTTCCCTTTATTCCTCCTTGTGTGTTGGGTTGAAGACCTTGCTCCTCAACCCGATAAATGAACAGGTACATCGAGATATGAATAATTTTCAAACCAAGGAAACATTATGTTTGCAACATAATTCAGGAATAATGGAATAAATATAATAATCACATAAATGCAAAGTTGAACATAAATATAGAAATATGTAATGAACATCATGGTCAAAGTCCGGATGAAATCAAATGAATAGTTAATTAATGATAAATTAAACAAATAATATAAACTGCAAATATCATCAATGGTTGCAATGAATATCCTAGTGGGATCCGGAGGAACTACCCGGAGGCGGAGGTCCGGGTCCGGGTCAATCCGGAGCTATCCGGAGCTCAATGGAAATCTTCATAATGGAATCGTTACAATAGATTGTTGAATTGGTCATATTTAATCTACCTTAACTGCCAAATATTGATGAAAGTGGTGAATTTACACCTCCCTTGTGTGTCACTACAGCTGACAGTAACAACTGGCCACAGCCACAATCGTAATAATGCTACTGTGTATGGGGTTTTGTTCTTGATAGAGATATATGTTATACTAACGATCACTTACTTGATTAAAATGATCTCAAGTACATCGCTATTTGATCTCACTATGTATACCAACACCTGCAACATTGCCCGGCTACAGCTGAACCACTTATAGAATAACACCCCAACTGGTTCCAACTTGTACAGATATATGACTGCCCACCTAGCAAATAGTAACTATATTTATAATGTCTGAGGAAACCCCCATGTAAAACCTACCGAAGTATTAACCAGGTAAGTAATATAAAAGGTGCCAAATACCTATACTTAAATATTAGATCGATACTACCAAAATGGAACCAACTTAAAAATGATATATTGCAGTTAAAAGCTGATGTTGTTTTATTTGGCGAAACCTGGCTACAGCCAAAAATATCAAATAATGAGTTGCAATTAGACAACTATAACTTAGAAAGGTTAGACAGAATCAATAATGTGGGAGGAGGCTTGTGCGCTTATATTGATGATACTATTGACTATGATGTAGATCACCAACCGTCTTCCTCTACACTAATAATGGAGACCTGTACAAGTATTACATATCAAGTACATACGTAAAAAGAAATTAGTCCTCTTAAATATGTACCAACCGCCATCCTGAGGGATAAAGGAATTTATTGATACACTGAGTGATTTAGTTGACAATGTCAGGGAGAAATACCCACACGCAGAATTATCAATTATGGGTGATATAAATATTGATACTAAGTAGGATGGGGAGCATCAACATACCCACCACAGGGACCTAATGTCGATGGTAAATGATAGATACTTAAAATCATATATAACGAAACCTACACGACTAGGTATTAATGGGAAATATACCACCATCGATAATATTTTTAGTAACGTCACACATATAATGATGAGTGGAGTAGTAGAATACAACTTAAGCAACCACTACCCAATCTTCTATGTTAAGAAAAAGGCAAGAGAAAAACACGAAAAATGTAATTTTTTGGCTCGATCCAAACGAAAATAACCAACTTAATTGACCCTGATACATTACAAATGGCCGATGTCAATAATATCTCCAATGTTATCAACACTTACTTTGCAAACATAGGTGCTAAGATCTCTGATTCACTACCTAATGTAGGTAAACATACACTAAACCCCGTTAATGCAGGTAATAGAGATACCCAATATAGACTGTTAACAGAAGATACCCTACTCAACTTAATAAACAACTTAGGTTTATCTAAGTCGTCGGGATGTGATGACATACCTATGAAAATCTATGTATACCTGTTTAGATCATTGAAAACCCAAATGGTCCATCTGCTAAATCTTTCGGTAAACAAAGGGGTCCTGCCAAAATGCTGGAAGAGAGCTACTGTGGTCCCAATCTCAAAAAAAGGGAACTCTACATTTGTTAATAACTTAAGACCCATATCCTTAACACATGTAGCGGTAAAAATCTTGGAAAAGCATATCAACACTCAAGTTCAGCAATTCTTAGATACTCATAGTATTAATAACCCAGTACAGGGAGGCTTCAGGAAAAACTTGTTGACAATAGAAACAATTAATCTACTTATGTACAAATTGCTTAACAACCTGAACCAGGGTAAATTTAGTAGTCTAGTGTTCTTCGACTATCAGAAGGCTTTCGATTCAATAGACCATCGTCTATTATTATCTAAACTAAAAGCCTACTCATTCCCTACTTGGTTCCAAGTCTGGGCGAAAGACTACCTTTCAGGTCGAGAATAAAAGGTAAAAGTCAACAATATTCAATCAAACTATCTACCAATAAAAAACGGTGTACCACAGGGCTCCATTTTAGGCCCGATATTGTTTAATATCTTTGTAAATGATATAGCTAATCTAAATCTACGCGGAAACATGTAATTATTCGCCGATGACATTGTTCTGATTAACAATGTGCACATCGAAAGTCTCTTAATAGCTGATTGCCAGCATGACACAGACTATATTGCCAGATGGAGCATACAAAACAAACTATCATTGAGCCAACCTAAAACTAAGGCAATGTATATTAGTCCCAATACGAGAAACAAAATCCTACATCCGGTGACAAATATTAACATATCTGGTACACCACTCAAATGTATAGACACCATTACATACTTGGGTGTCCAAATACTATTTGATACATATTTGAATATATATTTGAAATAGACTCGAAATTTCAAAATATGGCCACCGCCATAATCAACAAGGCTAATGTATGCTTATATAATATATATGTGAACCGACACACCCTAGATGTGAGGACAAGGTTAATGTTAATCAAAGCAATGGTGCTCAGTTACCTAGATTATGGTAATATGTGATACTTAAATGCTGGACAACAGTTCCTAGGAAAATTACAAATTTTCCAAAATAAAGCATTACGCTTCGCCATGAAGAAACCTAGGCGATTTAATATACTCAACCTGCATTTAATGTCTAACACCATGCCTGTAGGCATGCGAATATACTTCAGTACATGAAATTTTATATTAAATAACTACATTTCTGTAGAGTCCCCTGGATTGAGAATAGGAACATAAATGAAAATTATGGGTTTAGGGAACAACAACATTTAAATTTCGAGACCTCAAGACCTGTGTCTTCATTATACCAGAAGTTGTTTTGTTACTCGGGCATAATCTGGTGGAACAACTTACATCCTAACTACAAGAGTTTACCATCATCCCTATCTCTCAAACAAAAAATGAAAACTGACTTATTTAGCAACACTCTAAGGTTACCGAATAATCTACATACAATATGACTTGTCTACTGTATTGCAGTTGATAGCACAATACACCCTGGAAAACTTGATCGCATAATATATTCTATGTACTACGAACATCCCATGACAACGTCATTTCATCCATCCATCATCCCATTATTCATTATTATCATCTTATGTATTTCTCTTTCAAATTTGTATAAAAACTGAATATTGACCACACACTCAACTATATTTCAAATGTTATACCTAATAATTCAGGGTGTGAAGGAAGACCTGGTCTGACCCGAGTCGCATTAAGTATTGCCGTTGCCGTCATATTAACCTGAATAAAATTCGTCCCAAAAAAAAAAAAAAAACCTCTGCTTCATTTATAACATAATGAATAATTTACCTTTTGCTTCTTTATCATGTTTTTTTTTTGTTTTGTTTTTTACAAATCGAGTCGTTTTACTGACAACATGACACTTTGTTTCAACAGTTACACCTAGGATAATAATATATTGGATAACCTCTGATATTATGTGATGTGTCACAGAAAAATGAGTCACACATCGCAAAATTGATATTTTTCAAAGTGATTTATTTACAAGAACCCTTGCTTAGAATATATTCATTCTTTGGGTGTTTGCGCTGCTAGTACCATGAATACTGAAGATAGACAACGACTTGAAGGCAAGCTAGTATGAGATCAACTGTTTATTCAAATCAACTGTTTATTCAAATCAACTGTTCATTCAAATACCTCCACCAGGTGTCGCCACCTAGTATCTCAGGACAAATACATGTACCAATGTTGAAGACTGTATTGAATATAGCTGCTTGTTCTTGAGGTTATCTGTAAGTGTATGTTTAACTACTTTACTAGTGATTGACCATACAAAAATATCCCAAACTTTGTTTTCATGTATAAGAAAATATAAAAGTACTTATTTGATTACTAATGTTTACCATCATTAGAATCGGCTTGATCTCATCTTTTCAAATATGATGATATCTCAAAATCCATTTTTTGCGACTTGTGACTCATTTGTCTGTAACACTTTTATATATACTTAATGTAATACTTTTATATGACCCGGGGTTCATGCCAAGACCTAGCCATTCTTACACAAGCGGACAAGCTTCAACATAAAACACTTTCACATGCACCGTCAATCAATTTGTCTATATATCCTTAAACCTCTTCTATATTATTCTCTCTGCTTTGCTTGTTGGTCGGATGCTATGGCGATATATAACCACCAAACATCTTGTTCTCAATAAGGAAGATTTGCAATTGTCACTGCGCATGTCTGTTACAATGCAACCTGGGATAGATTCTGATGAAATCTGACATACAAATATTTGGCAACATTTTTATCGAAAATGGCAAGAATTTTTTCACCAATATCATTCCTTTTATAAATGATCTATGAAAACCAAATGCATGATTGGAAAGATGGGGACTTGTGTTATGGAAGCTTGTCAAACACAAGGGTATTGACATTGGCATATTGATAAACATTCCATGCTGAACATGACATGTTTTCTATAGATCTTATACTGAACCTTTGGTCCCATAACTCCATGTGAATCGCAATTCAAAATGGGGGCTATGCAAGTCCCCTATTCAGAAATAGTAAGAAAGTCCAGTGTAGAAGAGCGTGTGGCACCAGGGAAGCTTTGAGGGGAAGGCAGGGGAAGTCTTAGGCTATTTTTTTTTTCTAAAATCTTTATTCAGGAATTAGTAACAATATGATACAATCTCACCCCAGGGGTGATTTACGTTATGCCCTGATATAATACATTTCATTTCACAGTCAAGGTATTGTGTCATCTGAACAATAAACTTTGCCGGCCTTCATGCATCTGTTCTACATAGTACAAGATTATACATACTATACTGTCACGACCTTACCATTTAGTCAATTTCAAAGAGTCATTATATAGATATATCCAAACAGTTAAAAAACATCCGATTTTAAAACAAGATTTTATACAAATAAATGAAACATTACTTTGATTTCACAAGAGAATAATGAATGAAATAAATGAGATGAGATGGAGGATGATTAACGAGAAGATGATGATAATAGTGTTCCAGTCTCTGTTATAGATCCGTCAGGTTGAGAGAGGTGAGATGGTGAAATGTTTTCACATCCAATGTAATATGATTTAACATATCAGTTCACATACATATGTTATCGGTTTTAGAGTTTGGGAGTTCGCCTTTTCACTTTATAATTATAATTAAAAATTATTTACTTGTATAAATATGGACGCTTGTTCTCATTTTCAATGAAACTGCCCACCACCCGCCCTGCTCTCCCTCCCTCCTCCCGCTGCATCAAATCAACTTCTGTTAGTTATTAATACCTGTACGCACCCTCGCCTTGGTATGGCAAGGCTGCTCTGGTGCTAGTGGTGGCAAGGCAGCTCATTTGTGGTTATGGGTCAGAATTTCAGGAAATGTACAATTGGCAGATGTGCACATTTAGTAAATTATGCTAAATTAGGCTGCTATTTAGTCAATACTAGGTAAATTCGAGTATATTTGGCATTGCATTGATTCTAGCAATCTGTCTGGTTAAGTTGAACTGTATTTTAAACTTTATTTTTGTCTGAAATTTGGTTTATTTGAGAAGATTGATGAAGGTGAATTGTACATTTTCTGAAAATCTGACCCTCATGCAGTAGTGCTAGTGCCAGTGTTGTGGTAAAGTGACAAACCATAACTCTGAGTTTACCCAAATTGCTACCAAGTGTAGCTGAGCATAGCGGCCCCACTCACTCATGTGGCTGTACGTATGTACTGGATTGTATTGCTGTGGTGAATAAGAGCTATAATCATTTTTATTTTTTTATTATACATGCATTGCTTTGAAAACAACATATCTAGTAGTGATTTACGCATAGTATGTATTTCACTAGTGATTTTACGTGGTTTTTGTACTAATATTACCGCTAAAATTCAAATTTATGACTCGATTTGTTTCTATTTTCATGATTGCCGCAACTCATGCAATATTCATGCAATATTCACACTCCTTCAACCAACTTGTTAGTTAACCCGTATATATACTAGACAGATTACAGCGATTACACAGGGCCTGGGCTGATTGGCTTATCCTGACTAAACGGGAATTAATTACCTTGATAGATAAAGGATCCAATCAGCCACAGGTTAACAATAAATGGAATGAGTTGGATACAAGGGCAGAGTGATCAGCATCACACCTGACCAATCCCAATCCACACCCTGTCACCGTGTCCTGGTCAGTTGTTTATCTCCCCTCCCCTCTCCCTCCTGCTCTTAAGCGGTCCGGCCACGGTCGACAAAATTGTTGGCGATGCGTTGGCAATGAGGTAGTCAATAAGATTTTAGTAAAATTTATTGCATCGTCTTTGCATCAACTTGTCATTGCTATGCCTTCAGCAATAGCCAGCGATCACCGGCGATGAGTGGGCGATGTAAAAATTGCAGCGGTTAGGGTAGCGATGAACATCAAACATGTTTTAACATTTCCCGGCGATGTGATTTTGCATCGCTACATTGTCAATGGAGGTAATGTCTGTAGTGATGCATTGGTAATGTCTAGTCGATGCGATTACATATGTATAAGCAAGAGCATTACATCTATAGTTGCCGATCTTTTTCTGTTTGTCGATGCAAAGACGATGCAGCCACCGATAAGCCTCTTTATTGATGTGCATCGCCGGCAATTACATCGACTTTGCATCAACTGGGTTTTATCAACAGTGGCCGGACCGCTTTAATCAGTAGCCCCAGCCCACCCCACCCCCCTTCCCTTCCCTGACCTGCTGGCCATTTCCCTTCCCCCTCCCTCCCACGTGATCAGAATCCAAGATGACAGTGATGTGGACATCGGCGCGTGTTTTCGAGGATGGAAAGAAGTGGCGGGAAGAAAGGTGGTTAAGTCTCTGAGCCGGTAGGGGGCATTGCAGATGCACTTCTGAATAAATCTTAAATAAAGATTAATGACACTCAAAGCGTAGTCCTGAATTTTACAAGGTATTTGTCTGCCACACTGTAGTGTGCACATTTAGAGGCTGGACCCATATTATAATGATTGCATGGAGTCTGGAAGCAGAGAAAATGACAGACATTCCCTGATACAGAGAAATGTCATGACGCATGTCACCTATTAATTTCCTTCCTGTAAAAATAAAAAAAAGTATAGCGTGTGGCTAAAGAATGTTTCTTATGAACAAAGTTTATTTGGGAAGGTCAGGTGAGATATTCTACCAATGGTTTGTGTGGTATTTTCCACAATTAATACTTTTGTCCGTCTGGAAATCATAAAGCCTCAAGTTTATTATTTCTTTAACCTCCAGAAAGGAAATACTACACTTGTTATATGAAGATTTGTCTAGTCTTGGTTTATGATATTAGTAGAATTATTGTAGAAATAAGAAACGGTAAGGAAAGAGCCTAGAGGCTAAGATCGAGAATGAATATATCATTGTGTAAATGCCTAGAATTCATCTTTCTCGTGAATGACTTGCATGCCGAACTGATCGCGTGAACAGTTCAGATCAACCAAACTGCACCCCCAAACTGCACCTTTCTAACTGCTGAATTGTGTAATCAAGGTCTAACTGAAAACTTTACAATGTGATGCGATATTGAAGTGAGGGCGATGCAGCGTTCTTATAGGAGTTAGTTTGAAAATGAAAGAATTCGGACTTGGTACTTCTATATTGTTATCTTGTAGAAAGTGTGGCAAGCAGTTATCAGTCACAACTTTTGATACATGCTGCTCTTTTTGTTTTTCTCAGCCTATGGCTATGGCTGTATGAGAAGTGCCAATCACTGATACTGCATCTACATCTTGATAACTTGGTTAACTGTCTGTGAGGTGTTTAAGCTTAGATGTGACATCAGGCGAGGATGCCATATCTAATCCTTTCAATCAGTCTTACATGTCGCACTTCGACGTTATTGTAGGCTGATTGACAGCCGTGCGTTGAGAGACTTGATTACCGCACCTTGTTTACCACTTAGGTCACGCCTCAACCGGTGCTGGTAGGCCTCTCTTAAAGGCCTCTCATAAAGGTGTTTGGTCATGGGCCACTCAGGGGTGATTGTCTTTGATCAAATGGGGTTTAGAGGCTGAGAAAATCGTTTCCAGTGGAAACGCCAAGTATATGAATTAAGTTGACACTGATTACAAAGTTAAATATGTAAACAGTTGATCAAATCGGTGCATAACTTGATAATTAGTTAACTTAGTACTTGTTTATTCTCAGTAACAGTCTCAGTAAGTTTCATGGATGTAGCGTCGGCTCTTGTGTTTTGTTGCATGGAGTTTAAAACAGAAACGTTATGTGTAATAACCTCCTGTTTCTCATCCACATTCTGTATTAATAAACCTTGGATAATATCATCAATACTGAAAGATGTAACTAAAGCTTGACTACCCATGTGTCTAGAACTTAACTCATCTAGAACATCCTATTTGTCTAGAACTTAATATTATTTCTGAGCTAAAACCAACTTGTTGAGAATTATAAAGAGGTCTCTGTCCATGACTAAGTGTGATGTCTCGGTGAAAAGTTATGATGATCTGTGTTTAGGGCTCGGAGCTCTTGAGTTTATGGCAACCTGGCATCATTTTGTTTCTCCTTAATCGTTAAGCATGAAAGATTGACACTGGAATCACACCGTTTATAATATTTTCTTGGTGTAGTTCTGATCTATGACCCGCTGTATCCCTACATGTTTGGATCACTGTCTACTCAAGTAGAGAACTTTTAGACACCTGTGAACATTTGGGACATCTGTTTATAATTATTGATTGTTTTGATATGTGATGTGTTTCAGGAAAATGAGTCATAAGTCGCAAAATTGATATTTTTCAAAGTGTTTTTTTTACAAGATGACATTATTGGAATGTTCTGATTTTTGGGGAGTTTGTCACATAGCTATATCAACCAATGTATCAAATTTCAGGACAATCTATGTAATATATCCTTTCGTTTTAAAGGTCCCCATATGGACTACATTTAGTTACTTTACTGTATAGTGACCCCCAGAAATATTGGAAACTTTTTTTTTCAAAAACGAAAATATCAAACTTAAAATCTAGAAATACTTATTACATTATTAGACTGTTTACTATCATTGGAATCGGCTTGATCTCATCTTTTCAAATATAATGGTATCTCAAAATCTATTTTTTGCGACTTATGACTCATTTTCCTGAAACACATCACATATGTTTTAACTACCATTTGTTGTTGAAATAGTTTCAGTTCATATTATAACAGTTGTTGCTACTAGTGAACTTTGTGTTTCCGTGACCTCACGGGTCAGTTTCTAAAATGGCTTCTTTTAAAAGAAGATTAATAGTTTCAGTTATTATTAATATTATTATATTATAACTGTTGTTGTTACTATAGTGGTGCTCCCCAAGTTAGGGACTAAAACTTAAAGTTGCCTTGACTTAGTTCATATGATCCTTGATAACTTTATGAGTTTTTATGATACAATAATATATGATATATCAAATAAAAGAAAAGATTCTGGGGTATCTGTATTTGAAACTGTCACATGCACAATTGCAAGAATTCTTTTTCATATTAACAGCTGTTTCCATGGTAACCGCATCTGAAATGTCATGAAAATCCTGGCTTTCAACTGTTTCCATGGCAATTTCTCTTAGGTAAATGGTTCTGCAGCATTGGGGGCCATGTTGCACATACAAAATTAAATTTGCCAATTTTTGGCACATATGTCAACTTTGTACTATCAAAATGGTGGAAATGGCAGGGCAAAGAATTGAAAGCCGAAATGTCCCAATTTTCACTGAAAATGGCCGTTTAGCCGAAATCTGGGATTGTAAGGATTAACATGAGACTTTTTAGAATCACACAGAGGCCCATATTTTTCACTCAAATACCATTTTTCGATTTTTCACTGGTTCACTTAAGGGCACTAGCCTTTGCTGTCTTATGTCACCAACTATAATTTCTGTATCACAAAATAATTTACATTTCTGTAAACTGGAGTACACATTTTAGGGTAAAGTTAGGCCCAATTTAACCATACATCACAATGCGATAAAACTCTTGAATGATTTCAATATGTATGGTCAAAAGCTATGAATGACAAGAACTATATTTTCTATCTAATTGTGGAATTAAATTTTGTTTTCTTTGAATCTACTTATAAATACAATATGTGGAGTCAATCTATTTTAAAATTTTAATTAATTCTCTTCTTTTAATTAAAGTTTGACATATATGCAGGCATGATTGTCTCTCATTCTTGAGAAAATACCTGGAAAATGCTTATGGCACGCTTAAATTATGAAAATTTGGAGGAAAATATTCCATTTTAAGGTTCTAAATTCGAATTTAATGATACAAAAATCATAATTACTTGGAAGATAGACAAGATTCTGACTTCTAGTATCTATCTTAAGTCTTATGAACAAGGAAAACATTTTAATTATCAAGGATTCTTTTTTTAAAAAATGGGTAATAAGCAAAGTCCCTAACTTGAGGTGCAGCACTATAGTATAGTTGAGTCCCATATAGTCCAACATAAGATAAGATAAGATAAGATAATCTTTTATTTGTCCAGTAACTCGAAAAATACAATATGAAGAGACAAAAGGGTCTACATGTCTATATGAAAAGCTAATTCCATTTCTACCGACAGTTACCTTTAATTTTGAGAGCCTCTTTACGGTTAACCACCTAGGTTTAGAGTTATATAGATTATGAGAAAATAATAAGGTATATCAGATGGACCTACGACTATCAAGTATTTCATTTGGTGACATTTTGTACGAAAATATGGTTAGATATAACTTCAGGAAAACAAGCTTTTTTTTTGTTTTTTAAAAGGTTTTATTCAAATTTCCTGCCATCGAGGCTCTTACATTTCTAATGGTAGAACCTCTGCGTCCCTTTGTATTTTATAATTTTTTCGGGGTTTTCGTATTTTCTTACTCTCTGTATAACACAATACACGCTTGTACATAAGAACCAGAAACTTCTTCACATGTGCACAAGTTATTCGTGGCAGTCAGGTTTTTTAAACACTCACCACACCTCCTACTTCCTTGGAGAAAGTTTGCCACAGGTTGTTATTCTCTCTCCCTCTACCTTGTACCGACATGTTATATTCCTGTGTCCTTACATTCATTCTTAACTCATTGACAAATGCCTTAAAGACTATTTCATTATTATGAAAGATCCTCTGCCTATAGATGAACGCTTAGGAAAACAAGCTTGATGCGGGTAACAATAGGAAGATATCCAGCTGTGGATGTCAACTGTGCTGAAATGGCGCTAGGACCTTGTGAACTGGTACCATTGTGTATATGGCTGAAATCGCCAGAAAATGATAATTCGTCTTCACCAATCCTCTAAAATAACCCCAATTTAAGACAGAAATTCGGTTGAAAAATCAGTTCAACATAACCGAACAGATCGTCTGGATCAAGGCAATATAAAATATGCCCAGATATATCTAGTATTGATCATTTTTATCAGTCTAATTTGGCAGAAATTACTAAAAGTGTACCGCTGCCGATTATATATTTTCTGACGATCTGACCCATGATACACAGAGCCGGCTGGTGATATACTAGACAATAATACTAGTAACCCAAGGTAAAGAGACCTACCACCTTAGATAACCCAATAGCACAATTAACTGGTTGTTGTTGTGGCCTCTCTTCGTGCTCTTACTACTGTTGCCATGGGAACAGCGTGATGTGTTTTGGTACGAATGCGAGCCACAAGGTGGCCTATTAATCAGTGGTTGTTTTGTTGAGAACTTGAGATGGTACGAATGATGCGTAAGAGGGTCAGATTTTCAGAAAATGTACAATTAGCAGCTCTACACATTTAGTAGATTCTGCTAAATTAGGCTGCAATTTGGTCAATACTAGGTAATTCGAGTATATTCGTCATTGCATTGATTCTAGCAATCTGTTTGGTTATGTTGAACTGTATTTTTAACTTTATTTTCGCCTGAAATTTGGGTTATTTGAGAAGATTGGCAAAGTTGAATTGTACATTTTCTGAAAATCTGACCAAGAGTGTGGTGTACTGTGTATCAGAGTATGCAAACAAATAAAGTGTGACTCGTAGTAATAATGAAAGATTTTATGTTGTATGTAATTTATTTACTGAATAAAGCATTGCTGGAGAAGATGGCCATCCATTAACCCCAATAACCACACGAGGTACGAGTGGGGTTATTAGGGGTGTAATGGATCAGGCCATCAAGCCAGCAATACTTTATTTAGTTTATCACACGTCTCAATCAGGTGCAATAAACGTGTAATAAACACCATATGTGATGTGTCACAGGGAAATGAGTTTCGGAAGCATTTTGTTTGAAAGGAAACTTTAATGTTGTATGTATCATTTTGCTAGTTCCAGCATATTTCTTTGAATATTTTACCTGACTTCATTAATGGTGCCATGGAGAGGGAAGCAAAAGCACAGTCTCAAAAAGAAAAAAATAACAAAATTAGTCAAATATCAAATTTGATAAATTAAACAAACAAACATTTCTCTAATATGCTGATTTCTTGAACTGAGGAATAAATAAACTTAAAAGAAGAAAAGGATTTGCTTGCAGTTGCAATCATGGAAATTTGTGATGTGTCACCCAGTCGCTAGATATATAACCTACTTTTTCTATTGTCTCAAGGCACTGTGTATACTGATTATTTTCCAAAATATATTACTCAAGTTTTTTTTGTGTGTGGGTACATTAAGATCTACTTAATCTACTCCTTGTGACGCGAATGACTGATATGTATATTTTAGGGTGATATTATTTATAGATCGATGACTTGCTTTTATTCTGTTAAAGTGGACTGTATATCTCAGGTAATTCTTATCGGGCAAACAAAATTTTTGAAAATGTGTCAAGCGAACTGATGTATTGTAAGATCAATAACATGCACTTGCAGCGTGTCAATTAAATATCTAAAGTAAAGGTTAAAGTGTAATCGTAAATATAAAGTAATTCTCTCAGTAAATATGTACTGTTATATGAACATCTCTAGTTTAAAATTATATATTATTTTGTTTTGATTTGATGAATGAGAACTATCACAGTTTGTGAAACTTCGATCAATAAAATTTATTTAAAAAAAAGAGTGGTTGTGGGACATATGTGTTTCGAATATGCTATTAGCTATTATTCTTTTATTGGAAAAAAGATATAATGGAGCCATATATATTCTCAGGCCGTCATCTCGCATCATGCGTCATTCTGTGTCACGTTCCATACATTTGTGCGTACTTTTGACGCAAGGTGGTCTCATAAATAATGGTATGCAAAGTTTACAGTTCCTCAAAGAGGAATTTGTTCTCTTCGTAACAATACAAACAACTTCCCCTACTGTGACACCAGTATGACACTAGTAACAAAAGTTATATTTCCACTTGAAATAGTCACAGAAATACGCTGAATCTAGCAAAATGATGCATAAAACATGAGCTATATGAATCTAGAGTATTGAAATATGTTTGAATATCAATTATTGATTAAGATTTTTTCCCTAAGCTGGGTGGGTCATAAAGTAACACATGTGAGGCCAGTTCATTTCATGGACTACCAATAAATGACCATGGGGAGCAAGGTTTTATGGACTACCAATAAATGACCATGGTGAGAAGTTCAACCACATCCCTTAGTATCAGGTTGCAAACTGTCAGGGCCAGAATCTTCCAAAGAGAGCTGTGTATATATTGCATGAAAAACTTCCAAGTAAAGTCATTATTTCACCAATTTCTCTTAAGAATATAGTAAAATCTCCAGTCCAACAGGTCAATGCATGGTAAACTTTCCAATTGTGTAAACTTTCACAAGGCTAGCATCAAAGACAGGGGAAATATCCTTGTCTGCATGGTCAGAGATGTTGGTTATTGCATGTTCAGACATGTTCAGAGAGGGACAGTGCACGTTCAGACATGTTCAGGGAGGGACAGTGCACGTTCAGACATGTTCAGAGAGGGACAGTGCACGTTCAGACATGTTCAGGGAGGGACAGTGCACGTTCAGACATGTTCAGGGAGGGACAGTGCACGTTCAGACATGTTCAGGGAGGGACAGTGCACGTTCAGACATGTTCAGGGAGGGACAGTGCACGTTCAGACATGTTGGTTATTGCATGCTCAGACATGGTTATTGCAGGCTGGTGTTTTCAGCGTTCACATATCCTTAATATTGCATGCCCTTTTTGCACACAAAATCCCTGAAAGTGTGATAAAATCTTAAACAGAACAAGCTTCGAGGACAAGGGGAGGGAGTTGTTTTTTGTTTTTGTTTTTACATCAACTTTTATTCAATATGTCAACAAAAACTTTCTCTTCCTCCAGCATATCGACATCAAGATTGGAGGAGGAGGAGGGAGTTGTTTTGGTAACTGGTCCCAGCAACCTGATACACCCCACTGCCTCTGCAATATAACACATCCTCGTTGATATAGGATGGGATGTAGTAAGAATTGTATGTTCATCCTCGTACTATCAATTGTTATGTGTTTTAGGAAAATGTAAGTCGCAAAAAATAGATTTTGAGATACCATTATATTTGAAAAGATGAGACCAAGCTGATTCCAATGGTAGTAAACAGTCTAATAGTCGAATAAGTATTTCTAGAATTTAAGTTTGATATTTTCATTTTTGAAAAAAAAATCCAATATTCCTTGGGGGCAATAAGCAGTAAAGTATCTAAATATAGTCCATATAAGGACCTTTGAAACGAAAGGATATATTCTATACAATGTCCTGACATTTGATACATAGATTGATATAACTATAAGTGATAAACTCGCCAAAGATCAGGACATTCCAATAAAGTGATCTTGTAAAATAATCACTTTGAAAAATACCATTTTTGCGACTTATGACTTATTTCCCTGGAACACATCACAATTGTACAATATCAAAATATAATATGGGTCAGATATTCAGAAAATGTACAATTCACCTTCACCAATCCCACATTTAAGACAGAAATGAGCTTCAAAATGCTGTTTAACACAACAGCACTGATACTTTGAATCAATGCAATACCAAATATACTCAGATATACCTGGTATTCATCATTTTTCAGCCTAATTTTGCAGAATTTCCTAAATGTGTAGAGCTGCCAATTGTACGTTTTCTGAAAATCTGACCCATATGTGGGGATTACAAAATCAATGCTTTGTTAAGGCTTATACACGCTGTACCTGTCAGAAAGGCCATGAATCGTGCAAATTGTGATACCTGTTTGAAATTTGGTATGCTGTCAGGTTCGGCCATAGGCTTTTCAACAACCAATGGCAGCACGTTGGCCCGCACCCCTGGTGGTCGGTAGCTGAGAAATACAAAATGGCCGACATCAGAATCAAATGCACCATATCTTTGCTTCTTCTGATCGTATTTTTCAAGTACAATACCAATTTATTGATGTTTTCAATTCAATTCAATTCAATATATTCTTTATTTGTACCTAAATATGTCGTACAAATGTGTGAGGAATTCATTTCTGAGGTTATTATTCAAATTTTTAGTCTTTTTCACTGTCAAAATCCAATATGGCTGCTGTCTGGAAATAAAAATATCATATCTCAGCTCTATTAGCACTATATTCATGTATGATACCAGTTTTTCTATGTTTTGAGGTATGAGGAATCCATTTACAAAGTGATTTCTTTATTTCAAGGCCATTTTCAGGGTCAAAATCCAATATGGCTGCCACCAGGAAATAAAAATGTGATATCTCAGCTTCCATTTGCACTATACCCATGTGTAAGGATTCCATTTCTAAAATCAATTTTCTGTTTTAAAATCCTTCCTATGTTCAAAATGACAGGTGCACCCATGTTCTTTTCAAAAACCAGACTTTGATGGCATTCTGTCTTAAAGGTATTTCTATTCTGATCACGTTCAATAACAACTACATCAGCCAGAGTTGGGATGGCTGCCTCTGCCTTAGCAGGTCTACCTGGAGCAACCCAATTAGTTCATTACAAGTTACTTTACCATTATAAGAACACGAAAGCGATGCACACTTGTTTTGTTGTCCGAATCAGGGGTGTGTCCGGATCAGGGGTGTTATACGCATAATAGGGGTGTGTCTGAAAAATACGACCCTATGCGGCACCTAGTTGAACTAAAATAGCCATGGTCATTCCCACATAAATCTATTAGCGGTGGTCCCCCTAGTGTCTATTGCCTATATCAAAATTCCTTCATTTTCGCATAGGTTCTCTTATTGCCATGACAAATAAACATTTTTCACTGTGGGAAGTATAATCATAATCATATTTATGCAAAAACCCCTTTGGCTGATGATGACACTCCATGTAAATGAGTTAAAAGGCTGTGCAATGACGAATATTAATGCATGTGTAATGGCATCAGCCAGCCACAAAAGGTGGACTTCATGGTCAACTTTAGAGGTCTCCAACTTTTTTTTGATCGGGGTAAGATATGATTTTTTTTTGTTAATTATGACCTCAAATAAAACTGTAGCAAATCTAAACTAATTTGGACTGAACATTTTTTTATTATAACATAAAACGTGAAAAAAAAACACATTTTGTCGTAGACTCCCATAGTAAACCACCGTTTTTTTCAAGTGACTACTAAAAAAACAACGGGGTAACATGAATTCTTTTTTTCATTTATTTGTTTCTTCAGTAGTAAGAAACAATCCCTGAAAGTTTTATGGCAATTGGACTGGGCGGTTTTTTTCCATTGAACTGTCCTGTATACCTTTAATTCTACACATCCCCATCACAATATCTATTGCTGTCTGAAAGGTATCCTTTCGATTAAATATTGTACCATTAAAAGTAGCTGCTAAACTAAGTATACAGCTGAAAATTTCGTGTAAAAATGTTCTTTTCTCCATATTTTATTGATGCAATCTTTCTGAGTGGACAATTACTAGTAAAGTATATAGCTAATACTCTATAGGATGACCTTAGAGATGTATGAATATAATTTAATACATTGTGTTGAAATTTCATGCGGTTTAAGGTGGTAGATAGCCCAAACATGGAAGCATTCCTACACGGAGATCTTGTGAATAAATCCTCTCGAAAGATATGTGATGTGTTACAGGAAAATGAGTCATAAGTCGCAAAATTGATATTTTTCAAAGTGTTTTTTTCACAAGATCACATGATTGGAATGTTTTAATATTTGGTGGGTTTATCACTTATAGCTATATCAATTGATGTATTAAATTCCAGGACAATGTATGTAATATATTCTTTAGTTTTAAAGGTCCTCATATGGACTACATTCAGTTACTTTACTGTTTATTGACCCCTAGAAATATTGGAATTTTTTTTTTTTTCAAAAACGAAAATATCAAACTTAAAATCTAGAAATAATTATTAGACTGTTTACTATCATTGGAATGGGTTTGATCTCATCTTTTCAAATATAATGATATCTCAAAATCTATTTTTTGTGACTTGTGACGCACTTTCCTGTAAGCCATCACATTTCTGCCATTTCGGTTTTATAATAATTCACTGCCAAATCTAATAAGAAGCACTTCTTGTGTGTGTGATATATGGGTCAGATTTTCAGAAGATGTACAATTGGCAGCTGTACACATTTAGTCATTTCTGCTAAATTCTGCTGCAATTTGGCCAATACTAGGTAAATTCGAGTACATTCAGCATTGCATTGATTCTAGCAATCTGTTTGGTTAGGTTGAACTGTATTTTGAACTTTATTTTCGTCTGAAATTTGGGTTATTTGAGAGAATTGGCGAAGTTGAATTGTACATTTTCTGAGAATCTGACCCATATGTGAAATTGTCTTGGCGGCCATATTTTACCGTTGGCCCCGGGCCCCTGTAGAGCAAGGGTTGAATCGCGCCTTTGTTTGGTATATTATAAAACAGGGTTACATTATTAATTAATTAAGTTCCTAACATTTCATTTGCCGCCGCTCCCGTGATCTCTCTTGAAATTAATGTTAGATTGTGACTTATTTCCGCTGCAAGTTCAACTTATTGTGAGAAGGACTGACGCAGGTAGACCAGGACAAAGGATCTGGGTCAGACTTTCACAAAATGTACAATTGGCAGCTGTACACATTTAGTAAATTCTGCTAAATTAGGCTGCACTTTAGTCAATATTAGGTAAATTCGGGTATATTTGGCATTGTATTGATTCTAGCAATCTGTTTGGTTAGGTTGAACTGTATTTTGAACTTTATTTTCGTCTGAAATTGGGTTTATTTGAGAGAATTGATGAAGGTGAAGCGTACATTTTCTAAAAATCTGACCCAATTGCTTCCATATAAAACACTGGAGGACACTGGAGTCCATGCATTACCTGGGACGCTCAGCCTTCTGCGCACGCATTCACGTTTTCTGTTACGATTGCTCGTCTTCCTTCTCCTCCGTAAGTTTGATCTTCATTTTTACTCTGTAGTTGTTTGTCATGTGTTTCAGGACAATGAGTCACAAGTCGCAAAATTGATATTTTTCAAAGTGTTTTTATCACAGGATCTCTGTGTTGGAATGTTGTGATTTTTGGAGAGTTTATCACTTATAGTCGTATAAATCCGTGTAACAAATTTCAGGACATTGTATTGAATAAATTCTTGCATTTTGAAGACTTGTCTAGTTACATCAACCTTTACATTTGTGATGTGTTCCAGGAAAATGAGTGACAAGTCGCAAAATTTATATTTTTAATAATTGTTTTTTTCACAAGATCTTTTTATTGGAATGTTCTGAATTTTAGAGGGTCTAGCACTTGTAGTCATATAAATCCATGTAACAAATTTCGGGACATTGTAATAAATATATCCTTTTGTTTTGAAGGCCTTCATATGGAGTATATTTAGTTACTTTACTGGTAATGACCAAGTCAGAAACATTGCAAATTTCTTTTTTTCAAAAATAAAACTATCAAACTTAAAATATAGAAATACTTATTAAGTGTCCTAGTGTTTACTATCATTTGAATCGTGTTGATCTCTTTTCAAATATAATGATATCTCAAAATCCATATGTTGCGACTTATGATTCATTTTCCGAAAACGGATCACATATGTCGCAAAATTAATATTTTTCAAAGGGATTTATTCACAAGATGTAATTGTTGGAATGCTCTCATTTTGGGGGAGGTTAGCGCTTTTGGCCGTATTAATTCATGTTATAGATTGTAAGACAATGTATTAGATATATCCTTGCGTTTCAAAGGTCATACTATGGAGTATATTTAGTTACTTAACTGCTAATTGTCCACCTAAAAGAATTGCAATTTATTTTTCAAATATTAAATTATATCAAACATAAAATATAAAAATACTACTTAAATGGCCTTAATGTTTACTATCATTGGAATCGGCTTGATCTCATCTTTTCAAATATGGTGATATCTCAAAATCCATCTTCTGCGACTTGTGACTCATTTGTCGGTAACATTATTATATACATTGTTGTCCAATAGGGGATTTGCATGTGCCACTGCGCATGTCGTTACAGTGCATCCTGGGATGGATTCTGATGAAAACTGACATACAAAATATTTAGCAACATTTTGATCGAAAATTGCAAGAATGTTTTCACCAATATCTTAGCTATTATAAATGACCTATGAAAACCAAATGCATGATGGGAATGATTTTGAATATGTGTTATGGAAACATGCATAACATATGGATATTGACATTGGAGCACTGATATATATCCCATGCTGAACATGACATGTTTTTCATATATTTTACACTGTACCATTAGTCCCATCCCTTGGAAGATTCAAAATGGCGGCTATGCAAGTCCCCTATTATTTGAGTAATTAAATGTAGACCAAGGGGGATAAGGTTTTACGGTAGAACTACAACAATATATCTACATGTTTCCAATCAAGCCACTTATTAAACGGACCTCAAACTCAACGTGTCTCCAACTTAAGGGCCTTGTCCACTAAGCCGATTCTCATGCGATTTTACACCGCAGAGGACTCGTTTGCACTAACTTCTGTAAGAATCGCATGACAATCGACTTAGTGGACAAGGCATATTGGGTACTGGGAGGCATTAGGGAGGTTAATTACGTAACTGTATCCGTAACTTGTTTATGAATTACGTCACATTTAACAAAATTGTCCCCATTTTCATCATTTATCACTATGTGACGTGTTACAGGAAAATATAAGTCACAAGTCACCAAAAAGGATATCTTTCAAATGTGCTTGTCACAGAACATTTTGTTCTCATTTTTGTCGTGTTTATCGCTGGTAATAATATACATACATGCACCAACTTTCAAGACTACAAGTCTCAAGACAAGTCTATAGAAGGTATTTATCCATATCTGAAGTTATAAAGTATAATTACTACAATATATTACTAGTGATTCACCATCAAGAAATATCGCTAACATTTTTCCATGCATACAAAATAAATAAATATTTATTAGATGTCCCAATGTTTACCATCATTAGAATCGGCGTAATCTCATCTTTTCAGAATACATTTTTGCGACTTGTGACTCATCTTCCTGTAATCATTTTTTCTGTAGTCTGCTTCTTAAAGTAACAAAGGAATCCCGTATCAACTACTTTTTGGACAGACTATAGATATAACAACTGCATATTCTTTTATAATATTTCCGTTTATTTGAGTGGGAAATATAGGTGGGCCTACTCAAGACGGGGAGAGAAATGAACATAACTCGTGCTTTTCTCACATTGACCCAGTTCTTGTTGTCGTACATTAATATTTGGTTGTCATGACAACCACACGTAACTCACTAGTGACCTATGCACTGTGCATAACTCACTCTAGATATGTTGTTCAAAGAGCAATGTGTATATATAATGAATTAATATATGTCACCATGCAATTATTGCCCATCTTTTCTTCCAAACTGAGATAGGGAGGTATAATACTTAGTATATTTGTATATGTATATTATAGTATATATTACTGCCATGATGTTTCTATATATTCTGCTGTGAGACTCAGGTGACGCTGTTTTAAGGTATTCACAACTTGTGTCAGCTTAATTCAATTAATTTCCGTTTCCAAGGGAAACGTTTGCAGATTTCAGTTACATGTAACCCATGGTCAAGTGACAATTATTGTCATGTATAAGAATATAATATCCTGATTCCTTGATGTAGCACTTTTATTGGAGGTTATACAGTAATCAGACAGACAGGGTGGGTAGAGGTGTTACATAACACAGTCATGGAGCTGGAGCAGAGAGGTGGTAGGGATAAGTGGTATGTGATCGCTTGGGGAGTTAAGAGGAAGAAGCAACCCCAGATGCTTAGTGAGATAATCAGAGATTTGATCTTAAGCCACCCACTCCTGCTTCTGATGTATCTAAGATTAACACCAACTGCACCCCACCCACCCACCCCCACAGATCAGATTCTAATCAATGATGGACATTTGTCTACACAATAGCATCATTTGTAGATCACCCTAAATCAGCAAATAAAAAGTCTGATTTTTTCCGGTCTCAGAGTCATATGGTGGCATGATCTGTTGTCAGGAATTGAGTGTAGTTAGTGCTTTTTACCTGCTACCGATGCTGATGCATTGCTCAAATTGCAAGAGGCTGCCATGGTTTTACATTCTAGTAGGCCTATCTGAATCCATTTCATCTTTGCTGGGTATTTAGTCTCTTTTTTTACTTACTTCAATTAAGGCCCTAGTCCACTAAGCCAATTTTCATGCGACTTTGCACCATAGAGGACCCTTTCCACTAAATTCCGTGAGAATCCCATGAGAATCGGTTTAGTGGACAGGGACCTTCAGAATCATTTTCTCCTATTTGGTCACTTACACAATGGCTTGTTTTATTTACAAAAGGGCAAAGATGACTGAGGTTAGAGCTTATATCCTGACGATATGTTGGCTCGTGGTCCTGGCGGTTCCCATGGAAAGCTTCCAGATGCATCCGTCCTACCTCCATGCGCGCCACCTCACCAACAGTCCCATGTTGAACCATCTGCTGCAAAAAGTGAAATCTAAAAGTGATGACAACACAGTTGGCAGAACGAAGTTGAGACCGGGGATGAGCCATCCACCTTTTTCCAATCTATACACCGACTTGATGTCATCATTTGTGAAAAGAACATCGCAAGACCAGCCCAAGATTCCAGATGCTGCACTGCTGGAGGAGGTGCAGGCGGCCATCTTGAATAATGCTCCCGTCACGACACCGGCACCCAGCCCCGGAACCGACCTGTTGCATACTATAGGCCTGGACATCGAGGTCATCAAATATCTACTCGCTAATTACAGTGATGCACAATTGCGGATAAATTTAATTAAGGCGGCCGAGAAATTAGATAGTATTAGTCTCTAAAAGGTTAAATGTTATTTGATAAAGGGTATACATGTGTATGTGGTGCCTTAGTGTTGCCTCAGCAATATGTGATGTGACCTAGGAAAATGAGTCACAAGTCGCAAAAAAGTTAATTTTGAGATATCACCATATTTGAAAAGATGACATCAAGCGGGTTCTAATGATGGTAAACATAAGGACATCTAATAAGCATATATTTCTACTATATTTGTCATGCATGAGAAAAAAGCTAGCAATTTTTCTTGAGGGTCAGTCACTAGTAAATTAGCTAAATATTATGCTCAGGATGACCTCAGTAACGCATATAGATACATTAAATTTTACAGTCTTGGAATGTGGTACATGTATTGGTACTACTAAGACCAATTAACTGTCAAAAAGTGAAAACATTCCTATGAAGAATTCTTGTGATAAAGACATTTGAAATGTTTTATTTCCCAGCATTATGTTTTAATATTTGAGAGTTGTCTAAATATGATTTGAATATTTGTTATATTTTGAATAAAGATGGTAGGATATTACCACATGTGACTTCAGTATCAATAGAGTGCGTAAGTGTCATGGCGGCGGGGCGCGAATTAACGAAAACTAGTCGCGCAGTTGTACCGATGTGTGGACCGGAAGTAAACAATCCCCATAGAGTTAGCATTGGGGCGATAATTAATCACTCCATACATCGCCCCAGTAACGGTTTGACGGTTATGAAGGCTATAGTTGAAATCGTTTGCCTCTAAAGATGGATATATGTAAGTTAGAACTCATAAAACTATATGATCATTGAAAAAACAGAGATTTAATATCGCGGTAACGTTGGGGCTATGGGACTTTCGCGCGACATGTCCACATGACGTCATGAAACTGCTACAGTAGCGTGACTCTAAAAATCGCTGCGGTGGACTACTTACGCGCCCTATATTCCGCTTTATTAACTCACCTTGTATACATAGTGTTCACATGACGTCACCCCTGTCAGTGGCTATCCTCACTGGCAGCCATAATGTGTGTCTACACAGAGAGCAGTAGGCACCAGATCGATAGGCTTTCCCGTTTCAAATGTTTTATCATGGCGATTATACTCATTATTCCATCATGACACACTAAAAAATGACCATCAAACCTATCAGCATACTTTATATCACATTCGCTAAAACTTCCGTAGGTTAAAACTTCCGGAAAACAGCATTTTCGAGGCTTGGAGCACACATGTCCAACTAAGGTTTACAGGGGTTGACACACAGTATGGCTAGCCGCGGCCCATGCCGTGACATCAGTGAATACTATGTATAGTGATTCCTTTTTGTAGATCGTATTCCACAATGTTCTTACCACAATGGTTTTACCACACTGCTATACCACAATGTTCTTTAAATAAAATAAATTCATTAGCCACCTATAATATAATCATTTAAAATTTATATACAGTTACAAAAAATACAATATATGCTAATTGTTGATATTTTCCAGCATCACCTTAATGTAATGGTTTTACTATAATGTTTACCACAATGGTATTTGATATAAAAAATCAATACACCAATATTTGTGTTTGTGTTGTTTGCTGGTGTGAAACGGGGAAAGGAAAGAATTTTACTCATGTCCAGAAGTGTATAACCGCTGCTGCTGTCTCTCAAGGAAATTGTACAATTGTGTTTGAATGCAACTCTCTGCTAAGTTACTAGAGAGTTGCATTCAAACACAACTGTACAATTTCCTTGAGAGCAATAACCTATAAGATGATAACCAATTTGGCTTCAGACAGGGCAGGTCCATTGTTGATTTGCACGGTTGTTTACTAGAATCTATATACAACAGTATTAACAACAAAAAAGCAGTTGATCTGATCTTTCTTGATTTCAAGAAAGCGTTTGACACTGTGAATCATAAATTATTACTAGCAAAACTTTAAAATATCAGAGTTTGTGAAAAGTCATGTAATTGGTTCTATAACTATCTTAGTGAGCGATCGCAGAGAGTGGTCGTTAACAGGAGCCAGTCTTCACTGAGGCCAGTGACCTGCAGAGTACCTCAAGGTACCTCATTAGAGCCGCTATTGTTTATTGTTTATATGTGATCCGTTTTAGGAAAATGATTCATAAGTTGATCATTATTCGAAAAGATGGGATCCAGGGGATTCCAATGGTGATATACATTAAGAACATCTGAGAAGTATTTCTATACTATATGATATACTATATGCTTGATATATCTAGTTTTGAAGAAAAAAAAGTTTGCAATAGTTCTGGGTGGACATTTACTAGTAAAATAGTTAAATATACTATACTATGCCTTGTTTACGACGATTGCCCGTAGTAGCTTGCTGAGGCAAGGACTTAGCGACTTTACGGAAGGAGGGACTGAATCCTACGGCAACACAAAGGGGGTCCCCCGCCACAAAGGGAGCTTGCCAGTAGACACCTTGTCCACCATGCGATGGTCATACAGGGAATAAGCCTTGTCAAGGAAGGAATCGTTCATACCTTCCTCAGTGAGGAAACTCATATGGTCAAGATAAGCCGGGAAGTCACCGCCATTTTCTAGTATGGAAATAGCCACCTGCACCATGCCATGTACAAGTTCACGGTACGTCAGCTTATGGTGGTCTAAATTCTTGACAGGAACTTTGTTTAAGAGATGCTGGACATAGAATTCGGGCCGAAGAGGCATACCTTTGTCTTTAATGGTGGCAGCAGGATCCAACGAGAGAGCAACATCATGAAGCGCTGACGTAATACCAGGGTTGAGTAGCGGGGAGCCTTGACCACCACCTCCGGACGCGAATGACTGGCCAAACGGGTTTCCGCCCAAGCCACCAGCACCGGTAGGAACCAATTTCAGAACTTTCTCAAAATCACTAGAAAGTTTATCCATGCTAGTTAACAAGTCCGTAATCTGTCCAGATTGGTCCAAGTTCAAACGACGTAATTCACCAGTTGTTAAGTCATCATTGGTGTCCTCGGCTTTAGTTAGGGCCTCCAACGTGGAGACGTCCAAATATTTCCGCCAGTTAGTGTCCGTGTCTTTGGCAGCTTTGCATTTAGCTACGGCATCCGCACAAAACCTGCAATTATTGGTACCAGGTCGTACGTGGGAATACGCACAAGCATCGCACTAGCCCATGCTAAGATAATCCTAACACACAATACTTAACAAAAGTCTATGCACCTTTTTCCACAATCAGAGGAATAGGTGTGTGGTTGGATCAGGAGCGATGAAGCAAGTGAAAGAAACCTAGTGAGTGTGTGAAGTAAAGAAGGGAAGTCCCTCTAGGTGGCGCCTCTGGCCTACCTCGAATTTATATAAACATATACAAGTATGTATATTGAAAAATTTAAGATGACCCCTGGAAATGCATGAATACATTTAATACACCGTCCTGAAATTTGGTACATGCATTCATGCTACGATAAACGTTAAGCACCACAAAAATGAAAACATTCCCACAAATACATCGTGTAAATAAAACCATAGAAAATTAACAATTTTGCGACTTGTGACTCATTTTCCTGAAACACAACCGATTTGTAGGTGCCAACGCGTCATGACATTAAAAAAAAATAGAAGCAGCTAGTAATACCGGGCCAGATCTTCAAAAATGTACAATTGGCAGATCTACATATTTAGCAGTATTATGATGAATACTAATTATATCTGGGTATATTTGCTATTGCCTTGATTCAAACAGTCGTTAGCTTATGTTGAACTGAATATTTAACCTCATTTTTTGTCCAAAGTTTGGGTTATTTGAGAGGATTGGTGAAGGTGATACCAGACAGATACTGTATATTCCACTAGTGTATTCTAATGATTTTAAAAAAAAATAATAATCATAAAGTCGGTAATAAAGTTCATTAAACGATTAACACAAAAAATATTAGACATTGAATCAGTTTTAAACCCAAATTCAAAACTGGTTATTACCAATAGATCAAAATTGGTTTTCATAACAAGGTGTACAAACTCAGTAAGAAAAAAATCAAACTTGTGTGGCAGACCCTTTACCTTTAAATGGTAGGCAGATTCTTTTGAAAAGAAATAAATTTGGCTAAAATCTGCAGGTGCCTACGTCGGGATGCAATTTATTTAATTATTCTATCATTATTCATCTTTCAAACTAGAGCAATGTGTGCTGTTAACGACTTCAAATTCTGAGCATATGAACAACAGGTGTGATGCGTTTCATTGATTCGTCGTTTGTTAAATGTAATTGGCCTTTCAAACGTAATGAGGGTGTAAATTTTGAGGCAAAAAAGCCTCCAAACGCAAACATTGATTATGTTTACGTTTCTCTTATCTGTCATACACTCCAACATTTGAAGCAATACCGGGTTTTACAAGACAGATAAACAAGCGACAGTCAGCGTCGATTAATGTACGTTCAGCCATAGACGTTTTAATATATATTTATACGGTCAATGGTTTAACCCACGTCGCTGGCGGGAAACCGCGAAGAAAGCGACAGTGGTGACACCGTGTAAGCGCAGCACCAACTAAAAGGAATCCCCAATTACCCATGTGACGTCATAAGCAATGAACCAATCAGCGCGCATCTCAGGGTGTTCCCCCAGATTTCCACCATGGCGGAGACGGGTAGGTGAACCTGGGGATTCGAAGACAAATCTGGGATTTGTTGCACGCTCCCGGTCCTTCGGGACCTCCATTCATTTGCATGCTATTCAGGAGTACATATTCTTACTAAGGGATAATTTTGGGCGCCCAACATTGAGGGATAATTTGCCAGATTTGAATGATATGGCTGTCGGCGTTTCGGGTACAGTATTGACATGTAGCAGAGATGACTGTCTCTAGCTGTCTGCCCTTCCAGTTCAGTTGCTGTATTTCACTTCTCTCTCGTATCTGTAGTATTTCAGTGATGTAATACGTACGATATGTGCCATATAACACAGCATTACCGTTTTCATCACAACTGTACCGTTATTTAGTCCACATATATGAACCACCCTCTTGTGCATTATGAATATGATTCTATTGACGAATGAAGAGAATTTTCCTTGCTTGAATGATATTTGATCTTTATGTTATGATGTAGCTGTAGAACTGTACGGATCTTCTCCAATGCTTATCCAAAATAATAACGTCCTTGGCTTTGGTCAAGTTAAATCCAGATACATTGATTGCACACATGATGCTATCTTTATTCCTTGTCTGTTTTGCCTTTTGGTTGGTTCTTTTTTATCTGTAGGCACTTCTTATTTTTGGCTGTCGATTGAAATGTATAACTCGAGGAGGGGATTCAATTCAATTCAATTCAAAGATTCTTTATTCATAGATCTTGATTACAGAGGTGGCTCGATGTCTGGTTACAAAAATATCCCTGAAACCAGGTCTTCCAAGGAGTGCCTGGAACTTTGATTTGCTTTAAATGCAGGGATGTAAATTATTCCTGATAGAAATAAAGGTCTTCATAAATGACATGAACTTCAGGCTAACATGCCTACACGAAAATAAGAATATTCATTGACTCCTATTCTGGTATATACTCCCAGAAACGCGAACAAAAACTTATATAGATGACTGGATTTAATTATAAGCTTTGTCAAAACGGGTAGCATTGTCGGAAGGGATACCCCTCCCCACCCCCGCGCCCTGGAATTAATATAAAAATTGATAAAATTGGTTCAATCAAATGTATACAGTTTTCTTTTTTCAATTATAAAAAAGTAATAGCCACTTCTCTGTTCAGTCAACGGTTTGGTATGTTTTCAACTATTTTTATCAGAAACAGTTGCTGGAGATAGTGTTTGGGTTTGTTTATTGGGCATTAATTCCGTTTATTCTCGGTTCAAGGATCGACCTGCATCAGCGAACAAATAATTGTCTAGTTGTGAATAGTGACCAGTTTATGACTGACTTTATGTTTTAATAATAATTCAAAACCCATCTCGTGATGCGATTTTAACTTTGTTGGGTGAACATTTTATAGTATGGTGATAAAACAATTTTTAACATGAGAACAATGTGTTCCTCCTCGTCGTTACAACCTTGCTTTTTGTGACAATGTTCTTTTTGACTTTAAGACGAGAGGAATTTATTTATAGAGCCCTGAACGAAGTGTTAGGTTGTTAGAAGCCTTTTCAATCTGTAAATAATAGAACCTTTAGTAGAGACTTTACGGTAGAAATTTGGAAGGGAACACTTTCCCGACGTTTTATATATTTTAATTCATACTTGGTTTTATTCATTGTTGTATGTATTTGAGATGCGCCATCTTGTCAACACCAATATTCAGGGTGTTTTTTTTGAAGACTTTATTTTCACTGGGTTGGCATTATCCCAGATTTCTGGGTTCTTCTAATGCGCCCAGTTTACAAAAAATATATAGTCAAAAACTTAAAGCAAGAAAAACAGAATACCTGGCCTAGCCCGAGCCCCTCAATATATAGCTATGGCTTATGCCACTATTTTATAATATCCTGAATAAAGATATGTCAAAAAAAATAAAATATAGCAAATACAGAATGGTCCTATGCAGGGTCAGATAAGGCACAAAATAAAAATAAGTGTAGGTTATTGTTTTCTAAATTTCTGTTTTTAGGGAGCCAACATCCAGGATCTGAAAAAATATATTTCATAATGTTGTTATAAACATAAGAAATGTATATTTTAAGAGTTTTCTGGTCATGAAGATTTGTTGTTTGTTTTAAATGTGTTTATTCAGCCAAGAGACATTATGTTGTTTTAAATACACTTTTCTCAGTATTAGCTGATGGGAAAATCAATACATAAAGTTCATTACAGCAAATATAGTTTGACAAATACATGTTTTAAAGGTAGAACAAAGATTTTCAGGATATTATGAATTATATAGAAATATCTTAAAATTTAAAAATAAAATTATTTTTTAAAAAAAGGATAAAATCCTAGCAAAACATATTAAGAACCACCACCCAGGTATCATCATCGTTTTGCTACTATCCAAGGAGAGGTTAATTAGTCCTATATAAACAACATACAAAAGAGTATTCCTCAGTCATTCATTTCAAAATCAATGCAAATAATTCAACAACCGAAAGGGCTATAACAGGTTTTCGATTTTCCTGTTTTAATTAGCTTCTTCGTCAAAAAATCATTTGCAAAATTAGGGAAGGTCAAACTTTTTTTTTTTAGGTGGGGTAAGTTTTTTTGGTAGGGGGTAAATCTGAAACACACCCATTTTTTGTTATCCTAAGAAACCCAAAACGTGTATCTAAGTTTATTTAGTCAACCAGAATAGAATGATTTTGTATAATACGGTAGATTTTAATAAGAACTTGTAAAATACCTTTGGTTAGAACTTGTTATTGTAATTAAAAGATAAAGATGAAAAACCCGGAGTTGCCTAGTTACTGTTAAAATCGTCTAGTAAACACTTCAGACTTATGTAAGCATACAAGGGTCAGATTTTCACAAAATTCACATTTGGCAGATCTACACATTTAGTAAATTCTGCTAAATTAGACTAAAAAATCATCAACACTAGGTGTATCTGGGTATATTTTGTATTCAATCAGACATCTAACTATTAATCATCATGATTAATAGTTAGATGTTTTCCTAAAGATTTAGAGCCTGATTCTGTAAAATAGCCTTCAAATACAAGTGTTAAAAAGTATATGTATTCGTCGCAAATGCACCAGAATGCACCATTTAAGAAGTATGAGTCCAAAATTTGAGAACCCGCCATACTCCCCCAGCCCCCCCCCCCCCCCCCCGCAAAAGGGCTGGGATCGCCGACTTGCGCCACTCTAAGAAAATATTCTGGTTAGAACCCTGTAGACATTGACTAAATGTATTTGTTTTAATTAATTTTTTTCGGGTCATCAGGAAAAACTATTTGTAAAGGATGTATGGTATTGTATATATATTCAACCCTCATTTTACAGAAGATTTTCCATGTGTGACGTGTTACAGGAAAAGTCACACAAGTCGCAAAAAATGGATTTTGAGATTTCAACATATTTGAAAAAATGAGATCCAGAAAATTACCGCAGCAACACATTTATTTGTGGGAAGTAAATTGGTTATATTTTACCAGATCTGAACGCTTTTAGATTGTTTTTATATTTAAAAATAAAACATTGTCCCACCCAACCATCCTGTCTCCACCCCTCCTACCTACAATATCCATTTGATTTAGTATCAAATAATGCAGCCTACACAACACCAACGTGTTGAGTAGACTACAACACCCACCCTATAAATAGCCTACATGTTGTGAGCGTGGGTGTTATGTAATGGTGGCAGTGGCTTTTATGGGTTTTTTTAATAAATTTTATTGGAACCATTTTCACAAGTGATAATTTCATAGGAATCCAATCAAAATCGTGTCGAAACATCTAGGATAATAAATTTTCATCAAGTTTAACAATTTTAACAGACATTTATAATTATATCAAACATCCGATTTACTACATACATAGCATACAAAAGTAATATAATGGTACAATAAAGCAATCAAAGTATTTTTTTTTTTTCCTCAACTAGATTGATAATATACTACTCGACCAAATAAAAACCACGTCGTACATTGGCATTATATACATTTTTCTTTCATCGATGCACCACTCGTTACATACCATGTCCTTTCAAGAATATGTGTGTGGAGCTATGTGAGTGAGTGAAGGGTTCTGCACTTACAACCAAGGGTAAGGCTTATAAGTGCTGATCCTGATGTTCGTGTACCATAAAAGTATGTATTCCTCCAGTAAAAAATGTATTATAAGATTATAGCTTTCGATTGACACCAACAAATTTGCCGTACATGTTGTTAAAGTTTGTGAACTGGTTGAGGCATATGGCATAGACATTACTGGGAAATGACCGGGATATCCTGCGACAGCTTCAATTTTTAGTTCAGTGGCAATCCGCCTCTTCTCAGAGGGCGGGGTGGTCGCTAGTGGTCAAGCCGATTCGAATGATAGTAAACACTAGTACAGCTAAGAAGTGTTTCTATAATTATTCTATGATTGATATATTTATGTTTACAATATTTGTATACAAATTCTAAAACCCAAACTCTATGTGTTTCAGGCCATGGTGCCCTAGCTGCACCCTTCACCCATAATTTCCCTGACCATGGGCGCCACCTACTGGAGCAGCTGAACATCCAGCGTTACTATGGGGCGTTTTGTGACGCCACCATCAGAATAGAGGAGTATGACTTCAAGGTAAGGGTAACCACTAGGGGGGGGGGCACCATCAGGATAGAGGAGTATGACTTCAAGGTAAGGGTAACCACTAGGGGGGGGGGGGGGGGGCACCATCAGGATAGAGGAGTATGACTTCAAGGTAAGGGTAACCACTAGGGGGGGGGGGGCACCATCAGGATAGAGGAGTATGACTTCAAGGTAAGGGTAACCACTAGGGGGGGGGGGCACCATCAGGATAGAGGAGTATGACTTCAAGGTAAGGGTAACCACTAGGGGGGGGGGGGGGGCACCATCAGGATAGAGGAGTATGACTTTAAGGTAAGGGTAACCACTAGGGGGGGGGGGGGCACCATCAGGATAGAGGAGTATGACTTCAAGGTAAGGGTAACCACTAGGGGGGGGGGCACCATCAGGATAGAGGAGTATGACTTCAAGGTATGGGTAACCACTAGGGGGGGGGGGGGCACCATCAGGATAGAGGAGTATGACTTCAAGGTAAGGGTAACCACTAGGGGGGGGGGGGCACCATCAGGATAGAGGAGTATGACTTCAAGGTAAGGGTAACCACTAGGGGGGGGGGGGGGGGCACCATCAGGATAGAGGAGTATGACTTCAAGGTAAGGGTAACCACTAGGGGGGGGGGGGGGCACCATCAGGATAGAGGAGTATGACTTCAAGGTAAGGGTGACCACTAGGGGGGGGGGGGCACCATCAGGATAGAGGAGTATGACTTCAAGGTAAGGGTAACCACTAGGGGGGGGGGGGCACCATCAGGATAGAGGAGTATGACTTCAAGGTAAGGGTAACCACTAGGGGGGGGGGGGGGCACCATCAGGATAGAGGAGTATGACTTCAAGGTAAGGGTAACCACTAGGGGGGGGGGGGGGCACCATCAGGATAGAGGAGTATGACTTCAAGGTAAGGGTAACCACTAGGGGGGGGGGGGGGGGCACCATCAGGATAGAGGAGTATGACTTCAAGGTAAGGGTAACCACTAGGGGGGGGGGGGGGGCACCATCAGGATAGAGGAGTATGACTTCAAGGTAAGGGTAACCACTAGGGGGGGGGGGCACCATCAGGATAGAGGAGTATGACTTCAAGGTAAGGGTAACCACTAGGGGGGGGGGGCACCATCAGGATAGAGGAGTATGACTTCAAGGTAAGGGTAACCACTAGGGGGGGGGGGGGCACCATCAGGATAGAGGAGTATGACTTCAAGGTAAGGGTAACCACTAGGGGGGGGGGGCACCATCAGGATAGAGGAGTATGACTTCAAGGTAAGGGTAACCACTAGGGGGGGGGGGGGGGGCACCATCAGGATAGAGGAGTATGACTTCAAGGTAAGGGTAACCACTAGGGGGGGGCACCATCAGGATAGAGGAGTATGACTTCAAGGTAAGGGTAACCACTAGGGGGGGGGGGGGGCACCATCAGGATAGAGGAGTATGACTTCAAGGTAAGGGTAACCACTAGGGGGGGGGGGGGGGCACCATCAGGATAGAGGAGTATGACTTCAAGGTAAGGGTAACCACTAGGGGGGGGGGGCACCATCAGGATAGAGGAGTATGACTTCAAGGTAAGGGTAACCACTAGGGGGGGGGGGGGGGCACCATCAGGATAGAGGAGTATGACTTCAAGGTAAGGGTAACCACTAGGGGGGGGGGGGGGCACCATCAGGATAGAGGAGTATGACTTCAAGGTAAGGGTAACCACTAGGGGGGGGGGGGGGGCACCATCAGAATAGAGGAGTATGACTTCAAGGTAAGGGTAACCACTAGGGGGGGGGGCACCATCAGGATAGAGGAGTATGACTTCAAGGTAAGGGTAACCACTAGGGGGGGGGGGGGGGCACCATCAGGATAGAGGAGTATGACTTCAAGGTAAGGGTAACCACTAGGGGGGGGGGGCACCATCAGGATAGAGGAGTATGACTTCAAGGTAAGGGTAACCACTAGGGGGGGGGGGGGCCACCATCAGGATAGAGGAGTATGACTTCAAGGTAAGGGTAACCACTAGGGGGGGGGGGGGCACCATCAGGATAGAGGAGTATGACTTTAAGGTAAGGGTAACCACTAGGGGGGGGGGGGGGGGGGCACCATCAGGATAGAGGAGTATGACTTCAAGGTAAGGGTAACCACTAGGGGGGGGGGGGCCACCATCAGGATAGAGGAGTATGACTTCAAGGTATGGGTAACCACTAGGGGGGGGGGGGGGCACCATCAGGATAGAGGAGTATGACTTCAAGGTAAGGGTAACCACTAGGGGGGGGGGGGGGCACCATCAGGATAGAGGAGTATGACTTCAAGGTAAGGGTAACCACTAGGGGGGGGGGGGGGGGCACCATCAGGATAGAGGAGTATGACTTTAAGGTAAGGGTAACCACTAGGGGGGGGAGGGGGGCACCATCAGGATAGAGGAGTATGACTTCAAGGTAAGGGTAACCACTAGGGGGGGGAGGGGGGGCACCATCAGGATAGAGGAGTATGACTTCAAGGTAAGGGTAACCACTAGGGGGGGGGGGGGGGGCACCATCAGGATAGAGGAGTATGACTTCAAGGTAAGGGTAACCACTAGGGGGGGGGGGCACCATCAGGATAGAGGAGTATGACTTCAAGGTAAGGGTAACCACTAGGGGGGGGGGCACCATCAGGATAGAGGAGTATGACTTCAAGGTAAGGGTAACCACTAGGGGGGGGGGGGGCACCATCAGGATAGAGGAGTATGACTTCAAGGTAAGGGTAACCACTAGGGGGGGGGGGGCACCATCAGGATAGAGGAGTATGACTTCAAGGTAAGGGTAACCACTAGGGGGGGGGCACCATCAGGATAGAGGAGTATGACTTCAAGGTAAAGGTCTGCTGCAGTGGTGGGGGACTGTTCATGATTAACCACTGGGGGGGGGGAAGAATTTGCGAAAAGTTCTTGTGTAAAATTGTGCAAAATTTCTTGCCCCCCCCCCCCCCCGCCCTCTACATAATTATAGTTCTGAGTGCAAAAAAAGAAGCCCCACCCCCAATTCTGGAAATTTTCTCCCACCCCTCAGTGGTTACAAATGAACAGTCCCTAAGATACACATATCAGGTTTCCATGAAGAAGGGCCAACGGTTGGGAATTTGAATAAAACCCAAAGGGCATTAGTCGGTCGGTAGTAACTCCCCCAGTCCACTTCAGTATGCCACATTGTTATATTGTTCCAAAATAATCTACTGAAAGTTTTGTTACTTACGTTTTTGCATTTTCAATTCATGGCGTCCAATAAATTTTCAATTATTGCCGGCTCGTTTCATTCTCTCTCTATATAATTTGTATTCATGTTTCATAATACAGTTACACGAATACACACTTCTAGACATTATTACCCATGACATTTTCAGTTATCATGTCTAGCAATCTTCAATCAAACAACAATAATCATGAATATTAGATGGTTTATGTCGAACAATGCATTTTGTATTTATTTGATTGATATGTTTACCCTGTGACTGACAGCTTGTCTTGTTGTACACCAGGTGCACCAGTGCATGCTGGCTGCCGTGTCTCCCAAGCTACAAACTGCCATCTACGCCAGCAAGCAGGACAACAACGGTTCCCATAGTAACATCATCACCATCAAGGAGGTGAGCGTGGCTGGGTTCCGCACGGTGCTGGACTTCCTCTACACCGGCACGCTAAAACTGGACCTCATACAGATTCACGACGTTCTCACCGCCGCCCAGTACCTGGAGATCAGACAAGTGGAGAAGGCGTGTCTAGATTACCAGTATTACAAGGGTGTGTCTACAAGCCCAGTCAATGGAGCTCCTGCCCCTCCTCCTGTCCAAGCCACGCCCCCTCCACTGCCCCCTCCCCCACCCTCACAACAAACTCCTCCCACTGTGAATGTTAATTTAGCACAAAACCATTCTTCATTACAAGGAGGCCATTCGCCCTCATTGACTGATGGTGTAGGGTATAGGGGCGGGGCTACAGTGCCAGGGGGTGGGACTTCAGCAAGTTTATACCACGCCCCTAGTGCTGGCCTGACTCCGCCTCCAGCCTTGCTACCTCCTAACCCCGCCCCCTCACCCCTAGCCACCATGGCGCATGTGACCAGTACGCAGACTTCTGGCCCGGTCACGGCCAGCTCCCTAGGCTTTGACACTAACTACATAGAGGACTACCTCAAACTGATAGAGTCTCTACAGGGAGCCACAGATCCTACCCAGGTGTCCACTAGTCACCTGCTGGCCTCATCTAGTAACTCGTCCTCCTCCACCAGGTACCCTGCCACCTCCAGCAGTAGGGACACACAGCAGCGCACTCTCACACCTATGTCTGATGTGCGCTACACGTCTGTGTGCCAGCCGCAGCTGGCCACCTCAGCCCCCAAACCGCTCGGTTTCCCCTCAGCCACCGGACAAGCTGGTACCTACTCTGCGGAGGACATGCGTAAAACCATCCTCAGTGTTCTCTCACAGGAAAGGTTTGATGATGACGATGAAGAGGATGATGTGTCCTCGGTTACGCCCGCGCAGAGTCTGGGCAAGTTCAGCACAGACTCCTCCACTGAGCTGGATGTCACTGTCACAAATGGCGTGGCCCCCCATGCCAGTCTAAATGGAGAGGTAGACATGGGTCCGCCTACGCTGACCCCGGAACCTTCTTGTATATTACCTAGCATAATAAACATTGTCCCTCAACATAGGAGGAAGCCACCAGATTTAACAGAAGTAATGCCTTTGGCTAATACTCTAACTGACACACACCACCATCACCACCAGGCAGTGCTGGCCCCATGCCAACAGCCTCTCTCTGACTCTGAGGACCAACAGATGAGTAGCCCTGACGACGGGAGTGAGTCGTGCCACAGTGGCGTTCAACACAGCATGGGTGAATGCAGCAGCGACACCCAAGTCAATAATATTTCCCTTACAGACTTAGATGCACACTCTCCTCCTAAGACTGACATTAGAATGAAGATCAATCTTAGAGATTTAGATGCTCATCACCATCATCACCATAACCACCATCATGAAGATGCTGTCCCGACAAATGACGATTATCAGAAATTTGCGGCAGCGGCAGCCAGCCAGGACAGTGATTCTAATGATGGACTTGATGCAAAGGCAGGAGTAGTGGAAGCAAAGTCTGGCGGTGCAGGCAAGAAGCAGAAGAGGAAAAAAAAGACTCCGGTGAGGCTTAGTAGACAGCAAGCCGCAGCTTTAGAAGAAGGCTCAGTGTTAATAGGTAAAACTAATAAGGGAAGTAATAAGGCTCAGCCGCAGGAGGCTGAGACTCTGCCTGCTGCAGGCCCTGGTGGTGTTCGTAAACGTGGTCGTCCCAAAAAGGAGCAAAACAAACCTTTAAAGAAAAGAGAAGTGAGCACGAGTGGGACTGGTGCTGCTGCAGGTGGTAGTGAGCGGCGTAAGATTGTATGTGACCAGTGTGGGCGCGCGTTTGGTAAGCAGGAGTTGTTGAACAAGCACAAGGAGATGCACCAGCGCGCGCTGCTCTACGCCTGCCACATCTGTGGCATGAAGTATGCGCGGCCTGCAGAGCTGACCCGCCACCAGCGCACACATTCAGACGTTACATTCCACTGTACTGAATGTTCTCACATGTTCTCAGACCCGCGAGACTTCAAGAAGCACATGGAGCACCATGGGGTAGAGAAGCCCTTCTTCTGCACATTCCCCGGATGTACCTTCCGCTCAGCCAAGCCCTCTATTGTGGAGAAGCACATGGTCATCCACTCAGGTGTGAAGATGCACCCGTGTGAGCGGTGTGGCAAGATGTTTGCCCAGCCCTCCGGCCTGCGCTCTCACCTCCGCTCCTGTCTCCAGCAAAGATCATATCTGTGTGACTTCTGTGGCTCCAGTTTTAACCATCTGCAGAGCCTCAAGTCTCACCGCATGCTCCACACAGGCGAGAAGCCTTACTTCTGTCAGGACTGTGGAGCCCGCTTCACTGATCACCGAAACTTCAAAAGACACCGAAGGATCCATGACGGATCCTTCCCTTACCCTTGCTCCCAATGTGACAAAAGTTTCCGCCACTCCAACTCGCTAAAGGCCCATCTTAAAACTCACGGCATTGTTGTTCCTACTTCAAAGTTAGAGGAGGAAAGGGCAAACAGACTTCTCAAGGTCAAACGTGAAGGTGAATCAGAGAGTCAAGGTCAAATTAGCTTTCTGGAGGAAGGTCAAGGTGAGAGAAAGACCAGCATTGAAGGTCAGATTATCCAGGTCAAAGGGGAAGAGGGTGAGGAAGGTGAAATAGTTGACCAAGGTCAAGAAGAGAGCCATAGTGGTGCTGTTCCCGCTAGTGTGTGTTAGATGTGGGGAGGGGGACCTTATTGTTATTGCCAATTACTGATACTCATATGATGGGTATTCTTTGTGTATAAACCTAATGCTACATTTTTCTTAGTAACTCAGTGTAGAAAATACAGGCTTAAAGCCTTAGAATCTAGAAAATGCATTTATGTGATGTACTATGGAAAATATTGCAAGAAAGCTTTCATGGTATCATTTCTCTACCGTTGAACTAAAGATATTATTTAGTTGAACTATGTGATAATGTATAAAGGTTATTTATCTTTTGTATGAATTGTCTTTTAAGGTCGCTGAAATACACAAATATTTTGTGGTCCCTCAGTGAGGAATGTTAGGAATGTCTCAGTTTTTTTCTTGATCAGTTATTTGTCTTGAATCTATTTATTAGGCCTGGGATAAGAAGGAAAGAACCTCAATTTCTGCCATTATCGCCCATTATTCTTATCCCTTAATTATTTATGACTTGATGTCATTCTTGACAAAAAGTTTTGAATTTGAATTACGTATAATGAATGAGCTGGGACTAGCATTAGCTCTAATAATGCGTCATATTTTATGAATGATTTGTTTTCCTATTTATTACACAAGCATTGGGTATGGTGTAATCATTATGTAAGTGTTAAACCACTAGTGGTTTAATGGGATGTAGTCGTGGCAACCGATGCGTTGTTTACCAGGTTTACTGCCAAAATTCAACCAATTATTTATCTTTCCTTTCACTCGTTATTTATGCTTATACAATTCTACTAATAGAAGCATTATAAATTACTTAAGGTCCATTCTCAGTTATTATAACAAAAGAAATCTTATCAAATTCACCCACTTATAGGACAGGATTTATTAATATTCTGCTGCTGTTATAGAAGGATGTTTTAGAAGTCCTATAGCAAAAACAAACATACAAAATTCTCGTCAAATGACTTTTAGATGGGTTGGAAAAGAATGGAAGAAAAAGTAGAAAATATTTAGTTGTAGACCAATGTTAACTGAGAGTGCAACTTTAAGAACCATATCATTTTTATTTCATTGTAATTCTTTATTTTTTAAATAATTCAATTATAATTTGTCATTCTCCATGGGAATATTACAGACAACAGGAGCCTTTCAATAAGACAATATCTAACTCACGCGACCACGTGATGTATTTGTGTAGTTCAGTGAGATGTAAAACGTACCAAACCGTCAGTTGATCTTGCCATGACCTTGGGTTTAGCTCTCTGTGTTTATACTTTCACTCAGTTTCTATGTGATCACCATGACTCATCCGTTAAATGTCGTCTGCATAATATGCCGTGTAGAATATTCCTACCCTCTTTCCAGTCTAATGATCCATGTTTGTTTTACCAATAAAGGGTGGTCTCCACTGGCTGCGGTAAGCTCTGCGGTAAGCCTTGTTATGGTGCTGTGATGGTGAGAAGTGGTGAGGTCCTGTCTACATGGCCAGTGAACCATGTAGGGAGGACCTTGTTATTTCTCTCCACCTACAGAAACAGCACAAACCATTGCAAGGCTTACCGCAACCAGTGAAGACCACCCTTAATAATGCAATTTGGTTTGTTGATGATCAAACAGTTAGAATAGATATTTCTGGGACTAATGCAAAATGCCAGTGTAAGGGGTCAGATTTTCAGAAAGTTTACAATTCACCTTCACCAATTCTCTCAAATAATAAACCAGATTTAAGGCAAAAATCAGGTTCAAAATACAGTTCAACATGACCGGACAGATTTATTGAATGAATACTATACAAGATATACTCAGTATTTATCATTTTTCACTCTAATTTAGCACAATTTGAGAGATGTGTAGAACTGTAGATCGTGCATTTTGTGAAAATCTGACCCTATTAATGTTTCATATGACTCTGTAGTAAGGTGTTTCAAGTGTCCTACTATTTGTCTTAAGGTAAAAATTCAAATGTTTCAACTGTTTCAACAATTTGTCAAAGGTTAAATTCAAATGTTTCAACTCTTTGTCTAATATTTTCCGGGTTTGTAAAGGTATGTCAACGGGCAGTGTGTAATGAGGTTGGCTGCAGTTTCGGCAGATCTACTATATTTCTGAACATTTACTGAATTTCTTATCATAAATTTATTCTATGCAATTATTGCTTTCTATGATTTCCTTTAAGATTTCTCTTCAAAAAGTGACCATCAAGTGGTGTGCAACACCTGTGCATGTCATTATTGCCCTAGGAATTTATTTCTTTTTAATTTAGTCTTTATTCATGACAATGTTACAATCTGAATTGCTGTTGTCTTTCTTTTGTTCTTTTTTTTGTTGCTGTTCCCAGTCGAACCAGAGAAATATATTCTTTCTGTTTGTACCTGATTCAATATTTTCACTAAGTGTGATACAGTTTAAATTTAACTTCAAGATAATATCTAGTGGATAATAAATTATTCTTATCAATACATAGGTCTTAAAGCTGCATTCCCAGCTATTGCAACAAAAACAATCTTACCAAATTTACTCATGTTATGACATATAGGACCAGATTTATCAATATTCTGCTGCTGTTACATGTCTATTCGAGATTTTGAATTAGAAACGGTCAAGAGAAAACTGTCGATATTAACTGAAAATGCCGCTTAGAGTGAACTTTACATTTGGGTGAAATCACCAGAAAATGTACAATTCACCTTCACCAATCCTCTCAAATACCCCAAATTTAAGACAAAAAACCGGGTTCAAAATTCAGTTCAATATAACCTAACAGATTGTTTGAATCAAGGCAATACTAAATATACTCAGATATACCTAGTGTTGACCATTTTCTGGTCTAATTTAGCAGAATTCACTAAATGTGTTGATCTGCCAATTGTACATTTTCTGAAAATCTGACCCACTTCCCCATATTCATTTCACTTGTTTACTTATTATTGTAAGGGGAAGTACTTGTTAACCATCCTATGGATGGGCTTATATAGATTACCCTCTTAGCTCTTTGCTATAAATATTTTGTCAATACGAGTGACTTGCTCCAGTGGGTGAATAATGTATGTTGGAGTGAGTGACGTCCATAGACCCCGCCCACCCGGGTAGCCCCGCCCACACTTGGGTAGTAGCCACACCTCCAGCTACAGTCTGACTTTTATGTGACTCATAGCCTTGTTGAACATCTGGCAAATCTACTGTAGAATATTTGAGTTGACAATTATGGCGTTTAAATGGTTTCTGAAAAGTCATAATGGTAAAATGTATGCGCTTGCTTATCAGCTCCATTTGGACATTTGTTTGATAATATGGCAATACATACAGTGTAAATTAACTAAACACTAAATAAATCAACACATCAGTATATAATAAATACCAAATGGCACTCTGTATGGTTTGTAATCAATCTTGACGTTAGGTTAAATCTCACTCCACCCCTTCATGGTGTTGTGCAATTTGACCCTTTATTACATATGTACATGATTTCAACGATGTGATATAGGGGTGCCATCTGATAAGTTGTATGGCATACCGATGCCATACAGGTTGTCATGGAACCACATGACCCAAATAACGTAATTTTGCTGGTTCATAACGTCGCGGTAGAAGCGCAGCGCTGCCTTGCACGTTTCAAAAGTTTTCAGACATTATTTCGATAATTCGTCAAGAAAAACAGTACTAAGAAGGTAAATATAATAAATAAATTGATAAATCAGTATGTAATCAATATCCAATGGCACTCTGTTCGATTTCAAATCGATCTCGATGTTGGGTCAAATCGCACTCCACCACTTACAGCATGTCATGTCGGGGTGTTGGGGTGTCATGCAATTTGACCCTCCGTCTCCATTGATTTAAATCTCCATTGTGCCATTAGATATAACTGTCTTGATCAATTACAAACCTCCGTTGTGCCACTGCCAGTGTTAGGCATTTTATGTTATAGATTAGATTAGACAATTCTTTATTAAACAATAAATGGGAAGTGCATTTCTGGGTCTGTTTAGGGGCTTAGTGCCTCATAAGGTGCCATGAAGAATATTGGAATATTATAGGAGTAATATCAATAGTAATAAAAGAGAAACTTGTAGCTGGGGTGTAACATCTGACTTGTCCGGGAATATTTATTATTTCAGGGACACTTATCTTGTACTGACAAGTTTTCTCCTCTCGCTATAACTTGTCCCAACATGTAACTAGACCTTTTCCTCCTCCACTCTCTCTCCACAACTTATAATGATAATATTGCCTTTTACACATGTCTGCTCTTACCATACTCTGTACACTCATGGGCCTGCATCAACTCAACATATGAATCTTAGCTCCATCAAAATAATGGTAGTTCCATCAAAATAATGATAGTTCCATCAAAATAATGGTAGTTCCATCAAAATAATGGTAGTTCCATCAAAATAATGGTAATTCTTTAACTTTGCTTGGTTCCATCTCCATTTTGCATGCTCAGCAGTTTTCAATCTGTAATCTGAATGAAAGCGATACTTTTCCTCGCGTCCTTCTATGTCAGACGTGATTACTCTGTATGTACTTCATCCTGTACTTCTATAAATGGGACGCGACTCAGAGTGTATTGAAGTACTTTAATCCTAGTTGTTGGATAACTCGCCTCTTAGGGGAAGAATAGCTTCTTGAGAAAATTCAATGTCATATTTATGTTTCCGATCATGCCAAATTGCCATAGACATCCTCTTTTCTGTGGTGAAAACATCATGTATTGATGTTAAGTGGGTAAAACATGCACTGAGCAACACATAGAGGAGTTTAAGCTTTCTCATGGTTCCCGCCGTCATGTAAAAGTCAGTAATCTTGAGTTTGGGGTTTTAAGGACCTTAAAAGTCAGTAATTTTGAGTCTGGGGTTTTAAGAAGGACATTAAAAGTCAGTAATTCTCTCTCGCTGTGTGTCAGTAAAAAGTCAGTAATTTTCAATCAGAGCAAAATAAAAAAAAATCTCGAAAAACTGATTATCACCCAACTTACAATGGAAACTCTCACAGTTTTTTAATTCAAACACATTTGTAAATAGCCAGGGGTAAACGTGTTACGTCAATACTGACTATTCAAATATCAAGCCTTTATTGACCAGCTAACATGACTTCATTTGGTCAGTAAAGAGTCAGTAAAAACTGGTGAAATTGGTCAGTAAAAGTCAGTAATGTTGATATTGCCGTGAGAACCATGCTTCTACTCTATGCCATGTTTCAGCTTTTTGTACCGTTAGATCTACGCAATCAACTACAACTTGTAACATTTACCAGCTCCTGTTCATCCAAAGTCATATTCCCTTTCTCTTCTTTACCTATGGTAACTCACAGAAGGACTAATAAACTATGATCTCTTTGTAGCGTGTTACCAGCTGTCTAGTCTCTGGTGTAGGAGGAGATGGGCAGTGAGGTGATTAGACTGAATGATACATTGATTTGTGAACCTACGGGACTGTTCATAATTAACCACTGTAGGGTGGGGGTGGAGAATTTGTGCAAAATTCTTGTGCAAAATTATATGACCCCCCACCTTTAAAGTCTCATGCAAAATTTCTTACCCCCCCCCCCCCCCTTTGAAAGTTTGTGCAAAATGTCATGACCCCCCTACATCATTGTAGTTCTGAGTCAAAAGGATGCCCCCCCCCCACCACACACACACACACACACACTTTTAGTCTGCCAAAAAGATGCCCCCCCCTGAATATTCTCCTTGCCCCCGACCCCTGATTAAAAATGAACAGTCCCTTAACAAGAAAGAGTTCCATTCGCTATTTATTACATGCCCTTAGTAATGTAGGCTATTGTAATATAAACCTTTGTTTTCGGTTCTAAATCGCCTGCAAGTTATGCATAATATATAATCTAAAGGTTAAAATACAAATTGAATTCGTATTTTTGTTCAATAAAAATATTGTTATTGCATGTGACCTTTCATACAGCATGGGCATGTAATAAAAGCTGTGCTGTTGGCCAAGGAATGGACAATATTACATACTTACATGTGTACTTACTGACATTAGTGTTTCTCTCAACCTGTACTACATGCCCATGCTATATGGGTGCTGTATTACATGCCCATGCTGTATGGGTGCTGTATTACATGCCCATGCTGTATGGGACCTGTATTACATGCCCATGCTATATGGGACCTGTATTACATGCCCATGCTGTATGGGTGCTGTATTACATGCCCATGCTGTATGGGACCTGTATTACATGCCCATGCTGTATGGGTGCTGTATTACATGCCCATGCTATATGGGACCTGTATTACATGCCCATGCTGTATGGGACCTGTATTACATGCCCATGCTATATGGGTGCTGTATTACATGCCCATGCTATATGGGTGCTGTATTACATGCCCATGCTATATGGGACCTGTATTACATGCCCATGCTGTATGGGTGCTGTATTACATGCCCATGCTGTATGGGTGCTGTATTACATGCCCATGCTGTATGGGTGCTGTATTACATGCCCATGCTGTATGGGACCTGTATTACATGCCCATGCTATATGGGTGCTGTATTACATGCCCATGCTATATGGGTGCTGTATTACATGCCCATGCTATATGGGACCTGTATTACATGCCCATGCTGTATGGGTGCTGTATTACATGCCCATGCTGTATGGGTGCTGTATTACATGCCCATGCTATATGGGACCTGTATTACATACCCATGCTGTATGGGACCTGTATTACATGCCCATGCTATATGGGACCTGTATTACATGCCCATGCTGTATGGGACCTGTATAACATGCCCATGCTATATGGGTGCTGTATTACATGCCCATGCTGTATGGGTGCTGTATTACATGCCCATGCTGTATGGGACCTGTATTACATGCCCATGCTATATGGGACCTGTATTACATGCCCATGCTGTATGGGTGCTGTATTACATGCCCATGCTATATGGGACCTGTATTACATGCCCATGCTATATGGGTGCTGTATTACATGCCCATGCTGTATGGGACCTGTATTACATGCCCATGCTATATGGGACCTGTATTACATGCCCATGCTGTATGGGACCTGTATTACATGCCCATGCTGTATGGGTGCTGTATTACATGCCCATGCTATATGGGACCTGTATTACATGCCCATGCTGTATGGGACCTGTATTACATGCCCATGCTGTATGGGTGCTGTATTACATGCCCATGCTATATGGGTGCAATAAGTAGTCACCAGTCATTCAATAATATGTATAACCATTTAGCAAATTTATCCAAGAACTAAAGAAATATTGGGTGCGGGTGGGCTTGCAAAATCCAATTAATAAAGGGCGCATAATGTAATATAGAATGGTACTCCGTGCAGTAATAAAGGGCATAATACCTATAGAATGGCACTCGATGCTGTAATAACACAAATTATGGATCTCTTGAACCTCGTTCCATAAATTTTCTATTACTGTCCCCTCGTACTGTTCTCTCTATTTATTGTTTTCTCGCAAGTACTTGTCCCACGTTGAGGGAACATTGGGGACCTTACTTCATACTGAGGGAAAGCCTCTCCAGTCTAGGCTCAGAGTTGAGGGAATCCCTTCAACCTGAGGGAAAGCCTCTGCCTCCAAACTACAAAACGCCATTATAATCCCATTAGGACGCCTACTTCTGTGCCAGAAAGTCTATGAGCGCAGTAGGCGTCCAATCACTGACATACCATTGTTATCTGATCTGAGAGGCTTTGAGCCTAGACTGGTCATCTGGCTGACACCCCTCCATCTTGTATCTTTGTGCTAATGAGTCAGATTTTCAGAAAACGTACAATTCAACTTCGCCAATCCTCTCAAATAACCCAGATTTATGACAAAAATAAAGTTCAAAATACAGTTCAACCTAACCAGACAGATTGCTAGAATCAATAATGCAATGCCAAATATACTCGAATTTACCTAGTGTTGACCAAATTGCAGCCTAGTTTAGCAGAAATTACTAAATGTGTACAGCTGCCAATTGTGCATTTTCTGAAAATCTGACCCATATAATTCATTCATTATTTATTTATATGAAACATGATCATCATTCTCCATTGTGTAGATAGCTCTGCCATCCCGCCATTGCTCTTTCCACATATCAGTTTGCCACTGTAAAGCTGACAATGCTAGTCCATATTGTTATGTGCAAATAAAACGTAACTAGTTCCAGTTTGTCTCTCGCTTCTTCATTTAAATGGGATAAAATGTGTTATTACATACGTAATGATATAATTAATGTGTTAGTAATCGATCAAGACAGAGGTCAAATTGTGAAGAAAAGAAAAGAAAAAAAATAACTGACCAAATTCTTATAATATTTTAGCTTTTAAATAATTTACCAAAATGTGATACCAATAATTTTTCAAGATGTGCCACCAATATAATAACTATTGACACTTAAATTCCACCTTATTTCGTTCTTTTGCACTCAATTTACAATCTAAATTAAATTCCAGTAATGGAAACACCTTTTTCCGACAATGAATTGAAAAATTTATATTAAGAGCTTTTCTTTAACCGATGTGTAACGTATGGATCCTCCAGATGAAGGGACAAGACCAAGAGCAGTCTTATCCACTGCTGGTTCCTGTACAAGACCCTGATGACCCAGCAGCTACTGGTAACCCCCCAGCTATAGTCTCTCCTAAAAGACACAGGATTCCTTAAACCCTTTAAGAAGAGGGAAAAGTGATCCCTATCACCCAGCGTTAGGTTTGTACCCTAGCGGTCACGGTAGAGGCCATCAGTGAACAGCCCTAGTAAACTGGCCATTTTAGCATTAAACAAACTTATTTAAGTAGGAATTTGATACTCAGGAACTTAGAAACATGTGTAAGTTTAACATGAAAGCATTAATTGCGGGATGAATTTTACGGATTTGCCTAGAAGTGGATAGTCCAAACGTATCGACAGCCCTTCTAACGTTCCTTATATTCTAAGGATTGGACAAAATTACAAGTTATTTTTAAAAAATGTTAATACCATAGAACAAGGCAAGACAAGGCATATTGGTGATTTGGTTTATTATTACAAACTCTCTCACTAAATACAATATTCCCACAGTTGGAGAATAATGAGTCTCAATACTTGTGGAGGAAAAATAGCAGCAATCAGCTGTCAGTATTTACATGTGCTCCTCCATTAGTCTATCATTCAATACTGTCAATCATTCTATTATCCACGCCCCAAACTTATGCCCCGCCCACATTCACCCCCTATAAGCCCCGCCCACTCATCTAATGCCCCGCCCACATTCACCCTATAAGCCCCGCCCACATTCACCCTATAAGCCCCGCCCACATCCACCCTATAAGCCCGCCCACATTCACCCTATAAGCCCCGCCCACATTCACCCTATAAGCCCCGCCCACATTCACCCTATAAGCCCCGCCCACTCATCTAATGCCCCGCCCACATTCACCCTATAAGCCCCGCCCACATTCACCCTATAAGCCCCACCCACATCCACCCTATAAGCCCGCCCACATTCACCCTATAAGCCCCGCCCACATTCACCCTATAAGCCCCGCCCACATCCACCCTATAAGCCCCGCCCACTCATCTAATGCCCCGCCCACATTCACCCTATAAGCCCCACCCACTCATCTAATGCCCCACCCACTCATCTAATGCCCCGCCCACATTCACCCTATAAGCCCCACCCAAATTCACCCTATAAGCCCCGCCCACTCATCTAATGCCCCGCCCACATCCATCACAGATACACTCTCACATGTCTTCTATGCTCCATTTGTATGCGTCTGTATCTCGCGCTTTTCTCTCGCTGATTTTGAGGAAGAAGCTTTTCTCGAAGCCGTTAGAGCGATCGACTCCGTCCCACCGATATCCAGGCCACAGGTTGAAGCGGTTGGCTGGCGGCTGCTTCCCACTGTACCGCGGGCGTTGGGCTGCAACATCAACACAGATTAATTTTATTATAATAATAATTTGTATTTCCATAAACGTTTACAAAGTGTGATACATACAGACTAGAAATTGGAAAGAAATACGTTTGAAGGGACTCTCAGCTTTGGGTCTAGACTGAAAATACTGAAATAAGTGGGGCCATGGCAAAAATACTGAAATATATCTGGCAAGGGGAAAAGCAGGGGAATTGATAAGATATTTTGATGATATTAATCTTTGAATGTTTCGAGGAAATTCGGTAAATCAAATTTGTGAAATCTTTCTGAAAAATGAGAATTACTTTTGAAATTGATGGGACATGGTGAAACTCAATAATTTTTTTGTTTCAAAAATACTGATTTCAGTAGAAATACTGGCGTAAATTGAATTTGAAACCCTTTTTTCTGGGAAATCGCTCATACAAATAGTGGAACAAGTCTCCACTATGCCAATGTATGTCCACCGTGAAAAAAGCGGCAATCCAGTTCAGGGGGAGATGCGGAGAATTACACTTTTCTCTTATAGAGCGACTCTACTAGAGAGAAAAACGGCGCCGACCAATTTTTGTTGTTGCCCACTAATCTGTTGCAACAAATATCCATACAAAAACAAGTTTCCAGAGAATGTGGCAACACATTTGACACTCCTCCATTTGCGTTTTCATTGCAAACATGAAATGAACTGATGTTAGTGGGCAACAAAATAATTTGGGCAACAAAAATTTTTTTTCCCACAACTGGGCAAAGGATTTTTAAATATAAAATAATTTGACGCCAACGTTTTTCCTCTAGTGGAGTTCCGCAATTACAGAATTAATATTATAGATGATACTTAAGTAATATCATGGAGTAATTTCTCAATAGAAATACAATTTTAGAAGAAACAAATGCCTGAATACTGTAAACGTATTTATTTTCGCGCAGATAAATTTTCGCGCACTAAGTGCTTTGACACCTTTTCGCGCTGATTTAAATTCGCGCAGCAAGGAAGTCTCTTACCTTGTTTATGCAATAATTATACCTTTCGCGCAGGATTTATTTTCACGCACAAAGGGGGTGCGCGAAAATAAATACTGCGCGAACATTAATATGTTTACAGTAATATCACCTTTAGCAGGACCAGCGTTCTTCTGCTTCTGTTTGCGCATGTAGGCGAGCATGGGGTCGCCGTCGCGCTCCTGGTCGCGTAGCAACGCCTCCATGTCGGCGTCGCCTGTCATGCGCGCGAGCGGTTTGTCCATCTCGTGCATCGCGTCTCGTAGTTGCGCCTCATGGCTCTCCTTCTGCGCCAACCTGAAACAATTGTTTAAAATTCGATCTTTATTCAGGTTAAGAGCGTTAAGTGTGTGTTTTTGAGATCAGGGAATGAGCGTTGGTGTCCATCTGATATGCTGAGTGGGGAGGCCGGGGGTACTGCCCTACCTTGTTGCAAAATAAACGGCAATCCTACTGAAAACTACAGGAGTTATTACCCTTAATAAGGGATAAATATTGACGGATACCGGTGAGATTGCAGGTGAGATTATCAGTTACAGTCTAGTCAATAAAACTTTTGTCTGACCCGATTGAGTAGTACCCCCAGCTAAGATAGGAGTTCTTCAAAACATGACAGCAAAACTCTAAGAGACATCCTATAACCCATGTATTACAAAGTACATGTTAACGAATGAGATATATCACAATGTGAAAATTCCATCAATAAAACTTATTAAAAAAAACAGACCATAATCTGTTAGCTAGTTGGGAAACTAATGTTTATTTCTCCCATATAACCAACCACACTTAGCTCTGACCTTTAGAAAATAGCCTTCAAAATTATTTTCGGCCTATAAAATTTAAATCAAAATTTCTTTTTCCATAACCAACTAGTCACTGTCAGGAACACGATGGAAGATTTGAGATTTACATTCAGATGCGTCTCTATTTTGTACACCTCCTTCACGTATGAATAAACATTGCTTTGAATTGCATCTGTTCTTACCCTTTGCCCCATTCCTTGTACTTGGCTAGCATAGCTTCCTTCCTGGCGTTCTCCGCTGCGGTTTTCTCATCCTCTACGGCAGGGTTTCGCTTACGTCCAGTCTCCTTGTCCCGGAACACCGTCGCAGCATTCTTCCCTAGCGTGGCCTCGTCAGCCTGCAAACAAAGTGGACTTTAGGAGACATGGCTGATTGTGTGTTGGTTTAACCGTTTATTTAGTTTTAGTTCCCTATAATTTAGTTTTAGTTCCCTTAATAGTATAAAGGTCACATCATTTGAGAGTGCACTAAGCAATTATATGATATACTGCACGCCGATATCAAATATTGTTATGATTGTAAGATAATTGAAACTGACTACTAGCAGTGAGCCACTTCCAGCCATTGAGGGAAGTGGTTCTCTTCACTGCTTCATCACTGTATGTAACCAGAGAAGGCTAGCAAACCTCCCATATTGCTGGAGAATTGTCTTCAAAGAATCGCAATAAAACCGTTTAAATACAAATACAAATATCATTTACAAGACAAGTACTAATTTTAGAATAAAGTTTAAATTAGTTGATATTAATGTTAAGTCTAGTTACTACACCATGTAGGACATGGATCACTAACGTAATGATCAGCTCATGGCGGACTCAGTGGCCACTTTAACCATAGGACACTAGTTCCTGGGGTTGTTACCCTTGAAGGAAGCTTGGTATAGTTCATACCATTTTGTAAATGTTCAATTTAAAATATTGAGAGCAGTAAGGTGAATTAAAATAATAATTTTGTCGAGGCAGCATGTGGGGTTGCAGGGAATATGATAAAACTAACAAAATAATAGATAAATAAGCAGTAAAAATGAAGCTTCACCATATCAAACATATAGTCTTCTCTTCTCCGCTTGGCCTCGTTCTCTTGTCGCATGGCACGGGCGGTGGACAGTCCTGCCGTGAGACCAGATAAAGTTTTCTTGGCGCGGCCCTTGTCGTCCTTGACCTTTACCACTGCAGGCTCCAACGGTGCAAATCTGGACGGCTTTTTCCGCCTGGATTTTGATTCTGGGGAATTTCTTTGTGATGATTTTCGACTGTCCCTCTTCGATCTGTGATGCTGCCTGTCAGGTGCCTGGTCTGAGTCAGAATCGTTTTTCTTCCGTCTAGGTGGTGAGGCATCTGAGTCAGAATCGTTTTTCTTTCTTCTAGGTGGGGAGGCATCTGAATCAGAATTCCCTTTTTTTCTTCTAGGTGGTGAGGCATCTGAATCAGAATTGTGTCTCTTTTTCCTTGGCGGTGAGGCATCTGAACCAGAGTCATGTCTTCTTTGCGGGGAGGCATCTGAGTTTGAGTCGTATCGTTGTCTATTGGGGGGAGATTGGTCTGAGTCAGAGTCATGTCGTGTTGCTCTCTGGGGGGAAGCATCTGAGTCAGAGTCGTGTCTCCTCGCTTTGTCTAAATGAAGAATGAAATCATTTTATTTTAAACATGTAATGCCATGACTGTTACTTTTTATTTCATGTTCACTCAACAATGCTTATTTACTATGTCCAAGTGGTTTAGATATTCTGTGTAGACTTTTTGCGTAACAACAAAGATATTTAGTGTAGACATTCTGTGTAGCAACAAATAGCTTTCTGGCCCCTTTACATACATTATCTAAAAATTACCCACCCTAGTACCCAAGGACCATGCTGGAAGACCAGGATTTCTTTTCTGAAACATGGCTCCTATTTTTACGACATATTTAGGTACAAATAAAGAATATATTGAATTGAATTGAATTGAATTGTAATATCGGGTTGATTCTGACGGATATTTAATCCCAAATATTGAGTCTCCTAGGAGTGAGGGTTTTTAGTTTGGAAACCCATCTTCTCTCCTCCTTGTCCCTGTTCGATTTAGCTTCAGGAGGGTCTGGAGCACATGGAATCAGGTTCATGGTAGCGATAGATATGATTTCCCATATATTGGAGATATCAGGATGATCCATGTTCAAGTGTCTGGCGACAGTTGTGTCATGGTTCTTCCTGAAGAATGAAATCATAATTTACGTATGCATGGACTTTCACTTTTTTTCCGACTTTCAGTTTTCATTATCCTTTACAACATTAACATGCATCATTAACAATTAACAATTTACATGATCTCTTTGTTTAAATTCATCTGCATGGGGGAGATAAAATATGGGAACCTCACCAAAACTGGGCATTAGATAATTAGGATCTCACAATATCCCAGAACACACAGAGACAAGTCCCTAAAAGAAATTCCCCCCAGTACCACACCTGTAACACTACATGGTTCCCACGGCCCAGACAATATAAAAATTACTGACTTTTACTGACCAATTCCCCAGTTTTTACTGACCAAATGAAGTCATGTTGGCTGGTCAATAAAGGCTTGATGTTTGAATAGTCAGTATTGACGTAACACGTTTTCCCCTGGCTATTTACAAATGTGTTTGAATTAAAAAAACTATGAGAATTTCCATTGTAAGTTATGTGATAATCAGGTTTTTGAGAGATTTCTAATGTTGAAGCAAATAACCCACATTTCAGACAAAAATCAGGAAATACTGTGCTTTATCTATCAAATAAACTGCTAACACTCCATGAATCTAATATCTGAGTACAGTCTCTAGACATTTCAACTCCCCGAACCACACCGGAGAATTTGATGTCATGATACATGTATTGGAATTTGTGCCTTTCAATACAGACAGAGATATCTCTGACGACATTCGCAATGAACTGGAGCTAAAGTGGATCCATCGTCTGAAAACGATGTCCCCAACGGACTCAATATTTTGGACGCCATCACCTGGAAGAAATGTCCATAAGCCAAGCACGCCCCCTCCCAGCCACGTTGAAAATTTTACACACAACCGATAGCAGAGTTCATAAAAGGGAAGGGGTCTGTGTGGACATACCAGGATATTATACATTCCAGGGGCCTAGCCCCCCCCCCCTGGTCGGCTTGGGGCGAAACTTTGTAGGAAAGTAATCACCCCACATATCATCTCTTCATATTAGGAATGACATGTCTGTTTTAAATGGATTAACAACAATACAATATATTTATTTCGGAAATTTTTCCTTCTTTACTAAAAATAAGGGCCCAAGGGTGGAATTTTCATCCTTTACAACCCCCCATTGACCCTGTTAATTCAGGGAAGATGGCCTGATGAGCTATTATTAGCGAAACCATGTAGTGCCAAACCAGAGAGCCATTTCTCTGGAAAGAGGGAATTATATAAAATTATTAAATACCTGACACCCCACAAAGGGGGCCGGGCCAATTTTTTTAATCATAATTCCTTGTCATTCACACCAATATTACCATCGTTGGTGCCTATGGCACATCCTGGAGACATATCCAGGTGACAAGAGCACCCCTTGTTGATGTTGTGATGACATCACCAAGGGCACGACAGAGGTCTTAGTAACCCACGTCTGGAGAATGTGACGTTCTCCAATTACATGGTAGCTTGTGAAGGGGGAAGGAGGTGCGTCGTTTCGTTTACACACAATATCTGAGTAGCAATGCGGTTCCAAAGAAGTATTTTTGTATTATAGGTTTGTATTTCTCCTGTTATGAGATCGTATCACACCCTACTTGTATTATTATAACATACCAACGCTCTACTATATACTGTACAAAGGTTGTTTCAATGCTGCCATCAACACTGGGGCAAATGAAAAACCCTGAAAAGGGGCTTGACAAACCCAGTATAAAAAAAATTATTTAAAAATTCTCCTCCTTGATAAAGGTCGTATATTTACCGAAACACCAGAACCCCAATAAACCAAACCCAAATGCCCCCATGTTCTGTTCTTGCCTGGTTTTGGATTGAACTCTCTCCCTTCGAATCTATTAAAATTACATTACATTCCCTGATACTTTTATATAAAGTCCCTCAAAATATTGGGAAAAAGTTAAACTAAATCTAGCATAAATACTCCTAACTCCACAAGGAGAGACATCCAGGTAACACCTGTGACGTCACAATGGGAAAATCCACAACACCTGGGCAACACGTTGGTTGCCAGGTAAGTTACCGTGCAACGTTCTTATCTGAGCTCTCACTCTTGGTGGTGGTAGCGCAGTAAGGCAATACACACGTATACTCGAATCTATTAAACAATGATTGGTACTGTTGTAATATTGTTATTGTTGGGAGTGGGTTAATTAATATATATTAGGACTAGATTATAAGATCAAGTAAAACATGTGTTACAAATCTATGGACATGCTATACATATGTGCTGCCACCTGTAGGTACAGTTGGTAATATCATGACAGGTACCATTAGCTAAAGTTTTCCATCGCTTTGTTTCTCTGAAGTGTTCCATCTCTATGACGTCCTCCGGTCTGTCATCTACAAGTCCAACCACTGTCGGTCCCTCATCGTTATACAGAGCGGGCTCGTCATCCGGGTCGTCAAACCTGGGGGCCACGTCATTCAATCCGATATCATCGTCAACAATCCGCAGTCTGAGTGGAAGAGAACAAGATACACCTGATATAGACAAGTCACAATGTTACACAAGAATTTCACCTCAACTTTACCATCAACACATGTACATAATACAGACACCTTGAAAATTTACTTTTTAAGAATCTCGATAATAATACTCACAAGTGCTTAACCCACTTTGTGGGTGAAAAGTAATTAAATTGTCATTATTCAAAGTACAAACAGGATTATGAAATAAAATAATAATAAAAAAAAAATGATGTAGGGCATATACTTTACCAGGAACAAAACATCATTCAATTCAATTATTCGTTAGCTTTTATTATCATTTTTAAAAACTTAACCTACGGTATATCATGGTCTCGAAGGTTAAACATTTAAAGGTTTTTCTTCTGGACGTTAGCCTAAGGCACCGGCCTTGGACGTTAGGGCCCCGGTCGGGAATAACCCTTGAAAAGTATTTGTCACCGAAAATAATGATGAAAAGTGTGTGAAATATTTGTTTAACATTGCTGAAACGTTTCAGACATATAGACCTACCTTCCCACTTGCTAAATATGTGTTTATGATAAATATATATTGAACAAAGTAGGCCTACGTAGGGAAATATGCAATTTAATTGTCCATAATTATAGGCTATTGTTCTTTTTTGTATTTGAACAGGGGTTATCAATGCCTATTCGTCTGATTCTGACGGCGGGGGCCCTTATGTCCAAGCCGGGTGTCCAAGACCGGGGCCCTATGCTATGGGCCTATCGTCCCGGGCCCTATCGTCCGCAGCCCGTCCAATCCCTAGGCTAGACCAGACGGGCTGAGGACGTTGGGGCCCCGAGACGTTAGGACCCGGACGGTGAGGCCCTGGGTCCTGACGTTAGGGCCCCGGGGTTGGACGTTAGAGCCCCCGCCGCTAAAACCAATCGAAACTTCTAATCGCCTAGCCCCACCATGTTTTCATCGCACATTCTACCGAACAGAGGAGAGTTTGGCGCGAGGTTGAATCAGGACGTCCATGTGACGTAAGTAACCGTTAAAACATACTCGGTCAGCGAACAAATGATAAATGACTAACCCGGTATGCTTGACGGCCACCCCTTTCGCTTTCTTCTTTTTCTTCTTCTTCTTTTCTTCATAATCAGCACCCGAGAGGTACCGCTTAAGGTACTCTTCTTTACTAACAAGCGCCATGTTGGATGAGTGATGTCCGGTCTGGCTGCGTTCAAAAATCCCTGGTAGAGATAGTCAGTAAATTAGGAGGAATTTAGTCTTAAATTAGCGCTATTCTTGCTGAAAGTGACGATATTTTCCATAGCTTTATCATATAATTTCCATTTAGTTTTGGAGAGCAGTTCCTTTATTTTATTTCATTTGTGTTATGAAACTTGTATTCGAACAATGCCAAAAAGAGTAAAACACTCTCCGTTAAAACGTGAGTGCACATATAGCGCGAAGAGAACTGCAAATAGAAACCCTGTTGGGAATGCTGCTAATAAATATAACGCAAAAGCTGATCGGTCCGTAGGAACGTCAAAGTACCTATCTACAGATGGCTTGGTTTACAGATATAACTCTATCAACTCAGTTCTGATATAGTATAAGGGACGGTTCATTTTAACCACTGGGGGGAGGGGGGATTTTCAGGGGGGAGGGGGATGGGGGCACCTTTTTTGTGCACTCTGAAGGGGGGGAGGGGGGACGGGCATCTTTTTTGCACATACTCTGAAGGGGGGACGGGCATCTTTTTTGCACATACTCTGAAGGGGGGACGGGCATCTTTTTTGCACATACTCTGAAGGGGGGACGGGCATCTTTTTTGCACAGACATTAAAGTGTGGGGGCGTGGTTTTTGCATAGACTTAGAACTAAAATGATGTAGCGGGGTCATGAATTTTTGTATAAATAATTAACTTACAAGGGGCGCCAAGTAATTTTGCACAAGACTTTAAGCACAGGAATTTTTTCGCAAATTCTCCACTCCTATATAATTGTCTATTGGGTTCTCGTCTATGATCTGATTTAATTAAATTGTTGTGACGTCACGCTCATCCCCACTTCCCCTTAATTGTCACATTTCATCCTGGGAGGAAATCAGATATCTTCTTGTACATTTTTAAATCCTGAATTAATTATAACAATAACAATTGGTTGCTTCTGTGTATATTATAATACTATCCCCTGGGTTGCTCCTAGGGTTTCCTAGAACTACATGCAGAGATAAATGTATATATCGTCAGGATATGTACAATTGGCACGACAGTGTTGATTTAAAGTATCAGTTCTGTTATGTTAAACTGCATTTTGTAGCCAATTTCTGTCTTAAATGTGGGTTATTTGAGAGGATTGGTGAAGGCGAATTGTACATTTTCCGACGACTTCACCCATTTACATCTGTATGAACCTCTATTAATGGGTACGAATGTATAAGTACCCTGGGATCTTATAAGCTGAGTTGAGTACTAGTTGAGTCTCATATATCTAGCTGCTTCATACAAACACAACATGACGAGTCCAATTCTAAGCGGGTCTGATATTTATTTCAGGGGACTCCTGCCCCATAGATGCATTTTCACTCTTTTACACAAAGGGAGGCGGAGCTACCTCAGTTACAACGCTCCTAATTATTCATTTACATTCATATTCATGAATATTCATATTTACCCCTGCCATTCACTCATCTCCCATTGGTTAGTAGTTATAAACAGTACGGTACCTTAGACTATTCGGGGTCCCATAAAAGATATCAACAACTTTTAAAGGTGGTCTCCACTGGCTGCGGTAAGCCTTGCGATGGTTCTATATGATAGTGAGAAGTGGTGAGGTCCTGCCTACATGGCCAGTGATCCATGTAGGCAGGACCTCATCATTCCTCTCCACCTACAGAACCAGCACAACACCATCGCAAGGCTTACCGCAACCAGTGGAGACCACCCTTTAGCCTCTGCTTGCCAGGGCTGTATTATACATAACCAGAGCTGTGTATAGCTCTGATATAACAGACTGCTAGAGTAAAATACATGAGTATTCAGTGGTCATACATTCCCTACACACTATTAGAATATTGCACGAGATTTAGATAAAATAGATAGAATAAGGATCATTTCTTAAATATTCCATATTAAATAGTTATCTTTATTTTTATTTTTTTTAAACACGCACTTATTTATTACATGCATATACTTTTAATCATGAAAATAGAAAAAAATAGAGTCATAAATTTGAATTTCAGTGGTAACCTCAGTAAAAAAAACAGATTGGTTGCCATAACAACCCCACATAACTCACTAGTGAAATACGCTCTATGCATCACTCACTCTAGATACTTTGTTCTCACATTACATTCTTACATTTCACACAAATAACTGCATCAGTCTCCAGATCCTACAACAGTTTTGCCTGGTATTTTTCTGCTTCTAGTTTGGCGTTGAGGATACAATCATTGACGGACACGCCTTTATACGAGGCCCCGATAAGGCGGAGAGGCAGCGCATGCGTGCTGATGTACTTGTCTATTGTGTCCATCCGGGCGGTATGGCCGACCACATACTGAGGTATGCAGGCCTGTAAATATACAACATCAGGAGTGAGTGAGTGAGATTGGGTGCTTTACGCCTTTAGCAACACATTTAATATGGTTATATCAAGGGCGGGAGAGCTGAGAGGGAGTGAGTGAGTGAGATTGGGTGCTTTACGCCTTTAGCAACACATTTAATATGGTTATATCAAGGGCGGGAGAGCTGAGAGGGAGTGAGTGAGTGAGATTGGGTGCTTTACGCCTTTAGCAACACATTTAATATGGTTATATCAAGGGCGGGAGAGCTGAGAGGGAGTGAGTGAGTGAGATTGGGTGCTTTACGCCTTTAGCATAGACTTGCACTTGAACATAGACGTATCTTCCATCTTCAAGTAACAGGCTATCATAGAGTTAAAAATCCGACATATAGAGATACTAATAATGATAGGAATACTAGGGCCAATACTGCTCCAAAGCTTAACACCCACAGATGTAGAACACAAACTGGTCTAAACTCAGTTTTGGTCAAAACAGCCAAAACTTGGAATGAACTTAGCCCACGCACACGTAACATAGCCACAATTGAAACATTCAAATCACTTCAAAAGAAATGGCTACTCTCGACCCTTGACTAATTAATTGTAGCTTTAAATACTATATTAATCTACATGGTTCACACTCTTTGACAGTGATTACCACCATGCTCTACTTATCCATTCTAAATTCTAATCTCCACTGACAATATGTGTAATCTTTGTTATATGGGGATCACACTCTAGCAAGTGATTATTCCTCAATTAATTGTGTAATTCATATGTTCTTTTCAACCGCGTTTCACTCAACTTAACCCGCTTATACTGTCTCTAATTGCTCATGGTCCACACTCTGCGACAGTGATTACTACCATGTTATTTACCTGTCATCATATGTATTTTCTGTATTAATACTGGGCTGTGTTAGTAACTTTGTCCATATATACTTTTCTTCATATCTTTCTACTTTTGTGCTGGGGATGTTAGAATCAACCCGGAAACCCTCTGGGAAATGATTACCCAGCCTAAATAAAATCTTTAAAAAAAAAGAAAAAAAAGCAACACATTTAATATGGTTTTATCAAGGGCGGGAGAGCTGAGAGGGAGGCAGTTTATTATCGTACCCAGGAAATAGAGATAGAGAAGAAGGGAGAGAGAGAGACAGAGAAGAAGAAACAGAAAGGCACTTTGTGGTCTTACCCAGAACTTGCCCTTGCCCTTATCAACACATTGAAAGGTTATATCAAGGGCAGGAGAGCTGAGAGGGAGTGAGTGAGTGAGATTGGTTGCTTTACACCCTTATCAACACATTTAATATGGTTATATCAAGGGCGGGAGAGCTGAGAGGGAGTGAGTGAGTGAGATTGGTTGCTTTACACCCTTATCAACACATTTAATATGGTTATATCAAGGGCGGGAGAGCTGAGAGGGAGGCAGTTTATTATCGTACCCAGGAAATAGAGATAGAGAAGAAGGGAGAGAGAGACAGAGAAGAAACAGAAAGGCACTTTGTGGTCTTACCCAGAACCGACTGCCCCACTTATAGATTTAACGTGCATAATATAGCTAAACAGTTCAGAAGAGAATTAAGAATAACAACAAATCATCTACAGCGTCCATTCTACATTAAAAAAAATCTTTAACAAATAGTTTTGCTGGAGTCAGCTGAAAATGCAAATGGCGACGGTTAGCTCACCTTGTGGATATTGCAGACAGCTCGTGTGGGTTCGACCTTGACATTGAGCTGTTCCCTGACGCTGTCTATAGCAACGGAAGTCAAGAATGAGGTAGTGACTTTATCTTCATCACCGAAGAGTTCTTTGAACCAGGCTCCACCCATCATACACTGAAAGACATGAATTAGGCTTGAGTTTCTTGCATTTGATACGAAGTTCAGAAACGTCTATAAATGGGTGTAATCGCCAGAAAATGTACAATTCGCCTACACCAATCCTCTTGAATAATCCAAATTTAAGACAAAAGTTTGAAATACAGTTCAAGATAAACAAATAGATTGTTTGAATCAAGGCAATGTCAAATATACTCAGATATACCTAGTGTTGACCATTTTTCAGCCATATTTAGACAAATCTACTAAATGTATAGATTTGCCAAATGTACATTTGCTTAAGATCTGACCCATATATGAGATAGTTTAGCATAAATTATATAATTATTTCAGATAGATCAGAAGTGTCCAATAAAATATTTCCATCAAGGAGTTCTAACAAGGCTTTTAAATGCTGTGTTCCGCAAAACCCAATTATTATACTCGAATAGATATAGGCGTGATCAGATCAGAATCCGTTTTTTCCCCACCCGTCTAATAATCGAATAATGTTTGAAGTGGAATAAACACTAAACACTATACACTAGATTATATAGTGAGGCGAAGAGGGGAATATAAGAGGATGAAAGTTGTAGTCGTTTCTTGTGAGATATATAGCTGTATATATTAAAAAATGAGACAGAACCATCACTAACACTCCACACGAAGCTGTCTGAGTGGCACAGTGACTATTATAATTATAAGGAATACTATGAATATGAATAACAAAATCTTATACATCTTTTTAATCCTTTAAACTGAGAACACCTGAATGTATAATATGTTACTTTTTTGAAAGCTTGGCCCAACAGAACTAACCCCGTATAGGGGAGCTGGCAACCAAGTGAAAATAAAATCTTAAAAAAAAACAAAAAACGATTTGACTTATGTTTTATGGTTTATAGCTGAGGTTATCCTCAACTAATGGAAGGGGTTGGAATTGGAGATATGTCGTCGGGTTGAGGCACAATTACCAAAATGATGAGGACATGGGATTTGGTGGAAGATGATATAGTTTGAGTAGTTTGATATATAAGCTAGTGTAGCAGCAGTGGGTGGAAGACCATGGTTATTCTGCCTTGAACTACTACCCGTGAGCCCATTATCCTCAAATGTACATGACATCCATTGAGCATAACATTCTTTGTACATTGTGTATGCCTGCCTATGTTCAATTGTCATTTTACAGAAGATTGGCGGTATAAAAATTCTAAATAAAAATAATAAATAAATATATAAATTAAAGTATAAAATGCTGCCCAGGCTCACAGTTAATCTGGTGCTGTCTGTGTGCTTAGCGTCATGTTCAGGGAAGAGGCAAGACTCGTAGATGACCCCCAGCACAGGGGAGGGTTCCGTAGAGGGGATGAGATGACCAAACCCTGGAGTAGGTAGCTGCTGACCAGGGTACTGTAGCGTGACCACGCCCACCGTGACCGCCGGGATGGACCCCAGCTCTGTACTCAGATCCACATGATCCTCACCCAACATGGACGACAGATCTAGCAAAGATAACGTGAATAAATGAAAGAATGAATGAATGAAGGAATGAATGAATGAAAGAATGAATGAAGGAAGGAAGGAATGAATGAAAGAAGGAATGAATGAAATAAGGAATGAATGAAGGAATGAATGAATGAAAGAAGGAATGAATGAAAGAAGGAATGAATGAATGAAAGAAGGAATGAATGAAAGAAGGAATGAAAGAATGAATGAATGAAGGAAGGAATGAAAGAATGAAGGAATGAATGAATGAATGAATGAAAGAATGAAGGAAGGAATGAATGAAGGAATCAATGTATGAATGAAGGAATGAATGAATGAATGAATGAAAGAAAGAAGGAATGAATGAATGAATGAATGAATGAAAGAATGAATGAATGAATGAATGAAAGAATGAAGGAAGGAAGGAAGGAAGGAAGGAAGGAAGGAAGGAAAGAAAGAAAGAGGAAAGGAAGGAATGAATGAATGAAGGAAGGAGTAAATGAAAGAAAGGAAGAAAGAAAGAAAGAAAGAAGAAAGAAAGAAAGAAGGAATGAAAGAAGGAATGAATGAATGAATGAAGGAATGAAGGAATGAAAAAAGAATGAATGAATGAAAGAAGGAGTGAACGAAAGAAAGAAAGAATAAACGAATGAAAGAAAGAAAGAATGAATGAATGAATTATACTCTAAATGAAAATAACAAAAACATTTAGTTTAGACAATAAATAAAAGTAAACAACAACAACACTTGTTACTCACTTTTAGAATAGCAGGAGCTGAAGACCGTGTCTGCCTCCAGGGTCAAGTTAGGTGTAGTTATCTGCACATATAGAGCACATAAATATATTAAAGTATTATAACTGCTTGATTTACACCCAGTATTGTAACTGCTTGATTTACACCCGCATATATAGAGCACATAAATATATTAAAGTATTGTAACTGCTTGATTTACACCCACATATATAGAGCACATAAATATATTAAAGTATTGTAACTGCTTGATTTACACCCCATCAAAGCTGCATTTTATCAGTCAAGAATGAAAGATTTTCTACTTCTTGTTCCGTTCTTTTCCAACCCATCTAAAAGTCATTTGACCAAAGTTTGTAGGATTGTGTCTGGTTGTTTTTGCTGCAGGGATTCTAAGATGTCCGTATTTGTATTTTCTGCGGTAGTTTCACTCATTATCACTCACCGGCGACCTTTCCTCTCGGCTGATTAGAGTTCAAATTAAAATATAAACATACAAATATGTCATAGACATGCGCAGTGAGACATGCAAATCCCCTATTAAGAGACGTACCTGAGCCTTGTTGTGTGTAAAGTGTAGACTAGAGCAGGGTGAGTCAGTGTGTATGTGCACATTGGGCCGCGCCTCCAGCTCCTGTACCATCCGCTCCACCAGCTGTGACAGCCCGTCCCGCAGCGACCACAGCTGCCACCGCTTCTGCCGGAACTTGTTTATCAGCGGCGAGGTTGGGGCTGCCTTCTTGCTCTCTGTCAACAAACAAGACATTGTCTATAGTAATGTTATTGTTGAACTTATAATCACTGTCAACATGCAAGACATTGTCTATAGTAATGTTATTGTTGAACTTAGATTCACTGTCAACAAACAAGACATTGTCTATAGTAATGTTATTGTTGAACTTAGATTCACTGTCAACAAACAAGACATTGTCTATAGTAGTGTTATTGTTGAACTTAGATTCACTGTCAACAAACAAGACATTGTCTATAGTAATGTTATTGTTGAACTTAGATTCACTGTCAACAAACAAGACATTGTCTATAGTAGTGTTATTGTTGGGCAAGACAACAGAAAACTGCCACTTACTATGATATCTATCGATATCAAGGAAGCTAGGCGAGGCTGTAGTCATATAATTAATTTTAGAATCTTTTTAATAAAATAATGAATGAAAGTGTATTCTAGTAAACAGTAATAACTAACAGTAATAAAAGTAAGGGAGTCCAATGCTCTACCAACTGAGTTATCCAGACTGGCACAATTTCAGGGTCACAACCAGATTCTACCATGCAGGACACTACAAATATGTTGTGTTTTAGGAAAATGAGTCACAAGTCAGAAAAAATGGAGTTTGAGATATAATCATATTTGAAAAGATGAGATCAAGCCAATCCAATAATAGTAACAGTAGGACATAAGAAATATGTTTTTCTATATTTTAGGTTTGATATTTTATTTTTGAAAAAAATATTAGCAATATTTACATAGGCCTCTAAAAAGACATTTACTAGTAAAGAAGCCAAATATACTCTATAAGATGACCTTAGAAATCCATGGATATATTTAACAGTCTCGAAATTGGGTACATACATAATATTCATACAACTGAAGGCATTAGATACCCAAAATATGAGAACACTCCTAGAAAGATATATTTATCTAAATCACTTTGAAAAATATCAATTTTGCGACTTGTGACTCATTTTCCTGGAACATAGCACAAATGTGGTGCCTTTCAGCCGTCAAACCTCACAGACAGGTACATTGCTAGTAAGTAATAAGACCAATATGTCACCTTTCATAGAGTTGACAGCTCCCCGGATGATGCCTCCGTGCTCCTGCTCAAACTGGTAGAGGTCTGGGAAGCAGGACTTGATGCTGAGCTGGCGGCAGTCGCCCGCAAACACTCCCCGACACAGCGGATCCACCGCATAGTCAGCCAGCTGCACCAGAGGAATATGGGTCAGATTTTCCCAAAATGTAAAATTGGCAGTTCTACACATTTATTAAATTCTGCTAAATTAGGCTGCAATTTGGCCAATAGTAAGTAAATTCGAGTATATGTGGCATTGGCATTGCATTGATTCTAGCAATCTGTTTGGTTAGGTTGAACTGTATTTTTAACTTTTATTTTCGTCTGAAATTTGGGTTATTTGTTAGAATTGATGAAGATTAATTGTACATTTTCTGAAGGTCTGACCCATAAGGTGGTTAAAAACACTCAACATATGGGTCAGAGCCTCAGAAAATGTACAATTAATAGACAGCTCTACATACTTAGTAAATTTGGTTAAATTCAGCTCAAAAAATGCTAAATTCTAAGTATATCTGAGTATATTTGGTATTCCAATGATCCAAAAAATGTATTTGGTTAAGTTGAACTGTATTTTGAAGCTGACTTCTGTCTTAAATTTAGAAAAACACTTATTAGGTGTCCTAGCGTTTACTATCATTGGAATCAGCTTGATCTCCTCTTTTTAAATATGATGATATCTCAAAATCCACTTTTTTCCGACTTGTGACTCATTTTCCTAAAACGGATCACATATGTGATGTGTTTCAGGAAAATGAGTCATAAGTCGCAAAAACTGGATTTTGAGATACCATTAAAACGAAAGGATATATTACATAGATTGTCCTGAAATTCAATACATCGATTGATATAGCTATAAGTGATAAACCCTCCAAAAAGTAGAACATTCCAATACTGTGATCTTGTGAAAAAAACACTTTGAAAAATATCAATTTTGCGACTTGTGACTCATTTATCTGTAACATATCACATATGGGTGACTGCTGCCTCCAGTGCTTCTCACTTACCTCTGGGCCTAAGCGTCGCGACACAAAGCTATGAATGGACTCATCCTCCAGGGGGGAAGGAGGCTGTTTAAGTTCCTGCAGTAGGGAGGACAGGATGGGTTTGGAGAATGGAGGCTGCTTGAAGAGCACGCCGCGTAGACCTGCAGCATAAAGCATAGCTTAATTACTTGTATGATTTATTAATATGAATAACTAATGGTTATAAAGATTAAAGGTAATCAATGATCCAGATTCTCCTGGATCATTGCATCATCTATCACAGGGATCTTTCCCTCTGGAGAGATCCACATGATGGATCTGGATCCAACTCCCGGCCAACTAGCACATTCTAAACGTTGCATGAACGTTGCTTGCATGCAACAGTATAGTTCACATGTACCCATATGTTTATTACCTCATTCTACAATAAACTACAAAACCATCAACTACGACTTCTCTAGTTTACATACTGATCAACATCATAAATACACAATTCTACACTTGGTCTGGATCAATGGTAAAGTTGCATTACATGCAACATCAACCTGACAACCAAAAGTACTTTTTCTTGAGGGCTTTAGTTATTATCATTATTTGAATCTACAATCATTGGAAGATTAAAAAAAAATTATGATGGAGAATAATACTGTACCTTTGGGTAAGGGGCAGATCTGCTTGTTGACGTAGAGGAACCTGTTGGTGCTGGCGGGATGTTTGCGGCCTATAGGCAGGATGGCGTCCTCCAACCCCAGCTCCTCCACCTGTAGTACACAAGTATTGCAACCATCAATATTGGTTTAAATCTTGGTGTTCATTTATTTGTTCAAGCAATGGCAGCTTTCACACTTAAAGTACGTTCAGTTTCATTGCTTCCCCAGGTAAGTCAGTGGCAGTGTGTAGCCACACTTCTGTCAAATAAACATGTTTTAAAACAAAGTTACTAAATCCAATGAGTCCAATAAAAAAAATATGAATGTATTTTAATATGATATTGGCCTTAAATGAAATATATATGAAAACAAAAGTAATAGGTCTCCACCAGTTGATGCAACTCCCCTATTATCTTATATACACTTGTACTCATGCATGGTACACCAGACTTAAAGTAAAGATAGGAATTGTGCCCCTTGAAAATAGAGAGCTTCCTTAACAATGTAATCAAATCTAAAACTTAACAATGAATGAAATGCTGACCAGTTGTAAGGTGTTGAGTCCAGCGTTGCCGTAGCCGCGGATACTCCTCGGTCCCTGCTCTATGCGTGATCCGTCCTCAAACCGGTTAGTCTTCATCCATCCTCCAAACTTGGACGACGCCTCCAGTAGCACCACCTGGTGGCACAAGCACATATATATATGTAGTGCATCTCTTAGAAATGGTAAGGTGTTGGACTGTTCATAATTAACCACTGGGGTGGAAGTGGAGAGTTTGCGAAAAATTCTTGTGCAAAATTGTATGACCCCCTTAAAGTCTTGTGCAAAATGTCTTGGCCCACCCCCTTGAAAGTTTGTGCATAATTACATCCCCCCCCCCCCCCCCACACACACACACCTGGTTAAAAATGAAAAATGAAGTCCCTATAACTATATATTATAAGCTTTTAAAATTTATATAATAGCTTGATAATCTTTAAAGAGATAAACCACTGTTATACGCACTGCTGCAGGCGGGAGTTAAAGGAACTAATGCATGAAAAATAAGGATTGACAGTAATTTTTTCAAACTTTGTCTTGAGAAAGTACATGGTTGGAGGATAACAAAAAGCAAAAAAAAATGGATCTCAGCATATTTTTTTTCATTCTAGAGACCAGCAAAGTTTAGTATTGAAGTATGTGGGGAAAATGGATATTTTCTCAGTTTTTCCAAGATTTCAGACAGACAAATAACATTTTTCAATTGAAATGTCTTCTAAACATAACCACTATAGATGTTTACCCTCATGTATGAAAGAACAGGGTATCAACATATTTTGAAATATATTATTTAGCATTGAAAATCTTCAATATTCCTGTTTTTAACTCACCAGAATGCAGATTCAGTTGAATAACTTTTTTAAAAGGTCGGTGACCCCCATTTTTTATTGCTTGAAAGGGTAAAGCAATATGTTAGCTATGTTTATAGAGATTTTTAGGAGAAAGTTATTTTCAATTTTTTTTTTATACTGAAAAAACGAAAAAATTGTCCTTTTCTCATAGACTTCTATAGTGAACAACCATAAATTTTGAGGCCCCCTAAAATGAAAACTAACCCGGTGACATATTGTTTTTATTGGCTTTTTGAATTCACATAACCTTGTTCTTTCACGAGGCAAAGTTTAAACAAAATGTTATTTTCAGTTTTTTTCCCAGTTGAACTGTGGTTTATCTCTTTAAGTCTATATTTCCTTACCCCATATTCAGTGAGGGGGGGGGGGGCGGTCAGACCATGCGCTACGGTCTGTTCTGTGGTATAAGTTATAACATAGCGTTACGTAGCTAGCTAGGGCTAGGGGCGGGGTCTACTAAATTTTGAGGCAAAAATGCGTTACGTAATAATAAAGATGGGCCCTGACTGGCCGGAGTTGTATACGGAGGAACCCATCGGTATTTGCAATTTGCAGTAATTTCTGGCTCGAGTCACATTAAGGCTCAAGTCACATGCTGCCAACCCAGCCTCCCACAGATTCCTAAGGCCGGGCGAGTATCTGCAAATGCAAATGCCGACTGACAGGGACAGAGTGACTGAGTGAGACGTCTGAGACTTACTCGTTTGATGAGGTGTGAATACGCCGGCTTGGAGAGATAATACGCCGCGGAAATCCCACTGATTCCCCCACCAATCACTGCAACAGTCGCCATTGTCGTGTCCTGACTGCTTATATCCCAATAATGTGGAGAGAAAGTCTTGTATTCTCCCCCACAACCTCAATTACCTCAACCTACATAACATGGCACACATGGAGGTCGGCACGGACACAGCTGACCTGTAGCAGACGGCCAGCAACTACTTCCGGGTCGCCATCCGACGCGCAATGGAGAAAGCACTTCCAGGACTTGGTGCAGGTCGACTTGCCCCAGTCCCCTTCGTTCATTATTATGCAATCACCGCGGCCTGAGTCTTGCACCATTCCCCTAAGTATATTTATATTATATTACTTTACTGTATAAAAGGTAGGCCTATTTATTATACGTATAGTGTTTGTGGAGGTGCTGGTTTAATTTGTTAATTGCTTAGGCCTCTTATATTAATAGGCTATTATCCCTCATAAAATATCACGTCAGTTAAACTATCCATATTAACTATTATTATTAATTCCGAGCTATATTTATACATCTATAGGTACCAGAGGAAATACACGTCCAACAAACTTTTCAAATATATCTTTTTATTTACTGAATAATGTTTATTTTGAATAAAATATCGGATGTAGGCCAACAGTCATTTCCCTTTGTTGCAATATTCTCGTCCCGATTCTAGTCAAAGTATACCGGTAAATTCATGTCAATAAATTTTTTAAAAACAACTTTAAATTCAAAACATACAGACCGAACAATTCAGGCCTACAAATATCATCTGTAATATGTAGGCCTAATTGTACTTATAGATATTATCTTCAAATAAATCTCCTTGTCCAAATTGTTCATAATAACCAACAACTTTTTAAAGTTAACAGTTAGACAATACAATTATATTTTTCATTGTTGGTCTTTACAACTTTACTTGAACAGTAGTTCTGGATTACCCACTGGAGGGCCTCAGGCAAAAAAGATGTCTCTTTTACGTGCTTTTTATTCTATTATTTTTCAATGGAGGTTGCAGGTGGGGCTAGTAAATAATCAGAAACAGATCCTCCTAAAGTAACTCATTACCGTATATGTTTAAATCGAATTTGTATATTAGCCAAAAATTTCCGATTTATAGCCTACAGGCCTATAGCTGAACACTCAGTAGGCGGGGTTGGTAGTTTTTATTTTATTATCATATTTTGTTTAGGAAACCACCTTCCAGGAACTGAAAAAAAATGTCTAATTCGTAACAATAGTTGTTTTAAACAAGATAAATCTGCCTCTGCTTTTATTAGTTTCATTTGGTTTTTTAATGGGGCGGGGGCTGGGGTGTGGGGGGGGGGGGTCACAAACAAAAATTAGGCATGGTCAATTTGTTGTGGGGTAGGCTTTTCTAGGTAGCGGGTGGGGGTAAATCGGAAACACACCTATTTTGTTGGCCTTATTAGATTAGATTAGATTAGAAACTTTTATTATCGAATTTTCTCGCTGACAGAGGACGGTTCTCCGACTAAGGGAGGTCTCCATGTTCTCTGGTGTACTTACATTTTTTTTAAAAAAACAGTGAACAAATCCCCAGTCGTCATTGACGAAAGGGGTACACTGTTATACTTAATAATAACTATAACAAGACAACTCGTGTAAAAAGTGATTCTTTTGTATTGATTAACATACCGGTACTAACATTGTTCTCATTTGTTTCCATAGACCTTATAAATGCGTTTTCAAGGACTTAACAATTTAATTTTTCAAACGATTATATTTTGTCAAAGCTTGAACCTCAATTTTTTAAAGCAAATGGGATTTTATCATTCCATACAGGATTTAGCATTCTTTATGTACAAATTTGTTTATTCAGGAAATAATGTACAATTCACCTTCACCAATCATCTTATTGAAATTATTAACAAAATTATAGCACGCTCTTCCGCTGATGTTTTTTGATGAGATAAAGACACAAGTAGTAGTAGTATGCGATTCCAAACTGTACTTGACCCCAAACCCTGACCTTGCTGTCACTGTCACAAGATCAAAGGGATCAAAGGGATACCTGAGGGAGATCAAAGGGATACCTGAGGGATGCCGCCGCCATGACCTGTGACCTTAGTGGAATGTGACTTATGATTGATGGATCCAGACACCTGAGACACCTAGAGAAACCCTGACCCCAACCCTAACCCTAACCCCAAACCCTGACCTTAGAATACCTGTCCTGATCGATCCTAATCAGATCAAAGGGGTGTAGAGAGAGGGGGGTGGCACCTGCTTTGATTTGGAGCTCATTGGAATTGTGATTTATGTTTAATGGATTTAGACATCTGGCACACCTGGAAACTCTAACCCCACACCCTGATCTTAAGAATACCAGTCTTGATAGATCCTAAGTAGATCAAAGGGATGTCAAGGGAGGGGGGGGGATACCCCTGTTATGATCTGGAACCCCTTGGAATTATGATTTATGATTAACGACTATAGACACCTGGAGGACTTAGAGAAACTCTGACCCTAATCCCTAACCCTAGGAATACCTGTTCTGATCAAACATTGGGTTATGTATGAAGAATGTGGAGATGAGATATGCGGTTTAGATATCAAGGTATAGATCAAATTCCAGCATTAGGGTTGTATAGGAAGAATGTAGAGATGAGAGGTTCCCAGTAGAAGGTGTCACAAGGCGGAGCTTTGTAGAACTAAAGATGAAAGAAATAAAGAAACCAGTATATAACAGTTACCTAGAGATAGCTGTTTTATGCTTGAAGTGTAGTATAAGCATTCATCTTGATATAGCGGATATAAAACTAACCTAAGACCTAAGATCTCAGACCTTAGACCTTAGACCTTAGGCATTAGTTCTTGAATCGTTAATCATCAACATCTATAGACAGACAGACAGACAGAAAAGAAGGAGGATATCTAGGTATATATAGAAATAGTGCGTCTTTAGTTCTCACTATCATTGTAGTTACTTACCAGAGCAGTTAGGAATACATACACATGCGCTGAATAAGAGAGGAACAGAACAGAACAGAACAGAACAGAACAGAACATATACTTATGTTTCATTGAGATTGGAAATACGTTTAATTGATTGATAACATTGCGATTGTGATATACTGAGATTGTGATATACTGAGACTGTGATATATAGATATTGTAACATGTTTACATTTGTGATAAGCGATGAGTGATAAACCAAGAGGATATGAAATTTGAATGAACATGGCATTTTCAAACTGGGAACTACAACTAATTACTCGAGGATTTAATGATAGGTTATCATTGGTGATATGGGCCTTGGAGAATGATGTTCTTTCTCATCGCATTGTACAAGAAAGACTTACGAATTTAGAATCTGCATTACAAAGGGTAAGTTTGTATATTATTTTACCGCTAATATTGATAATTATTTTAAAATTACAGTAGACCATCATATTATACTAAATATAAGTGAGCCAGTGAGTGAGTGAGTGAGTGAGTGAATGAGTGAGTGAGCGAGCGAGCGAGCGAATGGATAAGTACATGAGTAAATGCTGTCAGTTTTATCTAAACAAGCATTATTTTATTTACTTATAATAGGCAGAGACGAGAGGGCAAGCGTGGCAGCCGTCATCTAATTGCTTTAACACCATACGCTCGCGAGACTTAAACCAACAAGATAATTCACAACTTGGTATCTTCGGCGCTCATCACAAGCGTGCTATACGCCAGAACCCTAGTACCGCAACACTCGATACTCCCTTGAATGATAGCACAGCTGGAGTGATAAATAAGACTGATAAGAGAGCACAACCACGTCCTTCATGTTCAGCCTCTAATGATAGTGACAGTGTTTCTAATAAAAGCAAAATACGAGTATACAGCTGTCCGTTTTGCAATGCAGAGTTTAGAATTAGGAACGATTGTCGAAATCACCAGAGTAAATGTTCAAAGAGAAAAGGAAAAGAAGAGAATTCAGTAAATGGTAATAATACATGCGATAACTGCAAGAGAACATTTTCATCGAGCGTGGCTCTGAGGCTACACAGAAGACATTGTCACTCAGAGAAATGTTTTTATAAGTGTCAGAAGTGCAATCGACTGTTTAACTCTTCTCAAAGCTTGAACAATCACACAAGAACTTCTTGTGATAAACCTTGTAAATTTCAATGTAAATATTGCAGTCGTAATAACTTTACATCTAATAAAACTGCAATGATTCACGAAGGAAAATGCCCTGCTCAATTCCCCTGCAACATTTGCGGTCATAGAAGTAAAACAATAAAAGACAGAACCATACACAACCGACAGCACGCTAAAGAAAGGGCTAGATTTACGTGTAGGAAATGTTCTAAAAAATTTGCCAACAGGAGAGATTTAATATATCATCGATCAGTTATGCATGGCGGAGCAGACAATGGTAGAGAACTACAAAACGAACCTTGGGATAGACAACCCTGGATTGATGAAGACAATAGAATAAACGATGATTTGGATTATATTTTTAGGGCAAACAGAGGTCATATACTAGCCAATCACCAACGCGGTAATCTAGCATCAATTTACAATTTTCCAACTGATAATATTTCAGGAGGAATTGAAGAATTGATTAGACATCTAGAAAGAGCATTTGAAGAACAAACTCATACGTTCAAAATAAACCTAGCTTTAGGATTGGTATTACGACACAGAGAAACGGGCGAATTCAGATACTTTGTTGGTCATAATAATAATACATTTTTCAATGAACCAATTCAAGTTTCATCTAGAAGAGATCTACAGAGAGTTATTGAGAGGCTACGTGAAATGGACTGGATGAAATATTATGCAGTTAATAGGCCTAATACGAAATGGGAATTATATTTCATAACAAATGTGTTGGTTTATGTTACCAATACATACTATCCTCTAGGGAAAGGTAATCTTCCTGAGCATATCAAAAATGATGCATCAATTAGAGGGTTAGACACTTACAAGAGCGGCACTGCTATCAAAGATAACCTTTGTGTATTTAGATGCTTATCAATCCATCTTGAGAATGATGATAAATGCATGGAGCAGACGTCTGTTAAGTATTATCATCAATGGCGGGCGTACTTAACAGAGCGGTTGGATATATCAATTCCTAAAGATCCTAATCTATACAAAGGTTTAGATTTTACATTTCTTCCAGAGTTAGAAAGATGTTTTGGAATATCGATTAACATTTATGACAAGCAACCAGACGCATCAGTTATTGTGACATACTTATCAACCTTTGAATATGAATCTGTAATGTATCTAAACGTGCATGAACATCACTTGTCCTACGTTATGAGATTTGAAGTATATGCTCATCAATTCCAATGTCACATGTGTAATCGACTGTTTAAAAAGAATGATTATTGCAAGAAACATTCAAAAACATGTGGGAACATTACCTATTTGGATTACAAGAATGGATTTCATACAAATCCAAAAACAATTTTCGAGCAGATGGAAGAATATGGCATTGTTGTTCCACTGAGTGATAGGATATTTGAATATTTTTCAGTATTCGACGCCGAAGCTATCCTTGAGAGAGTTGATGAAGGTTGCGCTGATAAATTAAAATGGAAACATGCTCACCGAGCAATATCAGTAGCAATAAGTAGCAATGTTCCTGGATATACAGAACCGATTTGCTTTGTCAATCCAGATCTTAAAATGCTAACTAATTCTTTTATAGATTATCTATATGAAATTCAAACGAAATCCCACGAACTATGCATGCAAAAATGGAATACTGCTCTTATTCAATTGGAAGAGTTGAAAAATAAATGGACTATTGAGAAACAGAGAGATCAACAGCAACAGGGAAATGAAGAGGGAGGAGAGGAGGAGATGAGAGAGGAGGAGGAGGAGGAGGAGGAGGAGGAGGAGGAAGAGGAGCAGGAGGATGAGGAGAATGAGGAAGATCGAAGAGAGAAAACACCAATTCAAAGTTGTTCTTCTAAGATAATGTCAAGAGCTGTACATTGTCTGTATAAGAAATTTACAGACTATATTTCAGTTCTACCTGTACTAGGATTTAATTCCTCGAACTATGACATGAACTTATTTAAGTCTGAAATCTTTGAATCCCTAGATCTAGGAGATAATAAGAACTCATTTGTTGTGAAAAGAAACAATGCATATATGACAATATGTACTGAAAAACTGAAATTTTTAGATATTTGTCAATACCTTGCACCTGGAACTAGTTATGCAAAGTTTCTAGCTGCATATCATGTTGAAGAGAAGAAAGGATTTTTTCCTTATGAATACTTAGATGATCCGATGAAATTAGATGAAACAGCATTACCACCACATGAAGCATTCTACTCAGACCTAAAAGGGAAGAACATTTCTGAGGATGAGTACGAACAAGTGAAACAGACTTGGCACGACGAAGGGATGCTAACGATTAGAGATTTACTTGTTCATTATAATATTTCTGATGTGGGTCCATTTGTTACAGGTGTAGTCAGAATGCAAAAGTTTTACTTTGATAGAAACATTGATATGTTTAAGATTTCATTATCGGTTCCTGGAATATCCAGAAGGCTTTTATTTCAATCAGCTTTGAAGGATGGATCATACTTCCCAAGAATGGGTAATATTAATGAAGATTTATATATGACATATAAGAAGAACATAGTAGGAGGGCCCTCTATTGTATTTCACAGATATCACAAAGCGAATGAAACATACATAAGAGGAGGAGAAGAAATAGTTCAAAAGATTATTGGGTATGATAGCAATGCATTGTATTTATGGTGCATAGCTCAAAAAATGCCAACAGGTTTTTTCGTGCGTAGACATGAGGAGAAAAACTTTAAACCAGAGAGACATGGCACAAATACTATAATGTATGTTTGGTTGGAGTGGATGCAGTATACAACAGGCGTTAAGATACATCATGCATTGAACAATTCTAATGAGATAATGATCGGTCCATATTATTTAGATGGACACTCAGTAAAATCAAATGGAGATCGCACAGGGTTTGAATTCTATGGGTGTTATCATCACGGGCACGACTGCATGAAAGGTCAAATGGATGAAGATCGCAGGCTCAAAAGTTTTAATAGAACTGAAAAGAGGAGAGAGTACATTATGAATCAAGACATAAAACTAGTAGAAATGTGGGAGTGCGAATTCAGGATGGAAATGAAATCCAACATAGAGATCAAGAGTTTTTCGAACAGATTATTTCCTCTTTTCTATCGCACTCATCCTAGAGAAGTATCAACTGATGAAATTATATCCGCAGTGGAAAATGATCAACTGTATGGCTGTGTTGAATTAGATTTACACGTGCCATTGAAATGGTCTCAAGGTAAAGAGAAACATCTACCACCTATGGAGTACTTTGGAGAAATGTCTCCATTATTTTGCACAACTGACATTCCTATGGATCAAATAGGAGAGCATATGATTCAACATATGAATGAGAATAATCTATCTACTAAATCTCGAAGATTACTTGTTGGTGGAATGGCTGCTAGAAAGATTCTTATTAGTACGCCATTGTTGAAATGGTATATTGATATCGGACTTGTTGTGACGCGTATTTATCAAGTTGTTGAGTTTGTTCCTCAAACTTGTTTCGCTTCATTTGAAAAGGAAGTAACAAATGCTCGTCGTGAAGGAGATAAAGACGAGTCACAAGCAGTCATAGCAGAATTATTCAAATTGATTGGGAACAGTGGTTTTGGGGGCCTCATTCTTTCAAAGGAAAACCACAAAAACGTTTCATATTCAAAGGATATAATGAAGGTTTCCAAAAAGATTAACGCTCCTCAGTTTAGAAAGCTAACAGAGCTAGCGTCTGATTTTTGGGAGGTTGAGTCTGCAAAGAAGAGGATCGTACTTGACCTTCCCATATATCTGGGTTTTACAATATTGCAGTACGCCAAACTTAAAATGTTGCAATTCTATTATGATTGTGTAGATGTTTATCTACAAAGAAAGTCTTTCCAATACATAACTATGGATACAGACAGTGCATATCTATGTATTTCAAAAACGAATTTTGAATCAGCAGTTATACCCAGTAGAAAAGCTGAATATCTGGATGCAATATACAATCGATGCTGTGATACTAAAAGTGCAAAATGATTTATCAGACAGTGCTGTGATAAACACAAGGCGTTTGATCAGAGAGTTCCTGGAGTAATGAAAGAAGAAGCCACAGGTGATCAGATAGTAGCATTAGGAAGCAAGACGTATGTGATAAGCAATGGACGTGATACCAAACTGAGTTGTAAAGGTGTAAACAAATCCCATGTTTTAAATCCAGTAGACCTATACAAATCTGTGATAGATTCCCGATCGGTTAAAGAAGGAAGTATTAGAGGGTTCAGAGCTGTGAATAATACAATTTTCACATACACACAACAACGAGATGCGTTTTCATATTTTTATTGCAAACGCATCGTACATCAAGATGGAATATCAACCACTCCGCTAATGATAGAGCTGTCTCCTTGGGCTTCTGTACCAGACTGGTATGGTTTCTCGGGGAAGAACAATCCATTATCTCCTGAATATTCATGCGATTTAATATATAGAGGCTTTACATTTTCATCGGCAGAACATTTGTATGTTTTTAGAAAAGCTACATATTTAGGAGATACAGACGCATCTCAAGAACTGATTAGACCGTTCATATCTTCATGTGATATACAAAGCATTAATAAGAGAATTAAGAACAGTACAAAGTGGAACGCCGAAAGAGACAATGTAATGGAAGATATACTTATTCTAAAAACAGAAACATGTACTGACGTATCAAACGCCTTAAATGACTCAGCCAATAGACCTCTTGTATACTCTTTGAAAAGAGAAAGATATTGGGGTGCTGGAGTATGCAGCAAGGTACTGCTACTTAGTACAGAGACTGAGCTTAAAGGGCGGAACCAGTTAGGTAGACTATGGGAAGAAATTCGGATATTACTTCAGGTTGATCCTTAGAAAAACAGAATACATTATGGAGGTGGATATTCCTAGTTTTACATTTTATTCTCCGTGCACAATAAATGCCAGCGGTTGCACAAGTTCGGGTAAGACGTTTTTCACAAAACGACTGATTGAAAGCAGAAATACAGCTTTTCAAACACCCCCTACAGAAGTGATATACTGCTATGGCGCATGGCAAAAAATATTTGAAGACATGCCCGGTGTTACATTTCAAAATGGTTTACCTGATGATTTGGATAGCATAGGAGATGGACATAATCATACACTGTTGATATTAGACGATTTGATGCAATTAGTTGTTGAAGATTCTAAAGTTTAACAGCTATTTACACGCGGCTCTCATCATAGAAATATTACAGTTATCTATTTGAATCAAAACATGTTTTGTCAAGGTCGATACGCTCGCACAATCAGCTTGAATTGCCACTACTTGCTTCTGTTTAGAAATCCTAGAGACATCCATCAAATTTCAACACTAGGAAAACAGCTAGGCCTAGGAAAGTTATTAGTCGATGCTTATAAAAGTGCCACATCAGAACAATTTGGTTATTTGCTTGTAGATCTTTCACCTCATAACAGAACTTCATATAAACTGAAGAGTAATGTTTTACCAAAGGAAAATACATTTCAAAATGGAGATAAGAGAGAATCACAAGTATCAACCGAGCAGGAGGAAGGTGTTATTGTATACATATAAGCGAGCAATACACAAAGCGCATGTGCAAGTACCAACATTGGAGTATGGATATGTGATTACGTCCCCAGTTGCAAGAGATCCACAGAGCATACAACATCGCAATGATACAATGGTTATCTGTTAAATAGAGAATGTCTAAGATACTTATGAAACACAAAGACTACTTGAGACTTTTATTTAGCTGTCCTAGCCGATGTCAAACTGTTGCACTTTTGGATACATGCACAAATGGACAAATTGACGCACTGGGGAATATTTTCATGAACTTGCTAAGTTTACCTTTACCTCCGAAATCTAGGATTATTGTTGTGAAAAGGAAATCTTTACTAGAGAAACTATCTCCGAGCTCTAAGCTGACCAAGAAAGCAAAAGCAGCTCTTATAAGCAAACATTATAGACTTATAATTGAGGTATTATCTGCAGTTGAAAAAGCTATTTTGAAACTATTATATCTTTGGGAAAGAGAAGAATATCAGGATAGATTATTGAGAACATCAGAAACAGAGTCATCATCATCATCAGAAGAAGAAGAAGAAGAAGAAGAGGGAGAAGAGGAAGAGAAAAAGAAAGGAAAAGAACAAGGAAGTAAAGCAAGAACCACTATCGACAGTAGCATTGATAATGCGCCGAATGATTTTGATTCCGTATGAGAGATATCAAGCATTTTTAAAACAAGCAAGTATTCAGAAAAATACTGAATCATCACAACCAGATTTAGACAAGAGTAGCGCCAGCACAGATTCTATAATAAAAACAATCCAAAAAGAAGATGGAAAATATGAAGAGGAACAACTATGTAATGATAATTCGAGAGAGATTCCGAAAAACACAAAAGACACACAGGAAGGTGAGGACGTTCTTCCTATGCTCACTAACAAGCTGTCTTCCGAGGAAAAGAAAAGACAGCTCTTAGAACTTCTACATGAAACATTGGTTGGTTATGGATCAACAAAACCAATGACAAAGAGCAGAAAGAGAAAAGGGGTTGATTCAAATCTAAAGTCTGTTCCACCTCCACCTGGAATACCTATATTAAAAAAATCGAAAGAAATTAGTAAAACAAAAACCAGTAAAAACTGGAACACTATGTGGCAATGAATGAATATTTAACAAACGTATTCTACACCCCATCTGATCCTGACTCATTTGGAGGACCATCTAAGCTCTACAAACGAGCTAAAAGAGATGGACACACATGGAGAATTAAAGATGTGCAAAATTGGTTGGACGAACAGGAGGCTTATACACTATTTAAACCTTCCAGACTTAGACCTAAATCGACAAATGTCATAGTATCAGACAAGCATTATGAATATGACATAGACACTATGAACATGGTAAAATGGTCTAAGTATAATGATAAATTTGCATACGTTTTGGTGATCATTGATATTTTCACAAGAGTATCATATGTGTATCCATTGTATACATTACAAGGGAAAGAAATAAGAGATGCATTAAAAGAACAATTCAACATATCAAAACCTCGAGTAGCAAGAACAGATGGTGGAACTGAATTTAACAATTCATTTGTCAAGCAACTCTTTACTGATGAAGGAATTCGACATTGGGTTACTAGAAATACTCTCACAAAAGCTAATTATGCAGAAAGGCTAATTAAAACATTAAAAACTCGAATGGTAAAGATATTATATCACAATGAATCTTACAGATGGATAGACATACTTCAAAAAGTTAATGAGGCTTATAATAATTCTGTTCATAGATCAATACGTATGACTCCATTCCAAGCATTGCAAGCTGATAAAGTTAAACTATGGAACATACAATATAAACCAAAATTAGATGATAAGGAGACAATGAAAAAACTAGCCAAAAGCAGAAGAGAAAAAAGAATGGGCATAAAAAAACTAGACATAAAAAGCAGACGTTCTTCTAAAAATAGACGACCTCCTCGTCCTAAGTCAATATTTAAATTCAAAGTAAATGACGTTGTTAGGGTTGTTTGGATGAAAAGAGCATTTTCCAGGGCTTATGATGTTCAAAATAGCCATGAGCTGTTTGTTATAACAGAAGCCTTTAATAAAGCTGGAGTTGCTCACTACAGATTAAAAAGCTGGGCGAATCAACCTATAGATGGAATATTTTACAACGAAGAATTAGTAAAGGCGATAGTTACAGATGATACTGTTTATAAAATATCGAAAGTAGGAAAGAAAATAATAAGGCGAAATGGAGTCCAAGGTCGGATTGTTTCTTGGAAAGGCTGGCCTCGTCAATATGATTCATGGGTGAGCATGCATGAAATTAAAGATATTCAAAGTTTGTAAATACAAGAGAGAGAGAGAGAGAGAGAGAGAGAGAGAGAGAAAAAGAGAGAAACTCTGCTAGGGAATAGATAAGACCTGTCTGACTGACTGACTGACTGAAATAATTGTCTTCGGCTCTAGCTGAGAGTAGGACGTGAGTGAAACTGCTTAAGCTTATATCATAACCAGACCTGCACTTTTGAGAGGAATTTCATAATTGGTGGTGCTTTAAAGAACAAGAATCAATATGTATCTTTTTTTAAATTCATTGGATTCTCCAAAGAGTCAAAAGTTTAATAATCCTTGGGATTTTACAGTTGATCTTCCATTACCGATTCCTTTAAATGAAGGCAAATGGAAGGTAGCTCTAATTGATTTCAAACTTATTTCTTGTACTAATATTAGTAAAAAGGAAGATCTTTACATATATACGGATATGATAGAGCACGAGTCGTATGCATTGGGTTCAAATCAACCAATCCTAAGAATTGTTGATATTGATAGACCTGTGATGGACTCATCCACCGCTACTCACATAGGAGGCGATACTGCCCTTTATAGCTACTCATACTATATGAATGTATCAAGTGACTATCTTAGACAAGTCAGGATATACATAAGAACGGCTCAAAACACCATTCCCGTCATTGAGGTAGAAGCAGTGAGGTGTACGCTTCATATGAAAAAAGTAAAATGACTGGATATATGCATTACATCCCTAGTACTTCATCTTTTCAACACATAAATGAAAAGCAAAGGAAAATATTTTATCCTATTCAAAAGGGAGGTGGAGATCAAAGCGGGGGAGGAGGTCCACCTGTTAAAATGGTAACCTCCTCTCAACAAGCGCTGGATAGAGCCAAATCAAATCTTAAGCGCAGCATTGCTGCGGAGTCAGCTCCACAGTTAGTGTCAAGCAACATGAGTAACTCGACAGTTCCCGTCAAGCAAAGGAAGAAACAGGTTCAACATGCTAGGAGTACCCAGGCTAGCAAAAAGAAAAAGAAAGTCACCAAACCAAAAACCAAACGTCCATCTACTAAATCAAGTAATTCCAAGAAGAAAAAAGTTAATTCATCAACGAGAAAGCACCGACGAAACTAAAAATCAAAGATGGCTATGATTTTAAACGAAGCTGTTGAAGGATATGATGAGAAACTAGCACTTTTTTCGGTTCCATTTGTCGAGACAGGCATCCAGCAAAAATTTTGTCGAGACTATTACCCAATTGGTCAAGTTTCTGGATCAAACGTTTTGGAATTTGATATTCCAAACAATTCTAGTGAATACATTTATCTAAAAGAAGCTAAGCTGTATCTGGCATTACAGATTGTAGGAGATAATGGAGTACCGATAACCAGTGTTGATAATGTAGGGTTAATCAATGCCCCTGCAGCTAGCATATTTAAACAATTAGAAATAAATTTTCAACAAACGACGATCACAACAAGTGTAGGATCTCATTTTCCTTATAAAAGTTTATTTGACATTTTATTAAATAGTGGATATTTTGAACAGGAAACTGAGCTATTTGTTAGCGGTTTCACAAAAGATGAACCTGGTTATATGGATACTCTACCAAAATCAGCAAACATCGGAGCAACAAAGAGAGCTATTCAAACTGAAGATGGAAGAATAATGACAGTCTCCACTCCTCTTCTCATGGATATTGCTCAACTGGATAAGTGCATTTTAAATGGCGTTCCAATAAACATCAAGTTCTTTCCCTGCACAGATGAGTTCAGACTAATGTATTCCCCGTACACAGCTCCACCTACTCCGGCCACTAAATCATCGTCCGAAGACGCAACCACTGACTCTACCCCAGCCCCGCCCGTTAGAACTAGTAGGCGCTATTCATTGGAAATAAAACATGCCGTCTTTAAGGTTCCATTTGTAAAAGTTCACCCTGGATTACTTTTATCGCATGGAAAAACTCTTGAAAAGCAGCCGGCTGTATATCCATTCACTCGCTCGGATATAAAGTCATTTAATATTCCAGCGAATAGCTATGATTTCTCCACTGAGAATCTATTTCAAGGTAACATTCCTAAAAGACTTGTTTTAGGTCTTGTATCTTCAGCGGCTTTTAGTGGTCGATGTAATTTAAACCCATTTAACTTTCATCACTATTCCCTGCGTAACTTATCATTTGAAATTGGAGGAATAAGTGTTCCCGGAAGACCTTATGACTTAGATTTTGAACAAAAGAACTATATTTCTGCATATAGCGATATGATAGAATCCAGAGCGGCCGGTCAAACCAGCATACCAAATATTGCATACAGCGATTATGCCAATGGTTATGCGCTATTAACCTTAGACTTGGAGCATACTAAATCTCAATTCTTTCAAAACCCTAAAGAATCAGGAAATACAAGACTTTCATTGAAGTTTAAAGAACCTCTGCCAGAGCCGGTTACTCTTATATGTTATGGAACATTTGACTCTGTTATGAATATAGACTTTGCAAGAAATATTATATTACATCTCTAATCATAATGGATGAATACCAAGTTCGTAGAGCTCTTTTAGATATAGATGTTTTACGCTTGAACTATGAACTATATGTTTTACCGTATGATCTTTTACCCGATCAACCAGTTTGTCCTGCTGTTTATATAATCAATACTTGACCTTCATGGTCTAGAGGTTTGCATTGGACTGTTGTTTTATTTCCGTCTGCTGATAATAATAATGGATGTATTCCTGAGTTTTTCGATAGCTTAGGAAAAAGGGCGAATGAATATAACATAGCAATTGAAGAATTTATATTCAAAGCTCATTCAAAGTATATGTATAATTCAAAACAAATACAATCATCAGATAGTCTTGTTTGTGTGCAATTTTGTTTGTTATATGTATATGCTCGAATCCATGATAAAAAAACATTTCAATACTTTGTCAATATATTTGGAGAAGATCTCCATGAAAATGATTCACTTGTTTATTTTTAAATAAAAAATAAACAAAACAATATAATATTATACATATGTTTTATTTATATGCATGTATATGTATTTCGAATAATGATATTCATTGCTAATAGTGTGCTTGATTTTTCTTGTTTTTAATCTTCTGTTCTTCTGTACTTCATTGACTGCTTGACTGCTTGACTGGCTGTGTTTAACCTGCAAAGAAAATAAAACAGAAATAGAAAAAAACTTCAAGAATTCTCATTTTTCTTTATATTATGACATTGCATAGAATTTACTGCTGTCTTTTCTAGAGGTTAACGAGCTAATGAACTTTCCCTAAAGTTTAAAATCATTTAACTACGACTTAAGAACATATGCTGTGCTTATCATAGAATAGTTCAGATTTTGTTGAGGACAGCCTCTAAGTAAGTTTCGCGCGTAAATCTTCCTAACGGTTCAGCTGATGTTAATTTGGGAAGCAGTTATAATCAACAAGGGTCATAGGAAGTCTGGACATCGAAGAGTGAAGATGGGAGTCCTTTGCTATCTCTCGATGGTTTACATCATAACTTTCTTCTTTCAAAACGGATTGGCAGATACATCTCATTGCCTAGTATGCGATTGTGAGAGTCATGTCACAAATTGTAATGGGATATTCATCACACAGTTACCTTTTGGGAAAGGATATATTTTCCCTGAAACAAACCAGCTAGTGTTGCGGAATACTAGATTTAACATGGAAATTGGACTATCGGATATTCTTGAACTGTTTCCTGACTTAAGTACATTCATTATTGGCGATTCGGAAGGTTATTATAGCGAGGAAAGAATATGTGAGGACTATAGAAAGCGATCAACTGACTTCAAGTCTAAGTTTACGTTAATCGCTGAATGTGTCAAGATGGATCGCGATGGAACAGTAGAGAAACAAACCACAACGACTAGAACTGCTTCAACAACTTCTAAGGAAGTCTCAACGCACATGGGTATATCACCAACTACTGCATACATCTATCGTAAGTCTTCTTCTAATTATGAAATATATTCTTCCTCTACTTCAGCTGATTCTATTCACTCTTCCCTCGCTTCGACTGGGTCTATTGATACTTCTACTGATGCTGATATATCAACTGTTTACACATTTCATAAATCTTCCACTTCTTCTTCCGCTGCTGATGCTAGCACTATGTATTCTCAAACATCCATAATATGGGATATTCTGTATTCTGAGTATGCGTCTCATTCTACTTCTAATCTAGACACTTCCCGCACAAGCGAAATGACCACTGAAACCACTAAAACCACCACAGTTACCGACAGTGCCTTCTCCTCTGATTCATCGACCCAAGCAGTTATTAAAGACACAGTAACCCGATCGCTTCTAATCGGAGTACTATCTGCGCTAGGTTTTGGAGGTCTATGTGCGTTGGCCTATGTAGGATACATCGTTCGGGCTATCGTAATGGAGAAACTGAGACGCAACAATCCCTATTCTTACGAGTGTCATGCAAATAATGCTGCTGATGATGAAAATGGGGATGCTGAGACGGAAACAGAGGAAGAACGGAGGCAAAGACGCGTCGATGATCAGTTCATGTGGGATGGCTATGGTTTAAATAGTAGAATGGACTTGAAGGCTATCAAAAAAGAGGCCAAGAATAAAAGACGGGAGGCAAAGAGGAGAGAGAAAGCTCTAGAAATGGAGCGAAAGAGCTACGAGGAGTACAAGAGGAAGGTCTCCCTTCAGATGGAGGAAGTTCCATTAACCGATGCCGAAGAACCCCCAAAGAGCAAAAAGACCAAAAAGAAAAGCAAATCTCTGTTAAACAGCATTGTGACGCTTGCTGCTGTACATTTGTAAGCTATACATACATACATATATATTATATAAGATTTTTTATTTTTAGAAATGGAATTAATCTATTATTTAAAAAGCGAAATAGAATGTTCATATCTTATATATATATTATAAAGCATATTACATAGGACCAATCTCATATCTCATATAACATATAACATAGCATCAATATCATATCTTATATGTTATATGGTATATTAATTCGCTTTATATGTATTCTATATTTATTTCATAGGCCTGGTAATCGCGATCGAGATTCTGCTGCTAAGCGCGATCAAGATTCTCCTGATGATGCTGCTGCTGCTGCTGCTGCTGCTTCTAATGCTGCTGCTGCAGCTAAACATCATCAAGATTCAACCGTTGTTCTGAATGAAAAGGACACTACAAAAACACTCCAGAATGTTGCTGATGTTCTTCCTAAAACTCCTAATGCTCAGAGTGAAACCCAGGTTAAGATCGAAAGAGAAGTTATCGAACCTCCAACCACCTCTCAAATCGAAGGTGCCGCAGCCATCACCGATCATTCTTCTAAAGAAAAAGAAGTCGTAGGAGCCGAATCCAAAGAGGAAACAGAGGATGATTCACTCTCTCTGCGTACATCTAGCAGAGTAAAATACCAAACCGAACGCTATACTAGTATAGTGTAAACCATACACTTACCTTATCCTATTAGCTCTCCGTCTGTCTCAAGTCCTGAGTCATCAGATACGCTTTCGTCATCCTCTGAATCACTTTCAACGATGACCTGTTAATCATAATACAAAACATTTATTTTATGGAAATATGAACATTAGGTAACTGCTTAAGATAAAGGAAACTTGTATATACTTATTATTTCGCTAGACATGTGCATATATACCCAGCTAAATACATTTCAAAATTATAATTCATATACTTACTTTGTTTTGGATAATCAGGTAGTCTCGATTAACCAAGCAATGGTTCAGGCTTACCACGAGAATTGAGCGAAACCTTAAATAAAATGTAGAACAAACATGTATTTTTACACTCTTGGTTTTATATTCAAACAATTGTAAATTCTATAATCTCAAAATAACAATAATAATGTAGTCATTTTTAAAAAATTTCAAAACATAACTATGAACAATACTTACGCATGTGAAAACAGATCATGAACTGGAAGAGCAAAACTAGTTACAACGAACTTAAAACGTCTTGCTCTTCGAATAGCCTCTGCGCTAACAAAGAGACAAAGTCCAGTTGTCGTCACGATGTAGATTTCCCTGTGCCGATCGCAATATACTTGGGCATCAGGTCCGATATTAATTCTTTCCTCTACATCCATGACGACGTGTGGGAACTGATTCCCCAAAACAGTTATTAACTGGACAGTGTTTTGCGGTGTCATCTCAAATCGTGCATGGTCATGTTGGTTGTCGTCGTCGTCGTCGTTGTCTTCTGATGGTTCACGAATGAGGTGGTATGCCAACTCATGTGAACCGTTATCTAGAATTTGTGTATATATGTTCAGCGTAAATGTTCCGAAGAACAGCCCTAACTCCATAGCGACTATGATATGAGCTACATTTCTTTGAAAAACCAAATGATGCTGGTAAGGCTCCAATTGCTCATCACCCTGGTTGTTCATGGTTGCAATTCAAAATGCACTATGTAAGATTAACTTCTGAGTAGCTCCTATACACTCACACACGCACATATCTTAAAACCCATCCTATTATAAATTATCCCATACCTACATACCTCAAAATGTTGCTATAATCACTTTTATAATACCCATGTGATAGCTTGAGATATGTTATGAGTTATGGTTCTACAAGCGCCATTCTTAACATGCAAATATGGTAGTTTCTGACATTGTAATCTTTCCCATTATATTTCTTGACATGTGACATAACACCATTCGGCTGTTTAAACCCAAGTATGGGATGTATTCATGCATGTTAAGTTGAACTTCTTTAACCTCTCTCACTCAATCTGGTAGAATGTTTGGCTTTATCAATCACTTCTAAGATTGTGATATATCCATATTTCATTGTCTTGTAATATATCATCCTATGCATGTCTAAAACCGGTTATGGAATATGAACTCATGTTGCGAATGTTAGATTTATAGTCGTCTGAAACTAGACTATTTAACCTTTTCCTTTCTCCTTCGCCTCTGCTATCTGGAGCTTATCGATTCATCAATGTTACTCATTTCACCCTATTCACCCTTGTTCTACGGTGTCTGTCTGTCTCTATCTTATACATTCTTCCCTACATGCATGCATGCGCGCTTACTCTCTCTCTATCAGTAATATTACCTTATGTCATGTAACTGTAAAACCCCTAGGCTTCTCTTATCTATATGATATATTATTTCGAAATGGAATCTATATATCAAATACGATGACGGGAAAATAATTGCATTTATCTCCAGTATATATACATAGATATTAGTATTAGGCGTTAGTCTTGGACTTTTAATTGAAAGAAACGCATCGCTGGTATTACTCTATCACGGATATACTAAATCACAATGGAAATAAGGTAATGCCTTTATATTATTTGATATGATATATTATCTTCTTATAGTATATAATAGAATAAATGCATGTAAATTAATACTATTGACATCAAAATAGAAAAATAAGTAATACCTTTATATTAATAATCACTTTTAAAATTTGTTATAGTATATATATATATATAATAGAATGTATTATAAATTTATCATTGTTATTATTTCAGCACAATTGCCTCCATCATATGTCTTCTGGAGCGTATTGAAGAAAGACTTGTGGTTGTCGAGTCTAGACAGGTCCGGACAAATATGCTTCTGACAGCCATTGTGCAGGAGCAAATTAGGGTAAGATATTAGTATTCACATTCTCATTTATTTATCTATTTATTTATCTTCAAGATCGTTATAATTATTCTTCCATTGCATTTATGAAATAAACCAGAATCGATCAATTTCATTTTATTTATAAAAACTAATTTATAAAATATCGAATTTCTTTTTATAGAACTCTGCACAACATGAAGTTCCTGATGACGAGGTTGATAAGCAATCAACTCCACCTCCTCCACCTCCTCCTGCTTCACCCTCATCGTGGATCCGTTCTTCTTCAGAATCCCCCAACTCTACGATCGGCTACTCAAACTGCGACCTTCAGAATTACATGCCGGATCTAGAGTTAAACGCGCCGGCTATCCACTCGACGCCTATATACTCGGACATATCCAGTTTTGACCTACCATCGGAGGGTTCTCTGTTTTCGACGGATACAGAGCCTAGTCCTCTGGTGATCCCGCCGAACGCATTGGCATCACCAACATCATCGGTGCCTACATGTGTGAGCACCCCTACAAGCTCCATCGACTTTAAGCTAAGAAGCCCTCGACGGATGGGTTATTTTGTTAAAAAAACCCTCAACTTTAATTCATAAAAATGTAAGTATATCTTCGATATATCAAAAGTCATAATGTTTCTATATTTCCTTGTCTTATGTTGTAATATAACACACCAAGTAAATTCAAATTAGTTATTAAATATAAACTCGTAAAAACTAACATATTTTAATTCTTTTGTTTTATTTCAATTTTTAAATTCAAGTACATTCCTATATATAATCGTATGTTTTATTTCATATTTCATATTTCTAATTGTGTGTTTCATTTCATGTCATTTCAGATTTTGTAAAACGAGTTTCGGATTGGGCAGTCATAATTGTAAGTTTTAAAATTTAATAAAAAATATAACTGTCACTGAGGTAGTATATCAAAATGTTATTGTTATTGTTCTCCTTGAGTTTGTGAGTTTTTCACTGAGTCAGGTTCTGTTTCTGGGTCTACATATTGTCCAAAAGTTTAAACTCATTTTCAAACTTCACTTTATACAAATCTTTAGCAGTGACAATGCTGCTTAAAATTTGCATAATAAGGGCTTTGGTCTGTGTCGAGTCAGTCGATAGATGACCTTCATAACCATGGTACATAGCCATAACGACCATAGCATCGTTCAAAAGCTCAGTCGTAATCCGTTTCTGAGCCATGGTAATGTATTTCAGCTGTATAGACTCTCGCCTGGGGTGATACATAGGGCACGATTCTCGTTCATGACCTACATCATTTAATGAATGAGAAAGACATCCTGGGCATGTTTTTTCTTTGATTTGAAGAAATTCTTTTTTAACCAAGAACACGTAACACTTCCCAATAAAATCCTCCAAAGGCGGGCGTGCATCAGTGATCAGCGCTATTTCTCCGAAGTAATCCCCTTTCATTACGCCATTCGTTCGAACTATCTGCTCTTGCTGTGCCTTAACACATTCTGACCTATCAAAAAAATATTCTGAAAGGGCTACTTTCTCAGGCGTTCTAATGGGGGGCCTGTTTTCCTTCTCGTCAATATCAGAGCATCCGTCACTCATCTCAGTTATGTCCTCCTCGCCGGACTTACATGCCCTCATATCGTAGATCGTGTATCGATATCTACTAATCTGCTTCTTAGAATCGGCCTCCAATGGTATTTGCACTGTCTTTGGAGAGGTGGTGGAGGAGCCTGAACAACCATCATTAGTCGGTGACATTGGTGATAAGGGAATCGCCAGATTCTCATTTTCCTCCTTGTCCATCTGTTTGGGCATATTCTTCTTTCCATTCATTATCTCATTAGCCGTTTTTCGATCAGCCGTGTGAAAGAGGTAAACAATCTCTTTAGTTGTTAGCTCCCTCTTCCTTCCTTTTGAGGTTTCCTCCTCCTCCTCCTCCTCCTCCTCCTCCTCCTCCTTCCTCTCCTCCTCCTCCTTGCCTTGAACCTCCTCCTGAGACTCTCGACTCTCCTCTTTCCTCTTCTTAGCCGGAGGTTCAGATTGATCTTCTGGCGATGAACTTAAATTATTGATAAAATCCAAAGTGGCCGCATTAACCTCCTGTTGATCTCTTTGGGTGTTAGACTTGGAATAGTTAATGGGGTGTTCTACTTCGATAGAGCCATTTGTAGTCTTTTCCATAGTATCAGTAGCCGTGACTTGCCTCTTTTTTTCATTTTTCTTAGCAAGCGCAGCCACCCAATGATTTTTTTGACCAGTGTAAACAAAACGCTTTGTAACGTCATATTCCAAGGGCCCATTTTCAATTTCCAAGGACCTAACGGGCTTAGAGATTGGAGTGGACTCTGCTGGGAATGTAATCTTCATCCAGTTTGCGATCTTGTGTATCTCGGCCGAGGATAGGTTAAACGATTTCCACCTGCAGTTAAAATGATAACACAGTTTTAGAATGGTGTTGTTAGAATAACCACAAATATCGTTAACAGAGTCTATTTATACGTCCTTATCTCTCTCTTGCTTTTCCCTTATAAAACCATCGTTGATAGTCATGACATATTCCTATAACCAGATACTAGTTACCCCCCTGCGCTCCTACACGCTCACTCCCTCTCTCACGCGTGCTTGCTTACTCATCGTCGTATCTCATGTCACCGACCCATTATCTATTTATCTCCCTCTCAAGTCTGACAGGCGAATAGCTTCTAACATAACATGTACTTAATTATCATTATGAACGTCGATAGCAGTACATACATATTATGAATGGTTAAATGCTTGTATCTAATTCAGTTAAATTGGCTCATCTATAATAATCTATAATATCAACGATTCCAAGAGCAAGAACAGCGATAAGAAGATGAACAACAACAACAACAACAACAACAACAACAACTGAACAAGCAGCTCAGCGATATATAAATCTATTTATCCATGAGTAAAACAAAACTTACCCTACTCGGTTGTGATGTAAATCATAAAAGCCGAATGTATAGTAGTCCTTGTCTTTAAAGACCTGCTTTTTCAATTGCCACCATCCTTCTGGCTCGATACACTTCCGCACAATTTCTTCATTATTATCCAAGGCCTGTTTCTGTGCAATAGCTGCTCTTAGAATCTTTTCTGGTACATTTACACTGCGATCTTTAGAACCTGGATCCTTAAGCCTACAAAGTCTAATCGTATCCGTACCAAGCTTTCTTACGCATAAATCGCCCGTAACATATTGCCAAGACATTGTATAATAGCAATATTTGACTTCCAACTGACTGACTGACTGACTGAATGAATGACTGACTGACTGACTGACTGACTGACTGACTGACTGACTGACTGACTGACTGACTGACTGACTGACTGACTGACTGTCACGTAATCCAGCGCTGAAGTGAGTGGGAAGAGATCTCTACATCTGCTCTATATATACTACAGCTCCTTCTAACGAAAGAATCACCGTTAGGCTACACTTGATAGATAACGATATCCTGTAAGCTGTACAACCTTTGAACATCTCAAATATATGTAAAGGTGAATGCATAAAGGTCTAAGGTCTAAGGTTTACATTCAAGGTTAGGGATTAGGGTCAGAGTTTCTCTAAGTCCTCCAGGTGTCTATAGCCGTTAATCATAAATCATAATTCCAAGGGGTTCCAGATCATAACAGGGGTATCCCCCCCTTCCTCGACATCCCTTTGATCTACTTAGGATCTATCAAGACTGGTATTCTTAAGATCAGGGTGTGGGGTTAGAGTTTCCAGGTGTGCCAGATGTCTAAATCCATTAAACATAAATCACAATTCCAATGAGCTCCAAATCAAAGCAGGTGCCACCCCCCTCTCTCTACACCCCTTTGATCTGATTAGGATCGATCAGGACAGGTATTCTAAGGTCAGGGTTTGGGGTTAGGGTTAGGGTTGGGGTCAGGGTTTCTCTAGGTGTCTCAGGTGTCTGGATCCATCAATCATAAGTCACATTCCACTAAGGTCACAGGTCATGGCGGCGGCATCCCTCAGGTATCCCTTTGATCTCCCTCAGGTATCCCTTTGATCCCTTTGATCTTGTGACAGTGACAGCAAGGTCAGGGTTTGGGGTCAAGTACAGTTTGGAATCGCATACTACTACTACTGACACACATGTTTACAGAGAGAACGAGGGATGAAGATTACTACAGGTACAAGAGTACTACATTACTACAGAGTACTACAAGGTCGTTAATATTTTACAAAATCAAAGAGTAATGATAGACTTGTATAAGTCTTTGATTCTTATTTTTTCACTAACAAAACTAGGAAAAACAATTAAAACTACCATATTAGAGTCACTACAGCCTGGACTGAGGAATCCTGTGCCCAGTGATCGCCCAAGCATCAGGCCTTTGCTGTGTGCACTCATTGAGTTGTGCACAGGGACTTGATACTAGTCTACAAAAAATGCAAATTAAATTAGGCTGAAAAATGATGAACACAGGGTATATGTCTAAGTATATTTCGAATCGCATTGATTTAAACTATCACTTGTGTTATGTTAAACTATATTTTGAAGCTCATTTTTGTCTTGGGTTATTTTAGATGATTGTACATTTTCTGAAAATCTGACCCTTCAATACTCGTTGAAGTATTCAATACAATATGGGGGAAAGTTGTTAACTGCCCCAATCTCTTTGTTCTCTTTATTGGAATGCACACAGGTGCATCATCACAATATGTTATATTAAGAGAGTTCATAAACATATAAACCTGTGCCAGAGCTATCTTGTACAGCCAGTATGGCAGGTTTGTCCTGCCGCTCCTGTATAGCGAGTGCCCAGGGGTTGATGGCCTTGTGCAACTCCATGGTGTGCAGGTAGACTCCTCTAGCACTGAATACATAGATACACCCAGCCATATTGTCACACACATAGATGTTGCCCTGTCTGTCAGTACACACACCTAAGGGTTGCTTAAATGTAATGTTGCTGCCGAAGGACTTGATCCTGTATACAGGTGCCTCCTGGGTTACCTGTGTGAGATAGACACACTGCGGGCCCTTAGGCTGGCCGCTAACTACATCGCAGGCACCCGCTGTGCACACCAAGGTATTGGTGGTCTCATTGTAGGTCTGGAACTGGATCACTTCCTTACTTATCGACTTCTTATAGAGGAACTGCTCATCTCTGGTGTAGATGTGAGCAGATAAGCAGGACCCCAGCACCAGCAGGTCTCTGGCTATGGAGATGCGTCTCACTGGCCAACCATCATTCCCGGCCGTGGGTGCGGCCCCTTGCTCACCACTACACATATACAGATCACCCTGTACACCATCACCACAGTAGGCCCACCGGCCCTTGTCTCCTGCAGCAACACGATAACACACATCTCCTTCATGGAGCTTCACCTTGTTGTTCACGTGGGAGAAGGTGTGGTGAAACACCAGCTTATAGACAGCCTTGTTATGGCCATCTCCCGCCAGCAGGCTGCCATCTGCCATCCATGCTATATCATTATACACAGGCCCTGAGGTCTTGCTGAGGAGGCGGCCTGGAAATAGAACACAGCTTTTAGATTGTATTGTTTTATTGTAACTGGTTGATTCATGGGTAACTTGGGATAAAGTGAGCTTGATTCCAGCATATCATATTGTCACCTGTATGTAGATAGTATCTTCAGAAAATGAGTCATAAGTCGCAAAATATGGATTTTCAGATATCACCATATTTAAAAAGAGTAGATCAAGCTGATTCCAATGATAGTAAACACTAGGACACATAATAAGTATATCTATATTTTAAGTTTGATATTTTTATTTTTGAAAAAAGGGATAGAATGTACTGGTGGTGTAATGTTGGTTGGTAAAGTTGTTCTGGGAGGCAGATTCTCGCCCTGATGTATTGGGGGCTTACCTGTCCTGTGGGCCAGTATATATGGGTCAGATTTTTAGAAAATGCACAATTCACCTTCACCAATTCTCTCAAATAACCCAAATTTAAGACGAAAATAAAGTTCAAAATACAGTTCAACCCAACCAAACAGATTGCTAGAATCTATGCCATGCCAAATATACTCAAATTTATCTAGTATTGACCGAATTGCAGCCTAATTTAGCAGAATTTACTAAATGTGTACAGCTGCCAATTGTACATTTGCTGAAAATCTGACCCATATAGAGGCTTATTCCATGATTTGGCCGTGAGTGGACAATATAATCGATATACTTGCCGCTCACAAGGTGGACAATATAAACTCCCTGTATTGTAGAGTGACGTCATGACCATTCGAGACTATACAGACAATTCAGTTTGATGAAATTAATGCAAATAAAGTTGTTTTATGTTAAGAATCATGGAATAAAAGCAAGAATAGCACAGTATCGCGTCTTCGGTGGCCTATATTCTCCTTGTATGGCCGAAAAACAACTCGGCCGTTTTTCGGCCATACTCAGAGAATATAGGCCCCCTCATACGCGATACTATGCTGTTCTTGCTATATTACCTGTCCTGTAGGCCAGTATTGGGGGCAGGTCCAGTGGGAAAGGTGGCTGCACAGGGTAGTGGTCATCAGCGTCTTGTGACGGAGCACCATCTACCAATAAAACAATCATACATGCTTTATAAACCATTGTTCAACCATGAGAGTGAAATCGTCAGAAAACGGAAATCTGACCCATGACTTCTAAAGAACCTTGGTTCCTTGGAAGGACACATACAACTCAAAGGCCCACTGATAAGATTAGCACATCATAACGGAGTTAAACTCATTTTTCGAATATTCCCCATACATCCAGATTTATCATCACTTTTTGATGAATGGTTCTAAGACCAGCCTCTTTTAGTTCAACAACTGGGATTTAAAACAGATGATAAATATCTAAAAAGGACAACTTGCAATGACATTATGATTATTTACAAAACTTATCTCGCAAAACTTGAGAACTTGAAAATTTGTGGTGAAGAGAATGTTTATAATCCAGTATGGGTACATGTGATTTCTAACCTGCTTGAATTTGTTGAAGTAACTCATCAGGTGATGCACTTATGTGAGTCAACCTTTCTGGCGAATGCTCAGATGCACGCATTTCCTTCCCGATTTTTTGGAGGCTGTCATCCTGTAAGCGTGCAAACATCTGCGGGTTGTGGACAATGTGCTCCATCATTGCCTTGTGTTTCTCTTGCCTATGGCGGTCACCAGCACTCCCCTAAATGGAGAATCTCTGATATATGTGAGCCGTTTTAGGAAAATGAGTCATAAGTCATAAAATATGTATTTTGAGATATCACCATATTTGAAAAGAGGAAATCAAGCAGATTCCAATGATAGTAAACACTAGGACACCTAATATGTGTTTCTATATTTTAAGTTTGGTATTTTTATTTTTGAAGAAATAAGTTTGCAATGTTTCCGGATGGGTAATTACCAGTAAAGTATATATACTCCATACAAGGCCATCAACAACCTAGTAGTAGTGGGATTCATTGGTCCACACCCTTGGTGGCCAGTAACTGCGAAATACAAAATGGCCGATATCAGAATCAAATGTCGCCCATTTTGTTTTTCACTGCTACCAGCCACCAGGGGTGTGGACCAATGTGCTGCCAGTGGTTTTTGAAAAGGCGATGCCCTAACCTAACAGCATCCCAAATTTCAAAAAGGTATCACATTTCGCTATAGGGCCTGTAGTAGGTTACCTGGATATTTCTAATGATGTCCTTCTGTTTAGTTGCCCAGTTCTGAGCTTCTCTAACTATACGCAGAAGTTCCCCATCAATCGCTTTCAGAAGTTGTTCCTTTTCTTCAGCTGAAATCGTGGCTAAGGCTGTTTGTGGGGGTGACTTGCAGATGTTGAGAAGAGTGGAAAGTTGGCCAGGTTGGTAGTCATGGGTTAGGTCATGTTTACTGCAGCAGGTGTGTACACATGCTGCACATACATATGCACTGCAGGTGTTACAGAACTGCTTCGTCTCCTGCAGATGTCTGCAGCACCGGTCGCGTGAATGTGGGTGAACAATGTGATTCACGTGGGAAGGAGATTGCTGCACATGCTTTGGAAGGCATTCAGTGCAGAACTTTATTTCACATTTGGGGTGCTTACATTGGTGTAATGACTCAGTACTTGCAACCAAGCATATTTGGCACAACTCACTTTCTTTAGCAATCTCCTCACTTTCCTTCAAAATATGACATATTCTATTGAAAGAATGATCTATATTAACGCTCAGACTTTGATCTTTTTTTTGACTGCTTTTCAACCCACATTGAGGGCAGGAAATTGAGATCAACTTCTGCTGTTCATCATATTCCTTGTCAGAAATACAATTCAGACAAATAAAATGGCCACAAGAGGACAATAAACATGGCTTATTGTAGTAGCATCGGCATACTGGGCAGTGTGTTGCCCCGATGCTGAAAAAAGAGTTTGAAGCAACATTTATCACTCAGTTTATGGGGCAAGATTCAGATGCTGATTGTATATTATATTTTTAAAGTTTGATTTGTATTGTAATTTTACAGTTGCATACTATTTTTTAAGATAAGTTTAAGAATTTAGAAAAAAAAAAAAAAAAAAAAAAAGAATTTAGGCTTCTTCTTCCAAATTTAAGGCAAAAATGAGGTTCAAAATGCAGTTCAACATAACCAAACAGATTGTTCGAACCAAGGCAATACAAAACATACTCAGATATCCCTAGTATTGACAATTTCTCAGTCTAATTTAGCAGAATTTGCTAAATATGTAGATCTGCTGATTGTACATTTTCTGACATCAGACCCATTATTGCTTAGGCTCAGGTTACCTGTCAATGACTGGCTCATCCAGGTAGTCACACACATCTACCATGGACCTAATCAGTGAATCATAACCGTTTACTGCGCATGTACGCAGGAAGCTGTGCAGTCGCCACACAGGACCAAGGCGAAGATGGACCAAGATTTGCGCCACCTGCTCACTTCTTACTCGCTGTCCATTCATCTGGAGGCAAACATACAATAGGGGAGTTGCATAACCGCCATTTTGAATCTAGATTCGCATGGAATTATGGGAGTAATGGTACAGTGTAAATTCTATAGAAATCATGCGATGTTCAGCATGGAATATTTATCAATGCACTAATGTCAATATCCATGTGTTATACATGTTTCCATCACTCAAGTTAACATCTTTCCATCATGCATTTGGTCAACATAGATCATTAAATAAGCTAAGTTATTAGTGAAAACATTTTAGCAAATTTTGATAAAAATGTTGCAAATTATTTGTATGTCAGATTTTATCAGAGTCCATCCCAGGATGCACTGTACAGAAATGTGCAGTGGCACATGCAACTACCCTATTAGATCTCAATAAAAGTTCCACAAGGAAAGTAAAAGCTGGTCTCTTCAATTTCACTTATTTAGAGTGCAAATACCCTGCACCACGTTGTCCCAAGAGTTGGGTCTCTTTCTCAATGTTGAAGATCAATATGTGAGTCTAAATAGTCAAATAAATGTATCTGTGGTGTACACCCATATTTCCCATGATACTGAATGATTTCAATAAGAAACCTGTGCAATCGCTCTGCACAGGCGCAAGTCACCAAGTGCATGCACACTTGGTGCATCAGAGCTGGAGTGTACCTCTAGATAGCGTCTAAACCTAGTGTCTACAAAAACTATGGCGAATTTGCTTATTCTTGAATGTTTGTGATCGTAAAATCATGGAATTTAAGTAAGGGATCAATAATATTGAGTTTGGGAACTAATTTGAATGTAAATTCAACAGAACCATTCAATGTTATTACAAGGGAAAGCAACTTTAAGTCATAATCAAGCAAAGCATGAACTGGTTGACTAGGAATTTACTAGCATATATGTGATAGGTAAGTACAAGGCTCAGACAACTAATGGCTGCAAGGGTTTGTGAAGTCATGATCTTATTGTGAAGTTTCCCTTTATTCATATTCCTACAAAGTTTGGGAAATAAACATTTTTAACTAATTGTGGCCTCACATCATTTAACCTACAAGACACCTCGTACAGTTGATTGTGTTCTGTTATATTATAGGGAGCTCCACCAGATGTTTGTGGGAGAAGAGCGTCTGGTCAAAGCAAGGACTTCATTGTAAGTGGTGTTTATTCATGAACATGGTGGTGTCGTGGTAACCCACGTGACCGGCCACGCAGGCCAGTCACATACCGTGGGGGGGATACTATACAATATAGCATATATACACATGGCTTCTAATAATAAAAGTATTAAATAATATAAGAGATAACCTATTCATAGCAGTTCCATATCTGTATTCTAGAGTGACAGTAGCACAATACATATACAGAACTACCCGGGATTCGAGGCGGGAGTGAATATTCACCGATGACGGTCTAGAGACGGTAGTCCTGCGACCGTCCTTGGTGAATATTCAAGACGCCAAGAATCCAAGGGTTGTTCTGTGTTTATTTCACCCCCACACACTAAACTAATGTTAAATTAACATGATCTACAGCGATTTTGAGAAATAAATCGTTTAATAATTAGTTCTTTAGCTTGATTTGCTTCGAAACATGTCTCCAAAAAAGGACCGGAACTGGCGATGATCAGAAAGCATGCATGCGCACAGTGTACAAAAAACTAGGTCGGCCGTGTATTACCCGCGTGCAATGTCGCTTCAGTTACTGACCAGCTAAACAATATACAGAGCCTATGTTATTTCTATGGACTGAGCATATCAAGGGTGAAATAAATACATTTATTATACCTCTGGGAGGGATGGTATGGTGAGCCATAGGCTACAGCATTGGAAAACCGTATTACCCTCTGGGCGGTATTTACATATCATATTGCCCCCTGGCGGAATGTTTGTTGAAAAAATAGGCCCATGTTCGCATTCTTATTTTTGTTATTTAAATATTTAATCTTCACGGAAAAAAGACTCACATCGTATGTTATGATATAATAATAATTATAATGATAAGTAACTGTGAAATTGAGAATTTATTGTGTATTTAAATAGAAAAATAGACCCGAAAATGAGTGAGATGGACCGGAAGTGAAGTTAAGTGAGAGCGTAAACAAAGAGAGAGTTTGTTGTCCCACTCTCATTTCCATCGAATTTTCACAATTTTTTCACACAAAAACATTGGGGGGGTATAATAAATACAAAATAGACTTCTGGCAGTGTTAGAGGTGGTTATCTCCCTTGTGCTACGCAATTTCGTCGGGTGCTACGCACCCCTTACGAAATTTCTACGCCCACGGGAGATAACCACCTCTCACACAGCCAGGAGTCAATTTTGTCTATGTATTCTGTCATAGAGTGACAGTAGCACAATACATACCTGTATTCTCTCCTGTTCTTCAGGTGTACACACACGTAGCTGTATGAGGTGAGGCCATAGATTGTCTAGCTGCAGGTTACGTGTAAACACAGGCCATGTGGACCTGAGCTTCTCCTCAAGAGGACTGTTGGATACCAGGGTACTAGCACCTGGGGAGTCTGGGTCCCACAGACGCACCTGCAATTTTAGGTTTTTCCCATGAAATGCTGGTGACAATACATGGAATTTTGTGATCAATCAAGACTATATCACTGATGAAGACAAGATGATGTGGATATTGCTTTTAAACTCAGCAAATCAACTGCTGTTAATTATTATGTTTATACAAGAGTTACTCATATTATGACTTATAGGACTAAATTTATCAATATTGTACTGCTGTATGTTTATACAAATGTTACTCATATTATGAGTTATAGGACTGAATTTCTAGTAACTATTATATATATAGCTAACTGCTGTTATATGTTTATACAAGTTATCAAAGATTATTCATTCAATATAAAATTGGAGATGCAATTAAAGTCTAAGTCCGCGTTATTCGGACACACAAAGCTACATCATTATATAGAATCATTTAAATAGAGGCAGAGCTTTTAGGAAAGTCACAAGAGAGGCTTATAGGCAGAAGGACAACATCCAATACGTGTAAAACTTACCGCTGGGTTTGGCTCTTTTGGCAAGGTTTGTCTGAAAGTAATTAATCATATTATTAAACGTATTTTCACATTCAAAATAACTATAATATTGACAGCGCCTAATAAAGTATAAGTATAAAGGTATAAAGTTGTTTCTATTTACGCCGCCGTTTTTCCTCTATAGTGGAGTTCCGCTATTATACATGTTTATATGCGCTAGCTGTATTTATATTGTTGGTAATTAGGCCTAGCTTAGGCCTACTATAGGAACAACCCCCAATAGTCTCCAAATATATAATGGGTCAAATTTTCAGGAAATGTACAATTTGCCTTCACCAATCCTCTCAAATAGCCCACATTTAAGCAAAAATGAGCTTCAACATGCAGTTTAACATAACAGAACTGATATTTTAAATCAATGTGATACTAAATATACTCAGATATACCCGGTATTCATCATTTTTCAGCCTAACTTAGGAGAATTTACTAAATGTGTAGAGCTACCAATTGTACATTTTCTGAAAATCTGACCCATAGATAATAGAGTATAGATTATGGGTGCTACATGCCTATACAAATAAAGTGGATGATTGTGCATAGATTTGTTAATTATCACGAAACTGGTTCAAATGGGAAAATACAGTTCAACATAACCTAACAGCGGGCATAACAGATTGTTTAAATCAACACAACACCAGATATACTCAGATATACAATCTAGCTATGAATATATCTAGTATAGACCATTAGTCAGCCTAATTTTGCATAATTTACTAATGTTTAGAGCTGGCGATTGTGTATTTTCTGAAGCGCTACCTTGCCATATTCCCGGAAATAATGTATAGCTGAAATGATGCGACCTCAAATGGCCAACATCATCCAGAATCAAGGAAGTTTGTAACGGTACATTTATAAGATAAGATAAGATAAGAAAATCTTTTATTTGTCAATGGCTCGATATTACATTAGGAAGGAAAGGAGACAAACGGGTCTACATGTCTATATGAAAGAGGCATTCCATTTCTACCGACAGTTACCCTTGTTTTTGAATATATTCGACCTGGACTGCACCGAAAGAAATGAATGAGAAGAAAGATAAAATACAAGATATAAAATATAAGATATAAAATATAAAATGTAAGATATATATATCAGAAGGATCCTATAACTATGACAATATATTATTGTTAAAATGTGGCATTGAATATACTTTCATAGTGCCTTACATAGACTCGTAGTGGGGTTTCTGCCTTCGTTCAAACGATCTTTAGCAAAAGTTGCCGACAAAGTATCAGTTCTGTTATGTTAAACTGCTTTTTGAAGCTTATTATTGTCTTAAATTGGGGTTATTTGAGAGGATTGGGGAAGAGGAATTGTACATTTTCAGGTGATTTCACCCAATTTACATGTAAGTGACTCAGTCTTCTATAATACCCATGATGTACATTGTGATGTAGAGGGCAATGTAACTTATAGAACGTTGAACTAATAAAAGGGAGGTTCCGCAAGAATACTTATCTCAATTACGTAAACGTATCCATACCTTTTTTGTGAATAATGTCGCAATTTTATGTGTCAAAAATATATTGTGAGATGAAACATGTTGCTTGAAATGTTACGTTACGTTTTTCCCACCATGTTTTGCTGAACCTCTTTCTTCCTTTTAACGTATGTTTGTATATCAGAGATACGGATACGTTTACGTTAGACTTGCTGAACCTCCCTATTGTTATCATTATTTCTCATTTGTGAAAAAAAACAAATTAATTACGCTCCTGGCTCCTAAGCTTTTATGACCATATCGGTGCATGCTTTGACCTGCAACTGGATCCTCTCATGAAAACAGGAACATATGCCCCATATGTCCGAGCATATGACTTCAATCGCTCCATTTAGATCCGTTATTAGCTAGTATATTCCCATTAGTATATGGGTCAGATTTTTAGAAAATGTACAATTGGCAGATCCACACATTAAGTAATTCTCCTAAATTAGACAAAAAAATCGTCAACACTAGGTATATGTGAGTATATTTAGTATTAGTTTGATTCAAACAATCTGTTAGGTTATGTTGAACTGTATTTTGAAGCTCATTTTTGTCTGAAATTTGGGTTATTTGAGAAGATTGGTGAAGGTGAATTGTACATTTTCTGGCGATTTCACCCTTATAAATGTAACCCCCCCCCCCCCCCCCCCGTCATAAAATTATAGACTTATATATATTAGATCATATTAGTATATATATGCGCATTCTACAACCGGGAGTTCCAGATCAGTGAACTGATGTAGAACTAGTCGACGGGACTTTTTTTATGACGTCACGTACGCCACGGACACGCTAAAAACAGTATACTTTTATCGACGAGTTTCTTTTGATTGCTGGGCGGTAATAATCCACTCAAATGAACATTGAACACCTCTATAAAAGAAAGAAGAGGGCACATCCCATATACTAATTAACATATGGCAAAGTGGTTAATCTTGTATAAATTACATATGATATAATTATAATAATGAGAGCTTACTAACCCGGACCTAGCCATACTTGTAGCGATCCTATCCTAGCGGAGACTGAGTGATGGGTGAGACAGTGGTAGTAGGAGCACAGAGACCCAGTTTGAATATAGGTCACTCACGTATGCCATCCATCCCGCAGGTGACCTAGCTAGCCATACAAAAAACTGAAGGACATTATCCTGAAAAAAACCCCACACGTTACACACAAAATAAGGCAGCGCGTATTGTATATATACTTAGGGCATTTTGTATAAGTGTCAAGTATGATTGATATTAATTGGTATTTCATAATTGTGATCCGTTTTAGGATAATGAGTCATAAGCGGTCATAAGTCGCAAAATATGGATTTTGTGCTATCATCATAAATATTAAAAAGAGGAGATCAAGGTGATTCCAATGGTAGTAAATACTAGGATATATAATCAGTGTTTCTATATTTTAAGTTTGATATTTTTTTTATTTTTTTTTAAAGTTTGCAATATTAATGTTTCTGGCTGGATAATTACCAGTAAAGTAACTAAATATACTCCATATGAAGGCCTTCAAAACGCAAGGATATATTTAATACAATGTCCTGAAATTTGTTACTAACAATCAGAACAATCAGAACATTCCAATGACGAGATCTTGTAATAAAAACGCTTTGAAAAATACCAATTTTGCGACTTGTGACTCCTGAAACACTGCACATGTGTCAGCACATATTTATTGGTTGTTCTTTATGTTCATAAGCTCTCATTTTAGAGTGATGTAAGGTACAGAATCAATGCGTTAACACAACCAATATAAGAGATTTTGACCCTGCATTAATCATAATATAATATATATTCATTGATTCGTTATTTTGATAGAGTTCATAAAATTTTGTTTTTCTCAGTGACAATAAGAACATTATTAAATATTAGATTGTTGATAACGGATGAGTAATACAATACCGTGCATCTATACTTAGAATCCTTATTTCACAGAGATGTATCCTTGGAGAAAGAATAGGACGGGGATAGGACCCCATATTACTCCATGATGAAGCCTAGATCGAGTTAAATATGGTCCCAGTCTAGGTCCACAGATGAGAGAGTCCCTTCAAACTGAGGGAAAACCTCTTGCTCTAAACCACACAGTGCCATTATAATTAAATTAGGACCGTCTATATAGTTGAAAGCACACCACTCCACAAGTTCCGAAAGGACTCGAGATAAGATAAGATAAGATAAGATAAGATAAGATAAGATAAGATACTGCTTTATTCATCGAGATTCACAATGTATATTAAAGAACAGACAATTAATGCAAATAAAACATACAAAACAGATAAAACAAGTACGTCGACATCTAGATAACATCCAGCTCTCCCGCCGCTACTTTTACTCAGTACAGAGTGTTGTAATTTAGAACTCAAATCAATTTAATTATTACATCATCTCATTACTAGTGGTGATGTGTTACAGAACACAACATGAATGAAGAGATAAAAGAAGAAAAGATCTACGTTAATATAGTAAACTGGTAAATACAGTAAAAAATAAAATTCACCAGAAATTCAGTCGATCAAGGCATTTCCACTGTGTGTGTACACTCACTTAGGTGGTGTAACCGTGTAGAGTGAGTTAGCATTTTATTATTTGTATTATTGCAAACTATTTTATATTGTGTTCCAAATAGTTTCTGAGTTCTTTTCTAGTCTCCAGCTTGTGTGCTGCAGTGGGTAGTGAATTCCATGTTGATTTGGCTTTAAAGATGAAACTATTTTTGTAAAAGGTTCTTTTGGGTTTATTTGTTCTTATTTTTTTTCTATTTTGGGAGAACTTAAGATTTTTAATGGTATGTTGTTAATAAAACCTTAAAGAAAAAGTATACCTGTATAATATAATGTGTCACGTCAGATGGCTAAGGCCGACGACTGATTAAGATGTCTGTACTTATTTGACTAGAAGTTAGAAATAATTACTTGACTAATTTGACTAGTAATTGTATGATTTCATAAAGTAATGGTATTATTATTATTTAATAATGTTTAAATATAGGCTGAAAACATTGTACTTGATACATGAGCTTATGAATAAAAGAAAGAAACAAACAAACAAAAAGAGAAAGATGAAGATACAAAAGACGCATAATTAACCAACAAAGGTGCATTGTCGCTTTAGAGCATTGCCATGAAAATTGCCATGGAAGGCAAATTTGACAAGTTAGACAAATTAAGATATACTATAGGCCCCAGATCAACTTTCTATTAAATACAGTTAATACAAATCCAATATTGTTAAGGATGTGAAAGAAAATTAAGAAAATAACAAAAAAATAAAAAAAGACAAAGGTACGACAAAGAAGTCATTTTAGAATTGTAAGAGCCAAGATGGCAGACTAAGTTGAATAAAAACCTTTAAAAACAAAAAAAACAAAAAATACAGTTAATACACAAATACCATTGAGATCCTTGTGCTCTTGAGTATGCAACAACTCACATCAAATATGTGATGTGTCACAGGACAATGAGTCACAAGTCGCAAAATTGATATTTTGCTAAGGGATTTATTTACAAGATCTCCTTCCTGGAATGTTTTCATTTGTTGGTTGTCTAGTCCTTGCGGTCGTATACACACATGTGGGTCAGATCTTGAGAAAATGTACAATTGGCCTTAACCAATCCTCTAAAATAACCCAAATCTAAGAGAAAAATCAGCTTCAAATTACAGTTTAACATAAGAGAAGTGATAGTTTAAATCAATGCGATGCCAAATAAGATAAGATAAGATAAGAGAATCTTTTATACTCAGATATACCCGGTATTCATCATTTTCCAGCCTAATTAAGCATAATTTACTAAATGTGTAGCGTGCCAATTTTACATTTTCTGAAAATCTGACCCATACATGTACCAAATTTCAAGACAGTTTATGATATGGGTCAGATTTACAGAAAATGTACAATTGGCAGCTGTACACATTTAGTAAATTCTGCTAAATTAGGCTGCAATTTGCTCAATACTAGTAGGTAAATTCGAGTATATTCAGCATTGCATTGATTCTAGCAACATGTTTGGTTAGGTTGAACTGTTTTTTAAACTTAACTTTCGTCTGAAATTTGGGTTATTTGAGAAGATTGGCGAAGTTGAATTGTACATTTTCGGAAAATATGACCCATATATATCCTTGCGTTTCTAAGATCATCCTAGCTATGGAGTAGGCCTATATTCAGCTACTTTACTAGTACCCAAACTTTATTTCAAAATAAACATATCAAACTTAAAATATAGAAACACTATTTACTATCCTGATGTTTACCATCATTAGAATCGGCTTGATCTCGTCGTTTCAAATAGGATGGTATCTCAAAATGTATTGTTTGCGACTTGTGACACATCACAAATATGCAATTACTCTGCAACAATGAAAGCTAGAGTACCGGGTCCTTTGAATATAACAATATGTGATGTGTTTCAGGAAAATGAGTTATAAGTCGCAAAAATTTAGATTTTGAGATAACATTATATCTGAAAAGATGAGATCAAGCCGATTCCAATGATAGTAAACAGTCTAATAATGTAATAAGTATTTCTAGATTCTAATTAAGTTTGATATTTTCGTTTTAAAAAAAAAAAGTTTGCAATATTTCTGGGGGTCAATAAACAGTAAAGTAACTAAATGTAGTCCATATGAGGACCTTGAAAACGAACGAATATATTACATAGATTGTCCTGAAATTTGATACATCCATTGATATAGCTATAGGTGATAGACCCACCAAAAATCAGAACATTCCAATAATGTGATCTTGTGAAAAAAACACTTTGAAAAATATCAATTTTGCGACTTATGACTCATTTTCCTGAAACACATCACATATGAGTTCTAGGACTATAGATTAAAGAATTTATGTGGAAAGATGACGGAAGAAAATGTTTTGTTTGCAATTCATGTTACTGGCTCTTGAGACTATCGTACAATGTACTGTAAACGTATTTATTTTCGCGCAGATAAATTTTCGCGCACTAAGCGCTTTGACATCTTTCTTTTCGCGCGGATTTAAATTCGCGCAGCAAGGTAGTCTCACACCTTGTTTATGCAATAATTATACCTTTTGCGCAGGATTTATTTTCGCGCAGAAAGGTGGGTGCGCGAAAATAAGTACTGCGCGAACATTAATACGTTTACAGTAGCATTCACGAGTGATTCCAATGATAGTAAACCCTAGGACACCTAATATGCATTTCTATATTCAAGTTTGATATTTTTTTTATTTTTTTAAGAAAAAAAGTTGCAATGTTTCTGGATGGGTAATTACCAGTAAAGTAACTAAATATACTTCATACGAAGGCCTTCAAAACGCAAGGATATATTTAATAATAGAATGTCCTGAAATTTGTTACACGGATTTATATGACTATAACTGCTAAACCCTCTAACAATTAATTTCAATAAAGAGATCTTGTGATAAAAACACTTTGAAAAGTCTTGTGACCCACTTTTCTGGAACACATCACATATGTCGTGTGTCATTTAATTCAATTCAATTAAACAATTCTTTATTGCTGATGTTAATACAAGTGGTTGATCATCTATGGTGTCAGTGTTATTATATAGAAAAAGATACGTCTTCCTTCTTTTCCCCTTTATGTCTTGGAGATGTTGGGCCACCGTACCATTGCCAAGTAAAGCGTGGAGGCGGCTACAGAAGAATAATAATGTGATTATAGCAGGCACAGTGATCTCAACCGCGCGGCAGAACAGTCCTTCTCTCATTGCACAGTAAGCCATTCATTTTCATCCGCAATATTATTTGCTTATTTCATTTTGGTTGAATTCTACCTATTTGGAATTTGGGTGGATTTGTATTGTCTTTCTAATACAAATATTCAAACACTTAACGTGTGGTATCGTAAAGTTAAATAAGAAGTTATTTCTATATGATTTTAAAAGAGGTTAATTTCGTTTGGCACTTTCTATTTCTATATTGAATTTTACCGATTCCTTAAAACAAATTGTTAAGTAATTTAGACGGACTTCTATTCATTCACCTTGATTGAGTTCATTCAGCTTTTCAAAGGTTTTCAGTGAATCTCTAGCATGACGAAACAAACTTGTATTGAAACCTATAACAGCACACATATAATAATTAGTTTATAAGTTTGCTTCACATATTGTGGAATAAGCACCATTCATGTATTGTTCAAGTATTTACAGTACTTGATAGATAGCTACTGAGTTAATGTATTGAATGAAATAAGATAACATACAATAATTATTTATTATGGGTCAGATCTTCAGACAAAATGTACGAGTACAATCGGCAGGTAATACTATTTGGTCAATTTTGTTAAACTGGGCTGAAAATTGATAGATACTGGGTATATCTGGTATTGTGGTGATTCTTATAATCAGTTGGGTTATGTTGCACTGAATTTTGAAGCTCATTTCTGTCTTAAATTTAGATTATTTGAGAGAATTGGTTAAGACGAATTGTACATTTTCAGGCGGTTTCACCCATATAATTATGTGGTTGGGGAGGAATACAATTATAGTTGATCTTTAAAGACACAAATAAAAATGTTGTTTGTATTAATTTGTTTCATTTAATTTACACAAGCATTCGGCCAACCTTTGTATTAATGTTCGCGCACTATTAATTTTCGCCATTTAGCGCACAGTTCTACCTTGATGCGCGAATTTAAATCTGCGCGAAACGGTGTCAAAGTACTTAGTGCGCAAAAATGTGTTGAAACATTCAACTTTTCATGAAACCTTTGACTTATTATGAAACTTGACTTTTCATGAAACTTCAAGAATCGTTTGACTTTACGAAATGTTCAACTTTGACACAGCTTTCGAGTTCTACAAAATTAGTGAGGTTAGGGAATTAGTGTCGTTTCCACCCAGGAAATTGGTTATAAAAAAAGAGAAATGACAAAAACATTTTCAAACGAAAATTTTCGATTCTGTGTTTCTGCGTGTCAAGTGCGGCAATGACCCCTATGTTTCCATAGCAACCAATACACACTGAACGGCTACCGTCAGGTATCGGGACAGTACATTTATATTTCCCAAACAAATACCGCGCAGAATTTGTCATTGAATCATGGCGGAAGCAATGATTAATTTATCTAATTCTATTGGGAAATGATAACGCATAATTATTGCATTAGGAGAATGTTAAATGCGCAACATTTACAAACACAAACAACTTTCTCGGTAGTCTATATTAGTTGAAGCATTCTCCAACACCAAAGACAAAGGCAGGTTCAGGGTTTGCCAACTCAAGGAATGTGTCCAATTCACCTGTTGGACCTGGATGAATGGACTGTTGAAGAAAGCGGCCAGCACGCATGAATACAAACTTGGGTGGCGCATGTACCTTGGTTGGGTTCTCTCCAAGGTTTGTGCATCGGGTAGAGGTAGCAAGACTGAGTAAATCTTGGAGAGAATCGGCTAATTCTATTATTAGGATATGGCAGGTTATTTCGTGAGAAATTTGGATTTGGGTCACCCCCCTCTACCCCTTCCACCCCACCCCCTCTCTCTCTCTCCTTCTAGCTCCCTCTGGTCTCCTCTCTCTGGCAAAGGCAAGCCTCCCCCCTCCCCCCATTTAGTCTATGAGTCATATGTGGGTCAGATTTTCTACGAATGTACAATTGGCGAATTCCGGACTTTGGTTCATTCTTTTCATTATATTTCTGCGAATAAATGTCGGAATAAAAATATCTTTGCATGGTTGTGTAGGAAAGACTTGTAGCTTTCAGAAAATGTATAGTTTTATGTTGTTGCATACATTATTTACTAAGCTGTTGCTGTCAAAGTGCCAAAACATGGCAAAACGGGTGTTCTTTTTCATTTTTTTTTTTTTGTTTTGCTTTTAAAGTGAATAAAAATGTGATTTAGACAAAATATCAACTTGGCTTTATGTTGTTATTAACCAATGGAAACCATCTACCGAATATTAACGACCAGTGTTTATTTTCCTTCAAGTGAGGTTGTTGGGAAAAAATGATCATTCGCACGGTGGCGTCCGCCAGAGCTACTGCCGATTACTAAAATGACATGAAGGAATATCCGTAGAATTTTAAAAATGTACATACATATTCTGTATAATGTTATCCTCATATGTGCCAAATTTCATCTTCATTGAGCGAAGTAAATCGGTCGTAGCGAGGTCGGTCTATCGCCATGTCAACTTTATCACGGTTCTTGTGTCGGTCGTCACAAGTATAAAAAAGTTTCGGAAAAAACGCCAGATTTGCAATTTTTCCTCTGTTTCAAATGTTTTGTATAATAGTTAAGCCTCAAACAATATTTTCATGCAATTTAAGCTCCTTATTATGTTCGGTTGTGTCTATTTTTAATTAAATCCGAATAAATCGGAGGCGTCCGACACGGGTGACGTCCAGCTTAAAAAACGTACAGAGCTAGCAGCAACATTAAAACGAGGCCCCTGGCGGTCAGAGCGTGTCAAGGCCAATGCTGGGTAAGTAAACACATTTTTATCGGAGGTCCGAGTTCCGACTTTTTCCTCCAAAATCTCAATAAATACTGTGTGACACTGGTTATATCAAGCAGATCATGAAAGATAATGGACGTAAGCATCATATTTTGGCACTGAACTGGGTTGAAAAGTTTTTTTTCCGAGAATATAAACCTTTCTTCATTCGGCCTCGAAGCCTGATCTTTCGGCATGGACGCAGAGCCATTTTAAGCTAACTTATCCGGTAGACGAAAAATCGTCTAAATCTTTAGTGACGTCCGGCAAAACAATCCCAAATGCAGCAAATACTGCCATAATGTTACCAAATGCTCGCCAATCTTCACAAATTTGCTTGATATACGAGTTTATATGTTGCTGATGTGTGTATTCATGAGAAAGCGTGGTTGTTATACGGTGTTCGCCCTCCAGGGGTCTGTCATCTCCGAGCTATGGATATTGGGTGATGTGACGTCCAGCATGACAATACCAAATGGGACTAAAATTAAATTTCAAATCAAATTTTCTAACTGTCACAGTATTCCTTGGTATGTGAGCACTATATCCTGAAATTTTCATTGTTGTATTCCGTACGGTTATGTCGTAATAGTGGTTTAATGAAGGTGTAATGAAGCTCTGTTGCTAATTTATTAGTTCCTATGTCGGACAACACCTGTGTTATCCTGAATTTTCATAATCGTTTTGAACACGTCCAAATGTCTTAAATTTAATATTTCTTTGCATTTATCTGCTTGGTTATACATGTATTTGTTAGTTATAATCGTAATTATATATATTTTTTTTTTTTCTAACTTTTCTAATGCTAATTTAGATGTCGGACAACACTTCTCCATTTTTGGAGCTGTTCTGCTTAGACAATCGTACATATATATATGTATTATTAGCATATTTTGATTCCCCTTTGGTGTCCCTTGAACACCCTGTAAATCATATTCCACTTTGTTCAAATATTTTTTTTGTGATTTGTAAAACCCGGTGACGTCCAGCATGAAAATACCAAATCCCACTCAAAATTAATTTTAATTCACATTTTCTAACTGTCACACTATTCCTCGGTATGTCCTCACTATACCATAAAATTTCCATTTTTCTAATCCGTACGGTTATGTCGTAATATGGGTGTAATGAAGCTCTGTTGCTAATATTAGTTCCTATGTCGGACAACACCTGTCTTATCCTGAATTTTCATAATCGTTTTAAACTCGTCCAAATGTCTTAAATTTAATATTTCTTTGCATTTATCCGCTTGGTTATACATGTATTTGTTAGTTATAATCGTAATTATATATATATAAATTTTTTTTCTAACTTTTCTAATGCTAATTTAGATGTCGGACAACACTTCTAAATTGTTTGGAGCTGTTCTGCTTAGACAATCGTACATATATATATTTATTATTAGCATATTTTGATTCCCCTTTGGTGTCCCTTGAACACCCTGTAAATTATCATATTCCACTTTGTTCCAATTTTTTTTTTTGATTTGTCAAACCTGGTGACGTCCATCATGAAAATACCAAATCCGACTCAAAATTAATTTTAATTCACAATTTCTAACTGTCACACTATTCCTCAGTATGTCCTCACTATACCATAAAATTTTCATGTTTCTATTCCGTACGGTTATGTCGTACTATGGGTGTAATGAAGCTCTCTTGCTAATTATTAGTTCCTATGTCGGACAACACCTGTGTTATCCTGAATTTTCATAATCCTTTTAAACACGTCCAAATGTCTTAAATTTAATATTTCTTTGCATTTATCTGCTTCGTTATACATGCATTTGTTAGTTATAATCGCAGTTATATATATTTTTTTTTTTTTCTAACTTTTATAATGCTAATTTAGATGTCGGACAACACTTCTAAATTGTTTCTAACTGTTCTGCTTAGACAATCGTACATATACATGTGTATTATTAGCATATTTTGATTCCCCTTTGGTGTCCCTTGAACACCCGGTAAATTATCATATATATTCCACTTTGTTCACATTTTTCTTTTGTGATTTGTCAAACATGGTAACGTCCAGCATGAAAATACCAAATCCGACTCAAAATTAATTTTAATTCACAATTTCTAACTGTCACACTATTCCTCAGTATGTCCTCACTATACCATAAAATTTTCAAGTTTCTATTCCGTACGGTTATGTCGTACTATGGGTGTAATGAAGCTCTCTTGCTAATTATTAGTTCCTATGTCGGACAACACCTGTGTTATCCTGAATTTTCTTAAAATTGTTTTAAACACGTCCAAATGTCTTAAATTTAATATTTCTTTGCATTTATCTGCTTGGTTACATGTATTTGTTAGTTATAATCGTAATTATATATATATAAATTTTTTTTCTAACTTTTCTAATGCTAATTTAGATGTCGGACAACACTTCTCCATTTTTGGAGCTGTTCTGCTTAGACAATCGTGTATATATATATATAATATGTATGTATTATTAGCATATTTTGATTCCCCTTTGGTGTCCCTTGAACATCCGGTAAATTATCATATACATGTATATATTCCACTTTGTTCACATTTTTTTTATTATTTTGTGATCATTTTACAAAATTTGTCAATTTTGCTATATTTTCAGCTTTAATCGGTCATTGAATCTCAGTGAATGATGGGACGTCCTGCAAAGGAAGTACGAAAGAGCGTTGCCCAGTCATGCCACGACTACCGAGAAAATCAGAAGGTCACAAACCGTCACTTTTTGGGGCGCGAGAAGGCGCGCAAGCGTGACAGTCGGGCACGCTTGAAGGATGCTAAGAGTGCTGAGGAGAAGGCCCACGACCGGGCTATGAACCGTGCCCGGACGGCCCGTTGGCGTGCCAGGAAGAGGGAGGCAGCGGCGGAGGCAGCGCAAGAAGATCAAGACGATGCTGCCCCTCATCCTGCGCCTGAACCTGAAGATCCACCCGCCGAGCCAACTGGACGGGTGTCAAGGCGGCTCTTCGCGCACCTCGCGCCCACCGGAGCGAAGCGTGGCCGTGGCCGTGGCCAGACCAGACCGGCCGCCCCAGAGGAGCCCGCCCCAGAGGAGCCCGCCCCAGAGGAGCCCGCCCCAGAGGAGCCCGCCCCAGAGGAGCCCGCCCCAGAGGAGCCCGCCCTGGAGCAGCGTGGCCCCGAGCCTGGCCCCAAGAAGAAGAACAAGAAAGGGAAAGCTGTGCCCAAAAAAGGTCTCGCCCCCCCACCTGAGGCTGATGTCCTCAGTGACAGCGATGAGGAGGGCCACAATGCTGCAGCTCTGCGGCGTATGCTGAGCCTACACGGCAAACGCCCGGTAGGACAAACTTGTATTTTAGGAATATTCTGTTATTTTAATTTGCAATGAAACTGTCTTAGGAATAGTCTCACCAAACTGCTGTCATAGTCATGTATACACTGTACATATTTTCTAAATCTCATTCGTCAATCATCCTATTACTCACAAGGAATGTAGCTTTGTTTAATTTTTTTTCCCATTACATGTAATAAATAAAATTTAATCTAATTTGTTTGCAGGCCTCGGACGCCAGTACAAGTAAGCCCGGCCAGCCCACCCGGAAGCGGAAACGCACCGCGACCCATACACCGCGCATGGCGGAAGACCTCATGTATGTATAATTATAGCACATACATTTGTCTAATATTATAATCTTATACTTATTATAAATAATAAAATTGGCAGTGGTAACACTTTGGTTATGGGTCTCAAGTAGGCAATAATGTTAATTTTGGTTCGGTACATTTTTTAATAGTGCTACTGTTGCCCAAGCGATGAAGAAGGTGTAGTGGTTGTAAGTAATGGCTAAACGAAATTTTACATGTTGCTGTTTATGCAGCTGTTTATGTTAATGTTTTATTTTGCTTTGCTTTGTTATTGTTTTATGTTGCCTGCTTGCTGAGAATAATTTTGTTTGTTTCATCTAATTACTGTTTGGTTAAGGTTGCTTATTTCTATAAATTAATAATTAATTTCCGAAAATGTACAATTGCCACTTCAACTGTAATTCTATTCAATCAACCTGAAAAATTAAGAAAATTGGGTATGGAATGATTCAGTATCCAATCGATGTATGTGTACAAGTATGTTATTTAAACTGTATTTGGAAGCTCATTGTGTCGTAACTTTTTGTTATTTGAAAGAACTAATGAAGGCCAATTGTACATTTTCCGAATGTCTGACACTTAGACATTTTTTGTTGGTGCTGTTGCTTTGCCTAGGTTTGTTTGTTATTTTGCTTTTATAATTGCCCCTAACCCAAATCTAGGTCAAGCAGTACTGACGGCCCACCACCCGATACTGACTCAGAAAGTCCGTTCATTCGGCCAACCCCCCGCTCTCGCCACACGCCCCGCAAGAACCGGCTGCGGTACAACCTCAAGGTTGAGCGTGAGGCCAAGCATGTGCTAAACAAAAAGGTTTGGCGCATGGACAAGGAGCTGCGGCGTCTGCGGCGTCAACTCCAGGCCCAAACTCCATCCCCCGCAAAAACCCAAACCTACGAGGACTTCCAGCGGGAGATGCTGGAGGAGGACGACACCGACCTGGAACCGCAGAACCAGGGTGACCTCAGCAGCCGCGCCTCATCTCCTGTGTCTGGGACTGCAACACCTACGCTCGGCACAGATGATGAGAGTGCAGCTGGAGGTCTCCCTGGTCAAACACCACCTACCGGAACCCCAGGTCAGTTCAACTCTCGTGCCCCAATTACACCCAACCCCACTCCTCCTGCCCCACGTCCACATGCACCGGACAGCCACCAAACCCCGGAACAAAAGGCAGCACTGTACGACACCATCATGGGCAACGTCCGGGCGCTGCCAAAGAAAGAGCGGACAAAGGTTGTGGCTGCACTTGTGTCTCCCGAGAACATCAGGGAGCTGAGGGCAGCCTCCCGCATTGCCTGTGACACTGGTTTGGACAGGAGGACTGTCGTTGCCAAACAAACCAGTGAGCCATCGGCAAGGCACCTGATGTTTGAGAGCCAAAGGCAGCAGATCATTGACTTTTTCACCCGCCCGGAGAACTCCATCACACTCCCGGGTGTGAAAGACACAAAAACGATCGACGGGGTCAAGTACCAAAAAGTGGTACTGACCGAATTCCTCCATGTACTTCACCGGAAGTACATGTTGGAATTCGGTCCAGTAAGCTGCAGTTTTTTCACTGGTGTGCGGAGAGACAACACCTGGATCCGGCCAGTGTGGAACAACAGTGAGCAGGTGTGCCTGTGCAAGAGGCACCAGAACTTTGCCCTGCGCATCCGGGCAGTGCCAGACCTGAAGTTGCCACCCATTGTGGATCGCCTCATTAGGCAGGTCACTCCAGCGGAACTGGAAGCAAGGCTTCGGGCAGCCACGCTTCCAGCCGTCATCCAGTACAAGACCTGGAAAACGGTGGATGTGGCCTATGGGAAGGACGGCAAAACTTCCAAGAAACTCCAGCTGGTGGCCGAGGAGGAGGAGCGTGCTGCCTTCATCGCTGCGACGACCGCAGAAATGAAGGAGGTGGTACCCCATTGTGCTCGGGTGTATGCCCAGTACAATGCAGTGTGCACCCTCCGCGAGAACCTGCCCCACGATTCAGTCACCATCCAGATGGACTTTGCTGAGAACTGGATCGTGACGCACTTCGAGGAGGTGTCATCTGCGTACTATGGAAATGACCCCATCACAGTCCATCCTGTGGTCGTCCACTGGCGTGACACAGAAGAGGACAAGACCAAGACCGACTCTTTTGTGTTCGTCAGTGACGACAGGTGCCATGATGTGGGTGCAATCTTTGCTTATATGAAGATCTTAGCGCCAGAAGTTCAAGCCAGGCACCCACACATCAGGCACTTCCATTATTTCACAGATGGCCCCTCCTCCCAGTACCGCAACTGCTCCATGTTTGCCTTGGTTGCCAAGCATGCAAACCTCCTGGGTGTGGAGGCCACATGGTCCTACTTTGAGGCAGGGCACGGCAAGGGGCCTTGCGATGGACTCGGCGCAGCAGCCAAGAGAACTGCCACCTATGCTATCCGCAGGAAGCAAAAGGTGTGCTGCGCCGAGGACTTTGCTGTCGCCGGCAACATGGCGGAGGGTAATGTCCGGTACATCCATGTGCCGGATGTTGCTACCCAGCAGGCACGAGACGAGCTGAAGGCCCAAGCTCAAGTGAGGTCCATCCCGGGCACCATGAAGACCCACATGGTTGTCCCCGATCCATCAGGTAGCGGCGTGCGTTTCCGCGAAACATCATGTTTCAATGCATGCTGCCTCTCTGGTGGGTCGTGGAAGTTTGGCTGCCCTGGGTGGGCCCACCACAAATTCCGCCCTAAAGGGCAACAGAAAGGTACATTATTTCTTCCAACGATGCTTAAAATAACAATTTATTTGCATTTACTAATTTACTTAAATTTAATTTATTTACACTTCATTTATTTGCAGTTAATCATATTGTTTTATGTATATTAAGATTAAGATTAAGATTAAGATTAAAATGTTATCGTTTGACACAATTTTAATAAACCTAATTTAAAATAAATTTGGCAATACTGTAAAGTTAATTATAAACTTTAGCCAACCTAAGTTTTAGTTTATACACAAGTTTAATTTGTTTGCTTACCAACAATTATATTCACATACATGTGATCATCTGAATTAACTTAATGATTAATGGATTATGAAGATGTACTGATCCCGAATATCTATTTTTGCTATGTTTCAGTGGTGCAAGTTGAGGACCCTGCCCCCCCACCCCGCCACAGAGCCCCCCGAGTTCCCCCCGCCGAATCTCCCACCGCGGCCCTAGCTTCCAACACCCCCGGGGTTGTTGTCGAAGAGGGCGTGGCTCCCACTGTGGCCCATGCTTCCACCCCCGGGGTGGTTGTCGAGGAGGTCGTGGACGGAGAGACGGCTGATCCCCCACCCCCACCTCCACCCAAGTGTCCCCCCGCCGAATCTCCAAAAGCGGCCCGAAACTCCAACACCCCCGGGGTGGTTGTCGAGGAGGGCGTGGACGGAGAGACGGCTGATCCCCCACCCCCACCTCCACCCAAGTGTCCCCCCGCCGAATCTCCAAAAGCGGCCCGAAACTCCAACACCCCCGGGGTGGTTGTCGAGGAGGGCGTGGACGGAGAGACGGCTGATCCCCCACCCCCACCTCCACCCAAGTGTCCCCCCGCCGAATCTCCAAAAGCGGCCCGAAACTCCAACACCCCCGGGGTGGTTGTCGAGGAGGGCGTGGACGGAGAGACGGCTGATCCCCCACCCCCACCTCCACCCAAGTGTCCCCCCGCCGAATCTCCCACCGCGGCCCTAGCTTCCAACACCCCCGGGGTTGTTGTCGAAGAGGGCGTGGCTCCCACTGTGGCCCATGCTTCCACCCCCGGGGTGGTTGTCGAGGAGGTCGTGGACGGAGAGACGGCTGATCCCCCACCCCCACCTCCACCCAAGTGTCCCCCCGCCGAATCTCCAAAAGCGGCCCGAAACTCCAACACCCCCGGGGTGGTTGTCGAGGAGGGCGTGGACGGAGAGACGGCTGATCCCCCACCCCCACCCAAACCTCCTGCACCACAAGCTCTAGCCCTGAGTGACCAACAGGAGGAGGAGAAGGAGGATCTGCCCGCTCCTATATCCACCGGTGCCACCACGGAGGACAAGGAGGATCGTCCTGAGACCCCCCCTGTAGCTGCCAAGCCTGAGGATCGCGAGGCGGAGGACCATGAGGATCGTCCTGAGACCCCCCCTGTAGCTGCCAAGCCTGAGGATCCCGAGCCGGAGGACCATGAGGATCGTCCTGAGACCCATGTCGCTGAGCCCCAGAGTCCATGTCTGCAGGTAGGAGACTTTGTGGCGGCAGTCTACGACAACAACTGGTGGCTGGGCCAGGTGCTGTCTCTGCTTGCAGATGAGGTCGAACTCAAGTTCATGTGGCCTTTTGGGAACGATGATCCGGCACGGCAGTTTTACTGGCCATCGAGGGCCGACCAGTTGGAGGTTCCACGCGAAGATATAATCTGCCAGGTCAGACCACCGACCCCGCTGCATTCTTCTGGTAGGCGCAACAAAAAGCTAAAGCTCAGTGCCTCCGACCACAAGATGATCATCAAGAGTCTGGACGATGGTCATTTCTTGTAAATTGTAAATTAATTTAAGCTGCTCTTTTCAAAATTTCACAATTTAAAATTTCTGTTTGACTTTAAATATTAATATGGTTATAGGATAATTAAAATGTAATGTAATGTGTACAAACAAATGAATATTTGTGAATTTAATGTCTTCTTACACATGTTGGCCATGTACTTGCCAAGCACCATGTTGGCAATGTACTTGCTGAATGGTCAAACAAATCCACATATGAATATTTGTGAAATTAATGTCTTCTTACACATGTTGGCCATGTACTTGCCAAGCATGGGTGGTTATCCTGTGACAAACTATGGTCAAACAGATCCACATATGAATATTTGTGGATTTAATGTCTTCTTACATACATTGTATACGTATACTGTACATGTATGCTGGCCATGTACTTGCGAAGCATGGGTGGTTATGCTGTAACGTGTACAGAGAAACTAGGTGTATGCTGTTTACATGGGTCAAACAGATACACACACGTTATGAATAATTGTGGATTTAATGTCTTCTTACATACATTGTATACGTATACTGTACATGTATGCTGGCCATGTACTTGCCAAGCATGGGTGGTTATGCTGTAACGTGTACAGAGAAACTAGGTGTATGCTGTTTACATGGGTCAAACAGATACACACACGTTATGAATAATTGTGGATTTAATGTCTTCTTACATACATTGTATACGTATACTGTACATGTATGCTGGCCATGTACTTGCCAAGCATGGGTGGTTATGCTGTAACGTGTACAGAGAAACTAGGTGTATGCTGTATACATGGGTCAAACAGATACACACACGTTATGAATAATTGTGGATTTAATGTCTTCTTACACATGTACATACATACTACATGTCTGTATGCTGGCCATGTACTTGCCAAGCATGGGTGGTTATGCTGTAACGTGTACAGAGAAACTAGGTGTATGCTGTATACATGGGTCAAACAGATACACACACGTTATGAATATTTGTGGATTTAATGTCTTCTTACACATGTACATACATGTCTGTATGCTGGCCATGTACTTGCCAAGCATGGGTGGTTATGCTGTAACGTGTACAGAGAAACTAGGTGTATGCTGTATACATGGGTCAAACAGATACACACACGTTATGAATAATTGTGGATTTAATGTCTTCTTACACATGTACATACATGTCTGTATGCTGGCCATGTACTTGCCAAGCATGGGTGGTTATGCTGTAACGTGTACAGAGAAACTAGGTGTATGCTGTATACATGGGTCAAACAGATACACACACGTTATGAATAATTGTGGATTTAATGTCTTCTTACACATGTACATACATACTACATGTCTGTATGCTGGCCATGTACTTGCCAAGCATGGGTGGTTATGCTGTAACGTGTACAGAGAAACTAGGTGTATGCTGTATACATGGGTCAAACAGATACACACACGTTATGAATATTTGTGGATTTAATGTCTTCTTACACATGTACATACATGTCTGTATGCTGGCCATGTACTTGCCAAGCATGGGTGGTTATGCTGTAACGTGTACAGAGAAACTAGGTGTATGCTGTATACATGGGTCAAACAGATACACACACGTTATGAATAATTGTGGATTTAATGTCTTCTTACACATGTACATACATGTCTGTATGCTGGCCATGTACTTGCCAAGCATGGGTGGTTATGCTGTAACGTGTACAGAGAAACTAGGTGTATGCTGTATACATGGGTCAAACAGATACACACACGTTATGAATTTGTGGATTTAATGTCGGAAATGGTGGTTATTTGACAGGATTGGTGAAGGCCAATTGCACAATTTCTATAAACCTTACCTCTGTAGACACATATGATACCATTGATGACGATCAATTGTGAATTTGTCTGTGATCTCACAACAATTGGAGCCTTTTCTTAATGATGTGATGTCCGCCATTTAAACTGTGACGTCCGACATAAGGACAGTTCTTTATGGTCCAAATGCTTTCTTGTCAGCATTATTTAACATTAAATGAACTCTAGACATGTCCGGCTGGCTGGACAAGCAAGTTTATAAGTATGTCACTACTATTTTTGGCATTCAAGATAGTGGAAACATTAGAGTTTATGTAAACTATGAATGTTCTGAGAGTAATCTGTCCTGACATTTATGTCAAAGTTTTTGGTAAGAACTTCTTTTCATGGCATTGTTCTTCCACATGTTGGACATGCACATGCCAAGTTCAGCAACTCAAAGTTGGATATTTAGCTCTCAGGAGGAGTTTAAAAATTGTTGGTGCAGGTCGTGATGTCCGACATAAGTAATGTATTGTCCGACACGATAACTATTAGTTCTCACATGAGGATGTGAGAGGTGCTGATTATAGTTTTTGCTCAGTTTTCTCGACTGGGTTATTTAGTGATGGTATTGTGCTGTCAATAACAGCTGTTTTCCTAAACATTAAAGACATTACTCACTCCCTCAGGGCACTTGCAAAGAGTGAGTTTACTGAATTTCACAGTTTTTACAACTTTGGTGTAGTCTGTGTGTAAAGTAAAGTCATGTGAAACATTTCTGGTCACTTTATATGGTTGTTACACATGTTGGCCATGTACTTGCCAAGTTTAGTTGTTGTATTTCGGTGGTTTTCCTCTCAGGAGGAGTTTAAAAAATGTGGGTGCAGGTCGTAATGTCCGACATAAGTAATGTATTGTCCGACACGATAACTATTAGTTCTCACATGAGGATGTGAGAGGTGCTGATTATAGTTTTTGCTCAGTTTTCTCGACTGGGTTATTTAGTGATGGTATTGTGCTGTCAATAACAGCTGTTTTCCTAAACATTAAAGACATTACTCACTCCCTCAGGGCACTTGCAAAGAGTGAGTTTACTGAATTTCACAGTTTTTACAACTTTGGTGTAGTCTGTGGGTAAAGTAAAGTCATGTGAAACATTTCTGGTCACTTTATATGGTTGTTACACATGTTGGCCATGTACTTGCCAAGTTTAGTTGTTGTATTTCGGTGGTTTTCCTCTCAGGAGGAGTTTAAAAAATGTGGGTGCAGGTCGTAATGTCCGACATAAGTAATGTATTGTCCGACACGATAACTATTAGTTCTCACATGAGGATGTGAGAGGTGCTGATTGTAGTTTTTGCTCAGTTTTCTCGACTGGGTTATTTAGTGATGGTATTGTGCTGTCAATAACAGCTGTTTTCCTAAACATTAAAGACATTACTCACTCCCTCAGGGCACTTGCAAAGAGTGAGTTTACTGAATTTCACAGTTTTTACAACTTTGGTGTAGTCTGTGGGTAAAGTAAAGTCATGTGAAACATTTCTGGTCACTTTATATGGTTGTTACACATGTTGGCCATGTACTTGCCAAGTTTAGTTGTTGTATTTCGGTGGTTTTCCTCTCAGGAGGAGTTTAAAAAATGTGGGTGCAGGTCGTAATGTCCGACATAAGTAATGTATTGTCCGACACGATAACTATTAGTTCTCACATGAGGATGTGAGAGGTGCTGATTATAGTTTTTGCTCAGTTTTCTCGACTGGGTTATTTAGTGATGGTATTGTGCTGTCAATAACAGCTGTTTTCCTAAACATTAAAGACATTACTCACTCCCTCAGGGCACTTGCAAAGAGTGAGTTTACTGAATTTCACAGTTTTTACAACTTTGGTGTAGTCTGTGGGTAAAGTAAAGTCATGTGAAACATTTCTGGTCACTTTATATGGTTGTTACACATGTTGGCCATGTACTTGCCAAGTTTAGTTGTTGTATTTCGGTGGTTTTCCTCTCAGGAGGAGTTTAAAAAATGTGGGTGCAGGTCGTAATGTCCGACATAAGTAATGTATTGTCCGACACGATAACTATTAGTTCTCACATGAGGATGTGAGAGGTGCTGATTGTAGTTTTTGCTCAGTTTTCTCGACTGGGTTATTTAGTGATGGTATTGTGCTGTCAATAACAGCTGTTTTCCTAAACATTAAAGACATTACTCACTCCCTCAGGGCACTTGCAAAGAGTGAGTTTACTGAATTTCACAGTTTTTACAACTTTGGTGTAGTCTGTGTGTAAAGTAAAGTCATGTGAAACATTTCTGGTCACTTTATATGGTTGTTACACATGTTGGCCATGTACTTGCCAAGTTTAGTTGTTGTATTTCGGTGGTTTTCCTCTCAGGAGGAGTTTAAAAATTATTGGTGCAGGTTGTGACGTCCGACATAAGTAATGTATTGTCCGACACGATAACTAGTAGTTCTCATATCATGATCTGAGAGGTGCTGATGATATTTTTTCCTTAGTTATTTCGACTTGATTAGTGAGTAATCATGTTGTGCTGTCTAGAACAGCAGTTTTCTGAAAGATTAAAGACACTTTTGCCTTCATCAGGGCCAATGTACAAAATTATTTTCTGGAATTTTACCTTTTTGGAGTGTTTGGTGAAAGCTGCTGCCAAAGTAAAGTTATGTAGATGAATATTTATGCATTTAATGTCTTCTTACACATGTTGGCAATGTACTTGCCAAGTTTAGTTGTTGTATTGTGGTTGTTTTGCTCACAGGAGGAGATTAAAAATTATTGGTGCAGGTTGTGACGTCCGACATAAGTAATGTATTGTCCGACACGATAACTAGTAGTTCTCATATCATGATCTGAGTGGTGCTGATGATAGTTTTTCCTTAGTTATTTCGACTTGATTAGTGAGTAATCATGTTGTGCTGTCTAGAACAGCAGTTTTCTGAAAGATTAAAGACACTTTTGCCTTCAACAGGGCCAATGTACAAAATTATTTTCTGGAATTTTACCTTTTTGGGGAGTTTGGTGAAAGCTACTGCCAAAGTAAAGTTATGTAGATGAATATTTATGCATTTAATGTCTTCTTACACATGTTGGCCATGTACTTGCCAAGTTTAGTTGTTGTATTTTGGTTGTTTTGCTCACAGGAGGAGATTAAAAATTATGGGTGCAGGTTGTGACGTCCGACATAAGTAATGTATTGTCCGACACGATAACTAGTAGTTCTCATATCATGATCTGAGAGGTGCTGATGATATTTTTTCCTTAGTTATTTCGACTTGATTAGTGAGTAATCATGTTGTGCTGTCTAGAACAGCAGTTTTCTGAAAGATTAAAGACACTTTTGCCTTCATCAGGGCCAATGTACAAAATTATTTTCTGGAATTTTACCTTTTTGGAGTGTTTGGTGAAAGCTGCTGCCAAAGTAAAGTTATGTAGATGAATATTTATGCATTTAATGTCTTCTTACACATGTTGGCAATGTACTTGCCAAGTTTAGTTGTTGTATTGTGGTTGTTTTGCTCACAGGAGGAGATTAAAAATTATTGGTGCAGGTTGTGACGTCCGACATAAGTAATGTATTGTCCGACACGAAAACTATCTACTAAAGATCATGATTTGAGAGGTGCTCAGAAGAAATTATCATTCCTTTTCTCTATTGTAGTAGTTAATAATCATATTTTGCTGTCAAGAACAGCTGTTTTTGGAATCTTTTTGTAATTTTTGGCCAAATGGAAGCCAAGAGTGAACAGTGATTATCATGAATTGATGTATTTTGGGAGAGTTTTGTGTATGCTGCTAATAAAGCAAATTCATACACTACATTTTTGTTAAATTGATGTTGTTCTTACACATGTTGGGCATAGACATGCCAAGTCCAGTGTCTGTAATGTCATTAATTTGCTTACAGGACGAGTTTGAAAATGTTTGGTACAAATGGTGATGTCCGGCACAAAAAAACGTAATGTCCGACACCAAAATAGGGTCAACTTCAAACATCTGGGGACTAGATTAATTATATTTTTGGTCGAATTTAGACTCATAGTATTGAGGCACAATAGTTAAAGTTTCATCAAACATGATTTGAAGCCAAAAAGACCACTTTAGTGGATACAGGAAAAAAGTGTACAAAGTGGAAATAATGTAAACAGGATTCCGGATGATAACAGTTTTTAGACGTTTTTCAACAAGCTTTTTCACTTAGAGTTATTCAGAGTTGAAAAATTATATTTAATACACTCAAGGCCCATATATTGCTCTATCTAGTTCCCAAATATAAAGAAATTCGAGTGTGAATTGAGCGATCTATGAGCTAAAGTGCAATTCGGAGGTATTTGGATGGCGGACATCACATCGAAAATGGCTATTTTGTTTAAAGAGCTCTAAAAACTGAACGAATGGGAATTAAGCGTAATAATTGGTATTGTTAGAGAGCTGATAGTATAAGCTATCATAAAAATACGGTTGTAGAAACATTTGGGGCGTTTTACCAAAAATGACTCTCCCAGCGGAATTGTACATTCCTAGAAAATCTGACCCATGTGGCACCACCATGGGGTATGGTGGAGGCGGAGGGTGTGGGGAGGGGGGCGGAGGCAAAGGTTGTCATGGAGAATTGTAGTTTTTCCGGAGTATAATTATAGGCTTGCATTAGAATGATGGATTAATCGGTTGATTACTTCATTAATTGCTAAGATATCTCATTTGTATTTCTCTATTGGTTCTTTAGTCAGTGAAACAATATGTTCAGTTTTATAATGTACTAGCAAAGTACCCGTCCTCAGGACAGTTAAGAACGGGTATGTTCTCTTATGAGCGGTATGGTAAAACATTGGATAGGAATTGTTAGATAGAAATTTCACTCACACTCACTGTCTAGCTCTCCCCTCCGCCTCTCTCCCTGCCTTCCCCCCTTTCCTCTCCCTGCCTCTTCCCCTCTTCTCTCTCTGTCCCTCTGCCACTCCCTATCTGATTCCCCCACCCTCTCCCTCCGCTTCTTTCAAGCTCTCCCTTCCTCTCCCTTCCTCTCCCCCCCTTCTCCTCTCCCCCATCCTCTGCCTTCCGTCTTTGCCCCTCACTTGCCCTCTTCTCTCTCTATCCTCTTCTCCCTCCCTATACGATTCCCTCTTCCCTCTCCCTCCACGTCTTCACTCTCCCCCTCTCCCCTCTCCGACAAACTTAAAGCAACTTGTTGGCATTAAGTAATGAGGATTGAAATTGTGAATTTATTATCTTATTGTTTAATGGGAGGTCGTTGGAAGACCTGTGTTAATGCAGATGTCCTAACCCACTTTCTAAATTTTATAACTACTGTGAATCATGAATCGTGAATTGTCAATTTCCATATAATTATTATATTTGAATGTCTTCTGTGCAGAAAGAGCGTTTTTCGTTCCATTTCTACCGATCCACTCAGTTAACGTAAATTTAACGTAAACTTTGTCAAACTAGGCCTACAGTAGTCTACCTAGGCCTAATGTTTCTCTCACAATCTTTATTATTTAAATACCAGGGTTGATAAAACTAGGCCTACATATTTGGGGATAGAAAATCATGCTCTTTCTGAATTTCAATACCTTGGTAAGTTAAAAATGGCCGACTACAGGTTTAATTGTCACACACCTGCTTGCTCCGGGACGTCGCTCACATTGAGATAGCATTGGCGACGACAAGTTTTCACTATTTTCAGATTTCTCCAAGATTTATTCTAAGATCTGACCACTGACTAGCCATATATGGTAAATTCTATTTTTTGGGCGTCCATAGGATTTTCAAATTATATCTTTGGTGGTCTAAAAAGAATATTAACAATTCCATCCTAAAAAATTCTCCTAAAATTGGTCATTTTTACAATCAGGTACAACAAAATAGTCATTTCCCGTGTATAAAGAGCCAATGTATATTTATAAGTAAACTTGTTATAATCCTGTAGGCAAAATACTTTTACATATTATAGGATGTTTTTAGAGATTCTTTTTGAATATTTTAGCCATCTGTTTGATAGCTATGTAATAGTCAACCCTAGGCATACCTTGCATATGCCTAGACATTATGTTTTATGTTTTTTGCTTATCAATTATTATTATTTGTAAAGGGACATACACTATAGTCAACTTTTCTCCATACTATGCGTATGCATTATAGATATCCCAGCAAATTAGCATATCTAACTTTAAACATGTACAAGTCGGACCCTTATTCAAGGTAATAAACATCTCCCATTTATGTTGCCAAAACATATTTAAAATAATTATCAAGATTATTAGAAACATGCCATGAGCATGCATATATACCGTGTGTCCTGTCTTTGTAACCAGGACATGAAAGAGAAATATCTTTCTATTGCTAATCACTCATCATAAGTCGAGATGGCAAAACAAGTAATAGTCAAAATATATGTACTGATCCTTTTATTCCTCTTCCAACAAGTAATATAAAACAACCAGAATGTATATACAAATCTCATTCATATACAATTCTGTAGAGCAAAAATCCTATCACTGAACACTCACCATAAGTTGAAGTGGCAAAGTGAGGAAAATCAATTAAAAAACTGTCTCATGTATTCTGTAATCATCATATCTAGTTAAAATGCAAACGCTACTTATCAAGCTAATACAATCCACAAACACTCTATGGAAATAGAAAGTGGCATGGTGGAACTCAATTTAAAAGACATCTCTATAAAGCTTTCTCTGCCTAAATCAATGATTGTATAACATAAATTGTATCACCTCATATTTTTCATGTTTATATGTATATAAAATGAACATAGAATCTCTGTACAAATCAATTTGCATCTTGGCCCGACAGAACCAACCCCGAAAAGGGGAGTCGGCAACCAAGTCGAAATAAAATCCTTAAAAAAAAATGCTATTGTAAGAAAATTGGGAAATGTCAGTTGGACTTCATAATATTCATACAAAATAGGAATAAATGTAACAACGTCATTGCCGCTTTAAGTTGAGACAATCAGACCATCTGTAGGTGGCGTTATTTCCTATTGACTGTCCCCATTTTAAAACTAGTTTTCATTAAGATACCCCAGTGTAATAAAAATGCGATTGAACAAAATCCTATCAAATATTCTTAAGTGACAAATTACTTTTCATCACATCAAGGCCATACGTCCATAAGAGCATTATAGTCCTATGTACTGACTTGCTATTATATGTTTTGTAGAATAGCTTACATAAAACCTGTATAGAATGGCATACTCAAGGAACATCCCCTTTAATGTCGTAATTATTTAGAATTTGTATTTATCAAAACCACATCTAATGGAATGTCGATGAGGAATATTATAGTTTGAATATTATAGTTTGAATATGACTCTTAAAAGTTTCACATATATCTTTCCAACCATAATACCTGTCCCATGCATATGCATGAATATATGCATTCCATGCGTATGCCTAGGATGAAAGACAAATTAGCATTGAACATAAATAATCTAGTTTGTGTATTTTGTATTTGTGTATTTGATTGTATTTGTAATTTCTTCTGTGCCCCATCATTACTATTCATAATCATTGGTCCAGCGTAATCTAGTAGTGGTAATACATAAGTTTTGCATAATAACCAACACAAATCTCCATTCAAATATTTCCTTCTTTTCGTTTTACCTGATAGGGCCCCGCTGGCTCTCGCTATCGTATTATCGGCTTGTATGTTCATGCTTAGACGTTTATCGATTGAAATTCCCAGGTATTTGAATTTTTTTTTGTCCCTCGTATTGTGCCAAAAGAGGGAAATACATGTACCGGTACCTGAATAACCATGCTTACAGGCCATCCTGGGGCCGGGAGGGGTAAGGTCAGGGGGGGCTCCCCCAGAAATGCTGTGAAACTAGTGTATTTGTGGTGCCATGCAATAGGCCCAATTGTCCTATATTACTAATTCTCTAACCTATATTATCTCCTTTAATTTTAAATTAGAAAGCTATTGTATAATATAATTATATACTTTCTTCCTAACACTATTTTGTATATTCTGTTCTAAGTCTGATATTTCAATGTTTGTTGTAGTGCGATAAGGAGAGACCAGACATCCTTTGGAGATGATGGAAACAAATTATAAGTGCCTCCTTCTGGCTCTTCACTTCTACGGTAATGTATTTCCACAATCATTGATATAAGCAAAGATTATAGTAGGTAAAGATGCGGCAGTCAGTGACCGCCCATACACTCTAAGAAGAAAGGGTTCTAACAAGAACCCTTAAGGGTTCTTCAGCTTGTCGACATGGCAGAACCCCTAAGGGTTCTACTTAGAACCCTTTTTTGAGGGTTCTAAGTAGAACCCCCGTTTCGGGAATAGGCAGAACTCTCGATTTGAAGAACCCTTTGAAGAACCCTCCGGCCAAAATAGGTAGGGTTCTACATAGAACCCTGATTTGGCATCCATAAAATTGCTTGTAATTTACAATGCTAATTCTGAATAAAGTATTGATTTCATTATTCCCTGTTGAATCTAGACTGTTCCTTATAACAGCAGATTTGTGCTCAGTGCTAATGCAGCATGTTTCTCCACAGAAGCATTTTGCCCGAGAGCATTCAAGGAGAGACTGCATATTAAAGGCAGTCCCTTTGCTTGACTTTTTCAGAGTTCCTCATCCATTTCCATCACTTAAACTTACCCTTAATACAATCCTCTCCTGTAGCTGACATAGGTATCCATTGCAACTTGGTGTTTGACAATCTTGGTACTTCAGTAGTACTCATAGTAATAATATTAGAATTATAAGGGTGCGTTCTTCACAACATTTTTTTACATCAAGCAGGTAAGTTATACAAATAAAGTATTGATTTCATTGCTTTCAATATTCCCAAGTTTATAAAGTGTAATATCTATAAGGTATAAATGCCTCATATAAGTATTACTAGTGAGACTTTTGTTCTAATAGAAATTGTAAATAGCATGTAGTAACCTGTGAGGGCACCTAGTGAAAGTCAAGTTCCACGGTACTGCCACCTGGTGAGAACAGTCGGATTGCCGATAACGTCGCCAATAATGCCAATAGAAAAAATTGGAGGCCAGATTTGAAAAGAGGGGAAAAAACTGGACTAGGTCAATATCTCACAAAATTTGAGATGTACCTAAAAAGTGTTATTCTTCTTACCTACTTTGCAATGTCAAACGAATCCTTTGATTTGAAAATGAAGTGAAATCAACCGTTTCGTTTTTGAAAATCATTTTTGAAAATCTGAGCCCACTGGAGGTTGCATCACATTTTGGTCTCTGGTTTCCTTCAAGTTGCTTGAATTGATTCAAACTAAAGACCCCCCTGTAATCTAGAGACATGCAGCTTTAATAATATGTAAAGTTTGTGTATGAATCGACCCAGGAGACATGTGCAGAAATTCATTAAAAGTCACAAACCCACATAATTGAAATAATTCCATATGACTCGTTTTCATGTGACACATCACATAAAAGTAATCTGTTTGAAGGGATAACATTTGTTTCGCATTATTTAGAAAATGCTTTTAATTCTCTCTCTCCTGCCTATATAAACCTTGATTTTAATATGTAGATGTGTGCCTGTGCTAAGGAGAAAAAGGGGGTTCTATGTAGAACCGCTTTGAGTTAAAGAACCCTTCAAGTGCACGAAGAACCCTTAAATCGCTGAAGAACCCCTATGGTTCTAGATGGAACCCCCGGTGGTCCCGAAGAACCCTTTTAGGTGTCAAAGAACCCTAGGGTTCTTGGTAGAACCATGGGGTTCTATCTAGAACCCAAAAGAACCCTTTTTTCTTAGAGTGTAGTAACTAGGTGACGGCAAAGATATAGTAGTACGTTAAGATGCGGCAGTCCTGCACGCGTCTATGGGGAGGGTGTAATCACCGTGACAGGTAGCGCCACCACACGGCCGGCATCACACTGGCAGCTTGGTGGCTATATGCATACATAGAGAAACAGTGGTATGCTCTAATGTTTGTTGGGATTTGAGAGAAAGAATGACAATAAATCATCATTAAACCTTTTTCCTCTGATGTAAACAGCAGTTGGGTGTTTTAGCATGGTTCAGTGACACTTCCCCTTCCTATCATTCCATTCCATTCTTTTTATACATTTATTCTTATTCATTCTTTCTAGTATAATATGGAGGGATATCTATTACTCCACTAGTGCTATCATCCTATCATTATTTTTAGCTTATGTTTGGGGGAAACTGTTGTATATGGCAGTACTTATATATGGTCAATTTTATTTTTTTGACGTCCATAAGGTTTTTAAATTATATCCTAATTAAGGAATACTGACTTTATACATGATTTTTGTGGTTTATTAAATCTGCCATTAAAAAAACTACAAACTGCCCAGGTAACAAAATGAGGTTTATTCTACGTTGAAATGACGTCTTGGATCAAGCGGAATGACGTCTTTGTCATAACGTTGGGAATACGTTTTAACATCTGGACTCGAACCAATGTCAAACCAACCTTACAATCTAACGTTAGTTTGACGTTGGTTTATCAAACTTTGAAACAACTTTAGTTGTAACGACGTTGGTTTGACGTCTTTTTATCGTACGTTGAAACAGCGTTTGTTCTGCCAACATCGGAAAAACGTGAAAACAACGTAATGTTGACGTTATTTCATCGTTGTTAATAAAACGTCAATTTGACGTAAATATAATAGGTTTTCCTAACGCTAATTTTAACGTCGAATAAACGTTGAATCGACCTCAAATCAATGTTAAAATCAATTTAATTCAACGTCAATTTAACCTCGAATTAACATGTGTAATAATGACGTCTACTTTAGGGGCCAATTTTTATGTTGAATGAACGGTTGATCAATGTTTAATTGATGTTTAATAATGGTTATATCAACGTTCATTTGACGTTGGACTAACATCAAAATAGGGCGATATTGAGAACGTTTTATTGACGTTGGTGAAACGTTATAAATAGTGACTAAAACAAATAACATATATATTTTTAGAATGACTTTATTTGGCAACAACAAACATAAAATCAATGTACAGCAAACATACATGCACATACTTCATATCATTTCCAATATTTTATATATGGACACACATTTTTTCGTACACATTACTATAGCTATACTGCTATTTCAAACGATTAAAATTTTCCGACCATATATCTATCTCATGAAACGCATTCATTACTATTCATCATTTTCCCACCAGGCCGATGCAATGCAATCTATGCATCTATTTATACATAGCAAAACCAATGCTATTTTCCATTTTCCACATTTTCCCACCAGGCGGAGGCACTGCAATACATGCGTCTATGTACACATACCAAAATAAATGCTATTTTCGACTTTCCACATTTTCCCACCAGGCGGAGGCACTGCAATACATGCGTCTATGTACACATACCAAAATAAATGCTATTTTCGACTGCACACAATACAGGCAGAAAAGTGCAAATCACAAAGTAAATTGTAAGTTTATTACAATAATAGTATTGTCACAAAATAAATCATTTTCCCCTCATTTGGAAATGTCATCGATCACTGTCATTAACATGCATTTTAACACACCATTTTAATTATCTCCAGAATGGACACACTCTTCCATCTTACACAAATATTATTCAAACATAATATTTTCATTGCATATAATACGCAATCATAACCATACTGCTGACTACTGTCAAGAAATAAATCATTTTCCACTGATTTCTCATGAATATGCACTTGGACCTGTCATTTTCATCACTAACTAAGATAAGATAAGATAATTCTTTATTTGCCATCTAACTAGTATTGCCTGATGCTTTATTTGCTGATTAATTGTAGATGATTACTTGCATCTGCACTTCCCTTTCATCGCACGTAACAATGCCTACTTCAATCGACTGACGTGGTTTATCAAAGAGATTGTCATAACGTTCTTTCCTATACACACGACAGCACACTTATTCCTCATCATTTTCCATGTTGACACCTTCCGCAAATGGCCCATTATCTAGAGCATATGTTTTTGGGTTGTGAAAATTGCAACTCAACATTATCTACGCACCGAGGTATAGGCAGTGTTGCCTGTTTGTGTCCTCGCCGTACGACTTGTGCCAGGACATATATATGTCCACAATGGTTGATCTGATACAAGTATGACTCAAACATGAATCCAGAGCATTCATCTAAACTGCCATGGAGGCTGGCCTCCCGTGTAATATGGAGGAGAGAATGAACATTGTAGACCATGAATTTATCCGTGTACAACTCCTCAGCCTTGGACACAAAATACCTCAGTAGATTGTGTACATATGTGTACTGCTCTCTTGACTTTCTTTCCCCTACAAGGAAGAGAATAGCCGCATTTAGGCAGACATATGGACAAGGGGATGAACATTGTACACCATCAATTTATCCATCTATAACTGCTCTGACTTTGACACAAAATACCTCATGACATTGTGTACATAAGTGATCCGTTCCAGGAAAATGAGTCCTCAGTCGCAAAAAATACATTTTGAGATACCATTATATTTGAAAAGATGAGATCCAGCCTATTCCAATAATAGTAAACAGTCTAATAATTTAATAATAGTTTTATAAAGATAATAATATTTTTGGGGTCCAATAAACACTAAACTAACTAACTATATGTTAATGTACGAAAGATAATTGAATGTGTTTTAGTCTAATGAGTTAATTTATTGATCTATGATATTGAGTAATTAAGGTGTCTAAATAAAGTATTTAAATTTATGTATTAATTGTATTTGGCCATAGTCAGTCAGTTTGTTATCCGTTATCGCACTAGGGCGCGGTACTGAGGCATTGCCCCCTCATGATGACATGAGTCAGGGTATTGCGCCAGACCTGCCCCTCCATAGATTTAAGGTACATTGCATCAGAGATGAGTCGCTCACGAGCTCGTCTCTGCACTTCCGGAGTGATGCAAGTCATCGTTCTATTCCTTCCATACTAAGTAATTCTAATGCAATGATACCAAGGGATTGCTAGAATGTTCTAGAACATTGCTGCAATGCCCAGTTAGGATGATGAAACTCTTATAATATAAATAGACCCCAGGTCCTGTCACTCTCAGAATCCAACCTGTTACTGAACGAATACGCTATGATTGACCTACTGCTCGACGACACTGACAGTATGAAGACATAGAGAGACTGTACTGAATTGACTGAGTGGACTGGACTTAGGAGTTTTACTGAATAGACTTACCTAGACTGCGCGATCTGACTATGGTTCACCTTGGCACCTAAGATATTGACTGGTTGACATGCTTCATGATTGGACCCAATAAAAGCTATATTCAGCTCTCCAAACGTGGACCTACGCTTTACTCGAGTTATTAGGCTACTACACAAGCTAGTGAGATCAACTAGAATCAACACGATCCACGAGAATCTACTTTAGCCATTACCTGTGATTGCTTAACTCCCTATTGAAACCAATATAGAGGTAATTCATGAAGTGTCTGTCTACCCGCTCCCCAGCAATCTAGATAGACATTTACATATACTACATATGGAGGCACTGCAATTGATGCGTCTATGTACACATAGCAAACTAAATGCTATTTTCAACCTTCCACATTTTCCCACCAGGCGGAGGCACTGCAATACATGTGTCTATGTGCACATACCAAAATAAATGCTATTTTCGACTGCACACATTTTCCCACCCTTTTTACAACTTTAAACGCAACTATATATCACATATATTGTCCTGAGATTTGATACATCGAGTGATATAGCTATAGGTGATGAACTCCCCCAAATATTAACACATTCCCACAAATATATCCTGTCAATTAATCACTTTGAAAAATAGCAATTTTGCGACTTAGACTGATTTTCCTGAACCATATCACATATGTCTACTCCTGTGTTGACTTCCTGTTGCCTACAACGAAGAGAACAGCCACATTTAGGCCGACAAAATATTCATAAATGTTGGTGGGTACTATGTCGACAATGACGATTTTGCCTGTGTACAGCAAGAATAGGTGGCCTTCCAAGTCTCGAATTATTTATGTGGCCGGCCGCGGCTTGCGTGCAAAACAGTCTGGTATATGCATTTTCATATTGAAACGAGACGCTCGCTCACTCACACTTTATTTTTGGCTATGAATTGCTCATCTTCACATTGCGCCGGCCATGCAACCAGACAATTTCAAGCGCTTTATGACACCAGCTATAACTTAGTGCATTAGTCAATAGCGTCAACCAGTCAGTCATATTGATTTTCAAATCTGTGAACGGCATATTCTTTAAATCGTATATGGCACATTTCGGTTACTTCTGAACCTCTCATCTGCATGTGTGCAAAACTAAATTGTCAATTTGACCGAAAGGGACTTTATCATGCCACCTGTATATGCCCTTCATTTCGCACGTGTCACAGCCAAAATACCCTGAAACCAACTTCACTCCCTTGACCATTGTCCGTGCTGGACCATCACAAACAATACATTTTATTTTTACAGGCAGATGCAAATTGTCTGATATGTCTATGCCATTTTCCATGATTTCGTTCAGGTCACTGACAGTGTCTTTTAGGAAATCCAAATCACGTGGCTTCGACCCTCCATAAGCAAAAGCCACCGGAAAAACAGTGTTTGGTTTCATATTGACAATAGTATTGGCCAAATGCTTTTAAACAATGGCAAACCATCAATGTTCAGTGATATTTCAATCTCATCTACCTGTGCCCTGTCAATTTCGCAATACCGTAGGAAATGGCGAGTGATTTGTTTCTGGACGGATATACATGTATATGATATGCCTGACAGTCCCTTTATTTCATAGTCTGTTGGTGTTTTCAGTAGGGTACGTGTAGTTAATGGCACTTCTGTGATACCTTTCGAGCGCCACATTTTCAACATGGCATCTGCAGCATTATGCTTCACATTGTATCCTATTACCTACTTTCGAAATTGATCCTCTAGTGACTCAACTTCCTCCTTCTCTTCATCATCTGACACGTCATACTCAAAATTGTCCAGCCAAATATTTCTAATTTCTTCGTCAGTCCCATTCTCAGGGTCATTTTCATGGTCATTCTCAAGCTCATTTTCACGCTCATCTTCACTCATCGTATCATCCAATGTCTTTTCAGACGATGACGACTGTTCAGTACATGTGGTCAAGTCATTATTGCGTAAATTCTCCATAGAATAACGGGGCCGACACATACTTTCACTCTTCTTTGTACTTTTGTACTTCTCCTTAGCCCACACTGCCTTTGAACGCCTACGCTTAAGCTCCGCAGCATCCATCACTAACCGACCCTACAACATATCAAATATCGACTACTTGTAACTGTTCTAAAATTTTTCATTTAAAATAAATGGTCATAATGTTATACTACCAGGTGGACAGACAGACCCTGAGGGCATGTCTACATAGTATGATTATATATTAGGTGTCATGCACGTACATGGAGGTATGTCCACCAGTGAGACGTGTCACAGCTAGGAAACCAGAGCTGTGACCAGTTGAATAAAAAGAGGCACTTGCCATTCGGAAGTCAGTCATTCGGCAGTCATTCAGAAGGCAGTGTGTGGACCAGTCAGTAAAGGAAAGATGTGTTGGACTTACTTCATTTAACATTACATCTATAACAGTAACTTGTACATTATAGTACATTAGTATATACTCATTAACAACAGAGTATATCAATAATCTAACCATAATGTGAGAGTTTAAAATAAAGATATAAATGTTTGAACAAAATTGTAATAGTGTTTCAAAAATATTATTTAAACAATGGGCCCAAACTTTCTAAGCTGCAGCAATGTCAATTATTATTACAAGTTTGATAATTGTCATAAAGAAATGAGGAGGAATAATCGATGGTTTCACCATGATTTCAGGGTAACCATTTAATAAAGAAAAAAAGTTTAGACATGGAGACATAGGATAGAATGCATATAATTGTTGATAGTTGATAAATATGAAAAAATAAAGTGGGAGAAATGAAAGATAGCAGGTTGTATATAATATATTTAAAGAGTTTTCATAATTGTCCGGGCAAGCTCTTATTTCGAACACTGGTTTTAAGTAGTGGATGTTTTATATGTCAAAACTTATATATATATCCTTTCCCCGGACAATTTACTCTGTCCTTGTGCGGGATGTGGAGCACATTGCTGATTCATTGCATATGCAATCTATCTTATACTGACTAGAATTGGTGCAATGTTGAACTATATCTTCTTAAATTTGCCTAGGAGCATCATAGATATAATGTAACATATTCTTAATTGTGACTTTTTTGGTGTATGTACACTATGGAGGAGAGAGCTAGCGTCTGACAGACGAACCTCACGCTATGTGGCTTATACACTTATTTATCCTTAATTATCCTATCGCATATCCCATTAATGAAATTGCAGATACAATTCAACCAACTCATTTAAGTCTAATGTCAACGCGAAAATGGGTCGCCCGATGAATGCACAATATATTGTGTGCTTATGTCAGCACCATGCAGACTCCCGACTCCCATGTGTCCATACATATTTGAACACGCATCTGCAGCTCGATGGGAAACATATAGGAATGACTGAAGTGTGCAGCACATATGCCATGTCACTTACCCGAATTTGCTGTGTCAGACACACAATTTAGTCATGTGACCCAACTACACAAAGCAACCCGTGAATCACCAGGATAATTGACCACCAACATGTCATTCAAAATCACTTAAAATTGAGAATATTGACCTCATTTATCAAGGGAAAAATGGATAATTTGTCTTCTTGCAAAACTATATGAATATCAAACGTAGGAACAAGTGTGCATGTGCATTCTATTTTCCCGCTGCAATGTCGTCAACATTGTACAGGAGCAGTACCCAGTTGTGACTCGCTCTTTAGATATATATATATATATATATATGTTATTTATATAGGTCAAGTTGATCGAAAATTAGTCATCTTCAGAAAATTGTTCAGTCCTATTTTGTTGAACGTCCTAGCGAAAATAAGAGTTTGGGCAAGTGTCATATTAGTGCCTTCCAGATTAACATACATGTTAAAGCTATATAGCTAGGATTGATTGTCACGCCCAGTCAGTAGAATAAGTTAACTACACGTCTACACCAACTTAGCGGTGAAGGCTCAGCGGCTTGCCCATGTAAGTTGAAGTTAAACTTCTACTCTATCATAAGGATGGGCTGACGCAATACCCTCTTTTGCAACTAATTAAGTTAACCTATATATGCATCGAGCGCCCCTGCCACTCACTAATTTTAGTGAACTTGTTTCAAAGGACACTCTTAAGTATATGCCCTAATTTGTGCTTCAACCATTTCAGTTATAGGCTCGATGAGTATTAATTTAACATATATAGCCAAATCATACATGGGACTCCAGTCGGACATTTCATGCGCTATATATATGTGGCATTTGTTTTGCTCAACGTACCATACTCTCATATGAACTTCAACGTACACACAACTATATGTAATGGCGATGGATGCCAGTGTATTGAGGGTTTAGAATATTATCTAATTTGTTTGAGAGACAATTATATGAAACAAATTTGCCAATTAGATGAATACCAAGTATTACCATGTTTCTAAAGACCATGGCTAGGGCCATTATAGTTGCAGCACATACATCACCGCTCTCTGACGTTTGTCAGATAAGAAATTACAGCGGGCATGATAGGCTGACAATGTTATCTTAATAACACTATATACTTTCAGTGGGCTCCCATAACTAGTATGACAGGCTATATATATTATACCAGGGGCGGATCCAAAGATTTTCAAAAGGAGGGGGGCGCGCTTTCAACTTTTATTTTAAAGAACACAGTTATATATTATATTCTAATTATGCATTGCTTTAAATATTTAGAGACACGGATGGAATTAGGCCCAAGCAGCCAGCGATTTTCGCTGGCTAGAATCGCCCTAATTGCTGGCTAGAATAGCCACAAATATCAATGTATGAATAGCCAGAAACATAGACTGACACATTTCCCTCTCAATTTTGGTTTCATTCCTTGTCATTTCGAACTCGTTAGGAAACTATGTTCGAATTTTGTTCTGCAATTATGTTTTGAACATGTATACAATATGCTATATAATTCTATAGTCTAGAAACACTTTCATTAAGTGAGCCAGATAGATTGGGCCCCTGAATGAGTAACTCCTTACGAACAAAGAACCTCTTGTCATTCATTTGTTCTGGGTACCCTCCTAATAGACCCTTTCTTAAATATAACTTTGCGAGTCCCTCAGTGTATGATATGAAAGGGGCATGTCTGGGGAAATGGTATAATAAGAAAGTGAGAATGTTAGAACTCTTGGAAGCTATTCTATCTACGATATGTATATCCTGTTGTTCAACCATATACAGCTAGTATAATCCGGCATGCAAGCTGTCAAATTTGAACATATTTTTTGTAGGAATTTCTGAAAATTCCCACATCTTCTTTGTCTATTTCTGGTCATTAACTCAGATATCTTAATATTTGTGACCAGTGGCCATTGGTTACCTAGCGAAAATGATGTATAACAAGCTGTATTTTCATCTCGATCTTGTGAAGTTTGCACAATTTAGCTTGATTTTGAAAAGGGGAGGGCACGCACCCCCGTGCCCCCCCTAAATCAGCCCCTGTATACTATGCGATAAAACACTTCTCACGCTTGACACACACATGCTAAAATCATTGTGCCCCTAACGACAACTTTGAGGCGCCCTGACTGAAAAATATTATCTAGTCCAACTTTCGCAAAGTTCTCCTACAACCATAACATTTCTATGAGCTCTAATGATGCTTCTATAGCATCAAATTGTCTCCATATCCCTATGTGCCCGCCTATGTGATGTCAAAACAGAGCAATTTCATAATAGTGCCTGTCCTTGTGTTTACAGCGGACCATGTCAACAATTGAATTTGCTTGTGTTTCTGTTTTTGTTTTGACACATTAATACATTCACTTGTATGGCACAGAGCCATATGGGCACTGACCACCATTATGTACATCAACGAGTCTGGAATAGGAGAGTGGGAAGTATATGTCCGATGCTATAACCGAGCTTGTTTGACCCTGCTGTGAACCACAGTAAGGGGTCTGGTGGAGAAAATTGGGGAATTAAAGGACCATTCCTGGACGGGCTCTCATAACTAGTATAACAGGCGATATTATACTATGCGATAGGACAGTTGTCAGGCTTGATACAGGCCAACTAGACTCATTGTGCCCCTAGGACAACATCGAGGCGCACTGACCGAAAACTTCCTAAAATGTGTTCTAACTTAATAATTTTTGTATCAGCCTCTAATGATACTTCTAGCATAGAATTGTATCCATTCCTATGTGCCTGCCTATGTGATGTCAACAGGGAGCAATTTCACAACAGTGCCTGTGTTTGTGTTTACATTGGCCCATGTCAACAAATGAAGTTGCTTGTGTTTTTGTTTTTGTTTTGATACATTCATACATTCACTCGTACAGTTAGCCTATAAGTGTAATTGGTATGTATACGGTATCTGATAGTCATAATCATCAGTTGTTATGATATGATTTGGAATGTAGTTATTGATATACATCATGTGCACCCTCCAAGGGAAGATAACGGCACTGACCACCACTACAGTGACTTGTGACCAGCCAGTGTCTGTGTAGACTTGCCACTATCATACCTTACATGTATAGATACATGTATAGATACATACAGGTACACAAGTCTGGACACAAGTAGAGTATATGTTTGTGATCTATATATAAATACATAGATCTATGTATACATGTATGTATACATTCAATTCAACATATTCTTGTACCTGGTGTACCTAAAGGGGATATGCAAACAGGAAACTCATATCAAATGGCACACAGAGAAGAAGAAAATAATTAAGAAATAATTAAGAAACCCAGGCACAAGGCACTCCTACTAGGGAGAGAGGAGAGTGGAGGGGACACATACACTATAGTGGAGTGATGGAGTGGTGGAGGGTCAGCCAGCAGTAGGACAGTGCCCATGTCTCTGTATGTCAACACACACCCCTCTGTACCTGAAGCTAAATGCTCGCTCCGACCTCCATGTAGTCTGCATGGCCACATGGGTAAAAGCGCTAGCTAGACATGGAGCTTCAATTGTGGCAACTCTGCGGTTCGACTCCCGTACGTACCGCCCCTAACTATAGTTACACAATTGTACATTGATCTAGCTCTTCCCCAGAGTGAGCATGATGACTACTTTTGTTTTTTTACAATACGACTCTAAGTTATTTTGTGTAATATCTTTGAGGGTAATACACTCCTTTTAACAAACAATGTCGTAGTTACTTAGTTAATTAGTACAATCCCTCTCCTACCAAAATTAAATTATACCAGGAGCAAGAAAGTATTGCAACTTATGTACTACCAGTCGGCATACAACTCAATATTTGGGAATTTAGATATAATTTTGAAATTGTACTCAGTTATGAGAGCCACTCCCGGGCGGGAGGTGGGTTGTTTGTGATGGGTAGGTAGATAGACATGACTATTTGTGTAACCAATAGTTGATAGGGAAACGCATTCATTCTTTCTCAATGAAGACGATATGCAGTATAATAACCTATGGACCACATCCGCACATTGGCAAAGTACACCATGGAGAGAGAGACAGCATAGAGAGCGTCTCATCTTATACGCTGCATGTGCCTTAGATATAATTAACTATATCCTTAGACCAACTTTGTACATATCCCACTAATGAAATCGTAATGAAATCGTCTTAAAAGGGGTGTTTAAAACCACTCCATAACTCAATTAAACATTGTAAATGACCAAAATTGATGCTCTAAATAACGTCTCCATTGCACCATGTCAGCTGAGTGAAACATTTTCCGAAATAATAGAAGCGGTACACATGTACTAAATGAGGTAAAATTATGCTGCAATAAGCACATGTGCTACCGCAGGCACATACTGGGCTATGTCCGCTCAGACACAATTATCGCTGCCAAAGATGTCTAATTGATTGATGATTAGAAATATTCATTTAAGCTAGCAATATGTATCTATGTCTGATTTTGAGATAAACCAAAGACATCATTTGGGATATGGTATGTGAAGGAGCGCGCCCGTATACCACGTGCACCCGTTATAAATGGCCAATACACAGGGTACGTAGGGAATAGCTTTTCGGTAGTGCGATTGGGGCCTATTTTAGGTCGGGATGCGGGATTTAAAAGGGTCAATACGCAATTGGGGAAAGGGGTTCAGATCCAGATTTAATTTTTCCAGGTAGGGATTGCAAATAGGAAAACGTGATTGCAAATTGAAAACGTACGGGATTCGGGAATTGGGGCTTATGAAAAATGTGAAACGGGATTCAAGAGGGGGTCTTAATTCTCTACCCTGTGTAGAGTCTTACGACAAGGCAGAACTGCCACAATACAATTACATGTGATGTCACACATTGTTAAAAAATGCAGTACTCACTGTTGAGGAATATGGCTGCGCCGTGAATTGTCCCTTTATGATGTCTGCGCTGATTATTAGATGAAGGAGGACAGGATGGGGCAGTAGAACGATATATGTATACTTGGACTCTTCCTAGCTGACACGATCCATGCACGAACCTGTTGTGTTGATGGATGGAAGAAGATTATTTAGTCAGTTAGTCAGTATATGGCCAATTCCACCAATTTGACAACATTTGGCCCCCAACCGTGGAAAGGGGTAAAATGGGCTTAAATCAAGTTAATTATCATTAATTTGATTATTTTTTTTGATTGGATGGTTCTACCAACCTGTGGAACAACATTTTTGGCATTTTTAACCCAATTTTTTTTTTTTTATTTCAAAATCCCATTTTGGAGGCAAAAATGGTTTTTTTAAACAGCCATTAGTCTGTGGAATTGCTAAATTTCTAAATAATCTTCAAAATTGAACATTTTTTTTATATGTTGTGATAGTAGGTTACGTGAATATGATCTGTGTAAAAAAAAATGCAAAAAAATATTTTTTGGCCAAAAGTCATCAAAAATCAAAAAAAAAATTTGTGGGTACCCCCCCATGTCATCTTCGTCACGCTGTGTGCCTAAGGTGGAATAAATAAATAAAAAAAAAAAAATATGTCAAATTTTGATGAAAAAAAATAGATAGAGTGCATCAGATTATATAAGTATAGAACATCAAATGTATTGATTTTAGTTTTTCTTGAATCATAGCAGAGAAATAACATGGCAGCAAAAGGGGGTGGGTACTGTAGCTCATGTCGTCTTCGTCACACCTATTTTAGGGTTTTTTAGAGCCTTACAAGGCATAAATTTAATAATAAACTTTAAATTTGACATTTATTATTAACTTTGCTTAATAGCAATCTATGTAGACTGAACTTAAGAATTTCCGAATCGTTTTTAAATGATTTTCATGGGAAAATGCTTAAAAAATTTTCGTCACGCTTTTGTCGTCTTCGTCACGTCGTCTACGTCACGTCTGTCATCACAAAATGTCAGAAATGGTATCCCTCACATATATATAATATCAGAATCTTTATGTTTAAAATGTTTGCCTCTAAATACTTAAACAGGTCAGGGACAATCAATTCAAGTATTCAAGTCAACTTTAAAAAGTAAACAAGGGTAATAAATGTTATATATATTCTAAATATAATGAGTTATATAATGTGTATACATGCATTATAACGTGGGCAGAGGGTCAATGACCTGTCACCCTTGCCGCTCCCATTATCATTACCATTACTGAATGGTTATTTGGCTGTAACTTTTCTTCTAATTTGAATATTTTCACCAAATAAAAGGTGTTATGATCCTTATGTCGAGACCTATCAAGTACAAAATAGTGCAATACATTATGTGCATATTTGTTTTATCGATACTACTACCTCCGCAAGGGGATCCAGGCTTCGCTTAACACTACGGACTCGAGCCGCGCCGCGGACCGAGATACTTCTGTTGTTCAATTTAAGCACCCTTGCTTCAGTGACAATACCTTTGTAACTGTATACCTTTGGGAAATAAACCAGGTTCAAACGAATCTCCTCGTATTCGTGATTCTTTCCGGAATTTCGTAAACTCGTGCCCACGAATCTGCGGTTCACTACATGGGTGCCGTGAGCCTAGGGCCGAGTAGGGAAGTTCCCGAAAGGATCCCCGATGTTAAGAGTCAGACGATGACTCTTGGCGACGAGGAAGCAGCCAAGGCCGCGGCCGCGGCTGAAGCCGAGCAGCAAGCATGCGAGGCTCTCGCTCAGATGTTAACGAGACGTCAAGGCGATGCGCAAAATTTTGCGAATGACTCATTTGCTCAACTAGAGCAAGTAGTTGCACACATAGACAATATGCGTGCCGACGGATTGGTCGTCAATCCGGATACACAAAGCTTGGTTGAGAAACTAGTAGCTATAGTGTTAGGATTGCGCCCGTGTTACAACGAGGACGATCTTCGCAAGCTCATAGAGCGAGCGGGTTTCAACGTCGAGACAGGCGAGGCGGATGGATCGGATCATTTCGACATTAAGCCGCCGAAAACCGAAGAAACGGCAGAGCCGCTGGGGCAGAGCGACGAAGCAAAGGTCATGATGGACTAATTGACTACCGTACTTTGTTCTTACGACAAGACGGGAAAACCACCAAGCGAAATCGCTGAAGGTGAAATTCGAGGATTACTCGACCTACTGTGGGTACTGCACGAACAACTTCCGTTGAAGCGTGTACAGCGGCTATATCGTGGTCTACACGAATATGCGGCTTGCCCCCAATATCTGATTGATATGTTGGATCGGAGATATCCTGCGATGCTGCCTCAAGGTAGCCCGGATCCGCGTGTGCAAATGCCTTCACAGGATACGGAAAGCACGGAAATGCGAGCCCCGCGCTTGCCTAGTACTCCAGCAGGATTCAAGACTGCAGGAAGAAGAGTCAACTTTGTAGATTTGTCTCCTTCGGACAATAGTCTCAACTACTCGTTGACTAATGTTTCGATTCCATTATTGGATAACGACTTACAGCCCAAACTGGGTTTGTCAGCTGGTTGCAAACCAGACAACCATACAACGGTACCAACGAGCATGACTAAGTGTAGACGTTCGATGATGCCTGAAATGGAAGCAAGTGTCGTATATAACGAAGACCGCCCTGTGGAAGTTCGTTTATACGGATCGATGGGCAAGGGAGAAAATCCCAAACCTAAAAATCTCAAACCTTTTCGCAATGGAGAGGATTGGGAAGAGTTTCTCGCATCAGCGATAAACTACGCCGAACTTTGCGGTTGGCCGGAGGAAACGCTTATGCGCGAACTGATTATGGCAACTTCATGACATGTGAACCAGTCTACTTGGGGAAATTCACGATCCCTAACTTTAAGTGACGTTGTGACGAGGCTTCTTGTCATCTTGGACACAAAGACCAAAGAGCAACGCCAGGAGGAATACCGCAGCCGTATTCAACAGCCTGGCGAATCACTTCAACACTATGGTGAGGCTCTACTTACCTTGTGCAAACGTGCGTACGAGGGACAATACCTCAAACATATGAAGAAGGAGTCTATCCGTATCTTCTGCACGGGCTTAGAAGACAAATTTCTTGGCATGTGGGTGCAAACAAATCGCCCAAAGTCTATGCAAGATTGCGTAGATCTCGCAACAGATTTCGTGCGAGCAGGTGGCCCAGAAGCATATCAGCGCGTCTTGGGTTCCACGCCGGGACAGTCCTCTAAATTTAAAACTAGAGGATATAAGTTCTACGGACAGAGGAAGGACAAGGAGCGGAAAGCTTCTTACGCGGCTGCGGAAGCAGAGGCGCAGTCTGGGGCGTCTACTGCGACCGAAGTCCCGGACTCTGATTCGGAATCGGATTTAATAGCCGATTTCGCGGCCTTCCAGGCAATGAGGAAGGACATGCGAAAGGAAGACGGTAAAAAGTCTGACCATAGCACGAAAAAGTCTTGGGATAAAACCAAGACTTTGTCCAAATCTTCCAAGAAGACGGTCACGAAAACTGACTATCGGAAGAAGGACACAAAGGCGACTCGTCCAGAGCCTGCCTGTTGGCTTTGTGGGAAGACAACCCACTTGCAAGCCAATTGTAATCACCTGAAGAATTTTCGCGCTTTCATCGCGAAAGAGACGGGTGAGGAATTCAATTCCCCGGAAAAAAAATCGACTAAGGGAAATTGACGTGGGTCTCGCAAGGAAGCGGTGATGAGACCCGCAAGTTCGACGGAACTCTTGACGGGAGGGGGAGCCCTTCCGTAGCCCGCTCGGGCAAAGGAACTCCAGGTGGGTCGTACAATCTGGGGAGGTCAGGTAGGCAGGCAGAACTGAACAGAGAGGAAACTGGGGTGATGGAGGGTGAAGACCCGACAAAGCCCGCAGACACAAAACTTTGGTCGAAGGAGTCGGTTAGTAGCATTCGAGCCATCCCATGCGATCGTGGAATGTGTTTGGACGGTCGCTATACTGACGCTGGCATGGCGCTGCTCGCGGTTAGCTCTACCGTGGGTGGGGAACGCTGTGTTAATAATTTGACTAGTTCTGCGGCCGGCCGTGATCTCCCTATTCCTATCGACGTGGTAGCGATAGTGGATAGATGGTATGTACCTGTCAAGGTGGGTACTAGGCAAGGAGAATTTTTATACGACACAGGTGCAACTACCTCACTAGTGTCTAAACAATTCTATGAATCGCTAGCTCACAAGTCCGACCTGCTCGCTTCGCGGGTTCGGGTAAAACCACTTGCGGGTGGTACTCCAGAGACAATGGGGTATGCGGTCTTTGACTTTGAGATCGCAGGGCATTCGTATCCGAACGCTTGTCTCGTAGTCAGTGGTCTAGGCGGCGGGGAGGAGGCCGTGCTGGGCCAAGACTTCATGTGGCGCTATGATACTAGCATGACGGGGCCTGGAAAGATGCTCCTGGAAGGAGGCAAGAATCACGTATTCTGTCGACGGAAAGGTGCGATATCGACCGCATTCCTACGGGAGGATGTAAGGTTGGCCGCGTTCGAGGTGAAGGTCGCGTCTGTGGATGTGTCCCTACCCGAGAACAACATGGGCTATATCATGGAGTCAGATGTAGGGTTACAGGTAGACGGTTTCGTGGAGGGTTGCGATACATATGTATCGTCTGCTCACTGCCATGAGCTTCCTATTATGAACTCAACGGGACTTGCAACAGTCATGCCACGCGGGACGCCCGTGGCATCCGCTTATGAGGTGGCGGCTAACTTCACGGGTGACTATTCGCATCTGGCGTGTGCGAGAGCAGAGTCCGTGAACGGGTCCAGCACGGGGGGCAAGCGAAAACTAAGCCTATAAAGTTACCTTTTCGTCGAGTTCCCTTAGCAAAACAGGAGGCTCTGGACTCCCAGGTCAGTAAGATGCTAAAGGTGTAAATAAATCGCCATTGCAAAAAGAGCTCACGGGAGAGAGGTTCAGTAGAATCTCGATGGATATCCTTAGTGGCTTTAAGACTAGCACGAGAGGAAATACTTGTGTATTGGTCATTGTGGATTACTTTTCAAAATGGTCAGAAGCATACTGCTTACTGAACCATAAGGCGGCGACAGGCGCCTGGACAGTATTTCGCAATTGGATCCTGCGGTTTGGCGCGCCCAGAGTGATACAAACTGATGGGGGCCCGAGTTTGATGGAGAATTATTCCGGAACTCTGTAATCTCTACGACACGAAGAAACAGACAACCCTCCCGTATAGGCCACAGGCAAACGGGCAGGCAGAAAGGTTTAATCGTGTTCTTGTAGAACAGCTCTCGTGTTACGCGGATTATGGCGCGGATGATTGGGATACTTATATCCCGTGCATCGCGGTGGCCTATAATAATACAATTAAGTACGGGCGAGTACGGGCTGCACTCCTCATTCCGTGGTTTTCGGAATAGAGGCATATACACCTGCGGATCTAATTCATGGTGTACCTCTAGATGGCTTGGACTTCCCCTCCGGCTCAGGCTTCATTGAGGATCTTCGTAAAAATTTACGGAAGTCGCACGAATATGTGCGTCGTACATTGAAGAAAACGGCCATCGCTCAGAAACGCCATTTTGATTTGTCCGCAACAAACCGGTCATTTGAAGTGGGGGACTGGATATATCGGTATTACCCACCAAAGGCGGCAAACAAATATGGTGCGAAGTAGGATGGTCCGTTTAAAATAACCCGTGCATTAGGAGGCAACTCCTATGTCGTAGATACCGCGGCCGGTGGTGTCAAGTGGAGTGGAGATCTTATGAAATCCGTTCTGGACCCTGACAAGAGGGGAGAGCTCCGCAAAACGACCGGGTTGGAACAAGCTCCTGAGTATTGGAGGCTTGTGGCTGCTGGTAGAGATGTGGTGTCACTGGAGAAGGGCAGGGCCATGGCAGGTCAAGAGCTCGCTAAGTCGTTAGAGAAAACACTTCTCCGGAAAGTTAATCTAGCGAACAGGCGTGGCCGACCACCTAAGCACAAGAAGGGGTGTACTGGGGAGACTGTGCTCCCTCCAGAGCGACCAACTTCTCTACCGAAAAAGCAGGACAAGGGTAGGAAACCCTTGGTACCTAAGGCAGACAAGCCCGATAAGCTTGTACGACGGGGTTAGGAGGTGCCGAATCCCACGAGGCCGCCCGATGTCGCAACGCGAGGCATTGGCAAACGTGTCTCCAGGCGTCCGGTCAGGCTTGGGATCGGATAGCTTGGAACGGCCGTTAGAGCCTCTATTCAAAATGACGAACAAAAAGGTCTGTTAACCCGGTTGTGTCTGTCGAAGACATGGGTTAAGAAAAGAAAAATACACAACAAGAAGTCATTTTGGTCAATACGCTAGGAGAGTGGACACCTCTGTAACGACCAACCCTATACGGCAATAGCTGTACAAAGCTGATAGGTTGAAACTGCTAGTATGGATCCATGACGTGGACAGTACCGAAATCGGGCTGAAATCAACCATATTCGCTAACAGTAAGAAACCTGAAGCCAAGTATGTTTCCTTTATCCCTTAAAAACTGCCATAGTACCTTGGAGCGGCCCATCTAGGGCTGTACATTAACATATTTAACACGAAGGTGTTACTAATCGTGGTTAAAGACCACGTACTTACATACGTACAACATTGGTATAGATCAACTATGCGGAAGTTATCCGGTTTACGGGTAGAAAACTTCGTGGAGGCTGGGCCTGACCAGGGCGCCACCTTCAGGCGATCTGTTGATCACATGACCTGATCTTAGAGCATCTGCCTCTGAGATAGTCAGTCAAGCGAGAAGCGAGTTGGTGGCCACACGTAAGTGGCTCGCGTCAACCGCATTTTTGGCATAGAGCAAGGAGAAATCCAGTTCACTGTAAGTAGCAGCAAACGTTAACTTTCATTGTTGGACCATTGTGATATTGAATATGAAACCATGTCATTATGTTACCATTGATGAATTACGATTGTTGAGGTCTGGCCGCTTCCATAAAGCGTGCTAAGACATTCCGCCATGTGCATCGAGAGAACAAGAGGAGGCTGGTGTCGATACCGACCATCTCAATGAACCTCTTTCCGATATGGGATTGGGTCGTTGGGAACTGTCCTCGATGTTCGCCAAATGTTGCCGTGGAAAAGCGATGAAATAGTAATTGGGAACTTTTGATTCCCAGGGAGGGCTGTTTCATTGTTTAAATCTGATGGTTTCGATCGTCAACTCGAAAGCCGCCATGTGCGTAGAGGTGACCTTTCTGCACTGCCGGTGGTTTCGGTTGCTGATTTCCCTGTCGCCAGGTGGGGTGTATCTAGTTCAGTTTCGTTTTTCGCTTTTCACGAGTAGTGTCAGTCCCTGTCATACCATGCAAACTTTCGCGAGTGGTGTCAACTATGCAACCGGAACGGTTGGACACGGCTCCCGGGAGTTCGCGAGCGATGTCAACACCTCGGGTGTGATTGAGTTGTTTCATTCGGATAGCCGCCTATATAAGAGCCCCGAGACTAAGAGAGAGGTAATTAATTTCGGCAAACACTAGTGGTTTGTCGTACTCCTCTATCTCGGCGGACTGCTGGTTAGGCCGTTCGTGTGTGAGATATTATTGTGACCCGTGAATTGAGTGTTCCACTTTGTATTACAGGGTACAGATTTCGAGTTCTGGGACGAGAAGAGACGGACGAGAATACGGATTGGGGACTGTCTCCGAGACGAGCCCCTTCTACCATCGGGTAGCCTTTCGTGGTCACGCTCCTCATGAGCGATGACACTCGGCCGCAGACTCCTTCGAGGAGACTGCAGCCAATCGCAAACGGCGTGTTCGTCGTGAGCGCGACCGCCGTCTCAAACGTGAGGTGGACGGTCCGTCAAGTCACTCGGATGACTCAGACGCTAGCCCATCGGATGGCCTAAAAGACCCCGATGCGGCTGCCGGCAAGTACCGCCGGCACAAAGCTCTCAACGCCGCGGCGAAGAAGCTCAAGTGGGGAGATGGGACGAAGCCGGTTCTTTCTCTACTCCCCGCAAATGAGCGAGAGCGAAAGGAGGCGGTCCGTGACCCATCGGAGGTCGATCGCTTCCCCGACTACCCGGAGTACCACAAAGCGGTCTCCGTGGAAGAGTACAAGCGTTTCTTTGAAACCTGTACCAACCCCCGTAAGGTCTTGTGAATGGCTGACCTAGCGTATTCGTTTGAAGCTGATCGTAAGCTTCAAATGGCTATGCTCCTCTACGAAGAGGGTTTGCGGTGCCCGTTCCTGCTCTGCAGAACGGAGGCACTCGTCGGTAAGCTGCAGATCTTTAAATCTCGGCTTCTCTTCACCAGACATCTGTGTGAGGTGCATACCCCCGTGACACCGGTTTGGCGGTGTCCGATTGGGTATTGTCCCGTAACCGGGGACCATACTTCTGTTGACATCGTGGCCCACGGGTCAAAGGAGCCGCATAAGATGGCCCGTAAAAAGGCTGTCGACAAAATTATGCCGGCTCTCGAGCGCGCGGGCGTTTCGTATCTCCCACAGTGGGGATACAAAAGCACGCTCCACCTTGCCTCTGCAACCTCGGAAGCCATTCTGAGGAACGCGAAGGAGCAAGGCTTCACCTCCAAGTACCCGTTGGAAAAGGATATTACAAAGCCTAAACGAACGGGGAAGACCAAGAGGAAGAAGAAGGGCTCCGATAAGTCGGACAAATCGGATTGTTCCGATACAGAAAAGCGGCCCGAGAAACGTCTGAAACTCGTGCCCGCCCCAATTCCCGACAAGAACGCCTGGTTAGACGGGTATAAAATTCCGTCCTCTAAGGAGAAGGAATTCCCCGCCTTGCCCGCGCCTACAGGACTTACGGTCCTGCAGAAGTCGCGTCACCCCGCACACGCAGCCGCGGAAGGTAGAGCACCTCGTGCCACCTCGCCCGTGCCAGACCCTCAGCCTGGTCTGTCACGGCCTGCGGCTACCGCAAGGGTACCCCCACCCGAAGTTGACCGGGTAGGCATCGCTCGCACCCGGAAGGTGGTGGCTGATCGCGCAGCGGTCCGCTCTACAAGAGTCGCTGGAAGGCTTCTGTGTGGATATCGCAGAGACCTACAGGCCTCTCGATAACGTGGACCGTTTGGTTGATAGCCAAACGGAAATCGCGCAGCTTATGGAGGACCTTAACAGGTCCCTCAATGAGCAGGAACTCCTGGTGTAGAGGGTAAACCTTCTCGACACGCAAGTCAACGGACTTCGCCGGGAGAACCAGGAGCTGCATGCGGAGGTCACTCTGCTGCGGCCTCAGGCCGCGCATTGGGCTACGAGACCCGCGTCTCCTCCGCCACCAAGGGTAGAGACGGCTCCTCCAGTGCAGAATCCGATTCTGCGGCTGGAACAGAGGCAAGCCGAAGAGCAATGACTCTGACAGGAGGAGGTTGTTCTACGGCAAGCGGAAGAGCGACGACTCCAACAGGTGGAGGCCGCTCGTCAGCAACTAGCTGATACGGCCAAGCGGGAGGCTGCTTTCGCTCTACTCCGTCAGCGAGACAAGGAGCAGTCGGCTCGCGACATGGTGTACTTCCGCGAGGAAGACAAGAAGGAGGAAGCTGAACGCCAGCAGGCCAAACTGGATCGGGAGATACAGGAGCTCCGCGAGACAGAAAGTCGACTGCGAGTTGAGGCTCTCAATTAACGCCGGCCGGCCTTTCCCCTATCCCACGGGATAGAACCTCCCTCCGTCCAGGTAGTGGACCCTGTGGGGATCCCTATGGACACTGGTGGCATGCTCATCGGCGTTACTGATTTAACTTGGCAACGCGAGAACCAGGGCGTGAGTACGGACACGGGAACCATCCCGCCGATGTCGGCAGCTATGTGGGGCCCTAACATGCTCCCGGGTAGCCACTCCGCGGAAGCGGAGGATTCGGCAGTAGCAACTCCGGCTGCCTCCTCCACTCCCCGTTCGTACAGGCCACCCCGAGGGGCCTCTCCTTTATAGAGGAGAAAACTTTGGTGGCACGGCCGGCACCGCCTCCGAGCGGAGAGGCCTCCCCAAAGTTGAAGGAAGCGCTACCTTCGATGGATACGTCCACGAAGGGTCCGTTGGCAACTGAACCAGCGGCACCTCTTTCGACCCTTTCGACGTTTCGACCCGTTTGATGAAGCCCTTATTGGGAATCTTTCGCTTCACGGCATCTCCAAAACGGAGGGTGAAGCTGAGGCGAAGGAGACGGGTGAGTTCGTCTAGAACTCCCCCAATAGGGCTCGGATCAGCACTGCGATTCCCCGAGGCGGCAGTCTTGTGTGGGTTCATCTCACAGCGAGGGGAGGGCTCTCCTCCTCGCAGGTGGTGGTTTTATCCGCAAGACTAGTATGGTTCACTAGTCTCGCTTTTAATAATAAAGCTCGTGCACGAAATTTTTTATGCTTCGAATGTACGCTTCCGGTTGTACCGCGCTGCGAGATCGGGACAGACAGGCATGTCCGGTGGCCTCTTTAGGCCTATGAAGGCTACGAACCTTGGGGGCGAGTGCAAGCCTGGCTCTAGGATCCGTGCGGCGGAGTGGCATAACATTTGCCCCGCTGCACACGAGGATCTGGAGCCACGAGGATCTCCTTGGTGCCACGGCTGACCCTACATAACTAGTTATCGTGGACCTCCTCAACTCCAACTAGTGAGGGGGCAGTGTAGTGGGTCCGCCACCCGGAATACAGTGAGGCTGTCGACTATCGCCGAACACCAACCAGGCTACAACAGCGGGGGCACTTCTACCAGCGCCGGAGACGACTACCACCAGTTCCGGCCAGTTCCGTCAGGGGGTGACATTCACCACCGTGCAGACGACACTGCAGACATCCTCCGACGGACGGTAGGCGGAGGATACTACTACCTCCGCAAGGGGATCCAGGCTTCGCTTAACACTACGGACTCGAGCCGCGCCGTGGACCGAGATACTTCTGTTGTTCAATTTAAGCACCCTTGCTTCAGTGACACTACCTTTGTAACTGTAAACCTTTGGGAAATAAACCAGGTTCAAACGAATCTCCTCGTATTCGTGATTCTTTCCGGAATTTCGTAAACTCGTGCCCACGAATCTGCGGTTCACTAAGACAGCTAGACATATGATTATATAATAGATATATTAAACAAAATTCATGAATGCAATGTATTAATGTAAAAAAGATAGAGATGTACAGTCATGTCCATACGATTGTCAATCAACTTGCTCGATCGTATTATGTCGAACTAAATTAATTTTCACACGAGCACATTATTAATCATATACATGTCCACTTTTTAAACAGTCTAAAAAGCCCCATATGCATAGTAATGCGCTCGGATTGCAACACATATATGCATCATCTAAATTAAGAGCTATAGATATAACCTCAATGCGCAGGTATAAGAAGCAGCTCAATTGTCACGCATGCAACTGCCAAAGTCCATGTGTCCCGATCGGAGGATGTGGGGGAATTTCGCCCCCCCCCCCCCCAATCTGGGTGAATTTCCCTTACTTTACAGGCATATAAGTTAAAAAACTAATTATAAATGTCCAAAGTATACAAGCACGTGTGCACTACATGCCAAAGTGAAAATCCCTTCGCAGAGAAGCACAAGAAATATATATAGATTTGACATGGCTTTAATCATGTTCTAGCAAGGGACACAATTATAACTAATATCGCTAGAAGAAATATAGGGTTGCATGTCTGGGAGCTATAGCTAGGGGTTAAGGACATATATGTAATGAAGTCCTCAAACAAAATCAATATAAGGATATCTGGGGTGTGAATGAGTGACTTGAATTGGTCACATTATGTTAAATTGGTCCTGTTCTTTTCCATATGTAACGTCTGCATGCACATGTGCCGCTTAATTCTTTTGGCATATAGTTGGCATGAATGCATGCTTTTTAAAATTCTCCACTAAAAGAGCGCGGCTGGGTGTTTGGTGCGGTCAAACTCCACCCTATCTCTAGTGGAAGCATATGAGACCGGTGAGTCATCGCGGGCCGAGAGAGAAGCCGTGCTCAGTCCATCCCTCGAGATCTCCTTCACCATGGTGTATCAGGCATCAAGGTTTATATATAGACCCAACAATCAATAATTAATCGGCTCGATCTAGATCTAGAAACAAAGCCCATGTTGCATTGACACTTTCGAAATGATCCTATTAGCTATTAAGACAATACTGGATATCAAATGCACCATTTAAAGAGGATTGTTTTCACTTTTCTTAGGGAGAGTACAGGCCGGCCCTATAATTGCTAAAAGTAATTGCCAATGGGTAGAAGATACATATGTGATTCAACAAACCCACAAAATTAAATAGGCCCCTTTTCTTCCTGTTTTTGAGGTGGGCCTGTGCTGGTATCTCTGCCCGGAGGAACTCCATGTGCTCCTCCCAGTGGAGAACATCTTGGTCTCCCACAACCTCTGCCTGTCTGAGCTCTGCAATCCTTCGTTTAAGAACCGAGATCCAAGTTTTGACAGGAGGGGGTGTGGGAGGGTGCAGTACAATCACAGTCGTCCAAGTCGCAGTCAGGGCTCTGACCTCCCCCTCCTCATACACTAACACCCCCTCCTCCTCAAACAGACCGCCTCTAACCATCGTGGTTAAGACGATCATCAGGTCAGAGCTTTGGGTAGAGGGTTTGTAGTTGGAGCCTCAACTCTCCCTCTCTTAGCACTTGATCTTGTGACTGGACCTGGAGGTGGTGTGCGCTGAGGAGCAATCTCCACAGCAACGGCGGGTGGTAGGAGTGGGCGCACTGTGACTGGCTTAGGTGTAGCCAGTACTAGTACTTTCTTCTTTGGCGGTCGCTGCTGGGGTGGGCGTGGCACTTGTTGTGGTCGTTGGGGGCGTGGCACTTGGTCCTTGTCCTCCACTAGCATGTGCTCTTCCTCTGGTTGATTTGCTGGCGCGTCTTCCTCCTGTGGCTCTACCTGAATTATACGAGGCATGTGAGGTATGGGTATGAATACAGGGTCAGGCTCTGCCTGAGGCTTGGGCCTTTGTGGGGGTGGTGGTCTGACTCGATTAGCTTGTTGGGCCTGTCTCCGAGCCCTATTACGTTTACCTTGACCCGCCCTTGGTTGCCTAGTTCTCAGTACATCCCATTCTATTTCCCTTGATACCAACTTAAGTCTATTTCTATTAATACGTTTTTGTTCACCTTGGGGTCCTCTCAGAGTTATAACGGTACCCCTGATACCAGTTATCATGTAACCATGATCCCATTTCGGGTCCAGTGGAGTGCTGGTACCCCATAACACCACTACGTGATCCCCTATGTTTAGATCTTTTGCGTTCGCTCTGGCTCTCAATCTTTTGTAATTAGCCACCCTACTAGCCTCAGTGCGCTCAGCGGCCTCTCTGAACGCACTTGTCAAGGCCTGTAGGCGCTCACTTAGCATGGCATCTGTTCCCTCTGGAGTAGGGAATATTTTAGAAAAAGGGTATTTTGGTTTGGTGCCGAAAGTTAGAAAATATGGTGTGAAACCAGTTACACAAGAGGTGGAGACTCTATGTGCCCAGAGGGTAGGGCCTAAATGGCTTTCCCACTCTGCTGGTCTGGCATTTATGAATTTTCTGAGTATTCCTTTAAATGTTTTGTGGAATCTCTCTATTTTACCGTTTGTGGTAGGGTGGAAACTTGTGGAGTGCCTTACTTCAGTGCCTATTGATTTGAGATACCCTTCTACCTGTTGGTTCATGAATTCTAGCCCCCTGTCGGTGATGACTACCTCTGGAGGGCCATACCTGGGGACGTATTCATTCGCCAAATAGTCAGCTATATTCTTAGCTGCTTTGGTAGGTATGGGTTTAACCTCTACCCAGCCAGTAGCGTGATCTATTACAGTTATTATATACCTGTTCCCTTGTTCAGAAACGGGGAAGGGACCACACAGATCCATCCCCAGTATCTGGCCAGGGTATTTTGCCAGAGGCATAGCTGTAGGAGGTACACGCGCCTGCCCGACTCGGTTGACTGCACACCTAGCGCATTTGGTCAAAACACAGAAAGTATCCTTTCGCATTGTGGGCCATTTATAGGCTTCTTGAATTCTATCCAATGTTTTTCGCATACCCTGGTGGCCTACCTCAGTGTGGGCGCGCCTCACTACTCTATACCTGGCTGAGGGTGGTATTACCAACCGGGGGTAGGCTGGCTTACCTGGGGGAGGAATCAGAGTAAAGAGCATTCCATCAATTATGGTATAGTCTCCCTCCTCTTCCACCCCTTGTTGGAACTCATCCATTTCCCTCTGTTCCAACCTTATTTGCTCTTTCTCGAGTTTATCAAATTCCCAAGGAATTTCATCTATTTCTTCTAAAGCGCAGACTTCAAATTGACTGAGAGTCGGCTCTTTTTCCTTGGTTTTTATTCGAGAGAGCATATCCGCCCTAATGTTGTTGGCCCCCCTTCTATACTCAATGGGAGCCCCAAATTCTGCTATAAGTACCGCCCACCTCTGAATTTTTGTGTTTTTGACTTCACCTACAAATAGCGATTTTAATGGCTTGTGATCCGTATAAATTTTGAACTCGCTACCTTGAAGATAGGGCCTAAGCTTGTTTAGCACATAAACAATAGCATATGCCTCTTTCTCAATCGTAGCCCAATTTAGCTGTGGCCCGGAGAGTTGTTTAGAGATTTATTGAACAGGTCTCTCCACACCCTGACTATCAGTCTGGACCAATATGGCCCCTATTGCGTAATCACAGGCATCTGTATAAAGGCGGTAGGCCTTATTTAGCTGGGGATGTGCCATTACTCTGTCTGAAGTAAGTAGCTCCTTCAGCATTTCAAAAGAATTTTGTTGTTCTTCCAACCATTCAAACCTAGCGTACTTTTTGGTAAGTTTTACTAGCCGATAGGCTACCTTAGCATAATCTGGAATACATTGACGGTAATACCCAGTCATCCCTAGAAAGGAGCGAATTCCGCTCACGTCTTCTGGGGGTAGCATATCCCTGATTGCACTACATTTATCTGGGTGGGAGTTAATCCCATCCTTGGAAACCTGGTAGCCGAGGAGATCTACCTTTTCCTGTTTGAAAATACATTTACTCTTTTTGATTGTAATTCCGAACTCTTCTAATTTATCAAACACCAGAGCCAAATGGTGGTCGTATATCGTCTATAAAAGTCATGCAAAATTTTCCAATAAATTCCGAAAACATTTTATTCATGGCCCGTTGAAAGACAGCTGGTGCATTAGTGAGACCAAAAGGCATCCTCCTGAAGTGAAAAAGGCCTCTGTGGCACACAAATGCAGTCTTTTCAATACTCTCTGGGTCCATTTCTACCTGCCAGTACCCGCTTTTTAGGTCGATGGTGGAAAAGACAGTTGATCCTGCCAAGCTATCGAATATGTCCTGAATATTTGGGAGAGGGTGAGCGTCCTTTTTAGTAACAGAATTGAGTCTTCTAAAATCTACACAAGGTCTATTACTCCCATCTTTCTTAGGAACCAACAATATTGGGCTCCCCCATGCTGAAGTGCTGGGCTCAATTACTCTCAGTTCCAGCATTTCATCTAATTCCTTATCAACTAGTTTTCTCATAATCAGGGGCAAGCGATATGGCCATTGATTAATGGGGCGCGCATTTCCAGTATCTATGTGCATTGTCACATCTTTAAATTTTCCAAGATTACCCTTTTTGCCTTCTCCAAAAACAGCCGGGTATTTTACTTCCCAAGCTTCTGCTTCAGTGTGGATGGAGGCAAATTCTAAATCAGAGTCACCCACCCACCCACTCTTATAGCTTTTCCCCTCTAAAATGACTTTTCTCTTTTTGAATACAATGTGGGCGTCTAGAATGTCTAGCGCATCGTCCCCTAAAAGCATTTCATGGTGGAGTTTTTTAACAACATAAACTGGAAATGAGCTACCTCCCAAGTTAATAATCGCCTGCTCCTCTGTTACAAGTTCATGACCAGAGAGGGATTTTAAGGTCTCTCCCTTTGTTAGTATGAGTGGACGGTGATAGGTTTTACATAAAGCCTTCCACATATCCTCTCTCATCAAACTTCTAGACGCACCGGTATCAATGAGAGCCCGCATTCCCATCCCCGCCACTGGGATAGAAATACAAAATCTCCTGTCCGGCCTGCCTATTCCCCCTGGTTCCCGATCTTGGGGGTGGCGGCAGCCATCTGCATGGCCGCTACCACCGCCGCTTGTACATGAGCATATCTTTGAGAGCATTCTCTTGCAAAATGTCCCTCTTCCCCACATTCATAGCAAACACCCTTGCCCCTAAACCTCTTCCCTCCTCCCTGTTTATTCTTTTCAGGACCTGCGTCCCCTTTACCTTTTCCCTTCCCTTTCCCTGAGTTATTAACAGCTTGAGAACTGGCAACCGGACGGGGTGGGTAGGATGGATTGTAATAAGGTGGATACATAGGCAACATGGGTGGTTGAAAAGGGTACTGGGTGGCTGTACTTGGTTGGGGCATGATCACAGTTGGGTTAGGGGTTTTTATGTTCTCCCATTTTTCTATTACTTTGGTCAACATATTTATTCTAGCCTCTAATTCAGAAAAAGGTACCCAATTTGCTGGGGGTTTTGGAATTTCGGGTTTTAGTTGATTTAGGACGGCCCCTATCTCCATTGGCTCGTCCTTTATCTCACCTCTGGCAGGCTGGCCTGCCAATGCGAAGGTGTGAGCGGCAGCTGAGGCTTGAGTGATAGCCTCAGCCAGAGTCTGAGGACGAGCGGCAAATACGTCATGACGTATCTGCTCGTCCCTCAGTCCTCCCACAAAATTCCTTACTAGCGTCTCTTGGACAATATCATGATTTAAATCCTCAATGCTATATGCCCTTTGGGACGCCAGCTGGATCTTGCGTCCATATTGCTTAGCATCTTCATACGGGAGTTGATAAAGATCTGTGAGGCGTGCCCTGAGCTGTTGTTCCTCCTCTTCATTCATGAAGAGTCGGAAAATCTCTGCCCTCGCCAGATCCCAGGTTCTGTTCGCCGCTACCTGCAGGAACGCTGCCACACACCTCGCTAGAGGCCCACTGGCAAGCGTCCCCCAAAACTCTAAAGTGAGGTCGTCATTGGCCGCACAATAGGCTTTTGCCCTGCTGATCCCATCCAGCCACTCTCTCAAGGTGTCCTTGTTGGAACCATCATTGGTTCCCAACATAGATCCATGGCGTTCCAAACGCCTTCGGATCTCTTTAATTGCCGCAAACCTTGCCCTTCTTTGATTAACATCTAGAGCAGCAACCGCATCTGCATCTAGATCCCAATCAACCTCCATTGCGGTTTTTAGAGAGAATAACTAGACAGTACAAGGTACAGATCTAAACATACAGAACCCAAAGACCCAGCGAATTAAAAGCTCCAGGCATTTCTCACGCACTCTCCAAGTATTATGAGTGGCTAAGTGTGATCATTGCACCCAATTTTGTGATAGGCCACTCTAGGGGTAAATTCCGCTCGCAAGAATTGCAATTCTTTACACTACACTTAATGGATAGATACAGTGGCCTATATATGATTGATTAATTGTATATTAGTGGATAATCGAAATTATATTGTGTACATTGGCCATATACAGAAAGCCAACAGGCTGCCACAGCGAGTTCACAATTTAATTTGCCCGTTAAATGGATATATATATCGGGCATGCAAGGACATGCAGCCCGCTGCCATATCTCCTGACGCAGCCATTTCATCAATATATGAGACCTGCGAACAATCAAAGTCACAATATCTATAGCTGCTTAATTGTACTCTAATGTCAGATATTAACGTCAAAGAGAGAAATATTGACAAATTCGATGTGCACATTGTCAGACACAAATGGATGGTGTTACTGATATCCAGTGTATGCAGCTGCATGAGCGATAGATCCAAACGATTTAATTTAGACATGTCCTCCCGCGGAAGGCGGCGATGCAGTCCATCGGTACCCAGACAATAATAAGAGGGAATGAAAGTAGTTAGACTATATATATATATGATATTGTATACAAACATGCACTAACTAATAAAGAATATCAGTATATATATACTATATACATATTTCCTGAAAATACGTACATAAAAGCATGTATGGAAATAGGATTCAACTATTATTGTCCTTTCCAGCTATTACCGTCCGAAAGTTGTTATTTCCATATGGCGACAATTGTTTTATGGATTTGATAAATGTGAACTGATTAAGAATTGTAGTATGGATGATTTCATGGTGTAAAAACATTCAAGTGATATAGCTCTATTTACTATTGCACAATACCTGTGTGTATGAAGTTATTCAGGTTGTATAACTCATGCAGGGTCGAAAACGGTCAATATGCAGGGGGAGATTAAAAGAAATGACAATTTTTTATTAGATCAGTTGATATAATTTCCTAACTTTTCAATTATATGGGATTTGGTGGAATGTATATGCATTAGCTTTTGTATTGGAGCAAGTATTGGTGGAATGTATATGCATTAGCTTTTGTATTGGAGCAAGTATAAACGCAATTCGGAAGGGGCATGTCGGAAGACCTCTATAGGAGATTGAACTCTGTCCTTTTCTTGATTTATAATGAGCTCTATGTATGCACTATGTGAATGTTGAATAAAAATTTCATAATAATAAGTATAAACGCAATTAATGCCCGACTCAATGCAACATACCAGACTATTATTGTACTGAGAGACGCATATGCAGTGAGCACTCATGCACTCGCTCGCTCTGTATGGCTAACGTCACCATGCAGGCAGGCACCCGCGCCGTTTTCAGGGGGATATGGGTCAAGTTTATTTAATGGGTGTTGACAATTGTAAAAAAACAAGACAACACAACAAAAATTACACATTGCCATTGGAAAGTATATAATATTGAAAAGTAAGATTTAGAAATTTACTTTAGGAGCAGCTATAGAGTCGGTGCTCAGAGTGAAAGGGATGCATCGAGGCCACATAATATGTGTGGTATAGCTACCACAAGGATATATAGCTTGCATGGCCGCGTGATCCCGGCACTTCCCCCGGTCAATGGGGAATATCATATATATGGGATATCAATATAGAAATGTCCCATTTTAAGTGCAAAAACATGCATATCGATCACATATGTATCAATCAATTAATCAAATGTGCAAGGCTTCAATCTTTTTAAAGCGTGTATAATCAATGGCTAGTCACTGCATTCCATAGAATATATCAAGTCATATTATAATTCCTAATAAAAGGTAATAAAAGATTAACCCATATATAGAAATTTACATTTCTTAACAGCTGCTGAGATATAACATTATTATTTTTCTGATGGGGCATATGCAGCGATATTTAATTTTCATCATGGAAATGATCTTAATTGAATCCAAAATCTAGGGGCATGCAGCTAGGGCATTGTCTAAAAGGAGGTATATAGACCCTTAGTCCGAAAATTACAAGCCCCTCAGTCAAATATAGCACAAGTAGAAAATCCCATCATATGTTGTCATATATATCAAACAATTCATGATGAAAAAAAGGAACAATAAAAGTTTGGACTGTGTGTGGAGCGTCGATGAGTGGCTGAGCGGAAAGTCTAGGGATAGGTATCGGACTATAGGGCATATGGAAGCTATAGCGTCTGAAGGGTAATAAGACACATGCATGAGTCAGTCAGTGGACGTACGCACAGTAGGAGCTGGATATATGATCTATGTATAGAGCCATCTATATAGGTGCATGGTCAGTAGGTGTTTGTCGGAAGTGGCCAAAATAAACTAAGCGGGAAAGAGGGGATCATGAGAGGTCAATTGGTATGAATTGACTGAGGTACCCGGCATCTCGATTTTGATAGCGCGCTCTATACATTTAGCTGTTGTCAGATTTCAAAGTTGTCAACACACTGTCAGACCCGCCTTCAATAGGGGAGTTAAATGTACAACTGCACACATTTGGGAAAGATGGACATATGTGTTTGGGAAAGAGTTAAAATATGCAGATATTAAAGTTAGAGCACAAATAAATATCGCATGGTAAAGTTGAGATCTTTTTCTATGAAATTTACACTGTACCATAAAAACCATATTTCCATTTGAGTCAAGATTCAGTAGAATGGGATGCAAATCCCCTATCTAAGGGGACAAAGTGTAGAGCGGGCCATTTGGACATCCAGTAAGATATTAATTGTTGAAGAGAAACATGTCCAGCTGCACTCTGGCTGCATCACACACCCTTATTATAGAATATATAAGTTTGAGAATAATTATAGCAGAAAGAGGCAAGTTATAGCGTTCATGGACGAATTCATATGTGAGTCTTAATTGTGCGTGGTTAAATTTGAGATGAGTAGGGAAGTTATAGAGATTTCAATGTTGTCAATTTCCAAATATATCAAAATAGTTAAGAAGTTTCAAATTTTCAAAACAGTTAGTTGAATGTTGGAGTGAATGGATGTTAATTGGGAGACGGGACGATAAAATTGATCAAATTAATTCAGCTAATTAGCTCGATCTCAGGAATCACCATGCATGAGTTACTGAAAGGCTTAATGAATTTGTTCAAAGGTGATAAGTTGATTGGAATGAAGCTGTTATGACTGATCAAGTTATTAATAGAGGCGGATGGGTGCACCAAATGTTGTTTATTAACGGTTCCTCTTCCTTCCACCGTCCCTATATAATTCTGCCGTGATCATCTCATCTTAGAGCTAATATACATATTACTCCAAGATCTCATGAATCAGAAAAAATTGTCCATCATATTTTGGGCGAATGCCAAACACCAAGCATGGAATAATTTAAATATGATAGTAAAATATAATTATCAATTATCAAAAGCCGAGCTCAGCCTGTATCAAATGTTTGTCATGCTGTAAGGTATTTTTGTTCAAGTGGGGTTCGAACGTGCGAGGAACGACGAAGGGTAAGAGGAGATTGAATAATACCGGGCGTGTTAGCACATGCAGGAGTTTGGCTCTGACGAACGTGCACGCAGTTTCCAAAGACTATTGATGGGCATGAACTTGCTATATAGTTGTGCAACCGGCAGTAGATCGTGTGTGGTCATGGTGGCACATGGTCTATATGGCTGAGTGCTCCAGGGTATAATAAGATGAACAGGGATGCGAGTCAAGGTCGACCAAATTAATGGAAGACGTTTGGAGAGGATATGAGTAGGGTTTGGGGAAGGGGAAGGGGAAGGGGTACTCCCCGTAAGAAAATTGAAAACAATACTTTTTAAATGGTGCATTTGATATCCAGTAGTGTAAATAGCTAATAGGTGTCAATCTTGTGGGCTTTATATGTCTAGATCTATAGTCCGTTAGTGAGTGTTGGGTCCATACAGGGTCCACCAAGATGCAAAGATTCAACAGACATTTTAATTATATACTCAATGAAATATAAACAGTACAAAACTATCTGAAAAAACAAGGAAATATGGACAATGGACACTTTTAATTGAACTACACACTTGTAGATAAACTGCTTTAATCTCGTTTGGTTAGATAATTTTTGGTTTGCCTGGAAGAAGTGCATGACCAGTGCACGCAGATGGTGTATTCATTTCTGATTGTATGTATGTATGTATGTATGTATGTATGTATGTATGTCTAGGGAGGTATATATATATATATAGGATTTTTATTCTGTCTAGACATACAGAATAAAAATCCTATATATATATATATACCTCGCTGCTACACCATGGTGACAGAGAGGGGTGGACCTGTCACCGCTCTCATGCTTCCATTAGAGAAACAGGATGGAATTTGAGCTGGGGAAAGACCCGGTATTTTAATGGAGGGAGTCCTGCCCACTATACCGCCCCACTGACGGGACCACGGTGACCAAAACATCGGCACATGCTCCCTGTTTCTGGTCCTAGTTGACACTAAGCAATGCAAAAGTATTTATGTATTATGATATATCGTAATTGTACTGACAAAATGGGGTTTAATGGAGAAGAAAATTTGAAAATGTTATGGAGATTCTGATCTTTTTTGGAAGGATGGACATTATGGATATTCATTAATTGATGGAAGACTGGCATCTCTGAAATGAAGGAATTAAGCGGGCACGGGGCAATAGGAGGCGAGGGGCAGAAAGGCTTAATGAATTTGTTGAAAGGTGATAAGTTGATTGGAATGCAGCTGTTATGACCGATCAACTTATTAATAGAGGCGGATGGGTGGACCAAATGTTGTTTACTAACGGTTCCTCTTCCTTCGACCATCCCTATATATAGCCTAATTGTGCGCTGATCATCTGTGACCGAAAATCCCAAAACATAGCTCACATCGCAGCCTCCATCCCTGATTTCTGGACTGGACCCAGAGATGAATAATTTGTCTACCCAAAACAAGCTATATATAGGCTCTTCTTGATTTGTGAATATTCCTATATATATTAATATTCAACAAGAGGTCGATCAGCTTACCTCTTCAATCAGCTTAACTCTTCAATAACTTAACTCGTCAATATTGATGAAATAGTGATTTTCTGCATTTGCATGGCTGTAGCTTAAAATGCCATTGAGAGAGAAGTGCCTGTTTTTGTTGTGTTCGGTCACATTCTCATGAATCAGATAGGATAGTAAAATATAATTATCAATTATCAAAGCTGAGCTCAGCCTGTATCAATTGTCCAGCATGCTGTGAGGTATTTTGGTTCAAGTGGGGTTCGAACGTGCGAGGAACGAAGAAGGGTACGAGGAGAACGCATTATCGATACCGTGCGTGCTAGTACATGCAGGAGTTCGGCTCTGAGGAATATACACGCAGTTTGTCCAACCGTATTGATGGGCATGAACTGGCTATAGACTCGCTATACACTTGCACAAGACCGGCAGTACATGGTGAGGTATGTGGTGGCGGTCTATAGGGCAGCTATAGAGTGGTTCAGGGTATAATAAGATGAAGGAAGGGGGCGCGGGGCAATAGGATGCGAGCTGAGACTGAGAGATATATATAGGGACTGCATCAGAAGGGATGCGAGAGGTAGATCCATGCATGCATGGATGCATATATGACGCAGCGATGCTATATCTATCAAACAATATATCGGTGGAGCGTTCCAAATTTCAACATTTAAGAAAAATAAATTGTGCGTTTGATATGAGGAGAATTAGGTGCAATTAGGAGAAGAGAATCGGTACAATATTATATGGCGCTTCGATGTATGGAAAAATGAGAAATGAGAAATATGATTTAAATTGATTTTTAATTTATTTTTATTCATGAAAAGGTACAAAAATAACTTCACTGAGGAGACCTAATTAGCTTGGCAACAGATATATACTACATATATGCAGACATGGTAAGAAGTCGGGCCGGATATATAGTGGTTCAGATGCAAGTGCATATATGGGTACGATATTATTTTAACAATGATTACGATATTCCATATACGGGTACAAAACTCTACATATTTCATATGGGTACAAAAGTTGATCAAGTGGAATCAACCAAAGACAAAAAGAATGAAATACAGGTAGGTAATACTATAATAGTAAAAGTACAAGAAAATGTAAGAAGTATATATATGCCCTAATATTAATCACTCCTGCGAACGACAGCAAGGAAACTATAGGCTTGTCAAGAATGATAAGACAGCTATAATAGAGCTATAGAGAGATGGTAAGAAGTCGCGGCGGGGATATGTGCATGGGTATATGATATTAGTTGAAAAATTATCACCATATTTCATATGGGTACAAAAATATACATATATATTTCATATGGGTACAAAAATATACATATTTCATATGGGTACAAAATTCAATCAAGTCGAATGACTATGTGATCAACCAAAGACAAAAATATTGAAATACAGGTATAGAATGTAGATGTATAAAAGGCAGGTATAGGTAGGTACTACTATAATAGTAAATTAGTAGAACAAAAGAAATATATATGGTTAATTGTTCTTCCTAGATGGTGAAATAGTCAAGGATATCATATGGTGATGTCCAATGCACAGTATATATGTTAAATTTAAGTCGAATGGATGTCATATGGTGATGTCCAATGCACAGTATATATGTTAAATTTAAGTCGAATGGATGTCATATGGTGATGTCCAATGCACAGTATATATGTTAAATTTAAGTCCAATGGATGTCATATGGTGATGTCCAATGCACAGTATATATGTTAAATATAATATAATCCAATATAAGGGATAATTCCTGGTGAAATAGTCCGGCATGTCATGTATGGTGATGTTAAATGGACAGTACGTATATATAGTCCTAATTTCTTTCTATGCTGGCAATTGAAGATGTACGGTGACGTTTTTGGCCACATGTGTAATCACACAAAGAAATTTCCCCCCGCCGTCAAACTCAATCATGACCGTATATCCCCCATATCGGGTGAATACGTTGTTCCCCTCTGTTGCTTCCATCTTCCAGCAAACATTGGCATGTTCCTCCTCAACTTCCGAAAGGGCATGATACTCTATGGATCTGCTCGCCACCCCCTCGTCGATATGGGCGAAAACATCGAGTTGTCCATAGTGGAGGTGCATTCTGAAAATTATAAAATAAAACTATAATCGATGCTCGTGTCAAATAAGGAATTAATTAATTTCATATGGTCAAAAGTCTGATTTAATAGTTTGGTACGTATAAAAAATATAAGTAGTCACAATTTAAATAAAAGATGGCAATAAATAGTTATATGTGCTTACTTCCTCAATCGGTTTTAAGTTGAGGTCCAGTGATGAGGTTTAATTTGTATACATGTGTTGTTCAGTTGCTGTCGTTCGCAGGAGTGATCCAAAATTCATGCCGACTTGGAAAAGTTAAACAATAGCTAGGTAGAGGGCTAGCTATAGCTGTCAGTTTCATTATAATTTCAACGAATCAGTACGCGACAAAATATCAGAGAGAGGCATCTCACATAAAGATTAAGGGGGCGTGGTGCTGGCGGTGATCGCCGAAGTATCAACCTAATAAGTATCAACAAATTTTGACTCAGCGTCAAACGACCCCCACACATAGATATGTATCCCATTGTATGAATTTAATTTATTTTAGTGATTGCATGGGCTATCATTTATTGTAAAAGAATAAGACATATAAAGATATTGAAACACAAATTATAATGTGTACCGACGGATTTGGTAGATGGAACAGGTTGGCAGATTAATTGCCTATTCGATTAAATCACTCTTGTGGAGCTGTGTCTAAATGTCTCTGTCTGCAGGTTTGTTTATATAGGTGTCTCGATGCACTGTAAAAACTGATCGTCATCCACCGGCACATTTAGATTGTGCCTCGGAACAGAATGCTTGTGTGCCGTTATATATCATCACAGATACCACCCCCTCTCTATTTCCCCTCCACCGGCACATCACCGATCTGTACCAGTACGCTAGCTTGGGTATCCTATTGCGTAATAGCTCGAGGGAGGTGAGCATGGCTTTCACACAGCAGCTTGGCCTTATATGCTACCACAGTGTTGGTCCCAGCCCTTGTCAAAATGCATTCAAACATGAAGTAAATGATATAGGAATTGAGAATTCTACTCATACGCTCCACCCCCCCCCGATTTGGGACAGATTTTAAGTTTGATATTTTTGTTTGGGGAAAAAAGACTTTGCACTATTTCTTGGGGGCAATAATCAGTAAATTAATTAAATGTACTTGATAAGATTACCATAGAAATGCATGGATATATTTAATAAAGTGTCTTGAATTTTGGTACATATATTTATCCCATAGAGAGCGTTAAGCACCCCAAAAATAAAAACATTCACACAAAGACATCTTGTAAATAAAACACAAATAAAAATAGGAATTTTGCGACCTATGACTAATTTTCCTAAAACGCATCACATATGGTTGTGATGCGGCGGCCAGAGATTGGCTATTTGTGCGGCGGGAAAAAATGGTAGAGAAATGAAACTTAATACTGTAGTAGGTCTATATATTAGCTTTAAAATGAGACCAGGGCGGACAATATCGGCGGGTTTGAAATTGTTTTGTGCCCGGTAGAGGTGACAGGATAATTTTGAATAATGTGAAAAAAGGAAAAAAACGCATAACTGACCACGCAGCTATCATTCATAGTTGTATTCAAACATGCTAACTCTTTTGTACAGAGGACAATAGGTCGACACATTTCTTTTTTTTGTAGTCCACATTCTTAATTGCAAGATAAGATTGGCAATTTATCAGTACTCGCGTTATGAGTTCTGAAGGTCAGTGCGACAAATTAGTCAATGAAGGCATAGGGCTATGAAGTTAAGTATGCAATGTACACTGCGATCATTTTGTGATTGACCGCAAACTAGTGAAGTGTGATGTGTATGTGATACTTATGGCTTTGAATCACAGTGAAATGGACTTAGATTATAGTCCCTCGTTGGGTGCAACGAACCTAAACGATAATCGGCGCCTGCTTATGGCCTATTAGCCATCATTATGTGAAATCTATTACGTCTGTTTCCTCCAATGTTGTTGGTGGTCTCACACTTATGTTGGATCAAGTTCTCAGTCATATTCATTTATCTTTTCTTCAGAAGTCAATAATATGGTTGTGATCTCAATTGCGCATATAATGCTCATTCAAAATCGCGTCTAAATATTCATCTTAATGCAACCACAACTGGACGCAATACCTGACACTGCTCACTCACCTGGCATTCACACCCACTGACACTCAACTGACACTCCATTCTCTGACACACGTCTATGTGCGTGTATACTCACTCTTTGACACCAAATCAAAGAATCCCCTATACACAAACTAAACGATGTAAGCCTAGCTCCATATATTACTAAAAAATACTTGATTTACTCATTGATTCAATTCCTCCTTTTATAATTCCCACGTTTTTTTCATATGAAATTAAATGACTATACGGCTGTTGCATATGGTGTACGGCAATCAGGTATGAATTTAACTTTTTTCCTTAGCCCGCCCCCCCCCCCTCCCGCCAACCTGGCGGGTGAATTAAGAGATTTACCCGCCCACATATATACATTTACCCACCCGCAAATTACCCTAAATTAAAGAAGTTCAAATTATGAAATATCATCCTTTCGTTTGATGGAGTTTTTGTCTTAATCTAAGTTAATGTCTAACAGAAGATCGAGTTCCATAAATGCAGAGCTATATACTTTATACATAGCTCTGATAAATGTAACAAATGAGGGAGAAAGAGAGAGGGGGAGGGAGGAGAGAGGGAAGATATTTACCCGCCTATTAATAATTTCTCAATGAAATCTTCAACAGATGTATAATAATATAAATTTCTCCATCTTCCTTAACCATCGACCAACCATTTAACCATCGATTTTAAGTGTTCCATAGATATTGATGATGAATACGATATTAATCATATATTTCTATTTTTTCAACGAATTTTATTCAGGTTGATAATGTGGCTCTGACCACAGATTAATGCGACTTATCATATTGTAAAATAGAGAAGTATCACCTAATATTTCAACAGTGGTTTTCATGCGTTGTCTAGATATGAATTTCCTACTATTCAGTACAGAAATTACACTTTTATCTTGATATATAGCGTATCGTCACACTATTTTAAGCAAGATCATAATACACTATAATAATTACAATATACTAGAATACTAGTCCTGTTAATCTTTTCATATTTATTGCTAGTAGAAAATGAATTTACCATAATACTGCCAATCATTCTCAATAAATGGTTTATATTGCCATAAGCTTACCATTATGCCACTTGTTCTCACGGTACTGTTTTCACTAGGTGACGCAACTGGTAACTGGGGAGCATTTACAATTTCTTTTACAATGAAAGTGTTGCTAATACACGTGTGTGTAAGGTCAAAATGTGACGAAATAATGCCTTAAAAAACAAAAATTGTAAAAGCTAAATGGGAGGGGGGGGGCGGGGGGTGGAGGAATGCCCCTATGCTGTAAATGAATTCAGGTGAGAAAATTCCCAACCCAAATTCAATTAAAATAACATTAAAATCCTTTCGTCAACATGACAGAATTCCATACAAAGATGAAGGGAACATTTAAAGATTGGAAATCATTGCAATTTAACATTTATACCCTCCAGTAAAATTCATATTTGATAATTTTCACTGGGTCCTGTCTCGGAAATCATTGACGATTTTAAAATTAATTCTTCATTCAGACCTTGCCAGAACCGAAATATGAACTGACTTATTCAAGAGTTACAGACTAATTCAGAGGTTCCTAACTAATTGACGAATATATCAAAAACAGCTATATTTATATGGTATAGCATCCTAGTACTCTCAAGTAACCAAGGAGTAACCAAGGAGTAACCAAGGAGAATTCCTTCTGTGATATAGAGCAGGTACAACAGATGCGCCACCTAGCGTGTAGAACTGTGAGTGCGACGCCTATTGTTTTGAACAGCTATGGCTACCATTTTTAAAACCTAACTGGACTTTCTACTGCGCAGTTTCAAGTTAGATATCTCAATAAGACCATCAGGTAAGAAGCATTTATATTGTATTTAACATTTACACTATCAGTAGAGCAATTGCAAGGTACATTTATAAAACCCCTGGTATGTTGTATTAAAGCTACAGTTAGGCCTACTTGTTTTAAATCTACACAACGTTATGCAGTCCAAAATGGCGGCATGTCCGTTAGTGTCCGTTAAGGTAAACAGTAGGCCTAGTCAGTAGGGTGGCTTAATTGCAGGGATGCCAGTTTTCAGGCTATGGCCTGAATCAGGCTTTTTGAAAATACGAGAAAAAATAATAATCATCATTGTTTAACATCGGATTCTATGTCATTTTCAGTTATCAAGAGTCCATACATTTCTCAGTTGCCTGCCAGCGCCAAAGAGAATGACTGCTTGGTCGTTGAAACGGATGGTCAAAGCTCAAGCATAGGCCAGGTACAAGGTTGCCGGCCCAGCAGTCTCTTGGGGAGCAGGTATTGAATGATGCAGGTGTTGACAATAACGTTTCTCATGATTTAGCGGTGGTTGTAGTAGAGAAAAGAAGAAAAGGAGGGCGGGGGTACTTAATGGGTGGGGAGAGTTTGGTTTATCTATTTATTTTCTCGTTTCTCAATAGGCATTTTCTCTTTTCTCAATAGGCTAGAATTTAGATATAGACCATGTTATATTAGAAAAGCATACCTTTACATACCTAGTAATACCGAAAAGGGACATTTTAAATGGAAAGAAAGCTATAACTCTTCACTTAAAATGGTTTGATCTGAATAAACCTAGATTCTAATCAAAGAGCAGAACCTCCTTGCCATGTCTATGTATGCAGGCAAACTGCCCCACCCTAAGTGTGGTAATCAGGGGCAACACACGGCTGATAAGTTTGAGGCCAATACACAGTTTGCAATTGCTTAATATATGATTATTTATTTGATGTTTTTTCATAATCTACTCAGGGCATAACTCAAATAGTGTTGTGTTCAATAAGTTAGCTTCTAATGTCTCCTACATCGTTCATTTAATTGTTTTAAGGTATTCTAGAAAATGGAATTTATATGAATTTTTTAAAAAAAAAATAGAACATACAGCTTATCAACCGTAATGACTCGTTCTAATATCAGTATGCATATGAATTGCTTCTTGTGTGTGTGTTGGCAGGTGGGGAGGGGGTCATATTGGAAAATTAATAATTTGGGTAGTTCGATCAGCCTATATACAGCCATGTTGCTTATTGTCAGTATGTGAAACAATTGTATGATTATATCATATCATTATATATATCCCCAATTACCGAGCACAATGGTTATTTCAATTATTTTGAATTAATACACCCCCTTTTGGATTTCCTTTAATTTCATCACACATACTTCGTATTGCGGATATATTGATGTCAATATATAACCTGTCCTGTCAATATTCAAAAGTCCATCACTAAATACCTTAGATTAAGGGAGCTATGACGATATCCTTATGCACTTGTCAATTGAATCCCCCACCCCCCACCCCCGGGTAGGTAGGGGAATGGTAGGGGAATGTCTGAGAAAACATTCCCCCACCCAGGCGGAGATTTCCCTTAGTTTACAGCAATATCAACTGGAGAGGTGGGGGAATGTCTGTATGTATAACTGTATCTTCCCCAGTTTTTTATGAATCAAAAATATATTTTTACATGATACCCTTGAGACATTTTGTCTCGAGTATGTTAAAATATTGTGATTGTGAATTTATTTTTTCTACCTTTTTTCTCAATCGTCACAAGTACATCATAAAAAAATGTTTTTTCAAAAGAATGTTTTTAGACTGCACAGGAGCTCATTTTAAAGGAATAATTCTGGCAAAATTTTGCTTGTTAGAATTAAAGATTTAAGTTAAGTTGCCTTAGATGAGATGATCGTTGCTAGTTATAAAAACAAACTAAAAAAAGCTGGATTAGAATAATGACCCAACAGTGTCATAGCCACCCTATATGGGTCTGGGGGCCTGGTCCCCTAGGAAAATTTGGAAGAAAATGAATACCATTTGAGCACATTTTACAGGGGTCTAAGCCTAAGATCTAAAATTACTTTGAAAATTACTGATTTTTAAGGCTCTTAAAAACCCACAATCAAAATTACTGACAGTGGAAACCCTGCCTTTAACTGCCCTTAATTACATGGGAGAAAGATGGATCTCCACTCAGGATTCTCCTAAGAAATATATGAGAGTGTAGAGGGTCCAAGCTATCATCTAGGGGCCTGCAGAGGACATGAGCCCTCCCCCTTGCCACCCCCCATGCCCCCCCGGCCCCCCCCGGCCCCCCCTGGCCCCCCCCCCGGCCCCCCCCACCCCCAGGATTTCACATTTATATTTAAACCCCGCACACACAGGGTTGATTTAAAAAATGGCATAATTACAATTCTAATGGGCCAAAGTTACTGGGCAGCTCAGGCTCTGCTTAGTTCAGACATTTAGCTATTGTCTACATTGCATATATCCAGTATAGTTCAGGGCTGACACACAGCTGTGAACATCAAAAACCTTGTCATGTTCAAGGGTGACACTCTTCACACATATATTGAGGGAGGCTATCACCAACTTGCTGCTCTAACCTCTGGGTTGTGTATGCGTCAATTCTTCTGTTCATTGAGAACTTTTGTCAAATTATTGTGCATTTTACACCTGCCCCCTTCTCCCTTCCCCACCTCCGCACACACTCTAGCTTGCCCCCACCCCCCACCCCCTACCCCCAATGGCTGATAATTTCCTATACCACTGGGCAGCTTAGGCTCTGCTTAGTTCAGATATTCAACTATTGTCTACATTGCATATATCCAGTATAGTTCAGGGTTGATAATCTGATACACAGCTGTGGACATCAAAAACTCTGTCATGTTCAAAGGTGACACTTTTCATGTATATATTATGGGGAGCACTATTTTGCTCTTATAGCCTTGCTTGGCCCACCCATATCAGAAACCAATGAAAGTTGGGAACCCTGAGAGTTTATCCTCCACTTGCTGTGACTGGGCAGCTCAGGCCAGGTGGACGAATTCTATGATAAGACAAATGTGCCCCAGGGGGTCGGGGAATTTACACAAATCTCTTGCCCTGGGGGGTCGGGGATTTCATCATGTTTCCCCAAACTCCCAGGACATTCCCCTACCTACCCGGGGGTGGGGGGGTGGGGGTTTCAATTGACAAGTGCATTAGTCTTCACAAAATTACAAAAAGCTACAGTAAACGTGACGTCCTACATATATATGGCAAGCATTCTTACCTAATTAACTAGGTGGACCAGAGCATGGAGGTTAATCAAGATGTTGATTAGTGCAACATGCTAAAAACACGGCTTTAATATATAGAAACTTATATTAAAGCATTATTACCCCGAGGTTTGGTGGTTTGTTGTGCTCTGGGTGGTCATAGACACTCGAGGGCTTGCCCGAGAGTGTCTATGACCACCCAGAGCACAACAAACCACCAAACCGAGGGTAATAATGCTTTTAGACGCGATTTGATCAGATCAACTTATTAATACCAAAATAGAAGGTTTACCAACCTGTACAATTATTCATTTTAATCAAATATGCCTTGCGAAATAGGTATTAAGTGCGCCGGATGTTTACCCACTTAACTCCGCCAGGTACTACAGGTGGCGCCACCCTCTATGGAGTTTTAACACTGCCGTTCTATAGTCCACACTTCAGGGACTTCCGTCGATACAAATGTGGTCTATAGGCAAGAAAATACCTCCCAGAATCTGATCAAATCGCGTCTAATATATCATAATTCTTTTTGAAAAGTTTAGTCGTTAAAGGGTTGTGTGCGTCTTTGAAAAATCCTTACAGACTTAGAGAATTTGTCTTTTATATGACCCTCCGATATGGACTTTACACAAACAATGTGAATGCAAATAATTGTAACTTTAATATTACAATATTACTCATTTGACAGTGCTGAGACGGAAAAGCAGATTGACAAGGAACAAACCAACAAACCAACAAACCAACTTACACAGGCCTGTTTCTTGCGTTATCTGCGCACATTAAACTTAAAGAAGATTCCAGCAAAATCCTCATACAAGCTGAGGTAAGCAAAAACAATCGTGCGAACATTTGATTCAGAGTACGTTTCATATTTTCAAAATCTTGACCTATGAAGTATTACAGATATTTTGTAATTCTTTCATTTTTCCTAGTGTTTTGTACACATTATAACACTTACAGAACATAATTCATGCTAATATTAATTTATTAATTAATGAAAGCTAGACCCCGCTAAGGCAACATTTTTATTCCCGCCCACTTTTTGGCTATACTTATATATGTTGGCTAGAACTATTTAGAAGCACCTGTCAGAACTCTTTTTTAAACAGTGTGCAACATAATGACACGGGGGTCCCAAGCAATTCACAAGCTTGTTAGTTGACCTAGCTTGCCGCAGTGTGAGCAGCAGGGAGGTGTGAGGGGCAGAGAGGTGTCACTGAGGGTCCCAAAAGACTCATGCGACCAGATGTAGTACGCATAAATATTTATTCATGCCTACAAACAACTAATTCAAAATTTATAATATAAGTTGGCATAATGAACAGAATGTGGAATGTTTCCAACGAAAGGGTTTTCTTTCAGTTCTATTCACTATTCAAGTAAATCTTGTTTACTAGCTTATGTCGAATAGTTTTACAGATTTTGCATCATCTTAAGGATTTCAACAAAGATTTTATGAAAGTCTCAGATTGATTGAATATCAATTCTCTATTTTTAGTTATGGAAAAATATCTCATGTAATAGGGACATATAGTGATCATAATATAATTAATTATAACGATATCTTGTATTCAAGGGGAAATTGTAACAAACTACAAAAGAGCACCATTAATTTTTCTTAACGTCCATCATTATTATAGATCATCGTACATGTCCACACGGCACAGTTTGTCCAATTAATTACTAAAATAATTAATAATAAAAAAAATAATAAAATTATTTTATTCTTTTTATTTTGCAGGAGGTTGCATGAGCAAATAGATGAGCAGCTACAGAAGTCTATATATGGATGGATGGGTACAACTGTATAGTTCATGATTCTAAGCTGTCCAATTTGGTAAGTTAAATATCATGGCATAATTTCTTATCCTTAAATATTAAGTATTTTGGTGCAACAGACAAATAAAATATTTCTTTTGTATGTGAAATGAAAATATATTTTAGAACATTTTAGTCATTTCTTATTACATATATTAGTAATGATTTCACTTTCCTATAGTTTTTCCTATATAATATGCTTAAGTTAAATTGTAATTGCAAAGATTGCTGTATATTGTACCATATTAAGAAAGTACTAGAATTATAAAAGAATATGTGATTTATATGTTTGCATATAAATCTGTATTATCTGTCAATAATCTTAGAGAGAGTTATACAAAAACAGGTCTCAGACTACTTGGAAAAAGAAAATCTGCTTTACAAAAACCAGTTTGGTTTTAGACCAAATAAATCGATTTCAGACGCCCACAACCTATTAATGACTGATGTTTATAACAGCTTGAATAGAAAAGAAACCCCCCACCTAGCATACTTAGATTTTAAAAAAGCATTCGATACAGTGAATCATAAGATCCTGCTTCAGAAGATGGCCAAATTTGGCATCAATGACAGAGCACTCGAGTGGTTTGTAGATTACTTAGACAACAGGAAACAGAGGGTGGTGGCAAATGGGTGTATATCAGGAGTGAGAAAGGTTACTTGTGGGGTGCCCCAGGGGACCACATTGGGACCACTGCTTTTTATAATGTACATAAATGACATACATAGAGTGGTGCAAAAGTGTAGAGTTCAACATTTTGCGCATGATACAGTGGTGTATACATCAGACTCAAATAGGGATTTAGCTGAAGAACACCTTCAGAAAGACCTAGCAGGAATAGATTTATGGTGCAAGCAAAACAAAATCTCCTTAAATGTGGGGAAAAGTAAGATTATGACATTGATGACGACCAGGAACAAAAAAAGTCTAGAAGGGGCAAAAATCTTTATAGGAAAGAACGAAATAGAACGAACAGGAAATTACACATACTTAGGTGTAAATATTGATCATCAGCTAACTTTCAAAGATCACCTTCAGGAAAAAATTAATAGGGCCAAAAACAAAATCTATTACCTGTCAAAATTAAAAAGGATAGCTTCACCAGAAACTATTAGAATGCTGTACAAGGTCACCATAAGTCCCATTCTTGAATACGGAGACACCATATACAATGCTGCTCCAAAGAACTTACTAGACAAGCTGCAGATCATACAGAACACAGCTTTGAGGATATCTGAGGGTTTGGATAAAAAAACTAATGTTCAAAATTTACACCGAACACTAAAATTACCATTACTCCATAAAAAGAGAGAGGCACATTTATTGGAATATGCTTTTAAACTAAGTCAAAATGAGGAAAATATCGATGACAGGAAAATTAACCTTAGGAGCCTTGATTCGGGAAAAACCTTATTAGTACCAAATCCGAAAACAGAGAAAATCAAAAGATCCCTCATTTATCAAGGACCCACCCTTTGGAACAGCATACCAACCAATCCAAAACTCTATAACTTAAAGGAATTCAAAACTTATCTTAAGGACTATATGCTGAAGGAATAATAGTGGGCAGGGGGGAAGGTACTTCCTGGGTCGCCTCCCACTCCTGGCTGCAGGAGTTTGTTGTTTTAATCTGTAAATTGTATAATCATGATTTGTTATTCCAATCATGAGGTGGCATGTAAATTGCCGACACAACATTTGTAAGCTTGTAAGACTTACACCCTCTTTAAAATTGTTTAAAACCTACTGCAAGGCTACATAGCCCCCACAATAGATGTGGTAAGATGATATGTTAATTTAGATTTATTTTATATGTATTTCTCTTGTATGTATTATAGAAACACTTATGTTCTTGTAGTGAATTAGAGGGTTCTATCGGAAGAACTGTCAAGGCAGAGATATGTGACCCATTTTTCCGAGTAGTCCATATGTAAAAAAAGAATTTGGAAAAATAAAGTTTCAATAATAATAATAATAATTATTATGCATTCATTATATATTATTGATATCAGTAAACCATATACCCCTTAATATCAGGTTGTCATATTTATGAAATGATCTTATTTTACTTCTGTTTTCAGACCTGGGGAGTTGTGTTGTCAAGTCGGGGATCGATGATTCAAACTAAAAATGGCCCATCAACAGTGGAAACTTGCACACAATACAATACAGCTGCAACATTCTTGGATGGACTAGAGGGAAACCATGCAGCCCTTTATTATCAGTGCGGATTCCTTGGGTAAAAACCTCTTTGACAAGCAAATAGAAACTGCATGTTCAAAATATGTACATAGGAATGTTGTAATATTATAGATAGAGTCAGCATTAATAGCCTATGAGTGCTTATTGAAGGTTATCTATATCAATCTCATCAAGTACTTAGCTATGCATATTTGTTATTGTATAAAAGACAATGCCTCAGAACATCCATGACGGATAATGCATTTTTTGCATAACTGTTAAATAATGATGTTGATTATTTAGTCAACAAATACCGAAATGAATCAATTGCAAGGGATTGAGAACATGGCTTGTGTAATGGTAACAATCCAAATTTAGAGCTATTTAGACCCAATACGGAAAGATATAGGTGATCCATTGTATATGATGGTAAACAGGAATGGAATAACCTAAACGGCTGCTTAAAAACAATTGTAGACTATAGGCAGTTCAAGGTAACACTCACCGATAGATATAGACACGCATATGCGTTGAATGACATTTAAATTGTTTTTAATTTTAGCTCCTGTTTTTATTTTATTTTGAGTGGTGATTTTGATCACCCACGATAATTGAAATACCAGTATCATTGTATGAGCTGGTAATGTTGACTTACAACCTTTGAATTCAATCCGATAAAGCTTTGTTTGTTTTCGTTAGCCCAAACATGATGTATCAACATCAACACCATACGATGATATTAGGCGATCAACACCAGTCTGAGTAATTATGTGCGACATATACCACCTGATTAAATTGTTCCATTCTCATCTGTATTTTGTATTAGGCAACACATGAAATATTGCTCCGTTCATAGACTGCGTTTATAGTACCTGTTAAAACTATTTGTTAGGGGGAAGAGAAAATGTTATATTTATGTATGTGACCATGTTACAACTGCTAAGTATCATGTTTGTACTCATTTTCTTGATGATGTTCTCAGGATGATAAAATAAAGGTTTATATAGGAAATCAACTAATCTTTGGATATGTTATAGCCCCAGTATATCTTTATATGTGTGTCAAATCCCAATAAAGTTGGATACTTATGAATGCCTCTATTTAAGGACGACGCACTGAACATAAGTCCCCTAACTGACCAAGATAATCACCTTTACCGGTAAAACTGACATACCATGATCATTGTCTTCTCACTTACAAGCTATGCACAGTACAAGCTTAGCTATTTTAATCCCTGACACCCCCCCCCCCCCCCCCCTGCCGCGCGCCACCTGCCCTCGAGTAAAGCCTTCATAAACCGGCACAGTGACGTCATCTACCTGCACACGGCAACGGCACAAGCCTGTGTATTACCTGAACGCACATACCGGAACAATAGGACGGAACAGTGCTGGCATATACGCGTCCGGTACTGTTACAGTTTATTGCGGATCACCACCGGCCACACCGTTACAGTGTGCCCAATCACGTCTTCATTTCTCCAATATCACCTTAATTCGACTCCATATGTTGATCCCCATTCATTCCCCCCCCCCCTGCTATACTCTGATCTACGCTATTACAAACACTTCAAATAAAAAAGACTGATGATTCTTTTGATGGCGATCCACGATTGATCATTTGATCACTATTTAAGTTTAAATGTAAAGCCCATTCAGAGTTTCACGCTAAATTAACAGAACTACTCCACCAGTATTTCTACGATAGAGAACTATCCTACGGCCGAACCCTCTCAGAAGCAGGAACAAAAATTACTGAGAAATGCCCAGAGAACATAAAGACACACATAAAAACGTTGCTAACACAGGTGAAAGAGAAAACGTTAACATACCTGGAGAACCGCCGAAAACCCGTCCCAACAACAGAAGGTTCAAGAAATACCTGCAACAACCAGGAAAATACATCGTAAACCTCACAGATGCTACGCTCACCCCAGCCCAAATATCCCTCCTCGACAAAGGCTTAAACTACATACCCACCCCCTCCCACTCCAACAAAATCCATACCCTCAAGGACGTCCTACTATTCAACAGAAGAATATAACTTAGGCATTTTTTTCAAGATAAATCACAACCCCTTCAGAACCCCATCTTTCCCAAAATCAACAAAGGATGGAACCCACCCCCCGGTCTAGACCCTGATTTGGACTCTTGCACAAACTATCTTCTACAAAAGGCCATGATTACCAATAGAACCCCCCAATTGAACCCAAACCTAACAACTGAAGAAGCAGAGGCAATGATTGAACTAAAGAACCACCCCAATGTAATAATCAAACCAGCTGATAAAGGCGACTCCATAGTTATTTGGAGCAAAGACCAGTATACCCAGGAAGCTTCCAGACAGCTTAACAACCAAACCCACTACAGACTAACCCCACACGACACAACCTCTGACAATCACAAACGAATCACCGCTAGACTTAAACAACTATCGGACCTTGGATTACTACCTGAACATGCCGATAAAACACTGATAAACCCCTGTCCTTGCACCTCACCCTTCTACTTACTCCCAAAAATCCACAAAGGCACGACCAACACCCCAGGAAGACCCATTGTCTCAGGTATAGACAGCCCCACCAACAGAATTTCACACACTCTAGACCTACTACTCCGACCCCTTGTAAAATCCATACCCAGTTATATACAGGACACCAGAGACTTCATTAAACAGATAGAAAACATAGGATCCCTCCATGACGACGAAGTACTAGTAACAATAGATGTATCGGCACTATACACATCAATCCCACATGGGGAAGGATTGGAAGCCACCAAGAAGGCTCTTAACCTAAACCCCAGTCTCTTTATCGACACCGATACAGCTGTAGAATTTTTGGAAATGGTCCTAACCCAAAACACATTCAAATTCAACGGAAATTATTACCACCAAGTACAGGGAACAGCCATGGGCACGAAAGCGGCTCCAAGCTATGCAAATATTTTTATGGGGGAACTAGAGACAGAACTACTTTCTCAATGTGACCTTCAACCATCAGTCTGGAGAAGATATATAGACGACATTTTTGCAATATATAGGGGAAGCGAGGACGAAATACAAACCCACCTACTACATCTCAACACTCTACATCTGACTATAAAATTCACCTGGGAAATAAATAGACAGACTATAAATTTCTTAGACATCACAGTATACAGGGAAACAGACAACACACTTCACACCAAGCTGTACAGAAAACCCACTGACACAGGTCAATACCTACATTACCAATCATACCACCCCCTCCATCAGAAAAAATCAATAGCATACAGCCAGGCCGTAAGACTTCGACTAATTAACAGCACTATAGAAAACTTTGAAACGAGTTCAAAGGTTCTTTTGAAAAACTTGACACTCAGAGGCCATCCACACCAAGCAGTCAAGAATTCGATTGCAAGAGCCAAACAACTAAATAGACACCTCCTAATCAACCCCCCTCCAAAAACCGAAAACAAAATCATTCCCTTCACAGTCACCTACACCCCACATAATCTCCATCTGAACAAAATTATGAAAGAGGCCAATTCCTTCTTCAAACCAACCCCGGCCAACAAAAGGTTCAAGGAATATAGACTCACAATGGCCTATAGGAGGTCCCTCAACCTTAGGGATATTCTGACGAAGTCTGAATATCCTGCTCCCCTCGGTAGATCGGGTTGTCGCCCATGTATGAGATTCGGATGTAAACACTGCGAAAATATAATCACAAACAAGAAGATTAAATCTACAAGCACAGGCAAGGAATAGCATATCATTGGTAAGAACACCTGAGACTCCTATAGCGTTATCTACTGCATTATGTGCCCCCTGTGTCGAAAGCAATACATCGGCCAGACAGGCCGGAATATCCGAGCCCGGATTTACGAGCACAAAAGAGACATCAGGAGAAGGGATCGGACACAACCGGTCGCAAAACACTGTGTCGACCACGATATTGGACCGGAGGACATCCTAGTACTCATACTAGATAGCAGCACACTAGACTCCGTAATGAGGAGGCTTGGATCAGAACATTACAAACTCTCCACCCATTGGGAATAAATCTATACATATAATTCCGGAAATGATAGCAAGATGCGAACGGAGAAAGTCACCAGCATCTTCCCCAAGGAAACCGCAAGACGCGCTACAGAGATAGCATGGGCTTCACCAGGGAAACCTCAACTATGACGTCATGGGATTCCTCCAACGCACAACAACAACATGGACAAGTTCCATCGATGCTCGGAATGCGGGGAGTGGATGAGAAAGGAAGATAAAACGATAATCGCCCATCTGAATGACAAACACCAAGAAAAAAGTAAGGCCAGTTTCCCGTGCACAGTATGCGACCAACACTTCGGTAGAATCTGGTCACTAAATCGACATATAAAATCCAACCACCAACTTGACCCTGACACCCTACCTCAACCTTCTGCCACTAACTATAAACGCATGAACAAGATCAAGAAGAAACCCCCCCTTGCAGATAACTATCAGATCCCACACCCATCTCATGTAACATTTCGGGTAATCGCTGGTAACAACAGCCCCTATCCTAATTACAGGCCACTCCGCCACAAGGATAGAGGAGAAAAGGACATCGGAGGCAGGAAAGAAACCAACCATTCCCCCACTGATGACCCTCCCACTAGCCAGAAGGGACTCAAACGAGCAAGCACCACCAACCCAAAATCACCAACAGTCCTATCGAGGTAGGTCCCCACGTCAGAAGTCTCACACCAGCTACCATCCGTATAGGAAAAGGTCACATTCCAGAGGTCGATACAGTCGGGAAAACAGTCTCCCCCGCAAACACCGGGAGATATCAAACTCTCCAAGAGACAACAGGGCCAAGTATAGAAGTCCACTCTCCCTCACAACCCATCCACAGCATTACCGTAAACCCACCACCACACGGAGTTCCTATGAGAAGTCCCCTAAAAAGAGCCCCCCCAGAAGAAGCTTAGAGAAGCAGTATCACCAGTCGCCGCAAGCTATCCCAAAAAGCAAAGTGACCCGTCCGGTAGGAAGCAGCACCACTAAACCCACCCAGGAGAACTCCTCACCCAAAAATCCAAGCCCCACACCCACCAGCTCACCCTCCCCACCGAAACCCAAGAAAAAGAAGAAAAAATCCTCCAAAAAATCAAAACCATTGCCGTCCACTCAGGAAGACATCAACCTTCCACATACTGATAACGAACGTGTCCCCCTCCTGATAGACAAACTGAATACCAGCTTGCCTATTACACCTGGTAAAAATTTCTCACCCAAACTAAAACTTATCATTACTAAAGATAACACCCCCCCACCCATGGCCTCCAGTGAAGACCCAATGCAGGCAACTCCCAACGAACCAAAGACAACCCCAGTACCAGCTAAATCTGACGCAGAAGAGCAATTTACCCCGTTACTCTCGATGCCCGATCTCTACGAGGATGCCACCATCACACTGAATAGGAGCGGAGCATCCCAAGCTATGTACCATTTGCACCAGACGATGAGATTAATAAATAAAGACACAGCGAGAAAAGTGGGCAGGATTCTAGCCGATGATGGCTACCTGCAGATCACCTAGCTTAACAATTTTTTGCGTGGGTTCTTTCACCTGTAGCAAAGCGTTCAAGTTCTATTAGATTAATCAAACTTTCATAATCATATTGTATATGTTAAAAAAAAAATTTCCTACTATATACCTGTAATATGCTAAATATATTCCTAGAATAACAACAAGGAACTACAACTAAAACCCTGGGACACAGAATGTATTACAGATGTATTACAGTAATAAAGACAACATCAACAACTTTATTCATATTCTCATCAATTGTCATCAATTCCTCAAAATTCCAACCCCCCTAAAGCCCCCACCTAATTCCCACCTCACAAATTCAATAATCAAACCAAGACCCAGTAAGAAGATCAAGAACCCCCTATAAATCCCTCCCCTCCCCCCACTAAGAAATGACCCAAAATTTCACCAAGCGACGCCCCCGCGATAAATGGAGCAAGTTCAGAATGAGTATAACCAAGGACACAAGAAAACAACTTGGTTTTGCACATTTTTTGATATAACCCCCTGAAGTCTGTATCATTCTTCACTTTCCCTGACGAAGGGCACCCTATAGCCCGAAACGTTGGAAAATAAAAGTCACCGTACAATACCTAATTTTTCGAAGTTGTATGTCGAAGTTTGAAGCGATATTTCTCCCCTTCAACCATCTTTAAATGTAAAAAATAATATTAAATGGTTTGATGGTGAGCGTGGGAAGGTTGGGACAATTTAGTGAATATAAACAGTTTCATATCGCCTATAAGATAATGGCGACAATGCACCGCCATAACAATATTAGACGGCCGGCCGTGGTGGTATAATTACAATCGCGGCGCCTATATATTAACAATATCTGAAATGATAGCGTTTGACATTGAGCAGATTAATAGTGTAGTTTAGCTAATCTCAAGCAATTACAATTGTGTGAATTGGTCATTAATATAAGAAAAGTTTTCTCAGACGTTAGATTTCTAAAACGATTTATGTGTAACATATCTGTATGTCCTTATATAAATATAGGGTTGAGTATAGTGTGTATGGATAAGTGAGAATTTATGAGGGCTGATAAATTGTCATTGTGAATTGTCGTCATGATGATAGAAATGAATGATGTGACAATGGTAATAGGCACTAATGATTAACAAATATTGAAATGAATTAAATGTGCTTCATCCAAGAAAAAAGAGATGCATGAGAGATGAAAGATATAAGTTTGAAAAGTGGGGAAATATTTTGTCTATCGCCGTCGATGAAGTTCACAATTTTCACATTAATCTCAAGGGTGTGGCTACCCTATTTGAATGTAGGCAGTTAAATTAATTAGTAATATAGAAGGTTAGGATATATTGCGCATATATAATAGAAGCGAATGTGAATGGTGAATGTGGTGGCCACCTGTCATCAAACTAGCGCACTATTATTTGTGGAGTGAAGGCAAAGAAAGGGTGGACATATAGGGTATAGTAGGTGGTTATTGGCTTAGTGGATGGTGGCGCCACCTGATATTGCCTACTAGTTATATTGGCTTAGTTAATGGTGCAGCCACCTGTGTGCAATAAAGGAGACTATTATTTGAGTGGTGATGCGAACTATAAATGTATAAAGATGTAATATATATATATATATGTTAAAATGGACAAAGTGAATAATATTATAGAAGGTGATTATAAATGCATGTGGAAATGTGTGTATTATTGGAAATGATTTGTTATGCCAAAAATTCAACACAATGTCCCATACAGAATAACTGATTAGGAGTCAATTTATGGTGTTTGTATAAGTCAAAATAAAAAATGAATAATTACACACTTACATTTTTTGTGTGTATATCCTGGTTGGCCCATTCATGGTGAGTGGGTGGTCGACTCATATGGTGACATATGGGTGGACAAATCAAGATGACGTTGAAATGCTATTTTTATTACCGGATTACTAAAGTGAAATGTGCATGCATATAATAACAGGAGGTACCAGAAAAAGGTTGAATAATGGTAACAATTTATCGAATGGTCAATCCATGGTGCATTGACAATCGATTTTTGGTGCTGTTGGTTTCACTGGATAAGAAGAACGTTGTTAATTGTTTGTTAAAAGTCAAATTAACGTATATATATATACATAGGTATAGTAGATTACGCCAATGTCAATATATGTTACATAAGGTTGATTGGGCATATGTTGTTTTGACGTTGGTTTGACTTGGTCAATGAAGGGCATGCCTCCCTAACGTCTATTGAACGTAATGGATTGACGTCAATCAAACATTGGTTAATCTAACATTGGTTATCACAACGTTAATGCAACATTTGTCAAAATAACGTTGATTTATACAACGTTGTTTAACGGTGTCTTTAATTGGTCTGAAAGACGTTCATTTCCAGAACGTCGATCCAACGTAGGTGGATTTACGTTAATCCAACGTGCGCTATACAAACGTTAATCTGACGTTGGCGAAAAAAGGTTCGTTTTACAAACGTCATTTTGACGTTTTTTCACCGCAGTGAAATTGAGGTGTTTATGAATACGTTGTTTTAACGTTTTTAAGACGTTAGCGGACAAACGTTATATTAGGTTCATTATTAGTGAGGTTGGATAAACGTTTAGGAAAAGTACGTAGTTGATAAAAACGTGGGAACAACTTCTATATAACGCTGATTGCAAAACGTTGCTAAAAGTGATTAACATTCAACATTGGTAAACGTTGGCCGAACGTTTTTTGTGACCTGGGCGAACCCTACTTTTGATGATCCTGTTGGCAAAATACTTTAACATAATTATAGGATGAATTTAGAGATTCTATTTGAATATTTTATATGTATATCTTTTTTTAGAGGTATGTAATATAGTCAACCCTAGGCATACCATGCGTATGCCTAGACGTTGTGTTCTGAATCCAACATCAATCATAAATGTTTTTTAGGCAAATATGTATTCATATGATAGGAGAACTACTCTAGTTTCAAAGTACACCAGAAAGAACTATCAATCTACAACTGTTTTTTGGTTATCAACAAAAAAGTAAAGGGACATACACTATAGTCAACTTTTCTGCATACCATGCATATGCATTATTGATATGGATATCTCAGCAAATTAGCATATCTAACTTTAAACATGTATACACAAGTTGGACCCTTATTCAAGGTAATAAACGAGCGATTTATGTTGCCAAAACACATTTAAAATAATTATCAAGATTATTAGAAACATGCCATGAGTATGCATATACCGTGCGTATGCCATTATAAAAGAATTGGGAAATATTAGACATTTTGCACTTCATATATACATACAAAATGGAAATCAATAATAAGACGTCCTTGCCGCTTTATGTTAAGAGTCAGAACTTTTATAAGTAGCATTTTTTCTATCTAATATTACACTATTATAGAATAAACACTCAACTATAAAAAAAAAGCAGGGCCATAATTATTCGTCATTGATATCCCAAAGTTAATCGCAACTATGTAACATATACTCAAAATACAAAGATTTCCACAAAGAAATGCTGATTTCGAATCCATAGTTATTATCTAAAACTAATTTAATCAAATATCTGTGATTCTGAGACAATGATATAAACATGTATATATACATGTTTATCATATTATGAAAAAGAAATCAAGATATGAATAGACTTATTTAGCAAAATTAGCAAACATTTGAATAAATCACATGAAGATGCACAGTATGTACATACTTTGGGCTTCATTTAGCCCATCTTCTATAGCTTAATTAATATCCAGAGATAACCTTGCCAATTTATGCACAAAAACCCTTCAAAACATCTTGTTTCCTGATATAACAATAGCCTCTGATTCAGACCTATTTGAAAAATGACCATTTTTCACCACCCTGAACGCCCAAAAAATAGAATTGATCATATATATATTATATAAGATTACTTCTCCCAAACGGGCAGCATTTGATTTCAGGAGGCCAATATTTCGATTCCTACACCTAGCTATGCCTCAAATACCTTCATTTTTGCCTAAAGGGACCCTCCTATTTAAACACAGTTGTTATATAGTAATAAAATGAATATCTTTACAAAATCAAGTAAAACTCCTGGTTAGAACCAGGCCCCCTTTTGCCGGCCAACAGCTATTCCCTAGCTCTTACTTTTCATTTACTTTTGCTAGCCGAATTAGGGGGTAATATACTCCAATCGTACACTAGATTATTTGATTAATAATGGGTTTAATAATGGCCGAAATAAGGCAAAAAGATGAGGAAAATATAGGTATGTGAAGCATAGGTGTAGGAATCGAAATATTTGCCACAGCCTTCCCAAACTTCATCTGCATTATACTGATATTGTCTGCTATATATAAACCAAAGATTGTACACATTCAATGAATTTTATTTTTTCTAAGAATATGGCCTCCAGAAATCAAATACTGCCCGTTTGGGAGAATTACTCATATACAAACATTTACAGATCACTGGTGACTGGATTTTAGTGTCTTTCTATTGTGTCTTTGACCCCCAACAGATAGGGGTCCGAGCTGGCCCTCTATGCCTGACGGGAATCCTGTCGAGGCCGGAGGCCGAGACAGGTTCCCGAAGGCATAGAGGGCCAGCGAGGACAATAAACAAAGGCTCTAATGGCTTTAGTCAACAGTGTTTGTCAACAGACAAACAGTGTTTGTCAAAAAGAATTACTGATGTCAGCTGATATAAACCAAAAGATAAAAAAAACACTGTTTGTCAAACCTTGACAAACACTGTCTGTGACAAACACTGTTTTTCTATAGAAAAACAAGGTTTGAGTTTGACAAACATTGGTTGTCACATACAAACGGTGTTTGTCAACATACAAATGGTGTTTGTCAACAGACAAACGGTGTTTGTCTGGTTTTTGTCAGCAAACGGCAGCAACAGACAAATGGTGTTTGTCAGAATTTAGTGTTTGTCAAGAGACACTGTTTCTGTGTTGACAAACACCGTTTGTCAGAATTTTTCTGACAAACACCATTTGTCTGTTGTCAGTGTCAGCATAGCAGAGCTGGTTTTGAATGTTTGATGTCATGAATTCATGTTTGCCTGTATATTGCAGTGATGCAGCTGGTTGGAGGACAATGCCCCATCCCCCTGGTACTGACGGCCACCAGTGGTACTATCAAATCTCCTGAGTTTGCTGGACTGGGCGAATATGGCTACTGGGAGCACTGCAACTGGGCCGTGGATGTTCCAGGAGACGAGTATTGTGAAGTGACATTTAGTATCACTGATTTTAACCTATATATTCATAACGATGAACATGCTCTGCATTTCAGTGATCTCTTTGGTAATTATGAAGTGTGAGTATAGACCTACATAGAACTTCTTAAAGGCACACATCTGGTTTTTTTTGTGGTCTAGTGGTGCAGGTATGCAGGCGACTTTCCTTACCTAGTAAAAACTGCAACCAATTAAATGATATTAAGCCAGTGCAGAAAAAGAGGTGCCCCCTTCTTCTCTCTATCCTATACTACCACAGCCATCAGATTATCATGATAAGCGAGCCAGTCACAAGATTGCTAAGAACTGGTCACAACTGGTCACAACAGTGAAAGTAATGCAATAATAATCTCACAATTATTTTTATTCTAGCTATCATGGTGAAGATTCTCTTACACTTCCATTGACTATCAATATGATTGAGCCAGCCAGACTTGCTTTCTACTCAACTGATGACCTAGATCAGGGCTTCAGTGTAGACTACACAATTCAGAACTGTAATTCTGCAAGTGAGTATTAATATTCATAAGTCATCAAACCCAACCTCCCTGAGATCCAACCACCGTCACTGTCATGGTAAACAACTGAAGTCCTGATTAGCCCTTGGAAGAGCTGAGGCAGGCAGGCAGACCTGTCCCAGTTTGCCTAATGGTGTTGCCCCTAATCTTACCACCCTCCCCGCTTAATAATTTACTAAGATATATAGTTGTTAAAAAAGTGATAACTAAAGAAATTATTCGAAGAACTAAATCCGTTTTAAACTCAAACTAACAAGTCTTTTATTTTTTTATTGATCAAACTTGATTTTGATGACGAAAATATTGATGCAAATATGGAAATCTTTCGCCTAAAATTAATCAGCTGTTGTCAGGTTACCGCATAGTTCTGGTAGGTCGGAACTGTGTCTTTTTGGCTGTCTTTGAACTACTAAATCAAAATGAATTAATGATCAAATTTACCAAAATGATAAGACATATAGACTAAACAATTCTCCTTTAGAATCTGCTTTTATTTTGTCAATCTGGTAGTTAGAAGCTGATTTAAAAGTGAAAAAGATCGGCAAACATTTTTGACGAAATAAACTTTAGGTCACATAGCTGTGTTTATGGACTACCTCACCATAGCTTTTCAGCCGTGTTCGAAAGAGTGAATCAAAATGAACTAACCTTTGTTGGATTATAAAAACGATCCGGCCTATGGCTAGATAGAAGACATTCCTCTTAGAATCTGTTTTCATTTTGTAAATCTAGTTGGTAGAAGTTGGATTATGTTGAGAAATGTAGTCCAAAACTGATTTTGAAGGGGCTAAGGATATATTTTTGAACAGTTTAACTTGTAATACATGTATATATAATTATCCTCTACAATATCTTTATTTTCCATTTTTTGCGACTTGTGACTCATTTTATTATTATTATTATGGAACTTTTATTCAGGAAACATATACATAGTGCAATATAAATCAGGAAAAGGACAGAGCTCGATCTCCACTGGAGTTCATCCGAGTTGCCCCTTAGAAAAAAATAATATAATTATAAAGAGATACAATTGACAATAATAGTTCAGAAATGAAGTTTAACAATATAGTATAATATTTTAGTGTTGTCGGAAGTACATTTCAGCTGCCTACCCTTGGTTTTGGGTATATACAATGATTACTTTCATGAGATGTATATTTCAACATTTGTCCTTAATGTATCGCATATATATTGCTTTATATCGAAACACTTATTTGTTATAATATAATATTTTAGCGTACAATTTTGTCACTACCAATCTACTATATCAATGTCCCACTATTGGGGACTTTCCTACCTGTATTGGTGGAGAACGTTACAACATACTCTTCTCACCCTGAACTGGCTGAGATATTTAAAAGGATTTAACAGAAATAATCAAGGGTACTTACCCAAGATTCATACTTAATTACTAAGTAACTTTTGTGTAACACATCACAAATATCGTTCACCTATTTACAAGTTCATCGAATGGCGTTTAGTTTTTTACAGACCTGCATTCTGACATAATACATGAAACCAAATTCGCCATTTTCAGGACCGGGCTTACAAGATAATGGGTGTTGGCCTATTCAGTATGTAACAGAACCATCAGGAACCATCTCCTCGCCCAACTACCCTGCATACTACCCGCGTGGGCCACCCTGCCTCTGGATCATTGATGTGCCGCATGCTGAGTGTACTTTCAGTATACTGATTAAGGACCTGGAACTATATACTGACCCAGATACACTAGCCATTGGTGATAAACTTGGATCCATCACATTGCCGTAAGCATGTTATTCTTATCACTACAATAATAATGGGAGATAATAAATACCCTAGCACCGACCAAAAGCAAAGAAAACTCAATTCATTTATCAAATTCAAATGACCAAGTCATTGAAAACAAGGATCTGCCTGAGTATATTAATAATTATTTTATTAACATTGCTTCGGATTTAACACAAAATCTATTCCCAAACTGGATTCCAATCACTCCCCCAAGTGAAAATTCTCTTGAAATTATACTAACCAATGAAATTGAAGTGTTAACATTACTAAAAGAAATAAATCAAAACAAAGCTTCCTCAATTGAACACATACCAACCAAAATATTAAAATCAGCTTTCATAGCACTGTTTAAACCTCTCCTTTATTACAAATAGTTTTCCTGCATCATGGAAAATCGCAAATGTTATACCTCTTTTCAAAGGGGTTAATAGAAATAAAATAAACAACTATAGACCAATTTCACTACTATACCTACCCCAAGAAAAATAATTGAAAAAATCATCCACCAGAGAATATATGAATACTTAGAAGCATATAATATTTTGAATCCAGAACAATTCGGTTTTAGACCAGGAAAGTCTGCCTGAGTATATTAATAATTATTTTATTAACATTGCTTCGGATTTAACACAAAATTTATTCCCAAACTGGATTCCAACCACTCCCCCAAGTGAAAATTCTCTTGAAATTATACTAACCAATGAAATTGAAGTGTTAACATTACTAAAAGAAATAAATCAAAACAAAGCTTCCTCAATTGAACACATACCAACCAAAATATTAAAATCAGCTTTCATAGCACTGTTTAAACCTCTCCTTTATTACAAATAGTTTTCCTGCATCATGGAAAATCGCAAATGTTATACCTCTTTTCAAAGGGGTTGATAGAAATAAAATAAACAACTATAGACCAATTTCACTACTATACCTACCCCAAGAAAAATAATTGAAAAAATCATCCACCAGAGAATATATGAATACTTAGAAGCATATAATATTTTGAATCCAGAACAATTCGGTTTTAGACCAGGAAAGTCCACAATTGAAGCTCTCACAATAGTAACAGACAATATATTATGGCAATGAGATAATCACACTGACACATTAATATCCTTTATTGACTTTAGGAAGGCCTTTGATTTAGTTAACCATGAAATATTATTGAAGAAACTGGAACATATAGGTATAAAAGATAAACTTCTAAATTGGTGCAAATCATACCTAGAAAACAGAAAACAGAAGGTAACAGTAAATAATATCACCTCACATGAACTTTTCACAAAAACAGGAGTACCTCAAGGATCTATATTGGGTCCATTGATGTTTATAATTTTTATAAATGATCTTAAAGCACATATTCCAAACTGTAAATTATCCCTATATGCTGACGACACTATTTCATATATACATGGAAAACACCTAGACCTTATCTACTCTGAAATGCAAAAAGCAATTGACAATCTCCAATCATGGTGTAACAACAAATTATTCCTTGTAAATGCAAAAAAATCAAACATCAAGAACGGAAAATAGTGCAGCTAAAATAGAAAATAGGAGCATAAACTACCAAAATAATCCCTTAGAACATACAAACACATATAAGTATCTAGGATTCATGATAGATCACAAACTAAATTTTCAAGCACAATTGCAACACTCCATTAAAACTATCTCTCACAAAATCTATTTTTTTTTTTTTTTTTAAACTTTTATTTATACTGGGTTAGCAAAATCTATCAACTGCACAAAATCAGAAGATACATAAATATCAATACAGCTACAAGAATATACAAAACAAAGATACTCCCTTTTTTCGACTATGGTGATATCATAATACACAATACACATAGACCCTCCATTGACAAACTACAGAAACTTCAAAACAGAGCTTTAAGACTAATCTTAAATATGCCATATGACACACATATAAACCAACTACACAATACAGCAAAAATACCATTACTTTTCAATAGAAGATTAACCCACCTCAGATATCTGGCTTTTAAAAGATAATGAAACCCTTTTCACACTAGCACACAAAATAGGGGTACCAGACAGAATGATGGACCAACCCTTAAAATTCCTAGATACAAATCAAAATTGGGTGAAAACTCTGTGCAAGTGAAATGTGCAAATGCATGGAATGAACTAACAACCCAGACAAAGAAATATAGGCACTATAAAAACACTAAAATCTAATGAAAAAGATTGGCTAAATAGCCTATTTTTATGACAATAATATGAATTTCCTATATACTAAAGAATAAACATGTTACTAACAATTCTCAGCTAATCACAAAATAAAATAATTACCTTTTTGGCAAAGCGAGTACATGAATCTTTCCCCATGAACGTGTACATAGGCAAAGAATGAACATAAATACCTACACCTGTTATATGTATTCTATCTCTTTATACTATAAATTGTTCTACCTTTTATGTCCTCAATAACCACTTGTGCCTATATCCGTTCATAAGAATAAAAACAGAATCACAACACTCCACCATAATGAGTCTGAGTGGCAAGTGAAATCTGTTTAATATACTATGAACTATATCCAAATATCACTAACACTCCACATTATAATGTCTGAGTGGCACAGTGAATATTTATTTATCTACTGGTTTATGTTTATTTATGTAGCATGAATTTTCTCCAAGAAGTCTGGCCGCATTGATCTAGGCACTATGAGACGATTACCGTAGAAGAGAATTCCATCTTCGGTTGAAATATAATCTCGCATAGACCAGTATGGACGAATAAGTTTTGGAACAGTCTTGGCTTCAGATGGCCACCCTTGGAACACTTGTTCACAGAGTGCTGACAGTTCTTCATCTTCCTGGGTTGCAAGTCTCACTCTTCCCAGTTGGTTAGCAGATATCTTGATTGAGTGGATTGTATGCTCAAGTTCAATTTGAGGACCATTTGATCGGGCATAACGAGAAAGATAATCAGCATAATTATATCATTTCCTTGCCTGGTTTGTAATGGATAGATAGATTATAAGGTTGACTTTGGAGTAGCGTTCTCTGAAGTCTCGGTGGAGCCTGGCTTAAGGTGACTCAGTAGTGATTTTGATGATTGATGAATTTTCCAAATTTTTACCAATGATACTTGACATGAAATAATCATTATTGAGTGAAAAAAAAACATAGGTCACCAGGCTAGTTTTCATGCTATGGCATAAATCATATTTGAGAAATTTTACTACATTTGAGTGATATATTAACATAATTCGTTTAAAATGGTTCTGACATGAATTCAGACATCAAATTTCACCCAGACATTCAACATAATATATAAATTATGAGTAATTCTCCCAAGCGGGCAGCATTTGAATTCAGGGGGCCATTCTTTTAGAAAAAATTAAATTCGTTGAATCTCTACGACCTTTGGTGTACACATAGCAGGGAATATCAGCATAATGCAGGTGAAGTTTGGGAAGGCTGGGGCAAATATTTCGATTCCTACACCTATGATTCAGATGCCTATATTTTCCCTATTGTTTTGCCTTATTTCGGCCTCATTATGCCCGATTTATCAAATGATTTAGTGTAAAAATGAGATATATTACTCACTAATTCGTCTAGCAATAGTAAATGCCAAAATAACAGCTAGGAAATCGATGATGGTCGCCAACATAGGACCTGGTTGTAACCAAAGCTTGAATACCTTTTTTTTTTCAAAATGAAATTCGTTTTATTTCTATACAATAATATAGATAATATAGAATGATCTCTTTATTTCTAATAACTATGACGTAACGGCGACGCTATAGTCGTAACGGCGACATACCAACAAATGCTCACTGCAATTCAACAGCATTTGTATTTATTCATATCTATACGTTTTACCAAATTCAGGCAGGCCTAAACAATTATCAGAAAAGGGGAAATTGCATAAAGATATATCTTATTTTAAATATGGGATTTATTTCACATGTCGTAACGCGACATAAAACATTCCCACATCAATTCATTGAATTCTATTTGAGGGAATAAAAGGGTTCATAAACGACATGGGCCAATAACTTATATATTTACAGAAATATAAATATATCTGCATCTTCCCTCCTACAAAACCTAAATGCAGTATAATATAAGTGATTAGTTTAGAGACATTTCATTCCTTTAAAGCCAATATATGTCGTAACAGCGACACAACTATTCCAAAACAATATTTTCCAATTCTAGATCAGTTTAAATGTATGATTACATGAATATTGTGTTTTTTCACAATAATGAATGAGTGTGCATGTTTAGAAACCATTTTTCTTCAGCAGAAGTAATATATTTTCTAAATCAGGCTGTGTATTGTATTCAAATTATTACATATTTTCTAGTCTAAATAAGCAATTTTATCACAATAGCGGCGAAGATTTTGGCATAAGAGCTTTGAAAGTGGGGGTTCCCACAGCCTTATTTTTGCCAGAGAATTCAAATAAAACGGTTATAATTATGTGTGATGATCCCAAATGCAGGATGTAGACACCCTAGGCTGGAAAACCAAATGATGCTCGATTGGGAGAATTACTCATATATATACTTATCATCAAATAATGTTTTTTTCCTCAGATCCTGAGTTAGCCCCCTGGAAGCCCCCTAGTGGCAGTATGGGGCACTAGCAAAATTGACTTTGGCTGATGACAATCAGTGTTTTAAAAAAAACTGTTTGATGAATATTTTTTAAATTTAATATGAATGTAGATACAGTATTTGCCAACTCCAGGCTTTCCAGGCCAAATTTTTCTATATTACAACTTATTTATGAGAAAAATTGGGAAAAAAATTAAATTCCTGATTAATATTTGATTTGAACAAAAATGGCTTCATAAATCTTGATGAAATTCTATATGGATAGCGCTATCATAGTTACTAACTAGCACACCAAAAATCAGCATGAATTTCCAGGCCGAATTTTTTATGTTCAAATTAATCATGAGAAAATTGGCTAAAAATGAGAAAATTCTTGATAAATATTTGATTTATACACATATGGCTTCATAAATTTTAATGAAATTTAATATGGATGTATAGGGATCGTAGATACTAACTCCCACAACAAAAATCAGGATAAATTTTCTATCTGAAATGTTTATATCAAGACTTAACATACATACTTAGTCTGCATAATGCTGATATTCCCTGCTATATGTATTGAATACACATTGCGTGAAAAATGGCAAAAGTTGTAACCTGCTACTCACGCTAGGCATTGCCGCGCACCCCGTTACAAGATCAGTACTGAGTCACCTTAACTGTTTCACACTGATAGCCTCAAGGGGCTTATGGTCACCAGCAACTTCCACATGCTGGCCATAAGTGAAGCAATGGAAATGTTTAAGGCCAAAAACAACACTAAGCATCTTATGTTCGATATTTGCATATCAGGATTCCGCAGGGGTGAGACTTTTAGAAGCAAATGCAATAGGACGGTTGTTTTGGATTAGGGCAGCACCAAGTCCTTGCATTGATGCATCAACTTTGAGTTGAACTGGTACCGACGGGTCATAATATCTGAGCAGCATGTTCTTGTTCATAGCCTGCTTCAGAGTATTGAAAGCTTTGCTGCATTCAGGAGTCCATTCCCATGGTACTTCCTTCTTTTGCAGCTGTCTTAAGATCTGGGTCTTTGTAGCAAGGTCTGGTGTGAATGGACTGAGATATTGGATTAGACCTAGGAAATTTGTCAGTTCCTGTGTAGAGACTGGCGCTGGGCGATTGGCAATGTTGTCACACTTCTTTGGGTCATGTTGTGATACCATCAAGATAGGATTATACCCAATTGGGTGTAACAAGGTTGCATTCCCTCTTTGGACCAGATAAGGCCATAGAAGGTTACAGCATCACATCAAATGTCACACTTTTCAAGGCGGAAAATAAGGCCTTCATCCCTAGCTGTGGACATGAGACGATGTAAGGCAGAGTCATGTGCTTCAATCGATTCCCCACATACAACTACATCATCAGCAATCCCAATCACACCTTCTCCTACTTTATTAAGAATTTGGTCCATTCAAAATGGAATAGGTCTTGCGATACACAGAGCCCAAACGGAAGGCGGAGGAATCTGTACTTCCCAGCCGGAAAGGTACATAGTTTGCGACTCGATTTACTGAGGGATATACCCCAGTAGCCATTTTTGGCACCTAGTTTGGAAAATCCTGCCAGTTTATGCATTATTTCATCGGTGTTGGGATTGTGTGGTATGTCCTCTTCATTACCACATTGAGGTGTTTTGGGTCAAGGCAAACACTTAATTCACCATTAGGTTTCGTTGCAAAGGCTAAAGATGCTTCATCATCGCTACATTTCTTTATGACACCAATTTCCTCTATTTCTCTTAGTTTGTCACAAAGCTGAGGTTTGATTTGGATTGGGTATTTTCTTGGCAGAGCAACTACTGGTGTGGCATCATCCTTCAGTTAAATGTCATACTCGCCTGGCATTTTCACAATTCCAACAAATCTGTCAGGGTAAAGCTTTTGCAAGGTTGTCTTGTCAGGAATGGGTGTTTTGGCTTTACAAGATTCACTTGGGGCGCTCAAAACACTAGAAATTTTGGGGCTTTTAGTGACATGCACAACACCTAGCTTCTCTGAAGCATCACATGACCAAATCGCTGGACCTTGTGTCTCACAAACATAAAATGTGTATGTTTGCCATGTAGGCTTTTCGAATTTTATGGGCAAGTTTATGGTTCTTTATTGATGCATGTCTGTTCCATTGACTGCGGTTAGAGTATCAGCGTTTGGTGCTAATATGGGATCATAGTTGGAGTATGGATACAATTGGTCAAAGATCCTAGTTGGAAGAATGTTTCCATTTGCTCCCATGTCAGCTTTAAGTTCTCAGATGCCTTTTTGGTAAATACAGCACCACAGATCCTAAGTCTAGGACATCTGAAGAAACACCTACACCTCTGACATCTCTCTTTTCGCCTCTGGCAGTCTTGGCTTGTGACTTTCTGACGATTTATTACCTCTTTGCCTTGATTTGGAACGTGATTTGTATTGCCCATTCAGGCATGCCTCTTTGGAATGGTTCATACGTCCACACGTTTCACATGCTTTGCCATACGCTCTTTGGTGGATGGCTTGTGGTGTAATAGTTACAAGTAGACTTGCTTCCTTTGCCCTTCTGCTGCTTGTAGCCATGTTGAAAAGCATTTATCGAAACTTGTTCGGTTTGAAAACTCAATGTAATCTGCAGAGTGGCTTGAAATTCCTGGGCCAGTTTTATCGCATCAGCAAGTTCTAAGCTGTTTCTTTTCACTATGATGTCCATTTAATACCTTTTATCAGTTGAAAGGTTGTTTGGTCATCTGTTGTGTTACCCACAAAAACCACAGGTCTTGACTTTGGCCTTCAAACGTCACACAAAATCATCGACTAGCTCAGAATCTCCTTGAGGGAGTGAGGCAAGTTCTAGCCGCATTACCCACTTGTTAGGGGTGCCTATAAGGTGATCTTGGAACTTCTTGAATACAGTAGCTGGGACTTTCTTCTCATCAGCAGTGAGAGCCCAGGTGTTCCATAGCTCCCTTACTTTAGCTCCAGATGAGACTAACACATAATGCCACTTGAATAAAAAAATAGCTCTCCATGAAGTCTTTCCATTCATGGAATGCCCATGTCTGATCTTTGTAATCCCAGTTGAGGGTTGGGAGTTACACACCTGCCTGTGCGGCCAATAGTTCAAGGATAGAGTAATATTTCACACACAACACTATAGCATAAGAGTCAATCATGCTCAGTTCAGTACACATGCACTCAGTGGTCAGAACTCATGCAGTTACTACAGTATACTAATGTCAGTAAGCTAGATGGCAATATATACAGTTGACACTTCGAAAAGATCAATACAGAAGTTCATTCCTCCCTTCAAAAAGCTTTGAAAATGTTTCATTTGCACATATATGAGATGTGTTTCAGGAAAATGAGTCAAAAGTCGCAAAAAATAGATTTTGAGATATCACCATATTTGAAAAGGCGAGATCAAGCCGATTCCAATGATAGTAAACAGTCGAATAATCTAATAAATATTTCTAGATTTTAAGTTTGATAATTTCGTTTTTGAAAAAAAAGTTTCCAATATTTCTGGGGGTCAATAAACAGTAAGGTAATTAAATGTAGTCCATATGAGGACCTTCAACACGAAAGGATACATTACATAGATTTTCCTGATATTTGATACATCAATTGATATAGCTATAAGTGATCAACCTGCCAAAAATTAGAACATTCTAATAATGAGATCTTGTGAAAAAAACACTTTGAAAAATATCAATTTTGCGACTTATGACTCATTTTCCTGAAACACATCACATATAGCCACTACTTAGCTGAGATTGGAGTGGGTTACTTGTTGACTAGGTGAGGTGAAACTAGGCCAGAAGCCATTCATTCTGGATACCAGCTTTGCCATCATGTGATTACTCCAGCCAATCAAGCCAAGCCACTTCTTCTGATCTATATGGCTATTCCCGCCCAAGTAATAGGGACCATGCAAACACTGCAAGAGGTATTCAGGAAGGGAAACCCAATATAGTAGTCAATGAATGAAATCAAGAATTGAAACAACAGAGATACAGAGATTGAAACAACAGAGAAACAACAGAGACTAAAAGCATTATTTCCCGCCATGTTTGGCCCTCAGGGGTACTACGGTCCAGGGGATCATGATACATATAATTATAAAATAAGAATTAAGGAAGAGTGATACTGACGACCCAAAGAGGTTCAGATCTCTTATTAATCTAAATATTGGGATGTTTTTTTTGACAAATGAGCCAAAGACTGACTGGTTACAATTGATTGATTGATTGATATTGTTTATTTCCAGATCAAACAGTTACAATAGAAAGAATAATACATGTCTGGAGATAGGTGCTCGCCTCTATGTTAATCATAGCTCTTCCAGAGAGTCCTTTTACACTAAACAATAATATATATTATATAATACAATACCTAACTCCAGAATCTGATGGACCTTAAACAAGATTCCTGGTATTGTTATGATGTTGAATTGTTTGCTATGAACCTAAGGCTTGGACGCACGGCGTTTATATCATTTATACCATTTATACCATTATTCTATATCACCTTATATTATCATACAGTTTCTTATTCGTATTCTGGAAATTACAAAAATATTTATGGTAGATCATGTGCTCTTACTGATATTACTTTATCTTTTATGTATATATTGATGGTAAAATAGTCTGGAATTTTCTTTCCAGAACTTAAGCTGAGATTAGCATTGTAACGATGTGACGCTTATGGAAATACAAAAAAAAAATCAAATATCCTCACTCTGTCTCTGCAACAGCATCAACGTTGGTGTATTCCTTGCTTTTAGTGCATAGGTTATCTCAGGGAAGCACATATTCCGGAAGGTGAGACCAATTGTTGACTTGTTTAAAACCGAAAATTTAATGTCATTTTCTAGATATAATTTATACGATGTTGATGATGACTACTTGATCCAGCGTATTCTGTTTGAGCCAGTGATTGTCACCTTCACCAGTGCTGGCGCAGATGACTACCGGGGCTTCACCTTTGACTATGCTAACTTGACATGTGTATATGATGGTAAATGCATTATTTTGTACTATGGGTGACAGAAGAACCTCGAACAAACAGACATACACCAGCCACTGTATAGGCCTACCATTGACACTGCCTCTCTATAGGCGTGTTTTGATCTTAATTTGGGGCTAGATATTAAATATCTCTGATATTTTGATATTTTCTAACCATTCAACATATAGACACCTTCACTACGGATACAACACTCTGTTTTGCCACTGTTCGGTTCAGCACCCAAATACTGGGTTATGTGTCCCTCCTCGAAGTCCCAGCCCAACATACTAAGACATATGGGCAACGAAAAATATGCATATGGGCTCTAAGTTTATAGCAAATTTGATCAAGTCTCCATATGAAAATAGGAATAACTATTAAATTGTTATTGAATGCAGTTGGGGGTATTGTTATGTTTCTTAAGCAGCCACTAAATAACTAAATATTCTCTAAATAACTAAATATTCTCTAAAAAGGTGTCTGTTGGCGGGGGATAGGTGATTTTAAACGATTTCTACCTGCCGTGGATAATTACTAGACATGGCTAAATGAAAGAAGACATGAAAGAAAACTCACCGACATGGTCTTGGTAGACACATCTCACATGGATCCATCATCGGACAAGGACTTGGACACTACAACCATATCTACTGCAGCGGACATGAAAGTCTCTGAAGCCCCAGACGGAGGCGTGTTATCATGGTCAAAAACAAGTACTTTCTCACCATGGTCCGACTCCAATTATGCGTATAAACTCCACCATAGATTCTCGAGCATTAAATGAATCCATGAACAAACTTGTACACTAAAGAACAACCAAGACAAAGAAGAAGAAAAGCAAATATTTTCACCACATGTGCACATGTTGGATGTGAGTACAAGCACATGTGTTTCTATCATTGCCTCATCAAAACTGGACAGCTGGTGAAATGTTTACAAACTGCCAAAAGACTGTAAGTTGACTTACAGTGATAATTACTGGTTTGACATAATTGTATTTAATTTGTATGTTCCTGAGGCCAATGGGACCGATCCTACTATCATTAGATGGCTTCAAGATAGTGTTGATGAATGCATCAAATCCAAACAGATCTGACAGTCTGGAACATCAACAAAGGCGAAACAGAGGACAAAGGAATGATCTGAAAGATTATGTATGTGGAAGGGCGCCAAGGTTGTCAATGGCATTGCTAAGGGCAGACCTACGGAAGCAGCGGAAGTGGAGGGTGAAAAACAATTCACTCCTGGCAGTCAGGCCCGCATGGGTGGCGGAGATGAAGCTGAACAGGACATTATAGCAATAAACAATGAGGATTTTAGCGTTCGAACGGTAGGCCCAGGGACGTCCCAAGACCATAGGCCTAGGGACGTCACTGGGCCTACAGACCGTTCAAATGCTAAAATCCGAGTTGTTTATTGATTTTAGTCTGTGATGGGTTAGATCCCATACCTTAACCTAACCTTACACAAACAACAATAAACAATAACACAGAATTTACTAACCTTTCATCAGTTCCAACTGTTACATGTTCTTTATGTATAACAAAGGGTTACACCCCTCCACGCTTTGTCTCTTCATTACAGCCCAGAGGGGGGTACCCTCTAATGAAATCCCCCTCCCTCGGTGGGTGTGTCGTGCGGGGACCAATGGGAAGCGCCCATCATTGTCATTAGACTGTGGGTCAGGCTTTGGATAGGTAGCCAATGGAAGGCAAGGAAAATACAATATAGACCATGGGTACAGTGACGGTCTGTACTCCCATAATTGTGTGCAAATTCACCCAAAATCTGATCCAAAATGTACTAATCAGAATCACACGCTGGAGCTGATCAGGGCACTCAAGACAAATATATAGACAAGGAAGCACCACCACTGGTAAGTGATATGCAACAAGTTCTTGCTAATTATATCAGAGCTGGCAGAGATTAAGCTAAACTTGACCAACAAAGCAGACAAGGAGGATGTTTTAGCACTAGAAAGAAGAGTGGAGGTGGAGTGCTGGAAAAGGCACCAGTAAATACTGTAGATCAGAGAAACAAACTTCAGGGCAAGGAAACCAAGGTAGAGGTGGAGAAGGCAGTACGGGCAGAATTCGAGGAGAGGAGGCGGATAGAAGCTAGAAAATGCAATAGACTTGTCCAAAACATGCCCAAAGATGTAGATACAGATGCACAAGAATTAGTAGGGCTGCTGGAATACCTAACAGTCTGGGCGACAATCATGGACTCTGTGAGACTGGGCAAACCAGACGCCACCCGCTCAAGAATGCTTAAGGTCACACTAGGATCTGAACAGGAAAGGAAGGAAATACTAACAAAAGCCAGAGGGCTATGCTCAGATGGCATTCCAGAAAATCTAAAAAATATATACATCAGACCAAACTTCACCCAGCGCCAGCAGCTTGAGTAAAAAAACTTGGGGGACCAACTCAGACAGAGAAGGGCGGAGCAACCAGGAAAAAGATGGACAATAAGAAAAAACAAAATCAGAGAATTCAAAGAATAGATACCAACTGCCAACAGTCAACACAGGCATGGCCCTGCTATCCACATCTACAACCCATAGGCTGAGAAAAATAAAGTATTATACACAAACTCAGACAACTCACTAAGCAACAAGCTAGAGGAGTTGGAGCTGTGGATAGCAGACAAACTCCCCCACATAATCGCTGTAACAGAAATAAAACCCAAGAACGGCACTCTGTCTGCCTGTCCCTACTATTCTCAACATACCTGGCTACAACCTTTCAATAAGTGACATCGACCAACCGGAGACAAGAGGTGTGTGTATATACACCAGAAAATCCCTTCAGGCCATGATCTATAAGACAAAATCACTAACACATTCCCAGACTTGGTCTGGATCACCATTAGCCTCCCAAACAATGACAAGCTAATACTAGGATGCCTCTACAGAAGTGGAACGCCAATAACAGCAGCAAAACCTGATACAGATCTCCATAACTATCTAAAACACGTCTGCAACCTACAAATTATACTCACAAGGTAATTGTTGGAGATCTTAATCACAAAGACACCCACTGGAACCAAGCCCCTGACATAACATAACACATTAGACAGCAAGCCCAGCTGAAAGGGACTTCACAGAATGTCTTAGGGACTGCTATTTCACAAAACACATAGACAAACCTACACTATACAGGCAAGGACAAACACCAAATATTTTGGACCTAGTCATATCAAACAATGACATTATAGAGGACATAACCATGGGCTCAAACCTAGGTAAAAGCGACCATGTATCATTACAGTTTAATATTCCTGTAAACACTCTCCTGACTCCCACAAAACGCACGATAGGGCAGACTATCACTCTATGAGAGAATATCTAATGCACTGGTCAATTGCAATCCCCCCATCCCCTTGCGTGATGCTGACATTGTTGTGAATCATTGATATAATCCATAGTGGGAATATTTATTCTTCTGTGTGCTTTTTACTATGCGAAAACATAGAGTGGCACCCGCTCTGCCCTGCTGGAAGTACTGCAGGAAGTCAGAGCTTCGCCAAGAGTACTTCCAAATGTAAAACCTAGGCGGCAGCTGATTTTGATCAAACAAAAACACAAGGAATAACTAGGAAGACAGCAGCCATCAACTTTCAGTGGATTCTGATATGTGGGGGCCAGGCTCAGGCTAAGATCTAAATTACAAACCTCCCCCTAATATATATAAACACGAAAAGTGTCACCTTTGAACATGACAGGGTTTTTGATGTCCAGAGCTGTGTGAGAGTATCACCTCTTAACTATGCTGGATATATGGTAGACACCATAAAGTAGACAATAGCTGAATATCTGAACTAAGCATAGCCTGAGCCACCCAGTAACTTGGGCACATTAGAACCATACAGGAAAAGTCCAATCAGTGTAGGCCAAAAGTTGAGAGAGTCCCTTCAAACTGAGGGAAAGCATCTCACTACAAACAGCAAAATGTCATTATAATCCCATTAGGATTGCAAAATACCATTATAATTTCATTAGGATGCACACTCCCGGGCCAGACAAGCCATTAATGCAGTAGGTGTCCAATCATTGTCATACCATCCTCATCGGATCTGAGAGGCTTTGGGCCTAAACTGCAATGGTATACCAATAGAACCTCAGAACTATGCATATATATTTTATTAGATTTTGCATAGAAATGAAGCATAGGCCTAAATTTTTTCAATTTAAGAAATGTCTACAAGCGAGCAGGGTGCGACAAAATTGCCTCCTGAACGCCCAAGATGTGTTGATTTCGGAGTCGGGCAGGTAGATCTACACATTTTTTTGACAGGAAGATTTTCTGAACTTATATATCAAATTCAAAGCCTGAAAAACGGGCATTTTGTTTCAAGCCTTGAAGGGCCTGGAAATTCATTATATGGGCCTTGGATCCTGTTGAGTTTTATTATTTTTAAATGGCCTTAAAATTGTTGAATTTGTGGTTTCTTACTGTACATTCCCCCACCCTGTGTCACCTCCATTTGATACACTGCTGTATCTGCTGCTGATATCATTGCAGTGTGTCTGGTACATGTTACAACTTCTTTAATCGATCTTTAATCGTTTTGCCTCTATCAAGCAAATGCCATGTGCGACGTAAACATGTGTGACATAAAACAGACAACAAGAGAATTGGTTGCCCAATCAATTTATTCAAATAATTTTTTTCTATTTCTAAATAAAAAAATAATGGCCTTTACTAGTGGATAGCAGCCATTAACAGGTCAAGTTAACAGAGGATTGGGTAGAACAGCTTTTGAAATGCATAAACAGACAACTGTTAGCAAAAAATGTCCATTAATAATGAATAACAGAGAGTTATGAAACGGCCCCTTGTGAGGTAGGATCTGGTTCTGACCTGCGGAAGTTGTGCCAGCCTGGGTAGCTCAGTAGGTAGAGCATTGGAACATAAATCCAAAGGTCTGGGGTTCAATTCCCCAACTAGGCGAGAGCATTTTTCAGCAGGTTTATTACACATACATTATTACATGACGAAGCCTTAGCATGCTCTGTAATTGAAGTCAATAATCATTCTGTCTCCAGCCTGCACCATGCCAGAAATAGCTTACAAAGCTGAAGTGTTCATAAATCAAGCGGCGAGGACGTTCACCTATAGCTGTCAACTAGGCTGGCAACCCAGCCATACCACTGACATCCCTTGTGGTACCACAGACATCCTCACATGCGGTAACTTCTCTATACTTATCAACAACTCCCATTATATCTCATTCATATGTGATGTGTTTCAGGAAAATGAGTCATAAATCGCAAAAATTAGATTTTGAGATACCATTATATTTGAAAAGATGAGATCAAGCCGATTCCAATGATAGTAAACAGTCTAAGGAAATAATAAGTATTTCTAGATTTTCAGTTTGATATTTTCGTTTTTGAAAAGAAAAGTTTCCAATATTTCTGGGGGTCACTAAACAGTAAAGTAACTAAATGTAGTCCATATGAGGACCTTTAAAACGAAAGGATATATTAGATAGATTGTCCTGAAATTTGATACATCGATTGACATGACTACAAGTGACGAACTCTCCAAGAATCAGAACATTCCAATAATTTGATCTTGTAAAAAAAAACACTTTGAAAAATATCAATTTTGCGACTTATGACTCATTTTCCTGAAACACATATTATCTTTGTTGTTTCAAATGGACGATTTGGATTGTGGTCGTTATAGAGCTTGGTGAGCTGGCCTCATTCACATGTCTACAAGAATAAGTTACAAGTAATCACACACATATTGATACAATATTTCTGTGTATCACAGAAGATTTAATTAATAAAGGTGGCACAGATGACCCCATTAAAGAATATAAATTTACTCATTTTTACATTTAATTAGAGAAACGAGACGTAGATCTATTTATTTAAATCGTCTTGATCTTGTTCAATTGTGATGTGTTTTAGGAAAATGAGTCATAAGTCGCAAAAATGGATTTTGAGATATCAATATATTTGAAAAGATGAGATCAAGCCGATTCCAATGATAGTAAACAGTCTAATAATCTAATAAGTATTTCCAGATTTTAAGTTTGATTTTGTATTTTTGAAAAATAAGTTTGCAATATTTCTGGGGAGCAATAACCAGTAAAGTAACTAAATATACCCCATATGAGGACCTTTAAAACGAAAGGATATAGATTGTCCTGATATTTGATACATCAATTGACATAACTATAAGTGACAAACTCTCCAAGAATCAGAACATTCCAATAATGGGATCTTGTAAAAAAACACTTTGAAAAATATCAAATTTGCGACTTATGACTCATTTTCCTGAAACACATCATAATTACAGTCAACCCAAGATCAATAATACTATGTCGGAATCAAAACTAAGTACAATCGAGGTGATTTTCACATAAAACCATAAAATGATAGGAAAGTTAAAAAGTTATCCAGGAAGTTATCTAAAAAAACTATAAAAGCCTTTAGATACATTCCTAAAGCAGTTATAGAATAAATGTATTTCTGATTTTGTCAATAGATGCAGTGTGCAGCAGTATTCCTGCTGTAGCTAACGGCCAGGCTGTGGTGACAACAGGCAGTATTGAATATCTCACCGTCTGTGACAAAGGTTTTGTGATTGAAAGTCTCGCTGCTGAAGAAAACCACATTTTCACTTACACTAGCTGTCTCCCAGGAACACCCAGCCCTGATTGTGGTAGGACTTAATTACTTTTATTTTTTTCAAAGAAATTGTATCGCGTTGAATTTTAGGTAACCTGATATTCTCGTGAAACAATAATTTTTTTCATGAAAAACAAATAATCGTCCTTACTTATACAACATTTACATCTGTATACTTGCATTTCATATTCTTTGCCACTACTACTCAAATCACTGATTATTCTATGAGTTCTAATTTAGATACAAAAACTCAATTTCATATTATATATCTCACTACATAAAAATTTGGTATCAATTAATAAACCGGTTTACATGACATCTTCCGATCTATGTCACCACTGTCTATTTACATAAAGTTTTTCAATTTTCATTTCTTTGCCTTTGTTAATCAATTATTCAATATGGTCAATGTTTGTTTTTCACATCAGTAAAACTACCAGTAGATTTTGATCTCATACATATTAATACTCTACTAAATGCATTCTTTGCTTGTAAATTTTATATGATAGACAATAGGGCACTTTACAAATACATTCAGTCCCGCAGCAACTGTACATGTTGTGACCTTGACCCTCGATCAGGGTCATGGCGGGCACTACTTCAGTGCTCTGGTACCTCCACTATAGGTGTCAAACTTTGGCCACTTGTCCCAGCTATAGTTTTTGCTCTATGCCCAATAAATTGGACAAGAGTATCAGACAAAATGTTAAAATTATTCATGCCCAATTCCAGGCCAATCCATGCGCTAAAGTTTAGACTATAGCAACTTTTATCAGAGTGTATCAACAAAAACAAGTAAGCGGTGGGTACAGGCAGCGGTTGGGTAGCAGTGGTGGGGTGAGGGGCATACACACAAGTCTACCTGGGGAGCATCTTAGGTGGTCGAGTGCAATGTGATGACTGCCGAGTGACGATGGTTAAATGAGTTATGCATGTGCACAGAGATAGAGGTTAATTTTGCACTCACTGAGGGCGGAATATGTGAAGTGCCCTATATATAGTTTCTTATAGATATGTTTTCTTTTAACCAGTATATATGGTTCAGTGATGAACCTTAACGAATAAGTGTACTCAGGATGTAATAACTAACTCAAGCTAACATAACTAACAACATAATTAACATCAAAAAAGAAAAACCAAATTAATGTTTGTACTATAAGGTACTCCTGGAAAAAATGCTCTTTAGCTGTAATTTTCGTGTGCAATAAATGATATCAATCAATCAATAATAATGACCATTTGCAGCCAAAGTTGCTAATTGAGCAGGCTTGGAGTGTACATGTATTCACTAGAAGTCTTTCCCGTTCATTTTCGTCTGAGATTCCACCTGCTACACATCACACAATATTACTCCACGGTGAAGTGTGTATCACGTAACATTTGTATGTAGAGGCGTGGGGTACATAATGTGTAGTACAATGTTTTGTACCACATGGGCGTGGCCTATCAATGTGCAAAATAAACTCATTTGATTGGTTCCCGTCTTCCTAAACGTACTCAGGTCACGCCCCCAATGAAAACAACAATGGTAGGACAATGATCCTGAAGATTATGACCATGAAAGTAATTGATAAAAAGACACTTTGATTATGTTCAAGGAAAGAAATGTTTGCCTCGAATCCCATTTTTATCATAGGGCCCATGAAATAAGTAGACCCCCCCCGTCCCCAACCCACCATCGATCTCCACTCCATGCAGGAAAAAGCGTTGTCAAGGACTCTTAATAGCTAACGTTGAGTCACTTAGAATACGGTACGATGCAAAGTATTGTGTCGTGGCCGGCATCAGTCAAAGAAGAATGTCTTTAAGTAAATAAAGTATTTTTTTATATAATTTCGGATTTATTTATCCCCACTATGAAGATATGCACCGCATCTCAATGATTCTTTTCAATATAACACACTCGCCTATCAGCTTGTGTGCCATGCGAAAAGAAATGTCTAGGGTCAATGTGATTCTCTATGCCAGACCAGCTACTCGTGCGGTTCTATCATAACAGAACAGCCTCTTCAGGCAATGCACCAAAACAACCGCAGGTATATTATAATAAGCGTTTTATTAATTGGGCTGTCTGTGAATGTGTAGTTCCAGGGACAATCCCAGCTTTCCCTATACTACCAACATGAGAAATTACCATGAACTGACATTTATTTCTCTGAAAGTGTGGGGAATGAAGCCATTGGAATAGCACCAGCCTAAGTGCACTGTTCATTCTCCACACTTTGGCGAGTCTGGTTATCCATTCTCATGTCCTCAAAGATGCATTTTGATTGGATAAGACGTTGCGCACAGATGGTTACGTTACCGACGGTGTTACATCATGTTACGTAATGATGACGTAACAATGGGTAACCACTTTATGATCATAATTATCATTAATTATTATTTATTAGATTTACGATGTTAATCTAGAACTATGACTAATTTCCATAAAGCACCAGTACCCAGGAATTTATTGCAATATATACAGTAGCATGTAAGAACTCAGGTAGCAACTTTACCTACTTCAATATTCCTCCAATCAACAATAGCCACATGGACCAAGCACCTACCTGTATTTTAGACTACAATAAATATACATTCTAGATCTTCGGATCACACCCTTTACACCTTCTCATTTATTCTCTCTGTAGTATACAATAGTTCTGAGTCTAATAGATACCCAATCTTCATGTAACACTGGTGGAGAACCCGGGCAAATGTTAACCTTGGTAATACTGGCAGAGGGAATGAACATGGGAGAGGTGATTCTCATATGCATGCCCCTGCTGCACGTTCACGGTCTGATTTTCTTGGAAATTTTGCTTTTGGCGCAACTCAAATTTGCTGTGAATTTCAGTGTGTGATCTGCCGGACATAACAGAGGGAGAAGCTGTAAGGACCGATGCAGGGTCCTATGATGTGGATTGTAATGATGGATATGAGCTGTCCTCTCCTGGACCCTTCCTCTGCAACAGAACAACTCCAACATGTGGTTAGTAGCTCTTAGTGCTCTTACGCCATGTTGTAGCATTTTTTTTGTTAGAAATCTATAATTTTGCTTATAAAAAACATAAAATTTAATATTTTTATTTCTTCTGAGGCACCTTTCTCTTGAGTCTTGCTACTGTAGCAGTTTCATGACATTGTGTGGACAATGCAAAACGTCCATAGGCTCAGCATTGCGGAGATAAATATTCTCAGTTTTTTCTTCATTTGAGATAAGAAATCTGAAGTAGTCTGAAGTAGCCGGAGTCTATCAATAGGACTAGTAGATTCACATATATCGACCATAATCGGTAAACCTTTAACGGGTGATGTACAGATTGATTATTTATTACCTACAATGGTAAGTCTATGGGGATTGTCGACTTCTGGTCCACACATCACTACAACTACGCGACGATTTTACTACAATTTGTTTGCAGCCACCATAACACTAACATGCCCTATACAGATACAACTTTTTAAAAAAATGAGGGTAACCACCATGGTTGTTTTCACACATTGCCTGTTGTTTAAAATTCTCTTAAACTTATACTACATGACTCCTTATGTCCATTCCGGCCGCCAGTTGCCATCCTATGTCCACCTATAGAGGACCTGGTTGCACTGAGTGGAGGGGACGTGACTCGCTACACCTGGAACGCTGGTTACAAGTTATATTGTGACTATGGATTTGTCTCTAATGTGACCTTGAATCAAGTACATGAAGTCGACTGCCTTTTCCACGAGATTCCGAAATGTAGTATGTAATATATTTTCTTATTTAATGTTTTTTTAACGGGAACATTACAATTTTGGAGTATTTCAATTCAATTCAATTCAATTGAAACATTTTTTATTTGCACAAATAAGTACAAAAAGGAGGCCCACTTTTGAAACCTAGATTCCAAGTCTTCCGGTGGGTTCCTGGATGGTTTACGAAATAAATTTACAATGAGAAATATTAAAACAAGAATTTCAGGGCTATTTGTTTGATCAATATGATCAAATCAAAAGCTTGAAAAATGTTGGAGTATTTAGCGCTGCTTCTAACATGAATACATGTAAAATTGAGTGTATGATTGTATATTGGATGTATGCATATCTGAGGTTATGCTAATGAATATATTTCACTACTTTACTACTCATTGACCATAAAAAATATCGCTCACTTTTATTCACGTGTAAAAGAAATAGAGAAGTACCTATTACATGTCCTAATGTTTACCAACATTTGTGATCTGCTCTGCGATTATGGGTCTTTGGGTCTATGGGTTTTTACTTGGATAGCCCTAGGGGCATTATTTAACAGGAAAACTGTTAAAAACACAAAATTTACTCAAAAAACCATTGAAAATGAAATTTTTCACAGATTATAGCGTGGCGGAAAACTTTGGAGAAAATTTTGTTAGTGTTGCCATGGTAACCATGAATTCAATGGAACGTCCAAATAATCAACAATGACGTTTAACAGTATTCTGGTTTCCATGGAAACGTATATGTCATCAAATTGTTTCACATTTAAATGAAGTCAATAGAGAATTTGCTGATGATTAAGATACTGAAAACAGATTTGAATTACTTAAATTTTCAGAAAAATGGCAATAATATTATTTAATTTATTGAAAATGATGCGCATTTTGAAACCATATAAGGGTTTAACTAAAGTTCGGCAAGTAAAAACCGTACAGCAGTTTTGGCTATTTACCCCATTTCAACACATCATATTTCAGAACTTCATATCTCGGCTTCTGTTTTTTTCATATCAACATAATTTTTGCAGCATATTATGTCCTAAAACACATTTTACATTTCATATCCAAGCACATAAGACCCGTTTTCGCAGAGCAGGTCACATTTGTAATCTGTTTGGTATTATCTTTTCAAGTATGATGGTATCTCAAAATCTATTTTCAATAATCTGTTTGTAGTTGCAGCGAATTGTGTGAGAGAACCAACGATCCCTAATGGAGTCATCACAGATTTTACATTTGGAGAAGGCTTCACATTGACCTGCTTTGCTGGTTATGTTTCCTCCAGTAACATGCAAAGTACAGAGGAGGTCACGTGTGATGGGCAGCATCTCCCTGCATGCGGTGAGAATTAATTATCTTAATTGTGATCCAAATATTTATTGATTTTTTCCAAATGTTTTTTTTTCTCACAAGAATGTCCAGAATGTCTTCATGTTTGGGATGATTAGTACTGTTATTTATAATACACGCATTGCTCTGCACAGTGCGTATTTCACTAGGGATTTACGTGGGATTGTCATGGCAACCAATCTGTTCTTTTACTACGATTACCAGTAAAATTCAAATTAATGACTCAACTTTTTTCTATTTTCATGATTGAAAGCATGTTTAATAAATCTGTTATCTAACTCGTTGGTTTCAGTTGCTTAGAATATTGCACTTAATGCTATGCAACTCATGCAATATTCACACTCCTTCAACCATTTCGTTAGTTAAGCTGTATTAATATTTATATTTATTATCCCAGGACTATAAAAAAAACTATAGAACTATGTGGAACTATATATAGCTAAGGCCAAGAAAAAAAATAGGTGTGTTTCCGATTTACCCCCCCTACCTAGAAAAACCTTACCCTACCTAATTTTTTTTTCACCATATCAGATTTTTTTCCCCTCATATCTTACTTTTTTTAGATTTTTTGACAAAAAAAGCTTATAATAGCAGGAAAACGGGTTTTCCTAACCCGAAACTGTGAAAAAGCACATTTCCCATGTTTAAAACAACTATTGTTATGAAATAGACATTTTTTTCAGTTCCTGGGAGGTGGTTTTAAAAAAAAAAAAATTAAAAAAAAAAAAAAAGTTACCACCCCCCCCCTACCTAGTTTTCAGCCAGATAAATCGGAAACACACCTATATTTTTTTTGGCCTAACGCAATGATAGTAATATTAAAGGTGTAGCCTGTGCACCATTCCTCCTAGAAGCAGCCTGGTAACCCTGTCACATGGATTCATGTGATGTCACAGGTGTAGCAGTTCTAATGTACCCCCCATCAGGTGTACTCGTTGGTTTCAGTTGCTTAGAATATTGCACTCGTTGCTATGCAACTCATGCAATATTCACGCTCCTTCAACCAACTTGTTAGTTAACCTGTATAAGTATAAATGCATGTATCAAATCTCAAGCGTATTGACTATATCTATGCATATCTGAGGTTATCCTAAGAAGTATAAAGGGACTTATTTACAAGAACCCTTGTCCACAAGGCTCACATGTTTTCTGTGTGTGTAGTGCTGCTAGTAGCATACATGTTATACATTTCAAGACTGCGTATTGAATATGTCTATGCATAATTGAGGTTATCATAAGGAGTACATTATATAGTGAGTGACCCTCAAGAAATATTGTTTTGAGTTTCAGTTTCATGCATGAAAATGATACACAAGTTTTCATTGGTTACTGTGAAAGTAGGCCAGCGTTACGCAAGTATTTCAATGCTTAGCAGACGACGTGACGTTAATGGCATGACGTGTCCCATGACAATGCTGGTCTACTTTCAATGAATCAGCGCAGTACTAATTAGTACATAAATTATTACATATGTTTGAAACTCATTTTCCAACTACTGTTGACAGTTCTGTTTTGTTAATATCTGTTTGTTCTGTATCTGGCATCCATTGGAAGACCGGAGTCATCAGAAATGGACAACCAATTATGGAAACGAAATAAAAATACAATCAATCAATTTTCAGGTTCTGCTGCCTGCATGAGTGCACCCAACATACAGTACGGGAGCGTGTCGCACCTTCTAGCGGGTCTGAGCTACAGACTGACCTGTGACATGGGCTACGTCTCCACTAACTCACTCAGTGCCATAGACAGTGTCATCTGTGGGACAGATCCTACCCCACGCTGCAGTAGGTCTTCTACTACTATTTTTTTTTATAAACTTTTATTGACAAATTTCACATTTGTGGTACGTTTCATGGGTTTGTATGGGTATTCATGGGTATTGTATTGTTTATTATAAAAGAATCATTTTTTTACACTAGAACATTTTCCTTAGATCTTGAATGATTCTCATACTGCATGCTTTTGCTATTTAAGATGATACCTTCATGAAAACACCATACTTACAATAGTAACAAACTTTGGTCCTGGGTACTACCATAAAGTGCCTTTCTGTCTTTTTTTCTCTGTTTCTCTCTCTCCCTTCTTCTCTATCTCTATTTCCTGGGTAAGACCATAAAGTGCCTTTCTGTCTTTTTTTCTCTGTTTCTCTCTCTCCCTTCTTCTCTATCTCTATTTCCTGGGTAAGACCTTAAAGTGCCTTTCTGTCTCTTTTCTGTCTCTCTCCCTTCTTCTCTATCTCTATTTCCTGGGTAAGATCACTCACTCACTCCCTCTCAGCTCTCCCGCCCTTGATATAACCTTCAATGTGTTGATAAGGGTGTAAAGCAACCAGTCTCACTCACTCACTCCCTCTCAGCTCTCCCGCCCTTGATATAACCTTCAATGTGTTGATAAGGGTGTAAAGCAACCAATCTCACTCACTAGTAACAAACATTAAACTCTAATTATTGTATTTTATCAGTTTTAGCCCGAGGTTGTGACTACATGGACGCTGCCCACCTGTGTGGACCAGAGGGTGAATGTAGAACTACAGACACAGGAGCACCTTACTGTGTGTAAGCATCTTACAGTTATATACAATTAACGGTGAATGTAGAACCACAGACACAGGAGCGCCTTACTGTGTGTAAGCACCTTACACTTATATACAATTAACGGTGAATGTAGAACCACAGACACAGGAGCGCCTTACTGTGTGTAAGCACCTTACACTTATATACAATTAACGGTGAATGTAGAACCACAGACACAGGAGCACCTTACTGCGTGTAAGCACCTTACACTCATATGTGATCAGTTTCAGGAAAATGAGTCATAAGTCGCAAAATTGATATGTTTCAAAGTGTTTTTTCGACAAGATCACAGTATTGGAATGTTCTACTTTTTGGAGGGTTTATCACTTATAGCTATATTAATCGATGTATCAATGTGTCTATGTAATATATCCTTTTGTTTCAAAGGTCCTCATATGGACTACATTTAGTTACTTTACTGTTTATTGACCCCAGAAATATTGCAAACTTTTTTTTCAAATACGAAAATATCAAACGTATAATCTAGAAATACTAATTAGATTATCAGACTGTTTACTATCATTGGAATCGGCTTGATCTCATCTTTTAAAATATAATGGTATCTCAAAATCTATTTTTTGCGACACATTTTCCTGAAACACATAACATATGCAATTAATTCTCTTTGACCCTTTTACCAGAATGTGATTGTGATAAAAATGGAAATAAACAATTAGTAATACAGGGTAATACATGATGCCCTGGTCTACTTATGGTGACAATTGTTATTGCCAGACAGCTATTGCTGTAGTGCTACTTGATCACTCAAATACTTCTTCTCAAATGGTCCTGGGTATGACCATAAAATGCCTTTCTGTCTCTTTTCTCTGTCTCTCTTTCTCCCTTCTTCTCTATCTCTATTTCCTGGGTATGACCATAAACTGCCTCCCGCTCAGCTCTCCCGCCCTTGATATAACCATATTAAATGTAACTAGTCTCACTCACTCACTCACTTCTTCTCAATAAACATTTTTAAAAATCAAAATTATATTGACCATATTTCAGATGTGAGGAAGATGACCTGAGTCCCTTCTGCCTTAACCTGCTCCCTGCTCCTGTACTTCTGACTCAGCCTACAACACCGACACCGACACCAACACCAACACCAACACCAACCCCGACAGCCGATCCCCTGCCGATAATCCTGTCTGGGATTGCTCTTGGTGTGTCTGGCCTTATTGGCCTTGGCTTGCTGTTTGCTGCCTTCCTGCGAGTGCCTCCACCACCAGTCTCTCAGGCCAATCCCTACCCACCTGGTGGACCAGCCAGAGATTATCCTGTGTTCGGTCCCAAGCGGCCACTTCGTATGCGAGGCTTGCCTTATCGTGCAAATTTACCTTATGCCTAGAATTAGTGGGTTATGTTTCTAGAATCATGCAAATTGGTGATGTGTCACAGGAAAATCAGTCACAAGTCGTAGCCTACAACTGATATTATTAATTCTTAAGAATTTCTGTTTTCATTTTTAGAGTGTTCAGCGCTACTAGTAACATACATTCATGTACTAAATTTCAAGACTATATATTGAATGTATCTATGCTTATCTGAGGTTATCCCAAGGAGTCTATTTAACTAGTTTTTCTATAGTAATTGGCAAGGGTTTCTAGTCCTTGTGGTGGTATGAATACACATACCAAATTTTAAGACATTTTAATAGATATATACATGCGTTTCTAAGATCATCGTATGGAGTATATTTAGTTACATTACTGGTAATTACCCGCCTAGAAATATTGCAAACTTAAAAAACTTAAAATATCAAAATTAAAATGCAGAAATACGTATTAGATGTACTGATGTTTATTATCATTAGAATCGGCTTGATCTCATCTTTTCAAATATGATAATATCTTAAAATCCATATTTTGCGAGTTGCGGCTCATTTTCCTAAACCACATCATATGTATGGTGTAACAGTTGTTTCTGTCCCGCTACAAGCAGGGCATATATTCTTTAATGAAGCTTATATGTTTTTTAAAAAATCTTTTAGAAACTATAATGGTGACTCTGATCGACTACCAAGTTCTTAAAGTAAAAATACTAATTTCAACTGTTCGGGAACTTATTGTACTGGAAACCTGCGACTGACTCTATTAGAACAATTTTTTTTTTTAATTTTTTTTTATTAAAGTGAGGGTGGTGTTGTAGCTCCAACTCACTCAATAGTGGATTTGCATGCCTCACTGCGCATGTCTACTGCAGGGCATTCTGGAATCTGACATCAATATTTAGCAACATTTTTATAGAAAAATGTAAGGATATTTTCACCAATAGAATAGATTGTGTAAATGATCTGTAAACTAATTGGGAGGAAGGAGGTATGTTTTACTGAATCATGAGATGTTTGTTAAATATCAATAGGCTGAAATCGCCAGAAAATTTATAATTCACCTTCACCAATTCTCTCAAATAATCCAAATTCAAGATAAAAATCAGGTTCACAATACAATTCAACATAACCTAACAGATTGTTTGAAACAAGGCAATACTAAATATACTCAGATATACCTAGTGTTGACGATTTTTCTGTCTAATTTAGCAGAATTTTCTAAATGTGTTGATCTGCCAATTGTGCATTTTCTGAAGGTCTGACCCAAATGGTGGTTAAATATTACACGCTAAAAATAACATGATTTCAATAGCTTTTACAATGACATACAACTCCCATAATTCCATGCAAAACAAGATTCAAGATGGCGGACATGCAAATTCTCTATTCAGTACTTCAGTTTTTTTTCATCAAATAATTATATTTATTCAGGATGAAATAGCTGGGTTTTAAATTGATGGTAGAATAAAATAATAAAATAATTTGATCCGTTTCAGGAAAATGAGTCATAAGTCGGAAAAAATAGATGTTGAGATGTCATTATATTTGAACAGATGACATCAAGCGGATTCCAATAATAGTAAACAGTCTAATAAAATATTAAGTATTTCTAGATTTTTAGTTTGATATTTTCGTTTTTGAAAAAAAATGTTTCCAATATTTCTGGGGTCACTAAACAGTAAATTAACTAAATGTAGTCCATATGAGGACCTTTAAAACGAGAGGATATATTACATAGATTGTCCTGAAATTTGATACATCGATTGACAGAACTATAAGTGACAAACTCTCCCAAAATCAGAACATTCAAATAATGTGATCTTGTGAAAAATACACTTTGAAAAATATAAATTTTGCGACTTATGACTCATTTTCCTGAAACACATCACAGATGAGGATGGGATGAAAATGATGACGACTCCTGGCTTTTGTTTTTTTAATATTTCTTATGTTGGTATGCAAGGTTGGTTTTGGTTATAATATTATTCATGAATCTTTATTCCTATATGTTCTACGACTTTGAGCTTTGTTCATCTCTAAATTTGAATTAGTTTAAGCTACCCACAAACCCACTGCCAAATGTGATGTGTTTCAGGAAAATGAGTCATAAGTCGCAAAATTGATATTTCTCAGTGTTTTTTTTTACAAGATCAAATTATTGGAATGTTCTGATTCTTGGAGAGTTCGTCACTTGTAGTGATGTCAATCAATGTGTCAAATTTCAGGACAATCTATGTAATATATCCTTCGTTTTAAAGGTTCTCATATGGACTACATTTAGTTACTTTACTGTTTATTGACCCCAAGAAATATTGGAAGCTTTTTTTTTCAAAAATTAAAATATCAAACTTAAAATCTAGAAATACTTATAAGATTATTAGACTGTTTACTATCATTGGAATCGGCTCGATCTCACCTTTTCAAATATAATGGTATCTCAAAATCTATTTTTTGCGACTTATGACTCATTTTCCTGAAACACATCACAAATTATTATTAAGCATTTCGGCAACAAGTATGACGTCCCTGCCTTAATATTAAATTGTAAGAGAATTCAATTACTTTTTATTCTTTTAACAATTGTATTTCGCAAAATTTCACAATTTAGTGATTAACGAAATGTAAAAGGTAATCAAAGTTTACTATTATACATAATAAAAAGCAGAATATTGATAAATCCAGTCCTATAAGTCATAATATGAGTAACTCTTGTATAAACATATAACAGCAGCAGAATATTGATAAATCCAGTCCTATAAGTCATAATATGAGTAACTCTTGTATAAACATATAACAGCAGCAGAATATCGATAAATCCAGTCCTATAAGTCATAATATGAGTAACCCTTGTATAAACATATAACAGCAGCAGAATATTGATAAATCCAGTCCTATAAGTCATAATATGAGTAACTCTTGTATAAACATATAACAGCAGCAGAACATTGATACATCCAGTCCTATAAGTCATAATATGAGTAACTCTGATAAGATTTGCTGTAATATTTAGCTGAGAGTGCAGCTTTTATGTAACGATGATATGAAATTTGAATACACAATCCCCGCAAAATGTCAGATGATTAATTTCTAATGTGTCTTTACAAGGACTTGTTGCCACACATTATTTCACAGCTCAATAAATAAATTTCCTTTGTCACAAATTTTAAAACAATTGTTGACTTATTTATTTGTGTTGTTTATTCATGTATTCAAATGTAAAAATGGCATAATACATCATGAAGTACATCATGGTAAAAGCGTCATTAAACTATAAACGCTATATCTAACACAAAGTAAGAATGTTAAATATTCCAACCGCGAGACGGTCTATGTGACAAACTTAAAAATAGTTGTTAGATTATAAGCAAGAAATGAAAACTTGATTTATTATATATTATTTACGGGAGGTCGTTGGAAGAACTGCATATGCAGATGTCCTAACCCACTTCCTGAATTTTATTGTAATATTTGTATACCGAACATAGTATTGCAAATGTAAATTGTGTTCTGAATAAAAGTATTATATATATATGTGACCTTGGCGCCCTGTAGACAATGAGGTTCAGATTTTCAGAAAAAAATGTACAATTGGCAGATTAACACATTTAGTAAATTCTGCTAAACTGGACCCAAAAAATCGATAACACTAGGTATATTTGAGTATATTTGGTATTTAAGACATAAATCAGGTTCAAAATACAATTCAACCTAACCAAACAGATTGCTAGAACCAATGCAATGAATTTTCTATATGTGTATAGCTGCCAATTGTGCATTTTCGGAAAATCTGACCCTCAGAACGTCAGGTTCAGTTTCAGTAAAGCCCCAACAACCCCTTTTAGTAGATGTTCTTAACAATTACAGTATCCACAATTATTAAATATTTCATCTAATTGTTTCCTAAACCAATTAAGATTGAATTCAAGGTAACATATTTGAATCAAGGCTGCTCACCTGTTTGAAGTAAACATACAAGTATAAATATCTCTATGATCTCAAGCAATAGGGGACTTGCATAGCCGCCATTTTGAATCTTGATTCGGATGGAATTATGGGACTAATGGTCCAGTCTATTATATCATGATCGGGGGTTGTACACCCTGGAACAGAGTGAAATCCGTCGGCGATGCACCACGCGTGAATTTAGGCGTATTCATTTAGAGACGAAATTTGATCTGATGCAATAATAAATTTTATTAATGTTCTATGGTGCAATGATACTTGTATGATTTATATTCATTAATTAAACATATCTCATCTCTAAACACCTCCTTTACACAAGGTGAATTGCGTAATTTACACCTCATGGGGTTGCATGTTTCACTGCGCATGTCTGTCACAGTGCATGCTGGGACGGATTCAGTTCAAGTCTGACATACAAATATTTGGTAACATTTTAATGAAAAATTGCAAAATTGTTTTCACCAATATCATAGCTTGCATAGATGATCTATGAAAACCAACTGCATGATGGGAAAGATGAAGTCAAGTGTTATGGAGATATGTTTAACACATGGATATTGACATTAGAGCATGGATGAATATCCCTGGCTGAACATAACATGTTTTATTTAGATTTTATACTGTACCATTAGTCCCATAATTCCATGCGAATCAAAATTCAAAATGGCGGCTGTGCAACTCCCCTATTGGAGAAGTATTGCAATCCACTCCAACTGACGACAATGGAAGACAAGTAGACAATAATTTTAATAACATTATTTTTTTTAAATAGAATAATTGTGATGTGTTCCAGGTAAATGAGTCATAAGTCATGAAAAATGGATTTTGAGATATCATTATATTTGAAACGATGAGATCAAGCCGAGTCTAATGATAGTAAACAGTCTATAATCTAGTATTTTTAGATATATGTCATACAATGTCCTGAAATTTGATCCATTGGTATATGAGTGGCATGTAAACGGAGAGCATTATTATATGGGTGAAATCGCCAGAAAACGTACAATGGGCCGCTCTACTTATCTAGTCAATTCTGCTCAATATAGGCTAACAAATGATAAATACCGGGTATATCTGAGTATATTTGGGACTGCGTTGTTTTAAAGTATCTGTCATGTCATGTTATACATTCATTTTGTAGCTTATTTCTGTCTTAAATGTGGGTTATTGAGAGGATAGGTGAAGGCGAATTGTACATTTTCTGCAAATGTCACCCATATATATTATACATACATTAAATAGAGCATGACAGTTGCTTACAACAGCTAGGTCAGGTGCACACTTAATAACTAGGCTTCTTCTTGACGAAACGAGTCAACAAGTGTATTAAAGCAGTAACAGAAGGGGATACAACTCCAGTATATTTTGCATATTCCTGGTAAATCATTTCATACAATTCGTACATTTCTTTTTGTCTTAAAGATTTTATTCATGCTGGATAATCGGGTCCCATATCAGGGTGTTTCACTCACCCCAGTTATGTACAACTTACAAGATATCCAAGATACGAGATATTATATACAGTCAACAACCGAAGTAGCTTTTATGTTTTAGAGATTAGAGAATGTTACGACTACATAACGCTACCAGTCTGAACTCGCCAGGAAATGTACAATTCACCGTCACCAATCCTCTCAAATAATTCAGATTTAAGACAGAAATGAGGTTCAAAATACAATTCAACACAATTGAAAAGATTGTCTTAATCAATACAATATCAAATATACTGAGATATACCTGGTATTTTATCATTTTCAGCCTAATTTAGAAGAATCTTTTAAAAGTGTGGAGCTGCCAATTGTACATTTTCTCAAGATCTGACCCATATATAAGTATATAAGTCTATAATACAGAAAGAGGGCCAGGAAAACCTCCCAACTGCCGGAGAAATCTGCCCTTAATCGCAGTCATCGACTGAAATAAAATGTTTTCTAATTCTAATTCTATATTGGGCAACATAAGCCACTGGCAAGGAGTGTTGGTGAAACCTGAGTAGTCGTGTTTGGGTTACTAGGTCATTGATGGAGCAGTTGGGGCCATAATGGTATAGGAGTATGTTTCAGGGGATACTGTGGGAAGTTGATATGTGATGTGTTTCAGGAAAATGAGTCATAAGTCGCAAAATTGATATTTTTCAAAGTATTTTTTTCACAAGATCTCATTATTGGAATGTTCTAATTTTTGGTGGGTTGATCACTTATAGCTATATCAATCGATGTATCAAATTTCAGGACAATCTATATAATATGTCCTTTCGTTTTAAAGGTCCTCATATGGACTACATTTAGTAACTGTTTATTGACCCCCAGAAATATTGGAAACTTTTTTTCCAAAACGAAAATATCAAACTTAAATTCTAGAAATACTTATTAGATTATTAGACTGTTTACTATCGTTGGAATCAGCTTGATCTCATCTTTTCAAATATAATGGTATTTCAAAATCTATTTTTTGCGACTTATGACTCATTTGCCTGGAACACAGCACATATTCGATTGAGGTGAGATACTTTGCCACTTACTATAGCATAGGAATATTAGTGTTCCATTTATCGCAAAATTGATATTTTTCATGCATGGGTCATAGGCCAGGAAATTTTGGATTCTTCGGAGACTTCTTGCAAATACATTTTAATCTAGGAGTAAATAAAATAAAGGAATACAAACAGAGAATTATTCGCAGAGTATTTGATTTTGTCGCAAAAATTAAACTATTTGGATGTTTTCTTTATATCCTACGATCTCAATTAGGTCGCAGCAAAGGGTCGTCTCAATCCTGAGATGCTATTAGTATTCGAGAAGCTAGCATCTCAATAGTTTCCCAGTGTTTACAGACTTAGTCTCAGACTAAACATTTACTATCAATCATTATTACGCACAAGATGTCGCATAGTAAAAGTTTTCCAGGGGAAAAACCCTAAATGGAGCCGCTTAATTCAAAAGTATTTCACAAATTTACATAAAAAGTATCTTGGCCTCTAAAGAATAATGTCGCGAAAGTCACGAGCCTTATCGTAAACTTGTATGTATGTCACAAGGAGATCATCAATAAGGTATTTGTATCAGACACTATGCGTGTCTGTAATTACAACGTATGCCGGATATAATCTGTCCAATAGGGGATTTGCATGTGCCACTGTGCACGTGCGTTACAGCAAGTGATGGGATAGATTTAGTTGAAAACTGACATACACAATTGAGCCCTATTTTTATTATAAAAGTATACTTTGTGTCAATAGTTTTGCTTACAAACATAAATGTGAAATCGAAATGCATGATGGGAAGTGATGATTTGTGATATGATTTCAGATATAACCAATGATCATGTCTATTCTAATATTGATACAGATTACATAGGAAACATGCAATGTTTTCAATAATTCTTTTATGTGACAAAAAAGTCCCATAATTCAATGCTAATCAAGATCCAAAATGGCGAACATGCAAATCCCCTATTGTCACAATTATATACAGCGGCAGCTGGGAGCTGCCTCAAAAATAGATGTTAGAAATGCTCCTAATGTGACCACAAATGTTTTATAACTCAATAACAAATATCGTAAAATAAATCCTATGCTGATTTTCTCCTCTAGTTCCCATGCCTTCCTCCATCAGGGCAAATGCCGCAATAGTACGATTGCCACTGTAGATCCAACAACGAATATCCAAGATCCTTTTATGCCACTGGCTCCCAGCTGCAATGAATAAACAGGTAAATGGTCAAGGACGGTTCTATCAATAGGTTAGCATAGCTAGTACCTAACTACATCACGAAGATGATTTTTGATATTGGAATGCCCTGTAATTATAAAATAATAAGTGATTGCTTATAAGATAATTAAGAACTTGTTATTGGGGGGCATCTTAGGTTCCACCCATTAAATGATCACATAACATCCGAAAGAAAGCATTTTCACCTTTACTAGAATATGTAGTGATTCTTTATGATATAGATATAGCAGTGAATATTCCTTATTTAAATGGGTTTTGTATCAATTATGACCATACAGAGTTGTTCCTTACTTTTTACGTTATAATCCTAATTATGTAAATTACATAACAGAAAAAAACATTACTATCTTAACCAAATGAGAATCCAATGTCCATTTGTGATGTGTTACAGGAAAATGAGTCACAAGTCGCAAAAACTAATTTGGATATATATTTTGAGATACCATCATATTAGAAAAGATCAGATCAAGACGATTTCATGCAATGATAGCAAACAATATAGGACATCTAATAAGTACTTCTTTATAGTTTTATACATGAAAGATTTGTGATATTTTCTATGACCAATCACTAGTATTCGCAGAGTATTTGATGTACTTTCGGTAACGGCCGGAAGAAATGGTACACTAGCTGTACCATATAAGGCATGTCGACCCATTTGTCTCTTTCCCACAAAAATGATACTCATGTATACTTCAAAGGCAAATAAACAACATCTTATCTTATCTTATCTTATCTTAGTAAAGAAGTTAGATATATACTCTTTAGGATAACCTAAGATATGCATATAGATATTCAATACACAGTATTCGGATTTGGTACATGTATATATCCTGCTAGCGGCGCTAAACACTCCAAAGATGAAAACATTTTGAGCAAGGTTTCTTGTGAATAAATCACTTTGAAAAATATCAGTTTTGCTACGTGTGTTACTCGTTTTCATGTAACACATCCCATTTTCATTCACTGGCGGCCTAGAGTTTAGATTTTACGATACCATGGAATTAATTGTCAGCAAAACCTAACTAGTATTACAACTTTTGTTGCTTTTCTCAGCGACCACTGCTCAAGTACAAGGTTATACAATATAAAAGAGAAGGCGATCAATTTGAGTTGCATCAATTATAGAGGGAAAATATTTTTTCATATAGCTGGTTATAAGGACATAATTACAGTAAGACACATTTTACGTATATCGATACACCGAGAACCGGTGAGTTATATAAAAAGGATAAACAAATCAAGACGTATACATGTCACTCTCACAAGTAGTGGAAGGATGTGAGTAGATATAATGCAATAAAACAAACGCCAGATTGTCAGAAAATGTACAATTGGCAGCTCTACACATTCTGTAAAGTATGCTAAATTAGGCTGAAAAATTATAAATACCAGGTATATCTGAGTATATTTTGTATCACGTTGTTTTAAAATAATTGTTCTGCTATATTAAACTGTATTTTGAAGCTCATTTCTGTCTTAAATTCGGGTTATTTGAGAAGATTGGTGAAGGTGAATTGTACATTTTCTGACGATCTAACCCACAAGTACAATCAAGCAATAATTAAGAACTTACGGTGACGTAGTAGTTACAGAGGTCGCCGGTGCAGCACTCGACGCAGCCCCAGTCATCAAACCAGTCCCGCTTACAATGCTGCATCATGTCAGCCTCCTTCTGTTGACATTTAGTCTTAGTGTCACAGTTCTTGGACACAAAGTGTACCCGGTCCCCATACGGCACCCAGTATGGTGGCACTGCAATTATGTACATTGGCTTTTATAACACGACCATGGAGGTGCAATACAAGGGGGGTAACGATATAATATGTGATGTGTTTCAGGAAAATGAGTCATAAGTCGGAAAAATTAATATTTTTAAAGTGTTTTTTCTACAAGATCACATTATTGGAATGGTCTAAATTTTTAGGGGTTGATGACTCATGGTTACATGAATCGATGTATCAAATATCAGGAGAATCTATATAATATATCCCTTCGTTTTAAAGGTCCTCATATGGACTACATTTAGTTACTTTACTGTTTATTGACCCCCAGAAATATTGGAAACCTTTTTTTTTCAAAAGCGGAAATATCAAACTTAAAATCTAGAAATACTTATTAGATTGTTAGACTGTTTACTATCATTGGAATCAGCTTGATCTCATCTTTCCAAATATAATGGTATCTGAAAATCCATTTTTTGCGACTTATGACTCATTTTCCTGAAACACATCACATATTGATATAAAAAGATATTAACATGTCCAATATTTGAAATGTTCTTTTGACTTTAATAAAGCTGCATTCCCAGCTAAAACAAACCAAAGATACTTTTCTCAGTTTTTTATTTCCTTTATCCTGAGTACTGTAGAATGAAAAATTAAGATAAAGAAAATAAAGTGAATTTTTCATGAATTCATGACTTTTTCTAGGACATGTTTATGATTTTGTTTTTGCTGATCTACAGTGGCAATCTGGATCAAAATGGGATTAATAAAGCATTTAGTTGGCTTCTTCATGTACCAATCTCGCCAGTGTTATCATTTCATTTTCGATTCTAAAAGGATTCCCAAAGTTTAAGAAAATGAAAGAGGCAGACTGAAAAAAGTGAGATTTTTGCGGGTTCTCTAAACAATTATTTTGGGAGAAAATACATTACAAATATTATTGTTATTCAAAATCCGTTAATACCCTATCTGAGTAACCTTTGGATGGGTTGGGAATGAATAGACCACTAAAGAGACAATTTCATTTGTTGACGGAAATTAGCTGAGAATGCAGCTTTAATTTTGAAGTTATTCAGAATCAAGTGCAGAGGTTTTTAATAAAGGAGAGACGGAGGGAGATATCAAATGTGATGTGTTTCAGGAAAATGAGTCATAAGTCGCAAAACATACATTTTGAGATATCATTATATTTGAAAAGATGAGATCAAGCCGATTCCAATGATAGTAAACAGTCTAATGAAATAATAAGTATTTCTAGATTTTAAGTTTGATATTTTCGTGTTTGAAAAAAAGGGTTCCAATATTTCTGGGGGTCACTAAACAGTAAAGTAACTAAATGTAGTCCATATGAGGACCTTTAAAACTAAAGGATATATTGCATAGATGGTCCTGAGATTTGATACATCGATTGATATAACTATAAGTGACACACTCTCCAAAAAGTAGAACATTCCAATAATGTGATCTTGTAAAGAAAACACTTTGAAAAATATCAATTTTGCGACTTATGACTCATTTTCCTGAAACACATCACAAATAAACTTGATGTTCCATGATTGCCCGAGAATGGGCAAGGATGAGTGTATCTGGGAATGGACGTGTGAGGGATGGAGGGAGGGAGTAAACTAGTCAGCTAGTCTGTCAGGGAGGGAGTAAACTAGTCAGCTAGTCTGTCAGGGAGGGAGTAAACTAGTCAGCTAGTCTGTCAGGGAGGGAGTAAACTAGTCAGCTAGTCTGTCAGGGAGGGAGTAAACTAGTCAGCTAGTCTGTCAGGGAGGGAGTAAACTAGTCAGCTAGTCTGTCAGGGAGGGAGTAAACTAGTCAGCTAGTCTGTCAGGGAGGGAGTAAACGAGTGAGTGTGGGTGGGATGGAGTAAATATGTGAGTGAGTGAGAGAGTAAATGAATGAGCGATTCAGAGAGGTATAATAAATGTGTGAGTGAGGGAGAGAGGGAGTAAATGGTATTTAATTGAGACAGGAACCTTTCTCATCTCATCATTTCGCACATCATCTCACTTCAAACCACATCACTTTTTCTTTTTCATTCTTTTTAAATGTTCTGTTAAAATAATAGTAGTCTATAATTGGCTTATCAAGGTATATTTATATTGAAATGGCACGAGGTACATATAAAATCGTTGGAGTATAAGTAAGAGTATTGAAAAACTATGTATATTCCATCCCTCGATTATGCTGAATAAATATCAGGGTGCCAAGAACATCACCTCTGAGGTGAAAGCGTCAAAATTATAATCCCAAGCCTGAATAAAATTCTGTTAAAAAAAAATGGGGAGTGAGGGAGAGAGGGAGTAAATGGGGGAGTAAATGGGAAAGTAAGTGAGTGGTCAGAGTGGTCGCTTTTGTACTCGAACGTTTATTCGCATCTTGTAGCCTTACACATTCACCTGGCTGTAATTGATCTAGCTCTCTGGACCCTTTGTTGTACTGAGAAACTTGTTTTTCATTATAGAATGTTTCTGGTCCTTTCACGGTGAGTGAGTAGGTGAGTGAGTGAGAGGGGAGTAAACGGGTGAGCGAGTGAGTGAGTGAGTGAGTGAGAGGGGAGTAAACGGGTGAGTGAGAGAGTGAGTGAGTGAGTGAGTGAGAGAGGGGAGTAAACGGGTGAGTGAGTGAGTGAGTGAGTGAGTGAGAGAGGGGAGTAAACGGGTGAGTGAGAGAGTGAGTGAGTGAGTGAGAGGGGAGTAAACGGGTGAGTGAGTGAGTGAGTGAGTGAGAGAGGGGAGTAAACGGGTGAGTGAGTGAGTGAGAGAGGGGAGTAAACGGGTGAGTGAGTGAGTGAGTGAGAGAGAGAGGGGAGTAAACGGGTGAGTGAGTGAGTGAGTGAGAGAGGGGAGTAAACGGGTGAGTGAGTGAGAGGGGAGTAAACGGGTGAGTGAGTGTGTGAGAGAGGGGAGTAAACGGGTGAGTGAGAGAGGGGAGTAAACGGGTGAGTGATCGAGTGAGTGAGAGAGAGGGGAGTAAACGGGTGAGTGATCGAGTGAGTGAGAGAGAGGGGAGTAAACGGGTGAGTGAGTGAGTGAGTGAGTGAGTGAGTGAGAGAGGGGAGTAAACGGGTGAGTGAGTGAGTGAGTGAGTGAGTGAGAGAGGGGAGTAAACGGGTGAGTGAGTGAGTGAGTGAGTGAGTGAGTGAGAGAGGGGAGTAAACGGGTGAGTGAGTGAGTGAGTGAGTGAGTGAGAGAGGGGAGTAAACGGGTGAGTGAGTGAGTGAGTGAGTGAGTGAGAGAGGGGAGTAAACGGGTGAGTGAGTGAGTGAGTGAGTGAGAGAGAGAGTGAGTGAGTGAGTGAGAGAGGGGAGTAAACGGGTGAGTGAGTGAGAGAGGGGAGTAAACGGGTGAGTGAGTGAGTGAGAGAGGGGAGTAAACGGGTGAGTGAGTGAGTGAGAGAGGGGAGTAAACGGGTGAGTGAGTGAGTGAGTGAGTGAGAGAGGGGAGTAAACGGGTGAGTGAGTGAGTGAGTGAGTGAGAGAGGGGAGTAAACGGGTGAGTGAGTGAGTGAGTGAGTGAGAGGGGAGTAAACGGGTGAGTGAGTGAGTGAGTGAGTGAGTGAGTGAGAGAGGGGAGTAAACGGGTGAGTGAGAGAGAGGGGAGTAAACGGGTGAGTGAGTGAGAGAGGGAGTAAACGGGTGAGTGAGTGAGTGAGTGAGAGAGGGGAGTAAACGGGTGAGTGAGAGAGAGGGGAGTAAACGGGTGAGTGAGAGAGAGGGGAGTAAACGGGTGAGTGAGAGAGAGGGGAGTAAACGGGTGAGTGAGAGAGAGGGGAGTAAACGGGTGAGTGAGAGAGAGGGGAGTAAACAGGTGAGTGAGTAGGTGAGTGAGTGAGAGAGGGGAGTAAACGGGTGAGTGAGTGAGTGAGTGAGTGAGTGAGTGAGAGAGTGAGTGAGTGAGTGAGAGAGGGGAGTAAACGGGTGAGTGAGTGAGTGAGTGAGAGAGAGGGGAGTAAACGGGTGAGTGATTGAGTGAGTGAGAGAGTGAGAGAGTGAGTGAGTGAGTGAGAGAGGGGAGTAAACGGGTGAGTGAGTGAGTGAGAGAGAGGGGAGTAAACGGGTGAGTGAGCGAGTGAGAGGGGAGTAAACGGGTGAGTGAGTGAGTGAGAGAGGGGAGTAAACGGGTGAGTGAGAGAGTGAGTGAGAGAGGGGAGTAAACGGGTGAGTGAGTGAGAGAGGGGAGTAAACGGGTGAGTGAGTGAGTGAGAGAGGGGAGTAAACGGGTGAGTGAGTGAGTGAGTGAGTGAGTGAGAGAGGGGAGTAAACGGGTGAGTGAGAGAGTGAGTGAGTGAGTGAGAGGGGAGTAAACGGGTGAGTGAGTGAGTGAGTGAGTGAGAGAGGGGAGTAAACGGGTGAGTGAGAGAGTGAGTGAGTGAGTGAGAGAGGGGAGTAAACGGGTGAGTGAGTAGGTGAGTGAGTGAGTGAGAGGGGAGTAAACGGGTGAGTGAGTGAGTGAGTGAGTGAGAGAGGGGAGTAAACGGGTGAGTGAGTGAGTGAGTGAGTGAGTGAGTGAGAGAGGGGAGTAAACGGGTGAGTGAGAGAGTGAGTGATCGAGTGAGAGGGGAGTAAACGGGTGAGTGAGAGAGTGAGTGAGTGAGTGAGAGAGTGAGTGAGTGAGTGAGAGAGGGGAGTAAACGGGTGAGTGAGTGAGTGAGTGAGAGAGGGGAGTAAACGGGTGAGTGAGAGAGTGAGTGAGAGAGTGAGAGGGGAGTAAACGGGTGAGTGAGTGAGTGAGTGAGTGAGAGAGGGGAGTAAACGGGTGAGTGAGAGAGAGGGGAGTAAACGGGTGAGTGAGTGAGTGAGTGAGTGAGAGAGGGGAGTAAACGAGTGAGTGAGTGATCGAGTGAGAGGGGAGTAAACGGGTGAGTGAGTGAGTGAGTGAGTGAGAGAGGGGAGTAAACGGGTGAGTGAGTGAGTGAGTGAGTGAGAGAGGGGAGTAAACGGGTGAGTGAGAGAGTGAGTGATCGAGTGAGAGGGGAGTAAACGGGTGAGTGAGTGAGTGAGTGAGTGAGAGAGGGGAGTAAACGGGTGAGTGAGAGAGAGGGGAGTAAACGGGTGAGTGAGTGAGTGAGTGAGAGAGGGGAGTAAACGGGTGAGTGAGTGAGTGAGAGAGGGGAGTAAACGGGTGAGTGATCGAGTGAGAGGGGAGTAAACGGGTGAGTGAGTGAGTGAGTGAGTGAGAGGGGAGTAAACGGGTGAGTGAGTGAGAGGGGAGTAAACGGGTGAGTGAGAGAGTGAGTGAGTGAGTGAGAGAGGGGAGTAAACGGGTGAGTGATCGAGTGAGTGAGAGAGAGGGGAGTAAACGGGTGAGTGATCGAGTGAGTGAGAGAGAGGGGAGTAAACGGGTGAGTGAGTAGGTGAGTGAGAGAGAGAGGGGAGTAAACGGGTGAGTGAGTGAGAGGGGAGTAAACGGGTGAGTGATCGAGTGAGTGAGAGAGAGAGGGGAGTAAACGGGTGAGTGAGTGAGTGAGTGAGTGAGTGAGTGAGAGAGGGGAGTAAACGGGTGAGTGAGTGAGTGAGTGAGTGAGTGAGAGAGGGGAGTAAACGGGTGAGTGAGTGAGAGAGGGGAGTAAACGGGTGAGTGAGTAGGTGAGTGAGAGAGAGGGGAGTAAACGGGTGAGTGAGTGAGTGAGAGAGGGGAGTAAACGGGTGAGTGAGTGAGTGAGTGAGTGAGTGAGTGAGGGGAGTAAACGGGTGAGTGAGTGAGAGAGGGGAGTAAACGGGTGAGTGAGAGAGTGAGTGAGTGAGTGAGAGAGAGGGGAGTAAACGGGTGAGTGAGTGAGTGAGAGAGGGGAGTAAACGGGTGAGTGAGTGAGTGAGTGAGTGAGTGAGTGAGTGAGAGAGGGGAGTAAACGGGTGAGTGAGTGAGTGAGTGAGTGAGTGAGAGAGGGGAGTAAACGGGTGAGTGAGTGAGAGAGGGGAGTAAACGGGTGAGTGAGTAGGTGAGTGAGAGAGAGGGGAGTAAACGGGTGAGTGAGTGAGTGAGAGAGGGGAGTAAACGGGTGAGTGAGTGAGTGAGTGAGTGAGTGAGAGAGGGGAGTAAACGGGTGAGTGAGTGAGTGAGTGAGTGAGTGAGTGAGAGAGGGGAGTAAACGGGTGAGTGAGTGAGTGAGTGAGTGAGTGAGTGAGAGAGGGGAGTAAACGGGTGAGTGAGTGAGTGAGTGAGTGAGAGAGGGGAGTAAACGGGTGAGTGAGTGAGTGAGTGAGTGAGTGAGAGAGGGGAGTAAACGGGTGAGTGAGTGAGTGAGTGAGTGAGTGAGAGGGGAGTAAACGGGTGAGTGAGTGAGTAGGTGAGTGAGTGAGAGAGTGAGTGAGTGAGTGAGAGAGGGGAGTAAACGGGTGAGTGAGTGAGAGAGGGGAGTAAACGGGTGAGTGAGTGAGTAGGTGAGTGAGTGAGAGAGTGAGTGAGTGAGTGAGAGAGGGGAGTAAACGGGTGAGTGAGTGAGTGAGAGAGGGGAGTAAACGGGTGAGTGAGTGAGTGAGTGAGTGAGAGAGGGGAGTAAACGGGTGAGTGAGTAGGTGAGTGAGTGAGAGAGGGGAGTAAACGGGTGAGTGAGTAGGTGAGTGAGTGAGTGAGAGAGGGGAGTAAACGGGTGAGTGAGTGAGTGAGTGAGTGAGTGAGTGAGTGAGTGAGAGAGGGGAGTAAACGGGTGAGTGAGTAGGTGAGTGAGTGAGAGAGGGGAGTAAACGGGTGAGTGAGTGAGTGAGTGAGTGAGTGAGAGGGGAGTAAACGGGTGAGTGAGTGAGTGAGTGAGTGAGAGAGGGGAGTAAACGGGTGAGTGAGTGAGTGAGTGAGTGAGAGGGGAGTAAACGGGTGAGTGAGTGAGTGAGTGAGTGAGAGAGGGGAGTAAACGGGTGAGTGAGTGAGTGAGTGAGTGAGAGAGGGGAGTAAACGGGTGAGTGAGTAGGTGAGTGAGTGAGTGAGAGAGGGGAGTAAACGGGTGAGTGAGTGAGTGAGAGAGTGAGTGAGTGAGTGAGAGAGGGGAGTAAAGGGGTGAGTGAGTGAGTGAGAGAGGGGAGTAAACGGGTGAGTGAGAGAGTGAGTGAGTGAGTGAGAGAGGGGAGTAAACGGGTGAGTGAGAGAGTGAGTGAGTGAGAGAGGGGAGTAAACGGGTGAGTGAGTGAGTGAGTGAGTGAGTGAGTGAGTGAGTGAGTGTGTGAGAGAGGGGAGTAAACGGGTGAGTGAGAGAGTGAGTGAGTGAGAGAGGGGAGTAAACGGGTGAGTGAGAGAGTGAGTGAGAGAGTGAGAGGGGAGTAAACGGGTGAGTGAGTGAGTGAGTGAGTGAGAGAGGGGAGTAAACGGGTGAGTGAGAGAGAGGGGAGTAAACGGGTGAGTGAGTGAGTGAGTGAGTGAGAGAGGGGAGTAAACGAGTGAGTGAGTGATCGAGTGAGAGGGGAGTAAACGGGTGAGTGAGTGAGTGAGTGAGTGAGAGAGGGGAGTAAACGGGTGAGTGAGTGAGTGAGTGAGTGAGAGAGGGGAGTAAACGGGTGAGTGAGAGAGTGAGTGATCGAGTGAGAGGGGAGTAAACGGGTGAGTGAGTGAGTGAGTGAGTGAGAGAGGGGAGTAAACGGGTGAGTGAGAGAGAGGGGAGTAAACGGGTGAGTGAGTGAGTGAGTGAGAGAGGGGAGTAAACGGGTGAGTGAGTGAGTGAGAGAGGGGAGTAAACGGGTGAGTGATCGAGTGAGAGGGGAGTAAACGGGTGAGTGAGTGAGTGAGTGAGTGAGAGGGGAGTAAACGGGTGAGTGAGTGAGAGGGGAGTAAACGGGTGAGTGAGAGAGTGAGTGAGTGAGTGAGAGAGGGGAGTAAACGGGTGAGTGATCGAGTGAGTGAGAGAGAGGGGAGTAAACGGGTGAGTGATCGAGTGAGTGAGAGAGAGGGGAGTAAACGGGTGAGTGAGTAGGTGAGTGAGAGAGAGAGGGGAGTAAACGGGTGAGTGAGTGAGAGGGGAGTAAACGGGTGAGTGATCGAGTGAGTGAGAGAGAGAGGGGAGTAAACGGGTGAGTGAGTGAGTGAGTGAGTGAGTGAGTGAGAGAGGGGAGTAAACGGGTGAGTGAGTGAGTGAGTGAGTGAGTGAGAGAGGGGAGTAAACGGGTGAGTGAGTGAGAGAGGGGAGTAAACGGGTGAGTGAGTAGGTGAGTGAGAGAGAGGGGAGTAAACGGGTGAGTGAGTGAGTGAGAGAGGGGAGTAAACGGGTGAGTGAGTGAGTGAGTGAGTGAGTGAGTGAGGGGAGTAAACGGGTGAGTGAGTGAGAGAGGGGAGTAAACGGGTGAGTGAGAGAGTGAGTGAGTGAGTGAGAGAGAGGGGAGTAAACGGGTGAGTGAGTGAGTGAGAGAGGGGAGTAAACGGGTGAGTGAGTGAGTGAGTGAGTGAGTGAGTGAGTGAGAGAGGGGAGTAAACGGGTGAGTGAGTGAGTGAGTGAGTGAGAGAGGGGAGTAAACGGGTGAGTGAGTGAGAGAGGGGAGTAAACGGGTGAGTGAGTAGGTGAGTGAGAGAGAGGGGAGTAAACGGGTGAGTGAGTGAGTGAGAGAGGGGAGTAAACGGGTGAGTGAGTGAGTGAGTGAGTGAGTGAGAGAGGGGAGTAAACGGGTGAGTGAGTGAGTGAGTGAGTGAGTGAGTGAGAGAGGGGAGTAAACGGGTGAGTGAGTGAGTGAGTGAGTGAGTGAGTGAGAGAGGGGAGTAAACGGGTGAGTGAGTGAGTGAGTGAGTGAGAGAGGGGAGTAAACGGGTGAGTGAGTGAGTGAGTGAGTGAGTGAGAGAGGGGAGTAAACGGGTGAGTGAGTGAGTGAGTGAGTGAGTGAGAGGGGAGTAAACGGGTGAGTGAGTGAGTAGGTGAGTGAGTGAGAGAGTGAGTGAGTGAGTGAGAGAGGGGAGTAAACGGGTGAGTGAGTGAGAGAGGGGAGTAAACGGGTGAGTGAGTGAGTAGGTGAGTGAGTGAGAGAGTGAGTGAGTGAGTGAGAGAGGGGAGTAAACGGGTGAGTGAGTGAGTGAGAGAGGGGAGTAAACGGGTGAGTGAGTGAGTGAGTGAGTGAGAGAGGGGAGTAAACGGGTGAGTGAGTAGGTGAGTGAGTGAGAGAGGGGAGTAAACGGGTGAGTGAGTAGGTGAGTGAGTGAGTGAGAGAGGGGAGTAAACGGGTGAGTGAGTGAGTGAGTGAGTGAGTGAGTGAGTGAGTGAGAGAGGGGAGTAAACGGGTGAGTGAGTAGGTGAGTGAGTGAGAGAGGGGAGTAAACGGGTGAGTGAGTGAGTGAGTGAGTGAGTGAGAGGGGAGTAAACGGGTGAGTGAGTGAGTGAGTGAGTGAGAGAGGGGAGTAAACGGGTGAGTGAGTGAGTGAGTGAGTGAGAGGGGAGTAAACGGGTGAGTGAGTGAGTGAGTGAGTGAGAGAGGGGAGTAAACGGGTGAGTGAGTGAGTGAGTGAGTGAGAGAGGGGAGTAAACGGGTGAGTGAGTAGGTGAGTGAGTGAGTGAGAGAGGGGAGTAAACGGGTGAGTGAGTGAGTGAGAGAGTGAGTGAGTGAGTGAGAGAGGGGAGTAAAGGGGTGAGTGAGTGAGTGAGAGAGGGGAGTAAACGGGTGAGTGAGAGAGTGAGTGAGTGAGTGAGAGAGGGGAGTAAACGGGTGAGTGAGAGAGTGAGTGAGTGAGAGAGGGGAGTAAACGGGTGAGTGAGTGAGTGAGTGAGTGAGTGAGTGAGTGAGTGAGTGTGTGAGAGAGGGGAGTAAACGGGTGAGTGAGAGAGTGAGTGAGTGAGAGAGGGGAGTAAACGGGTGAGTGAGTGAGTGAGTGAGTGAGAGAGGGGAGTAAACGGGTGAGTGAGTGAGTGAGAGAGGGAGTAAACGAGTGAGTGAGTGAGTGAGAGAGGGGAGTAAACGGGTGAGTGAGTGAGTGAGTGAGTGAGAGAGGGGAGTAAACGGGTGAGTGAGTAGGTGAGTGAGTGAGAGGGGAGTAAACGGGTGAGTGAGAGAGTGAGTGAGTGAGTGAGAGAGGGGAGTAAACGGGTGAGTGAGTAGGTGAGTGAGTGAGTGAGTGAGAGAGGGGAGTAAACGGGTGAGTGAGTAGGTGAGTGAGTGAGTGAGTGAGAGAGGGGAGTAAACGGGTGAGTGAGAGAGTGAGTGAGTGAGTGAGAGAGGGCAGTAAACGGGTGAGTGAGTAGGTGAGTGAGTGAGTGAGTGAGAGAGGGGAGTAAACGGGTGAGTGAGTGAGAGAGTGAGTGAGTGAGTGAGAGAGGGGAGTAAACGGGTGAGTGAGTGAGTGAGTGAGTGAGTGAGTGAGAGAGGGGAGTAAACGGGTGAGTGAGTAGGTGAGCGAGTGAGAGGGGAGTAAACGGGTGAGTGAGTGAGTGAGTAGGTGAGTGAGAGAGAGGGGAGTAAACGGGTGAGTGAGTGAGTGAGTAGGTGAGCGAGTGAGAGGGGAGTAAACGGGTGAGTGAGTGAGTGAGTAGGTGAGTGAGAGAGAGGGGAGTAAACGGGTGAGTGAGTAGGTGAGTGAGTGAGAGAGGGGAGTAAACGGGTGAGTGAGTAGGTGAGTGAGTGAGAGAGGGGAGTAAACGGGTGAGTGAGTGAGTGAGTGAGTGAGAGAGGGGAGTAAACGGGTGAGTGAGTGAGTGAGAGAGGGGAGTAAACGGGTGAGTGAGTGAGTGAGAGAGGGGAGTAAACGGGTGAGTGAGTGAGTGAGTGATCGAGTGAGAGGGGAGTAAACGGGTGAGTGAGAGAGTGAGTGATCGAGTGAGAGGGGAGTAAACGGGTGAGTGAGAGAGTGAGTGATCGAGTGAGAGGGGAGTAAACGGGTGAGTGAGAGAGTGAGTGAGTGAGAGGGGAGTAAACGGGTGAGAGAGTGAGTGAGTGAGAGAGGGGAGTAAACGGGTGAGTGAGTGAGTGAGTGAGTGAGTGAGTGAGAGAGGGGAGTAAACGGGTGAGTGAGTGAGTGATCGAGTGAGAGGGGAGTAAACGGGTGAGTGAGTGAGTGAGTGAGTGAGAGAGGGGAGTAAACGGGTGAGTGAGAGAGTGAGTGAGTGAGAGGGGAGTAAACGGGTGAGTGAGTGAGTGAGTGAGTGAGAGAAGGGAGTAAACGGGTGAGTGAGTGAGTGAGTGAGTGAGTGAGTGAGAGAGGGGAGTAAACGGGTGAGTGAGAGAGGGGAGTAAACGGGTGAGTGAGTGAGTGAGTGAGTGAGTGAGAGAGGGGAGTAAACGGGTGAGTGAGAGAGTGAGTGAGTGAGTGAGAGAGGGGAGTAAACGGGTGAGTGAGTGAGAGAGTGAGTGAGTGAGTGAGAGGGGAGTAAACGGGTGAGTGAGTAGGTGAGTGAGTGAGTGAGAGAGGGGAGTAAACGGGTGAGTGAGAGAGTGAGTAGGTGAGTGAGAGAGAGGGGAGTAAACGGGTGAGAGAGTGAGTGAGTGAGTGAGAGGGGAGTAAACGGGTGAGTGAGTGAGTGAGTGAGTGAGAGAGGGGAGTAAACGGGTGAGTGAGTGAGTGAGTGAGTGAGTGAGTGAGAGAGGGGAGTAAACGGGTGAGTGAGTAGGTGAGCGAGTGAGAGGGGAGTAAACGGGTGAGTGAGTGAGTGAGTGAGTAGGTGAGTGAGAGAGAGGGGAGTAAACGGGTGAGTGAGTGAGTGAGAGAGGGGAGTAAACGGGTGAGTGAGTAGGTGAGTGAGAGAGAGGGGAGTAAACGGGTGAGTGAGTGAGTGAGTGAGAGAGGGGAGTAAACGGGTGAGTGAGTGAGTGAGTGAGTGAGTGAGTGAGAGAGGGGAGTAAACGGGTGAGTGAGTAGGTGAGCGAGTGAGAGGGGAGTAAACGGGTGAGTGAGTGAGTGAGTGAGTGAGAGAGGGGAGTAAACGGGTGAGTGAGTGAGTGAGTGAGTGAGTGAGAGAGGGGAGTAAACGGGTGAGTGAGTGAGTGAGTAGGTGAGTGAGAGAGGGGAGTAAACGGGTGAGTGAGTGAGTGAGTGAGTGAGAGAGGGGAGTAAACGGGTGAGTGAGTAGGTGAGCGAGTGAGAGGGGAGTAAACGGGTGAGTGAGTGAGTGAGTGAGTGAGTGAGTGAGTGAGAGAGGGAGTAAACGGGTGAGTGAGTGAGTGAGTGAGAGAGGGGAGTAAACGGGTGAGTGAGTGAGTGAGTGAGTGAGGGAGTAAACGAGTGAGTGAGTGTTATAAAAATATAATATTTAATCTTTAATGTGAGCAGCAATACTGCGCTGTACTTACAGCCCCACTTAATGTCCGTCCTACAGATGTCCTGGTGCTCCTCACATTGCTTGGTAGTCTTAATGCACTTGTCTCTGTTCCCCTTCTGGTTCTCACAAGCGTAACACTCCAGTCCAGACACTGCAGTCACACAATTGTTTTTTTTTTTTTATGATTAAGATGATTATGATTTTTTTATGATTTTATTTTATGATTAATAAACTCTCATTCAAGCTCAATATGATCAAAAGGATGCTTAGTTCTTTATCAATAAATGTAATTTATTTGATAAGCATATGACTGAATTCAGGAAATGAATTTGTAACGCTGTGATAAATGTAAATGTTTTCATTGACAATGAAATACTGGAAGATTCGTAATTGTGGTGGGGCAAAAGTGAATCTAAATGAATTGACCACATAAATTGCACGTACTCCACGAGCTTGGAAACTAACAGCAGTGGAGAAACTTTATACTAACTGTTAACATGTATTGCTTGATATTATGAGTTTATAGAAAGCATGCAAATTATATAAATATATAAGTTCGTATTGGAACAGTTAGGATGGTAGTATACTACCCCAGGATATAGTAAAATGAATTAAACAGCCTGGTAAAATATCATATTAATAAACAATTAATGTCTGAGTGTGTCATGTTTTAACGTGTGGATATATTGGTGTAGGGAATCCCGTGATACAGGATGCTTAGATTCAGGAGAATACACTAAGAATGTCAAAACTGTCAATGAAAACGAGTCATTCTTATTTTGAAACCCATGATGCTTTCAGCAAATAAGGCTTAACTTCATCTAATTTGTAGTAATGCTACGGGAGAGAAGGAAACTGCACATGAACGGGAGACTCTTTGAATAATAGGGTAAGCGTTTTAAGCTATATGCCTACAATACATTATCTGAAATATCAGGATACTCACATAAAGAAACCCACCGACAAACCGGATCATAACCGGGTTAATAACAAAGCGTACTATAAGACACATTATATTACGCCATTTTTATTATGTATGATGTTCCCCGCCCCGCACTCCCCCGTCCAAAATATAAAAGAAAATAATAAATAGTCGCTGCCTTCACTAAAAATCATATGAGAAAATAGTAATAGCCTTTTAAAAAATGTGCTGGGGACCAATTAGTTGAGAAACGGGTGATATTGTTCTGGTGGGGATTTTGTTTCGAAGAGATTTTGTTCATAAGGGATATTGTCCTGATGGGATTTGTCCAGTCACCATTATCAGCACAGGTATATGTGATGTGTTTTAGGAAAATGAGTCATAAGTCGCAAAAAATAGATTTTGAGGTACCATTATATTTGAAAAGATGAGATGAAGCTGATTCCAATGGTAGTAAACAGTCTCATAATCTAATAAGTATTTCTAGATTTTAAGTTTGATATTTTCGTTTTTGAAAAAAAAATTCCAATATTTCTGGGGGTCAATAAACAGTAAAGTTACTAAATGTAGTCCATATGAGGACCTTTAAAACTAAAGGATATATTACATAGATCGTCCTGAAATTTGATACATAGATTGATGTGGCCATGAGTAATCAACCCTTAAAGAATTAGAACATTCCAATAATGTGATCTTGCGAAAAAAACACTTTCAGGAATATCAATTTTGCGACTTATGACTCATTTTCCTGAAACACCTCACATATTGTGGGCAATCCCAAGACTCGGCTGGAACTGGATGTTTCTTATTTAAAATATAACCTACAAATTAGTCCCTTAATTGATATTGTACTGTATTATGCCCTTGTACATTAATTGATATTGTCATAAAATATGGTTCTTGATATGAATATATATTGATAAACAAACTCCAGTCGTTCCGAAGCCTCAGAAATGAAAATTAATCAGAAGGCTATAATAGACACCGCACATTTCCGATTTACAAAGTTACCACGTTTATAATCTCTCTAAGTTAGCCACTGAGGCAATGTCGGGCATTGCTCCAAGGTCAGAACAACTTAAACAATAACCTTAGAAATAAAAATTAATCAGTCCTTACCTGTAACCCAGCTAGAAACCAAAATGGATAATAAAAGGAAATAAACGTGATGTTCCATGATTACCAATGTTTGTCACCTAAATAAGCGATATGACCTAGATATGCTGATATGACCTATCTTTACCTGTAACCGTTATCTATAGTTGAGGTTAAAGGTTCTATTCTGATAGCGCGCTTTTTTAACTGGATACCTCAGGCAGTCAGGGACTGCAGGAGTAAGAACGTCAGGACATCTCTCAGATTTAAGACAAAATGAGGTTCAGTATTATTGTTCAACATAACAGAACCGATTCTTTGAACCAACGCAATACCACATACACTCGGACAGACCTAGTATTTATGTATCATTTGTCATGCTAATTTAGCCGAATTTCTTAATGTGTACAGCTGCCGATTTTACATTTCTGACGTACTGACGTAGGCTAACCACAGTGCAATACCGGAGGCATTGATGACTTCAAGAACTGGAAGAAACTTAAATCGCTTAAGCGCGATATCCACTTAGCCGACAACCGACAACCGACAAAAGTGTCCAAAGGTGACCGACAGTCGGTTCCCTGCCATCGTCGGTCACCTCCGTCGGTTCCTGGTATTTACTTACACGACAAAAATGTCACCGACAATCGGTCACCGACAATCAGTCACGGGGTGACCGATCGTTGTCTACCCTTTTGAAATTTACCAGAGTCCCCCTTAGTTTTCTTCCCATTAGTGCTTCTGCTGGAGATGGTTTACCCTCCCTTGGGGCCTTTCTGAGAGCCAGTAAAGCTAGGTAAGGGTCTTCCCCATTTTCTTTAGCCCTGTTGAGTAAGTTCTTCACGATTCCCACCCCCTTCTCAGCTTTCCCATTGGACTGGGGATATCTGGGGCTGGATGTTTTGTGCAAAAACCCGTATTTTTCTGCAAATTCAACAAAACTGGATGAGGCAAACTGAGGCCCATTATCTGTAATCACAATTCGTGGAATACCATGCCTAGCGAAAATGCTCTTAACCTGCAATATTACACTTTCTGAGGTGGTTGAGTTTAACATGGCAATTTCAGGATAGTTTGAGGCATAATCTATTACCAGGAGATATTCTTTCTGTTCCCTATGGAACAAGTCCATACCATCCATGTCCCACGGGCCTGCATTAACAAAATCATCATTCACCTGATAGGTCTCTTTTTGTTGAGAGGGCCTATACTTAATGCATGTGCTACATGACTGTACTCTGCGATCGATGTCAGTGTTCATCCGAGGCCAGTACATGACCTCACGTGCTAGCCTCTTTTGCTTCTCTGCTCCGAGATGCCCTTTGTGTAGTCTATCCAGCATCTCCTCGCGCACCAGAGGGCAGCACCTCTCGACGGCTGGTTGTAGTATCCGGTCAACTGGTATCCACTTGTAAGATAATCGTGTACCAGACATTTATATTGTATTTTAATTGTGATTTCCTCAGATATTGTTTCAAACGAAGGTTGTGTAGTGTCCGATCGACAGCCTTAAGCGACTATGGGAACTTAATCTATCAAATCAAAAGACAACGACAACGACAGGATCTAATGGACCTCGCCAGCACTCAACGTTTAATCTTCTTATTCACACACCCGGGTTGCTAAGTATCACGGCTGTGACAACAACAACCGAACATATATAAAGAGAGTAGTACATGATAATGAAATGCGAATACAAAAGGGTGTATAACATGTAAGTACAAGACATACATAGGACAAGTACAACATACAGCAATAAAAAGTTCAAAAATACAGATACACAACACAGCACGACCTCTGTTGGTGACTAAAGCCACAGCCACGACCCGCGCAGCTAGCACCAATACCACAACTTACATAAACCTTCAGTCTCATAGCGACAGCCGCTGAGACCCGCATGGGCACGGCTCTGGTTCAGCAAAGCTAATCCACAGCCGCGCACCACAATGCCCCTCCCCCTCTTTCGAAAGGAGGGCACAACCGCTTTAGGCTTTTACTCAAAAAGACTATACCATAAGGTTAATACACAAGTAAGTAGGTAAAAATAAGTAAGAATCAACAATACATTTGCCATCAAACAATATAAAAATCACAAGGTAAATGTGTAAAAACATAGGAATCCATACCGGGTTTGAAGGAATCACACGAACAATGGAGAGTATAAACACATAGATATATTGAAGTATGTAGATCAGCAACTCTGTCCATTTTGGTAATGTTTTAGTCCGTAAATAATGAATCCAAGTGTCCTGGTTATTGAGAAGCACAACACAAATGTCCGGTAACATCCTAGTTTCTGGAAACTGTTCGTTTGAGGCACAAATGTAATAGGTCGATGTATTGCTGCGGTAAAAAAATTGTCTGCTGTATCCGATATAGCTGTATCTTATCCTAAGAGTTGAGTTGACCAGCGGTAGAGACTATCAAGGGACATCCATTCATTTCTTGTTCATCTCGTCTCGTCACCGCTGGGCTCATCACAGCTGGGCTAGCCACTGCTGCATCCGGCTCGAGTCCACTTCACATACATATCCAGAGTCTAAATAAGCACCATTTGAAAAGACCAATATTAAACAAAGACTGTATTCAGACGTGGAAAATCAGATCGTCTCATATACTCCCCTAACATCGCTCTCTTCATCCTTCAAGAGTTCCTCCTCATCAATGTCCATATTCTTATCCTCTTCATACGATAATCCTATGGAGTATATTTAGCTATTTTACTGGTAATTTTCCACCCAGAAATATTGCATTTTTTTTTCAAAAATAAAAATATCAAACTGAAAAGATAAAAATACGTATAATATGTTCTAATGTTTACATTCATTAGAATCGCCTTGGATACATCTATCCAAATGTGATGGTATCTCAAATTCCATGTTTTGCGACTTGTGACTCATTTTACTAAAACACACCACAAATGGAAATGACTATATGTATTGCAAACGCCGGCTACCTATTTGACCAGTAGTATATTGAAAGTTGTAATGAGCTTCATCTCCTGTGTTCCCTGGACATAAGGATCACTGGACACCTGGCCTGGGGCAATAGGGGAGTTGCATGTCTCACTGCGCATGTCTACTGCAGTGCATGCTGGGATGGATTCTGATGAAATCTGATATACAAATATTTGGCAATATTTTATCGAAAATTGCAGGAATCTTTTCACCAATATCATAGCTTGTATAAATCATTTATGAAAACCAAATGCATGATGGGAAAGATGAAGGCTTGTTTTTTGGTAACATGTATAACACGTGGATATTGACATTAGTACATTGATAAATATCCCATGCTGAACATGACATGTTTTCTATAGATTTTAGACTGTACCATTAGTCCCATAATTCCATGCGAATCAAGATTCAAAATGGCGGCTATGCAACTCCCCTATTGACCTGGTAAGCAGGTGACCTCATAGCAGGTGACCTAGTAAGCAGGTGACCTGATATTAGCAGGTGACCTAGTAAGCAGGTGACCTGATATTAGCAGGTGACCTAGTAAGGTGGTGACCTAGTATTAAGCTAGAGGTAATTAGGTTATGTTTACATGTGGGAGGGTGGTTATATAGGTGGGTGGGTTCAAGCTGGTTATTGGAGGGAGGTTATATATAGGTAAAGAATCGATATTTATACACATGATTGATATGTATAGAGCTGTAAATGAGTTATATAAATGCACACCCAGTATAACCCACTTAATGAGTTAATCTCATTACTGATTTGATTGCTTAATTAGTTAATGGATTCTTGTTTAATTCAATTACTTACTAATTATATTCCTGGATTCGTTTTATTATTACTCTTATCTTGGTTAAGTATATTCCTGGATTAGTTTTAACATTACTCTGTTCTTGGGCTATAACATAAGGCTGATGCCTATAGTTTTGTTTCTTTATACCAGCCTGTGCTACAGAAACTTTAGACAATTGTTCTCACGAATGGTGTTACAGAGCTTGGTCTCCCAGGGAAATGATGTTATGGTTTTGTTAGAGGATATATTAATGGGAACAGAGGAGATGAGGCTCATTGCAACTATCAATATACTACTTTGACCTCGAATGGTTAGTAACATCAAAAATAAAACTATTACACAAAGCCAGAAACTCTCTCACACAGAATGCTAAGCACGACCTGTACAAAATGGCCATCCTACCTAACATTGACTTCTGTGACTTTATATATGACTCTGCCCCGAAAGCCCTGTTACAAAAGTTACGGTCTCAACAAAATTTCGCTTTGCGAATAATATTTAAAAAATCCAAATTTGACAATGAAGACCAGGAACATCAAAATCTAAATATCTGGCCTCTACAAACATGAAGCGACAAATCTAGCACAGAATGAAGATAATATTGACACAAAGGAGCTACCAACACAGAGCCATGCTAAAGGGAAGAGAAATCTAACTGTATTAAACGCAAAAATTGGCTAAAATTATTAATTCAATAATATATAAATGTCAAACCAGATGGAATGGCCTGGAATTGGTGGCTCATAAAATAAAGGATAGAAAAACTTTCAAAAGATTTACTGAAAAGCTACTGACATTGTTCTGAGATGCAAGACGTTCTTTCCCTGCCCTACAACTGTTCATTTGTTATGTTTTGTTTGATTTTATCTGACCTACTTATATTACTTCTGTTAACCTGCACAAATGTCTGTATAATGATTACTACTGTACCTACTTGTTATCATAAAGTATATTAACTATTTCACTTGTTACCTTATGTATCACATTCTCATTATAATTAACCATCCATTCATTCACATGTACTGAAACTAGTTATTACTTAGTCTAATAGTTTAGTTTATTTGCAACTCAACTCGAAGTTCTAAAAGGTATGGCAATCACCAGAAGACCTGACACGTCAGAGTTGACCAACCCCTTGTAATAACATCAGCAATAAAGAATTTTTTAATTGAATTGAATTGAATAATCAAAGGTTTTCTATTATTTTTCAGTTTGAAATACAACAGCCAGATACAATGAATATAAGGACGCTATTCGCAGGACTCGTGTTGTTCACGGGGGTAGAACTCTGTAGTTCTCTGAAGATTTTGGTTATACCAGTTGACTGTGTCAACAACTCAAGACTCTTCAGTTTTGGGAAGCTTGCAAAGATTATAACGAGCTATGGACATGATGTAGATTTCCTCATGAACTCTGCTATTGCTGAGATTTACTCCCCTCAACCTCCTATAAAGAGCATCATATTTAACATGCCTAAAGACAAACCAGTTGAATTTCTCACCAGTAACGTCAATGAAAGAAAAAGAAAAAAGGAAATTTCTGTGTTTCGAGGCATTTCACTCTTATTCACTGCTATATCGGAATGGGCAGGCAGGATAATCGATTTTTGTGAGCCATTGATATCAAATTCGGAGATAATGAGTGAACTTAAAGAGAATGATTATGATCTAATATTTGTAGATGTTTTAAGTGAATGTGGGAGGGTTATAGGAGATTACCTTGACAAACCACTTATTGTTCACAATGCATTTGGCTTTCTGACTAAACCTGATGTTTTATATCCAAGATTATCCTCCATTGTGTGCGATCCTCTGCCTTTTATATGTAACAAAGATCGTATGAACTTCAAAGAGAGGGTTATGAATTTTGTTTTTGGGGGGTTTATAATGTATATTTTCAACCCAGGACTCTATTCCCATCTTGATCAATTAAGATACAAGTATAATCTCAATATTACAAGAAAATCTGTCGAATCTTACAAATACGCCCTTGTTATAGTTAATGCTGACTTTTTTACCAACTATCCAAGACCTTTAATGCCAAATATTATTCCTATAACAGGACTCCTTAACAGTCCTAAGACAGTACAACCACTTTCACAGGAACTAGACCATGCTATTAGAACAAGTCCTTTTGATAAAGTTGTTGTGGTAAGTTTTGGTACATATCTTGAGATTGATAATGACAAGGCTGAGATGATGGCGCGGGTGTTTGCAGATATACCAGCTCTCTTTATATGGAAATATGACGGCCCAGAACTGGGCACTAGTAACATGAATATACACTTGGTTAATTGGCTTCCTCAAGCGGCCGTACTCAATCATCCCAGGGTTGCTCTTTTCATTACACATTGTGGCATCGGTGGAACTTATGATGCCATTTATTCTGGTGTTCCTGTAATAGCATTGCCTTTATTAGGTGATCAGTTTTATAATGCTGAAATGCTAACTGGCAGACTCAAGATGGGGCTAAGACTAAACAGTCTGACGATGACTGTAGAGGTGTTCAAAGAGGCCCTCAATAGTGCATTAGCAGAACCAATGTTTATGAAGAATGCTAAAGTGGCACAGGAGATTGTCAGTCATAGATTGGCTGATCCTGAAAAGGAACTCATGTACTGGATAGAGTATGTTGCTAAATATGGCACATCTCACCTCATATCAGAGCCTATTCATGAGTTGAATATTTTCCAATTGTATTCATGGGATGTCATGGCTTTTCTTCTGCTTGTAGTTGTAGTCATGTTATGTTTATTTGGTCTTATATTGAAAGGTTGTGTCTTTTGTCTGAGAAAATGTTTCTGTAAGAAGAGCCACATTGATGTGATGAAGAAGAAAGAGAATTAATGAAACAGAGAATAAGTGTAGGAATATAACCATGGGACTAAAGTCTGTGGATAGTAAAATTAAAGTTGTATGCTTTTTGGCAAGGTTTGATTCCTCTCATCTGGTATCAGAGCCTTTACATGAATATTTTCCAATTGTATTCATGGGATGTTACAATTTTTCCTTTTGATTTTAATCACTATTTTAGTGTTGACAGTTGTTGCATTGATAACCGTTTGAATTTTTTGTATAAGAAAATGTATCTCAAAAACCAGAAACTTGAAATTGTTAAAGGAAAATAAATGAGATATATAATGACGTTATAATTTTATACACTTTTTTATTGTATCATATCTTGTATTATATTCTTGTGATGAAAAGTATCACAAATGTAAAATTCTCGCGATTAAAACTTTAAAAAGTGAGACGAGGTGTTTCCCAGTAACTTCTCATCGCCTCTTCTGGATGGTGCTCTGCCTTCAGTGAGGTTAATGGATGGGTTGAGAAGGCAACATTAATGTTTTTAGCAATTTCTATTCGAATTTGACTGTTTGAATGCAGATTATTTTTCCAAATAGTACAAAATCCTTAAAAATAATAATAATAGTTCATGAGTGTGCATTGCTCTCCTCTCAACCTCCTATAATATTGTCTATGAAGCTGGCCATATCCACCCTGGCTGGGGTAGAGAGGCCTACAAGGAGGAGGATGCAGGACGGCCTTGTGGTTAAGCTTATCGCTGTATGCGGTGAGCCAGAATGCTGGGCAAAAAAAATATAATATATAGCCTACTTTCAGGAGGTATATATATTTCTTATGTGTTCAATTAGTTTATCATGTGATTGCATCTGATTGGCTCAGAGCGAGCGGCAGCGGCTGTTCCCTGCTTGCTGTTCCATCAACTTTTTGTTTTGGCAGCCAATTTCTAATTCTCCTCAATTCAAATGCGCGGTTTGCAAGAACTTTATAATTATTGCTCAAATCAAAAAATTTCTCAGGACCATTTTGAAGTAAACTTTTCTAGTCAGCTTCTGGGAGTGCTAAGAAAGGTTTGATATGTAGAACGGTTAGAGTTTTTAGGCACCAGGTAGCTGAGCGGAATACTGAAAGGCTTGACCCTAGAGGCAGGTGATAGTCCAAATTGTTTGGGCAAGCCTTTGCCTTTTTTTTCTCAAAAAAGTGTGGGGGTCATGTTTCGTCAAGCTCTAATCTGTATGAAATGGCTTACAGTATATAAATCAGTACCTAACCTATTCATCATTTCATGACATCCGCTATTTTTAGCCATTTTTTTCTAATTAACCAATTGGTTGTTATTGTGATACATGAGATAGCTCAGTGAGTGGACGGACAACAGGCAGCCTTGAGCAGCCTTGAGCAGCCTTGATTGAGGAGAAGAAACTTATATAATATCAAAGGGTTAATGGCCGACATTGAGGGGTTGCTGTAGTTAGCGCAAGTCGAACTCTAGTATGGTGACGGCCGTACTAGAGTTAGAGAGCAAAGCCTTCAAAAAGGCGGGGATCGAGTAGTGTCAACTTGGCACTACTCAACATTTCTCTAAACAGAATGAAAATGTTTGCTTTAAAATTCACCAACATCTTCCTTATGTCATTTCCTTCTCATCTATACCTTGTTTTCCATATATCACATTAGAATCATGAAGAAAAAGCTCATGAAACCCTCCAACCTCTTTAAAAACTTAGAGCAGTACACCGTGACATCGCGGAGATCTCGCAGGAATTTCGAAATCTCGCCTGTGACGTGACGTCAACATGACGTGACGTGACGTGACCAAACTCTGCACATGGCACTGGCCTTCAAGCTTTGAACTTTAGCATCTGTGATGCATTTAACTTTTGTCACTTCTGACTGCATAAAATCGCCATAAATACACACTATTACATGATTTGCTATCACATAAATGTTGTCAATTGATGTTGGTCAAGGTGATTATTAAAACGACCGCGTGTCTTTGTTTACATCATAGTACATCGAAGCAAGATCTTGGCCTCCATACTGGAGAGTTATACTGAGGGGGCTATGTAAAATATTCCCGCACATTCAGGGTCTGCATAAAACGATCAGATCATAATAATAAACCTGTATCTAAGCTCTTAGAATCGGTGAGTGTACCGGTATTGAAAAAGTATCAAGGATGTCATAGTAAGTGGGAATAATAAATGGGACATATATTTCACAAGTTAAACTTAGAATGCATCCGTTCCACGCAGCGTCAACCCCAGTGCTGCCTGACTCTACACATGATCATTCAATGAGTAGAGGCAGGTTCGACTGACTAGGTTGCTGCTGCACCATTTGATTATAATCCCAAGGCAAAGCCGGAAGCAGGGGGTTTGAGCACAACCAGTGCACCAGCAGGCCCCAAATAAAGGTTATAAATGCTTTTATAGTCTATGAGGGGATTTTACGCTCCCGCAAATTGATAAAAATCGCTATTTCTGTTTGAAATACATTGCCAAGATGAAATTAAGAAAGGGCATGATTTTCTACCCCAAAATATGTATTTTTATCAACACTGATATTTAAATAAGATATTCATGAGAGAAACTGTAGGTGTTGTATCAGTGAACAAGAATTTAACAAATTTTCAGCGCCATTGAACATTGACAGTTTTAACATTTTTAACGTCAACTGCGCGGATCGGTAGCTATCGGTGAGCAATGTTATTTAGGCCCTACAGAAAATATGAAAAAAAAAACCGTGATGAGCCAACCAACGATTCTATCTAATTAATAGAACCACAGCCAACATTCATTTTCAATGATATTATGTGTGAGTAAATAAGGAAGATTGGAATGCATCCGTTCCACGCAGCGTCAACCCCAGTGCTGCCTGACTCTACACATGATCATTCAATGAGTAGAGGCAGGTTCGACTGACTAGGTTGCTGCTGCACCATTTGATTATAATCCCAAGGCAAAGCCGGAAGCAGGGGGTTTGAGCACAACCAGTGCACCAGCAGGCCCCAAATAAAGGTTATAAATGCTTTTATAGTCTATGAGGGGATTTTACGCTCCCGCAAATTGATAAAAATCGCTATTTCTGTTTGAAATACATTGCCAAGATGAAATTAAGAAAGGGCATGATTTTCTACCCCAAAATATGTATTTTTATCAACACTGATATTTAAATAAGATATTCATGAGAGAAACTGTAGGTGTTGTATCAGTGAACAAGAATTTAACAAATTTTCAGCGCCATTGAACATTGACAGTTTTAACATTTTTAACGTCAACTGCGCGGATCGGTAGCTATCGGTGAGCAATGTTATTTAGGCCCTACAGAAAATATGAAAAAAAAAACCGTGATGAGCCAACCAACGATTCTATCTAATTAATAGAACCACAGCCAACATTCATTTTCAATGATATTATGTGTGAGTAAATAAGGAAGATTGGAAAGTGTAGGGTACAAAAGAAATCGGTAAAGTTGATCGAGAAATTTGGTACGTTACCAATCGCTAAGTTAGGCCTACTATTTACTGTAGACTGTAGACATCGGAAATTGTCAATGCTTTCTTTAGGCCTATGGTGTATTTCTGAGATTCTCGGTGATCTAGACATCGGATTTTGCCATAGCAGGCCTAAACAGTATTCCAAGTCCAAAACAAAGGATATCCTTCATGCCGGCCACGACGCATTATTGTACCGGTCGTCGTGACGTCTTCTAATTTACACAACGTTAGTAACGCGCGTTGTTATCCTTGACAACGCTTTTTCCCGCGCCCGTGTGTTGAGGTTGCAGCAACGATTTCATGTGTAGCTATAGTCTAGAATCGTTGCATAGCTTTGTATGGTTAAAGCTTAGCAGAAACTGGAATTAGGTGGGGGAAACAGTTGCTTCCTTGGTCACAACCAAAATTTCTTGTTATATTATAAGTCTGATATTTTTAGTTTAAGAAAACAGTTTGCAATATTTCCGGGTGGAGATTTACTACTAAAGTGACTAAATATACGGTACTCTATAGAATGACCTTAGAAATGCATGCAATTTTGAAATTTGGTACTATGATAGTACCGCACGAGTAGGTGTTCTAGTAGGACCCTCGACGATTCTTTTCAATATAACACACTTGCCTATCGGCCCGTGTGCCATGTGAAAAGAATCATCTCGGGTCCATGCGATCCTTCACGCCAGAACACCTACGAGATGCGGTGCTATTTTTACTCCTCGGTGCAATTAGATTAATTATAAATTAGAACACCAAGTCCTTTATTTACTCACAAAGTTACGGTCATTCTTCTCTCACTGATGCCGGCGACGACGCAATAGTGTACATTGTAACGTCGCAACGTTAGTAACGCTAGTAAGAATCATTGACAACGCATTTTCCTGCGTGGAAGGGAACCAATCAAATGAGTTCAAATTTTGCGTTTATCATTAGGCCACGCCCATGTGGTACAAAACAATGTACCACATGGTATGTACCACACGCCTCTACATACAAATGCTATGTGATACACATTTCACCAAATGTATTTATGCCACGAACAGCGTTAAAGCCCAAACTTCATAGGATAACATGTATACATTTTCTAGGCGGGAAAATCGTATCCAACAATCTCAACTATGTATTTTATGTAATTCTCATTTATTAAAGAAATGGGGAGCTACTTTACATGGAATTAATTATAGCAGACAACCTGTATGGAAGCTGCCATTACTCTAAGTCATGTGACCTCTGATGACGTATGATACCCACAACTCAAAACGAGGCCCAGCCCTTGCCCCTGCCATGTCTATAGTGGACATACCACTTTTCATTTGATTTGCGCCATTATTCTGTATAAACAAATGATGAGCATTGTACAATGGGTTGCCTTTGAGTCTGAAAATACAATACATAAATGCAGGGGAAGGTGTTAAAGCTATGTGGGATTAAGGTGAGGCAGGGGAGAGGAATGAATGTATCAAAACATTGCCGCCGCCGCCATTTGTGGCGTTCACTTTCGGCGTAACAGTGGGAGAGTGGCACATTAAAATGAGAGGACCCTTGGGTGAATAAGGTGTATTTATGATCTGTTCATAATAGTATGAATATCCATATTTTCTCATTGATAATACATCATATAATTATGTATAATACCAATGCTTCAAAAGAAGCAGCTGTGAGTTGAATGTTTGTTTACATATGTCCCGATTAGGTGGCCTAATCAGAGGGAGTGGTTCAGTGACGTCATCAATTAATGTAGATTACCACCAGTGGCGCTGTTGGTCACCAATATGTCTGCCTCCTTATAAGAGAGAAACTGACTGTTTATTGTTATGTTTCTGCTGGTAAATATTGATGTCGATCATTATAATGCAGCACAAGTACTTTGAAGAGTATAATGTTTCAGTTATTTGCAAAAAAAAATTATAGTTTCCTAAATAGTGTTTGGGCTTTAAGTACCCCAAAGATAATAACGTTCCCATGAGACCATCTTGTGAATAAAACATTTAAAAAAATATCAATTCTGCGATTTGTGAATTATTTTGCTGCAACACATCACATGTATTAGGAGTGGCCACTTCTACCCATTCTCGCTAGGTAGAGCCACTATCCCGGCTGAGTTTCTCTGTGTGTAGAGAGGACGGGAGCGTGCACACTGCCTAGGGAGGACAGCTCTACCTCCATGTATTAGGCTCAGATTTTCAGAAAATGTACAATTCAACTTCGCCAATCTTCCCAAATAACCCAAATTTCAGATGAAAATAAAGTTCAAAATACAGTTCAACATAACCAAACAGATTGCTAGAATGAAAGTAATGCCAAATATTTTCGAATTTACCTAGTATTGACCAAATTGCAGCCTAATTTAGCAGAATTTACTAAATGTGTACAGCTGCCAATTCACCGCGACGCGATTGTCTCTTGTACTGACACCAGATGGCATGGGCGGTCGGAAAAAGATGCCAGGGTCGACATAACAATGGTGTAGCGTATGCATGCCAAGTATGTATACCATCGGTCAACATTATAAATGAATGCCATCTTATTTAAAGCAGCTTAATCAGACTTTCTTAATATAAACGCGCAAAAAGAACCTATTATTAGGAAAAATTTGTCAGGAAGAGTTATTATCAAGCCAATTGAAATCTTGTTTGGTATTGACGAAAATAATAATAATGTAAGTATTATTAATTGGATTTTTCTACAGGTGAAAGCATTTATATATAGACGCAAGTTATTCCATATGGGAGAAATTTCCAGACTCTTAGTACTCTTGGAACTGAAATTTAGAGTTGAAATCCAAGTGAAAAGTATGTCGATGTACAAAAAAAACAGAGCTCAATCCTTACCTTGGCGTACACTTGAGCAGATTCTGAGGGAATCAACTAGTTAGCTAAGAAGATCTCCTTTCTGCATTTTTAGTTCTTAATATATAGTTTAAAACACAATGTAAATAACACTTTCCCTCGCCAAAATATTCAGGTAATAAAAATGGTGACAAGAAAATCCAAACACCTCTCAGGTTAAGTTTGAGATTTTAAAATATTCTAGTCAGGCTTAAACCTGGAAATGTATATAATACGTAACCAAGTTACATAGAAATATATTTTTTTTAAAAAAAACGGTAACCAAAAGGTCATTCTCAGTACATATGAGAATTATAGTTTCATGATAGTTGTAGAAGTGGTGCTGTAGATGGTAAAAACCCTATTTAGGAAAAGAAAAATTATATCCAATGTATAGCTTGTTCGTGCTGCCAAGAAGTCATTCTCGGTACATAAGCCCTTTAGATAACAAATTTTAATATATATTTTAAGACGACTACCAAAAAGTCATCCTCAGTACATATGAGAATTATAGGTTTAAGCTAGTCATAGGAACGTCGATGTCGATGTTAAAAACCCCTTTTTTAAAGTGATAAAGTCTCATATCAAATGTATAACCTGCGTGCTGCCAAGAAGTCATTCCCGGTACATAAATCTTTTAGACAACAAATTTTAAATCAGAGTAGTTTGTCTTGACTGGCTACCAAAGTGTCATACTCCGTACACAAACCTTGAACGTTACCAAATAATCATTCTCTGTACATGTCATATTGTATTAACAAAAAAGATCATTTCTATGCGCATGAAGCTAATATTTTCTCTTTTATTTCTCAATCTTCACTTTTAAATAAATACAAATTCCAGGAAAAGAGAGGGTACGATGTAAAACAGTGTGATCGACCCCGTATGAAGAAAGAATCTGTTGATAGACTGAATAAAAACTTTTTAAAAAAAAAGAAAAAAAAGCAGCTTAATCATCGAGAAAAACATTCACATTAAGTTACTAGGTAGACAAAATGATTCCCAAGATGGAATTTTCATAAATCAAGCCCCTTAAATCCTGCTCCCATAGAGATTGGCCTGGCCAGGGTGCGATGTGTCTACGAAAATGGCAGAGGTACAGAAGAAAACCGTTGATACGCCTCATACTAGGTGGCGCCCTCGGCATTTTAGGACGACCGAATTGTACATATTCTGAAAATCTGACCTTATAACATGTACACATCCCACCATTCAACATTTGGTGTATCAGTAAGTACCCGTTATCTTGATTATTCTATAATGATAAAACTCAATGCAACACAATCTCTACATGGGTCAGAACTTCAGAAATGGTACAATTGGCAGATCTACACATCAAGTAAATTCTGCTAAACCAGAGTGAAAAATGGTCACTAGTTAGGTATATGAGTACATTTTATATTGCCTTGATTCAAACAGTCTGTTTGTTTATGTTGAACTGTATTTCGAACATCACTTTTGTTTTAAATTTGGATTATTTGGGAGGATTGGTGAAGATAAATTGTACATTTTCGGGTGATTTGACCGGTAACTACATTGGCACTACTGTTCCCATTGTCGATGACGTCCCAGGTTTAGATTCGTTTTAAGGAAATGAGTCATAAGTCGCAAAATTGCTATTTTTCAAGGGGATTTATTTATAAGATATCTTTGTTGGAATATTCTAATAATATTCTAAAATAAAAGTAAAAAAAAAATTGACTCAACCTTGATAATATTAGGGTCAGATTGTCAGAAAATGTACAATTCACCTTCACCAATTCCTGTCAAAAATCACAATTTAAGACAAAAAATTTTTTTTTGAGCTTCAAAATTACAGTTTAACATAGGAAAACAGATGCTTTAAATCAACGCAATACCAAATAAACTCAAATATACCCGGCATTTATCATTTTCCAGCCTAGTTTAGAAGAATTTACTTAATATGTACATTTTCTGAGGATCTGAACCATATATATATGCCTCATTTTGCCAGTAAAAAGTACATATTTACTCTGCACCCCGTTCTGTTGACTTGGCCATTTTTACCGGCCGTTTATCTAGGTTAGGTTTGTTATGTTTGAACTTAACTGAGCTCAGCCATTTGGGTCAGATTTTCACAAAATGTACCATTGGCAGCTGTACACATTTAGTAAATTCTGCTAAATTAGGCTGCAATTTGGTTAAAACTCGGTAAATTCGAGAATATTTGGTGTTGCATTGATTCTAGCAATCTGGTTGGTTAGGTTGAACTGTATTTTGGACTTTATGTTCGTCTGAAATTTGGGTTATTTGAGAGAATTGGCGAAGTCGAATTAATTGTACATTTTCTGAAAATCTGAGCCATACATGTATATGCCCAGATAGTAAGACAGGTTATGGGTTGTTGACACACAAGTGTGAGAGAAATCCCAATTCTTGTCAATTTAGAGAAGTGGTAGTTGCATCATTATTTATTACTGCGCTACAGATTAAACATATTTTAGTTTGGCTTTTCTCCTCGGTAAGTGTCAATATTTGTGATGTGTTCCAGGAAAATGAGTCACAAGTCGCAAAATTGATTTTTTTTCAAAGAGTTTTCATCACAAGACCTCTTTATGGGAATATTAAGGGTTTTCACTTATAGTCATAGAAATCCATGTAACAAATTTCAGGACATTGTATTAAATATATCCTTGCGTTTTGAAGGCCTTTGTATGGAGTATATTTAGTCACTTTACTGGTAATTACCCACCCAGAAATATTGCAAACTTATTTTTTTTCAAAAATAAAAATATCAAACTTAAAATATAGAAACACTCATTAGGTGTCCTAGTGTTTACTATCATTGGAATCAGCTTGATCTCCACTTTTCAAATATGATGATGTTTCAAAATCCATATTTTGCGACTTATGACTCATTTTCCTAAAACGGATCACAATAGCGGGTGTCAAAACACACGCCACCTAGCGGCTCCTATTTTTCTTTGAAATATTTCCTTACTATCATAAGCTGAGATGTATTTGTGCATGATTTCCAATATCTACAGGGTTATTTTTTATTACAGCTGGGTTTTTTTAAAAAAAAGATTCCTTTTCATTGATTATCCTGCTTGATTACTAAATTTGGGTGATGTGGTCAACTTCAAATGACCATAACTTTTCATTGACCCCGGCGACGTATGATTTTTAAATAGATGTGTAGCATATGACCTCATATATATGTGTAGACAATTTGGGGAAAAAATCAGTGGGCAATTTTTTTCTATAAAGTAAAACGTGAAAAATACCACATTTTGCCATAGAGTTCCATACCAATGCACTGTTATTTTCCAGCGATCTTTTTCTTTCTTATTTACTAAGGTATAACCCCTGAAAGTTTTGTGAAAATGTCAGTGGACAATCTTTTTTTCATTGAACACACGCATATAACTTTAAAGAGAAGACCCTGGTGCTTTTTCGGGCTGGTGTTCATTTATTTCATGGTGGTAAATACACCGACTGGGTTCCATGAGAATAACATGAATATCTAATTGGACTCAATAAAATTTATTCAAAAAAGATTTTGATTTTATTGATCTGGCACTGCAGGCGGTAACACGCCTCCAGTTCTGGCAATCATCCTTTTATGTACCATAAGCTATTATTTTTTTTATTTTTTTTTTTTTTTTTTTTTTTCCATAAGCTATTATTACACCAGACCTTCTTTTACCTTAAACACCTTCATTGACTGCATACCATAGATGCCTCTTGCTTCCATGTACCTGTACCTTGTTGCTCACTCTTGCTCTTGACTCATGACTCACTCTTGCTGAGTCATTGGGACCTAAGACTGGGTCCAAGATCAACTGCCTGAAGGTCTGTGTGGTGGAATAAAGCCTGAGATACTAAAGAACTGTGTGTCTAGTTTTACTTTCCCTTTGTTGAGATAGATAAGAATCAAACCTGGTTAATGGGTCAGATTTTCAGAAAATGTACAATTCACCTTCACCAATCCTCTCAAATAGCCCACATTTAAGACAAACATTAGCTTCAAAATGCAGTGTAACATAACAGAACTGATACTTTAAATCAATGGGATCCCAAATATACTCAGATATACCTGGTATTCTTCAGTTTTCAGCCTAATTTAGGAGGATTTCCTTAAAGTGTACAGCTGCCAATTGTACATTTTCTGAAAATCTGACCCACATGAGCTTGTATGTTGCTAGGCTAAAATCACTACATGTGTATATGAGTGAATATATCAATATCAGTGACAAGTCAAGTAATGGATTGTATATGTTTTATTGACTCAAACGTAGTGATCTAGTCCGCCCTCTGAAGTTTCAATAACAATTTTTCTAAAAATGTCGAGAACAGTCAGTCACTTTGGTTCACTGTAGTAGTCAGCATTAGAGTGTTCCTAGAGAGAGACGCTGGCGGGAAGCTCCGTAGCAACCAGTGTTTGTTAGTCCATTCAGGTAGCACAGCGATGTCCTTCTTATAGCAAATGGCATGATGGAGGGTTCAAACTGATCGAGACCCCTCAGAAAACAGTACAAACCCCGAAGGGGTGAGTTCCCGTTTTCTGAGGGGTCGAGATCAGTTTGAACCCAGAGTGCCATTTGCTATTTATTACACACTCTATTTGGATGTTAAAAAGTAAATCTAACTTGTTTAGCCTATAGTTAGCTATAGTTTAGCTCAAGGAAGCTTGATTCACCGCAATTTGTAGGCCTAAGTTACGCGGTCGGGACGACGTCATCTGGCCTACGCTGCACCAATGAAATTGCGTCTTTGTCCGAACTGTACACATGAACGATTTGGATCGACCGAACTGCACCCCCAAACTGCACCTTTCTAACTGTTCATGTGTGTAATAAATAATATAACCACATATACTCATATATATTAATCATAAATGGATGACAAATAACATTGAAACATACTCTAATTCCATTGAATAAGAATTCATACAGCAAATGTTTTGACAGCAATCTCGTGATAAAAATTCTTCATTTCAACTCTTGGCTTATTGATGTAGAATTAGATTTTACACTATACTTAAATTTGTATTTAGTCACATACAAAAGTAGATGTTTTTTAATTGAATTAATTAAGGCTTGTTAACCGGAACACAAAATATGTAGTGTTCTGTGGCTGTGTGTGTGGAGAATTTAATGTGGATAGCTGGCAAGGAAAATTAACAGTTCTACACATTTATTAAATTCTGCTTCTTCTACTAAATTTATAATGATGAATACCGGGTATATCGAAGTATATCGAAGTATATCGAAGTATATTCGGGACTGTGTTGATTTAAAGTATCAATTCTGTTATGGTCTACTGCATTTGTTGCTCATTTCTGTCTTCAATATTGTTATTTGACAGGATTGGTGAAGGTGAAGTGAACATTTTCTGACAGTCTGATTTTCGGATCCATAAACTTTTCTATCAGATCATTCACCATTCCCTGCCTCATATTTTGAACCTTGATTCTTCTGTTATCACATCCCATATGTATAATTGGACCCAATTCAAACTTCAGACTTTATTCACCAGGGCATTCAGGAAAATGAGTCACAGGTCGCAAAACTGAGATTTTCTAAAGTGATTTATTCACAAGATTTCTTTGTAGGAAGATTTTCATTTTGGGGGAGTTTAGCGCTTTAGGTCATATGAATATATGGCTCTTATTTCTTCATTTGTATTAATAAGGTTATAACTATGATGTACTATGGTGCCCCCTGAATATTCCCTGCTGCTGTTGGGTTTTTTTTTGTTTTTTTTTTACAAAACATATCTTTTATTCAATCTGTCAACAAAGAACCTGCTGACCCAGCGATCTCCATCTAAATATACAATCGCTGTCTCGTTTACCAGCCAGTATTGCTCCTGTCTCTCAACACAGCAGTCCGGCCATTTTTTATTTTTTTCTTGAATTTTATTTGACAAAAAAAATCAGAATCTGTGATAAGTCTCATTCTGCCAAATTGTATTCCTCATTGAAAATTTTTCTTTTTTAAAAATATTCAATAAAGGGCGGACTTATGGACGCCTTCTATTCTCTGTCTATCCTCCCACTAATAATTATAGAGTGAGTTATATACCATATCTCAAGACAGTGCAGTAAGTCCTTGTGTTTTTTTTAAATATTTTTGCTGTTATATTTTGTGCATTGCCCAAAAAGTATTACGATGGTATCTTATCTGTCTCTCATGTGTATTAATTTACCAAAACAATAACAATGATCAAATTATCAAATTACATGATTACCTAGTTGTATTTCAACTGCTAAAGTGAGGGCCCTATCTAAATTGTATCAAGTATGTGATGAATCTGTACTACTGTTAATATATAAGACTATGATTAGACCAATTATTGACTATGGAGATATCTTTTATAATTCCGCTCCACAAAAAAATCTTATGAAACTGCAAACACTGCAGAATTCTGCATTAAAAATAATACTTCATCTTCCAAAACTCTATAGCACAAAGGACATCCATTCCAGATTAAATATTACATCCCTTCAAACGAGAAGGGAAACACATATTTTGGACAGGGCCTTCGTTATGAGTAAGGATGAAGAGAAGGTAGACAAAAGGAAAGTCCAACTGCGGGGACTCTCGGAGGGGAAAAAACTTATTTACCCCCATCCTAGAAATGAATTATTTAAAAGATCATATTTATATACTATACAAACTCTGTGGAACAGGCTTGAGCCGAAAGTACAATTAATTCAGGCGAGAAAAGACTTCAAAGTGTATCTTAAACAAAGTTACCACCTGAAATTCGATCTCTTTCTGAAAACCAATGATAATTCCGAACCGTCCAAGTAAAATTCATTGCAAGGGAAAACATGTATGGGGGGAAAAATCTGTGAATTGTAAAAAGCACAGAAAAGTGAATATCGATACATCGATGGTGAGGGAGGGGGGGGGCCCTTATTGACTTTTCAGTCGATCCAGTTGAACTGATTTACCAGACGTCATGTCTGATGATCTTTTACAATTTCGAATCCTACAGTAATTAAGGTAGGAACTGTTAACTTGTTATAAATAACAAAACGAGACTTAACTCTCGGATACCGAACCTAATTTTAGTGTTTAATGAATGTATTGTTCTTAGCATATTGAAGACAACCGCTGTAAAAGTGAAACCATGTCTAGAAGTAATCTTAATACATTGAACAAGCAGATTGGTAAAAATAATCCGGTAGCTAATTAGCTTGGATATAGTTATGTAATACGCAGAGAAAACATGTAAATGTAATACAAATAAAAATTTCTCAACTCGATATAATGGGAAATAACTCTGAAAGTAAACTAAATTAACTGGTTTAATCTTGACAAAAGGAAGGACAATTGAAACAGTTATATTTGTAGGGAAATCCATCAAAGAAAACAAGTCAACAAAATCAAGACAACAAAAGTGACCATAGTTTGAATCTCAAACAAGAACTTTATAGATGGACTATAAATCACAAAACTTCGAACAATCACATAATTAATCATCATGAACTTTTACCTTATTTTATTATGTTGGGCTATCTGGAAGACCTGTTTTCAGAGGATAAATTAAAGCCCGGTTCCGAAATGTTGTTATGAAATGTATGATGAAATGTCAAATGTATGTAACGGAATTTTGGAATAAAAATCTTTATATATATATATATATATATATATATTCAGATCTTACTTCAAAAACCTTGACTTCGCGTTAGGTAACATATCAAATTACAATTGTGGTTAGTACATTTCATTCTAAACACTGCCCAGCTGATTCAAACAAAAAACTGGTCTACTCTACTCTGTAGTCAAAGGGTTGCTCAATTTCGCCGCAGAAATAAAAACACGAGGCCCTTTAAAACCAATACACGCATTATGCTAATGCAATCGAGTCCTTATACACGTCTAATAGGGCATATTTCAGTTGTTTTTCATCAGTAATTGACTTTAAGTACACAGGTAAGTCGTTCCAGAAAGATATACCTTCATACTTGTGTTTCGAAGGTCATCCCATGTACTATATTTAATTACTTTACTGGTTAACATTACCCATCAAGAAATATTGCAAAAATTTATTTTGAAAAATAAAAATATCATATTAAAAAATTGATGGAAAAGCAACTCAGCACAAACAGTCATGGGAACGAATCAAGTTGGCATTTTGTAGGTTTATTTGGCGTTCCTGACACGTTTCGCCTTTCTTGGGCTTCTTCATAATCATCATAATTGAAACATGAAAATATTGCATAGCTGTCCTTAAGTTTACCATCATTAGAATTGGCTTGGTCACGTATTTTCAAATATTTTTTGCGACTTGTGTCTCATTTTCCTGAAACACATCACAAGGGTGCACAGATACATTTTGAAAAATTACACATCACATCAAGTGATTTTTGATCTGAGAATTTCTCTGATTTATATTATTAAAAAAGGATTAAAGAGAATTAAAGAGATGACAGAATTAACAAATTACAGATATATAACCTTGTTAGAGAGAGCTTTATCAATCAGAGATAGCCTCATTAGATAGAGCCTCAATACAATACACCAATAAAAGGACGACTTATACACCGATGGCAGTTCATGAGAAAGTATGAATTTATGAATTTGTTATCTGATTTATTGTATGTACTTAATAAGGACTGTTCATTTTTAACCATGGGAGGGGAGAATTTTCAGGGGGGGGTGCACCTTTTTCTGTGCAGACTCTGAGGTGGGGGCAGGCATAAATTTTTAAACATACTCTGAAGGGGACACCTTTTTTGCACAGACTCTAAAAGTGTGTGTGTGTATGTGTGTGTGGGGGGTGCATCTTTTTGGGCACAGATTCAAAACTACAATGATGTCTGGGGTGGGGGGGGGGGGGGTGGGGGGGGGTTATGAAATTTTGCACACACTTTCAAGGGGGGGTTAAGAAACTTTGCACAAGAATTTATCGCAAATTCTCCCCCCCCCCACCACCACCACCAGTGGTTAATTATGAACAGCCCCTTATCATTATTAGGCCTGGTTTATGGTGGTAACACGAGGCAACAACTGGGAAGACCCATACACTCTATACAGGCAGCGGCGTGCCATAGAGTTAACACTAGAGGGCTTGGATGTTTATTGCCTACAGGTCGCGTATAGAGTGTACAGATTATTAGGTTAGATTAGCCTTGTATGGATATTAGATACGACCATGGTTTCACACAGCTCAGGTCAGACAGAAATACCAGGTTTTGACCAGGGTGGACTTTGTTCCCATGTAGAGAACTGTTATACCTCGATGGGTATGAATGTCCTGTGATAGATCTATAGTATCTAGTCTCTAGAATTACATGGAATTAGGTCGATTGATTAGGAATTACATACTACAATCCTGATTTACTGTAGGCTATATAAACAATTAATCTTCTACTACTACTCCGGTATATATAGATAAACAGCAAAAGCAAGATACTAGTATCTATAGGTAGACAAAGTTTTATTGAATTTAATGCTGCTATAGGTACAAAATAGCCATATACTACCGTATTTCCCCGTTTATAAGCCCGGGCTTTTATTTTATAAGATCACTTTATTGGAATGTTCTGATTTTTGGAGAGTTTGTCATCGATCTATGTATCAAATTTCAAGACAATGTTTGGAATATATCCTTTCGTTTTAAAGGTCCTCATATGGAGTTTATTTCGTTACTTTACTGATTATTGACCCCCCCCCCCCCCCCCCCACACACACACACACAAACACAAACACACGAATATAGCAAACCTTTTTTTCAAAAATAAAAATAACAAAAATCTGGAAATACTTAGATTATTAGACTGTTTAGGCTACTATCATTGATATCGGTTTGGTCTCATCTTTTCAAATATAATGATATCTCAAAATCCTTTTTAGCAACTTGTAACTCATTTTCCTGAAACACATCATATCCTATGACTCGGAGAAGTGGAAGTTGGACCATTGGACCTTGGTCCACCACCACGGTACATTGGTGTTATTTTTACTGTACATAGGTTACTACAGATCATATTTTAGTTTGGGTTATCTCCCCAGTTGGTATTACTCATTAACAACACAACACGGGGTAGGAGAGAGGAGAGGGGACGGTGGCGATATAGTATATAGGCCTACAGTACTTCAGCATCATTATCTAACAGATAACTGCGAGGATCAACCAAGGTAATACCTATATCTATATAATAGTAAGGGATATTAGCCAAAATATTGTGTAGTATATACTAAGATTTAGTACCCGTTGGTTGGTCTGAGGTGGCCCATTATAGACGCACAGTGTCCAGCGGGACTGGTAGTGGCCACTGGACTGGCTTCCGACTGGCCCTCTATGCCTAGAGAACGTCCCGTAAGCCCTATATAGGTCAGGGCTTGCCATATATGGCATATAGGTCAAGGCTAGCGCAGCCTTCCCCTGAGAGCGTGGCAGGGACTGAGGACCATTCATTATGTGTGGGTAGGGGAGATGCGAAGTTGTAATCATTGGATATGGGGTGCAGGTGGGATGGCAGTGGCGGTACCAGGGGGGGGCTGGGGGCACCGGCCCCCCTATTCCCCCTAAAATGGTCCTGTGCCCCCCCTAACTCAGAGGGCCACTAAATGGCCTCTAAAGTACTGCCAGAATTGGCATTTTTCTTCAGACCAGTGACTCTACATGTACTACACTCCCAGTAACTCCATATTTTATTCTAGCTTAATTCTTTTAACGTTAAACTACATTTCTATAATTCAGTTTCAGATCCTCTATTCAAAAAGCAATTTTAGACCCAGAATGTCTCAACAGGATTTTAAATTTCAGACAGTCTCAAAATTGGTATTCAAACAAGAATCAGTGTGGGTGAACATGCAGTTTACAGTTATGATTTGTTCATCATTTGGACAATTTGGGGTTTTCAGTTATTTCCTTTTCCCAAAGGAAACATGACAGGTTCCAGTAAAATCTAAATTCTTGACAAAATAAACCTATATATATATGCTCACATGTGAGGACTCAAGAGGGTCTCAATAGAGACAATTAATTTTGTTCATTTTATTTTCTCAAAAAGTTTTTTTGTGGTGCAAGAAAATTGGGTTGTCATTTTTGTTAGAAATATTAGAGTTCTGTGGGGTTTATTTCATTGTCATTAGACAAATTACCTGTTATGCATTGCAATGACATTCCAAACAGGCAAATTCAGAAGATTTTGACCTGCAGTGTGCCCCCCCTAGACCTGCCTTCTGGTACCGCCTCTGGATGGGGTTATGAGTTTTGATTTTGTACTATTTATTTTAGTCAATTGAAGGGTAATTTGTTGTAAGAGGCAAGTATGCTGTATTTATGCAACAAACAGAACCCCTGCTTCTGCCTGTGTATAACCATAACCCACCCCTAGTTATAGTGACTGGACGGTCCCCCTCCACACTAGCGTCAGTGGGTAAGGTTAGAGAAGAATGCAACTTAACTAAACTGTAAGTAAATGCTTTCTGACAATGTTGGAGGTTCAGGAGAAGTGATAGTAATGGAAGTAGTTGATAACAGCCCAATCAACGGGTACTAAAGCCATTAGAGCCTGAGTTTATTGTCCTCGCTGGCCCTCTATGCCTGACTGGAACCCTGAGCCTTGGCCTCCGGCCTCGGCTCAGGGTTCCCGTCAGGCATAGAGGGCCAGCTCGGCCAATAAACTCAGGCTCTAATTGCCCATTAGACAGAGTATCCGTCCCCTTGCCCCCAGAGCTTAGTGTGTGAGCCTTGGCCTCTGGCCTCGGCTCAGGGTTCCCGTCAGGCATAGAGGGCCAGCTCGGCCAATAAACTCAGGCTCTAATTGCCCATTAGACAGAGGATCCGTCCCCTTGCCCCCAGAGCTTAGTGTGTGTGGGGGGAGGGGGGGGGGGGGGGGGGGAGAGCGTCGGAGAATCACGGCCAGCTAAGCAGGCTAACTAACTGACGTATTTACAAAACAAGAGTGCATTGTTTTTCCGTCTTTCCTGAGTGGCGAAGACAGGAAAACAACGCACAAGTTATGAGCTTATTTTTATGCCATGATATATATATATATTAGCCTTATTTAATCATTATTTACCTTCAGATAATCTCTCGCAACCCTTTGACTCAGCAATAGCAAGCACCTACAACGTTGCGTCATGAAATGAGCGTCATGAAATGAGCGTCATTGTTTGGCGCAATTATATTTACGCAACCAATCAAAATAGCGGAGTAAATTGGGTGCATTCGAAAAGCAGATTCGGCTAGTGAAATCTGTATCTGCCATGGGCTAATCTGGCCCTCTCTTGGTGGATATCATGGCATAGTTCTCTAGAAGTACACTGAGATACACCCTGTGTATATTGTATTAACTGAAAATTTAGTGATACAAACGAAACCTGCTATATTAAGTATCAAGAGATGGGGCCCACTTCATTGCTTGGAAGCATAGCCTTCTTCAAACAAAAACGTGCAATATTAGAACTCAGTGCAATCAAATGCTCTTCAAGACATTTTCAAATCGAATAACAAGCTCTGTTCACCACACTCTTTTGTTTACTTTTCTGATAGTTTCTCACTTCCGGTCCCCCTCACTCATATCCGGGTCTATTTTTCTATTTAAATATGCAATAAATTCGCAATTTCACAGCTCTTATCATTATAATTAATACTATATCATTACATACATTTTCTGTCTCTCATTACTCACTTCTTAATAACACTCAACCACCACAAAATTGTAATGCCCCCAGCTGTCAATAATACACCAGCAAGCCAATCAGCTCTCATAAAACACACACATATCAATAAGAGTCTGTTATACTTTTGGCCATCCCAATCAGTCGCATCAGTAGGGTCTTATAATACATCATTTCAAATCATTTCAAGCAACGAAGCAGAGTCATAAAACCTATAACACACTCAAAAGCCAAAAAGAATGTGTTATCACACTGTAAATGCCTCATGTCAGTGTATTTGTTTCCAATAATTAATGGTATTATTACATAAGAAATCACCTAAAAGTACACTAATAAAATGCATTACATATTTTCAGACGTTGCTGCAATGATGAAACTATCCCTTGCATTCCTCTTGTTTATGCAAGTGGAACTCAGCATCTCTCTGAAGATACTAGTTCTACCTGTGGACTACGCCAAAAATTCAAGACTTTTCAATTTTGGAAAAGTAGCCAAGATAATTGCAAGCAATGGGCATGAAGTGGATTTCCTGCTGAACTCTGCTATGGCTGAGGAGTACAAACCACCATCTCCTGTAAAGAGCTTAGTCTATGACATGCCAAAAGACAAGCCAGTCACATTCATAACAAGCCTAGCTGGAAAAGAGAACAAAGAAAAAGCTAAGAAAACAGGTTTCTTCCAATTATTTGGCTTCCTAACGAAGTGGACTGAGATAGTTAGATCATTCTGTGAGCCTGTGTTATCAAATTCAGATTTCATGATGAATTTAAAGCAAAAGGATTATGATTTGATATTTTCTGATAATTTAAATGATTGTGGAAGGATCATTGTGGACTATATTGACAAACCAGTTATTCTTCATAATGCAATCGGATTTCTTCCAAACCCAGATCAGTTTTATCCAAGATTTTCTTCATTTGTTTGTGACCCAACACCTCCTTTATGTGTGAAGGATAAGATGAATTTTAAAGAAAGGGTAATGAACTTCTTATTAGGTGTTGTCATGAATGCATTACAGTCTTATAGGTCTAGTGATCTTGATCAACTAAGGTACAAATATCAAATCAATGTCTCCAGCAGATCAGAGGATAGTTTCAAGAAAGCTCTTATCATAGCTAATACTGATTTTGTTGTCAGTTATCCAAGACCAATAATGCCCCATGTCATCCCTATATCAGGTCTAATCAATAATCATAAATCAGGTCCGCCAATAACAGGAGACCTTGAGCATGTTATAACCAACTCTGAGTTTGATAAAGTTGTTGTGATAAGTTTTGGTACATTTCTTGAGATTGATAAAGACAAGGCTGAGATGATGGCGCGGGTGTTTGCAGATATACCAGCTCTCTTTATATGGAAATATGATGGCCCAGAACTGGGCACTAGTAACATGAATATACACTTGGTTAATTGGCTTCCTCAAGCGGCCATACTCAATCATCCCAGGGTTGCTCTTTTCATTACACATTGTGGCATCGGTGGAACTTATGATGCCATTTATTCTGGTGTTCCTGTAGTAGCATTGCCTTTACTAGGTGATCAGTTTTATAATGCTGAAATGCTAACTGGCAGACTCAAGATGGGGCTAAGACTAAACAGTCTGACGATGACTGCAGAGGTGTTCAAAGAGGCCCTCAATAGTGCATTAGCAGAACCAATGTTTATGAAGAATGCTAAAGTGGCACAGGAGATTGTCAGTCATAGATTGGCTGACCCTGAAAAGGAACTCATGTACTGGATAGAGTATGTTGCTAAATATGGCACATCTCACCTCATATCAGAGCCTATTCATGAGTTGAATATTTTCCAATTGTATTCATGGGATGTCATGGCTTTTCTTCTGCTTGTAGTTGTAGTCATGTTATGTTTATTTGGTCTTATATTGAAAGGTTGTGTCTTTTGTCTCAGAAAATGTTTCTGTAAGAAGAGCCACATTGATGTGATGAAGAAGAAAGAGAATTAATGAAACAGAGAATAAGTGTAGGAATATAACCATGGGACTAAAGTCTGTGGATAGTAAAATTAAAGTTGTATGCTTTTTGGCAAGGTTTGATTCCTCTCATCTGGTATCAGAGCCTTTACATGAATATTTTCCAATTGTATTCATGGGATGTTATAATTTTTCCTTTTTATTTTGATCACTATTTTAGTGTTGACAGTTGTTGCATTAATAACCGTTTGAATTTTTTGTATAAGAAAATGTATCTCAAAAACCAGAAACTTGAAATTGTTAAAGGAAAATAAATGAGATATATAATGACATCTGGACGGTGCTCTGCCTTCAGTGAGGTTAATGGATGGGTTGAGAAGGCAACATTAATGTTTTTAGCAATTTCTATTCGAATTTGACTGTTTGAATGCAGATTATTTTTCCAAATAGTACAAAATCCTTAAAAATAATAATAATAGTTCATGAGTGTGCATTGCTCTCCTCTCAACCTCCTATAATATTGTCTATGAAGCTGGCCATATCCACCCTGGCTGGGGTAGAGAGGCCTACAAGGAGGAGGATGCAGGACGGCCTTGTGGTTAAGCTTATCGCTGTATGCGGTGAGCCAGAATGCTGGGCAAAAAAAATATAATATATAGCCTACTTTCAGGAGGTATATATATTTCTTATGTGTTCAATTAGTTTATCATGTGATTGCATCTGATTGGCTCAGAGCGAGCGTCAGCGGCTGTTTCCTGCTTGCTGTTCCATCAACTTTTTGTTTTGGCGGCCAATTTCTAATTCTCCTCAATTTAAATGCGCGGTTTGCAAGAACTTTTTAATTATTGCTCAAATCAAAAAATTTCTCAAGACCATTTTGAAGTAAACTTTTCTAGTCAGCTTCTGGGAGTGCTAAGAAAAGTTTGATATGTAGAACGGTTAGAGTTTTTAGGCACCAGGTAGCTGAGCGGAATACTGAAAGGCTCGACCCTACATGCAGGTGATAGTCCAAATTGTTTGGGCAAGCCTTTGCCTTTTTTTTCTCTCAAAAAAGCGCGGTGGTCATGTTTCGTCCAGAGAGAGCGTGCAGCACTAGGGGGCCTGTGGGACTGGTATTTTTGTGGTCATAGACAAGAAATGATTTTTTTGGTAGAGAGGGAGTAATTAACTTTCAATATCAATGTACATAGTTGTCAATAGGGATTGGGAACAAGGGTGTAGGCCCCACATTTCCAACGTTGAGGTCAGCCTAAGGTATGAGTGATAATCATATGTATTCTGTGAGAACAATGTGTCTTACAGGGACTAATGTCTGTATAGTTATGAATAACACTCAGTGTGGCTGTTGTTCTCGGTAGATCTACAGTGACTTTCTCTTGCTTCTTTCTCATTCAGTAGGAATGAGTCATTGTGCTATTAGTTAATTTCCCTGCAGTGGTAGTGTATCTAGGCCTACATGTTTGCCACCCTCCTTATTTTTGAATTTCTACTAGTACTAGCTAACAAGTTCTTTAAGTAGGAACCATTGGTTTTGATGTGTTCCTGGCTGCACTGGATAGGCCTACTAACAGTGTAGGCATATATGCACTGCATTTAAGCTGGAACCAGTTTGGCCAACTTTGGGGCCTAAAGGCACACCAGAAACAGGTTTTGGGATGTTATTTTTTATTCTGTCTGCAGTCGCATGGGGCAAATAAACCCCATCGACAAGCAGACAAACTGTTAAAGGTGTCCTCAGAAATAGTTGGGGTTGATGACAGCATTAATGAAAAAAAAACACACTTCATTGCCACAAAATATCCTAAAATTGAAAAGTTCATTGCAAAGGAATATTTTTAAAAAACTGTTTTGTCACTTTTGATTAAAGAAAAATTTTCTGTAAAATGAGCTCAGTGTTGAAAACTGTGTGACCATAACTAAGCAAATGACAAACAAAACTGAAAAAAACTGCTTGTAGACTGTATAGTGGATCTAGCCCTTAACTTCAGGGAAGCTACTCCATGGCACCATGCACTTGTCAGTTCTACCCTCGCTTCCTGTACTTCGTTACGGGCCGTTTTTCGGCCGTCGGGGTGTTTTTCGGCATCTTCCCGTTGATGCACCAGAAAAAAAATGATATCAGGGGAAAGGAAATTTAATTTGCTTTCCAAAAATATGAAATACGAAAATGTAGCTTAATTCTAAGGCGTGACAAGCTTCCTAGAAAGTAAGGACATCACTTTTGAGCAAGGGAAATAATGTTGTGATGACAGCTGGGGAGGGCAAGAACGAAAGGCCAAAAACGGAATATTGACATAAATGACATCAAATCTGATGCTAGAATTGGAATCTCTAGTTCGTTAGCTTTTAAATAAAAACCAAACTGGAGTCTCTAGCTTCATTATGAGCGCCAGTGAGTCAGTTTTGTTTGTGGGAAGACAAGACCCAGGCTCTGACATGGGATAGTGTGGCTGGGGCCCGTTGCTCCGTTTCTCGCTAACTATTTCCCCATTGAAAGTGTATGGGAAAATAGTTAGCAAGAAACGGAGCAACGGGCCCCAGCTGGCACTACACACTACTCACTAGCCTATACTACAACTTGTCTTGTCAGTCAAGTTTCATGAAGTTTGTTACGCGTCATTTTTCGGGCCCGATCTTCAAATCTGTCTAGCTTTTAGGGACAGTTCTAGCACAGTTACATTAAAAATAATGATAGATTATATGCCCTTATTAGTTAGCTTTCTAGAATCCCAAGGCATGAGCCTATAGCGTAAATACTTGTCCCATAGCTATACGATCTATGGTTTATGATTATGTTAGGTGGAACTACAGTGCCTAGTGGAATGGTTCGAACGGTTTCGGGCGAATATATCAACTAAAAAATGCGGAATAAACTTTATCCATGTATCTGAGATCTTCAATGATTAACTTAGCTTTGCATTTTTACCTTTGTTATTCCTCAGAAGGCATTTTCGTACCAATGCAACTTACTTTATTTCTACCATGAAAGTCAGTGAGGAGAGGGGAGCCATGACAGCCTGTGAATGCCAAGTGCCCTTTAGTAGTAGGCTTGTGATTGGCCGAGAGCGCTGTCTGTTAACTCCGCTGTGATTGGTCAGTGGAAATGACATAGTATCGGCAACGGCGCTCGTTCAGTTTGTTATGTCGGCCATTTTCCTTTCACTTCAATGACGCGGTTCTCAATCATAGTGTAATAAAGCAAGGTAGAGTTAAACTTCCTGTATGTTTTATATCTGATTTTCAAAAAGCTGTGTTTTGGGAGTAAGATCGAGGTACATTCATATATGTTTTATCTGAGATCAGCCCAATGTGTGACTTTCCTGGTACTAGAGAGTGCTCTAGCTCTTGGGATCGCCCTTAGGGGCCCAGTCATTTGTTTTGGGGGTGGTCCTTGCCGGCCCTTGGGCCTGCACGAAAGGGGCCTCTTCGTCAAGCTCTGATCGGTATGAAATGGCTTACAGTATATAAATCAGTACCTAACCTATTCATGACATCCGCTATTTTTAGCCATTTTTTACTAATTAACCAATAGCCCACCTGCGCGGACGCCATTTTGCGAAAGGGATTATGGGGTCTGATGTCCTATTGCAGTAGCAAACAATCGTCATGCATGATTTGGCAGACTGCACGGACCTCAAACAATCCCATATTTTAATAGCATCCGGTCATGCGCTCTTTGCAATGCAGGTTGTCTATTGGTTGTTATTGTGATACATGAGATAGCTCAGTGAGCGGATGGACAACAGGCAGCCTTGAGCAGCCTTGAGCAGCCTTGATCGAGGAGAAGAAACTTATATAATACTAAAGGGTTAATGACCGACATTGAGGGGTTGCTGCTGCACCATTTGATTATAATCCCAAGGCAAAGCCGGAAGCAGGGGGTTTGAGCACAACCAGTGCACCAGCAGGCCCCAAATAAAGGTTATAAATGCTTTTATAGTCTATGAGGGGATTTTACGCTCCCGCAAATTGATAAAAATCGCTATTTCTCTTTGAAATACATTGCCAAGATGTTGAAATTAAGAAAGGGCATGATTTTCTACCCCAAAATATGTATTTTTATCAACACTTTATATTTAGATAACAAAGATATTCATGAGAGAATCTGTAGGTGTTGTATCAGTGAACAAGAATTTAACAAATTTTCAGCGCCATTGAACATTGACAGTTCAAACATCAACTGAGCGAATCGGTAGATCGGTGAGCAATGTTATTTAGGCCTAGGGCCTACAGAAAATATTTTTTAAAAAAACCGTGATGAGCCAACCAACGATTCTATCTATTTAATAGAACCACAGCCAACATTTATTTTCAATGATATGTGTGAGTAAATAAGGAAGATTGGAAAGTGTAGGGTACAAAAAAAATCGGTAAAGTTGATCAAGAAATTCGGTAAGTTACCAATCGCTAAGTTAGGCCTACTATTTACTGTAGACTATAGACATCGGCCATTTTCTATGCTTTCTTTAGGCCTATGGTGTATTCCTGAGATTCTCGGTGATCTAGACATCGGATTTTGCCATAGCAGGCCTAAACAGTATTCCAAGTCCAAAGCAAAGGATATCCTTCATGCCGGCCACGACGCATTATTGTACCGGTCGTCGTGACGTCTTCTAATTTACACAACGTTAGTAACGCGCGTTGTTATCCTTGACAACGCTTTTTCCCGCGCCCGTGTGTTGAGGTTGCAGCAACGATTTCATGTGTAGCTATTTCTTGTTATATTATAAGTTTGATATTTTTAGTTTAAGAAAACAGTTTGCAATATTTCCGGGTGGAGATTTACTACTAAAGTGACTAAATATACGGTACTCTATAGGATGACCTTAGAAATGCATGCAATTTTGAAATTTGGTACTATGATAGTACCGCACGAGTAGGTGTTCTAGTAGGACCCTCGACGATTCTTTTCAATATAACACACTTGCCTATCGGCCCGTGTGCCATGTGAAAAGAATCATCTCGGGTCCATGCGATCCTTCACGCCAGAACCTCTACGAGATGCGGTGCTATTTTTGCTCCTCGGTGCAATTAGATTAATTATAAATTAGAACACCAAGTCCGTTTATTTACTCACAAAGTTACGGCCATTCTTCTCTCACTGATGCCGGCGACGACGCAATAGTGTACATTGTAACGTCGCAACATTAGTAATGCTAGTAAGAATCATTGACAACGCATTTTCCCGCGTGGAAGGGAACCAATCAAATGAGTTCAAATTTTGCGTTTATCATTAGGCCACGCCCATGTGGTACAAAACAATGTACCACATGGTATGTACCACACGCCTCTACATACAAATGCTATGTGATACACATTTCACCAAATGTATTTATGCCACGAACAGCGTTAAGTACCCCAAAGATAATAACGTTCCCATGAGACCATCTTGTGAATAAAACATTTAAAAAAATATCAATTCTGCGATTTGTGAATTATTTTGCTGCAACACTTCACATGTATTAGGAGTGGCCACTTCTACCCATTCTCGCTAGGTAGAGCTACTATCCCGGCTGAGTTTCTCTGTGTGTAGAGAGGACGGGAGCGTGCGCACTGCCTAGGGAGGACAGCTCTACCTCCATGTATTAGGCTCAGATTTTCAGAAAATGTACAATTCAACTTCGCTAATCTTCCCAAATAACCCAAATTTCAGATGAAAATAAAGTTCAAAATACAGTTCAACATAACCAAACAGATTGCTAGAATGAAAGTAATGCCAAATATTTTCGAATTTACCTAGTATTGACCAAATTGCAGCCTAATTTAGCAGAATTTACTAAATGTGTACAGCTGCCAATTCACCGCGACACGATTGTCTCTTGTACTGACACCAGACGGCATGGGCGGTCGGAAAAAGATGCCAGGGTCGACATAACAATGGTGTAGCGTATGCATGCCAAGTATGTATACCATCGGTCAACATTATAAATGAATGCCATCTTATTTAAAGCAGCTTAATCATCGAGAAAAACATTCACATTAAGTTACTAGGTAGACAAAATGATTCCCAAGATGGAATTTTCATAAATCAAGCCCCTTAAATCCTGCTCCCATACAGATTGGCCTGGCCAGGGTGCGATGTGTCTACGAAAATGGCAGAGGTACAGAAGAAAACCGTTGATACGCCTCATACTAGGTGGCGCCCTCGGCATTTTAGGACGACCGAATTGTACATATTCTGAAAATCTGACCTTATAACATGTACACATCCCACCATTCAACATTTGGTGTATCAGTAAGTACCCGTTATCTTGATTATTCTATAATGATAAAACTCAATGCAACACAATCTCTACATGGGTCAGAACTTCAGAAATGGTACAATCGGCAGATCTACACATCAAGTAAATTCTGCTAAACCAGAGTGAAAAATGGTCACTAGTTAGGTATATGAGTACATTTTATATTGCCTTGATTCAAACAGTCTGTTTGTTTATGTTGAACTGTATTTCGAACATCACTTTTGTTTTAAATTTGGATTATTTGGGAGGATTGGTGAAGATGAATTGTACATTTTCGGGTGATTTGACCGGTAACTACATTGGCACTACTGTTCCCATTGTCGATGACGTCCCAGGTTTAGATTCGTTTTAGGGAAATGAGTCATAAGTCGCAAAATTGCTATTTTTCAAGGGGATTTATTTATAAGATATCTTTGTTGGAATATTCTAATAATATTCTAAAATAAAAGTAAAAAAAAAATTGACTCAACCTTGATAATATTAGGGTCAGATTGTCAGAAAATGTACAATTCACCTTCACCAATTCCTGTCAAAAATCACAATTTAAGACAAAAATGAGCTTCAAAATTACAGTTTAACATAGGAAAACAGATGCTTTAAATCAACGCAATACCAAATAAACTCAAATATACCCGGCATTTATCATTTTCCAGCCTAGTTTAGAAGAATTTACTTAATATGTACATTTTCTGAGGATCTGAACCATATATATATGCCTCATTTTGCCAGTAAAAAGTACATATTTACTCTGCACCCCGTTCTGTTGACTTGGCCATTTTTACCGGCCGTTTATCTAGGTTAGGTTTGTTATGTTTGAACTTAACTGAGCTCAGCCATTTGGGTCAGATTTTCACAAAATGTACCATTGGCAGCTGTACACATTTAGTAAATTCTGCTAAATTAGGCTGCAATTTGGTTAAAACTCGGTAAATTCGAGAATATTTGGTGTTGCATTGATTCTAGCAATCTGGTTGGTTAGGTTGAACTGTATTTTGGACTTTATGTTCGTCTGAAATTTGGGTTATTTGAGAGAATTGGCGAAGTCGAATTAATTGTACATTTTCTGAAAATCTGAGCCATACATGTATATGCCCAGATAGTAAGACAGGTTATGGGTTGTTGACACACAAGTGTGAGAGAAATCCCAATTCTTGTCAATTTAGAGAAGTGGTAGTTGGATCATCTGGAGCGGTGTCGGCGGTAGGTTGTATTTATTACTGCGCTACAGATTAAACATATTTTAGTTTGGCTTTTCTCCTCGGTAAGTGTCAATATTATAGCGGGTGTCAAAACACACGCCACCTAGCGGCTCCTATTTTTCTTTGAAATATTTCCTTACTATCATAAGCTGCGACGTATGATTTTTAAATAGATGTGTAGCATATGACCTCATATATATGTGTAGACAATTTGGGGAAAAAATCAGTGGGCAATTTTTTTCTATAAAGTAAAACGTGAAAAATACCGCATTTTGCCATAGAGTTCCATACCAATGCACTGTTATTTTCCAGTGATTTTTTTCTTTCTTATTTACTAAGGTATAACCCCTGAAAGTTTTGTGAAAATGTCAGTGGACAATCTTTTTTTCATTGAACACACGCATATAACTTTAAAGAGAAGACCCTGGTGCTTTTTCGGGCTGGTGTTCATTTATTTCATGGTGGTAAATACCCCGACTGGGTTCCATGAGAATAACATGAATATCTAATTGGACTCAATAAAATTTATTCAAAAAAGATTTTGATTTTATTGATCTGGCACTGCAGGCGGTAACACGCCTCCAGTTCTGGCAATCATCCTTTTATGTACCATAAGCTATTATAACACCAGACCTTGTTTTACCTTAAACACCTTCATTGACTGCATACCATAGATGCCTCTTGCTTCCATGTACCTGTACTTTGTTGCTCACTCTTGCTCTTCACTCATGACTCACTCTTGCTGAGTCATTGGGACCTAAGACTGGGTCCAAGATCAACCGCCTGAAGGTCTGTGTGGTGGAATAAAGCCTGAGATACTAAAGAACTGTGTGTCTAGTTTTACTTTCCCTTTGTTGAGATAGATAAGAGTCAAACCTGGTTAATGGGTCAGATTTTCAGAAAATGTACAATTCACCTTCACCAATCCTCTCAAATAGCCCACATTTAAGACGAAAATTAGCTTCAAAATGCAGTGTAACATAACAGAACTGATACTTTAAATCAATGGGATCCCAAATATACCCAGATATACCTGGTATTCTTCAGTTTTCAGCCTAATTTAGGAGGATTTCCTTAAAGTGTACAGCTGCCAATTGTACATTTTCTGAAAATCTGACAAACATGAGCTAGTATGTTGCTAGGCTAAAATTACTACATGTGTATATGAGTGAATATATCAATATCAGTGACAAGTCAAGTAATGGATTGTATATGTTTTATTGACTCAAACGTAGTGATCTAGTCCGCCCTCTGAAGTTTCAATAACAATTTTTTTTAAAATGTCGAGAACAGTCAGTCACTTTGGTTCACTGTAGTAGTCAGCATTAGAGTGTTCCTAGAGAGAGACGCTGGCGGGAAGCTCCGTAGCAACCAGTGTTTGTTAGTCCATTCAGGTAGCACAGCGATGTCCTTCTTATAGCAAATGGCATGATGGAGGGTTCAAACTGATCGAGACCCCTCAGAAAACAGTACAAACCCCGAAGGGGTGAGTTCCCGTTTTCTGAGGGGTCGAGATCAGTTTGAACCCAGAGTGCCATTTGCTATTTATTACACACTCTATTTGGATGTTAAAAAGTAAATCTAACTTGTTTAGCCTATAGTTAGCTATAGTTTAGCTCAAGGAAGCTTGATTCACCGCAATTTGTAGGCCTAAGTTACGCGGTCGGGACGACGTCATCTGGCCTACGCTGCACCAATGAAATTGCGTCTTTGTCCGAACTGTACACATGAACGATTTGGATCGACCGAACTGCACCCCCAAACTGCACCTTTCTAACTGTTCATGTGTGTAATAAATAATATAACCACATATACTCATATATATTAATCATAAATGGATGACAAATAACATTGAAACATACTCTAATTCCATTGAATAAGAATTCATACAGCAAATGTTTTGACAGCAATCTCGTGATAAAAATTCTTCATTTCAACTCTTGGCTTATTGATGTAGAATTAGATTTTACACTATACTTAAATTTGTATTTAGTCACATACAAAAGTAGATGTTTTTTAATTGAATTAATTAAGGCTTGTTAACCGGAACACAAAATATGTAGTGTTCTGTGGCTGTGTGTGTGGAGAATTTAATGTGGATAGCTGGCAAGGAAAATTAACAGTTCTACACATTTATTAAATTCTGCTTCTTCTGCTAAATTTATAATGATGAATACCGGGTATATCGAAGTATATCGAAGTACATTCGGGACAGTGTTGATTTAAAGTATCAATTCTGTTATGGTCTACTGCATTTGTTGCTCATTTCTGTCTTTAATATTGTTATTTGACAGGATTGGTGAAGGTGAAGTGAACATTTTCTGACAGTCTGATTTTCGGATCCATAAACTTTTTTATCAGATCATTCACCATTCCCTGAGTACCGAAAATAGCCTCATATTTTGAACCTTGATTCTTCTGTTATCACATCCCATAGGTATAATTCAACCCAATTCAAACTTCAGACTCTATTCACCAGGGCATTCAGGAAAATGAGTCACAGGTTGCAAAACTGAGATTTTCTAAAGTGATTTATTTACAAGATTTCTTTGTAGGAAGATTTTCATTTTGGGGGAGTTTAGTGCTTTAGATCATATGAATATATGGCTGTTATTTCTTCATTTGTATTAATAAGATTATAACTGCGATGTACTATCTGCCAAATTGTATTCCTCGTTGAAAATTTTTCTTTTTTTAAAAATAATCAATAAAGGGCGGACTTATGGACGCCTTCCATTCTCTGTCTATCCTCCCACTAATTATTATAGAGTGAGTTATATTTGTATTTAAAGATTTTTATTCAGACAAAAGCATTGTGTACAAGTACATTATATCTCAGAATTTGCTGATTTTCTATTATTTCATTGTTTCATAATTTCTCATAATTTAAGTGACGATCTTGTTCACCTAAATAATAATAATAATCTGATATATGATTGATATAGACAATGTAAAAACATAAGCACATACGATAGCTGTATAAAAACAAAACACCAGCGCGTAGTTCAATATCATGACAATCAATGAACTTTCTAATTAGTTTAAGTCATTTAAACATTCCAAATAATGTATTGCCACGAGCAGAGATTAATTTTGTACTAACATACATATTCTAAATATTCTAACTATTCTAGAAAACCATTGGGTCTGGGATTGCCCAGATATTGCCACTCGCTTTGAATGACTCTAGGCAGATCTTTTTTATTTGTTTAGAAAATGCAGTTTTTTCATCTAGTCTTCTAATATTATTGGGTACAACATTCCAAATTGTATATACCAAATTGTATATACCATATCTCAAGACAATGCAGTAAGTCCTTGTGTTTCGAAGGTCATCCCATGTACTATATTTAATTACTTTACTGGTTAACATTACCCATCAAGAAATATTGCAAAAAAAAATTTAAAAAAATAAAAATATCATAATTGAAATATGAAAATATTGCATAGCTGTCCTTATGTTTACCATCATTAGAATTGGCTTGGTCACGTATTTTCAAATATGATGATATTTGATAATTCATTTTTTGCGACTTGTGTCTCATTTTCCTGAAACACATCACAAGGGTGCACAGATACATTTTGAAAAATTACACATCATGTCAAGTGATTTTTGATCTGAGAATTTCTCTGATTTATATTATTAAAAAAGGATTAAAGAGAATTAAAGAGATGACAGAATTAATAAATTACAGATATATAACCTTGTTAGAGAGAGCCTTATTAATCAGAGATAGCCTCATTAGATAGAGCCTCAATACAATACACCAATAAAAGGATGACTTATACACCAATGGCAGTTCATGAGAAAGTATGAATTAATGATCTGATTTATTGTATGTACTTAGGGACTGTTCATTTTTAACCGCCAGGGAGGGTGGGGGAGGAGAAATACCAGGGGGGACACCTTTTATTGTGTAGTCTCTGAAGGGGGGGCATCTATTTTTGCAGAGACTCTGAAGGGGCCACCTTTTTTTGCGCACTCTAAAAGTGTGTGTGGGGGGGGGGGCATCATTTTTTGCACAGACTCAGAATCATATGATGTATCGGGGGAATGAAATTTTGAAAAAACTTTGAAGGGGGAGGGGGGTAAGGAACTTTGCACAAGAATTTATCGCAAATTCTCCACTTCTCCGACCATGGTTTCACACAGGTCAGGTCAGACAGAAATCCCAGGTTTTGACCATGGTGGACTTTGTTCCCATTTAGAGGACTGTTATACCTCGATGGGTATGAATGTCCTGTGATAGATCTATAGTATCTAGTCTCTAGAATTACATGGAATTAGGTCGATTGATTAGGAATTACATTACATCGATGATGCTATTCACAGAAATCCTGATTTACTGTATACAAAAACTAATCTACTACTAGAGAAGATAATACATATAGATAAACAACAAAAGCAAGATACTAGTATCTATAGGTAGTCAAAGTTTTATCGCATGTAATGCTGCTATAACTACCGCATAGCCATAAGGCCCATATCCACTTGCACGTCGGTCAGAGCCACGCGGTCACCGTCAATCGGTCGCACACGCTTTTTGACCGACGTGCGAGTGGATACTGAAGCGTCTGTCGGACAGTCGCATGCAACCGTTTGACCGTCCATAGCTCCTGTTTAACCGTCCCACCTCCGGTCAAAGAATTGAACAGGCAATTAATTACGTGTAGGTGGACGGTTAACGGGAGCCCAAGCAAAATTTTTGTTTTTTGGTGTTTATGGCCCTACCAAAGGTAGTTATTATCTCTGATACCCCGGGCTGATACCTCTGGTTGACATCTGTGACCAATGTGCAGTACATTTGTACCTTTATTTTAAGTTTATTTTTATCATTTCACTTGATTTTTATTAATTTTGGGTAATTTTAGGCATATTTTACTACCTATTTCGATATGTGGGTGTTTTCCGGGTGCCAAATATGCTTATGACCATTTTGGTGAATAGTTTGGAGTTCATCTGTACATTTATTTCTATTGATTCATGATTAATTATTGGTATTTTTAGTGATTATTTTGGCTATTTCGACTTAAAATGTGGAAATATGTATGAATATTTGTTAGTAGTAAGTAATACTTTTACTCTGAGCATTTTTGCTCTGTATTATTGTCACCTCTGGCGACGATGTAATAATAATGCCTAAGAATTGACTATAATGACAAAATGACAAAATCAGATTGGGAGAATTACTCATATTGAGGATAAAGATGCATTTAAAAAAGAAACCCAGAAGATTCTGAACCAAAGTTTGCAAATTAGAAATTATTTTTGGACTGTCGAAGAAATAATGTATTATTAACCAGATGGAGTATATTTCGTCTGTTTATGTGACCTGGAAAAAGTAAAAAATCTCTTCCTGAATTTCAGCAAGGTAGCCTAAATGTCTATACTCGCAGGGGCAAAGGTCTCTGTTTCATTGAATATGTTGTATATTGGGCCTTGAATTGAAATATTAATAGGTTTGTCATGAAAATGGACACATGCCCGGGTGGAAAGTTTTAACTATTTTTTTATATATCTTGATATTTCTTTCAGCATGTCTGCCTATATGTACTCTTTACTATAAATCATCTTTGCTAAATATCTTTTTGCTAACTTTTTTATATGTAGATTTAAACTCAGCACGCACTGAGAATTATTGTATATTAACTGTGCAAAATGTCGTCGCTGAATAAAAAATCTTAAAACAAACATATATAACACTATAAAGCCACTAGTTGGCTGTGACGGCCGCTCTTATGTCTGAAAATGCTAAAAACGATGAGTTTCTGAAAAGGTAATATGGGGGGGGGGGGGGGGAGGTCTGGTAGGTCTGAGAAGCAACAATTTTGATTTTCTCCACCTATATTTGATATATTTAATTATGATGAATAATAGCTAGAAATAGTAAATTAATGTAATTTTTCTTTGATCATTTTGAATTAACACATCCCCTTTCGGATCGCCTTTAATCTCATTCTACATACCTCATATTGCGGATATATTTAATCCAATACCTTTCCTGTAAATGTTCCAAAGTTCATTGCTAAATGTTTTAATTGAATGTGGATTTTTGTAAGGCTTGTTTATGAATAAATTTGCACAGACTACAATGATTTGTTTCAATTTAAACGATAAAAATAAATGTACAATTAATTAATTTTGGGGTAATGATTATAGAGCTTATTTTACCATAAGAATGTGTTTATCCCTTGGCTTATAAACGGGCCAGTATATTTAGTTATTTTACTAGTTATTGCCCCCCAGAAATATTGCAAACTTTTTTTTTTCAAAAATAAAAATATCAAACTTAAAATCTGGAAATACTTAGATTATTACACTGTTTACTATCATTGGAATCGGCTTGGTCTCATTTTTTCAAATATAATAATATCTCAAAATCCTTTTTAGCAACTTGTGACTCATTTTCCTGAAACACATCACATCCTATGACTTCAGAGAAGTGGAAGTTGGACCATTGGACCTTTGTCCACCACCACGGTATATTGATGTTATTTGTACTGTACATAGGTTACTACAGATCATATTTTAGTTTGGGTTATCTCCCCAGTTGGTATTACTCATTAACAACACAACACGGGGTAGGAGAGAGGAGAGGGGACGGTGGCGATATAGTATATAGGCCTACAGTACTTCAGCATCATTATCTAACAGATAACTGCGAGGATCAACCAAGGTAATATCTATATCTATATAATAGTAAGGGATATTAGCCAAAATATTGTGTAGTATACTAAGATATAGACAGAGTATCCGTCCCCTTGCCCCCAGAGCTTGTATAGTGTGTGTGTGTGGGGGGGGGGGGGGAGAGGGAGCATTGGGGAATCACGGCCAGCTAAGCGGGCTAACTAACTGATGTATTAACAAAACAAGAGTGCATTGTTTTTCTGTCTTTCCTGAGTGGCGAAGACAGGAAAACAACGCACAAGTTATGAGCTTATTTGTATGCCATGATATATATATTGTAGCCTTATTTAATCATTATTTACCTTCAGATAATGTCTCACAACCCTCCGACTCGGCAATAGCAAGCACCTACAATGTTGCGTCATGAAATGAGCGTCATTGTTTGGCGCAATTATATTTACGCAACCAATCAAAATAGCGGAGTAAATTGGGTGCATTCGAAAAGCAGATTCGGCTAGTGAAATCTGTATCTGCCATGGGCTAATCTGGCCCTCTCTTGGTGGATATCATGGCATAGTTCTCTAGCATGTAGAAGTACACTGAGATACGCCCTGTGTATATTGTATTAACTGAAAATTTAGTGATACAAACGAAACCTGCTATATTAAGTATCAAGAGATGGGGCCCACTTCATTGCTTGGAAGCATAGCCTTCTTCAAACAAAAACGTGCAATATTAGAACTCAGTGCAATCAAATGCTCTTCAAGACATTTTCAAATCGAATAACAAGCTCTGTTCAACACACTCTTTTGTTTACTTTTCTGATAGTTTCTCACTTCCGGTCCCCCTCACTCATATCCGTGTCTATTTTTCTATTCAAATATGCATTAAATTCGCAATTTTACAGCTCTTATCATTATAATTAATATTATATCATTACATACATTTTCTGTCTCTCATTACTCACTTCTTAATAACACTCAACCACCACAAAATTTTAATGCCCGCAGCTGTCAATAATACACCAGCAAGCCAATCAGCTCTCATAAAACACACACATATCAATAAGAGTCTGTTATACATTTGGCCATCCCAATCAGTCGCATCAGTAGGGTCTTATAATACATCGTTTCAAATCATTTCAAGCAACGAAGCAGAGCCATAAAACCTATAACACACTCAAAAGCCAAAAAGAATGTGTTATAGGATATAACACACTGTAAATGCCATATCAGTGTATTTGTTTCCAATAATTAATGGTATTATTACATAAGAAATCACCTAAAAGTACACTAATAAAATGCATTACATTTTTTCAGACGTTGCTGCAATGATGAAACTATCCCTTGCATTCCTCTTGTTTATGCAAGTGGAACTCAGCATCTCTCTTAAGATACTTGTTCTACCTGTGGACTACGCCAAAAATTCAAGACTTTTCAATTTTGGAAAAGTAGCCAAGATAATTGCAAGCAATGGGCATGAAGTGGATTTCCTGCTGAACTCTGCTATGGCTGAGGAGTATAAACCCCCATCTCCTGTAAAGAGCTTAGTCTATGACATGCCAAAAGACAAACCAGTCACATTCATAACAAGCCTAGCTGGAAAAGAGAACAAAGAAAAAGCTAAGAAAACAGGTTTCTTCCAATTATTTGGCTTCCTAACGAAGTGGACTGAGATAGTTAGATCATTCTGTGAGCCTGTGTTATCAAATTCAGATTTTATGATGAATTTAAAGCAAAAAGATTATGATTTAATATTTTCTGATAATTTAAATGATTGTGGAAGGATCATTGTGGACTATATTGACAAACCAGTTATTCTTCATAATGCAATCGGATTTCTTCCAAACCCAGATCAGTTTTATCCAAGATTTTCCTCATTTGTTTGTGACCCAACACCTCCTTTATGTGTGAAGGATAAGATGAATTTTAAAGAAAGGGTAATGAACTTCTTATTAGGTGTTGTCATGAATGCATTACAGTCTTATAGGTCTAGTGATCTTGATCAACTAAGGTACAAATATCAAATCAATGTCTCCAGCAGATCAGAGGATAGTTTCAAGAAAGCTCTTATCATAGCTAATACTGATTTTGTTGTCAGTTATCCAAGACCATTAATGCCCCATGTCATCCCTATATCAGGTCTAATCAATAATCATAAATCAGGTCCGCCAATAACAGGAGACCTTGAGCATGTTATAACCAACTCTAAATTTGATAAAGTTGTTGTGGTAAGTTTTGGTACATTTCTTGAGATTGATAATGACAAGGCTGAGATGATGGCGCGGGTGTTTGCAGATATACCAGCTCTCTTTATATGGAAATATGACGGCCCAGAACTGGGCACTAGTAACATGAATATACACTTGGTTAATTGGCTTCCTCAAGCGGCCATACTCAATCATCCCAGGGTTGCTCTTTTCATTACACATTGTGGCATCGGTGGAACTTATGATGCCATTTATTCTGGTGTTCCAGTGGTAGCAGCGCCATTAGTTTCAGACCAATATTTCAATGCAGAAATACTCACTGGTAGGCTGAAAATGGGCAGAAAAATAAACATTAAAGAGATGAGCTCTACTGATCTGTCCAAGGCAATTAATGATGTGCTTCATAATCCAATGTTTACCAAGGCTGCAAAAGTTGCTCAAGGAATGGTGACGGACAAGTTGGCTGATCCTGAAAAGGAACTCATGTACTGGATAGAGTATGTTGCAAAATATGGCACATCTCACCTCATATCAGAGCCTATTCATGAGTTGAATATTTTCCAATTGTATTCATGGGATGTCATGGCTTTTCTTCTGCTTGTAGTTGTAGTCATGTTGTGTATATTTGCTCTTATATTGAAAGGTTGTGTCTTTTGTCTGAGAAAATGTTTCTGTAAGCAGGGCCACATTGATATGATGAAGAAGAAAGAGAATTAATGAAACAGAGAATAAGTGCAGGAATATAACCATGGGACTAAAGTTCGTGGGTAGTAAAGGTAAAGTTTTATGTTTTTTTGTTTGATAAACCTAATTATAAATTCACTTTTACTAACAAAATGTTAATGAATGAGAGTTTGTACAGAACTGATTATATATTACATTTCTTATAGCCTTTAATTCACTGGTTCAACCTATTATAGCTGGTGCACTGACAACACACACAGTTGAGGGTTAGTAACAACCTGAGGCCATTCGAGAGGAAAATTTATAAAGAAGTGTTAGAAGTCTGGTAGATCATTATATACCCATGGGGCAAGTGATTCATAGAGGCTTCATCGGGATGAAAAATAAAGTATCTGTTACTGTTGTCTTTATTCATATGAGGTTTGGCCAACTTGGCCTTCTTCAGGTATTGAAAAAAAAATATAATCACACCCACTCCCCAGCTAAAAAATGAACGACGAGAAGATTCATGAGGACCCCCATGAAAATATGATCACTTGGAAGAAGATTGGCCATGACTAGGCAAAAAAAAAATAGGTGTGTTTCCGATTTATCTGGCTGAAAACTGGGTAGGGGGGTGGTAATTCTTTTTTTTTGTTAATTTTTTTGTTTGGAAACCACCTCCCAGGAACTGAGAAAAATGTCTTTTTCATAACAATAGTTGTTTTGAACATGGGAAATGTGCTTTTTGACAGTTTCGGGTTAGGAAGGTTTTTCTAGGTAGGGGGGGGGGGGGGGGGTAAATCGGAAACACACCTATTTTTTTGTTGCCCTATATATATATGTATGCAGCATCAATTGTCAGTTTTACATATTCATCAATAATATTGATCTCGAACATAACATGTACTTTTCCTGAAGAAGGGCTACTGCTAGAAACGTTGGAGAATAAAAGTCACCATTTTACACCTTATATCTGAGTTTAAAGTTGGATTTTACAGTGAACTGATGAGTTTTTATTATGCTGAAATTATGGTGAATAGTGTTAGATTGGGAAATATATATTGCCATATATATTTAATCTAATAATTAAAAATTCATATATATTGGCTTATAGCTTGAAATTGGTAAGGTGACATGCACTCCAAGATTATATTTGTAAGTCCGAAAGAATTTTACATAACATGTTGTTCTGTAATGATCTGGCAATGTTTAGTTTAAATTCTAATTAACTATACACTATTTCGAGTTCATGCAGGGACATGTTGATTTACGGGACATTCCTGCTTGTTGTTGCATCTATGGTTTGGAGTTAGCCACCTTATCAGTGATGGAACAGGGTCAGCACGGCGGGACTCTGGGCTCAGCATGAGGGGACCTGTTATTAATGAAATATAGAACCCAGGGCATTGCCATTTTAGGAAATGGCATACTATACTGAAAATATGTAGTATTAATTTGGTTTATCATTTCATTACTGAGCATTATATATTTCCAACAGTAATAAAATGAAGCAATGTTTCAATAGTGTTTATTTGTTCCAAATTAGGAAATGGTCATAAATAATGTGATGTCTTTTGTTTTAGTTTGGTCATCAAGTTAATTCAAAAGTAAAATAAAACTAAGGGAACATGTCCCGATGTTAACTTCTATTTAATCAATCAATATATCTTTCTCTTTATATTTAAATTGCTTGTTGGAAACGCATAGTATTAAGTATTTGATGCTAAATTGAGTTGTCCTTTAGAGGCTACACTTAGGTTTACCTAATGAAGAAGACTTTAAAAATGAATTAGTATTTTTGTTTGCTTCTCTTATATATAATCAACCATACCATGTGATGTGATGATGTGATATCGTGTATGTGAATGCATTGATGAATTTAATAAAAATGTTGGCTTCTTCATGTTGGACTGACAGACGCTAGTTGCTAAGGGTCTCTATTTGTGTATCTGTGAAGCTAAAGTTAATTATCTATCCAAAGAGGCAGGCCATTAGACGAGTTTAGCATCAAATACTTAATACTTAGCAGACCTGGAAAAAGGAGAGGAACAACGGCAAAAGGAGCTAGTCGATACCTTGAACCAGGAGAAATTGAAGCAACGTCAATATCCATGAGTTATACATGTTTCCATAATGAATGATTGCCTATTTTGCTGGTAAAGTATATTTTTGATTTAGTCAACCATAATTATGACTGCAGCTTCATTGTATTTATCTTATTCAAACACCTAGTTAATTAAGTGACAAAAAATACTCCTTTATAAATATCATTAGGAATGAAGACCTTGTAAAATCCTGACCCAAAGTTAGAGGATTCATTATTATGAGTCTCATTCAGACATACATCTGCCAGGCCCCCTACCGACTCAGAGGCTAACTAACTTTTATCCCACCACACACTCGTGGGTCACTTCCCAAAGTCCAAAGTACAGGTCGCTATCCATGACTAATCATTATCTCAAAGTTGATCACATGGGAAGGGAGGGGAGGGACTGACCGCAAGGTCAGGGAGGGGAGGGGGTATTGATTAAGAATGGGAGGGAGAGGGGAGGGGAGATAACCACATGACCTGGTCATGATACAAGGGATTGGTCAGGTGTGACAGTGGTCGCTCTGGCCTCATATTCATCTTTTATGTTCATTGTTATCCTGTGGTTGATTGGATCCCTTATCTAACCTGGTAATTAATTAGTCCAGCCAGGATAAGCCAATCAGCCCAGGCCCTGTGTCCATTGTTGTAATCTGTCTAGTATATAAACAATAAAATTGATTACGGCAGCTCTCTTATAACTGGTTCGGTTCTGGCTCGAAACATACATCTCTGTGTGTTGCGTTGATTCATTCCTCGCTCAACTACTGACCCAAAATATTCATCGGAGAATGACCCTGAATTCTTCAACCTCTTGCAGGCTGAGCCACTAAAAGTTGAAACAGTCTTTTTCTGGTTAATGAATTTTATTACAGCAAAAACATCATACATTCAAGTATTGTTCTCAAAATCTGCTGACAAAGCAATAAGTGAATTGTTAACAAGTATACAGTTAATGGCAAATTACACAGATGGGTCAAATCGCCAGAAAATCTACAATTCACCTTCACCAATCTTCTCAAATAATTAAGTTAAAATGAGGTTCAAAACTCAGTTCAACATAACCAAACAGATTGTTTGAATCAATTCAATACCAAATATAGTCAGATATATGTAGTATTGAGCATTATTCAGTGTAATTTAGCAGAATTTACTAAATGTATAGATTTGCTGATTGCACATTTTCTGAAGATCTGACCCAGATAGTTGTATCATATCAAAAGTTTTTGAACCAAGTACATTCTTTCACCTCAGCTGGGACCAATAAAAGTACATTTAATAATATGGTAATGAAAGTATAATTAATGAATGATTTAACATTTGATCATAAAAGTACATGTAATATATTTCTATTTGGGTAGAATTCATAGTATGCTGAAAAATATTAAACACAAACCTAGCAAGATGGCTAAACTCAGAGCTCAGAAATAGTTTTAAAGTCTAGCAGTTCAACAACAAGTGAGATAATCTAGACGACTGAAACCAAAAAGTTACGTAACTGTTTTATTATACATGCCTGTAATCAATGAAAGAGGATCATTTTGTAGTTGAGTTTTGACACAAAAGCTGGTAAATAATAGGGCATTGTTAAATATACACTGGGATATATTCCATCTGAGATATATGGCTCCATTACATACACCTGAGTGCAGTGAGTAAACAGGTAACATTGTCTCACATAGCAACATTCCCCATGTCAATATCTAATTAATATTGAAGGTTAATTGCTGAGTTTCCCATAAGTAAAGTGATTGTCCCAAGGTACACTGCATGAATGCAGTAAATAAACTTGTATGATTAAAGCACCAATGTCCAGTAAGTACTGTAAAAGACTAATATTTTGTTATCCACCGCCAGTTTTACCAATATTCTAGTAAAGATAGTTTTCCCTCATTTTCTGTTTCCTCGGTCTGGTTCTATGTCCAATAGTTAGTACATGCTTTTCTGCCTGCCAATGATACAGCAGAAGAGGAGTGCAATGGTGAAGGCAAGAATTGTGCAGAATAAGCTGATGATAAACGGTCCTAGAATACCTCCCCACTGTAATAGATATAGATACATTGATCATGTATGCATTCATTGTGTATATTCTCCACTCTAGTCAATAAGAATTGTATCAAAGCCTACACAACTAAATACCTTTTAATTTTAAATAACAAAAACAAACACTAGGTAATTGCCAATAAAATCTTTGACTAAGAGATATGTTGTGGTCAGCCGTAATTCAAGAACCCATAAACAATATGGTATGAATATACCATGATTCATAATATAGTGTAATTCCAGAAAGATCAAATATGTTGAAAAGACCTGACTATGCACATTCTAGTAAGAGAAGAGTTGTAATAATAATGTCGAAGCATACGGGCACTCTAAGAAAAACAATGGTTTCATTGACTGAGACATGACCCTTTTCTATGAAATGTACGATGAATTGGAAATAAAAACACTTATATATATAATATGAGCCATAAACAACATGAGCCATCAAAATATATTATCTTCATGATAATATCAACACATTGGTACTAAGTTAGCATAGACATTGCTCTGTATCTGATGCTATACTCACGATTGCAGGACCGCAGGTCACATCCAGACAATCAGTCAGCACCTCCAGGCCGGGGGCAAGGATAGTCAGGGTTACCACCATTCCAATTCCTGCACCTGCCAGGTTAAGAGTCATCGCAGCACTCACCTTGTTTATAAAAAATTATTATTATCATTAATGAGTGCCTTATAGCCTCTTATTACATACGTACATGATTTCAACATCTGAATTAAGTGTGAAATGTATGACTGATCAAGATCAATTTATCTGACATTAAAGCTGTGGGAGATTGGCATAGCCTCTCAGTGCTGGATTATCTTTCTATGACTCCTGATCATCATGCAAACATTAACAATTTGGTCTCAGACAGGCTTTATTAACTTTTTAATTTTAATTTTATTCTTTTCCTTACTTTTTGGATATCTTGGAAATTGTAAGAGAGAATACATTACCTTGCCTGCGGAGCCAAATAAATATATATTCATTTACTTTGCTTCATCGTCTTTGTTTCTTAGATATAAACCCACTTATTTTCTCAGGAATTCCTGAGAAAATAAAAAGGGCCCAGGCAATGGAATATTCTTGGTAACCTCCGGATCCAGAGTTTCCAGTTCCACGACAATAGAAACCAAAAAGATGATGAAGACCAAAACAGCCTATCAAGCTACACATGACCATGGCACTAATCAGGGTCTCATCATCCAGGCCATGTATATGTTTGACAACCAGGTGAAAATTAAACATGGCACTTTGCCAAAATATGTCCCTCAAAAGAGACATGGCAAGACTGTTATGTCTATGAGCCGAGTTGATCATGCTAACAGTTTGAGTATTGTCAGACAGACAGAGGAGCTGGTAGTTACTCCACAAACTTCAATAATGGGAAGATACCAACCAGGACCCATGCAGTGTCTTAGTGCTTAAACCTAGGTTAAAACCCTAGTTTAAACCTGGGTTTAGTATCTATCATTATACCTACTCTCTCACAAGTCCTTAAACCTAGGTTAAAACATACCCTAAACCCTAGTTCAAACCTGGGTTTAGTATCTATCATTATACCTACTCTCTCACAAGTCCTTTAACCTAGGTTAAAACATACCCTAAACCCTAGTTTAAACCTGGGTTTAGTATCAATCATTATACCTACTCTCTCACAAGGTCACCCGTGTTAGCAAACTTAAGTCGAACTCAGAGACAAACTCCAGTGATTAATCTATAGAGCAGTGAGAATAATCTATCATTGTAGTTCAAAGATGTAACCGAACCGATTGAAATCTGATCCTGTTCGTCGATAAAATGTGTTAAAATCGACTTAAATTATTACCTCAAAAATACTTGTATACTTGTAACTTTAACTTTTTCACTGGATTTCTATGAGATTATCATTGCATGAAAGTAGATCCAATAAAATTTATTAAAAAAAAAAAAAGTTCCAAGTTAAACCCTACTACTGACCTGGGTTTAGCTTGACCCCAATTCATGAACTTAAACCAAACCCAAAAATGACTAGCAAACGGTTTTAACATGGGTTTATTTCATAATATGATGCATAAAGTATTATCTCACCTTTATTGCAGACAATAATTTCACTATTGACTGCATTCTTTCTGGTACTTCTAAGAGTTTGATTGTTATAATTTAGTGATTTTCATTTTCCCATTTTTAGCAATAATAGAATACCTACCATTGCTGAAACCCGATTGGATGCTATCATTCCTAGTACGGCCCCAAAGAGAAACTGAAAAAGTGGCAAGTTTAATGAGGGAGTGAGTGAGTGAGATTGGTTGCTTTACCCCCTTATCAACACATTTAATATGGTTATATCAAGGGCGGGAGAGCTGAGAGGGAGTGAGTGAGTGAGATTGGTTGCTTTACCCCCTTATCAACACATTGAAGGTTATATCAAGGGCGGAAGAGCTGAGAGGGAGTGAGTGAGATTGGTTGCTTTACGCCCTTATCAACATATTGAAGGTTATATCAAGGGCGGGAGAGCTGAGAGGGAGTGAGTGAGATTGGTTGCTTTACGCCCTTATCAACACATTGAAGGTTATATCAAGGGCGGAAGAGCTGAGAGGGAGTGAGTGAGATTGGTTGCTTTACGCCCTTATCAACACATTGAAGGTTATATCAAGGGCGGAAGAGCTGAGAGGGAGTGAGTGAGATTGGTTGCTTTACGCCCTTAACAACACATTGAAGGTTATATCAAGGGCGGGGGGGGGGGGGGGTTGAGAGGGAGGGAGTGAGGGAGTGAGATTGGTTACTTTACGCCCTTATCAACACATTGAAAGTTATATCAAGGGTGGGAGGGCTGAGAGGGAGGGAGGGAGTGCGATTGGTTGTTTTACGCCCTTATCAACACAAAAAGATTTGATATGATATATATGGGTCAGATTTTCTGAATAATATTATGTACAATTCCCCTTCATTAATTCTCTCAAATAACCAAATTTAAGACAGAAATGAGCTTCAAAATACAGTTTAACATAGCAGAACTGATACAATTGTACATTTTGGGAAAATCTTACCTATATATGTATGGTATTAAGAATACTTAGATATATACATGGCTTGAAATCAATTCAAGAAGGGAAAATCTGGCATTTGGCAATATCATGTTATAATTATATTAGAAGAATCACAACCTAATTTGTGATATTTTATGTTTCATGAAAACGAGTCACAAGTCGCAAAAAATAGATTTTGAGATATCATCATATTTGAAACAATTATATCAAGCCGATTTCAATGATAGTAAACACTATGATTGATTTTGGGGGGAAAAACGTTTGCATTATGTCCAGTTGGACAATTGCTAGTAAAGTAGCTAAATAAACAAATTACAATATAGGACGACCATAGAAATACATGGAAATATGCAATACACTGTCTTGTATGTATTCGACTAGGATCATTAGAAAATGCGAACATCCCTACAAAGGGATCTTGTGAATAAAACACTTTGAAAAATATCAATTTTGCAACTTGTGACTCATTTTCCTGTAACACATTACTTTAGAAATTCTTCTAGCAAATGCAATATTTTGGATCGCCCAAGCTTTTACATGGAAATTGAATGATTGATTGATTCTTGATTGAGTAATTAATTACTTGTTTTCTGAATACTTATAGTGTTTAATATGAGCGTAGCTTAGTCAAATGTAACCAAGAAAAAAGGTAATCAAGAAAGGCATGTTCGGGAAGACCTCCTCTTGAGAAGAACGTAACCTCTTTGTCAAACATCTTATGCCAAATAAAGAATTATCTTATCTTAGGCCAAAAAAAAAATAGGTGTGTTTCCGATTTATCTGGCTGAAAACTAGGTTTGGGGGGGTGGTAACTTTTTTTTTTTTATTTTTTTTTGTTTGGAAACCACCTCCCAGGAACTGATAAAAATGTCTTTTTCATAACAATAGTTGTTTTGAACATGGGAAATGTGCCTTTTGACAGTTCCGAGTTAGGAAAACACGTTTTCCTGCTTTTATAAGCTTTTTTTGTCAAAAAATCCAAAAAAAGTAAGATATGATGGGGAAAAAATCAGGTATGGAAAAAAAAAGTAGGTAGGGTAAGGTTTTTCTAGGTAGGGGGGGGGGTAAATCGGAAACACACCTATTTTTTTTTTTGCCTTATCTTATCTTATTCAAAGTCAATGCTTACCAGTAGACCAGCAATATACAGGACGGGCAAACCTCCCAGAACATCATATTGACCTCCGAAATTTATCAGGAAAAGGGCACCATATTCACTTCCGGTGTAAAGGCTAACTTGCAGGAAAATGGTGTAACAAATGAACCCCAATGATAACAAGATTTGCAATATTCCAATGCAATAGAGACCTGCACTGTCGGTGCTTGGTTCTTGGTACCACATCCTCATCTTGAATTCTGTAAATTGTAAGGAGATGTTATTAGGGTCATATTTTCAGAAGATTTACAATTAGCAGCTGTACACATTTACTGAATTTTGCTAAATTAGGCTGCAGTTTGGTCAATGCTAGGTAAATTCGAGAATATTCGGCATTACATTGATAGCTATTGATTCTAGCAATCAGTTTGGTTAGGTTGAAGTGTATTTTGAACTTTATTTTCGTCTGAAATTTGGGATATTTGAGAAGATTGGTAAAGTTAAATTGACATTTTCTGAAAATATGACTCATTAGCTGCTATTAGACACAAGGCACGTTGTGACCTAGATTAGCTCGTTAGACAAGTCCGTGCAGTATATTAATTGTTGCAGCACTCAAACTCTGTAATCCAGAACTCTTCTTCTTGTTTGTTATATAAATACAGGTTCACTAACGAGTTGGTTGAAGGAGTGTGAATATTGCACAAGTTGCGTAGCAACGAGTGCAATATTCTAAGCGACTGAAACCAACGACTGAAACAAGCGACTGAAACGAGCGACTGAAACCAACCAGATTTATTATACATGCTTTCAATCATGAAACTAGAAAGAAAATGAGTTATAAATTTAAATTTTGCCAGTAATCTTAGTAAAATAAACAGATTGGTTGTCATGACAACCCCACGCAACCCCCATTGCATAACAATATTTATATTTTAGATGGAATTGAATATCTAAAGAAAGGAAAGGTCGGGACTTGTCTATAAGAATTAGTAATGTATTATAAATCGTATGGAAAGCTGACTATTATTGTTGACAGTAGTCTAATAATCAAGTTAAGGATACATAGAGGCGGCGACGCAAGAAAACATCCATGTCGTGGACAGGCGTTTTTTGTAACTATATTTAAATGTAGGCCAAATTTGTGATAATAAAAATGACGACGACTACCAGAAAGTGTTGCACAGGGTTTATTTTCATGCATAAAGGTGGGTGCGCTAAGATAGCGAAAATAAATACTGCGTGAACATTAATTAATTAGTACGTTTACAGTATCAACAGCTAGAGGACGGAATAGCGAGACGTTTGACGTATTTTGAGACATTCTGGACATTAATCTAACAGTAAATATATTTGTAGACGCTAAACATCCCACCAGTAGACGCTAAACACTACGCCTATAGACGCTAAACATCACACCAGTAGACGCTAAACACTACGCCTATAGACGCTAAACATCACACTAAATATGAGAAATCCACATTAGTTCTAATAACACAACTTAATAACATAACTCCCTTACTTAACTATAGACTCACCTTGTAACAGTCGTGGTGCATTCTGAGCTGACTAACAGGTCTGGGGCTTTTTATTAGCTTTTAAAAGTGATATAATGAGGTCACAACAACATGCTTCAGTGAAGAAAGAAGCAATAACGACAATATGACATGAATGTGCGACACGCTGCTGTACCGGCTTATATATACATTCCATTTGTGACTAAAATCATTCGTTTTTTGCTCTTATATCCGATGGGATGGTGTTTCACATATATGAGTTACAGCCATTACTATAAAGTATAAAGATACTAGAATATCACACTGTATTACGAGGCTATGGAGCGAGGTGTTCTCTCTCTACTCACCCACTCAGTTCACAGTTCAGCAATTTACCCTAGATAAGTTAAAGAGGGAGGTAACTGGAATGTCTGAGTATAGCAATAATGAAACAGCCCCTTATAATTATGCCACCACACCTATAGTATATGGGTCGTGTACAATTGGCAGATCAACACATTTAGTCAATTTTGCTAATTAGACCGAAAAATCGTCAATACTAGGTATATCTGAGTATATTTATGATTCAAACAATTTGTTAGCTTATGTTAAACTGTATTTTGAACCTGATTTTTGTCTTAAATTTTGGTTATTTGAGAGGATTGGTGAAGATGAATTGTACATTTTCTGGCGATTTCACCCATATTTAACTAGTAAACAACAGATTCAAATGAGAACTGTAGAGATTAAAATGCTGAGCCACATTTGATCCAGCCATGCATTTTTACTTTTATTGTTAATCATAATGTGTTTTATTTGCTGAACGTAAGTAAAAATTAAATATATTTGTTATGAGGTATTCATAATCTAGCTGTTATTTACAAGAAATCATTGCCCATTCTTGAGTACACACCCTTGGGTAAAATGGGCGTAGTAGTCTTTTCCTTGCATCGCGCAAAGGATGGGTGGTAGTTGACGGGGTAAAAAGTACCAATAAATCTCTGAAATTGGGGCAGGTCAGGAGGAGCAAAAGTCGTCATAATAAAAGGCAACACCTTGCAAGATTTTTTTTTAAGGGGAGGATAGAAATTACCTTTTATATTCACTTCAGATTTAATCAATTAAAACATATCAGCATCCATTTAAGTGGGATTGGATTTAAACAGGGGTAGTGGGGATTTGAATAGAGTATCACAGGAAGGAATCAAATCTAGCAATTTAAAAAAAAAAAAAAAAAAAAAATATTTATTCGACAAGATTTCACATGATGTGATATATTTCATTCGCCGACAATAATTTCAATCACAGATACTATAACCGTTCATAACTGACTTTCAACTTAATTGTTTTACTTCTTTTAACTTAATTTACACCATTACATTCCAATCTCTTTAATACAATTTTATTCATTACTATAGATCAAAACAAACAACTTTAAAAACGTTGCTAACCTAGGATCTGGCACAAGCAAGATGATAGGTAACAAATAGAAGAGCTTGTGGGTCAGATTTTCAGAAAATGTACAATTGACCTTCACCAATCCTCTCAAATAACCCAAATTTCAGACGAAAATAAGGTTCAAAATACAGTTCAACCTAACCAAACAGATTGCTAGAATCAATGCACTGACAAATATACTCGAATTTACCTAGTATTGACCGAATTGGAGCCTAATTTAGCAGAATTTACTAAATGTGTACAGCTGCCAATTGTACATTTTCTGAAAATCTGACCCTTGTACTAATTACATGCGCTAATTATGTTAGTTAGTTAAGTTATTTCACGATTATAAAATGCAATCAAACAGAAGTTGTCCCTAAAGATTTTGAATAATTATGCTATCAACACATGCAACATGGAAAAGTATTTTGCTACATACGTCATGATCTTAATAATAGGGAGGTTCAGCAAGTCTAACCTGTAATAGGGAGGTTCAGCAAGTCCAACCTGTAATAGGGAGGTTCAGCAAGTCTAACCTGTAATAGGGAGGTTCAGCAAGTCCAACCTGTAATAGGGAGGTTCAGCAAGTCCAACCTGTAATAGGGAGGTTCAGCAGGTCCAACCTGTAATAGGGAGGTTCAGCAAGTCTAACCTGTAATAGGGAGGTTCAGCAAGTCTAACCTGTAATAGGGAGGTTCAGCAAGTCTAACCTGTAATAGGGAGGTTCAGCAAGTCTAACCTGTAATAGGGAGGTTCAGCAAGTCTAACCTGTAATAGGGAGGTTCAGCAAGTCTAACCTGTAATAGGGAGGTTCAGCAAGTCTAACCTGTAATAGGGAGGTTCAGCAAGTCTAACCTGTAATAGGGAGGTTCAGCAAGTCTAACCTGTAATAGGGAGGTTCAGCAAGTCTAACCTGTAATAGGGTGGTTCAGCAAGTCTAACCTGTAATAGGGAGGTTCAGCAAGTCTAACCTGTAATAGGGAGGTTCAGCAAGTCTAACCTGTAATAGGGAGGTTCAGCAAGTCTAACCTGTAATAGGGAGGTTCAGCAAGTCCAACCTGTAATAGGGAGGTTCAGCAAGTCCAACCTGTAATAGGGAGGTTCAGCAAGTCTAACCTGTAATAGGGAGGTTCAGCAAGTCTAACCTGTAATAGGGAGGTTCAGCAAGTCTAACCTGTAATAGGGAGGTTCAGCAAGACTAACCTGTAATAGGGAGGTTCAGCAAGTCTAACCTGTAATAGGGAGGTTCAGCAAGTCTAACCTGTAATAGGGAGGTTCAGCAAGTCTAACCTGTAATAGGGAGGTTCAGCAAGTCTAACCTGTAATAGGGAGGTTCAGCAAGTCTAACCTGTAATAGGGAGGTTCAGCAAGTCTAACCTGTAATAGGGAGGTTCAGCAAGTCTAACCTGTAATAGGGAGGTTCAGCAAGTCTAACCTGTAATAGAGAGGTTCAGCAAGTCTAACCTTTAATAGGGAGGTTCAGCAAGTCTAACCTGTAATAGGGAGGTTCAGCAAGTCTAACCTGTAATAGGGAGGTTCAGCAAGTCTAACCTGTAATAGGGAGGTTCAGCAAGTCTGACCAGTAATAGGGAGGTTCAGCAAGTCCGACCTGTAATAGGGAGTTTCAGCAAGTCCAACCTGTAATAGGGAGGTTCAGCAAGTCTAACCTGTAATAGGGAGGTTCAGCAAGTCTAACCTGTAATAGGGAGGTTCAGCAAGTCTAACCTGTAATAGGGAGGTTCAGCAAGTCTAACCTGTAATAGGGAGGTTCAGCAAGTCTAACCAGTAATAGGGAGGTTCAGCAAGTCTAACCTGTAATAGGGAGGTTCAGCAATTCTAACCTGTAATAAGGAGGTTCAGCAAGTCTAACCAGTAATAGGGAGGTTCAGCAAGTCTAACCAGTAATAGGGAGGTTCAGCAAGTCTAACCAGTAATAGGGAGGTTCAGCAAGTCTAACCAGTAATAGGGTGGTTCAGCAAGTCTAACCTGTAATAGGGAGGTTCAGCAAGTCTAACCTGTAATAGGGAGGTTCAGCAAGTCTAACCTGTAATAGGGAGGTTCAGCAAGTCTAACCTGTAATAGGGAGGTTCAGCAAGTCTAACCAGTAATAGGGAGGTTCAGCAAGTCTAACCTGTAATAGGGAGGTTCAGCAAGTCTAACCTGTAATAGGGAGGTTCAGCAAGTCTAACCTGTAATAGGGAGGTTCAGCAAGTCTAACCAGTAATAGGGAGGTTCAGCAAGTCTAACCTGTAATAGGGAGGTTCAGCAAGTCTAACCTGTAATAGAGAGGTTCAGCAAGTCTAACCTGTAATAGGGAGGTTCAGCAAGTCTAACCTGTAATAGGGAGGTTCAGCAAGTCTAACCTGTAATAGTGAGGTTCAGCAAGTCTAACCTGTAATAGGGAGGTTCAGCAGGTCCAACCTGTAATAGGGAGGTTCAGCAAGTCTAACCTATAATAGGGAGGTTCAGCAAGTCTAACCTATAATAGGGAGGTTCAGCAAGTCTAACCTGTAATAGAGAGGTTCAGCAAGTCTAACCTATCTGTAAACGTATCTGTATCTCTGATATACAAACATACGTTAAAAGGAAGAAAGAGGTTCAGCAAAACATGACGGAAAAATGTAACGTAACATATCAAGCAAAATGTTTCATCTCACAGGTTTTTTTTATACATAAAAATGCGACGTAATTCACAAAAGAGATAGGGATAAGGTTACATAATTGATATGGGTGTGCTGGTCATTTTATACAATGTATCATTTATTTTACCCTAATATTATATGTACTCACTATATTTAAAACAACTCATCGTCTTCAAAATTGGAGGAGGAGAGATAGCAGATGTACTGACCAACTTTGTAAAGATGACATCAGTTCACCTACCATCCCACCCCACTTGAAACTCCACCTATCAAACTGTAGATCTATACATATATGGGTCAGACCTTTCATAAAATGGACAATTCAACTTCGCCAATCTTCTCAATAACCCAAATTTCAGACGGAAATTAAGTTACAGTCCAACATAACCAAAGAGATTGCTAGAGTAAACTCAAGCCGAATATACTCGAATTAACCTTTTATTGACCAAGTTGCAGCCTAATTTAGCAAAATATGATAAATGTGTACAGCTGCCAATTGTACATTTTCTTAAAATCTGAGCCAAATCTGGTACATATATGGTACCATACACATACGTGTCAGATTTTCAGAATATATGTACAATTCATCTTCATCAATCCTCTCAAATAACCCAAATTTCAGACGAAAATTAAGTTCAAAATACAGTTCAACCTAACTAAACAGATTGCTAGAATCAATACAATGCCAAATATACTCGAATTTACCGAGTATTGAGCAATTTGAAGCCTAATTTAGCACAATTTACTAAATGTGTACAGCTGCCAATTGTACATTTTCTGAAAATCTAACCTATATGTGATGTGTTTCAGGAAAATGAGTCATAAGTCGCAAAAAATAGATTTTGAGATATCATTATATTTGAAAAGATGAGATCAAGCCGATTCTAATGATAGTAAACAGTCTAATAAAATAATAAGTATTTCTAGATTTTCAGTTCGATATTTCCGTTTTTGAAAAGAAAAGTTTCCAATATTTCTGGGGGTCACTAAACAGTAAAGTAACTAAATGTAGTCCATATGAGGACCTTTAAAACGAAAGGATATATCACATAGATTGTCCTGAAATTTGATACATCGATTGATATAGCTATAAGTCACAAACTCTTAAAAAATCAGAACATTCGAATAATGTAATCTTGTGAAAAAAACACTTTGAAAAATATCAATTTTGCGACTTATGACTCTTTTTCCTGAAACACATCACATATGGTGGATAGCAATACACTCAGTGTACCCATACCATTACATGCTAGAAGACTTTAAATCAAGTACTATATCATACACATTTCATACATGCAACTAATCCTTTTCTATTCATAGATATCGATTTCATAGAGGCAAATATTCCTACCATACAGACTTACCTTAATGTGGGGGATCAAGGAGAGTGTGCTTAACGCTGGAATAGTCTTTCAGTATAATATAGCAATAGACAACGAGGATTTTAGCGTGAGAACGGTCTGTACTCCCATAGACGTCCCAAGGCCGAAGGCCGAGGGACGTCTATGGGAGTACAGACCGTTCAAACGCTAAATCCGAGTTGTATATTGATTTTAGTCCATGATGACACGTCAGGTGGCGCCACTAGACCAACGCGGTCTGTAGTATAATAAATGCACGCGAAATCTTACCCAAAATGGACTAAGGAAGGGTAGACTGCTGAGAAGTTATGCTAGCTTCGTTGGTATAAAAAAAAACTCGCAAACAAGCAGGGCACTTGGGTGTCCTTTATTAGAGAGGTTCAGCAAGACTAACAATTACATAAACGTATCCATACAGTGGAACCCCGCTATTAAGGCCACCCTTGTGACTGAAGACTTTTGGTCGCATTAGAGGGGTTTTAGGGTAGGTGGGTGGGTGAGGGTTGGGAAGGCATCATTATTTAAAGTTTAAATTAAAGGTTATTTAAATTTGTTGTAATGGAACTAAATAGACCATGATAGAAACATCATTCTTCATGGCTTTATATACAGGGTGAAGTAAAATTATAGAAAACGATTTTGGAATGAAACATGGATGCTTAACACTGGCCCAGTGGTTCTGTCGTTTTTAAATCATGTTTGTTTGTTAATGGAAATCAAAAAGCAGGTGAAACTTCCAAGCTTAAATAATAGGGTGAGTCTTCTTAATTAATTCTTGGGAAAATTGTCGTGTGGCTTTTCGCACCTAAGTTGTACTCATTGGATGACAGGTGAGTTTTTCTGCCAGTGTGGAATCATTTTGATGTGTCATGGAAGGAAACTGGTCTTTATTCAGGGAGTATTTGGGTGTTTGGGACTGGAAAATGGTGATCACAACATGAGGTAGTCTCTATAAAGATATATAGCGGGCGTTTTTTAAACATTTAATAGAGGGGGGAAATTGGGGACTGAGAAAAACTGGTCTTAATAGAGAGTTGGTCTCTATAGAGGGGTGGTCTTTATGCGAGGTTCCACTGTATATATAATAGAGGGTTGGTCTCTATAGAGGGGTGGTCTTTATGTGAGGTTCCACTGTATATATAACAGAGGGTTGGTCTCTATAGAGGGGTGGTCTTTATGCGAGGTTCCACTGTATATATAATAGAGGGTTGGTCTCTATAGAGGGGTGGTCTTTATGTGAGGTTCCACTGTATATATAACAGAGGGTTGGTCTCTATAGAGGGGTGGTCTTTATGCGAGGTTCCACTGTATATATAATAGAGGGTTGGTCTCTATAGAGGGGTGGTCTGTATGTGAGGTTCCACTGTATATATAATAGAGGGGTGGTCTCTTTAGAGGGGTGGTCTATATGTGAGGTTCCACTGTATATATAATAGAGGGGTGGTCTCTTTAGAGGGGTGGTCTATATGTGAGGTTCCACTGTATATATAATAGAGGGTTGGTCTCTATAGAGGGGTGGTCTTTATGTGAGGTTCCACTGTATATATAATAGAGGGTTGGTCTCTATAGAGGGGTGGTCTTTATGTGAGGTTCCACTGTATATATAATAGAGGGTTGGTCTCTATAGAGGGGTGGTCTTTATGTGAGGTTCCACTGTATATATAATAGAGGGTTGGTCTCTATAGAGGGGTGGTCTTTATGTGAGGTTCCACTGTATATATAATAGAGGGTTGGTCTCTATAGAGGGGTGGTCTTTATGTGAGGTTCCACAGTATCTCTGATATACAAACATATGTTAAAAGGAAGGAAGAGGTTTAGCAAAACATGGTGGAAAAAACGTAACATAACATCTCACAATTTATTTTTCATACACAAAAATGTAACGTAATTCACAAAAAAGATATGCATACTGTTATTCTCTATGTTCAAGAGATTAATCTATAATTTAGTTCTCAGCTTCCTTAGAGGAATATGGTAGAAGTCCAAGACTTGGAGTAGAACTCTTAGCCAAAAATTAGAGTCAAGACGGAATGGTTGTCGTGGTGTCTAAGTGTGTCTAAGCTAGGCCTTTTATTCAGAATGGTAACAGACATGACAGTCAGTAATACAATGGATGTTAGATGATCAATGACTCCTTACAAGCTCAAACGCCCATAGATGAGGCTACCTAGAATCTATACCTTAAGGGCCTACCTGATCTACGTGTGGACAATACCACATCACAATACGGTTACGTAATTGAGATACGTTTTCTTGTGAAACCTCCCTATTACACTTATCATGAATTGAAAAGTGTTGTTAACCGTGTTACATTTATCCTGCTATAGGGGAGTTGCATAGCCGCCATTTTGAATCCTGATTCGCATAGCATTATGGAACTAATGGTGCAGTATAAAATCTATAAAAAACATGTCATGTTCATCATGGAATATTTGTTAATGCTCCAATGTCAATATCCATGTGTTTTATTGATTTCCATGTATTAGTGCGTTCAAGGAATAAGAAACGTGATTAGAAGTTATGAATGGACACACAGACATGTTGAGGTTTAATGTACATGAAAGATTCTTCTGTTTTAAGCATTTATGTAGAGAGAATGAACTGGTTCCTTGTACAATTATAATGGGTCAGATCATCAGAAAATGGACAACTGGCAGCTCTACACATTTAGTCAATTCTGCTAAATTAGTCTGAAAAACAATAAATAATAGCTGTATCTGTGTATATTACATATTGGGTTGATTGAGAAATTCTGTTTGGTTATGTTGAACTGTATTTTGAACCTCATTTCTGTCTGAAAATTGGGCTATTTGAGAGAATTGGTGAAGGTTAATTGTACATTTTCTGATGACTTCACCCTTATGTGTTTTTCAGTGGACCTCCATGCTCTAATTGTTCCTACTACATATATGCACTGCGGAGTAAGCTAGCTGGGAGAACTAGGCTAACCGATGATCTAATGTTGTTCCTACTGCTGAATAAGCTAGCTAGGAGAACTAGGTCAACTGGGGGAAATCACCAGAAAATGTACAATTTGTCTTAACCAATCCACTCAAATAACCTAAATTTAAGGCAGAAATGAGCTTCAAAAGTCCAACATAACACAACAGATTATAAAGATCACCACAAAGTCCAATTTTGCTGAGTTTACTCAATCTAATAATCTGCCGATTGTACAAGTGTATATTGTTCATTTCCATTTTTTACATGATACATTCAACAAAACAAGATGGAAATGGGTGTCCCCCTTCTGTTACAATCATAGTTCTTCCAATTAAACAAACATAATATAATTATACATAGTCTGTTCGAAAAGAGCTGTCACAGGATTACTTAGTTCCTTTAAGATGAGAGAAAAGTGGGGGACTTTTGCCTTCAAACCTTTGCCTCCTGAGTCGCTGTTTGCGATTGACCATGGCCAAATATACAAATGTATTGTATTGCACTCTCTCTGTTCTAAGTATAGCAGCTGTTGTTTTGTTTTAGGTAAAATATTGCATCAATACCATATCGAGATTATCTTTCATCATATTATTGCACCAATGCTGAAGTAAATCTAATATTTTGTTTAAAAATATTTCCAATGAATGCCTCAAGGCATCCCCCAGAATTCTGCACTGCCCCAATTGAATGCCTCAAGGCATTCCCCAGAATTCTGCATTTTGTCATTCAACGACATTTCTCATACATTGCCTGTACGAGGTTTAAACTTTAAAGAGATTTTGTGTGGATGGAGGGAGGAGGAGGTGGATTGTATTACTTTCATTTGTTCTTACAATGCAGCGTTGAAGTCTGTTGTCACCAAGACAACACATTCTTTCTTATTATACACGCATTCATTACCGAGGCCCTGACAGCTGCTCATTACTTGTAACGTTGTATTGGACTAGTACATTACTGGCGCGTTGCCATGGCGACGCAAGTTTGGTGGCGCAAGTTTGCCAACACAAGGTTGCCGACGCAAGTTTGCGCGTGTGAGTGCTTTCTTTCTCCATGTTTCAACTGTTTCTAGTTCCATTTCTCTTATACGAAACCAGATATTATGGTAAGTTATGTTATTATCTTTTTAATTAAGCATGTTTTACATGCAAATCTAGGCATGTATAATAATCAACTTATAGGACTCGTTGACGCACGTTGACGCGTTGACGCTCGTTGACGCTTGTTGACGCTCGTTGACGCGTAAATAAAGGACTCGATCTTCGATCTCGTCCTTTATTTACGCGCCATGCGGCAACTCATCCAATAAGTGCTAATTATGACGCAGCAATGAACCTGTTTTACTCATGTTCACTGGTTGTCCAGTCACTGTATTTTATGGAAATTCAGATGTAAACTGGCAGGGGTAAAAGAAGTGGCTGTAAATTGAATCTGAAACCCTTCCTAAACCCTTATTTTCTGGAAAATCGCTCACAAAACATAGTGGAATCACTTCCCACTATGCTTGTGGCATTTTCACTACACATCAAAAATCATGGCAAACCCTGCTGTGGTTTCAGAGATTTACACAATTCTCTTACAGAATCAATAGTTAATGATGCTGTTTAGTTATAGATGCTATTTCCTTTCGATTGGTGAATGTCTAAGAGTAAGAGTCTAAGATCAAATTAAGCAAGAAAAGTGAGTTAAATGGGGTTCTGGGATATAATGGTTCTCTGGAACAGAGGCTTGGGTGGCAGTACAAGGCTTGTGTTCATTTTTGGCGAAAATGGTTTTAATATGGGGCCACGACTCGTCCAGAAGATTGTATATTGCCTATTTGGCATAATTATGACTACTGCTTCATTGTATTTATCTTAGTCAAACACCTAGTTAATTAAGTGACAAAAAATACTCCTTTATAAATATCATTAGGAATGAAGACCTAATGCAGGCTGAGCCACTAAAAGCTGAAACAATCTGTTCTTCATTTCTGGTTAATGATTTTTATTACAGCAAAAACATCATACATTCAATTATAGTTCTCAAAATCTGCTGACAAAGCAATATGTGAACTGTTAACAAGTATACAGTTAATGTGCCTACAATGCTTATTGAAGAGCAGATCTTCTTCAGTAACGATAAAAATCACTTTCACATGATACTTCAGGTTTAAAGTGATACATCCATAACAGATCAGGAGAAAAGTAGGAAGAAAATTAGATCTGCAAATATTTTAAGTTTCATTAATGTGGGACATTAGCAATGTCCTGCTTGTGAAACAGGTAATATGCTCTACAGTGAGACAAATAACTAAAGCATATTTTGTAATAGATTTCTATTCAGGAAGAACTCATAATCCACTGATTTGTATTACCAAAAAATATGAAACACAAACCTAACGAGTTGGTTGAAGAAGCTTAAAGAGTTTTAAATAGTTTAGTAAGTTGTTTCAGAACAAGTACGACACTCTAGACCACTGAAACTAATAAATTATGTAACTTTTCATTATACATGGCTTTAATAATAAAAAGAGGATCATTTTGTAGTTGAGTTTTGACACAAAAGCTGGTAAATAATAGCTCATTGTTAAATACACACTGGGGTATATTCCATCTGGGATATATGGCTCCATTGTTATACACCTGGGTGCAGTGAGTAAACAGGTAACATTGTCTCACATAGCAACATTCCCCATGTCAATATCTAATTAATATTGAAGGTTAATTGCTGAGTTTCCCATACTTAGAGTGATTGTCCCAAGGTACACTACATAAATGCAGTAAACAGACTATAGTCGAGTACTTGTTCTCTAAAAGCGGGTACATAAATGCAGTAAACAGACTATAGTCCAGTAAGTTCTCTAAAAGCTGGTACATAAATGCAGTAAACAGACTATAGTCCAGTAAGTTCTCTAAAAGCTGGTACATAAATGCAGTAAATAGACTATAGTCCAGTAAGATCTCTAAAAGCTGGTACATAAATGCAGTAAACAGACTATAGTCCAGTAAGTTCTCTAAAAGCTGGTACATAAATGCAGTAAATAGACTATAGTCCAGTAAGTTCTCTAAAAGCTGGGACATAAATGATGCAGTAAACAGACTATAGTCCAGTAAGTTCTCTAAAAGCTGGTACATAAATGCAGTAAATAGACTAAGTTCTCTAAAAGACTGATATTTTGTTATTCAACGCCAGTTTTACGAACATTGTAGTAAAGATGTTTTTCACTCGTTTCCTGTTTCCTTTTCCGCCCACAGCCAATGATGGAGCAGGAGAGGAAGGCCATGGTGAAGGCAAGAATTGTGCACAATAAGTTGGTGATAAATGGTCCTAGAGCAAATCCCCACTGTAATAGATATAGATACATTGATCATGTATGCATTCATTGTGTATATTCTCCACTCTAGTCAATAAGACTTGTATCAAAGCTTACACAACTAAGTACCTTTTAAATTTAAATAACAAAAACAAACGCTAGGCAATTGCCTATACAATCTTCCAATAAGAGATATGTTGTGGTCAGTCATAATTTGAGAACCCATAAACAATATGAGACAGAATCAAAAGGTCATTAAATGTTATGTCATCAAAATAAATTATCTCCAACACGTTGGTACTAAGTCAACATGGACTTTGCACTGAATCCTATGCTATACTCACGATTGGAGGAAGACATGTCACATTCAGACAATCAGTCAGGAGCTTCAGATTGGGGGCAAGGACGGTCAGGGTTACCACTGCCCCAATTAGTGCAGCCATCAGGTTAAAGGTCATCGCAGCACTCACCTATAGTTCATAATAAAATATTATTATCATTAATGTGAGGGCCCTATAGCCTCTTCATTTATGTTTGGTGGTGCAGTTGCACGTTATACAGTGGCTTGCATAATGTATATATTATATTTTAATTCCGACTTCAAAACAGTTACATTCAATTAGTATAGGATACTTCTTCCAGAAGGATCCTCTTTAAACACCTGACACTGCCCCCCCTTCCCGCCACTCTACTCTCCCTCCCTCCGACCTTGAAATACATTATTGTTTTGTGTCTAATAGGCCCTATACTGTCCATGGACTCATACCCTGTGCGAGCATGCATAAACAAACAGGGCTATATATAGCAGGCCCAAATGGATATAGCTTTGCTGTGCCTTTGTGCAGGAATGGCTCAACATTCAAACGTTCTGCGCATCTTTCTGGTGGCTAAACTGGAGTCTAGCATTGTTTGTGTGCATTAATGATGCATCAATTCCTGATGAACTTGAGAGGAAAATGTCTGTAGATGCTATTGCGGTAGGTTTCATTGCTGATTCCCTTACAGTGATGTAGAAAAGTGGGCAATAAATGGCATTTCTCTTCCTATTCATTCTTCGATGGATTGGGTATGACGTAATTGGTGCTGATGAAGTAGCCTGTCAGCTTTTTCACAGAAAAAGCGGTAGTTATGTCTCATTTAGCCCTCCCTTCCACTTGTTATACATTGGACAGTTTCCTGGTCATTTCCCTGCTCCATGAAGGGTCTAGCTACTGGGTGATGGGGGCATTCACATGCCCATCTCGCTACATTGGAAGCATGAGCTTTTCTTTAATATTCATTTATGAATAAAGGGTGGTCCAATTGACTGTCATGGATTGGGCATCCTTGTGTTTGTGTTTCGTCACTCAACTTAATATAAATGTACATTTTGTATGTAATTATAGGGAGCTTTACTTTACACATTCCTGCAAAATTATGTTCATTTAAATTTGTGGTGGGTCAAGCCATAAATTGCCTGGAGTAAAGCTGAGACAGGCGTTTTACGATAAAGTGTCATTGCATGATTTGTTGTAGCCAACCATTTATTCAATATTTATAGAATGTGTTACACTCAGTCATTTATAGAATATGTTACAATAATAGAATACCTACCATTACTGGAACCCGGTTGGATGCTATCATTCCCAGTATGGCCCCAGTGAGATGCTGAAAAAGTGCCAGGTTAAATGATGAAAACAAATTAATTTTTCCAAGAAATATTTCCAAGCAAATGCAATATCTTAGATCACCAAACTCTTATCTCATAGTCAATGCCTACCGATAGACCAGCAATATAGAAGATAAAATATTCCGGAGTTCCAAAGTAAATGTTGATTGGCCGGAATGTATAGACTTGCAGGAAAATGGTGTAACCAATCAAACCCAATGATAACACGATTTGCAATATTCCAGTGAAATAAAATCCTCCTCTACATTCTTCTTGAGGCCGCATCATCTTGAATTCTGTAAATTGTAAGGAGATGTTATTTACCTTGGTACAGCTGAGAGGAGATATTTCTATTACTACTTCAATCTATTGAACCTCAATACTAACTCTAAGTGATCATTTACATATGACATTAAGGTAAAAGTAGTTCAGTTATTCTTTAAACACTCTTTATTTCTTGTTTGTTTGGCAGACAGGTCCTGCCAGATAGGTTTGATGATATGTTATATTTTATGAATAGTTTTTTAACAATTTGATGTTACCGAATGTACTAGGAAATAATGTTAAGTATTCGTCTTAATTCAGAATATGTTAACTGCAACTTTGTCTGAGTACAAATAATTGAAAATTAAAGGAAATCAGAAGCGTCCTGCCTAACTCTGTCAGTTTATGTTGACCCAAATAAAAAAAAACTCTTCTTCTCATTCATTATATAAAGAACTCAAAAAACAAACGCCCTGACACAGCGTTACGTAATAATATTTATATTTAAGATTGGATGAAATGGGGAATAAAGCAGAAGACCTTGAATTTTGCCAAAAGATGTCCAGCAAGTGTTGTAGCTTTAACCACTCTTACATTTGATATAAACATATTCTCCTATTAAATTCAAAACAAGTTACAAATACAATGTAAAGAATATCAGAATACCAATAGATCATAAACAAGATATTCATCCTTTATCTTCTGCAGTTGAAAAGTGTGGCATGGATGGCAAGGTTTCATTAACTCATTGAGGACGGGGGTAGTTTACACATAATTTGCCTGGCTGACAGGGGCCCTTTTCCCCCTTTTGGGGCTTCAGGACGCGTGTTTAACATGAGGTTTAGGGTATAAAAACACTTTAAAAATATTTTCTTCAAATAATATGTTTCATATGTACATCGTTTAATAGGTGTAAACAGTTATTGATCATATTTTTTCATAATTTCTAGAATTTGGTCTTCAATAATTAAAATAATGGGTCTCACATGGTTGCAATATGGCGGCAACCTTGCTCCAAATTCACTTTCCAGTATTTACGTATGTTAGTTATGACATCATCATTATTGTCTCCATGACAACATACCTATAAAGATATTTCTAGTATGTTTGTATACATGTATATATTTTAAATTTCATCAAAAGCCGTTTATTTTTTATTAAGTTATGCCCCCTTCAATTTATATAAAAAATTGCTGCCTTGAGGCATCACCCCGTCCTTAATGGAGAGACATCATGCTGCCTGCAGGCAGCATCCCATCTCCAACGCCATTTTGAAAATGCTGCCTTGAGCCAGCATCTCGTCCTCAATGAGTTAAATTGCTTGTTGTCTGATTCTTGTCCAAAACCAGGGGCTCCTTACACAAGTATCTCTAAGGAAGATTGTTCCTAGTGAGTTTCTTTGAAAGGGTATCCAATGATTCCAATTGATAGTACAGTAGTGAATGTGTTTAACTTTAACAATTGAAATCTCATACGGGAATGGGATATTGCCTACAATAATAATATTATAATGTATCGGTACCTCCAGAGTTTAGAATCCAAGTATAAATCACACCCATTAAAAAACGGGTTAGCAAGTCATTGAATACATTATGTCTGTCTCTATATTGATTATGCGCATTTACTAAAGGAGGGTAGCCTCTTCTGAATTAGTCTGCTTTGATTGACATCTTCTAAGTTCCAGTCTTTAATTCATACTCATATTTATATATATCCATGAGCCCTGATTTGGGGGTCATTGGTACCAGTTGGGGGCACTAATGCTACCAATGTTTTTTAGGTAGACACATGTCTAGGGGTCATGAAAATGCATGATAGCAGTTTCAACACGGTAGCTTAAAGATGCATTACCAGCTGTGGAGGATCCTGAACTAAAATGACTATCCTTGAGATAAACACTCTAAACCTATCATATGTCCTGGAGAAACGATTTAAATGAAGAAAAACTGATTAAAAGCAACAAATTCAGTATCGGTTTTTGCTCTGCATACCACTGCATGAGTGGCCTGTAAGTGCCCATTCAAGACAGGAGGGGTAGTGGGGAACCCCTAGTCATGTACATGCGTGCGCAGGGTCTATTTTTATATAGTTTGGGTCCAAAGAAGCAAGTTTTATAGAAATAGGCAGTTTCTAATAGGCAATCAAGTTATTGGTCACAGTTATACACAAACAAACACAACATACCTGGGTCAGATTTTCAGAAAATGTACAATTGGCAACTGTACGCATTTAGTAAATTCAGCAAAATTAGGCTGCAATTTGGTCAATACTAGGTAAATTCGAGTATATTTAGCATTGCATTGATTCTAGCAATCTGTTTGGTTAGGTTGAACTGTATTTTGAACTTTATTTTCGTCTGAAATGTGGGTTATTTGAGGAGATTGGCGAAATTGAATTGTACATTTTCTGAAAATCTGACCCACCTATCAGTTGGGTTTATGCTTTATTGAGCAATGAATCACCAGTAGGGACATAATTGTAGACATGTATAAATGACTATGGTCTGATGATTGGCACTTAAAATCCAATCAATAACTCCAATACTTAACAAGACACTAGGGGCCTGTTGTATAAGCTAAGGAGAGATTTTCCTCTGTAGGGAGGAAAAAGATTCTTCCTATATGTGAAATTCCCAGCCGTTAGGGAGTAGCCTATGTACAATTGATAATGGGCAGGAATCTGTATTCTAACCCATGAAAGGAGGGGAAGAAAGTGTTACATATTTTATACTTTCATATTGTAGTATGGGGAGGGATAGAGGTAGGAGCACAGGTGGTATTTATATTTAAATGGAGTTTACAAGTTCAGAACTGAAACAGGCCTGATCTTAAATATTAATGAGCTAGGGGGAGTGTGTGTGTGTGTGGGGGGGGGTGGAGGTAACCCTGGAGGAGGGGGGAAGATGCATGGGTAATCAGGGAGGAATGAACCTCTTCCATTGGAAAGAACATAGGCACAAATCCAACAGGCCCCTGCTGCAATACCTTATTGCCTATGTTGTAATGACGTAATTTACAATGAAAATAACAAACATCTGTTTAACATGTGGAACGGAATTCCACAAAACGTCACACTATGCTAACAAGGTCAACTGACATCATTAGCAGCTATATATGCATATAGTGCACCCTCATTTCCAATATATGACGTATGCTAACAAGGGAGAAATCCCTGTGAAATCTCTGGTTGACAGACGATCCAATGGACGTCCATTCGGTGCGCACCGATTCGAAAATGCACCACATCTTTTGTTATTTACATGCTTTTAATGGATTCGGAATTCTTAGATATTCAGGGACATGTTTGGGTTGATCATATACATGGTGTATGTGGCAAAAGGAAAAATTGCGCAGATTTGCGCATGCATAGCTGGGAGTGCATTTTTAACCCTGGTACAGCTGTTTTAGTAGCGGCAAGTAGCATAAAAATGACGTCAGAGAAAAAACAACATACATATATTTTTTTAACAACATAAACCCATTCAAAGTCATTAAAATTTGGTTTCTAGGGGGTTTGAGAGAAGTTTGAGGAAGGATTATTATCATAGCTCAGAGTTGTGATCTCAAGATAAAGGAAGTTTTGTCATATCCACTTGGGCCCTTACCATGGGCACTAGCAGCTGCTGAAGGAGCCTTAAGAAAGACCAACAAGGCATCTCTTTCTAAAGAATCGCAGAAGAATGTGCAACCAACAAGTGTCATACCTAGCCAGCATTGGTAAAGCTTGTATTATTGATGGAATGGGTATTGTGCAGAAACTAAAGGATGATAAAAAAACATTGTCTGAATTGGCAAACTATGCACAGGTTTTACTCTTGGCAGAGGGTGCTGATAGCCAGAGAATCATTTTTTATGCTTATCTGAATGATTCAATAAGGAATGATGAAAGGGTAAAATGTGGTGCAGATGAAGGCACTGTATTCCGTGTCATAGCACCTGGCCACAGCATACATCAGTGGAGGAGATTCCTAGCCAACTCTTCAAACAAACAGAGCCTTATCAAATTTCTCATCAATGAATGGAGCATGGCAAACAAGAGAAACAAATTCATTGGCTAGCAGGTATTTGGTAAAGATACCTGATACAACTGGACTACTGGAGGTAGTAGTATTGTTGATGAGCTTTGATGCACCCATGAAGAAGCAGACACTTGAATTCTACTCCATTCTGCCCATGCTTCAAACTCAGGTTACAAAACCATCATAGTTTCTAAAGATACAGGTGTATTAGTCCTGTGTGTCTGGTTCTGCAATAAAATATCCGCTTAAACGTACCAAAAAACTGGGACCAAATCCCATATCAAATTCATTGATGTCAACAAAATAGCGCAGAGTATGGGGAGGGATGTGACACAGGCCCTTATGGGGCTGCATGCCTTTACAGGATGCGACACTGTGAGTTCTTTTGCAGGCCATGGAAAGGTATCTGCCTTGAAGCTGGTAAAGTCAAAGCCAGTCTACCAAGAGATACTCAAAGGAATTGGTAACAAATGGGATTGTGCCAACTGATTTGTTCCATAAACTCCAAGGATTCACATGCAAAATGTATAATGCCCAGACTCTTACAATCGACATCAATGATCTAATGTACCAATGGCTTCTTGTGCTGCCTCCTTGCAAAAGCATTGCCTACAAGCGAATTATCAAGCAGGTATCTGGAAACACTGTCTTGAACCATGTCCAGATATTCCATCACCAAAGGGCAATGTTTGGCACACTGAAACAACAAATGGCCTTGAATACCTGTCTGTAGACTGGACTGAGGGACCACCTGCTCCAGAGGCTGTTCTAAACTTGTTATCCTGCTCATGTAAAAGGGAAGGTAAACCAACAGACCGCCAATGCATCGCAAACAGATTTAAGTGCACTACGGTTTGTAGGTTGCAAACATGCCAAAACCAGATGACAGATAATGATGGTGCTAATGACCAAGAGGATGATGTAACAAATGATGATGAGTGGGACTGAGAACTTGTCACAATTTGAAGTTAGTGTGTTTCCTTTCTCTCTATTCAAATGTGGTTTCATTGTTCTATTTTTTTCTGTTCAATTACCTAAATTTTACAATGTAACTTAATGTAAATGTAGGCTAATGTGTAGTAACAACATTTGCCGGTCGATTTATTATTATTTGCTTCAGTATTCATGGACATGTACAGTGATTTGTGAAATGTGACCTAATTCACATGGTTGACCTAGATCCTCTTATTTGACCTTGACCTAGCAAAATCCTTTTTGTGCCCTTAATGAATAATTAACTTTAGAAAATATCATCCAACTATTGTTAACTACAGAGTAATAATATTGGATGCTATGAATATCAAGCTTTGTTTCCTCGTACGTTTTATGCATCATAGACTTTTCTGCATTCTAACATCTCTGCCTTGTTAAATACTTATTACAGAGCTCCATAATTTCTCACAGAGTGAGTCAATACTTGCAGGTCAGTAAATCCATTGTCAGGTCATCCATATTCACCATAGAATTAAGTTATGAAAAACATAATAGGGCATTTTTGATATTTTATCCCCATTTTAACATTGACCTAGGTCATAGCAGGTGACCTTGACCTTGAATTAGAAAAATAATGGCTTAAATAAATTGATCATCCCTGAAACTCCCTAGATACCAAATTTGATTGACTTTGGATGGGTTTATGTTGTTAAAAAAAATATGTATATCATTTTTATGCTACTTGCCGCTACTAAAACGGCCGTACCAGGGTTAAGCTACCGTGTTGAAACTGCTATCATGCATTTTCATGACCCCTAGACATGTGTCTACCTAAAAAACATTGGTAGCATTAGTGCCCCCAACTGGTACCAACCAACCCCCCTGGCTACTTACAGGCAGAATATGCTCATTATGCAGGGGCGTGTTTCATAATCCTTACTTACAGGCAGAATATGCTCATTATGCAGGGCCTGTTTCATAATCCCTATTTACAGGCAGAATATGTTCATTATGCAGGGGCGTGTTTCATAATCCTTACTTACAGGCAGAATATGCTCATTATGCAGGGCCTGTTTCATAATCCCTATTTACAGGCAGAATATGTTCATTATGCAGGGGCCTGTTTCATAATCCTTACTTACAGGCAGAATATGCTCATTATGCAGGGCCTGTTTCATAATCCCTATTTACAGGCAGAATATGTTCATTATGCAGGGGCCTGTTTCATAATCCTTACTTACAGGCAGAATATGCTCATTATGCAGGGCGTGTTTCATAATCCTTATTTACAGGCAGAATATGCTCATTATGCAGGGGCCTGTTTCATAATCCTTACATACAGGCAGAATATGCTCATTATGCAGGGCCTGTTTCATAATCCCTATTTACAGGCAGAATATGTTCATTATGCAGGGGCCTGTTTCATAATCCTTACTTACAGGCAGAATGTGTTCATTATGCAGGGGCCTGGTTCATAATCCTTACTTACAGGCAGAATATGCTCATTATGCAGGGGCGTGTTTCATAATCCTTACTTACAGGCAGAATATGTTCATTATGCAGGGGCGTGTTTCATAATCCTTACTTACAGGCAGAATATGTTCATTATGCTGTAGCCTATACTCTATAAGATGACCTTAGAAATGCATAGATATATTTGATACATTGCCTTGAATATTCGTACACATATTAATATTACTAGCAGCATTAAGCATCCCTAAAATTAGAATATTCTAACAAAGATATCTTATATATAAATCACTTTGAAAAATATCCATTTTGCGACTTGTGACTCATTTTCCCTAAACACATGACAAAAACCAAGAGGTGTTGTAAAATAAACTATGCGACTAAAACTGTCATCTAGACTTTATTTATATAATTATGAACCATCTAAAAACTGCCAACATTCCATCTCTCTTTGAGGTGTGAGTGGCAAGCACTTGTTACCTAAGTTACCAAACTATTCGCTATACCTCACATGTATAAATTGATCTATCTAAATGTTGATTTGTAATGTCCATTGTTTAGGTGAAACAAACAGAAAATGTACAATTCACCTTCACCAATCCTCTCAAATAAGTTGGCCTCCCGGCCTTGGCAACAAACAAGAGCCTACAATGGACAACGCATGAAAACAACCACGTTGTACGATTATGCACCTTTATCAATGTACTAACTTGCTTGTCCAAAATAGAATTAAAACAAAAAAAATGTCCTTGCCGAATTTAGGATTTCGAAGGGACTCTAATGAAACTGAAATATTGTAATTGGAATAGATTAAATGGATGAATCATCAGCTAGAAGTCCAGTCGTGGGAAAGTATGTTTGAAATAATCTCCAACAATTAAGGAGTCCCGATAATCCAAGCTGCATGTATGCAATATACGTAGTACAGTACCAGATTCACTTCTCATTTTAACAATATCAGCCTGAGGCCTGTTGCTCCGCTTTCTCGCTGAATATTTCTCTGTACACTTCCAATGGAGAAATAGTTACATGCATGCAACTAATCCTTTTCCATTCATTGATATCGATTTAATAGAGGCAAATATTCCTACCATACAGACTTACCTTAATGTGGGGGATCAAGGAGAGTGTAGTTAATGCTGGAATAGTCCTTCAGTATTAGGAAGGGTAGACCGCTGAGAAGTTATACTAGCTTTGTTTGTATAAAAGGAATTCACAACAAGCAGGGCACTTGGGTGTCCTTTTTTTGAGAGGTTCAGCAAGTCTAACGATTACGTAAACGTAAACATATCCATATCTCTGATATATAAACATATATAAAAGAAAGAAATCAGTTCAGCTAAACATGGTGGAAAAAATGTAACATAACATAGTATACATACTTGCATAATTATTATGCTCATCATCAAATTTTTTGGCCAAAATTAAAAGAAATACAAGAAATACACAGTCTGTTGAAAACAAGAAAAACTCAATATTTATGGACTGTTCTGTGGTCTTGGAATTTTTCCACAGAACATACATTCTGGTTGAAAGTTTGATGTTTCTTCTGCATAGACGTAACTTAATTAAGTTGTAATATTTGGGAACAAAGGTTACCAAGGTAGAAATATTGATTTGGAAACAGTGATAATTGCAGAGGTGGGGGTGAAATCTAACATCACTTTTAATTCTCAATAATTTCTAATATTTTTCTGAGTTTATTCAATGTTAATGTTTGTCAACAAATAAATGTACGACAACTTGATTGCCATGATATGTATTTTTACCGTGAACTAGTTAAGAACTATGGATATCCACATTGAGAGTGAGTGCCCCTTTCAGTGATCCATGAAGAATGACACTGAGGATAAAGTAAAAAAATGTTGTAAGCATAAATAAAGCATCAGAAAGAAGATAACCATCTGCCGTTCTATTTGTGGATAGATCTGAGCATTATTGTATATTACTGATTTATCAGTGACTGCTAACTTTAAGTATGATCCAAAGGATTGCTCTATAAACCAACATAAATGCAGTCCTTGATATAAAAATATGATAAAAACTGAAATGCGGCAATAAAACCAAGAGTACAAACAATCGAACATTTTCCGACTTCAGTAGACTCATTTTTTATTTTTTTTTTATTAAGAGTATTTGTCAATCGATACAGGAACAAGTACATGTATAAGTAAACATAACAAAGTCAATATACATAAGGTATCACCTGTATACAAGAGGTAGGAAATAGCCTTAGTCCTAGTGAAACTAGGTCTGGTATGATTGGCCATTACCTGATAGTAAAACATAACTATAACTTGTAGCATACACATGGAAAAAATAGGGCTATCTAGGTGGGTATAAGAAAACTACGGTGAAAAGGTGATGGATGAAGAATAGGAGTAGTAAGTGAAAGGTTACCAAGGTATTATGTCATTAAGTATCAGAAGATACAAGAACACTATAAGGACCATTCTATATAATAATTATTTATTTCATTATTGTATAATGTCAACAAAGAATTTATTTTCACTTCGGTATAATGTCAATGAAGAATTTAACAACTTTGTAACCCACTCTTATGTATGAACCCTTGCAATTTTCAATTTTAATTTAGAAGGGCCACCTGTAATATCAGCAGTGTTGAAGGCTGTGTCCTCTTTTTGTATATATATTATCAGCAGGTCACGCTTAAAAGATAAGTCAACACATGTGATATTATAATCATGTTTCAGACACTGGAGGCCATTAAAATGTCATAACCATTTGTACCAATTGCATGTATTTACAATTGGGCATACCCATATTCATTTGAATGAATTGAATTGAATGTGAAAGATAGAAACTCCCCACAAATTGATTAAACCTTTCTACTTTACTGAGGAGAAATTGATTTACACAGAAAGAGGAACACATGGGTATGGGTCTTGAATTATGATGAGCGAAGATTTTCCTTTAAGTCAAACAGCCTATATTATTCCCATTCTCCGTAATCGATGATCGTTTTCTTTTTTTGTTTGGAAAGACTGAATGGAAATATTGAATATTTGTCATCGACCTGAATTTTGTTACCCCCATGCAGATATGCAATTCTGTAAGTCTCGAAAGGATCCCAGTCAATCATTAAGAACACATGTGTCACTTGCGTATAATTCTTGTTTATATGAAGTCTGAATAAACATTAGCATTGAAAAAAAAGGGGGCTTTTTTCAAAAGCGGTTGTCACGAAGAGTCGAGAGACTGAACTGGTTCCCTGTACAATTATATAAATGTGTGTATCAGAGGATACTTCTATGCTCTAATTGTTTCTACTGCTGCATATATACGCAGCGGAATAAGCTAGCTGGGAGAACTAGGCTATCTGTTATATGATCTAATGTCGTAAGTGGGTCAGATCTTCAGAAAATGTACAATTCACCTTCACCAATCCTCTCAAATAACCCACAAAATACGACAGAAATGGTCTTCAAAATGCAGTTTAACATAACAGAACAGATACTTTAAATCAACCCAATACCAAATATACTCAGACTTCATTTGTATAAACAGAATTCACAACATGAAGGGCACTTGGGTGTCCTTTATTGTACATATCATGAATTTAAATTGGGCCTTAGAATATTATACTTTATATATTATTACAATTTAAGTGCTAATTAATAATTCATGTTCTTATTGTCGATACACCATTAAAAGTGCTGTTAACTGTGTTTATGTTTATCCAGCTATTGTCATGTTCTTTGAATGATGAACAGGAAATTATAGAGTTTAACATATTATTGGTTTAGGTTTGGGTTGTTTTTTTTTGGTCTAGAGAAGGCAATATTTACGGACTGTGTCTGAGGTGCTAGGACTTGTCCACAGAACATACATTCAGGTTGAAAGGTTTGGCGTTTCTTCTGCATATAAGTAACTTAATTAAGTTTTAATATTTGGGAGCAAAGATTTCCAAGATAGAAATATTGATTCGGAAACAGTGATAATCGCGGAGGTGGGGGTGAAATCGAACATCACTTTTATTTCTCAATAATTTCTAATACTTTTTCTGAGTTTATTCAACATTAGTCACCGATCTTTGGATTCTGGGGGTTTGCTGGATAGTTGTAACCGGCCAGTTTCACCCCATGCTGGGCCGTTATAAACGGGCCTGTTATATACATGCAGGCTCTGTAAAACTGCTGCTCTGTGGGTTGCTTCAGTTTTGGTGGCGGCGACTCGCGTAATATAAAGGAACTAAAACCATAATGTGGGCGCCGTCGGTATGGGAACTTTCGAATGAAATCCTCCGTGCGCTATATAGACTACAGTACACAATGCAACGCCAAGTGCATCATGCACAGAGTGGCTATGCCGAAAGTCTCCACATAGTTTTGCCTTGCTCGCTCGAACCATAGAGCGTATAATAGATTTCCGTAGACAAAATCTTCGCTGTCAGGAGGAAAACAATATTACAAACATTTCTACCAATTCAGATTTTATTTATTTCTTTATTAAGTCGCTAGACACACTAACCCGGCCGAATACGCCAAGGTCAAGGTTGCCATAATGTGGGCGTGCAACATTAGATCCCCAGACACTTGGGCCTTTGGACAGTAATACCCAAGCAGCGGGAACTACCAGTATTGTGGGCCGTATCGTCTGATTTTGGGGCGCTAGTGTCTGGGCTCCGTTGGTTGCATGCAAAAAGTGGAAGGTTTGTTTCTATCCAGAATGGAGAGTGCGGCTGACATAACTGTCATTCTGAAGTTATAATTGCGTGTACATACGTGATATTGGTTTGAAAGAGGTAGAATAAACTAAATACTAGAATGTGATGGTTTTAATAGTTTAAAACATCCTGATTTGGACGTTTTAAAGGCGGCGTTTTGACTCGGTCCTTTCCATGTGAGAAGTAAAATAGTAACCCATATGGTCAAGTGGAAGAGCTAAATTATAGCAGTTCATCATGCTGTAAGTACCTCTAAAACGTTTTTTAAATGGTCTAATATTTGTTGATATGTGTTTAAACAGTAGTATTGAATCCAAAGATGTGCGACTAAAGGCATTAATGCATTAATTTATTACAAATAAGTGCCCCTTTCTCTGATCCATGAAGACTGACACTGCGGATGAAGTAAAAAACTGTTGTGAGCAGAAATAAGAATCAGGGCAAAGTTTCTTGAAAATGTACAACTCGCCTTCACCAATCCTTTTAAATAACTCAAATTGAATAGCAACAAAAAACAGTTTAACATAACTGAATGTAGGACACACAGAAATATCCATGGGTAATTTACATGAAAGATTTGTCTGTTTGAAGACGCATTTACGTCGAGAGAATGAACTGGTTCCCTGTACCATTATAATGGGTCAGATCGTCAGAAAATGGACAATTGGCAGCTCTACATGTAGTCAATTCTGTTAAATTACTCTGAAAAATGATAAATAATAGCTATATCTTGAGTATATTGGGTATTGGGTTAATTGAGAAAATGTTGAACTGTATTTTGAAACTGTATTTTGTCTAAGAGTTATTCAAGAGGATTGGTGAAAGTGAATTGTACATTTTCTGATATCTTCACCCATATGTGTATTTTAGTGGATACTTCTATGCTCTGATAGTTCCTAATGTATCACAAGCTAGCTAGGAGGACCAGGTTAACTGGGGGAAATCACCAGAAAATGTACAATTTGTCTTATCCAATCCTCTCAAATAACATAAATTTAAGATAGAAATGAGCTTCAAAAGTTCAACATAACACAACAGATTATAAGGATCAATACAAAGTCCAATTTAGCAGAATTTACTCAATCTAATAATCTGCCGATTGTACATTTTCTGAAGATTTATCCCCACTGATCTAACGTTGTAAGTGTGTTGGGTGTGACAGGCATTTCACGGCCCCTGACTACTTGTATATATGCATGTACAAGTGTATATTGTTCATTTCCATTTTTTACATGATACATTCAACAAAACAAGATGGAAATGGGTGTCCCTCTTCTGTTACAATCATAGTTCTTCCAATTAAACAAACATAATATAATGCACTTGTCAATTGCAACCCCCACCCCCCCCCCCCCCCCACCCCCGGGTGGGTAGGGGAATGTCCTTGGCCTTTTGGGAAATTTGATGAAATCCCCGACCCCCCAGGGCAAGAGATTTCTGTAAATCCCCGACCCCCCTGGGGCACATTGTTTCAGAAGACATTTTCTTTTAGACAAACTGTTATTGCAAAAATATAAGGGCCATTCTAAGAAAAGTTTTGCAAATGGTGTTTTGGTTGACATAGCTCTGTAGAGCTGGAGAAAATATATTTTTCAGTTTTCATTAATCAGATGTGAAATCTAAACATCATTACATACAGTTTTGTACATCTCGAAGGGTTGGCTCAATGTTTTCAATACTTGTATAATTTTATTGAATCATGTGTACTAGCCTGTTGATAGACCATTGTAATTATAAATGCCACATGTTGGAGGGGCGCAGTGGGCTTCCTTTCAGAAGAGGGCCTAGATACACTCTATTGATGAAAAAGAAAAAAAAGAATTCCACAAAAATTCAATTTGTTTAGTGGGGGTGGGGGTGGGACAGGGCAGAGGGTGGGGAGCAGTAGGCTTCTTATCATCAAAAGATAGCCTAGATAGACTCCATTGATGAAAAAACAAATTTCTGAATTTTTTTAGGGGGGGGGGCAGGCATATATCTACAGGAGACTTGTGACATAAACTCCCCTCCATTGCCCCCCCCCCTAACCCCCTCAAACTCCCCCCCTATGAGCCCTCCCCACCCCTAACCCTGGAGACCCCATACCCTAACCCCTACCCTAACCCTACCTCCAACACTAAAGGATCTGGATGTAATTATAGTTCAGACATGACAGTCAGAGAAAGTGGGGTACCCCGTGTTTAGAAGAGTCCCCCATCATGTTCAGCATGTTGGGTTGAGGCCTGACACTGTTGAAACACTATATAGGGGGTGCTAATTCCCTGTCAGGTTCAAAGGTGACACTCTTTGTGTGTATAATGGAGGAGGTTTGTTACTTTAGATCTTACCCTAGAGAAGCCCATGCACACTGAAAACCACCAAAACTCTTTTAGGAAACAAGGTATAGAGTGGGCACTGGTGGACATTCCCCCACCCATCCAGTTGATATTGCTGTCAACTAAGGTATAGAGTGGGCACTGGCAGACATACCCCTACCCATCCGGTTGATATTGCTGTTTCAACTAAGGTATAGAGTGGGCACTGGCGGACATTCCCCCACCCCTTTAGTTGATATTGCTGTAAACTAAGGGAAATCTCCACCTGTGTGGGGGAATGTTTTCTCAGACATTCCCCTACCATTCCCCTACCTACCCGGGGGTGGGGGGGTGGGGGTTGCAATTGACAAGTGCATAATTATACATAGTCTGTTCGAAAAGAGCTGTCACAGGATTACTTAGTTATATATATATATATAATGCTTTTATTCATTCATGATAAACAGTTACAATATCACTAACTTAATATAACTTAATATAATACACACATTCATTTATTCAATCTGATACAAATTATTACATAACAATACATTTTGATTATTTGATATTCGATATTCTGACTAGGTTCGGTTGTTGTCCCAGTATCCATATAATATAAAGCTAGAGCGATTTCTAGGAAAGGAGGTAGAAAAGAAATGGTAGAAAGAAGGTTTTCTTTGTCCAGAATGTTCTCGGAATTTGTTGTTTTACAAACCACTTTACTCATCTTTAGAGGTCTCTCCCCCCTCTCTGGATGTCGTCGCATGTGGTTTGTGAAGGTATTTGGGATGGAAATGTGATTTTGAAGCCTTTTTTAAATCGGGATACCCACACTCTATTTATAGCCTGGGAAACCCCTGTGAGATACTACGTCATTACTGCAGGGATGCAAGTTGTCCTTTAGTTGACAGATTTCCTTCAATCTCCTCTTTACCAAAATGTGTATATTAATTTCCCATACAATTTCCCCCAACCTACGTCCAGGGGTCCTAACTACATGCAGAGGAGTGGGAGAGTGAAGAAGAGGGTGTAGGAATAGGAGAGGGGGAGGGGGAGGTACATTCAATATATGAGATTTACTGCCTGCAGTACCTCCAACTTAGTCCTTTATGTTGGATCTAATATATTTTAGCTATTACAACTAAGGGATAACCTTAACCCATATGGTTTCTGTATATTTGTATACTTTTGCACTTTAGAGGGCGGGGGGGGGGAATCAGAGATGGGGTTGGGAGAGAAAAACAGGTATATGAAAGACTGAGAAGAGGGGGAGGGAAAAGAGGGAGAGGGGGAAGTCTGGGGAGAGAGGGTGACCGTCCAACATGCAGAGGAGTGGGTGAGTGAAGAAGAGGGTGTAGGAATAGGAGAAAGGGAGGGGGAGGGAAAGAAGAGGGGGAGAGAGGATGTAGGGGAAGGGAGAGAGGGGAGGGAGAGAAAGTGAGGAGGGGGAGCATGAGGAAGAGGGGAGGGAGAGGGGGGTATCGGAGATGGGGTTGGGAGAGAAAAACAGGTATGAGAGACAGAGAAGAGGGGGAGGGAAAAGAGGGAGAGGGGGAAGTGTGGGGAGAGAGGGGGACCGTCCAGAGGACGGGTACTTTGCTAGTTCTTAAATAAAGTACTCGATCTTCGATCTCGTCCTTTATTTACGCGCCGTGTGGCAACTCGTCCAATAAGTGCTAATTATGATGCAGCAATGAACCTGTTTTACTCATGTTCACTGGTTGTCCAGTCACTGTATTTTATGGAAATTCAGATGTAAACTGGCAGGGGTAAAAGAAGTGGCTGTAAATTGAATCTGAAACCCTTCCTAAACCCTTATTTTCTGGAAAATCGCTCACAAAACATAGTGGAATCACTTCAGACTATGCTTGTGGCATTTCCACTACACATCAAAAATCATGGCAAACCCTGCTGTGGTTTCAGAGGAGATTTACACAACTCTCTTACAGAATCAATAGTTAATGATGCAGTTTAGTTATAGATGCTATTTCCTTTTGATTGGTGAATGTCTAAGAGTAAGAGTCTAAGATCAAATTAAGCAAGAAAAGTGAGTTAAATGGGGTTCTGGGATATAATGGTTCTCTGGAACAGAGGCTTGGGTGGCAGTACAAAGCTTGTGTTCATTTTTGGCGAAAATGGTTTTAATATGGGGCCACGACTCGTCCAGAAGATTGTATATTGCCTATTTGGCTGGTAAAGTATATTTTGGATTTAGTCAAAGAAATCACACATTATGAGTACTGTTTCATTGTATTCATCATGTTCAAACACCTAGTTAATTAAGTGACAAAAAATACTCCTTTATAAATATCATTAGGAATGAAGACCTAATGGGGGCTGAGCCACTAAAAGCTGAAACAATCTGTTCTTCATTTCTGGTTAATGAATTTTATTACAGCAAAAACATCATACATTCAATTATAGTTCTCAAAATCTGCTGACAAAGCAATATGTGAACTGTTAACAAGTATACAGTTAATGTGCCTACAATGCTTATTGAAGAGCAGATCTTCTTCAGTAACAATACAAATCACTTTCACATGATACGTTCAGGAGAAAATTAGATCTGCAAATATTTTAAGTTTCATTAATGTGGGACATTAGCAATGTCCTGCTTGTGAAACAGGTAATATGCTCTACAGTGAGACAAATAACTAAAGCATATTTGTGATCCATTTCAGGAAAATGAGTCGTAAGTTGCTAAAATAGGATTTTGAAATATCACCATATTTGAAAAGTGGAGATCAGGCTGATTCTAATGATAGTAAACACAAGTTTGATATTTTTTATTTTTGAAAAAGAAAGTTTTCAATGTTTCTGGATGGGTAATTACCAGTAAAGTAACTAAATATATACCATACAAAGGCGTTCAAAACGCAAGTATATATTTAATACAATGTTCCAAAATTTGGTTCATAGATTTATATGACTACAACTGCTGAACCCTCTAAAAATCAGAACATTCAAATAAAGAGATCTTGTAAAGAAAATCACTTTGAAAAATATCAATTTTGTCACATTTTGTAATAGATTTCTTTTCAGGCAGAACTCATATTCCATTGATTACCAAAAAATATGAAACACAAACCTAAGAAGTTGGTTGAAGAGTTAAATAGTTTTAAATAGTTTAGCAAGTTGTTCAACAACAAGTGTGACACTCTAGACCACTGAAACCAACAAGATGTAACCGTTTTATTATACATGCCTTTAATCAATGGAAGAGGATCATTTAGTAGTTGAGTTTTGACACAAAAGCTGGTAAATAATAGCTCATTGTTAAATACACACTGGGATATATTCCATCTGGGATATATGGCTCCATCATTATACACCTGGGTGCAATGAGTAAACAGGTAACATCGTCTCCCATAGCAACATTCCCCATGTCAATATCTAATTAATATAGAAGGCTAATTGCTGAGTTTCCCATAAGTAAAGTGATCGTCCCAAAGCTGGTAAATAAATGCAGTAAACAGACTATAGTCCAGTAAATTCTCTAAAAGCTGGTACATAAATGCAATAAACAGACTATAGTCCAGTAGGTTCTCTAAAAGCTGGTAAATAAATGCAGTAAACAGACTATAGTCCAGTAAGTTCTCTAAAAGCTGGTACATGAATGCAGTAAACAGACTATAGTCCAGTAAGTTCTCTAAAAGCTGGTACATAAATTTATGCAGTAAACAGACTATAGTCCAGTAAGTTCTCTAAAAGCTGGTACATAAATGCAGTAAATAGACTATAGTCCAGTAAGTTCTCTAAAAGCTGGTACATAAATTTATGCAGTAAACCGACTATAGTCCAGTAAGTTCTCTAAAAGCTGGTACATAAATGCAGTAAACAGACTATAGTCCAGTAAGTTCTCTAAAAGCTGGTACATAAATGCAGTAAACAGACTATAGTCCAGTAAGTTCTCTAAAAGCTGGTACATAAATGATGCAGTAAACAGACTATAGTCCAGTAAGTTCTCTAAAAGCTGGTACATAAATGCACTAAACAGACTATAGTCCAGTAAGTAATACTTATTAGGTGTCCCAGTGTTTAGTATCATTGGAATCACCTTGTTCTCCTTTTTCAAATATGATGATATCTCAAAATCCATATTTTGCAACTTATGACTCATTTTCCTGAAACACATCTTAATTATTTGTGTGATTTTTATTTAATAGTTTGAATTTTGCCCGAATTTTGATGAATTTTCAGGTTGAATAGGGCCTCATTGTGACCCAAATTGATTTTTCAACTGGCCTTTTATCTTGATATGTTGCTTTCATTGTTGGGAATTTGTTTCTACTTTTACAAATATATCATTAGTCATTTCAATCCCATGAATTTTGTCCAACTAATGTGTTTGTGATGACTCTATGAAGCTCCAGGAAACCTCCAGGATTCTCCAGGATTCTCCGGCATTCTCCGAGGTATCCATGCAGTTCTCCTGGTGGCCATTTGGTGTCTTCATGTGCAGAGCAGCTGATGTTCCAGAATTATTATAATGATCTAATTATTCCTTAATATTGAGTAAATATTTGCGCGTATTACTTCGATCATACATCATGTTGAACATTACTCTAATTAATGATGGAGTTTGTATTTGTTATTTCATATCATTTATGTATATATTCCTCATTTATGTACAAATACCTTGATGTATATGTTCATTATTTCATAATAGTATGGTCAGGTTGGAGACAAACCTCTCAACCTCATCAAGGATTGCAGGAATAAAGCTGGAATTGCAGATGTACTTTCTTTATATTCTTATTTAACTTGGAGCGATGTTAAAACATAGAATATTTTCCTCCCTTTGCCTTTGACTCTGAAGATTAGTTCTTTCCTCCACTATCCTTATTATATTTCATAATATATTCATAGCATATTCTCACAGAAGTAACCTATACGATCACATTGAATGAATATTGGTAGTGTTTAAGCCCGGAAAAGATCCGGAGGCGAGATCACAGACGTGCAACGCTGGCTCATCGACCCAATGGAAAGAACATAGGCTATAATCACAACACAGCTTTTGTCATTATGGTGACATAAGTATATCCCATTTGAAGCTATTTTACAAAGCCCTCAGACAAATTCCACCAGTTTCTGGCCTAAATTGTGAATATCGATTTTGTAAAAAATTATGTCAAAAAACTATAAGGAGAAAGACTAAAATAATCAGCCGTTTACTGAAAGAGGGGGATGAATTGGAAAGAGAATTACTTTTAATATCAGAAAATAACCCCCAAACCATTGTAAGTATTGATCATCAGGTATTGAGACTACAGGTACTTATCATAACTGATAGAAAGACTCTTTACTCAAAATATGGTTCTCATCTGTCACATGTCACATATTTTTCAAGAGTTTTCAATCAATTCCAACATTGAAGGCTCTACTTTTGTCACAGTAAGTGAGGACAGATATTCAAAAGGTACAAAAAGACCAACTCCCCAATCCAATTTTGTTGGAATAAAGTTTTCCTGATAGCATAAAACCTATATATATATATTACAGTCACAGTGTCTTAGCATAGTTTAAGAGACTTTCAAAATGTGCCCCTTTCCCACACTGTCATGTAGCAAAACAGCACACATGAAAAAACTGACCCAGCCTGAACATGTCATTGTGAATATCCGTTATTTTTTTCTACATCATCTGTAATATAATGAACAGCAAATATTGTTAAAATACAAATTATAAAATTAAAATACAAATTATATTTATCCACTCAAAATGCACCAGGAGGTGTATATTTTCCCGGGAGAACCCTCCTGGACCTTCCTCTGAGCGCTTTGCGCCTTCGGCGCTCACAGACTCCCCAACATGTGCCCTTTTCTAAGACCTGAACCCCATCCTTCATGAAATCCTGGATCCGCCCCTGCCTCCTCCACCCACACAGAATCTGTTTAAAGTTTCTATATAATGCAAGGGACCCGATGACTAAATCTACAACTTCTATCAATGTAGGCCTATTAAAAAGTTAGATATCTAGTCAAAGTACAGCAGAGACATGTATGATTACACTTGTATAATTCACAATACTACTACAATTGAAGGCAAATTCTCCCAAAATCTGATCCAAAATGGACGAAAGTGAGACAAATAACTGGGAGATATTACTTGTAATATCCTTATAGATTGGACATGGCCTCGCCTGCTCGTACGACTGGAAGTCTGGGTCACATGATCGTGGGTGTAGACGAAGCCCAGTGATTGGCCAGCTTTCCGCTGGTAGTTTGAACTGAGAACAGAAAATACCAGACAGCAGTGAAGGTGCACGGAAATTTTTTGTTGTATTTGAAATCGCCTAAGCTGTCAAAAAAAAAATCGGTGAATGTCTTTACGTGAACTGATCAGTTGCAAAATCTGTGGACAGAGGCATAAGTGAGATGCTTGTGGTGCTTTAAAGGCTAAACCTCGTAAATCGAAGTCTAGCTCCAAGGTGAAACCTACATCGCCATTGTCGTTGGACCTACCTGGTTCATCGTCGGAGTCTGGTGAAGACGAAATGGCTGCCTCTAAGATCCTGCAAGACGTTCTAAAGATCAAGGTAGAAGAGATTCCGGAACGGTCTTCTGATACTTACCAAGAAACTTTGACCCAGGTTATCGCCGAGCAGAAAAAGGCTTTAGCGGATGCCAAGGCCAAGAAAGCGGCAGATGATTTACTTTATAAGTCGGAGGAGGAATTGCTGGACCTTTCAGCAAAACTGGAGGGTCTATTACGTGATTCTACTGATCAAGCTCGATCTCCGCCTGTTAATTCCACTGGTTACTACCGGCAACAGTCAATGCATCGCCTCTCCTCTCCCTTGAGGAATCCGTCGGGTCAAGCTCAAGCAAGGTCCGCTGGACATGTTTTAGGTGGGTTTTCCGGTGATCTTTCAAAACTCAAACCTGAATACTATATTGTTAGTGGCCCTGTTCCTCACCCAGTGTGGCATTGACACGGAAGGATATCTTGCACACCTGGCTTTCGTTGCTTACAAGTCATCAAAAAAGCAATAAGATTATGTCAAACTCGCTCTCATCCTATACGAGCAAGGCGTGACCAACATGGTCATAGAAGGGAGATACTTGAATTGGCTGGCCAGAGAATCGGAATTGGAGGGTCAGTTTTTCGCTCCGGAGTATTCTAAAATCTTCCTACGTATTCAATTTGCCGGGCATGCCGGAAGTCGACGCCATTACAGCTCTGGCGGTGTCACATCGGACGGGGAAGCAAAACATCCATTATACGACTACGACAGCTGGCCAAAAGGAGTCCCTTGGTGCTGGAACTTGGGGAGAGAATGTAAATTTTTTTTTTTTTTTTTTTTGAGAAATAAAGAAAATTAAGGGGCATCGCTCCGAGCTTAGATAAAGCGACTCCATCATCACGTCTTCACCTTACTTTGTCTTTGTGCGTCCTCATAGTAATTAACTTGCCTAAGTTGAGAATATATAAAGCATATTTCATAATATATTTTTGTACAAGGAGAACTCATACTCCACTGATTTGTATAACCAAAAAATATGAAACACAAACCTAATGAGTTGGTTGAAGAAGCTTAAATAGTTTTAAACAGTTTAGCTATTTATTTAATAACGAGTGTGACACTGTAGACCACTGAAGGAGTTATGTAACTTTTCATTATACATGGCTTTAATAATGAAAAGAGGATCATTTTGTAATTGAGTTTTGACACAAAAGCTGGTAGATAAATAACCCATTGTTAAATACACACTGGGATATATTCCATCTGGGATATATGGCTTCATTGTTATACACCTGGGTGCAGTGAGTAAACAGGTAACATCGTCTCCCGTAACATGATTCCCCATGTCAATATCTAATTAATATTGAAGGTTAATTGCTGAGTTTCCCAGATATAAAGTGACCATCCCAAAGCTGGTACATAAATGCAGTAAACAGACTATAGTCCAGTAAGTTCTCTCAAAGACTTGTTTCCTCGGTCTGGTGCAATATCCAATAATTAGTACATACTTTTCTGCCTACCAATGTTACAGCAGAAGAGGAAGGCAATGGTGAAGGCAAGAATTGTGCAGAATAAGCTGACGATAAACGGTCCTAGAATTAATCCCCACTGTAATAGATATAGATACATTGATCATGTATGCATTCATTGTGTATATTTTCCACTCTAGTCAATAAGACTTGTATCAAAGCCTACACAACTAAATACCTTTTAAATTTAAATAACAAAAACAAACGCTAGGTTATTGCCTCTACAATCTTCCAATAAGAGATATGTTTTGGTCAGCCATAATTCAAGAACCCATAAACAATATGAGCCAGAATCAAAAGGTCATTAAATGTTATGTCATCAAAATAAATTATCTCCATGATATTATTATGTTGGTACTAAGTAAACATGGACTTCACTGTATCCTATGCTATACTCACGAGTGCAGGACCACACATCACATCCAGACTACCAGTTAGCCGCACCAGATTGGGGGCAAGGATGGTCAGGGTTACCACTGCTCCAATTAGTGCAGCCATCAGGTTAAAGGTCATCGCAGCACTCACCTATAGTTCAACATTAAATATTATTATCATTAATGTGAGGGCCCTATAGCCTCTTCATTTATGTTTGGTGGTGCAGTTGCACGTTATACAGTGGCTTGCATAATGTATATTATATTTTAATTCTGACTTCAAAACAGTTACATTAGATTAGATTAGATTAGATTAGAAAACTTTTATTTTTGGCATTACAGATCCTCTTTAAACACAAAATTTGTTCACAGTTCACATGGAATAGGTACACATACTATTATGAGTCCTATATGGAAACCAACTTATTGTTTATAAATAATGTTATACCACAAAGCTTAGATAAACCTTTCATGCTACATATACTTTTATACAGCTAAAATAAAAAGTGGCTATTCTATGGGCTGAAAACCATCCAAAAAACGCACTTTTCAAAAGAAAAAAAAGATTTTGTCAAATGCAGTTTAGTCAGCATTGTTACAAGACATGAAATGATGTTAACATGTATCTACAATAAAGCTCCCCCTGTTAGCTATATATATATGTAGTGGGTCCGCCACCCGGAATACAGCGAGGCTGTCGACTATCGCCAATCACCATCCAGGCTACGACAGCGGGGGCACTTCTACCAGCGCCGGAGACGACTACCACCAGTTCCGGCCAGTTCCGTCAGGGGGCGACATACGACCACCGTGCAGACGACACTGCAGACACCCTCCGACGGACGGTAGGCGGAGGATACTACTACCTCCGCAAGGGGATCCAGGCTTCGCTTAACACTACGGACTCGAGCCGCGCCGCGGACCGAGATACTTCTGTTGTTCAAATTAAGCACCCTTGCTTCAGTAACAATACCTTTGTAACTGTATACCTTTGGGAAATAAACCAGGTTCAAACGAATCTCCTTGTATTCGTGATTCTTTACGGAATTTCGTAACCTCGCGCCCACGAATCTGCGGTTCACTACATTGGTGCCGTGAGCCTAGGGCCGAGTAGGGAAGTTCCCGAAAGGATCCCCGATGCTGAGAGTCAGACGATGACTCCTGGCGATGAGGAAGCAGCCAAGGCCGCGGCCAAGGCTGAAGCCGAGCAGCGAGCATGCGAGGCTCTCGCTCAGATGTTAACGAGACGTCAGGGCGATGCGCAAGATTTTGCGAACGACTCATTTGCTCAACTAGAGCAAGTAGTTGCACACATAGACAATATGCGTGCCAACGGATTGATTGTCAATCCGGACACACAAAGCTTGGTTGAGAAACTAATAGCTATTGTTTTAGGGTTGCGCTCGTGTTACAACGAGGACAATCTTCGCAAGCTCGTAGAGCGTGCGGGTTTCAGCGTCGAAACAGGCGAGGCGGATGGGTCGGAGCTTTCCGATATTAAGCCGCCGGAAACCGTCAAAACAGCAGTCCCGCTGGGACAGAGCGATGACGCGAAGGTCATGATGGACCAGTTGACTACCGTTCTTTGTTCTTACGACAAGACGGGAGAACCACCAGGCGAAATCGCTGAAGGTGAAATTCGAGGAACACTCGACTTACTGTGGGTAATGCACGAACAACTTCCGTTGAAGCGTGTGCAGCGGCTGTATCGTGGTCTACACGAACATGCGGTTTGCCCTCAATATCTGATCGATATGTTGGATCGGAGATATCCTGCGATTCTGCCTCAAGGTAGCCCGGATCCGCGAGTGCAACAGCCTTCGCAGAATACGGACAGCACGGAAATGCGAGCCCAGGGCTTGCCTAGCACTCCGGCAGGTTTTAAGACTACAGGAAGAAGAGTCGACTTCGTAGAGTCGTCTCCTTCGGACAATGGCCTCAACTACTCGTTGACTAATGTTTCGATTCCATTGTTGGACAACGATGTACAGGCCAAACAGGGTTTGTCAACTGGTCACGAACCAGACTACCGTTCGACGGGACCAACGGCCACTACTAAGTGTAGGCGTTCGATGATGCCCGAAATGGAAGCTAGTGTTGTGTATAACGAAGACCGCCCTGCGGAAGTTCGTTTATACGGATCAACGGGCAAGGGAGAAAATCCTAAACCTAAAAATCTCAAACCTTTTCGCAATGGGGAGGATTGGGAAGAGTATCTCGCATCTGCGATAAACTATGCCGAACTTTGCGGTTGGCAGGAGGAAACGCTGATGCGCGAACTCATTATGGCGACTTCACGACATGTGAACCAGTCTACTTGGGGAAATTCTAGGTCCCTAACGTTAAGTGACGTTGTGACGAGGCTTCGTGTCATATTGGACACAAAGACCGAAGAACAACGCCAGGAGGAATACCGCAAGCGTGTTCAACAACCTGGCGAATCACTTCAACACTATGGTGAGGCTCTGCTGACCTTGTGCAAACGTGCGTACGAGGGACAATACCTTGAACATATGAAGAAGGAGTCTATCCGAATCTTCTGCACGGGCTTAGAAGACAAATTTCTGGGCATGTGGGTGCAAACTAATCGCCCAAAGTCTATGCAAGATTGCGTAGATCTCGCAACAGATTTCGTGCGAGCAGGTGGCCCGGAAGCATATCAGCGCGTCTTGGGTTCCACGCCGGGACAGTCCTCTAAATTTAAAGCTAGGGGATATAAGTTCTACGGACAGAGAAAGGACAAGGAGCGGAAGGCTTCTTACGCGGCTGCGGAAGCAGAAGCGCAGTCCGACTCTGACTCGTCAGCGGACGAGACTTCGGGGGCGTCTACAGGGACCGAAGTCCCGGATTCTGATTCGGAATCGGAGTTAATAGCCGTTAACAGTTAACAGCGATAGCCGCGGCCTTCCAGGCTATGTGGAAGGACGTGCGAAAGGATGACAGTAAAAAGTCAGACCGTAGCACCAAAAAGGCTTGGGATAAAACCAAGACTTTGTCCAAATCTTCCAAGAAGATAGTCACGAAAACTGACTACAGGAAGAAGGACACGAAAGCGACTCGTCCAGAGCCAGCTTGTTGGCTTTGTGGGAAAACTACCCACCTGCAAGCCAGTTGTCAATACCTGAAAAAGTTTCGCGCTTTCGTCGCGAAAGAAAATGGTGACGACTCAAATTCCCTGGAAGATAAATCAACTAAGGGAAATTGACGTGGGTCTCGCAAGGAAGCGGTGACGAGACCCGCAAGTTCGACGGAACTCTTGACGGGAGGGGGAACCCTTCCGTAGCCCGCTCGGGCAAAAGACCTCCAGAAGGGTCGTACAATCTGGGGAGGTCAGGTAGGCAGGCAGAACGAAACAAGGAGGAAACTGGGGTGATGGAGGGTGAGGACCCGACAAAGCCCGCAGACACGAAACCTTGGTCTAAGGAGTCGGTTAGTAGCGTTCGAGCCATTCCACGCGATCGTGGAATGTGTTTGGACGGCCGCTATACTGACGCTGGCACGGCGCTGCTCGCGGTTAGCTGGGGAACGCTGTGTCAAGAATTTGACTAGTTCTGCGGCCAGCCGGGATCTCTCTATTCCTATCGACGTGGTAGCGATAGTGGATAGATGGTACGTACCCGTCACAGTGGGTACTAGGCGAGGAGAATTTTTATACGACACAGGTGCAACTACCTCACTAGTGTCTAAACAATTCTATGAATCGCTAGCTCGCAAGCCCGACCTGCTCGCTTCGCGGGTTCGGGTAAAACCACTTGCGGGTGGTACTCCAGTGACGATGGGGTATGCGGTCTTTGACTTTGAGATCGCAGGGCGTTCGTATCCGAATGCCTGTCTCGTAGTCGATGGTCTAGGCGGCGGGGAGGAGGCCGTGCTGGGCCAAGACTTCATGTGGCGCTATGATACTAGCATGACGGGGCCTGGGAAGATGCTCTTGGAAGGAGGCAAGAATCACGTATTCTGTCGACGGAAAGGAGCGATATCGACTGCATTCCTACGAGAGGATGTGCGGTTGGCCGCGTTCGAGGTAAAGGTCGCGTCTGTGGACGTGTCCCTACCCGAGAACGACGTGGGCTATATCATGGAGTCAGATGTAGGGTTACAAGTAGACGGTCTCGTGGAGGGTTGCGATACATATGTATCGTCTGCTCACTGCCACGAGCTTCCTATTATGAATCCAACGGGACTTGCAATAGTCATGCCACGCGGGACGCCCGTGGCATCCGCTTATGAGGTAGCGGCAAACTTCACGGGTGACTATTCGCATCTGGCGGATGCAAGAGCAGAATCCGTGAACGGGTCCAGCACGGGGGGTAAGCGAAAGCTGACCTCCGATAGCTGTTCAATTACTAGCATCCCTGAACTGGAATCTATCATAGAGGGCGCTGAAGTAGCGGATACTGAAACCTTGAAGGAGGTGCGCGAGTTGGTATACGCGAAAAAGCGGGTGTTCAGATTGCAAGGTGAACAATTGGGGTTTACGAACAGGGTTCTACACTCCATCGACACGGGTGACACTAAGCCTATAAAGTTACCTTTTCGTCGAGTTCCCTTGGCAAAACAGGAGGCTCTGGACTCCCAGGTCAGTAAAATGCTAGCGGAGGATAAGATCGAGGAGGGAAACGGCCCGTGGGCCTTCCCCACGGTTCTTGTTCCGAAACCGGATGGTTCAACTAGGGTTTGTGTTGATTTCAGGAGACTGAACAATGTGACACGAAAAGACTCGTACCCACTACCGCGGATAGACGACTGTCTAGAGGCGCTTGGTGGCAATGCGTGGTTTTGTACCCTAGATCTGGAGAGTGGCTATTGGCAAATAGCCATGGATCCGGACAGTAAAGAGAAAACGGCTTTCACTACTTCCACGGGGTTATACCAGTTTAAGGTGATGCCGTTTGGTCTTTGCAACGCCCCGGCCACGTTTCAGAAAATGATGACGGAGGTTCTCCGGGGGCTTAATGGCAAGATCTGCGTCGTCTATCTAGACGATGTGATCATTTATGGTGCAACTATCCATGATGCGATTACGAACACGGGGTTAGTGTTTGATAGGTTGATGGCGTACGGCCTTAAGTTGAAGCCGAAAAAGTGTCGCCTCTTTCGTAAAGAGGTACAGTACTTGGGTCGCATCGTATCTAAGGAGGGGATACGGGCGGATCCGGAGAAGACGCGAGCGGTTGTAACTTGGCCTATTCCGTTGACAGTGAAGGACATCAGATCATTTCTGGGCTTCGCTTCATATTACCGTCAGTTCATTCCGAGTTTTAATGATCTCGTGCGGCCATTGCAGGAAACTGCAACAGCCGGGCAAAAGGTACTACGGTATAAGCTTACTTGGAATAGTGAGCTCGATGATGCATTCGAGGCTACGAAGAAAGCCTTGCTGTCCACGTCCGTCTTGGCGTATCCACGAGCGTCTGGCCAGTTTATTCTGGATACGGATGCGAGTGGTACGGCCATGGGGGCGGTCCTATCGCAGGTTCAGGACGAGCAAGAGCGGGTGATCGCATACGCCAGTAATTCGCTCTCGAAATCGCAGAAAAACTACTGTACTACGTACAGGGAGCTGCTAGCGGTCGTATATTATGTGCGGAAATTCAAACATTATTTATACGGCGCAGACTTCATAGTCCGTACGGACCACTCGTCTCTTACGTGGCTTATGACCTTCAAGGAACCAGAAAATATGCTGGCTCGTTGGTTGCTGGACTTACAGCAATACGGGGTTACTAACAAAGGGGTTATTCAACACCGCCCGGGCAAGAAGCATGAAAATGCGGACGGCCTCTCTCGAAGACCCTACAGTCGTTGTAAACGTACAGATTGCGATGATTGTGGGGCACACGAAGCCGCTATAGCTGGTTTCGTGGGGGAGGGGAAAGGCACGGACGACAATCTCGTATCTGTAAACCAGACTATCCGTGAGCAACAGCGCACGGACGATACTATCAATCGTATCATGGGTTTCCTGGAAAAGAACCGGGAACCCGCAAATCTGACTAGTGAAAGTGATGAATTCAGAACAATCTGGAGTCACAAGACGGATTTGTGTTTAGAAGAAGGGGTACTCACTTTCAAGTGGAGAAAACCTTCGACTGGACATGTTTTCCCAAGGATCGTGTTGCCGTTTGACCAACGCCTATCTATGTTCAGGCGATATCACGGCCCGGCCTCAGCGGGACACTTTGGGCACGCCAGAACAAAAGATGCTTTACGAAGAAGGTTCTTCTGGCCGGCTCAGTCCGGGGACATAAAAAGATGGATTCAGTTATGCCCCGAGTGTAATGTGCGAAAAACACGAAAAGGTGTCAATAAATCGCCATTGCAAAAAGAGCTCACGGGAGAGAGGTTCAGTAGAATCTCGATGGATATCCTTAGTGGCTTTAAGACTAGCACGAGAGGAAATGCTTGTGTATTGGTCATCGTGGATTACTTTTCAAAGTGGTCGGAAGCATACTGCTTACCGAACCATAAGGCGGCGACAGTCGCCTGGACAGTATTTCGCAATTGGATCCTGCGGTTTGGCGCGCCCCGAGCGATACAAACTGATGGGGGCCCAGAGTTTGATGGAGAATTATTCCGGGAACTCTGCAATCTCTACGACACGAAGAAACAGACAACTCTCCCGTATAGGCCACAGGCAAACGGGCAGGCAGAAAGGTTTAATCGTGTTCTCGTGGAACAGCTCTCGTGTTATGCGGATTATGGCGCGGATGATTGGGACACTTATATCCCATGCATCGCGGCGGCATATAATAATACGATTAATGCGAGTACGGGCTGCACTCCTCATTCCGTGGTTTTCGGAACAGAGGCATATACACCTGCGGATCTAATTCATGGTGTACCTCGAAATGGCTTGGACTTCCCCTCCGGCTCAGGTTTCATCGAGGATCTTCGTAAAAATTTACGGAAGTCGCACGAATATGTGCGTCGTACGTTGAAGAAAACGGCCATCGCTCAGAAACGCCATTTTGATTTGTCCGCAACAAACCGGTCATTTGAAGTGGGGGACTGGATATATAGATATTACCCACCAAAGGCGGCGAACAAATATGGTGCGAAGTGGGATGGTCCGTTTAAAATAACCCGTGCATTAGGAGGCAACTCCTATGTCGTAGATACCGCGGCCGGTGGTGTCAAGTGGAGTGGAGATCTGATGAAATCCGTTCTTGACCCTGATAGGAGGGGAGAGCTCCGCAAAACGACCGGGTTGGAACAAGCTCCTGAGTATAGAAGGCTTGTGGCTGCTGGTACAGATGTGGTGTCGCTGGAGAAGGGCAAGGCCGTGGCCGGCCAAGAGCTCGCTAAGTCGTTAGAGAAAACACTTCTCCGGAAAGTTAGTCTCGCGAACAGGCGTGGCCGCCCACCAAAACACAAAAAGGGGTGTACGAAGGAGACCGTGTCCCCTCCAAAGCGACCAACTCCTCTACCGAACCAGCAGAACAAGGGTAGGAAACCCTTGGTACCTAAGGCAGACAAGCCCGATAAGCTTGTACAACGGGGTTCGGAGGTGCCGAATCCCACGAGGCCGCCCGATGTCGCGACGCGAGGCATTGGCAAATGAGTCTCCAAGCGTCCGGTCAGGCTTGGGATCGGATAGCTCGGAGCGGCCGTTAGAGCCTCTATTTCAAATGACGAACACAAAAGGTCTGTTAACCCGGTCGTGTCTGTCGAAGACATGGTTAAGAAAAAGTACACAACGAGAAGTCATTTTGGTCAATACGCTAGGAGAGTGGACGCCTCTGTAACGATCAACCCTATACGGCAATAGCTGTACGAGGCGGATAGGTGGAAACTGCTAGTATGGATCCATGATGTGGACAGTACCGATATCGGGCTGAAATCAACCATGTTCGCTAACAGTAAGAAACCTGAAGCCAAGTATGTTTCCCTGATCATTAAAAAAACTGCCATAGTACCTTGGAGCGGCCCGTCTAGGGCTACAGATTAACATATTTAACACGAAGGTGTTACTAACCGTGGTTAAAGACCACGTATTTACATACGTACAACATTCGTATAGATCAACTATACGGAAGTTATCCGGTTTACGGGTAGCAATGTTCGTGGAGGCTGGACCCGACCAGGGCGCCACCTTCAGGCGATCTGTTGATCACATGACTGATCTTAGAGCATCTGCCTCCAAGACAGTCAGTCAAGCGAGAAGCGAGTTGGTGGCCACACGTAAGTGGCTCACATCAACCGCATTTTTGGCTTTTTACACAGAGCAAGGAGAAATCCAGTTCACTGTAAGTAGCAGCAAACGTTAACTTTCATTGTTGGATCATTGTGATATTGAAAATGAAAACATGTCATTATGTTACCATTGATGAATTACGATTGTTGAGTTCTGGCCGCTTCCATATAGCGTGCTAAGACATTACGCCATGTGCATCGAGAGAACAAGAGGAGGCTGGTGCCAATGCCGACCATCTCAATGAAACTCTTTCCGATATGGAATTGGATCGTTGAGAACTATCCTTGATGTTCGCTAAATGTTGCCGTGGTAAAGCGATGAAATAGTAGATGGGAACTTTTGATTCCCGGGGGAAAGCTGTTTCGTTGTTTAAATCTGAGGGTTTCAATTGTCAACTCGAAGGCTGCCATGTGCGTGAAGGTGACCTTTCTGCACTGCCGGTGGTTTCGGTTGCTGACTTTTCTGTCGCCAGGTGGGGCGTGTCTGGTTCAGTTTCGTGTTTTCGTACGGGTACCGGCTACATTGTTAATAAAATGCCGGGCACGGATGAATACACGAATGCTGCCGGATAACGCTTTTCGTGAGTAGTGTCGCTCCCTATGGCGCAGGCGGCTCGTAGGGCCGCCCTAGCGCGCGAACTTTCGCGAGTGGTGTCAACTACGCAACCGGAACGGTTGGACACGGCTCCTGGGAGTTCGCGAGCGATGTCAACACCTCGGGTGCGATTGAGTTGTTTCATTCGGATGACCCCCTATATAAGAGCCCCGAGTCTAAGAGAGAGGTAATTAACTTCGGCAAACACTCGTGGTTTGCCGTACTCCTCTATCTCGGCGGACTACTGGTTAGGTCGTTCGGGTGCGAGATTTCATTGTGACCCGTGAATTGAGTGTTCCACTTTGTATTACAGGGTACGGACTTCGTGTTCGGGGACGAGACGAGGCGGACGGAAAAGAAACGAGTGGGGACTGTCTCTGAGACGAGCCCCCTTCTACCGTAGGGTAGCATTCCGCAGTCATGCTCATCATGAGCGATGACAGCGGACACTCGGCCGCAGAATCCTTCGAGGAGACTGCAGCCAATCGCAAACGGCGTGTTCGTCGTGAGCGCGACCGCCGCCTCAAACGTGAGGTGGAAGGTCCGGCAAGTCACTCGGATGACTCAGACGCGAGCCCGTCGGATGGCCTAAAAGACCCCGATGCGGCTGCCGGCAAGTACCGCCGGCACAAAGCTCTCAACGCCGCGGCGAAGAAGCTCAAGTGGGGGGATGGAAAGAAGCCGGTTCTTTCTCTACTCCCCGCGAACGAGCGAGAGCGTAAGGAGGCGGTCCGTGACCCATCGGAGGTCGATCGTTTCCCCGACTACCCGGAGTACCACAAAGCGGTCTCCGTGGAGGAGTACAAACGGTTCTTTGAAACCTGTACTAACCCCCGTAAGGTCTTGCGAACGGCAGACCTAGCGTACTCGTTTGAAGCCGACCGTAAGCTTCAAATGGCTATGCTCCTCTACGAAGAGGGTTCGCGGTGCCCGTCCCTGCTCTGCAGAACGGAGGCGCTTGTCGGTAAGCCGCAGATATTTAAGTCGCGGCTTCTCTTCACCAGACACCTGTGTGAAGTGCATACCCCCGTGACACCGGTTTGGCGGTGTCCGATTGGGTATTGTCCCGTAACCGGGGACCGTCGCTCCGACATCGTGGCCCACGGGTCAAAGGAGCCGCATAAGATGGCCCGTAAAAAGGCTGTCGATAAAATTATGCCGGTTCTTGAGCGCGTGGGCGTTTCGTATCTCCCACAGTGGGGATACAAAAGCACGCTCCACCTTGCCTCTGCAACCTCGGAAGCCATTCTGAGGAACGCAAAGGAACAAAACTTCACCTCCAAGTACCCGTTGGAAAAGGACATTACCAAGCCTAAACGAACGGGGAAGACGAAGAGGAAGAAGAAGGGTTCCGATAAGTCGGACAAATCGGACCGTTCCGACACGGAAAAGCGGCCCGAGAAACGTCCGAAACTCGTGGACGCGCCGATTCCCGACAGGAACGCTTGGCTGGACGGATATAAAATTCCGTCCACAAAGGAGAAGGAATTCCCCAACTTGCCCGCGCCTACAGGACTTACGGTCCTACAGAAGTCGCGTCGCCCCGCACCCGCAGCCGCGGAAGGTAGAGCACCTAGTGCCACCGTGCCGGACCCTCAGCCGGGTCCGTCACGACCTACGGCTGCCGCAAGGGCACCCCCACCCGAAGTCGATCGGGCGGGCATCGCCCGTACCCGAAAGGTGGTGGCTGATCGCGCAGCGGTCCTCCGGCTGGCTCTACAAGAGTCGCTGGAAGGCTTCTGTGTCGATATCGCAGAGACCTACAGGCCTCTCGATAACGTGGACCGCTTGGTTGATAGCCAAGCGGAAATCGCGCAGCTCATGGAGGACCTTAACAGGTCCCTCAACGAGCAGGAACTCCTGGTCGAGAGGGTAAACCTTCTCGATACGCAAGTCAACGGACTTCGCCGGGAGAACCAGGAGCTGCATGCGGAGGTCACTCTGCTGCGGGCACAGGCCGCGCAACGGGCTATGCGACCCGCGTCTCCCCCACCACCAAGGGTAGAGACGGCTCCTCCGGTGCAGAATCCGATTCTGCGCCTGGAACAGAGGAAGTTGGAGGTCCGCGAAAAGTTCAATCGAGCTTTGCGCGCGGAGCCGACCATTCCTCCGGGTTTCGGTCCGGGTGATCGTCAGACCGCCAAACCTCTTTTCGGAGGTGTAGGTCGGGGCACTCCCACCCATGCTCAAGCCCGCGCGCCCACACGCGTCGCGAATACGAAGGTGTCCTCTACCGCGGGGGCATCAGCGCTCGCTAACGCGACCCCTCTCTGTGGTACGGAGACAGAGATGGAGGTAGACCCGCACGAGGGGTCAACTGCTCGAAAGGAGGAGAAGGCGGCGGCACAGCGTCGTTTCGAGCAGGGTCGGGTTGAGGCAGAGCGGCTCCGTGTCCAACGGGAGACGACTCTAGCCGAGACACGCCTGGTCAAAGAGGCCTTGGAGAGGAAACTCCGGGAAGAGGAAACTCTGCGACAGGCGGAAGACCTACGACTCCAACGGGAGGAGGCTGCTCTACGGGAGGCCGAAGAGCAGCGACTCCGGCAGGAGGAGGCTGCTCTGCGGCAAGCAGAACAGCAACGGCTCCAACAGGAGGAAGCCGTTCGTCTAGCTGAGACGGCCAAGCGGGAAGCTTTCGAGCAACAACGTCTGCTGGACAAGGAGCAGTCGGCCCACGACATGGCATTCTTCCGCGAGGAAGAAGAGAAGGAGGAAGCTGAACGGCAGCAGGCCAAGCTGAATCAGGAGATTCAAGAGCTCCGTGAGACAGAGAGTCGGCTGCGAGTTGAGGCTCTCAATTCGCGCCGGCCGGCCTTTCCACTATCCCACGGGATAGAACCTCCCTCCATCCAGATAGTGGACCCCGCGGGGATCCCTATGGATACGGGTGGCACGCTCATCGGCGTTACTGACTTAACTCGGCAACGTGAGAATCAGAGCGTGTGTACGGGCACGGGATTAGCTCCGCGGATGTCAGCAGCTATGTGGGGGCCTAACATGCCCTCGGGTAGCCAATCCGCGGAAGCAGAGGATTCGGTCGAGGTAACTCCGGCTGCTTCCTCCACGCCCCGTTCGTACAGACCACCCCGAGGGGACGTCTCCTCGGCGACCAAGCGCCTCTCCTTTATAGAGGACAAAACTTTGGTGGCACGGCCGGCACCGCCTCCGAGCGGTGAGGCCTCCCCAAAGTTGAAAGAGGCGCTACCTTCGTTGGATACGTTCAGTCTTCCCGTCACCGCGCCCACGGGTACGAGTGTGGAAGGGGTCGAGGGAAATGGTGATGCGATCGCGCTACCATGGCCTCGCACGGACGAAGGTACCACTCCCGTGGACCATCTGGCGGCAGCAGGCTCGGGCTCTGACAAGTCGGTAGAAATATCGGACGGGGAAGAGCACGAGCTGCTGCAGGAGTCGGACTCCGAAACGGCGTTAATATACGACGATCTGGGACAAGAAGACAACGTAGTTGTCGTCCCAGATTCGCGTTTCGACCCGTTCGATGAAGCCCTTATTGGGAATCTCTCGCTTCACGGCATCTCCAAAACGGAGGGGGACGCTGAGGCGAAGGAGGCAGGGGAGTTCGTCTAGAACTCCCCCCCCCATAGGGATTGGGATCAGCACTGCGATCCCCCGAGGCGGCTGTCTCGTGTGGGTTCATCTCACAGCGAGGGGGGGGGGCTCTCCTCCTCGCAGGTGGTGGTTTTTATCCGCAAGGCTAGTATGGCTCACTAGCCTCGCTTTTATTAATAAAGCTCGTGCACGAAAATTTTTTATTGCTTCGAATGTACGCTTCCAGTTGTACCGCGCTGCGAGACTGGGACGGACAGGCATGTCCGGTGGCCTCTTTAGGCCTATGAAGGCTACGAACCTTGGGGGCGAGTGCAAGCCTGGCTCTAGGATCCGTGCGGCGGAGTGGCATAACATTTGCCCCGCTGCACACGAGGATCTGGAGCCACGAGGATCTCCTTAGTGCCACGGCGGACCCTACATAACTAGTTATCGTGGACCCCTTCAACTCCAACTAGTGAGGGGGCAGTGTAGTGGGTCCGCCACCCGGAATACAGCGAGGCTGTCGACTATCGCCAATCACCATCCAGGCTACGACAGCGGGGGCACTTCTACCAGCGCCGGAGACGACTACCACCAGTTCCGGCCAGTTCCGTCAGGGGGCGACATACGACCACCGTGCAGACGACACTGCAGACACCCTCCGACGGACGGTAGGCGGAGGATACTACTACCTCCGCAAGGGGATCCAGGCTTCGCTTAACACTACGGACTCGAGCCGCGCCGCGGACCGAGATACTTCTGTTGTTCAAATTAAGCACCCTTGCTTCAGTAACAATACCTTTGTAACTGTATACCTTTGGGAAATAAACCAGGTTCAAACGAATCTCCTCGTATTCGTGATTCTTTACGGAATTTCGTAACCTCGCGCCCACGAATCTGCGGTTCACTACATATACATAAAAAATAGTGTTTTAAATTTTTTTTAATTTTTTTAATTTTTTTAATTTTTTTAATTTTTTTAATTTTTTTAATTTTTTTAATTTTTTTAATTTAATTTCTTTTAATTTCCTTTTTGTTTTTGTTTTGGGGGATTTTAATGTTGCCACATCACAATGCTCTTTTAAAGGGTTTGCCAAGGAATCAAAAATAAATATTTAAGGTTTAATGACTATATTTAAATATTTTGTCTTTCATAAACTTTTTTGATGTACTAGAAAACTGTACTTCAACATGTTCCTTTGAAACTTCAAGTTCCTTAAATGAATCTGCAGCATCCAATGATTTATGTATATATGAGACCACCTGAAACTACTTTTAATCCCTTTAGTCCTCTGAACATTTCAATATCCTCTAAAACCACACTTTTAGTCGCCATTTTCTTTTTTGATTAGGTTTGGTCCTCCTAAAGAAGGGGACACTCCATTTTTATTAACATTGACCAGCTATAAAAATCTAACATTGACCGGCTGTAATCACCATGAAAGGGATTTTCCCTATACATTTTGGGATTTCCCTCGCCATTCAGTGGAAACATTTCAACATATTAAACATGTTACAAACTACAATATACAGAGGTTGTTCTACAGGGGTAATTGAAAGAAGGAATATCTCATATAGGAATACTTTATATGGGAGTTTTACTCACTATCTATATTTCTGTGACACATGTGTAGTAGATATAGAGTGGACACAGAGTTGTCATTATTTACTCTATTCTACACCAGGTCGCCTATCTTTCAGTGACACAGGGCATCATTTCAACCAGGAGAGCATGTCGCACCAGGGACGGGTGGCTGTTAATAGGCGCCTTGCGAATATATATAATATTAGGCCGTTTTTGTTGGCTATTACAGATATTTTGTTTTTCAATATTGCCTGCCCCCTCACCGTAAACAATGCCCACCCACTGTCCCAGCCGCGTAGACGGTCATAGTGTCCCGTAATGCAATATAGATCAATAAATCACCACTGAATATTCAAACAAATATTAGGGGTTGATGACAACATTAAATTTGTTCCACATGATACATTGTCACAAAAAACAGAAAAAGATTAGAAATCAAATAAAACATTTTCTTTGTTCATAAAAAAAGGTAATGAAATGTTCTTTAACCTATTCAGGACAGCACCGCCAACGTTGCATTATGCTTGACGACCAAGCGCGGGAAAAAGAACATTCAATCGATGACGTCCTAAGTGAAATATACACGTCACATTAGGACGACGCTTCACCGTGTCCACTTTACTCCGGATGACGCACATTCTAATAACGTCTTGTACCTTAAGCATGGCCTGTTACGTCGCCACCACTAAATAACGTTATCATGATGCTTTTTGGCAATACGCGTCCTTTGCCATGGAGTGCTTTTACAAACTATGCGTCCTACGCATGGGAGTGCTTTTACGCACTACGCGTCCTATGCATGGGAGTGCTTTTACACACTACGCGTCCTACCCATGGGAGTGCTTTAAGGCAATATGCGGCCAAACGCGGCCTGAATGGGTTAAAACGAGCCCAGTTGGAAGACTTTATCATTTACCATACCTATTTGGCCATTGTAAGCCACCATAATGCATAACCAGACTACACAATAGCTGTCAAGGCTATGTATATATGTGAGTGATTTAGGAAACACACCATTTCCTACTCTAGTTAACAGCCTTTGCCCTTGTTGTCGATTTGTTGACACAAGTGTTAATAATTCCAAAGATCTATATAATCAGTTGTAACATGAGATAACAAAAATTGACACTACTCCCAACTCATTGAAATGTAAGTAGACATACACAAAAAATGTTGGGAACAAGTTTCCATATACTGAAACTGTATACTAGAAATCTCATTGCATGATTTGTTGTAGCCAACCATTTATTTAATATTTATAGAATGTGTTACATTCAGTCATTTATAGAATATATTACACTCAGTCATTTATAGAATGTGTTACACTCAGTCATTTATAGAATATATTACACTCAGTCATTTATAGAATGTGTTACACTCAGTCATTTATAGAATGTGTTACACTCAGTCATTTATAGAATGTGTTACACTCAGTCATTTATAGAATGTGTTACATTCAGTCATTTATAGAATATATTACACTCAGTCATTTATAGAATGTGTTACATTCAGTCATTTATAGAATGTGTTACACTCAGTCATTTATAGAATGTCTTACACTCAGTCATTTATAGAATGTGTTACATTCAGTCATTTATAGAATGTGTTACACTCAGTCATTTATAGAATGTCTTACACTCAGTCATTTATAGAATGTGTTACACTCAGTCATTTATAGAATGTGTTACATTCAGTCATTTATAGAATGTGTTACACTCAGTCATTTATAGAATGTGTTACATTCAGTCATTTATAGAATATATTACACTCAGTCATTTATAGAATGTCTTACACTCAGTCATTTATAGAATGTGTTACATTCAGTCATTTATAGAATGTGTTACACTCAGTTATTATAGAATGTGTTATACTCAGTCATTTATAGAATGTGTTACATTCAGTCATTTATAGAATATGTTACACTCAGTCATTTATAGAATGTGTTACACTCAGTCATTTATAGAATATGTTACACTCAGTCATTTATAGAATGTGTTACATTCAGTCATTTATAGAATGTGTTACATTCAGTCATTTATAGAATGTGTTACACTCAGTCATTTATAGAATGTGTTACACTCAGTCATTTATAGAATGTGTTACATTCAGTCATTTATAGAATGTGTTACATTCAGTCATTTATAGAATGTGTTACACTCAGTCATTTATAGAATGTGTTACATTCAGTCATTTATAGAATGTGTTACAATAATAGAATACCTACCATTACTGGAACCCGATTGGATGCTATCATTCCCAGTATGGCCCCAGCAAGATACTGAAAAAGTGCCAAGTTAAATGATAAAAATGAAGCATAGAACCACAACCTTATTTTTTCTAGCAAAATGCAACATTTTGGATCACCAAAGATTTTATCTCAAAGTCAATGCCTACCAACAGACCAGCAATATAGTAGATAGAATGTAGAGCTCCAAAGTTGGATGATGGGATGATGGGATGATGGAATGCAAGAACTTGCAGGAAAATGGTGTAACCAATCAAACCAGATGATAACATGATTTGCAATATTCCAATGCAATAGAGTCCTGCACTGTTATTTTTTTGGTACCGCATCATCTTGAATTCTGTAAATTGTAAGGAGATGTTATATACCTTGGTACAGCTGAGAGGAGATATTTCTATTACTGCTTCAATCTATTATCATGTTTGAACCTCAATATTAACTCTAAGTGATCATTTACATATGACGTTAAGGTAAAAGTAGTTCAGTTATTCTTTAAACACACTTTATTTTTTGTTGTTTGTAATTTGAAATGGGGAATAAAGTAGAAAACCTGTTGGAAGACCTTAAATTTTGCCAAACGATGTCCAGTAAGTGTTGTAGCTTTAACCACTCTTACATTTGATATAAACATATTCTCCTATTAAACTCAAAACAAGTTACAAATACACTGTAAAGAATATCAAAATACCGGTACATCATATACAAGATATTCACCCTTTATCTTCTCTGGTTGAAAAGCTTGGCATGGATGGCAAGGTTCCATTATATTGCTTGTTGTCTGATTCTTGCCCCAAACCAGGGGCTCCTTACACAAATATCTCTAAGGAATATTGTTCCTAGAGAGTTTCTAGGATTCCAATTGATAGTACAGTAGAGGATGTTATGTGTTTATCTTTAACAATTGAGATCTCCCATGGGAATGGGATATTGCCTACAATAATAATATTATAATGTATAGGTACCTCCAGAGTTAAGAATCCAAGTATAAATCACACCCATTAAAAAACGGGTTAGCAAGTCATTGAACACATTATGTCTGTCTCCATGTTGATTATGCGCATTTACTAAAGGAGGATAGCCTTCATGAATATGATTGCTTTGATTGACATCTTCTAAGTTCCGGTCTTTAATTTTATACTCATATTTATATATAGATATCCACCCACTCAAAAATTGTCAGTTGGTGCCATTAAATACCGATTAAATGCCTCATGATTAGTTTGGGTGCCATGTGTACGGCAACTCAAGGTCATGTCAGTGAGCCGGGACTTACCATCCTTACTTACAGGCAGAATATGCCGATTATGCAGGGGCCTGTTTCATAATCCCTATTTACAGGCAGAATATGTTCATTATGCAGGGGCCTGTTTCATAATCCTTATTTACAGGCAGAATATGTTCATTATGCAGGGGCCTGTTAACAATATTCAATACATCATTAGAGGGGCTGCTAACTATATAATATATATATGTCTCTCAACCGAATAATTTCTTCAGATACAATTGGTTGGGCAATGGACTGGTTATGTTATCTTCATAAACATGTAAACTGTAGATTTATTGAGTTCGTTTTGATTGTATACATTATATAAATGTCTATTTATCTTGAGCTCTGTTACAGTCTAAAGCCCTAGTTGATGATGTCCATTACCAAATCCATTAACAAAAGAAAAGCAGAGAAAACATTGTTTTTACAATCGAGAGTATTTTCAAAATATTATATTGTTGAAACATAAGCAGAAAAATAGTTTGCTGCTGTACAACGTACTGGATACTGTAACATCACCAGTACGTTCTCACCGCGACATGTGGAATTACCATTCTAATGGTAAAGTAAGATAAATGTGATGTGTTTCAGGAAAATGAGTCATAAGTCGCAAAAAATAGATTTTGAGATGACATTATATTTGAAAAGATGAGATCAAGCCGATTCCAATGATAGTAAACAGTTTAATAAAAATAATAAGTATTTCTAAATTTTAAGTTTGATATTTTCGTTTTTGAAAAAAAAAGTTTCCAATATTTCTGGGGGTCACTAAACAGTAAAGTAACTAAATGTAGTCCATATAAGGACCTTTAAAACCAAAGGCTATATTACATAGATTGTCCTGAAATTCGGTAAATAGATTGACGTAACTATAAGTGACACACTCTTCAAAAATCAGAACATTGCAATAATGTGATCTTGAGAAAAAAACACTTTAAAAAATATCAATTTTGCGACTTATGACTCATTTTCCTGAAACACATCACAAATGTTCATCTCATATAACCAAGAGGTGGGGTAAAATGAACTATCCTACTAAAATTGTCATCTAGACTTATTATGAACCGTCTAAAAACCGCCCACATTCCATTTCTCTTTGAGGTAAGTGGCAAGTGCGTGTTACATGGGTCAGATTTTCAGAAATTGTACAATTCGCCTTCAGCAATCCTCCCAAATAACCCCAATTTAAGACAAAATTAAGCTTTAAAATGCATTTTAACATAATCAAACTGATAATTTAGATTAACGTGATACCAAATATACTCAGATATACCCGGTATTCTTCATTTTTTAGCCTAATTAAGAAGAAATTCCTAAATGTGTAGAACTGCCAATTGTACATTTTCTGAAGATCTGAGCCACCTACGTTACCAAACTATCCGCTATACCTCACATGTATCAAATTGATCAAATTGATGTCCATTGTTTGGGTGAAATTGCCAGAAAATGTACAATTCACCTTCACCAATCCTCTCAAATAATCCAAATATAAGTTAAAAATACAGTTCAACCTAATCAAACAGATTGCTAGAATCAATGCAATGCCAAATATACTCGAATTTACCTAGTATTGACTAAATTGAAGCCTTATTTAGCAGAATTTACTAAATGTGTTGAACTGCCAATTGTACATTTTCTGAAAATATGATCCTTTTACTGGTGTACATGAGACTATCCTGAAATTATAACGCAATAAACTCTGAGAGTCGGCCGGTCAGCCTCCGCAACAAACAAGAGCCTACAATAGACAACGCATGAAAACAACCAAGTTGTACGATTATGCGCCATTATTAATGTACTAACTTCCTTGTCCAAAATAGAATTAAAACAAAAAAATGTCTTTGAATTTATTCTAATGAAACTGAAACATTGTAATTTGAATAGGTTAAATGGATGAATCATCAGCTACAAGTCAAGTCATCTGAATGTATGTTTGAAATAATCTCCAACAATTAATAATCTCCCGATAATCCAAGCTGCATGTATGCGAGACCTAACACATAGTACAGTACCTGATACACTTCTCATGTTATAAATATCTGGGGCCCATTTCTCCACTTTCTCATCAAACTATTTCTCCATACACTTCTAATGGAGAAATTGTTAGTGAGAAATCAGAGCAAAGGGCCCAGGTTCATTTCATACATGCGACTAATCCTTATCTATTCATTGATATCGATTTCATAGAAGCAAATACTGCTACCATACAGACTTACCTTAATGTGGGGGATCAAGGAGAGTGTAATTAATGCTGGAATAGTCCTTCAGTCTTAGGAAGGGTAAACTGCTGAGAAGTTTTGTACACAAGCTTTGCATTCACAAACAAGAAGGGCACTTGGTTGTCCTTTATTATGCTTATCCTGAATTGAAATTAGGCCTTAGAATATTATACTTTATATATTTTTACAATTTAAGTGCTGATTAACGAATTATGTTCTTATTGTCAATACATCATTAAAAGTGCTGCTAACTGTGTTTATGTTTATGAATGATGAACAGGAAATTATAGTTTAACATATCATTGGTTTAGGTTTTGGGGGTTTCTATTTGTTTTGAGAAGGCAATAATTATTTATGGTGCTAGCGTTTTTCCACTGAACATACTGATACAACTACTATTCTCCCCTAGTTGAAAGGTTTGACATTTCTTCTGCATAGAGATAACTTAGTTAAGTTTTGATATTTGGGAGCAAAGATTTCCAAGATAGAAAATGGATTTGAGGGCAAGGGCATTTGGTTGTCCTTTATTATGCTTATCCTGAATTGAAATTAGACCTTGGAATATTATACTTTATATAATAGTGCTGATTAACGAATCATGTTCTTATTGTCAATACATCATTAAAAGTGCTGCTAACTGTTTTTATGTTTATGAATGATGAACTTAGCACTTATAGGACGAGTTGCCGCACGGAGCGTAAATAAAGGACGAGACCGCAGGTCGAGTCCTTTATTTACGCGTCGTGCGGCAATGAGTCCTATAAGTTGATTATTATACATGCCTTATAGTAAGTTGATTGCGTCGGCAACCTTGCATCGGCAATCTTGCGCCACCAAACTTGCGTCGCCATGACAACGAGCTGGTAATGTACTAGTCCAATACCACGTTACAAGTAATGTGCGGCTGTCAGGGCCTCAGTATTGAATGCATGTATAATAAAGGAAATTATAGTTTAACATATCATTGGTTTAGGTTTTGGGGGTTTCTATTTGTTTTGAGAAGGCAATATCTATGGTGCTAGCGTTTTTCCACTGAACATACTGATACAACTACTATTCTCCCCTAGTTGAAAGGTTTGACATTTCTTCTGCATAGAGATAACTTAGTTAAGTTTTGATATTTGGGAGCAAAGATTTCCAAGATAAAAAATGGATTTGAGGGCAAGGGCATTTGGTTGTCCTTCATTATGCTTATCCTGAATTGAAATTAGGCCTTGGAATATTATACTTTATATATTTTTATAATTTGTGATGTGTTTCAGGAAAATGAGTCATAAGTCGCAAAATTGATATTTTTCAAAGTGTTTTTTTCACAAGATGACATTATTGGAATGTTCTAATTTTTGGTGGATTGATCACTTATAGCTATATCAATCGATGTATCAAATTTCAGGACAATCTATGTAATATATTCTTTCGTTTTAAAGGTCCTTATATGGACTACATTTAGTAACTTTACTGTTTATTGACCCCCAGAAATATTGGAAACTTTTTTTTTCAAAAATGAAAATATGAAACTTAACATCTAGAAATACTTATTAGATTATAAGACTGTTTACCATCATTGGAATCGGCTTGATCTCCTCTTTTCAAATATAATGGTGTCTCAAAATCTATTTTTTGCGACTTATGACTCATTTTCGTGAAACATATCACATATTTTTACAATTTAAGTGCTGATTAACGAATCATGTTCTTATTGTCAATACATCATTAAAAGTGCTGCTAACTGTGTTTATGTTTATCCAGCTATTGTCATGTTCTTTGAATGATGAACAGGAAATTATAGTTAACGTATCATTAAGGTGGGGTGGGGTGGGGGGGAATCTAACATTCTTTATTCAACATTAAAGTTTGTCAAAAAAATATATTTACGTCTATGTGTACGTATTGCCTTGATATATGTTCTTTTACCGGAATGGACAATTCAATTCAATTCAAGGATTCTTTATTGCAAAAAGGTGTTGGTTACAATAAGGTAGACCAGCATTCTAAGTAGACAAAAGCCTAGATAGGTCTTCCGCCGGTTGCCTGAACAATGAAAATCCGCATTGTGAATGAGTGCCCCTTTCTCTGATCTGTGAAGATTGACACAGAGGATGAAGTAAAAAATTCTTGTAAGTAGAAAGTAAGGAAGAAAATTACCATCTGCAGTTTGTTCTCTTTTTGGATAGATCTGCGCATTAATTTGATGCATTATAATTAACAATTCCACCTTGATTATAATGGGTGAGATCATCAAGAAATGGACAATTGGCTGCTCTACACATTTAGTAAATTCTGCTAAATTAGTCTGAAAAACAATGAATAATAGCTATATCTGAGTATATCACATATTGGGTTGATTGAGAAATTCTGTTTGGTGATGTTGAACTGTATTTTGAACTTAATTTATGTCTGAAAATTGGGTTATTTGAGAGAATTGATGAAGGTTAATTGTACATTTTCTGATGACTTCACCCTTATGTGTTTTTCAGTGGCCCTCCATGCTCTAATTGTTCCTACTACATATATACACTGCGGAGTAAGCTAGCTGGGAGAACTAAGCTAACCGATGATCTAATGTTGTTCTTACTGCTGAATAAGCTAGCTAGGAGAACTAGGTCAACTGATAGTGGGGTGCCTGGAGGGGCAGTCACTTCAAATTCGTGCAAAAGTTTCGTGCTTGGTATCAAATGAAAGCTTAGGGTCTGAATAACAACTTTGGTCCGAGTGGACAACGATCATCCCACCAGGGGGGCTGTGGGGGGCTATGACAATAGGGGGATGACCCCCCTTTCCATAATTTAGTAAAAATGCTATAACTTTTTCAAACCGATTTGAACATAGTTGGTGTCATAGGCTTGGAAATGAAGAGACAAAACGAGAAAAGTTAACATTGTTTAGCTAGGGGGACCGGGGGCCCCGTAATTTGGGGAGGGGCTTATCAAACCCCACCAGCTAAGGTGGAAATAATGAAACATCTCGAACAATTGTAATACCTCTCTAATTTGGAATATTATGTGTTAATACGATTTAATGAAGGCCCAATATCATATAGTTGCAAATAATATTATGGTAAAGGAGGTCTAGGTGCTGCCCCCCCCCCCCTCCGATTTTGATGACGAGGCTTGATTCACCATTACAAGTGAAGATGTTCAAACTGCAAGAACTTAACTAATACTAGTCCTATTTGAACACAACTGGTGGCATTGAATATCTAAAGAGGACAGAATATCATCCATCTGCAAGTAAAATTAAAAAAGGGGCCCCTGTACCCACCCTATAACAAGGGGGGTAGGGGTTCTCAATCCACCACTTCAGGTAAGGTGAATATGTTTAAACCACCATAACTTTGGTGGAAATTGTACTATTTGAACATAACTGGTGTCATTGACAATGAAGGTATTAAACAATATTTGTAAATATTCATAAGCTAGGGGGCCAGGGAACAAATTTTTAGAGGATGTGGGGCGGGGGGGGGGGGTTGCATGCCACCTCAACAGAGCAGGTAAAGGAAACATTCATATAGCACCTTTGTCATGTAAAATAACAATGATCTGTTGATAAATGCTGTGTCAGTATAGGCTATGTGTTTTACATTGAATTGAATTGAAAATTGTTTATTTGTCAGGGGATATATGGATGAAATTTCCAGAAAATGAACAATTCACAATCAAAAACTCTCCCAAGTATCCTGAATTTAATACAAAAATTAGACTCAAAACACAATTTGACATAACCAACCACTTCCTTTGAATCACCTTGATGCCGAATATACTCAGATATACCTAGTATTTTTCTGTGAAATTTAGCTGCATTTACTGAATCTGTTGAGCTGCTGATTGTACATTTTCTGGTGATCTGACCCATATACAAATGTATGAGGTATGACAAAAGGATTGACAGGTTTCTTCATGTTAATACCTTAATAAAAAGTTCTAAATATAATCTAATCTAAGAGTGACTATGAGATATAATTAAGGAAATCTAAAAATAAGATTATAGCATGTTGGTGGCCAATTCCACCAATTTGACAACATTCGGCCCCCAACCGTGGAAAGGGGTAAAATGGGCTTAAATCAAGTTAATTATCATTTATTTGATTATTTTTTTTGATAGGATGGTTCTACCAACCTGTGGAACAACATTTTTGGCATTTTTAGCCCAATTTTTTTTTTTTTTTTATTTCAAAATCCCATTTTGGAGGCAAAAATCATTTTTTTTAACAGCCATTAGTCCGTGGAATTGCTAAATTTCTAAATAATCTTCAAAATTGAACATTTTTTTTTATATGTTGTGATAGAAGGTTCCGTGAATATGATCTGTGTAAAAAAAAAATGCAAAAAAAATATTTTTTGGCCAAAAGCCATCAAAAATCAAAAAAAAAAATTGTGGGTACCCCCCCATGTCGTCTTCGTCACGCTGTGTGCCTAAGGTGGAATAAATAAATAAAAAAAAAAAAATTATATCAAATTTTGATGAATAATGATAGAGTGCATGGGATTATATAGGTATAAAATATCAAATGTATTGATTTGAGTTTTTCTTGAATTGGAGCTGAGAAATAACATGGCGGCAAAAGGTGGTGGGAACCCCTTGGAGCCCTAGCTCATGTCGTCTTCGTCACGCCTATTTTACCGTTTTTAGAGCCTTACAAGGCATGAATTTAATAATAAACTTTAAATTTGACATTTATTATTACCTTTGCTTAATAGCAATCTATGTAGACCAAAATTAATAATTTCCGAGTAGTTTTTACATGATTTTTACTGCAAATTGCTTTTGTCGTCTTCGTCACGCTGTTGTCGTCTTCGTCACGTCGTCTACGTCACGTCTGCCGTCACAAAATGTCACAAATTATATCCCAAACACATATATAATATTTTGAACCTTTATCCTTAAAAATTTTGCATCTAAATACTTGTACATAACAGGAACACTCAATACAAGTATTCAAGTCAACTTCAAAAGGTAAACCAGGGTATGTGAATGAATGTTATATATATTCTAAATATAATGAATTATATAATGTGTGTACATTATATATGGGCAGAGGGTCAATGACCTGTCACCCTTACCGCTGCCATTATGATTACCATTACTGAATGGTTATTTGGCTCTAACTTTTCTTCTAGTTAGAATATTTTCACAAACTAAAAAGTGTTATCACCCTTATGTCGAGACCTATCAAGTGCACAATAGTTCAATACATTATGTGCATATTTGTTTTATTTATTTCTATGTAAATTCTAATTTATGAAGAAATATGAACCATTATTCAACATGCTATTTTTGGCATTTTTTTCATATTTGGGATCTATTTTTCGACCCCCCTGTAAAAAAATTACTAATAATCAGAATTGTTCCATACTTGGTAGTTCAATGCACATATATATAAGGTTGATAAAAAATAACAAATCAACTGATTAATGTAAAAATTATTTTTGGGTACCCAGGGGGGGTCTAGGGAGCCAAATGTTGTCAAATTGGTGGAATTGGCCTGGTACAAAGTTAGAAAATTTAAAAAGATATTCACCACGTTGTAGTGCATATATAGCAATATCAATACATTTGACTCATATAAATATGATATTTGATAAATATTTAATATGCTTTTCAATTAATAAATATTTTCTTAATCCCATCATTCAATGACACACAGCCATTATGCTGCAACAATACAAGGGTCTTTTGTATGAGTGACTTTTATTGTTGAAGTAGGTTATTTTTATATCCAATTTTTTTGTTTGTATAGGTTCTGATGTCTACTGGATGTTCAATCAAAGGAAAGGGAATGAAGGGATCTTATTTTCAAGGGGAGGCATGGGTGAGAACAGGCAACATAAAAAGGGAGAAATAGGGAAAGTGGTAACAGGGGAAGTGATGGGGAGAGAAGAAGGTATAAAGAGAAACAATAGAAGAAAGATGAGGAAGGGGAAGAGTAGAGCAAATATTGTAGAGATGAGGAAGGGGACAAGTAGAACAAACAGTAGTAGAGATATAGGACAACTAGTTAATTAGGTTTGTGAAGGTTTCTTTCATTTATGCAACAAGTTTTCATTATTAGCATTCAGTTTAATTGCTTTACTTTTGCACTTCGGTAATCATTACAATATAAGAAAATAATGCTTACTCTACACTTTGATTATCAGATTATGACTGAAATAAGCTCATCTGATATTCAATTGTTTCAATTTTATTCAAAAAGATTGTCAGAATTATGAGAGATTGAATCATGAATCATGAAAGGATGACTCAAGAAAGGATTAGGAAAGCAGGGCTGCAGAACAGGGGATGCGGGGGGGGAGGGGAGAGACAAGGGTAGGGGGTAGAGAAAACAAAACACAGACATAGAACAATATAAGGAATGGAAGACATAGAGTGGCAAGGATGGCTTAATGAAGGAGAACACATCAAATCGAGGTAATAGGGAATCGCTGAGAGGAAGGGTGTGGAGGGCAGGGATATGGAAAGAGAAGAGGGGAGATATGGAATGGTAGGATAAAGATGGCAGGAGAAAAAGAGATTATTGATTTCAGGGTTGAATTAGGAGGTGGGGGGAGGGGGGCAGTAGGGAATGTTGCTGAGGTGTTGTGGTGAAAAAGATGGAATAGGACAAGGACTTGGAAGGGTGGACAAAATCCCAGGCTGTGAGGTTATAGAGAACAATATTTAAAAGTCATCTCTGAACACTGATGCGGAGAGAAACACAGGTTGGGTCGATGAGACAGACACTCTGGGGCATTGTTGTGCAGCTATCATGAGTTTTATTTACTATACATAATGTCTAATTTGTTTCTTGTGTATTCATGTTAGCTCCGTAGCAACCCAGGGGTAATTGAAACTATCAGGGATATTATTAACCCAATTATAATGAAGTATTCAAAAGAAAATGATAAAAACATAGAGACAAGGAAAAAGTGGAAGGAGTGCTGAGGAGTTGGGGTGGGGGAAATAATAAAAATTGAAATCAAATATCATTCTTAATTTAAATATTAAATAGAGCTCTATGTTTATATATAATTGTAGTGAACTCGGTTCGGGACTCTTAGCTTAGGAATAAAACGGAACAAGAATTACTCTCATACTCTGGTTTTATTACCACACAACCTTAGACCAACCTTTCTGGACCAGCCAGAAAGGGAACATATACATTGTGAAATAGTATAAACAAGGTGTGGAGAATATCCATATCACAGATATTCTTATAAAAGCGAAGTTAAGAATAAGTAAAACCAGAGATTGGGTACGAACACATAAAGGAACATTTGCATAGCATAAAATGACAATATACAAGGAAAAGACACAATATAAAGTGATGAATACAAATAATAGTAAATAAGCTACAGACCACTCTTCCAGGGTCTGTGCTTCGGATAGATCCGAGAGCCCTTGACTGCCCTCTGGCGTCAGTCCGAAAGGACTGGAATCAACCAGCGGACAGTCTCGGACTCCCGGACTGCACTATTCCGGAACCCATAAAACACACGACCACTACAATACCCCCTCTTTCTTTTAAAGAGTTTAAAACATTGTTTAAAAATCGGGTAATAGAACAATAAAGCATATGAAAAGAGGAAAAATAATACAAATCACCACGAGTAAACACAAAAGTCACTCAACACATAATAAAAGATCATAGACAAGTACAAGCAGGAGCATTTAGTGTCCTCACTACTGATACAAGTGGAAAGATAAAAATGATCCGTGTAAATGGCGAAAAAGTAAAAAAAATTCCTCCGGCTCTCTGTGAGAAAAGTAAATCTCACTACTACATTCTGTAGTATAACAAATAAGAGAGAAAAGTTCATTACTTCATTACTTTAGTTCCAGTGGTCAATATCCGTGGGTCATGCCAATTCATCTTTGTGTCCATCCGAATGTGTCCATATCCATTTCCAAGTCCATAAATCAGTCCAGTCATCATCATCCACACAGGTCGTTCCATTCCGAGTCCGAGCATCATTCGTGGGCGATCCGTGTTGTCGTCTGGTCCGTCCTATGGTCATCCTCCTTCACTGGCGATGAGGGTCCTTCTCGTCGTCCTGCTCCATGTCCATGTCGGCATCATCCTCCACGTCACTGTGGCCAGTTTTGGTTCCAGGAGTGGGGGGTGCCTGCATACCAGAGCCGGGCGACGACTTTAGAGGGGAGATCACTTTCTCGGGTCCAAACAATTGGTGGATTCCGAGATCTGATGCTCCCACTCCTCCCTGTCCCAGACCGCTTCCCTCTAGCCAAGTCCGGGCCCTGCTCTGTGAGCGTTGTCGGGGCGCGGACCTCTGCGTTTGCTGCTGCCTTGCAGCTTGAGCTGCGGATCCAGCAGCAGCAGTGGGAACCGTCCGAGAAGTCTCGGGGGACACAATCATCCGAAAGGGGGATGCTGAAGGATGGCTAGGTGTTTTAACACCCATCTGGGCCATCTGGGGAAGTTTCCCGATCTGTCCCAACAACTGTGATAGTACATCCAGTTGGAGGGCATTGACCTGGATCGCCCCAGCCTGACCACCATCCACATGTAGAGTGGGGGCAGATGGATCTGTGCCTCCCACACTCTCTGTTGGGTCCTGCTCCGGCGGAGAACTGGACTCCGCGGACTCCAACCTTGACCTCAGCCGCGCGTTAGCCTCCATCAAATCGCGGATTTGATTGTCCTTCTGGGCTAGGGACGCGCGCTGGGTCTTGATGATGACCGCCTGTTGGTTGTTCTCCTCTCGGAGGTTGGCGACCTCATCAATCCTACTCTCCACAGTCTCCAAACGTTGAAGGGGCGTGGTCAACGAAGCAATTGACCGACGTACCCCCTCGCTTAGAGCTATGGCTGCCTTCTCTAGATCCGTCAGGGCAGCTTCAACGTTAACGTCAACTGCCCGGACCAGTTCTTGCGTGTCATGGCGAGAAGGCAGATCTTCCTTGGCCTGCTCCACCCATTGCTGGGTTTTGCGGCCCTTCTTGGTGATGGGTGCCTCCGGATGGCTCGAAGACTGTCGTTTGTGCGTCTTCTTGGAGGTCTTTTTGTCCGAAGCGGGCCTACTTCCGGACTCAGGGGCAACGCTGCTGGAAGCAGAGCTCACCGATACCGAGTCTTGCTGTCCAGTTGCGGGTTTGCTAAGCCCAGAACTGGAGGAAGAGGAGGCTTTCCTTGCTTCGGCCTTCTCTGCAGCCTTTAGCCGGGTCTGGACTGCAGCCTGTGCCTTTCTTAAGACCTTCAGGTGATTGAAGGACAAGTACACCATCTTGTAAAAGAGAGGATTCTCCTTTTTTCCGGCGGTTACTGTGTCCTTCACCATGCGGGCCTGGGCCTTCTCCCGACTGAGGTTGTGCTGTCTCACCTCACCATTCATCAAGTGCTGGATAAGCTCACCCTTCCGATCCAGGACCTGTGCACAGCTAGTGTACGGGCAAGTCCAGGCTTGACGGAGGGGGGCGTGGCACTCGCACAAATGGCGAAAGAACCTCTCTCGGGTGGTGTAAATTTTTACACCCACATCTCGGAAACCAGTGTACCGACACACCAAGAAGGGGCAACGGTGTCCTGGCTTCCAGAGCATAGGGGACATCTTGAGCTTTCCCAAGGTGCCCTCATCCAAGCTGTCCTCCTGCAACAGCTCGGGCCAGATCTCGGACTCATAGCGTTTCATTGTCCCGGGGAAATCAACGTCGTCCAAGTCTGATTCCGGACCATCAGAAGGGAACCGGAATCCTGGTTTGTCCGAACCAGGGTTGATGGGTGCTGTATTGTCGGGCTTATCCATTACAGCCTTGAAGTGCTCTAAACTTCCCCCAATCTCACCAACCCTAGCTCTCCACACAGACATCCGAGCTCTGTGGACCCTTCTCACCTTCTTAAAGGACAGCTTCGGATTCTGCTTCTGCTTCTTGGAAGAGGTGGTCCCAGCAGAAACAGAACTGGTGCTTGGTTGTGGCACCGCGCTCTTGCTTCTCTTCTCCTCTTCCGACCTACTTGACCCGCCTCGGGTCATGGATGCGGATCCCGATTTGCCACCGACAGGGTATCTGCGACTTCGGGATCTGCCCCGGGATTCCATGTCCTCATCGTCAGCCTTTTTAGGGCTCGATGGAGACTGGGATCCATCCTCACTTTTCCGGGGTGCTGACTGCTTCCTCGGAGAGCGGCGTAGGACATCAGGGTCGACAACAGTCTCCCCTTTGTCCCTCGGACTTGCCTCAGCTACGGGTTTGGCCTTCACCCGAAGCTTCGGCTCCTCCTTCACCACTTCCTCGGAAGCTTCAGTTTCCATGGCTTCGGACTCAGAACGGTCGTGTCCTTCGTCCTCCACCACTTCACTGACTTCGGCTGCTAACCTCATCAGATTATCAGCCCCCTCCTCGAGCAACAACTGTTGCTCCTCCGCCTCTGTCATGGCAGGGAGCTCAGTCTCGATGCCCTCGGCCATCAGTCTTTCCGCCTCGGCCAACTCCTTCTCGACTTGCTCAGCCATAGCCTTCTCCATCTTCGATTACTTTGCTAGAAAAGGAATACAAACAAAGCATTTTAATGACAAGACTCCATGGAATAACAAAGCCCGATTTCTGAGCCTCGTCCATTCTCGGACTGAGCTTCGGATGGCCCTTCGGATCCGAACTGTGCTGTCAGTCCCCCACTCCTTTACCGTGGGTCGATCCGAACTAGGTTTCTAGCGAGCCAACACACCGTTGCCACATCTCCCACCAATCCGGAAGGGTTAATTACGTCCAAACATCATAATGGAATAAGTTAACAGGGCATGATGGTTCACTTCTATGCTAGAGAACAACATACAACACGCATACCCGTAGCCAGTATTTCTAACAGTGTGTATATCAAAATGGACGTAGCGGTACCAGGCACCAGCCCGCCAAAGTATAGAAATGCCAATCGGCAACAAAATACAGGGTACCATACGTTCAAATCTCTAGACATCTTACATTCATACAAGATCAACAACATGACAAGTCCTTTATGTACATCATCGTTTGATAAACTTACTGTACGGTTGGTGAAAGTCTGTCGGTTGCTTACTCATACGAGTTCCGGAAGCAGAATGGCAAAGGGTAGAACACTCTCGCCGCACCTGGTGCAACGCTAGTACTCCAACCCGACACCGCGACGGTAGCGCCAACGCTTCCCGCGCTCCTTCTCCGAGCACGCTCACATAGCATGATTGGGTGCTAATCCAATAGCTATTCTGATCTGCCTGTTGAGACATGACAGGCCCTTTGTTAATCTCCACTTTCTTTGCCATCAGGATAGGTTTAATTGCTACATTCTATCTGCTATAAATAGATTCCGATCTTGCAGCAAGTTCCAGGTCTCATTGACCCGCAGTGCAAGCCTAGATCATGTCAATACCTATCGTTCAAACAAATACTTATTAAGACAAAGATTCGTCTCCCAGTCACAATAGAAATGAATCCATTACGCCGGTAGGGGACACAGCAGCAATTCTCCGGTCTACTGCCAGTCGGACTTCTCGTTGTGTACTTTTTTATTGAGCCAAAATCAGTTCGGTAATTTTAACTCATTTGATACCATATTCTATTTGATTTGCAACCGAACTGGGGCATTGCGCGTGCGCTTAGCCCTTGTCAGAGCTGGGGAAGGGTTACTAGTATCCGGACCCGGATTATTTCTTGTCCGTCTACCACCCGGTAAGATTGGTGGAACAGCAGCGCCTGGTAACTTCCTAGGCCTCCCAACTCTTTTCTTCGGAGTTGTGGGAGCTTCGGGTTTATCCGGCACTACTATTTTCCTAGGTCTTCCCGGTTTCCGTCTAGCCCTCGTCTTTTTCTTCTCCTGTATAGCAGGTTGAGACACTATTGCATTCTTTTTCAATATGCCTCGGCCTCTCCCTGTCACAGGAGGAGGAATAGTTGACACAGGAGCTGTAGTTTTTACAGTATCCGCTTTCTTTGTCTTCCTACCCCTCTTTCGGACGGGCTTCTCTTGTCCTGCTGGTTTAACTTTTCGGGGCCTGCCTCTCGGCTTGGCCCCTATAGTTATTTTAGCTTTCGCCGCAGGAACTATACAATCTTTCCCAGCTACTACTTTCCCGTCGATAAGTCGGAGAATATCTCTACCTGTTTTAGCCTGCTTCTGGAATTCGGACGCCCGATGCAGGTTCGCCGCCTGTATGGGTCCATTTTCGTCAAAGGCTGGCTTCAAGTAGTCTATATGATATCTCATCAGACCTTCCGAGGTTTCTAATTCACAGGTGGTACCTCCTATGAATCTTTTGATGACATAAGGCCCATCCCATTTGGGTCCGATCTTTTTAGAGGCCTTTGGGGGACAGAATCGGTATACTACCTCCCCCACTTGGAATCTCGGAGGACGAGAACGTTTGTCATAATCCCTTTTCTGATGGACTGCAGAAATTCCGAGATTATTTCTCACGTACTGGTGCCCCTTTCTCATACACTGTCTCAAGTGCTCCACATATCCCACTTTGCATGGGAAATCCAATTCTCCTGGTGTCACACCATAGACTAAATCCATTGGTGCCACCAGCTCTGTCCCAAAGACTACAGAATTCGGAGTACAGAGTGTACTGGCATGTACCGTGGCCCGATAAGCATGAGCAATACAGGGCGCTAATACATCCCAGTTATCTTCAGTTCCATCTGTTAGACATGACAATTGTTCCACGAGGACACGATTGAGTCTCTCGCTTTGACCATTGCTCATGGGTCTGTAGGGAAGAGTAATTAATTTCTCAACCCCCAACATTTCTAACAAGGATCTTAAGAGCAAAGACCTAAACTCGGGAGCTCCATCGGTTTGCAAAGCAACAGGGCACCCGAATCGTAGGATCCATTCTCTGAAGAGTACATCTGCACAACTCTCTGCAGTGTGATCTGCCATGGGGTAGGCTTCGGCCCATTTCGAAAAATGATCCGTTACCACCATGATATAATTGTTTCCCCTGGGAGTTGTCCGAAGAGGTCCCAAGATGTCCAATCCTATCCGATTCCACCTATCCCCATGTTTTTCTTTCTTAAGGAGGGAAGTCCCTCCTCCTTGTCTGGATTTCCTCATACTACATTCCGGACAGGCCCGGATCCATCGTTTCAAATCGTACCTCATCCCTGGCCAGTAATATTTCATTTTAGCTGACCAAGAATTTTTAAATGTACCGAAATGACCCGAGATCTTCGGACCATGCATCCCTTGGAATATTTCCTTTCTCAAAGAGGCAGGAATGAGTTTCCTCCAATACTTCCTTCCTGTGGCTAGTCTTGTCCAACCCAGACCCAGACATAGCACACCCTCTCTCATTTCTATATTACCCAGATGCTGGACAAAGGTACGGAATTCATTGGATTCTCCAGCTAGATCTTCTCTGCTAGGGACATCCTCTGTACCCGCAACAATAGCCAGTAATCTTTTGATGAGTGGATCTTCCTGCTGAGCCTCCCGCAACACTTGCTCCTGTGTGCCTAAAGCCACAGTAGTGGGGGCAGCCACAGCATCATGAATACCACAATCCGAGCAATCTAGTCTTCCGCATTTCCGAGTGGGAAGTCGTGATAACGCGTCAGCATTTTCATGCTTCTTTCCAGCACGATGGACAATCATATTCTGATCCAGACCATACTCTTGCAGCGTCAATAACCACCGCGCGAGCATATCAGTTGGATCCTTAAAGTTTAGCAACCAACGTAAGGATGCATGATCTGTCCGAACCACAAAGTTCCGATTTCCCAATAGGTAATGTCGAAACTTTTTCAGATAGGTCAGAACGGCTAAGAGCTCGCGTTTGGTAGCACAATAATTCTTCTGTGATTTAGAAAAACTATTGCTAGCATAGCTCAATACCACTTCTCTCCCATCCTGGATCTGAGACAAGATCCCAGCCATCCCGAAACCGCTAGCATCCGTGTCCAGAATGAAGTCTCCCACTTTCCGGGGAAATCCCAACACTGGAGAAGTTACTAGGGCTTCTTTCAGCTTGCTAAAGGCATCGTCACACCGTGGCGTCCACACTATAGGCTTGCTATAGCGCTTCTCTTTCCCTGCCGCGGTCACTACATCTTGCAGAGGGGCTGCTATTATTCCGAAATCCTTTTGAAATTCTCGGTAATAAGAAGCAAAACCAAGGAATTGCCTCACCTCTCTGGCGTTCTTGGGAATAGGCCAGTCTTTGACCTTTTGTACCTTCTTCGGATCAGCTTGAATGCCATCCGGAGATACAATTCTTCCCAAATATTCCACTCTTTGCCGAAAGAAATCACATTTCTTCGGTTTTAGTTTTAGACCATAGTCTCGGATTCGGTCTAGGACGAGTCTGAGGTTACTTTGACACTGCTCATAAGTCTCTCCGAAAACCACAATATCGTCCAAATAGACCAGACAGGACTTCCATCTGAGTCCGTCTAACATCTGATCCATCATGCGTTGGAAAGTAGCCGGGGCATTACACAATCCGAAAGCCATAACTTTGAATTGGAATAAGCCCACAGTGGACAGAAAAGCAGTTTTGTGTTTACTTTCCTCATCCATGGCTACCTGCCAATATCCACTCTCTAGATCTAGGGTGCAGAACCACTTGTTTCCTCCAAGGGCTTCTACACACTCATCTATCCGAGGTAATGGAAAACTATCTTTTATGGTCACTGCATTTAGCTGACGATAGTCGACACAAAACCTCTGGGTCCCATCTTTCTTGGCCACCATAACTATAGGAGCACCCCAAGGACTGCTGCTATGTTCGATCCGGCCTTCTTTGTACATTTTCCAGATCTCTGCTTCGGCCTTGTCTCTCTTTGCCACTGGTATCCGACGATACGCTTGCTTAATAGGGGCTGCATCACCCGTATTAATAGCGTGTCGGACTTTATGTGTACATCCCAGTAGTTTCCCGGACCCTGGGATGGAGAAACAGTCCTGATATTCTTTCAGTAGATCTGTTGCACTTTTAATTTCTTTTTGATCCCGCAGGTCTGAGTCCGATATTAACTTAGCCAGCGGACACACAGTGGGGGGCATTTTCTCGGGCATTTCAGGTGAGATCAAATCATCATCCGCCACAGGTGATTCCATAACCTGTATTGAATTGATGATTACCTCTTCGATCACACCGTCATCCTCTTCCCCAGACATGACTGAATCTTGTGAAAGTAAAGTCACACTATACAATCTGCCTACCATTCTTCTCTTTCCGAGCTTAATAGCTCGCCCGGACGGATTACTAAATGCCACCACAGCCGGTTTCCCGTCACCTGATACGTATGTATTCAAGCTTCCCAAGGCATAGTCACTTAGTAATTTTTGGTCTGGCTCGAACATCAATCCATCCGATGTGTCTGAGCCACCGTGAATGTTTAATTCGGCCAGAGTCACTTTGCCGGGTACAAGGGTTACACCTCTTTTGAGTGTCACCTCTATACCTGCAAGTGAATTTCCGACCTGCACCGCCTTCACGGAGGACTTTTCTTTACTACTACCTTGTCTCTTCCAGAGTTTACAACTCACGGAATGACCGTAGTTATCCAAGTAAAGTAATCCTGACCAATCAAGACTACATCGATGCACATAATAAAAATCTGCACCGAGTGTGCGTCCGGTATAGTCTATTACATTGCCGAAGGCAATTCGGGCTTTCTTCACAACTTCATTTGCGAAGTTGCGACTAGTCTGATTCATTGTTTGTCGCGCAGCATAGAAGATGGCCTCCTTCTTCCGGGAGTTGTGTTGCCCGAAATTTGCCTCCATATGCTGGACAAACTCTGGGAGTTTCAGTCCAGGGGGTAACTCCCCCAGCTCCTGAACTTGGCGGCGGCAGGTACACTTCAGAAACATCAAGAAAATATCGTCTGACCAATTCTGAGCTTCTGCCATCACCCTCATCTCTCCCAGATGAATGCTCCAACTGTCTTTGGAAGAATCCCATTGCTTCAAGAAAGACATCTTCGGGACATGACTTGCCGCTTCATGCATGTACTCATAATGAAATGAGCTTGCAGCTGGTTCGGGCCCGTCATATCTTAATCCTTGTGTCAAGGATTTATCTTTGAATGAGTGTGTTTCTCTCCTCATTGTTGTACTATGAGCCACAGGAACATAACTCCGCGAGGAATCAGCACCTGCACTGCCAACAACATTATGACGGACATAGGTTCCATCCGTGACATGTCCACCCGGATAACCAATAGTGTTATCCGACAGTTTCTTAATGGTGGAGATGCCAGCTCCTATGCCCGGTCTACCCGCTGTACCAGTGGGTGGGGTGACTACTCCCTGGTTTGGTGAGGAAGTTTGGGGAATTTCCGGGGTCATAATCTGGACCTTCTTTTCGGATCCCCTAACGAAGGAAGCAGGAGTCCTAAGTACATAAGACTCCCCCTGTCCTTCATTCCTCACATTGCCAGTTTCTTCGGGTGCTGGATTCTCTATCGGGGACTCGGGTCCAGTGCCCGTCCCCAATCCGAAAATAGCAGCCACTTGCTCTAACGTTGGCTGTGCCTTTGGAGATTCTGTTGTCTGATCTGCCTGATTTATTAATCTGGACAAATCATCGACTCTAGAAGCTTCGGCCCGGAGTTTTTCGTTTTCAGCCATTAATCTGGCTGTTGAACGATCACTCCTCTCAGCATATTCTTGTAGAGTTCTCTGGAGCTCTGCATTTTGATCTTCCAACATCACCACTTGGTTTCTCTGGCCCAAGCTGAACTTGTGCGCCCGCTCATAGGCTTTGCGCCAAGCCTCTACCTGAGACTGCAGAGGTGGAGTAGACTCTTTCCTCTGTGGGGAGCCCTCATCCGTATCGTCCGAAAAAAATCTTTCGCGAGGATCGCGGAATGCCCAAACATCTTGTGTAATTTTCTTTGTGCTTGGACTCGGTCTAGGCACTGCGGTTCGGACCTTCGGTACAGCACCTGTACCTCTACCTCTGCCTCTGCCCGCACCTCCAGTAGCCCCGGCCGACTGTTCCGTCTGACTCGCTCTATTTAGGTCTGACATTTCTACCGACCTCTTTCTTTTTTTTTTATTTCATAGAATTCTACCTGGATGGATCCGAACACTTTTCAGGCTTTTTGAAAAGCTAACTTCTGGTTGTGGCTAAGAACTGGTCACGGCACCAATTGTAGTGAACTCGGTTCGGGACTCTTAGCTTAGGAATAAAACGGAACAAGAATTACTCTCATACTCTGGTTTTATTACCACACAACCTTAGACCAACCTTTCTGGACCAGCCAGAAAGGGAACATATACATTGTGAAATAGTATAAACAAGGTGTGGAGAATATCCATATCACAGATATTCTTATAAAAGCGAAGTTAAGAATAAGTAAAACCAGAGATTGGGTACGAACACATAAAGGAACATTTGCATAGCATAAAATGACAATATACAAGGAAAAGACACAATATAAAGTGATGAATACAAATAATAGTAAATAAGCTACAGACCACTCTTCCAGGGTCTGTGCTTCGGATAGATCCGAGAGCCCTTGACTGCCCTCTGGCGTCAGTCCGAAAGGACTGGAATCAACCAGCGGACAGTCTCGGACTCCCGGACTGCACTATTCCGGAACCCATAAAACACACGACCACTACATAATTACTTTACTTAGCTGCCTGTGAACTTAATTCAGCCCCCATAGCTAGACTTACTAATAGCTGGTATTCTATGTGTTCATTATATGCTATACCCTATGCTTATTGGATATAAGCAACTGATTCTCTTCATGCCTAATCATGTAATGGTAAATTTAGTCCCTTTCACAGGATGGGGAGAAGGGATCCCTAGCTTAGCAATGCCTGTCAATATATAAGATAGCCTTTCCTCATTATAAACTAAATCACACCACCTATATTAAATTTTGACTACGTGTAGCGGTGGATTTAGACAGTTCGCTCCATAGCCCCCCACCCCACACTGATATAAAAAATTGTCCCCCCCCCTGGTGGACAATACTTATCAATATTGTTCCGTCTCTTAATTTCAAACTGATTGACACCAGTCGTGTTCAAGTCAGACACTTATTCCAAAAGTTATAAAACTTTGAACATTTCTGCCTCTTCTGTAATAATGGGTTAAGTCCCCTATCACCCGTAAGTAGGGAATCCAGATCCCCCTATCATGATTCTATTTACAAATATATTATTTGGCTTCAATAAAGAATAAATGATATTAGTTCTGTCCAAATTGGAGAAGTCTTACAATTATTCTAGTAGTTTCAATATTTCCACCTTTGCTGGTGAGGTTGGATGAGCCTCTCCCCCAAATTAATGGGCCCCCGGTCCCCCTAGCTACACAATGTGAACTTTTCTGGTTTTGTCTCTTCATTTCAAAGCCTGTGACACCAACTATGTTCAAATCGGACTATTATTTCAAAAGTTATAGCGATTTTACTAAATTATTAAAAGGGGGGTCAGGCCCTTACTGCCATAGCCCCCCAAGGCCCCCCTGGTGGAATGATCAATGTCCACTCGGACCAAATTTGTTTTTCAGACCCTAAGCTTTCATTTGACACCAAGAACGAAACTTTTGCACGAATTTGAAGTGAAAATCAACTTTTGCATTAGCCAGGAACCCCACTATATTGGAGAGCAAATTACACAGATAGTTGGATCATATCTTCTTCAGTAATGATACAAATCACCTTCACGTGATACCTTAGGTTTAAAGTGATACATCCATAACGATAACGATAACGAAATAAGATCAGGAGAAAAGTAGGAAGAAAATTAGATCTGCAAATATTTTAAGTTTCATTAATGTGGGATCATTAGCAATGTCCTGCTTGTGAAACAGGTAATATGCTCTACAGTGAGACAAATAACTAAAGCATATTTTGTAATAGATTTCTATTCAGGAAGAACTCATACTCCACTGATTTGTATAACCAAAAAATATGAAACACAAACCTAATGAGTTGGTTGAAGAAGCTTAAAGAGTTTTAAATAGTTTAGTAAGTTGTTTCAGAACAAGTATGACACTCTAGACCACTGAAACTAATAAGTTATGTAACTTTTCATTATACATGGCTTTAATGATAAAAAGAGGATCATTTAGTAGTTGAGTTTTGACACAAAAGCTGGTAAATAATAGCCCATTGTTAAATACACACTGGGGTATATTCCATCTGGGATATGTGGCTCTATCGTTATACACCTGGGTGCAGTGAGTAAACAGGTAACATTGTCTCCCATAGCAACATTCTCCATGTCAATATCTAATTGATATTGAAGGTTAATTGCTGAGTTTCCCATAAGTAAAGTGATTGTCCCAAGGTACACTACATAGTCCAGTAAGTTCTCTAAAAGGCTGACATTCTGTTATCCACCGCCAGTGATATTTTTTGTTTGTTTTCTGTTTCCTCAGTCCGGTGACATGTCCAATAATTAGTACATGTTTTTCTGCCTGCCAATGAAATGGCAGGAGAGGAAGGCAATGGTGAAGGCAAGAATTGTGCAGAATAAGTTAGGGATGAACGGTCCTAGAATTAATTCCCACTGTAATAGATATAGATACATTGATCATGTATGCATTCATTGTGTATATTCTCCACTCAAGACTTGTATCAATGCCTACACAACTAAATACCTTTTAAATTTAAATAACAAAAACAAATGCTAGGTAATTGCCACTACAATCTTCGAATAAGAGTAATTCAAGAACCCATAAACAACATGAGCCAGAATCAAAAGGTCATTCAATGTTATGTGATGAAAATAAATTATCTCCATAATATTATCAACACGTTGGTACTAAGTTGGCATGGACTTTGCACTGTATCCTATACTCTACTCACGATTTTAGGACTGCACTTCCCTCTCAGACAATCAGTTAGCCGCACCAGATTGGGGGCAAGGACAGTCAGGGTTACCACTGCTCCAATTAGTGCAGCCATCATGTTAAAGGTCATCGCAGCACTCACCTATAGTTCAACATTAAATATTATTATCATTAATGTGAGTGCCATATAGCCTCTTGATTTTTTTTTTATGTTTGGTGGTGCAGTTGAACATTATACTAAGGCTTGCATAATTATTATATTTTTATTCTGACTTCAAAACAGTTACATTCAATCAGAATAGGATACTAATATTCAAATTGTGGGTAAATCTAAGATATGTAGATTAAAGTTCATTTACAATATGGATATTTGGGGGATATTTGAAGACATAAGAACATTTTCGAGTCATTCGTCCCCCTCCCCCCCCCCCCCCTAGAGTTTTAACAAATTTCAACATACTTCAACAGTTACATATCTTTATCAGGCAAGTTTTCAGGTCTTTCATGCCTTATATATGTTGGCTGATCTATTCTTGATAAATCTTAATTCCACTCGTTTTCTTGTTATATCTAACTACATAACTTCACTTCGCCAGTCCATATAATTAATTATTTGCCAAATATTTATCATATTCTGCTATATAAGTTGTACATAAGTTGTACATAGATACTAATAATGTATGGGTCCTCCTTGTTTGCAGCACACTTCCCATCATTCTCTTTACTGATTTAACGGTTGCTCCAGCCACTCCATTTGATTGGCTGTGATCTGGGCTTAAACAACCAGTCAGTACAGAATTTCTTCAGCAAGTGGCCAAAGAATATTGAGGGTCATTGTCATTGTTACTGGCAAACTGAAGCTTTAACTTCCCAATGTCCCACTCTATTCTCTATCTTCCACAGTCTCCCAGCATTCATCGAAGTTTTTCTCCTGTGGTTGAAGGATCCCATCCTCCCTGCACAGTGATCCAACCCTCCCTCCCACCAGTTATATGTTGGACAGGTTCCAGGACATTCACTTCCCTGTTTGTTTCCCTGCTCCATGAGGGGTCTAGCTACTGGGCGATGGGGGCATTCACGTTTAAAATGACCCATCTCGCCACATTGGAAGCACAAGCGGTTTTTTTTCTTCATGAATAAAGGGTGATCCAAATGACTGCCACTAGTATGGCATCCTTGTGTTTGTGTTTCGTCACTCAACTTAATAATAATTTACATTTTTGATATGTTATGTAGGAAGCTTTACTCTACACATTTCTGCAAAATTAAGTTCTCTTTAAATTTGTGGTGGGTCAAGCCATAAATTGCCTGGAGTAAAGCTCAGACAGGCGTTTTATGATATACTAGAAATCTCATTGCATGATTTGTTGTAGCCAACCATTTATTCAATATTTATAGAATGTGTTACACTCAGTCATTTATAGAATGTGTTACAATAATAGAATACCTACCATTACTGGAACATTTATAGAATGTGTTACAATAAAACAAAGCATCGAATCATGACTTTATTTCCAAGAAATATTTCCAAGCAAATGCAATATTTTAGATCACCCAAGGTTTTATCTCAAAGTCAATGCCTACCAACAGACCAGCAATATAGATGATAGAATATTGCTGAGTTCCGAAGTAAAAGTTGATTTGCCAGAGTGTAAAGACTTGCAGGAAAATGGTGTAACCAATCAAACTCAATGAAAACAAGATTTGCAATATTGCAGTGAAATACAATCCTGCTCTACTTTCTTCTTGGGGCCGCTTCATCTTGAATTCTGTAAATTGTAAGGAGATGTTATATACCTTGGTACAGCTGAGAGGAGATATTTCTATCACTATTATTATCATTATCATGTTTAAATCTAGATACCAACTCTAAGCATTTACTTATGACGTTAACTGTAAAAGTAGGAAAACTATTGTTTAAACATACTTTAATTCTTGTTGGTTGTTTGGCAGATAGGTCCTGCCAGATAGGTGTGATGACATGTAATATCTTATGAATAGTTTTTAAACAATTTGATGTTATCGTATGAACTAGGAAATCACGTTATGTATTTGTCTTAATTCAGAATACATTAACCGCAACTCTGTCTGAGTAACTTTATTGTCAGTTCTGTAATTGAAAAACAAAAAATATCAGAAGCGTACTACCTAACTCTGTCAGTTTATGTTAACCCAAATAAAAAACTTCTTCTTGTTCATTATATAAAGAACTCAAACAATAAATGCGCTGACACAGCATTACGTAATAACATTGATATTTAAGATTGGATGAAATGGGGAATAAAGCAGAAGACCTGTTGCAAGACAATAGATGTTCAGCAAGTGTTGTAGCTTTAACCACTCTTACATTTTATATAAAGATATTCTCCATTTAAACTCAAAACAAGTTACAAATACAATGCAAAGAATATCAGAATACAGGTACATCATATAAAAGATATTCACCCTTCATCTTCTCCGGTAAAAAGCATAGCAAGTATGGCAAGACTCCATTACCTTGCTTGTTGTCTGATTCTTGTCTGAAACGAGGGGCTCCTTACACAAAGATCTCTTAGCAAGATTTTTCCTAGAGAGTTTCTTTGAGAGGGAATTCAATAATTCCAATTGATAATAGAGTAGAGGATGTTATGTGTTAACTTTAACAATTGAAATCTCATACGGGAATGGGATATTGCCTACAATAATAATATTATAATGTATAGGTACCTCCAGAGTTTAGAACCCAAGTATAAATCTAAGCCCATTAAAAAACGGGTTAGCAAGTCATTGAATACATTATGTCTGTCTCTATGTTGATTTTGCGCATTTACTAAAGGAGGGTAGCCTCCTCCGAACTAGTTTGCTTTGATTGACATCTTCTAAGTTCCAGTCTTTAATTTTGTACTCATATTTATATTAAATACCCATTAAATGCATCTATAGTGACCAGCTTTGGTGGCCGGCTGTGCCTATTTGCGAGCTTAACTTTCCGGGGTGTTTTCTCTACAGAAACGGTGAGTTCTTGACCTGCCACAACCTCCGGACGTAAGCCTCTGAAATTCAGGGAGCTCCCCTTCCTTGTCAGGGTCAATGACTGATTTCATCAAATCTCCACTCCATTTGACACCCCATGCAGCAGTGTCCACATCATACGAGTTTCCCCCTAAGACTCAGGTTATTTGAAATGGCCCATCCCATTTCACGTCATATTTGTTTGCAGCTTTTGGTTGGTAGTATCGATATATCCAGTCCCCCATTTCAAATGACTGGGTTCTAGCTATCAAATCAATTGTGCGCTTTTGGGCAATTGCCATCTTCTTCAACGTTTGTCTTACATATTTGTGCAACTTCCGCAAAGATCCATGATGAAACCTGAATTGGAGGGAAGTCCAAGCCACCATGAGGAACACCATGATTTAAATCAGTGGGTGTATATGCCTCTGTCCCAAAGACTATGCAGTGAGGGTACAACCTGTACTCGCGTTTACTGTATTGTTATAGGCTGCTGCGATACATGTCCCAATCATCAGTGCAATAATCTGCATAATACAAAAGCTGTTCCACTAGGACATGATTAATCATCTCTGCCTGTCCATTGGCCTGTGGCCGGTATGGAATTGTTGTTTGTCTCTTTGTGCCATACAAGTTACAGAGTTCACGAAAACAAAGCTCCATCAAATTCTGGTCCCCTGTCTGTTTGTATTGCATTTGGTGCACCAAATCGCAAGATCCAGTTGCAGAATACTGTCCGAGCAACAGTAGTTGCTTTGTGGTTCAGTAAAGCAATAAGGCTCCGACAATTTGGAAAAGTAATCCACTATAACCAGCACGCATGAATTGCCTCTTGTACTAGTCTTGAAGCCACTGAGGATGTCCATGAAGATTCTACTGGCACGTTACCCTGTAAGCTCCTTTTGCAATGTTGATCTATTGACCCCTTGTTGCATTTTTCGCACATTGCATTCAGGGCTAGCAAGTCCATTGTTTGATGTTCCCCGTTTGACCAGGCCAAAAAAACCTATGACGTAGTGCTTCTTTCATTGTAGCATGACTAAAATATCCAGCTAATGCTGGCCCATGATACCGTCTGAATAATTCCAGACGTTTGTCAAAAGGCACCACGATTTGCATGAAGACATTTCCTCTGGAGGGTTTTGTCCACCGATAGGTCACCACTCCCCCTTACAGGCACAGATCAGCTTCATGACTCCAGATAGTCCTGAATTCATCGCTTTCTCTCCCCAGATCTGTGGGTTCTTGCTTTTGCTCTAAGAAGCTGATGATACAACGTGTCTTATCGTCCACAAGTTGTTGCTCACAGATAGTCTGATTTGCTACAGTTGAATTCTTATCTGTGGCCTCCTCCCAACCCCCACGAGACAAGCTACAGCTGCCTTGTGGGTGCCACAGTCCTCACAATCAGCTCATTTACACTGACTGTACGGTCTGCAGACAGGCTATCAGCATTTCTGTGCTTCTTACCAGGACGGCGTTGAATCACGCCTTTGTTGGTGACACCATACTGTTGCAAATCCAGGAGCCAACTAGCCAACAGATTTTCTGGTTCCTTGAAAGTCATAAGCCATGTAAGTCTGTATGGACTATGAAGTCTGTGCCATGTAGATAACAGCCAACAGCTCCCTGTACTTAGTACAGTAGTTCTTTTGCAATTTCACAATGGGGGTACTCGGGCACACCAGGTACGCTTAGGGTATGTTTCCTCCCTTTAATGTTCCCCGGTCCCACACGATAAAAAAGTTGGCGGAGAAGGTCATTGTCGTAGTATGACCTAAGCCCACAAACCACAGACACAAGTTTGTCCAAGTTTGTCCACTGCAGCCTGAATCTTGGTTTTGATAACCTTTGAATCCGCACACATCTTCTTGACGTGTGTTATGACCTCACCCAGTTGGGTAAATGTCCTGTCCTCAAATTCTTGTGTCCCGTCTTGATGTTGAGCTCAGGACATTCTTCAGAATGTCTAAGCTCAACGTTTCTCCTCTATGTGATTATGATGTAGCCCTGGCTGTGAGAGGGCTACAGCTCTCCCTACATCACTACTGTCTCTGAAGGCCTTGGTCTCCCCGCACATGTTTAAGGAGTGCCTATAAGCCACATCCTCACTAAGGTATGAACCTCAGCTCAGGGCAGCCCTAATAATAATGTTCATGGGCTTCTTAAGGCAATTAATCTTTTACCCCCTGACAGTTAGAGCCTTTGAGCCATCCAGGCACCTGACCCTCAGGCAGATGGCCATAGACCCTCAGGGAGTTATGATCAAGTTAAAATGGACCAAAACGATACAAACTTCAAAGACCCCAATGGAGATCTACCTTCCAGCTAAACCAGGAGATGTTCCCATAGGGCCATCTAGAAACCAGGCCTCCACCACCTCAGTACATAGAGCGATGAAGGCTCTATGAAAGTGTTTGGGGTAGCTTGGGGTATGATGAGGTGATGAATGACTAAAACCTGTGCTCAAGACTCACCCACATGGACTGGATGTGTGTGTGGCTGTACAGAATTTAAACTTAAATCCTTTAATCAACTTCAACCAAGTATTTCTCTCAGAAAGATTTTGCTTTACACGTCATGGTCTTGATAATTATTAATATACCAATACCTTCAATGAATTCAAGGTTATTGTAGGTTATTTGTAACATCACCAGTAGTGTATTCATAATTTCTCAACACAACATGTGGAATTACCATCCTAATGTTAATGTGAGATAATTGTTTATCTCATATAACCAAGAGGTGTTGTAAAATGAACCATGTGACTAAAGCTGTCATCTAGACTTATTATAAACCATCTAAAAACCGCCAAAATTCCATTTCACTTTGAGGTGTGAGTGGCAAGCACTTGTTACCTAAGTTACCAAACTATTCGCTATACCTCACATGTATAATTTGATCTATTTAAATGTTGATTTGTAAAGTACAATTCACCTTCACCAATCCTCTCAAATAATCCAAACTTAAGATATTAATCAAGTTCAAAATACAGTTAAGCATAACCTAACAGATAGTTGGAATCAAGGCAATGCTAATTTTTTCTAAATTTTTCTAATTTAGCAGAATTTACTAAATGTGTTGAACTGCCAATAGTACATTTTCTAAAAATCTGACCCATTTACTGGTGTACACGATAATCCAAGCTGCCTGTATGCGATACCTAATACGTAGTACAGTACCTGATTTACTTCTCATTTTAAAAATATCAGCCTGGGGCCTGTTGCTTCCCTTTCTCGCTAACTATTTCTCTGTACACTTCCAATGGAGAAATAGTTACCGAGATTCATTTCATACATGCAACTAATCCTTTTCTATTCATACTTATCATACATGTATGTATTGCTCTGAAAACAATGTATCTAGAGTGATTTACGCATAGTGCGTATTTCAAAATTGATTTATGCAGGGTTGTCATGGCAACCAATCTGGTTTTCTTACTAAGATTACCGGTAAAATTCAAACTTATGACTCAATTTTTTTGTATTTTCATGAATCGATATATACAGGTTGACTAACTCATTGGTTTCACTCGCTTAGAATATTACACTTGTTGCTACATGACTCACACTCCTTCAACCAACTCATTAGGTAACCTGTATATATTGATTTCATAGAAGCAAAAGTAATACTCCTACCATACAGACTTACCTTAATTTGGAAGATCAAGGAGAGTGTAGTTAATGCTTGAATAGTCCTTCAGTATAAGGAAGGGTAAACTGCTGAGAAGTTATGCTAGCTTTGTTGGTATAAAAAGAATTCACAACAAGAAGGGCACTTGGGTGTCCTTTATTAAAGAGGTTCCACAAGTCTAACAATTACGTAAACATAAAGGTATCACTGTGATAAAAACATATGTTAAAAGGAAGAAAGCAGTTCAGCAAAATATGGCGGAAAAACATAACATAACATATCAAGCAAAATCTTTCATCTCAATTTATTTTGTATTCATAAAAATGCGACATAATTCACATAAAAGATATGCATACAGTTATATTGTAAAAGCTAGGGCTCTTCTTTGACTTGCCTCAACTTTTTTTATTTGAGTTTTATATAGAAATGCATCCGCCATGCCCCCTATCAGCTACCTTTCTTCCCACCACCACTTGTGAACCCATATCCAGCTATTGCCATGTTCTTTAGATATGATGAACATGAAATTAAAGAGTTTAACATATGTGATGTGTTTCAGGAAAATGAGTCATAAGTCGCAAAATTGATATTTTTTAAAGTGTTTTTTCACAAGATCACATTTTTGGAATGTTCTGATTCTTGGAGAGTTTGTCACTTGTAGTTATGTCAATCGATGTATCAAATTCCAGGACAATCTATGTAATATATCCTTTAGTTTTAAAGGTCCTCATATGGACTACATTTAGTCACTTTACTGTTTATTGACCCAAGAAATATTGAAAAAAAAATTTCAAAAAACCAAAATATCAAACTTAAAATTTAGAAATACTTATTATTTTATTAGACTGTTTACTATCATTGGAATCGGCTTGATCTCATCTTTTCAAATATAATGATATCTCAAAATCCATTTTTGCGACTTATGACTCATTTTCCTAAAACAGATCACATATTATTGGTTTTGGTTTAGGTTGTTTTCTTTTGGTTTAGAGAAGGCAATATCTAATTTTATTTTTAAAAACGTTTATTCCCAACAATTTCACAAATGTGATACGTTTCATGTGAGGAGGAACATTTTTTAGTGTTACATCAAGATAATAATAATGACTAGAGGTTACTAAATTATATCAAATATTTATAATCATGAGTTAAGGGTTCAAGCCACAGCTTAGTATACATACTTGCATAATTATTATCAAATCTTTTTTGGCCAAAATTAAAAGAAATACAAGAAATATACAGCCCGTTGAAAACAAGAAAAAACTCAATATTGTGGAGATTGGGGTGAAACCTAACATCTCTTTTCAACGTTAAAGTTTGTGAACAAATAAATGTCTGACTACTCTATTGCCTTGATATGTATTTTTACCATGAACTAGGAGAGAACTATGGAAATCCACGTTGAGAATGAGTGCCCCTTTCAGTGATCCGTGAAGAATGACACTGAGGATCAAGTAAAGAATTGTTGTAAGGGACTGTTCATAATTAACCACTGGGGGGGAGAGGAGAATTCGTGAAAAATTCTTGCGCAAAATTGTATGACCCCCTTAAAGTCTTGTGCAAAATTGCTTAACCCCCTTTCAAAGTTTGTGCAAAATTGCATGACCCCCCTCTGGTCACAGTTCCCAAGGCGGATTTGGCCAAGCCACAAATTATACATGATTATAGTAGGCTGTTGGGACAAGCAGACAATGAATAGACTAAAAACCAACCATTCTCATACTAAACTTTGGAAGGGGCTTTAAGAGGTGTCCACCAAAACTGGCTAGCTAAACTAAATTAGCCAGCCTTATAGATCAATCCCATACATCCAGAGAATTATAACATCACAGGGCTGTCTTGGACTTTTAAGTTATTTTCAGTTTACCCGGAGCCTACTCAATATGTATAATAGTCGTTTGATGTTTGGGGCATGGCTGGCCCCAGGTATCTAAAGCAGTAGTGGTGATCATGGAATCAATGGGCTATAGTGGAATTTATTCTTATTGCCACAACTTTATGGTGCATGATTCACCAAAAAGGTAGTGCATGGATACAGTCAATGCCCTTTGGAGGTTATGTAGGTGGCTTGGACTCAGTATTAATTACAACAAGATCTTTGGCCCTGCCCAGGTCAACACCTTCCTGGGGATGGAAATAAATGCCAGAACCAGAACCTTGGTGTTACCCTTATATAAAGTCATCAGCACAGTGGACATGTTGGGCAAGTATGTGGCAAAGCTTTTCAAAGAGACAGCTGCACCAGGTTGCAGGCAATACTCATTGGGCTTGCAGAGTGGTGGTCCAGTCAGACGCTACTTCGTGGACAATTTATATAACCATATTACAATCCTCAAGGGGCTAATCACAGCTGCAGATTAATGGCCGGCCTGAAATCTGACATGCTTTGGTGGATAGATACAGTGGCAAATTTGATGGCTCACCAATAATTGACTAAAAAATTTAGACCTTGGTGGTATTGGATGCTTGTGGGGCAGCAGGGGATTTGTGTATGATGGGGAGTGGGGTATGCCTCATGGGCAGAGTGGCCAGATATCACTGACAAGTATATCATATTCATATAGGTAGCAATTCTTGAGCCAACCAGCCATCTTTTTAGCCCAACCTTGATAAATAGACAAGTAATGGTCTATTCTGATGACACAACAGCCATGTCTTTCATCAACAAGAGGCAGGCAAGGGACCCAGAAATAGCACAAGTGATGAATAAGATTTGCACTCTTTCTGCACGCTTCCTCTCATCTAGCATAGACCACCAGCTACACTATGTGCTACAAACCACAACTCTCCCATACTTCCAGACCACCACAGGTCAGATGCTTGCTGATTGCCTTAGAGAACAGTCTGCTTGATGGATAGAATTAAAGTAAAGATGTCCAAATACCAGAGAATTTTATGATTGAGATACATGAATCTTCTTTCATGACCCAGGTTTCACCAAGGTTTACCCATCATCACTCCATATAGGACAATTTAATACTTGGACTCTAGACTTCATTTTCTAATCAATACTATTGTATGTAAATGTTCAACATTACCGAACTGTTCAATGTAATTAACTTAATTTCAATTTGTTTAAGGGTACCCTGGAAGACCTATCCTTAGAGGGGACCAACCCGTTTATGTATACGATTGATTGTGTCATAATAAAAGTTGATAATAATAATAAAAAGTATAAATGGCACTGCCCTTCAGACTTGGTGCAAAAAAAGTGCCCCTCTTGCCCCCCCCCCCCCCCCACACACCCACCCACCCCCGCCTTTCGTCTCTGTAAAAAAAGGTACCTCTCCAACCTTCAGAGTCTGTGCAAAAAAAGATGACCCCCCTTCAAAGTCTGTGCAAAAACAGGTGACCCTCCTTCAGAGTCTGTGCGAAAAAAGATGGCCCCCCCCCCTGAAAATTCTCCTCTCCTCCCCCCCCCCCCCCCCCAAGTGATTAAAAATGAACAGTCCCTAAGCAGAAATGTAGCATCAGAAAGAAGATAACCATCTGCCGTTCTATTTGTGGATAGATCTGTGCATCATTGTATATTACTGATTTATCAGTGACTGCTAACTTTAAGTACCATCCAAAGGATTGCTCTATAAACCAACATAAATGCATTCCTTAATATAAAAATACTGAAATGTGATGATAAAACCAAGAGCACAAACGATCGAACATTCTCTGACTTGAGTAGACTCATTAAGTATCAGAAGATACAAGAACACTATAAGGACCATTCTATTTAATAATTATTTATTTCATTACTGTATAATGTCAACAAAGAATTCATTTTGTGGGAATCATTGGATTCCGAAGCATTGGTGCCTCCCCCTACCTCCTACCGGTGTAACTAATAACTAACTCTCCACTACCCATAATCCTACTTCCCCCTCCTTCATCTTACCAATTCAAAATCCATACATCATAAAAATGAATTTGCATATGTTTTAACAACGGACGACGACGTTGTATTGTTTGATACCACACTGTACATATACGCACGTGAGGACATTTGTTTACATCATTCTGAACACGACCAGACAGGAACCGGAAGAACAGCCAACTTCCTGGAACCGCACCGACCAATCACAGAGCTCCATAACGAACTACGCCAGCAACAGCCAATCACAGTGACTGTCACACAGACAACAATGGCGGCCCCCACAGTAATGGCCGACATATACACAAACGAGCGAGTTCGCACATTTCACAGTGACAGCCAGCAAAATACGAGCACAAGTGATACGAATCAAAGCGGCTACAATGTACATAATGTTATCCCACACACAGATTTTACAAAGATTAGAGCAATCTGCGCCGAACAGGGCCAGAAATGGACAAACAGCGAGGTACCGACACCATACGAAATGGCCCCATACCGAGCGCTAACCTGGCCAAGCGCAAATGAGGCCGTTCTCGAAGGAGAACTGTGTCAAATATATGAAAGCGTGAGAACCACAGGTCTACCAAACATCATAGGGGCACGCATCCAAAAACCAAGTAAGCTTAAAATACACACCTGGGAACATTACCTAACAAATGTCGTGAATGAAAATCAGGTCTTGGACTGCATCAAGTACGGGTTCCCCATGGGATACCTGGGGCCCGTGACCAATACCAGCGACCAGCAAAATCACCCCTCGGCTACAGAGTACCCAGAACATATTGAACAGTATTTAGAATGCGAGATACGACACGACGCAGTATACGGGCCATATAGGGATTACCCTTTCAAAGAATGGATACACGTCAACCCAATGATGACGAGAACGAAAGGAAACAGTGAAAAACGGAGGATCATTCTAGACCTCTCCTTCCCGGACCCACAGTCTGTAAATGCGTTCATTAGACAAAACACAGTCCTAGGAGAGCCACGGAACCACTCCCTTCCAACAGTGGATATGCTCGTGAAGAAGCTACTCGAACCGCCTCTAGGAAAGTTTATGTTCACACTCGACCTCGAAAGGGCCTATAAGAACTTTCGCTCTTGCCCGGGCGATTGGCCCTTATTTGCACTCAAATGGGATGCTAATTACTACATTGACATTAGCATGCCCTTTGGCTCCCGCCAGAGCAGCATGCATATGCAACGGGTCGCGGACACAATTGTTAACATACTGGCCACACGCGGACACAAAAGCTATATGTACTTGGATGACATTGTCAGCTGGGCAAGCACTAGAGCCGAAGCAGAAAGAAGCTACAATGATGCTATCGCACTCTTGCACCAACTCGGGCTACCCACCGCAGACGACAAAACACAAGGGCCAGCACATAACGTCAAGTGGTTGGGAGTCCTCATCGACGCTAAACACATGACTAGCACAAGAGAAGCTAGCAGAGCTCCGGAAAGAAGCGAAGAAACTCAAGAAAACGCGAGCATTAAGAAAGAAGCAACTACAATCTATCATAGGGAAGGTCCTTCACATATCGAAGTGTGTCACACCTGCAAGGATTTTTGTCCGCAGACTGTTAGATGCAATCCTAGGAAACAGCAAGCAGCATACCATAAACATCACAGAGCCAATGCAAAAAGACGCATGGAATGGGACAAGCATGATCCCGGACTACTATGTAACCATGACAATTTTCATCACAAACGATGAAACAGCTATAAAGGCCACCACAAACGAAGCGTCAGTAGAGGTTGGACTCCCAAGAGACAGAGAGAGGAACAAAAACTACGTCGCTGGCATGGCACCAGACATAGTACAAACATTGATGTCCACACAAATGAGGACCCATACGATCTCAGTGAAAACAGATGACAAAGAGGCGATAACACTGCTGACACACGGAGCCAGAGGCGAAATAAACATGAATGGGCCGAGAAAGTTGTGGCTCATACAGGCATTGAATGACATTAGAGTTGTATATAGTGAAGTCTCTAAATCAGCCATAAAAAGGGCCCTAAATAAGAACACCAAACGCCAGAACATCGTCCTGGCACCGGAATACGATATCTGAACAAATGCTTACCTTGATAAATATTGTATTTTCCAGACTCAGAGATGCGAAGCCTCCTCACCAAAGCAGAACAAACACAACTACAGGCGCGAGCCCCGGGCACACTCGCCAACCAAAGAACAGGCATAAAGGCCTTCTTAGCATTCACCTACAGACATCAAATACAGCCAGAAAGAATCACAACACCGCAAGTCTGCGCCTTTATTGAGTATCTTAGGTCATTCCTACACAGCCCGAAATCGGTCAGTAATTATCTATCGGCAGTGAGGGAATACTTTAAAAGAAGAGAACTGCACGTCCCAGCGCTATACGCATACCGAGTACAACTCGCACTGGACGCAACTAATCGTGATAAAACACACACAGTCAATCAGAGACTCCCTTTCACAATAGAAGAGGTAAAAGAGATCATCTCGCAAGGAATACACTTCCCAGCCCCCGCACAGTACAAGTTTGCGATCATAGCCTTATACACCACAGGGTTTCGCCAGTCGGAACTCGCACCAAGGTCACAGAAAGAATACAACTTCACCAGGCATACACGCCAGGAGGACGTAACCATAACACACAACAGCATCATTATAAACCAGAAGTGGGCAAAGAATATGCAAAAATATGATCAAAGAAGGAGAGTGGTCATACCTGCAGCACCAGACAACATATTATGCCCAGTACAAGCATATATAAAAGCCCTAGAGGAGGCGCCTACTACTTTTGCCAACCAGCCCCTCCTAGTATATCCAAAGACATACCTAGCGATCACCACCACGGATATGGCTTCACATCTAAGATGGTCACTTATAAATATGAAACTTGACCCGTCCATCTACTCACTCCACTCATTGCGGCGCACAGCCGCGACACACGCCTGCAACATGGGAGCAACCGAACAAGAAATACAGAAGTTTGGTGATGGTCGAGTGCCGCATATAAAGTCTATATAGCACAGGAGTCAGCACTCAAGGTCACAAAAGGATTAGTCACCAACCTCAACACCAGGAAGTGACAAATATACACATATAACCCTAGAGACAATTATCACATAAATTATAATATATCACAGGGTGCTCACCCTTCAAACCAATACAAACGAACTAGAGGCTTACCTCAATGGACTGTCACCTCAGACAACCCTAACCTAAGACCCATCAGGTCAGGAGTCCGTCTCCCACCCCCCCTATAAATAACAAACAGGTACACTACCTGAAAGACAATCACTAACTTAAGGCCCATGGCCTCCGGTCATACGACCAATCACCACTATAGGCAGCCACGCTGCATCACCAAACTCAATCTTAACCGCAGTTCATAACTGCTTATCAAATCTTACTACCTTACAGGCAGTCTTGGGGCTTGGTGGCATTATATAAAATTTTCCTCCTTTTTATCTCACTCAAAAAATTATATATTTAAATTTTATTTTCAAAAATTTACCAAATCATAAAATTCTTATTTACTCAAATAAAAACCATTTAACAATGTCGTCGCCCAAACCTCGCCTCAGGTATTTCTTTTATTCCTATTTTAACTCATCAATTTCAAATATCATTTCAACGAATGATTACTTTGGTATAATGCCAATGAAGAATTTAATAACTTTGTAACCCACTATTATGTATGAACCCTTGCAATTTTCAATTTTAATTTATTAGAAGGGCCACCTGGAATATCAGCAGTGTTTCTTTTTTAAACTATTTTATTTGGAAGATTTTCACAACAGTGATAGGTCTCATCTAAGAAGTGTCCACTGTGTCCTCTTTTTGTATATATATATTGTTGGCGGTTCACGCTTGTCGTTCATTTACCTGACCTCTCAATAATTCCTTGCCACGGTAATCAGGGTCATTAGGGTAATTAATATGGCTCATCCACAGCCTGGGAAGGCTTACAAGCTCTATAGTGATGCCTGTCAATACACAGTGGGGGCAATTCTCGTTCAGTCTGATGAAAATGGAATAGAAAGACCAGTTCAGACTAACTCGGTAATTAATTGGTCCAGCCAGGTTAAGCCAATCAGCCAAGGCCCTGTGTCAATCATTGTAACCTGTCTAGTATATAAGCGATAAAATGATAACAGCTGTCCTCTTTTAACTGGTTTGGTTCTCGGCTCGAAACATACATCTCTGTTTGTTGCATTGGTTAATTTCTCACTCAACTACTGACCCTAAATATTCATTGAATGAATTCTTCACTGTCATAGACACCAGCTGTCCATTCCTCTTCTTCCGAGTCGGACTCAGCCATGTGTTAGTCGCGAGCGGAACATGCCGTTTTAGTGATGAGCGTCAAGGGGGGTGGTGAGTTTCTCATTCCACTGGCTGGTAGACTCGCTGAAGCCATGGTTCTGTAGAGGTATTCGAGTCAAGGGGTCTATGTTCGGTGAATCAGCCGAATAGATGGGATTGGTCTAAAGTAAACAAGAAGAATGGCAGAATGCCTGCTATTGGTAAAAGGGGTAACTAAATGGCTAATGGTTCTGGTTGGTTAGAAGGGTTATATAAGGGAAATGGCCGAAAGGTAGTGATTGGTGGGGGATTGTATATTGCCCATTTTGCTGGTAAAGTATATTTTGGATTTAGTCAAAGAAATCACAAAAGTATATTTTGGATTTAGTCAAAGACATCACCCATAATTATGACTACTGCTTCATTGTATTTATCTTAGTCAAACACCTAGATAATTAAGTGACAAAAAATACTCCTTTATAAATATCATTAGGAATGAAGACCTCTTGTAGGCTGAGCCACTAAAAGAATAATGAATTTTATTACAGCAAAAACATCATACATTCAAGTATAGTTCTCAAAATCTGCTGACAAAGCAATAAGTGAATTGTTAATAAGTATACAGTTAATGTGCCTACAACACTTATTGGAGAGCAGATCTTCTTCAGTTACGATACAAATCACTTTCAAGTGATACTTCAGGTTTAAAGTGATCCATAACAGATTGGAAAGTAGGAGAAAATTAGATCTGCAAATATTTTAAGCTTCATTAATGTGGGACATTAGCAATGTCCTGCTTGTGAAACAGGTAATATGCTCTACAGTGAGACAAATAACAAAGCATATTTTGTAATAGATTTCTATTAAGGAAGAACTCATACTTCACTGATTTGTATAACCAAAAAATATGAAACACAAACCTAACGAGTTGGTTGAAGAAGCTTAAATAGTTTTAAATAGTTTAGCAAGTTGTTTAAGAACGAGTGTGACACTCTAGACCACTGAAACCAACAATGTTTTTAACTTTTCATTATTATTTTTAATAAATTTTATTGATCGAAGTTTCACAAGCTGTGATAGTTCTCATTCGTCAATTCGAAACAAAATAATATATGATTTTAATCTAGAGATGTTCATCTTAAAGATACATATTTTAATGAGAGTATTTATTACTTTATATATACGATTACAAGTTATCACTTTCTTTAAATATTTACTTGACACGCTGCATGTGCATGTTAGTGATCTCACAATACATCCATCTGCATGACACATTTTGCATGGCTTTAATAATAAAAAGAGGATCATTTAGTAGTTAAGTTTTGACACAAAAGCTGGTAAATAATAGGGCATTGTTAAATACACACTGGGATATATTCCATCTGGGATATATGGCTCCGTTGTTATACACCTGGGTGCAGTGAGTAAACAGGTAACATCCTCTCCCATAGCAACATTCCCCATGTCAATATCTAATTAATATTGAAGGTTAATTGCTGAGTTTCCCATATTTAAAGTGATTGTCCCAAGAAACACTACAAAAATGCAGTAAATAGATTTGTATGATTACAACACCGATGTCCAGTAACTACTGTAAGGTTGATGTGCATACAACACTTATTGAAGAGCAAATTACACAGATACCTTAAATACACACTGGGATATATTCCATCTTTCCATATGTAAAGTGATTGTCCCAAAGCTGGTACATAAATGCAGTAAATAGACTATAGTCCAGTAAGTTCTCTAAAAAGCTGATATTTTGTTATCCACCGCCAGTTTTACCAATATTCTAGTAAAGATATTTTTTCGCTCGTTTTCTGTTTCCTCGGTCTGGTTCTATGTCCAATAATTAGTACATGCTTTTCCGCCCACAGCCAATGATGGAGCAGGAGAGGAAGGCCATGGTGAAGGCAAGAATTGTGCACAATAAGTTGGTGATAAATGGTCCTAGAGTAAATCCCCACTGTAATAGATATAGATACATTGATCATGTATGCATTCATTGTGTATATTCTCCACTCTAGTCAATAAGACTCATATCAAAGCTTACACAACTAAATACCTTTTTAATTTAAATAACAAATACAAACGCTAGGCAATTGCCTATACAATCTTCCAATAAGAGATATGTTGTGGTCAGTCATAATTTGAGAACCCATAAACAATATGAGCCGAGAATCAAAAGGTCATTAAATGTTATGTCATCAAAATAAATTATCTCCAACACGTTGGTACTAAGTCAACATGGACTTTGCACTGTATCCTATGCTATACTCACGATTGCAGGAATACACGTCTCATCCAGACAATCAGTCAGGAGCTTCAGATTGGGAGCAAGGACGGTCAGGGTTACCACTGCTCCAATTAGTGCAGCAATCAGGTTAAAGGTCATCGCAGCACTCGCCTATAGTTCATCATAAAATATCATTAATATAATATGAGTGCCCTATAGCCTCTTGATTTATGTTTGGTGGTGCAGTTGCACATTATACAGTGGCTTGCATAATGTATATATTGTATTTTAATTTCGACTTCAAAACAGTTACATTCAATTAGAATAGGATACTTCTTTCAGAAGGATCCTCTTTAAACACCTGACACTGCCCCCCTTCCTGCCACCCTACTCTCCCTCCCTCCAACCTTGAAATACATTATTGTTTTTTAGACCCAGTTTAGTCAGATTCTGGGGTGTATTTTTCTCACAATAGAACACAGCAATCACTTCCGGCTACTTCCGGTAAGGAATGGGGGTTATAGACATCAAAAGAACTGGTAAATAAAAGTCAGTAAGTGGTAAATAACGTCGAATCTGACCAAACCGGGTCTAAAAGCACTAATACCCTCGGTTTTGGATGGTCTAAGTGGTCTGTTGCCTGGTGGAAATTCTCAGGGCTAACGCCCCTCGAATTGTCCACCAGGCAACAGACCACCCAGACCACCCAAAACCTCGGGTATTAATGCTATAGTGTCTAATAGGCCCTATACTGTCCATGCAGTCTCACACCCTGCGCGAGCATGCATAAACAAACAGGGCTATATATAGCAGTAGTAGCAGGCCCAAATGTATATAGCTTTGCTGTGCCTGTGTGCGGGAATGGCTCAACATTCAAACGTTCTGCGCATCTTTCTGGTGGCTAAACTGGAGTCTAGCATTGTTTGTGTGCATTAATGATGCATCAATTCCTGATGAACTTGAGAGGAAAATGTCTGTAGTTGCTATTGTGGTAGGTTTCATTGCTGATTCCCTTACAGTGATGTAGAAAAGTGGGCAATAAATGGCGTTTCTCTTCCTATTCATTCTTCGATGTATTGGGTATGACGTAATTGGTGCTGATGAAGTAGCCTGTCAGCTTTTTCACAGAAAAAGCGGTAGTTATGTCTCATTCAGCCCTCCCTTCCACACATTGGACAGGTTCTGGTCATTTCCCTGCTCCATGAGGGGTCTAGCTACTGGGTGATGGGGGCATTCACATTTAAAATGACCCATCTCGCCACATTCGAAGCACGAGCCATTTTTCTTTTCTTTACTATTCATTTATGAATAAAGGGTGGTCCAATTGACTGCCACTGATATGGCATCCTTGTGTTTGTGTTTCGTCACTCAACTTAATATAAATGTACATTTTGTATGTTATGTAGGGAGCTTTACTCTACACATTCCTGCAAAATTAAGTTCTGTTTAAATTTGTGGTGGGTCAAGCCATAAATTGCCTGGAATAAAGTTCAGACAGGCATTTTACGATATACTAGAAATCTCATTGCATGATTTGTTGTAGCCAACCATTTATTCAATATTTATAGAATGTGTTACACTCAGTCATTTATAGAATGTGTTACAATGATAGAATACCTACCATTACTGGAACCCGGTTGGATGCTATCATTCCCAGTATGGCCCCAGCAAGATACTGAAAAAGTGCCAAGTTAAATGATAAAAATGAATAGAATCACAACCTAATTTTTCCAAGAAATGTATTCTAGCAAATTTATGCAATATCTTAGATCACCAAGCTTTTATCTCATAGTCAATGCCTACCGATAGACCAGCAATATAGAAGATAAAATATTGTGGAGTTCCGAAGTAAATGTGGTTTGGCTGGAATGTAACGACTTGCAGGAAAATGGTGTAACCAATCAAACCCAATGATAACACGATTTGCAATATTCCAGGGAAATAAAATCCTCCTCTACATTCTTCTTGAGGCTGCATCATCTTGAATTCTGTAAATTGTAAGGAGATATTTCTGAGAGGACATATTTCTATTACTACTTCAATCTATTATCATGTTTGAACCTCAATATTAACTCTCAGCGAGCATTTACATATAACATTAAGGTAAAAGTAGTTCAGTTATTCTTGCCAGATAGGTTTGATGATATGTAATATTTTATGAATACTATTTAAACAATTTGATGTTACCAAATGTACTAGGAAATAATGTTAAGTATTCATCTCATTCAGAATATGTTAACTGCAACTTTGTCAGAGTAACTTTATTGTCAGTTCAGTAATTGAAAACTAAAAGAAATCAGAAGCGTACTGCCTAACTTGGTCAATTTGTGTTAACCCAAATAAAGAACTTTTCTCCTCGTTCATTATATAAACAACTCAAACAACAAATGCGCTGACATAATGTTATGTTTAAATTTATATTTAAAATTGGATGAAATGGGGAATAAAGCAGGAAACCTGTTGGAAGACCTTGAATTTTGTCAAAAGATGTCCAGCAAGTGTTGTAGCTATAACCACTTTTACATTTGATATACACCCTGTCCAGCCTCTGAAGAACCGAAACCCCCAATGCTAGTTTGGGTGAAACCAACAAAAAATGTACAATTCACCTTCACCAATCCTCTCAAATAAGTCGGCCGCCCGGCCTTGGTAACAAACAAGAGCCTACAATAGACAACGCATGAAAACAACCACGTTGTACGATTATGCACCTTTATTAATGTACTAACTTCCTTGTCCAAAATAGAATTAAAACAAAAAAAATTTCTTTGCCGAATTTAGAATTTCGAAGGGACTCTAATGAAACTGAAATATTGTAATTGGAATAGATTAAATGGATGAATCATCAGCTAGAAGTCCAGTTGTGGAAAAGTATGTTTGAAATAATCTCCAACAATTAAGGAGTCCTGATAATCCAAGCTGTATATGTATGCAATATACGTAGTACAGTACCAGATTCACTTCTCATTTTAACAATATCAGCCTGAGGCCTGTTGCTCCGCTTTCTCGCTAAATATTTCTCTGTACACTTCCAATGGAGAAATAGTTACCAAGATTCATTTCAAACATGCGACTAATCCTTTTCTATTCATACATATCGATTTCATAGAGGCAAATATTCCTACCATTCAGACTTACCTTAATCTGGGGGAAGAAGAGTGGAGTTAACGCTGGAATAGGCTTTCAGTCTTTCAGTATAAGGAAGTGTAGACTGCTGAGAAGTTATGCTAGCTTTGTTGGTATAAAAGGAATTCACAACAAGAAGGGCACTTGGGTGTCCTTTTTTAGAGAGGTTCAGCAAATCTCACGATTATGTAAACGTAAACGTTTCCATATATATCTCTGATATATAAACATATATAAAAGGAAGAAAGCAGTTCAGCAAAACATGGCTGAAAAAACTTAACATAACATATTAAGCACAATGTTTCATCTCACTAATTATTCTTTATACATAAAAATGTGACGTAATTCACAAAAAAGATACGCATACGGATAGGTAATTCAGATACATTTGCTTGCAAAACCTGCCTATTATACCATTTTTTTTGTTTTTAATCACATTTTTTATTCAATTACCTGCCAACGAGGCCTCTACAATGCTAATTAAGACATGTGTATCAAAAACATTTTCTTGAACCAAGCAAATTGTGGTTTCATTTTCTCTTTTTCTTTATTATTTTTCCGCACCCTTTGGATACCTTTTATTCTTTTTTGTGATTTTCTTAATTTTTTTCTTCGTCTCTCTGCACATACCTCAACATAACATAACAAATACGGTCTTTTGGCTCTGACTCATTTACTCAACATTACACAAAACTTTCGAAATCATTCAAGAGTTTGTACCATTCATTACATTTCTTTTTCCCTCCTGAATTTGACACAATCATGTTATATTTTTTTATTCTTGTTCCATTAATAAAAGCCTCAAACATGATGTTATTATTATAGTACATTTTTTGCCTGTAAATGTAGAACTTTGCAGCAATTATCATCCAGTTAATGAAGTTTTTGTGTTTACTCTTGCCGCTATAACCCAACTTATCATGAATTGAAATTGGGCCTCGGAATATACTTTATATTTTGTTATGATTTAATGATAATCAACAAACCATGTTCTTATTGTCAATACACCATTAAAAGTGTTGGTAACTGTTTTTATGTTTAAGGGTGAAATCGCCAGAAAATGTACAATTAACCTTCACAAATCTTCTCAAATAACTCAAACTTAAGACCTTAAACCCAAGTTCAGTACAGTTCAACATAACCAAACGGATTGTTTGAATCAAGGCAATACCAAATATACTCAGATATACCTAGTGTTGACGATGTGTCGATCTAATTCAGCAGAATTTGATAAATTTAAGAGAAGACAATAATTATCTGTTTTTTAAAAAAACGTTTATTCCCGACAATTTCACAAATGTGATATGTTTCATGCGAGAAGGAAAGATTCATAGCGTTACATCGAGATAATCATAATTACTAGAAGTTACTAAATTACATCATATATTTATAATTATGAGTTAAGGCTTAAGGCCACAGGTTAGTATACATACTAGCATAATTATTATGCTCATCATCAAATTTTTTTGGCCAAAATTAAAAGAAATACAAGAAATACACAGTCTGTTGAAAACAAGAAAAATTCAATATTCACGGACTGTGTCTGTGACCCTAGAATTTTTCCACAGAACATACATTCAGGTTGAAACATTAGAAATATTGATTTGGAAACAGCGATAATCACGGAGGTTGGGGTGAAATCTAACATCACTTTTAATTCTCAATAATTTCTAATGTTTTTCTGAGTTCATTCAATGTTAAAGTTTGTCAACAAATAAATGTCTGACTACTCTATTGCCTTGATATGTATTTTTACCATGAACTAGGATAGAACTATGGAAATCCACGTTGAGAATGAGTGCCCCTTTCTCTGATCCGTGAAGAATGACACTGAGGATAAAGTAAAAATTGTAGTAAGCATAAATAAAGCATCAGAAAGATTACCATCTGCCGTTCTATTTGTGGATAGATCTGTGCATCATTGTATATTACTGATTTATCAGTGACTGCTAACTTTAAGTACCATCCAAAGGATTGCTCTATAAACCAACATAAATGCTTTCCTTAATATAAAAATATGATAAAAACTGAAATGCGTCGAGAAACCAAGAGCACAAACAATCGAACATTTTCCGACTTCAGTAGACTCATTAAGTATCAGAAGATACAAGAACACTATAAGGACTTGAATTCTATTCAATAATTATTTATTTCATTACTGTATAATGTCAACAAAGAATTTATTTTCACTTCGGTGTAATGTCAACGAAGAATTTAACAACTTTGTAACCCACTCTTATGTATGAACCCTTGCAATTTCCAATTTTAAAGGTATACTGGACAGTTCAATGAAAAAAATATGACCAGTCCAATTGCCATTAAACTTTCAGGGATAGTTCCTTACTACAGAGGAAACAAATAAATGAAAAGAAAAAGTTGTTACCCCGTTGGTTTTTTGGTAGAGTCACATGAAAAAACAGTGGTTTACTATGGTAACCTATGAGAAAATGTGGGGTTTTTTTCATGTTTTATGGAATAAAAAAAAATTCCCAGTCCAAATAAATCTAGATTTGCTATACTTTTATTTGAATTCATTTCCCACAAATTAACAACAAAAAATCATATCTTACCCTGATCGAAAAAAAAGTTAGAGACCTCTAAAGTTGACCATCTAGTCCACTTTTCATTGCTGGTCTGGCTGATGCCATTCATTTCACACTAATATTCATCATTGCACAGTCTTTTTACTCATTTATATGGAGTGTCATCTTCAGCCGAAAGGATTTTTGCATCAATGTGACTGTGATTATACTTCCCATGGTGAAAAATCTTCATTTCTCATGGCAATAAGAGGACCTGTCCGAAAACGATAGAAATTAATTTTGAAAAAGACAATATAGGCACTAGAGGGGACCACCACCCTACCTTTGTACATATGGTGACCACTGGTCACTATCACGCAACCAGGTGCCACCTAGGGGCTTGGGTTCAGACGCTCCTGTATACCTTTAATTTAAAAGGGCCACCTGGAATACCGGCAGTGTTGAAGGCTGTGTCCTCTTTTTGTATAAATATTGTCGGCGGGTCGTGCTTGTCGTTCATTTACCTGACCTCTGTGTGTAAATTATTCTGACATAGGCGGATTTTTTCAAAAGCAAGTCGAGTCGAGAGAATGAACTGGTTCCCTGTACAATTATAATGGGTGAGATCGTCAGAAAATGTACAATTGGCAGCTCTACACATTTAGTCAATTCTGCTAAATTAGGCTGAAAAACAATAAATAATAGCTATATCTGAGTATATTGGGTATTGGGTGGATTGAGAAATTCTGTTTGGTTATGTTTAACTGTATTTTGAACCTCATTTCTGTCTGAAAATTGGGCTATTTGAGAAGATTGGTGAAGGTGAATTGTACATTTTCTGGCAACTTCACCCTGATGTGTGTATCCGTGTGTACTTCTATGCTCTAATTGTTTCTACTGCTGCGTATATATATATACGCAGCGGAATAAGCTAGCTGGGAGAACTAGGCTAACTCTTATATATGATCTAACGTCGTAAGTGGGTCAGATCTTCAGAAAATGTACAATTCACCTTCACTAATCCTCTCAAGTAACCCACGAAATACGACAGAAATGGTCTTCAAAATGCAGTTTAACATAGCAAAAGAGATACTTTAAATCAACCCAATAACAAATATAATCAGATATACCCGGTATTCATCATTTTCCAACCTAATTTAGCAGAATTTCCTAAACGTGTAGAGCTGCCAATTGTACATTTTTGGACGATCTGGCCCAAGCATTTCACGGCCCCTCACTCCTTGCATATGGGTCCCCTTTTGTTACAATCATAGTTCATCCAATTGGTCCCTACTACACTAAATAAATTAACATAATATATACAGGTGTTGGTTGAAGTAGCGTGAATTTTTTAAGCGACTGAAGATGACCCCCCTTCAAAGTCTGTGCAGTTAGTTAACAGATTTATTATAGGCCTGGAAGACCTGCGAATGCGAATCCGCAGATGGAAATTATCTTATGTCTTAGTAATAAGCTGTGAAATGGTTGTCCTATTTCTGGAAATGATGTCAAATGAAACTAGAAATAAAACTATTACAAACTATTACATGCTTTCAATCATGAAAATGAAAAAATCAGTCATAAATTTGAATTTTGTCGGTAATCTCAGTAAAAAAACAACAGATTGGTTGCCATGAAAACCGTAACGTAAATCACTAGTGAAATACGCACTATGCGTAAATCACTCTAGATGTATACGTTGTTTTCAGAGCAATGCGTGTATAATAAATATAGATATATATAAATGATAGAGTCAGTTTAGCTGAACTTGAATAGAAAAGTGAATCATACAAGTGTAATCATACATGTCTCTGCTGTACTTTGACTACATATCTAACTTTTTAATAGGCCTACATTGATAGAAGTTGTAGATTTAGTCATCGGGTCCCTTGCATTATATAGAAACTTTAAACAGATTCTGTGTGGGTGGAGGAGGAGGAGGAGGAGGAGGAGGGGGAGAAGGAGGGGGAGGAGGAGGTGGAGGAGGAGGTGGAGGAGGAGGAGGAGGAGGAGGTGGAGGAGGTGGAGGAGGAGGAGGTGGAGGAGGAGGGGAGGAGGAGGTGGAGGAGGAGGTGGAGGAGGAGGAGGAGGAGGAGGAGGTGGAGGAGGAGGAGGAGGAGGTGGAGGAGGTGGAGGAGGAGGAGGAGGTGGAGGAGGTGGAGGAGGTGGAGGGGGAGAAGGAGGAGGAGGAGGAGGAGGAGGAGGTGGAGGAGGAGGAGGAGGAGGAGGGGGAGAAGGAGGGGGAGGAGGAGGTGGAGGAGGAGGAGGAGGAGGAGGTGGAGGAGGTGGAGGAGGAGGAGGAGGAGGAGGAGGTGGAGGAGGAGGAGGTGGAGGAGGTGGAGGAGGAGGAGGAGGTGGAGGAGGTGGAGGAGGAGGAGGAGGAGGAGGAGGAGGTGGAGGAGGTGGAGGAGGAGGAGGAGGAGGAGGAGGAGGAGGTGGAGGAGGAGGAGGAGGAGGAGGAGGAGGAGGTGGAGGAGGTGGAGGAGGAGGAGGAGGAGGAGGAGGTGGAGGAGGAGGAGGAGGAGGTGGAGGAGGAGGAGGAGGAGGAGGAGGAGGTGGAGGAGGAGGTGGAGGAGGAGGTGGAGGAGGAGGAGGTGGAGGTGGAGGTGGAGGAGGTGGTGGAGGAGGTGGAGGAGGAGGAGGAGGTGGAGGAGGAGGAGGAGGAGGAGGAGGAGGTGGAGGAGGAGGAGGAGGTGGAGGAGGAGGAGGAGGAGGAGGAGGAGGTGGAGGAGGAGGAGGAGGAGGAGGAGGAGGAAGAGGACGATTACGTTACTGACTTGTAACGTTGAAGTCTGTTGCTAAGACAACACGTTCGTTCTTAAGGGCCTAATCCACTAAGCCGATTCTCATGCGATTCTCACCGAACTTAGTGCAAAATTAATTAATTTAATTATATTAAAACATTAAAACTTGTGTAGAATTGCAGTTTCTGTCCTTGTGGGGTCGGAAATTTATTTGTTTCATCAAAAGGTCTGTCGGGATGGATGTGGGTATATGCATTGGAGTGGTATTATTTTTGTTATATTTGGTTGATAAGAAAAAAAACAGAAGATAACAATAAGATGAAAACTTTGTAAAATTTACTTGAATAAACAATTTGTAAAACAAAAAAAGTCAATCCAAGTGAAGTCAACCGTTTATATTCTTTTAAAACAAGGAAGTATAGGCATATAGACCTCCCATTTTACCTTTAGAACAGTGCAAAAGCGTTCTCTGCCGTGTCTCTGTCGTGACTTTGCCATCGATCCTTGTCAGAGGACGAAACATGCATTTTGCTAGCGAGCTCGATATAGTTTGCACAGAAATTATTTTATATAAACTTCCTGCCTTTGTTATGGTCGTCCATGAACACTGTGCTTTAGAGAAACACAAAAGAACGTTTGGGTTCAGACGAATATATTAACCTATGATAGAATACCGGCCGGTCGGTGCTAGCTAGTATATGACGAGAATTAATGTAAGGCAATAAAAAATGTATGTCGTCAGTAATTCTAGCCTAAACGCAAACATATCCGTATCTCTGAAGAAAGGGGTTCAGCAAAGCATGGCGGGATATCAAGCAAAATGTTTCATCTCACAATTTATCCCCTGCCCCCCCCCCCCCACCCCCCACCCCCGCCCACACACACACACACACATACAAATGTGATGTAATTCACAAATTACTTGCTTGCGGAACCTCCCTAATATGAAACTGAAAATTCCCAATGACTCACTTCAAACAAAAAATAAGGCCACAAGGCAACACGAACCGCCACATCTCACCACGAAGCGCTCGGTCTCCCACCTCTAACTACACTATCTAGGTCAGTGAAAGTATGATGGCTGCCGTGGTTGGTGCAACAAACTTCGACCCCTCCTCATCGCTGGAATAGCTCCAGACTGACCTCCGGAACGTGGGCTGTCAGTCAGGGGCTATCCGGGGCTTGGACCACATGTAATTATCGACATTTGAGGTCTTTTGGTAAATGGCATATTGGATGTTGATACTGTAATTTTGCTGTTATAAATGAGGCCACTCGTATTAATGTTACCGATTGGCTATATGTTTCCCAAAACTTGGAAGTTCATATATTATTTTTCAAACTTGGTTGTAAATAGGTTGAAGATATCTGATCCAACCATCTCACCTCTCGTAATAGTCACATTAGTTTATGAGACAGGAATATGCCTTCATTATTTTCAACTTTCACAGAGTCTGAGATTTTTAGTGGAGAGACCATTTTTAGAGTAATATTGTTTGCTACTACTGGGTTATAGTGAACGACTGCCGACGTCCTCGGCTGTGATTCTGGCTCTAGCAGTTGTTGGGGGGAAATTCCGGAAGTGACGTCACGTGAGGTAAAAGTGCTATACATTGTTTCCACTAAGGATAGTGTAATTGGGAGAATGAAGGGGGCTGGAACGAGCCTGCAATAAACGAAAATGTTATTGGACGAGATTCGTCCACATAAGCACGGTGCCGGAAATAAACGATATACATGTAATTATATACATACCGTAACATTCAGTGCCTGGGTGTGTTTGGTTGTGTTCATCATTGAGAGGTTGAGTTGGTGGTTCCAAGTATATCTGTCTCTATCCTTTATCTATCTAATGATTCGTTTTTATCTGATAATCTAGACCGATTTTCGGAAAATCAAACTAGTTGAGGCGTTTTTAGTAGAATCATTACAACACGTTCTTAGACAAGGAATGTGCTGGTGACAGAGTGATCTGCAATATGTTCAAGATGGCATAGGTCTCTCTATTGCAAAATGGTGACTTTTTAAAGCTATATATGTGCCGTTTATTCTTAATTGCTTAAACAATATTTACGCTAAACCCTTCAAATCTTGTGTAGTGGTAGAGGCATTGTCAGATTATCCGATTAAAAATTAGTCACCTTTGTCAAGGCCAAGGTCATTTATAACGAGGTCAAATGTTACTAATGTAAGGTATCATGTCTACTGTATTATCAAACAAATGGAGGAGAAAACCTTGCAAAGAGACCTCTAATACGGCTATGAGTGTTTTTTGTCAAGGAAGTTGATAATTATGTAATCATTAGTTTTTTAACGGACTGTTACCAGATATTGATTAAATTTTCTTTCGAGCCTTCATGACATGGTAGCAGCTGACTTTGCTCTGTACTAATTATTGATAATAAAAACACCCAAAACTAAGTAAATACGTATTTTATACATGATTTTATTAGAAAATACACATAGAGGAGACTATACATATTTATGTACACATGATATTCCTACTACTCCAGGTAATAATGAAAACTGAACATTATGTTTCACATCGAAGAAATTTTAATTTGATTAACATAAACAATGTAATATTATCCTCTCCTAGTGATGAAGAGTGCATTTTCCCTATTAAAATTAGAGTTGATGAGTTTAATTCATGCAATATATACAATGGGATGAAGCGCGGGGTTGGGTCTCCAGATGGGGGCGACAACTTTAATTAACACAAAATCGCGAAATTAAATATCAGTTAAAATATCTGGTACACATCTGGTATTTTCCGTACGTTAAAATTATTTAGAAGATCATGTGGGGTTGTCCCCTTTAGTTGCTAACCCGTTAGGGTCAACAAATGCCATGGCAGTATATTTTGTTTATTGGCCAAAGAGAAAATGTACAATTGGCAGATTAACACATTAAGTTAATTCTGCGAAATTTAAAAAATGGTCAATACTAAATTATTAATTATTATATATAGGTATATCTGAATACATTTGATATTGCCTTGATTCAAACAATCAGTTTATGTTGAACTGCATTTCGATTCAATTTGGATTATTTGAGATGATTGGTGAAGGTGAATTGTACATTTTCTGGCGATTTCACCCTAATGCCGGATTAAATGACAAAATAAACAGTGCTTTTCAAACAGTATGAAGTGATATAAATGTGGATAAATTGCTGCACACAGTTGACACACTACAAACCATGAACACCACTGGGAGTAATAGAGAGATGAAGCCTGTACAGAGTCTGTGCTTAAACTTACAAAATAGGGAGGTTCAGCAAGTCTAACCTAGTAAACGTAAACGTATCCGTATCCGTATCTCTGATATACAAATATGTTAAAAGGAAGAAAGGTTCAGCAAAACATGGCGGGAAAAACATCTCACAATTTATTTTTCATACATAAAATTGGGCCGTAATTCACAAAAAAGATATGGATACGGTCACGTAATTGAGATAGGTTTGCTTGCAGGAACCTGCCTAATGTGCGTTACGGGTCCTTGAGACAAAATGGTTTCTTGCTTTATAAAACGGTTGTTTCTTCATGGGTGCTTTATAGTCTGTTTAAACCTGAGTCGACCTTTAACTTAGAACAAGCGACGATAACATATACAATACACTGAATACATAGATTTCGCACGACGTCACACGCCTGGCTGGGGAATCACAGTGGCAGCCCTCACAGGGGTCAGCGCTACCCCCTCTGTCTATGGCATGGTTATCAAAACAAAGTTGATAAACCTCACAATAGTGGATACTTGAGTAATACTACACTAAAGACAGATAATCTAACCTATCAAGAAGGGTTTGTTTAGGAAAATCAAAACTGTTATAGGTTTAAAACAGACAGAAAACGGTATTTTCAAGTATCATACATAGACATCCATCGAGCCCCAAGCAATGGTGACTGCCGTGACGTCAGTGGAATCTATGTATATATAACATGTTCGGATAGCAAACAAACCGATATTACACTTTCAAAAGGTCAGATTTGAATGGTCGGTCTCGAATTTAAAGCAGGAATTACGCCCTCTACAGTTATTTCGATTGAAAAATACGGTTCTTTGTGAATTCCAAAATTTAAAGAAACTCGAAATTTGTTAAGTATATGGCATTGTAGACAGCAATTAATTGATGGAATATTATATACAATAGTGGCATGGGGTTTTATTACCTATATCTTTCTCTCTCCTTTCTCTCCAACTAATTATTATTATGAAGCTATTCAAGATAAGACTGATGTTGATAATGATATGTCATGATGCAGTTGGAAACTTTATAAGGGACTGTTCATTTTTAACCACTGGGAGGGTAGAAATTTCAGGGGGCGGGGGGGGGGCACCTTTTTTGCACAGACTCTGAATATAATGATGTGGGGGGGGGGGGGGTCATGACATTTTGCGCAAGGGGGGGGCCAAGGAATTTTGCACAAGACTCTAAGGGGGGTCATACAATTTCTACAGGAATTTTTCGCAAATTCTCCACCCCTCCCCCACAGTGGTTAATTATAAACAGTCCCTAAGGGAGTTTGTTTAAGATTTAAACAATAAGAGTGTCCTTCTCCTCATCGTGCCCTCGTGACAGCACCCTCCCTCCTCCACACTCGGCCCTATACGCATCCGACACGATGATGACGTCACAACCCGAGGCCTTGTCTAAAAATAGCCTATGACGTCGGGAACAGAGTGACGTAACCGCGTCTGTGACTTCAGTACCAGAAACCTACACAAAAGATTAACCTGTAGTGACGTCACAATCACCAGTCGAGAGGGAAAAAGAGAGAAAGTGGAAGAAAGAGAAATAAGCAGATGTTAGTAACTAAGCAACGGTCAAACCACAACACAAACAATCAACTTCTTGTGTAAATAGGGAGTTTCCGCAAGCAAACCTATCCCAATTACGTAACCGTATCTTTTTTGTGAATTATGTCAAAGTTTTATGTATAAAAAATAAATTGTGAGATGAAACAATTTGCTTGATATGTTACGTTACGTTTTTCCCGCCATATTTTGCTGAACCTCTTTCTTCCTTTTAATGTACGTTTGTATATCAGAGATACGGATACGTTTACGTTTACGTATAGGTTAGACTTGCTGAACCTCCCTATCATTATGTAAAACATCAAACCGTAATTTGTTTATTAAGAGGGTGTCCCTGGGGTCACCTCTGCTGGATAAGACTTTATTTTACAGGCGCTGTCTGTAGAAATAAAATAAAATGAGAAATATTCAGCTTCACCATTCTCACTGCTGCAGCTGCCATGTGACAAGGTACACATACAGGAGCATAGACAAGTTCTACTTCTTATAGTGCGCATCCACGTGAGCAATTATCCTTGCGTTCACCTTGCGACCAGCGTAAGCAACTGACATTGATCTATGGCATGAAGGTCACAACGCAGGAAAGTTCTATTGTTCAAAAGCAACAACGATAGGGCCAAGAAACCTAACGTCTGAACGTGGGTGGGCCCTAACGTCTGGACTTTGGGCCCTAAAGTCCGAGGTTTTTGGGCCCTATCGTCTGGGCTCTATCGTCGTTGGACCCTAATGTCTGAAGCCTCTTTAGATCACTCTGCCACTCTGTATCCCATACAGGATCAGAACAAGTCACACAGTCGATGTCAAGGAACATGATCTGACGTGGATACGTCCTATAGATTCATTACCCTTAGCATTAGGTTGGCAAAGCGTTTTAACTGTGAATATTCTATCACTCATGCTTTTTAGTTATACCTAGAAGAGCGCTATGTATATGTAATCCTTTAAATACGGGAAAATAACATGTCGTTCTAGCTATACAAAATTAAACTGGATTACGCCAAAGGTTCATTTTTCATTAATATTATTTAACATTTCATTTTCGATGGAATCCATCACATGAAAGCAGATATGAATATTGGATTCGGAATATTTAGCAGCAAATTTAAAGCGTATGAGCAACGTTCAAAAACAGGAATAGTAAGGAAAAGGATACGGGCAAAATATCTTTAATTTTAAAGCTCTATCATATGATCGTGTCATGCTTTTGAGACATACATTCTACTTGAGACCTACTTAGAGTAAACATCAAAGCGAGCCGCTCTGAGTAGATCTCAAATAGAGTGTGGTGCACTTTGAGGCTGACCCGGCTCATATTTCAATCCGAAAGTAAACTCAAATCAAATTTAAATTGGAGAATGTAATTTGGATTTCAACAAAATGTGCTACAGGGGATTTGCATGTGCCACTGCGCATGTCTGTTACAGTGCATCATGGGATGGATTGTGTTGAGATCTGACATACAATTATTTGGCAAGATTTTTATCGAAAATTGCAAGAATATTTTCACCAATATCATAATGATCTATGAAAACCAAATGCATTATGGGGAAGATGGGGAATTGTGTTATGGAAACATATATAACACATTGATATTGACATTAGAGCATTGATAAATATTCCATGCTGAACATGACATGTATTCCATAGGTTTTAGAGTGTACACTCAGTCCCATAATTCCATTCGAATCTAGATTCAAAATGGCGGCTATGCAAATCCCCTATAATTGGAGGACGAGGGCAGGCAATAACTTGACTAGTGTTCAGATATACGTACTGTCTAAATATCTAGATTTATCCTTCTTAGATTTGCCCTCTTTGTGTGGTCGGGCCATACCCTTCGGGCGTCCAGATCCCTTCCGCGAGGCCTTATCCTGGGGTTTCTTGGTGTTCAGCATGGGGTGGATTTCTGTAAGGCAAAATACTGTAGCTGTATACTGTAGCTTAATGCTAAAACAACACCAAATTCAAGCATGTAAGAAACTGTAGGCAGGAGGTCGAATAAAAACCAAAAAATTGAATTTTCCTATGTTTGTTCATTACTCAAATCAAACCACGAAATCAGCTATAAGAGTATCTGAACAGTTGGTAGTTCGCCTTTTAAAACATTATCAAAAAAGTTGAAGAAATTAAGATATTGTGAAAAAATGTTTGTCTTTGTTACCATCGAGTGGTGCGTCGGGCAGATCCACTTCCACCAACTTCACTTTCTTCTTTTTAGGAGACGCTGATTCCTCTTTCTTAGACAGCGATCTCTTCCTCTCCTTCTCCACCGGCTCGTCAGGCTAATAACGGTAAAACGGTACAAGTGCTACTGTAGTTTAACCTTCCCTTAAAACATGTGTTTAAAGGCAAACAGATCATAGTTGAAAAATCAATACGAAACTATTTCATTCAACAATTCCTGATTGTTACTAAACTATCTGGCTTATTCACTTGTTAAATTGTTAAAGATGAAGAGTTAGAAAATTTGAAAATACTCAATAAAATATAAAATGGGGTAAACGTTTGTGCAATTAGTCATGTATGTACCAAGTTGGCAGGAATGTTGAATAAATACAGGTTAACTAACAAGTTGGTTGAAGGAGTGTGAATATTGCACAAGTTGTGTAGCAACGAGTGCAATATTCTAAGTGACTGAAACCAACGTGTTAATTAACAGATTTATTATACATGCTTTCAATCATGAAAATAGAAACAAATCGAGTCATAAATTGGAATTTTACCGGTAATCTTAGTTAAGAAACAGATTGGTTGCCATGACAACTCCACGTAAATCACTAGTGAATTACGCACTATGCGTAACTCACTCTAGATACGTTGTTTTCAGACCAATGCATGTATAATAAAACCCTTTAAAAACAAAAAAAGAGTGCATATTAAATTGCTCCTATGGGGCAGTAGGAGGCAGAAAGCGATCCTGCGCCTTAGTGAAAAGGTGGGCAACAAGAACAACAAGAGCAGTAAAGAGTTCTAAGTGGAATAAAAATAAACAATCAAACATCATTATTTGGGATTTTTTCCTAACCTTTCTAGCAACCAAAAGATAACTACCCGGGATTCCCAATTTAAAAGCGACGACCATTCAACCTCGTTAGTTCTAGGTGTTGACTTACCTGTTCTATGCCCCAGCCGTCCTCGTCGTCACACTCAGGGCTGACCGGCAGGTAGAGCAACACCTCGTGGTCCTCATTCTCCTCATCACTGGGGAAACAAGACACACAGCTATAACTTACGCCATATATGGGCTACCATGAAATATATCTTCCCAATCAGAATATGAGGAAATTGATAAAGTGAATGCACAGGGCTGCCAGGAAGACCAGCAATGTTAAAGGCTTTGTCCAATTCTGTACAAATGTTGATGTATCGGAATAAAAATTCTTATACAAGTTAGGCTATAGCATGTTCTGGTACATACAATATTGTTTTCGCAACCCATATTGCGGGGTGCGGGAATAAATAGAGCACGAGATATCATACATAAAGTGTGGCCGACAATAGGTTGAAACCTGACATAAACAGGTTTAGAGTCTGTGGCTTGAGGTAGAACTACTGAGGGAAATATAGAGATACTCGCTAACTAGAAGAACAACTATGTCCAAGCATTAATTATGTCAGGGAGGTATATACAGAGGGAGTAGAAACCACACACTGCTTGAAGCAGCAGATGTGTGTCCACTATATGGTCTAGCAGGGAGGTATATACAGAGGGAGTAGAAACCACACACTGCTTGTAGCAGCAGATGTGTGTCCACTATATGGTGTAGCCACTGCACACCAGGTGACACTGCAGTGCTGTTGTCTGCACTAGTAGACCTACCCACTAGCCCTGGCATTAGCACAGGTAGCTTTGATTGCCCTTTTCCAGCAACAACATAAGTTACTGACACACTTATAAATAGTTGGCGCTAGTAGTAGTAGTGGCAGTACTGCCAACTATTTGGTGGACACGCATAATCCCTGTGACCACTCCCTCTGTATATACCTCCCTGAATATTGCTGAATGTATTGTAATCTAACATGTTGTGTTTCAGTGAGCGAGAAAGTAGCATATGAAGATCTGATTATGTAGACTTTTAATGATATGTAATTACACAATGGTAGTTTAGTAAGGAAGTAAAGAAACTGTTTGCTCCACCTTGTATCGCCCACAACGCACCTGCTAACAAAAGCTTGAATGGGATCAACTGTCATAACGTCTACAACAACGTCCTCTTCCTCCGCATCTGTAATAGACATTGGTTGTGAAGGTAGCAGTTAGAATGAGAGGCCACTAGCATGAGAGGCCACTAGCATGAGGGCGCATTAAGGGTGGTCTACACTGGCCGTGGTAAGCTCTGCGGTAAGCCTTGCGATGGTTTGTGCTTGTTCTGTAGGTGGGGAGGAATGACGACGTCCTATCCACAGGGTTCACTGGCCATGTAGGCAGGACCTCGCCACTCCTCACCATCACAGCACCATCGCAAGGCTTAGCGCAGAGCTTAGCGCAGAGCTTAGCGCAGAGCTTAGCGCAGCCAGTGGAGACCACCCTTTAGTGAACACCCCAAATAATGAGATTTGATATAAATCTAGACATGGTATGGCAAGGAAGAGATAAATAGAACAAGCTCAGGCGACGACAATTTATTCATAAATTGTAGAAATTATACAATAATACTTGAGAGAAATTAATTTATATTTTAAATTAATGAAAGAGAGAATTATAGCTTTGTCGACATGGAGATTCATACAATAACATGCAATGGTATATAATAGATGGTGTTGTATAAGCTATATAATTGTGAGAAATTAATGATATAGTTGAGTTGCTTTCTCGCGGTAGTTAGGTGAAAGGGAATGAGGTGGGATTCTTATAAGGCGAGGGAAGTCCCGAGTTATCCCCAATTTGGACGGGGAATCGACGGACAGCATGAGAACCGATTGCATATAGAGAACATTTAAGACTCGGAGAAAAGTTTGATATGTTGCAATAATCACCGAGTACTACACCTTCACAATTCCAACAGCTTCAGGGTAACTTTCATCTCTTTTACAACATAGGCCTACAAGTTTAAACGGTTTTGAAGGTGCAATAGAGTCGCTAACTATTTCTGTATCTTGTATCTATGTAAAGTGTTCTTACTTTTGGCTTCTTCCACCTCCTTGTCTTCATCTTCTATGTCAAATTCAGACTCGCGCTCTTCGTATTCAACGTTTTCGTCCAATTCCTTGAAGTCCGGAGCAAATGCACTCCAGTTTTCCTGGAAAATAGACGTAAAATTAGGTTCATATATCCCCATTTCCTTATATTCCATGGGTGACGTGTGAAATCCCTAACTGTGCTACCACACGTGGAGTGTTGCCTCCAACTAAATACGTTCCACCTGGCAACGACAGTTGTTACCGTGGTGTTTGGATGTTGCAACTGTGACATCACTCGCAACCAAGAGTGGTTGCTAAGATGCTCTCCTGGGGTTAGGTAGGAGTACTTATGCCTGAAATAGTTTCGCATTTGTGTGGGGATAATGATTGAAAAAACATTTTCACGTTTCAAACGTTTTCAATGATTAAATTAAGAATAACATTTCATAAAAAAGTGTTTTCACCCTCTGTGAGTGGGTTGTGGTCTCATCAGGCGCTAGTGTGGCCGCGAACACTGGATCCAGTTTTTTCCCCAAAAAAAGTCTCATGGGAAGTGAGATAAAATAAATAAATTCCTTATATTCCATGTCCAACGCCAATCAGTCGATGCTACAGATGTCAAAATTAAAGAAAATCCTTAAAACTTTATTATACCCCTGAAGAATGACCTGAAAAGTGTTCCAAAACAGTGGGAAAACTAAAATCATATCGCAATAAAAAGTGCCGAGTACTACTTACCACTTGATTCTGGGCCCAGACTGAGACAACTCCACTGGATATGGACGCTATGATTGGTCGAACAGGATGCCACTGAAACATCAACACAATTATCCATTATATTCAATACATCATTGTTGCATATTAACGTGGTAACACTGCTCAGCAGTCATTGAAAACTGGTGAAACTGGATTATTATTGTAATGCTCATGAACTGTATATATTGTAAACAATCTTGCCTAGATGCGGTACTAAAGCGGCAACATTATTATTTATTTGGGAAATATTGTGGAGACCGATCTTATACTCATTCCTCTGTAGTATTTAAATAGGCTAAAGCCAACATCTATTTCTTCCTAAATTCATTTCTTCTCATCTGCTACTAATGTTAAGCTTTATCTACTATTTTTTTATCATTATTTCATTCAGAGGCCAATTCTTTAATTACAATGATTATGGAGGCTATAGCTGAAATCGTTTGCCTCTAAAGATGGATATATGTAAGTTAGAATTCATAAAATTATATGATCGATGAACAAACAGAGATTATTTATCCCCGCAATGGTGGGGCTATGGGAGTTTGGTGCGACATGTTTACATGACGTCATGAAACTGCTACAGTAGCGTGACTCAAAAAATCGCTGCTGTGGACTACTTTTTTTTATTATTAGAAACGTTTATTAATCGATACACAAAATAATATGACAATATACAATCTATTCTTGCAGAGTACAGTGACATGTGTATAATTTATCACTGACTTACGCACCCTATTGATCAGCCTGGATACCCACAGAGCCCCCTAGCAATATTTCTGGGCGGACATTTATTAGTAAAGTACATAAATATACTCTATAGGATCACCTTAGAAATTAATTGAACATTAGGACATTTAATAAGTATTTCTATATCCATCTATAAAGCCATCATCTATTTCATCCTAAATTCATTTCTTCTCATCTGCTACTAATGTTAAGCTTTATCTTCTCTTTTTAACCTTATCGCTTTATACAAAAATAAAAGGTAATAAATAGTTATTATAAACTCTTCCTTCTAAAACACATGTATCCGCGATAATTACTCACATTGAATTTGTTTCCGGACACAACGAAAATCACATGCATTTGTGAGCGTATAACTGTTTATCTACCTTAATAAAAATATTTTTTAGCAAAAAAAACAACCGTGGAATTGAATAAAACCACTTAAGCTAACCAAAGCCTGACTTACCACCACATCGAGGAGTAGTTCTCCCTTGGTGCCGTGTAATATTTTGACGATGTTTCCTATAGAGACTTCCCAGATGTAGAGTGCGTGTTGGCGCGCTGAGCCGGCCACGATGTACTCACCATCCCCCGAGAAACAACACTTCTTCCACAGCGTCCTGAGGGGGGAGAGACAATGGAGTGAGATATTTGCATTTTTTTTAAAAATTCGTTTTTATTCAGGTTTAGAGCTACATACATCATTGTTAAGTAAGGTACTATTAAGAAACAGCTCATCGAATCAACATGCGGTGGTATTCCTCCAAGCCCTGAGCTGGCCATGGTAAGGTTAAATATTCAGTATTATAGAATAACCATTGGTCCTTAAAGAGATAAACCACAGTTCAACTGGGGAAAAAAACTGAAAATAACATTTTGTTTAAACTTTGCCCCGTGAAAGAACAAGGTTATGTGAATTCAAAAAGCCAATAAAAACAATATGTCACCGGGTTAGTTTTCATTTCAGGGTGCCCTGAAATTTAGGGTTGTTCACTATAGAAGTCTATGAGAAAAGGACAATTTTTTTCGTTTTTTCAGTATAAAAAAAAACTGAAAATAACTTTTTCCTAAAAATCTCTATTGACATAGCTAACATATTGCTTTACCCTTTCAAGCAATAAAAAATGGGGGTCACCAACTTTTTAAAAAAGTTATTCAACTGAATCTGCATCCCGATGAGTTATAGAAACAGGAATATTGAAGATTTTCAAGGCTAAATAATATCTTTCAAAATATGTTGATACCCTGTCCTTTCATGCATGAGGGTAAACCAGTATAGTGGCTATGTTAAGAAGATATTTCAACTGAAAAATGTTATTTGTCTGTCTGAAATCTTTGAAAAACTGAGAAAATATCCATTTTCCCCACATACTTCAATACTAAACTTTGGTGGTCTCTAGAATGAAAAAAAAATATGCTGAGATCCATTTTTTTTTCTTTTTGTTATCCCCCAACCACCTTCTTTCTCAAAACGAAGTTTGAAAAAATTATTGTCACTCCTTATTTTTCATGCATTAGTTCCTTGAACTCCCGCCTGCAGCAGTGCATATGACAGTGGTTTATCTCTTTAAAAATGATGAAAACAGTCTGATACATATTCGGCATACATTATTGATACAAATATATACGATTGACAGACATCACCCCAATATATTTAGATTAAGTTATCTCATCAATCTAAAAACTGACACATTCTCTGGGAACTTGTTTCTGTATGGATATTTGTTGCAACTAATTAGTGGGCAACAACATTTGTCGGCGCTGCCTTTCTCTCTAGTGGAGTCGCCCTATAACTCTGTATGAATAAAAGACTATTTTACCTGTTGACCAGGTCCTGCAGTTTCTGGACGGGTTCTGGTTCTCCATCTTTCCCACAGGCCAGGACTTCCATAGACTCGTAGACACGAATAATACGGTCAGCAGAATTCACCAGGAAACAACTGGACACAACAAGTAACAACACAATGTTAACAAATACATGTTAATAGCAGGCATGGAAGTGGGGGGAGGGAGTGAGATTGGTTGCTTTACGCCCTTATCAACATAATTATGTAATATGGTTATATCAAGGGCGGGAGAGCTGTGAGGGAGCCAGTTTATGATCATACCCAGGAAATAGAGATAGAGAAGAAGGGAGAGAGAGAGAAAAGAGACAGAAAGGCACTTCATGGCCTTACCCAGGAAATAGAGATAGAGAAGAAGGGAGAGAGAGACAGAGAAAAGAGACAGAAAGGCACTTTATGGTCTTACCCAGGAAATAGAGATAGAGAAGAAGGGAGAGAGAGACAGAGAAAAGAGACAGAAAGGCACTTTATGGCCTTACCCAGGAAATAGAGATAGAGAAGAAGGGAGAGAGACAGAGAAAAGAGACAGAAAGGCACTTTATGGCCTTACCCAGGAAATAGAGATAGAGAAGAAGGGAGAGAGAGACAGAGAAAAGAGACAGAAAGGCACTTTATGGGTCTTACCCAGGAAATAGAGATAGAGAAGAAGGGAGAGAGAGACAGAGAAAAGAGACAGAAATGCACTTTATGGCCTTACCCAGGAAATAGAGATAGAGAAGAAGGGAGAGAGAGACAGAGAAAAGAGACAGAAAGGCACTTTATGGTCTTACCCAGGACCATTGATAGCAGGGATGAAAGTGGGGTGAGTGAGTTGCTTTACGCCCCTATCTTTTAGGGCATACTGGGAGATCTATCATAGAAGTTCTTCGTCCGTTTCTGTAACATTTTATTACTGAATAAAAGTGCTCTCTCTATATATATATATGAATACATTGAAAGAACTTTTATATCAAGACGAAAAACGTAACGTAACATATCAAGCAAAATGTTTCATCTCACAAGCTATTTTATATACTGATACGGTTACGTAATTGAGTAATTGCGGAACCTCCCTATTGTTATACAATATTTTATTTTCTGTAGAGCGATATGCAGAAAGGACTTACTTTTTCCGCCGGGCGAACTCGATGGATTTTATAGCTGTTGTATTGGCTGTTCCTGTAGTTATTTTGAATGATGCTACTAACTCGAGGGATTCTGCTTTTAAGATTAAAACCTGGAATATATAAAAAAAATAAACCAAATTAACAAAGAGCAACGAAATATTTCCATATTTAACAGTTGATAAATTAAACGGCCACGATGCTATCTTATAATGATAATCATAAACAGTGCACCACCTTGATCTAACCAATCAGATCAACACTGATAAATAATTTGAATTTCAATGATTGAACGGGCCTAGTTCACTAAGCCGATTCTCATGCGATTTTGCGCCGCAGAGGACTCTTTTACACTAAATTATGTGAGCATCGACTTAGTGGACAAGGCCCTATATGAGCAAATGAAGCGACTGAGGGCAGTGACATATGCAGTCTCAAATAAGGTAATTTCCTCATTGAAAAGTCCCATCTTCTGGACGGCCCCTTAACTTTGTATCTGTTTTATTTAGAATGTTTATACAGCAAATCAATAAATCAAATCATTTCACAAGTAGTCAAGTACAATGAAGATACATGTAGTCATTTCGCAAATCAGTTTTAACCTAGACATGGACTCACGGGTAGTTATTCATTGCTGAATTCCCTGGTTTTCTCAATTCTGTCCACTGCTGTGTCTAACTATAATGAATAAGTTGTTTCTCACCTTCCCTCGTGCGTTCCCTGTGTAGATGTATTCACCTCTTCTATCATAAGCAGCCATGATATTACAGTCTCCCTAATAACACAAATAGTGAAAGTGAACAAATGTAACAACAGACGTTTTGCTGGCTCCAAGTCAGAATACCGTATTGTCCCATTTATAAGCCCAGGCTTATATCAATTTGAAATAGTGATAGACCAGGCTTATATTCAAGGCGGGCTTCTATTCGGGGTAAGGATTATAGTGCTTATTTTACCATAAGAATCCCACCCCCGGGCTTATAAACGGGGAAATACGGTATGTTCATATAATTCCAATGAGATGTTGATTAAGGACAGAAACATGTTACAAACGTGTTACAATATACACAGGCCATCGAAATATACAACAGATAACAAAGAAGTGTCCATATTCACTTCCTAAGACGGAAAGACACCAGAAAAATGTGCCAATGATTTGTTTCCTATTTTAGAATTTTCAATGTCTTCACGCTAGTTCTGAGACGCCATGGTACAAACGCTACGTTGAGTCTATGAATCCTATTAGGGACTGTTCATTTTTAACCGGGGAGGGAGGAGAATGTTCAGGGGGGCACCTTTTTTTGCGAAGACTAAAGTGTGTGTGTGGTGGGGGGGGGGGGGGTGTCTTTTTTGCAGTCAGAATGATGAAGGGTGGGGTCATGAAATTTTACACAAACTTTCAGGGGGCCAAGACATTTTGCACAAGAATTTTTCGCAAATTCTCCCCTCCCCCCAGTGGTTAATTATGAACAGTCCCTATCAGTTAGAAATAGATATAATTTACTACTTACGTCCTCGTCAACAGGAACACATTCATACTTGCCGTCAGTAGACAACAAGACCGCTGCGTGCTTCATTGGACATACCAGGAATTTATTGCTAGAACAAATATGAACAAAATATATAGAAAAATATGAAAAAAATATAGATGGTGCATTTTATTCAAATGTAAATAGCTTCCGAAGAAATCATCAACAATATCATTTCTTCATTTCTCTAACAATGAAGTTGATTTATGATCTGACAATTTAAAGATTTCAATAAGATGGTTTTCAATATAGAATAACAGTATAAAATATTTCAGAATTTGTAGAAACAAAACGTCATTACTCTTATTGCATCAAGAAAATGTGACCAATGATGTCTTCATTATATTTGTGGTATAGGAGGAAAAACTGTATTTTTCAAAATATCTCTTTATTTACTTCCTTATTTTCTCAAGGTTGACCTGAATGAACTACAGTGTAGAGGGCTCATCCGATTTTGTACCACTTATTTGATTACTGAATAAAAGTTGGATAATGATAATAATATTCAAATGTAAATAGCTTCCGAATAAATCATCAACAATATCATTTCTTCATAATTATTTCTAATAATGAAGTTGATTTATGATCTGACAATTTAATGATTTCAATAAGATGGTCTTCAATATTGGATTGATGTTTATCAAGACATAATAATTGTGATCTAGCAGTATGGTTATTTACCATCATCAACACTAGACCAGATGGTAGACATACTCTCCATGTTTGGTTCGACTATTGAAACTATTCTGGTCGTTGAGGCGAACCACTGAAGCACTAGGAAGGTTCTGCAAGCAAACCTATCTCAATTACGGAACCGTATACGTATCTTTTTTTGTGTATTACGTCACATTTTTAAGTATACAAAATGAATTGTGAGATGAAACACGTTACGTTTTTCCTGCCATGTTTTGCAAAACCCCTTTCTTCCATTTAAGGTATGTTTGTATATCAGAGATACGCATACGGTTACGTTTACGTATAGGTTAAGTATGCTAAACCTCCCTATTGCCCAAATATACCTGTCACGCGGGTGGAACTGTATTTTGAGGATGGGTGATGGGAGGCGGAAGGTTTTCTCACAATCGCCTGTAACTACATCCCACACCGACACACTGTTGTCTGTAGACGCACTGAGCAGTTTGTGACCGGTTCTGTTCCAACTGCAACAATAACAACAAACAAACGTGTCATTTACTAAACAAGACAGTCGTTGTCGTACCTAATATTGGTGTTATAAACGCAATTAGCCTCTTAGTTTACCTTTAGTTCATCTTCCAAAAACATGGGAACGACTGGAAGAACTGGGATTATCCCAGAAGACTGTTGACCAATTTGTCACTCTTTTTTAATGTAAATGTTGCTATATTATTGACAAATAAAAGATTTTTCAATTCAATTCAATTGTATCTGGGTCAAATCAGCAGAAAATGTAAAATCGGTCGCTCTACACATTTAGTAAAATCTGCTTAAATTTGGCTGCTAAATGATAAATACTAGTTATATCTGAGTATATTTGGTATTTTGGTGATTCAAAATATCAGTTTGTTATATATATTGAACTGAATTTTGACCCTGATTCTTGTCTTAAATTTGGATTATTTGAGAGGATTTGGTGAAGGCGAATTGTACATTTAAGTAACTTTATTTCCATTTTGGTATACAAATAAACTAAAGATAACAGGTTTCTACATGGAAATGGGTTTTTGTTTTCTGTCTGAGACAGTTGTTGCGAACAGACCTTCTGTTGTTACAGATTTTCACTGGTTACTTGGCACAAGGAAGTAATATATTATTGGGAGTATAAATTAAAGCCATAATGTAAAATTGTATAAATATCCTAAATAAAAATATTGAATGTTTGGAATTGGAATATACTATATTTGCCAAGTTGTACTGGCTTCTGGATAAGATCCAGCTCTTCCAGCCGTTATCTTAAAAGGATAGTTTGCTAGGTGGCGGCTGTTAGAGGGGCAAACTACAAGTTGTATATGGGTTAGATCTTCAAAAAATGTACAATTAGCAGCTCTACACATTTAGAAAATTCTGCTAAATTTGTCTGAAAAATGAAGAATACCGGGTATATCTGAGTATATTTGACATGGCATTGATTTAAAGTATCAGTTCTGTTATGTTAAACTGCATTTTGAAGCTCATTTCTGTCTTAAATGTGGGTTATTTGAGAGGATTGGTGAAGGTGAATTGTACATTTTCTGAAGATCTGACCCATATAATATAAAGAATAAAAATAAAACACAAAATACAAAATGAAGCGCAATAAATATCGTTATAATTGTACATAATAACTGTTCATTTACTTCACTTTGGGTTATGAATTCCTCGGTATAAAACTCATAAAACATATTTTTCAAATCGGATATGGATACTTAAGACATCCAATGAGAGTTTAGCCAGTGGTATTTTCTAAGAATTTTCCGAATTCTTTTCTTACCTGAGGGAGCACACGGGATGCACATGCGCGGTGATGACCTTGGCAATTCCCCTGGTGAGGAAATCCCAAATGACAATACGCCCATCGTTACATCCTACAGCCAGTAACGTGCCGCGACGGTTGAAGGCGCAGGTAACAGCTATACTCACACAATCCAGCGAACCTTCAAAATCCTGGGTACAAATTTGAATGGGTTCAGATGTTAGGCTGTCACTTAATAACGATAAAATGATTTGCCAGAAGAAAATGAGAGATGTAAAGGAACCCCTTCTTCTAGATGACATGACATAAGTATTTATTCAGTAAACATTTTAAACTTGTGCAATATTCTCAGTGACCTAAAGAAAATGCATGTTAGCAAAAACAAAATTGCTCCCCTTGATTTAATGTTCATTGTTGTAGCAAGAGATTTTACAAAAGGATGTGCATAGGCTTAAAATGATTACATGCCTGTCATATTTTAGTAGTGATACATTCGAAGAACTACAAGGTCTTGAAAGTTGTACAAACTTTAGTCGAGTTTGGATCCAATCACACGCTTACCTCCATGGTGTGACTTCGAGGCTGAACCTCAACAGATGTAATATTAAATATCTAATTCTAAGCTAGGACAGGAAGCGAGACAGAACTTCAGAAGTGAATTAGAAATTAAATGGTATAATTCCCATCAAATAGAAGATCATTCGCAATGTGAAAAAGTATCAGTAGTGAATTCTTGCACGAACCAGAGATTAGATCACTTAAAAAACATAATTATATTGACATATGCCTAAGTATCTTAAAGTAATAGGGCTAGCTGTAGGCCCTACTGCCCCCTAGTCTATATTTTGTAAAGCGGCACAACAGAACCGGGCGATAATAGATGAGAAATCTACAAACCTCAGGGTAACTTTGCCCGAAAGACTCTGAAATACATTAAATAAAACAATTAGAACCAATGCAATACAGCGACAAAGTGATAAATCGAGAAGTAACCACATTTACAGAAAACTATACCAACCTAATAGCTCCAGATTCATCATCAATCTGTATTAATCGTCCAGTAAACAAAAGCAAACCGCGTTACCGGAAGTGTAATGTCGGAGGTGATGTACCCAAGAGAAAAGCAATAAGAACCCCGAAAAATGTCACAATGAATTTCATCATAGAAAGTTAATTTGTCTACGTACTATTGAAGTTAATAATGTAATACAAAAACATATCGCAGACATGTTGTCCAAAGAACAGTATATTTTATATCATTTAGTTTGCGATACTATGCTTGGTTGTTGCAGATCCGACCTGCAGCTCGCAGGTGAATGCTGCGCGTATTGTGCACTTGTCTTGGTGTTGATGTTCCGCCGCGAAAACCACTGTCAACTACAACCTTGGTTCTCAGTTTTACCGACGTTTTCATGTAAGAACACTTTATCTATCATAAGTTTCTATGACTATGTTATCATTGTCATATGAGCCACCTTTTATGAACGCATAGCTTGCTCTCTCTCCACCATATTATCCATCATATTGCCACTAGAAATCTAACAGCAAGCTTAATAATGGCGGACATACGCATCCCCTTGCTCCCAGAGGCAGAGAATTGGTAGGTTAGGGATGGTATATAGTTTAAAGTACAAGGCAGGCGCTTCCTAAGTGGATTTGGGAGGTTGTCAGGGCCCCTAGAGGGAGCATTACTAACTGGTCGATTGGGCTCACATTATTAAACTGTGTGTCAGTTATCACAGCCTAGGGCTATAAGTATAACGCTTAGCCTACTTAGAGTAAACTTAGTTTTAGTGGCCAACGTATCATTGGTGACAATGTCAATGAGTGCATTCTACTGATTGTACAGGGCTCTGAGTTTCAGATTGGACATTACTGACCTTTAAGGTCCTTAAAATCCAAAATTGAAATTACTAACTGCGGAAACCTTGCCAGTTCAACTAAAGTTTTGCCCACAGTCTAAAGATACCTGAATAGTAGGTTCCCATAAGACCCAGTTTAAAGCAGTGAAATTCTAATACTATTTATGGCCTGTCAACCTTTTGCTCCGCCCGTCGGTCCTTGTATACATGCAGCTGTTTTTTCTATATTAAGACAAAAATATGCCTTTTGGAAAATAGAGAAAGGGACGAGTGGAGTGAGGCGAAATAGCAACAAAAGTTCCAACACATATTTTCCCTCTTATATGGGAACCAAAAATCACGTCGACGGTTTTTGCAGTTGGGTCACAACAAATTCCAGTCTCCAGGGCCGGTTTTCCTGTGATTTTTCAGGCCCTGATCATGAAACGTTGTAATTATTGATGTGGATAGACCAGTGAAGTTCTTAACAAGTTTTATATTGAGATGTTATCAACTTGAACTATTACTTTGTGAGTAGGTCATGGGAAATTGAATAGTATTCACGTTATTGAAACTCTGTAACATAATTATGTCTCGGCCACCACGGAAGTGGTTCTAGACTCTGTGAGATACGACACTTCCGGCTGCGCGCTATGACGTCAGTAGACACGGAATTCCGAGCAGCTAGACACGCGACGTTTGGGTTGGGTAAGTTTTTACCCTTATTTATGTGTTTAATTCGAGAAATTTTTCTCGAAAACTTGATTTTTGGAGTGGTAGGTTGTAAACCGCCGTTTTTACTCCATTTTACCTCAGACAATTACCTAATGGTCGTGTTTTGTCTTGAATTTTGCAGTTCAGCGCTTGAATGCCCAGACGTACTTGGAACAGTGCGAGAGCCGGTTTTGTATCGGACGAAAATTTCATTCCGAAAGAATTAAGAACTGTGAAAAGTGTGCCAAAAAGTTCTCGGAGAGTCATAGAATCAGTTGTTATGGCAGATGAAAATCCTAACATCAATGCCAATGGGCCGGCAGCAGCGGCGGCTAACGGTGTTAACGGTGAAGAAAACAAGATGGAGAACGTTGTTAGGGAAGCGGCTGACGGTTTCCCGCCAAATCAGGGAGCCGCGCAACATGGCGCTGATCCGGGTCTCGCAGGGAGACCGGCGGCCCCGCTGGCTCAGAACGTGCAGCAGCCCAACTTCGCGGTGCCTCAGATGAATCTAAACGGATATCAGCAGGGGCTTATGCCTCCTCAGTATCAATATCAGCCACAATTCCCTCAGCCGAACCCTTTCTACGGTCAACAGTGGCAACAGCCTCAACAGTGGCAGCAACCTCAATGGAATTGGGGCATGCAACAGAATCCGGGTTATAACTTTCCCCAACAGCCTCAGTTCTATCATTCGAAAAGAGTTCATGACCTGTCAGAGGAAGAAGAATATTATGAGGAAGAGGAAGATTTTCCGGGGGAAAATAATGAAGATTCGTTGTTAGCTCTAGCAGCTAAGCTGGGCGGTAACATGTCAGAACTAGAGAAAAAAGTTTTGGCCGACCTGGCAGTGAACGAGGACGAGGTAGTTGGCCCTCCGATCAAGGATGTACTCAAGGCGAGTATTGACAGATACATCCCTAAACCTACGAGAAGTAAGGTAGATGATTTGATTACTGGTTTCCCCAGACCGGACAACATGGATTGGATGAAAGTTCCGCTGGTGGATAACATCATTTTCGAAGCTATTGGCAAAGACCCTAAGGACAATGACAAAAAGTTTCGCTATATGCAGAGAGCTCTGTTCTCTTCTGTTGCTATTATTGCCAAAGTTTTCGAGGAACTCTTGCCCCTGGTCAAGCTTAAGGAAGCGGGACTTCAACTCAGAGATGCGGTGAGACTGCAGTGCTTTGTGGCACAAGAGATCAACTCTCGTAGGAAAGAGGCTCTCCAGAAAGCAGTAGATCCGAGATATCAGGGAGTGTTTACAGCTAAAACTCCCTCGTCTTCAGAGTTTCTCCTCGGGGGCAACGTCAAGGAAAAGATGGACGACTCTGACACTGCCTTCAAAGTCAAGAAAAGGCTGGAAAAGAGTGCTCCCTCCAGAGGCAGGGGAGGAAAGAGAGGTCGCGGCCGTGGCCGTGGTGGCTACATGGGCAACATGCAGCAACAAGCTATGATGCCTCAGATGCAAATGAATGGATGGCAGCAATCTTACGCTCCGAGGTTCCCTCAGCAGCAACCTCAACAACAACAACAGTTTCGTCCTCGGCAGCCAAATTCTCAACCACGTCAGAATTTTCAGCCGAGGGGGGGCGCCAAGCAGAAGTAATTGCGGTGAGTCCCCCTATATCACATTTCATTGCGGGAGCAATTGCAGATAAAGTACATTTCTGGCAACTGATTACTAGTGATCCTTGGATTTTCCAAGTGGTGACCGGAGCTCATATTCCACTTGATTATGTTCCTTATCAACCTTTCCCTCCGCCCCCGTTCAAAGCGTCAGGGGAGCAATTTAATATCATACAAGATGAGATTAATGAACTGTTAACAAAAGGAGTCCTTGAATTCACTAACGAGAGTTACGATCAATTCTTATCGAATGTCTTCTTAAGACCTAAACCAAACGGGAAATTTAGGATGATTATTGACTTGTCTCTCTTTAATAAGGGAGTACATTATGAACATTTTAAGATGTTTTCCCTGCAGGCAGCGTTAGACTTAGTTGTACCAGGGGCCTTTATGGCCAGTATCGACCTCAGGGATGCTTATTATTCAGTCCCAGTGAGACATGACTTTAGGAAATACCTTAGATTTAGATGGCAAGGGACCACGCTCCAATACACTTGTTTACCTATGGGACTGGCTTGTGCACCTTATATCTTCACAAAATTACTCCAGCCGGTGTATGCCGACCTGAGAAGTAGAGGGATCAGCTGTTTCCCTTATATTGATGACTCATTTGTTATGGAACTGAGCTACGAGAAATGCAAAGAAAGCACGCTCGAACTAAAAAATCAACTGATTAAACTAGGATTTAGAGTTCATGATGAGAAATCGGTGTTTCTTCCTTCAAAAAGACTAGTGTTTTTAGGATTTATTATTGACTCTGATGCCATGACGGTTTCATTGACAGACGATAAAAGGGAGAAAATGATAAAAGTTTGTGACGAAATTATCGCTAAACAAAGTGCCTCGATTAAAGAATTTGCAGGCCTCATTGGGCTCATGATTGCGTACGGAGTAGCAGTTGAGTATGGACCAAACCATGTAAAAGAATTAGAAATTGATAAGATCTCTGCGCTTAAAAATAACTGGGGAAGTTATGAAGCGGTTATGTCTCCCTCTCCAGCAGGATGGGAAAATGTCTTTTGGTGGAAAGAACATGTTACTTTTGCGTACAAAAACATTAGAACGATAGATCCAGATCTGATTATGTTCACTGATGCCTCCAACGCAGGTTGGGGGGCCACGCTCTTAGGTAAACAAGCTAACGGGAGATGGGATTCAGAAGAATACAAACTCCACATCAATGTTAAAGAACTTTTAGCAGTGTATTTGGGACTCCAAAGCCTTTGCTTAGCGTCCAATGTGTGTGTCAAGGTACTTTCGGATAACACAGTTACAGTCTCGTACATAAATAAAATGGGCGGGGTTAAGTCCCTCCCTTGTCAAGAGGTAGCCAAGAAAATTTGGTTGTGGGCAGAAACTAATAATGTTTGGTTAGTAGCCGCTCATGTACCTGGTGTGAACAACGAGGAAGCGGATTTTCTCTCGAGAAACTTTTCTGACAATGTAGAATGGGAGTTAAACCCAGACATTTACAAACTAATTGTATCTAAGTGGGGAAAGCCCACGTTTGACCTATTTGCCTCGAGATTAAATAACAAAACTAGCAGGTACTGTAGTTGGGGCCCAGACCCAGGGGCGGAAATTACTGATGCCTTCTCATTTAACTGGAACTTTGGTGAAAGTTTATACATTTTTCCTCCTTTCAGTTTGGTAGCCAGAGTGTGGCAAAAACTGCAGAGGGACAGAGCACAAGGCATTCTCATAGTCCCGGACTGGCCAGGACAAAGCTGGTATGCAGTAGTCACGTCAACGGCGACAGATCTCATGTACCTACCGAAGCAAGTCGGAAACCTACATCATCCAGACAAGGGGAAAGTGACGGATTCGGTATCAAGAATCCCCCTTATAGCCTGCCGCTTCTTACAAGGAACTTACTAAAACAGGGCTTATCGTTAAAAACTGCTAATCTTCTTCAACACTCATGGAGAGAGAACACTAGAAAGTCTTACATTCCGTTCATCAACAGGTGGATGGAATTTTGTTGTGTTAACGATTATGATATGTATGAACCCTCTTTAAGGGCGTATACAGATTTTCTTAGACTTCTAGCAAACTCAGGTATTGCGTCAAGCACGCTAGGGATTGCACGTTCGGCAATCTCAGCTATTGCACCTAATGTAGCAGGTTTCACGGCTGGACAGAACCACTATATTTGTATGTTGGTAAGAGCAATTTATAATGACAGACCTCCGAAGCCTAGGTATACGTCTACATGGGACGTCTCGTTAGTTTTTGACCTGTTCGTTAAATGGGGTCCCAATGAAAAGTTAGATTTGAAAGAATTAACGTTAAAAACGACTGTTCTGTTATTGTTGACTTCCGCACAAAGGGGTCAAACCATTTGGAGATTTAATGTTTCGGGCCTGCAGTGTGATTCTAAGTTTCTGCGGGTCCAGATGAAGCATTTGTTGAAACATAATCGCCCAGGCGATCCTTTGGATATCATATCGGTGCCCAGATTTCCGGACAATCCACTGTTATGCCCAGTTCTTTGTGTTCTTGAGTATATTGATAGAACGGAGGGCATTAGAGAAGGAGAGGATCAACTCCTACTCAGTTACATTTGGCCACATAATGCGGTGGCGGGATCTACAGTCTCGAACTGGACAAAAAGAACTTTAGAACTTGCTGGAATAGACACAGGAGTCTATAAAGCGCACAGTACGCGCTCGGCGGCCACTTCTAAGGCCTTGGACTTGGGTGTTAACATGAATGTACTATTACGACAAGCCTCTTGGAGCAACGCACGTACGTTTGCGAGGTTTTATCACAAAAAGATTGACTCTATTAAGAAATCGGTGGGTTACACCATTTTGAATAACAAAAACAAGAAAAAGAAGAAAGTTGTGATTGAAAAGAAAAAGAAATAAAATTTGTATTATGTTGAAGTGGTGACTTATTTATTGTTCGCTGCTCGATAGATATAGACATATTATAAATATTTCTTTTTTCAAAATTAATATTTCCAGATCCTTTGGATCATTTATAGTATGGGTTTACTTGGAGTGACTCGGGTTTTCTCTTCAGAGAAACTACGAAGTCTCACAGAGTCTAGAACCACTTCCGTGGTGGCCGAGACATAATTTTACAGTTAACTGAGACTTACCTGTAAGTTGAGGTTTAATCTGGAATTATGTCGAGGCCATCACGGTAGTGGTGAGACTATGTGCCCGCCCTCCGGCCCCTCTTGCTATTGCAATAGACAAGAGCGAGACTGGTGGGTGATGGCACTTACAGATAACTCTCATTTATAGTTTTAAAAAGTATTTTTGGGGACAGTAGACTGATCATGTCTCGTCCTAGTCCTTGGGGCATATTTTCTCTAAAGTGAACCCTCTTCACCTTTAAAACCTGACGTCATAGCGCGCAGCCGGAAGTGTCGTATCTCACATAGTCTCACCACTACCGTGATGGCCTCGACATAATTCCAGATTAAACCTCAACTTACAGGTAAGTCTCAGTTAACTGTAAAATTAATGATCAAAGCAAGAATAAGGCACTCGACGGAAGACCTATTTGAACAGTTAAATGGTTTATCTAAATTGTTGAACCAATAATCAGACAGTGTTACCACCTTATTGTAAAAACAACAACAATAAAGAATTATTAAATTGAATTGAATAGTGAGACACTCAAGACTGAGAATCTTAATAATTTTCACGACCATTTGATAGATTCCAAAATTATCCAAGGCCCAACTAATGATTCTCCAGGCCCTTCACGGCTTCAGCCAAAATGCCCATTTTCTAGGTTTTTGGAATTCCTGGCATTGTACTGATTTTAAGTTGTATACATATTACTCTAAAAGTTTTCTGAATTTAGGATATATGGCATCTATATTTCATGGTTAAATTGAATTGGAACTTTCAATATTTGCCTTGTTTTATTAGACGATAGACGAAGCCTATACATGAACATTTGTAAAATGTCACCGAATCGGACGAAACCTTCTACAGAGTAGTTCTTCCAGGCTTTCCTTAACATAATATTGATGCAAAATAAATAATTTGAGAGACATCGCTTCAATTTTGATTTTCTCCCTAAACTGGGAGATAGAGTGTACAAAATACCATAAGTTATACATTTTCCTCAATATTAAAAGAAATATTATGTTCATTAATTAATACAATTTTACAATGATCCATTTGTTAATTCCAGCTTTTCAGATATAATCGAGTTATGGTTAATGTATAATATATAATCTGTTGTTTTTTTCCCTTACAGATACAGAGTAACACTACAAAATACCAGCCTTGCTCCTCATTTGACTCATCGATCTCTCACTTCTCGCTGTTGACACAGCGACTCATTACATGAATCACCTTGTGCTGCCAGACAAGACGTTTCAAGATGGATGTTGTTGAAGTCAAGGAGGAAATTGTCACTTCAGAAGAGGAAGAGGAGATGGACGAGGACGTGTCTCAGTTGTCCGATCCTGATCCAGATCCAGATCCACCAGATCCAGAAAAAGCACCGGATGTCTCCGATGTCCACACATGTCCATTATGTGATAAAGGTTTTGCCAAGAAAAGTTCCCTAGCCTCACATTTGGTCACTCATTTTAACGGAGTTACTGCCAGTCCCCAGAAAGACACTCCCAATGAGGATGCATCTCCCAAGAAAAGTCCAAGAAAGAATGCCTCCCCGAAGAAAAAGCAAAGCACGAAAAGGTCCAAATCGAAAAGCAAGTACAAGTGCACATACTGTAACACAAACTTTAAGACTGTTCAGTTGCTTACAAAGCATTTGAAGAGAAATAAACCTGGCAAGTCTCTGATGTGTCCAGAATGTAAGAAGAAATTTGCCCGCAAATGTCAATGGAACGCTCACATTAAACAAAGCAAGCTAAACCCTCCCAAGACATGTGAGGTTTGTCCCGAACAATTCTCCTGGGCCTGTTTGCTCAGCAAGCATATTTTAATCCACCCGAGAACTGAAAGAATAAAAAGGAAACCGGTGAAATACGAATTCCCATCCCTACCAATAAAAAATGAGATATCTCTACCTATAAAAATCGTGAAGAGTCGAAACGGAACGGACAAAATTGCGGACCCGGATGGGTTTTTATACGAGTATAAAAACAAAACGTCGGATTTGAGGACGACATGGAAATGTGAAAAGCGACGACATCTAGTGCCGTGCAACGCTTGTGTTTATACAATAGACGATAGAATTGTGGCTAAATACCTCTCCCACAACCACCCCGTTGAAGTGGGCAAAGATGATAGCTATGGCGTTCGGCACCAGATTAAAGAAAGATGCCTTTCCTCGGACGATCCACTGGAGTTTATTATAGAGGAGGAGTACAAGGATCTGCCAGAGCACGTGCTAACTCACCTTCCTTCAAAGCCCATCATGAAGAAGGCGATGAGGAATTATCGGAGGAAAAACGGGCACGACGTGAAACCATGCCCACGTCGTGCCCCTGCTCCTCCTCTCCTCACCCCTGAAAAAGACTCGGGAAAAATCGTCAAGAAGTTCATCGAAAATGAGATCTCAAAGAAAATGCTTGCGGATCAAGAGTTGACCTCGACGATGACGTCATATGACCCCTTCCCCGTGACGTATATTAAAGGTCGCGGTGGGAAGGTCAGACTAGTCGATACTCAAGGTCATGTGTATATATCGCAGGATCAGGATCAAGCTGAGGTGCTCTGGTCTTGTGAACAACACAGGTACTGTACAGCAACAGCTCGAACTTTGAATGACCAAATCATTGAGATGAACTCTGTGCACTCACATAGTTCCGACATAGGGAGAATGCTGGTGCTCAACGCTGTCCGAAGGATGAAACAGTTCGCTCTCCTCACCGACAAAAGCATCGAGGGCATTGTCGCGAGTGAAATAGAGACTTACGTCAAAGAGTTTCTGTCGCTACTCCCGGACAAAGACACATTACAGAAAATCTTGTACGGCGTCCGAGAAAAAAGGCAACGCACAAAGCTAGCGGCACAGATGGAGAAAGGTGGGATGGAACCGGTGCCAGCCAAATTTTTCCCTGGCAATAACAATAATGTGGTGCTCATGGACGATGGCGGGTATACCTACAATATCAAGGTATTTCTCTGCCCTTTTCTTAGTCATTTTATTCCTAAGTCACTTAGTTATTTAGTTTATATTTGACGTGTTGACGCCTCGATCGCTACCACAACTGAGGCTGAGCCTCTATTGAATGTTCTACCTGAGCTCTCTCTATAGCAACGTGTATTGTTGCATGGAGAACTTGGTAACCCATATTAGTTATTTAGCTATTAGTTATTATCATTAGTTATTTAGTTTGTTTCTACTAGTTATTCCAAATTCTGGTAACAGCCGGAAGAAATGGTACCTCGTTGTATCATAATGGTATGTCGACCTATGTGTCTTTTTTCTTACCCAATACTTGACTATACTCCTTTTGTACTCTTCGAAGATGACAAATAAAAACCTTCTTTTCTTATCTTATCTTATCTTATCTTAAGCAAAGGCCTGGTGTGACTGCCAAGACACGGTGGCGGTGCACACAGAAACCCTGCAGAGCCAATGTCCACACACTGGATGGAAACATTATCAGTGTCAATGGCGAGCATGATCACCCTCCGCTCGAAGACAACAAAGCCGATGTCAAGATACTGTTGAGGAAAATGAAAGACAGGGCTCTGGCTTCAGACGAACCTCTACGTGTGATTATAGAGTCAGAGAAGGCCCAAGCCAGCCCTGAGACTGTGGCCAGGTTAGCTCCGACAGATCATCTGTATAAGATCCTGAAGAGGTCTAGGCAGAGTGGAGTGCCTCGACTGTACCAGAAACAAATGGAGACCTTTGTCAAACAGTCCAGCGCAGCCTTGAACCCAGGTACTGTATTGTACATGCAACACATATATGTCATGTTTCATATAAATGAGTCACAAGTCGCAAAATTCATATTTTTAAAAGTTATTTATTCACAAGATCTCCTTTTTGGAATGTTTTTTTGAATTTTTGGAGTAACTAGTCGGACAGATCTTATGAATACATGGACCAAGGATAGTGTATTAAATATATCTATGCATTTCTAAGATCCTCCTATGGAGTACATTTACCTACTAAACAAGTAATTATTCACCCCAAAATATTGAAAACTTAATTCTGCTAAATTAGGCTGGAAAATTATGAATACCGGGTATATCTGAGAATATTTGGTATCGCATGGATTTCAGGTATCATTTCTGTTATGTTAAACTGCAGTTTGAAGCTCATTTTCTGCCTTAAATGTGGGTTATTTGAGAGGATCGGTGAAGGCGAATGGTACATTTTCTCAAGATCTGACCCATGTCTTGCGCCACGATTTAAATATAATAAATCTGACAAGGCAGTTTATATAATCACTACATCAAAAACCACACTGTACCGTGTGAATATATTCCAGCAAACTGGACTGTAACTGCTGAGCCTGCGTCATAACCTGTATTTAACATAATTATCATGTATTCATTTCTTCTTCTATAACGGCTGGAGGAGCTGGGACCCTCCCAGAAGCCTCTCGACCTTATCAACCTATATCAGGGGCCTCCACTAACTGAGATCATGCACTCGCCCACCACAGGACTAGTAGAGTATAAAACTACTAGTCATTATAGAAATCTGGTAGTAATTGACATATTTTCGGCATAAATTCGTTAATGGCGAACCCTGTACGGTGGAACCTCACATAAAGAACACCTCTCTATAGAGACCACCCCTCTATTAAGACCAGTTTCTGTCAGTCCCAGATTGCTTCCTCTTTTTAGATTAGCCCCTGTAGTAATGAGACCACCTCACTATGAGACCACACATCGTTCAGTCCCAAAAGTTGTCTCAATAGAGAGGTTCCACTGTATACGTAATTTTTGACAAATAAGATATCATTTATTTGTATTTTTTGACAAATGAAATATTATTTATTTGTAATTTTTGACAAATAAAATATTATTCGTTTGTAATTTTTGACAAAATATCATTTATTTGTAATTTTTGACAAATAAAATATTATTCTATTCTATTGTAAGATGGTGAGGAGGAATCGCCCCCGGGAGGAGAGCAAGTGTCGCAGGTGCTTAATGGAGAGAACCAACAAATCATCTTCAGCCAGGACCTGATGGGAGAAGGTCTGGACAATAACACAATAATATACATCGTGGAACAAGCCGCCATAAACGGCGCCGATGAAGTCACCATCGAACACACTGGTCCGGTGAATGAAGCTTCCGCCTCAGCGCCCAACCATGAACCAGTTATAGAAGGGCACGAACGGGCAGAGTTCATTTCTAACGCGACTCAAAACCCGTATTTGGAAGACGCCTGTGGGTATCTGTATGTGTATCACAGGGTGAGGAAGGAGAAGACATTCTGGAACTGTGAGCTCAGTGGTACATGCAGCGCTAAGGCGTGTACAGTCGGTGGGACGATTGTAAGCGCGTCTAATGACCACAACCATCCTAGTGCCCCGTATAGGATTGCCATGCTCAAAGCAGTGGCTCGAATGAAACATCGAGCATTAAACACTGAAGAACCCCTTGATGTGATCATCTTCACAGAAACTGACCACCACTCTGACCAAGTTAAGGAACTTTTACCAAGCAGAGACAAAACAATGAAAGATCTGGAGGCGATTAGAGAGCGCGTTGCACACCAAGTCACCAAGAAAATGGGTTCTGCCAAGAAAAAACGAAAATGGGATCAAGCCTTTCTACAGAACATCGACCCTACGTCTATTGTGCTTTCCCTGCACATGCCGGAGGAGGAACCAGAGGACTTTACTAACATCAATAACCAACTGAGAGAGATGTTGCCCATACCAGGCAAGCTGGTCCCCAGCAACAAAAGCAGATCTATACTTGTGGATCCAGTTGGCTTCACTTATTCCATTAAACGAGTTGTAAAGAAAACGAACAGAAAGCAGTGGAGATGCAGCAGCAAGTATTGCAAAGCTCGGGTTAAGACCGTCGGGAAAGAGATCGTTGAGCTCTGCGTCGACCACAACCACGCCAACAACACGTCTAGTTCCATAACCCGCGACATTCTGAGCCATATACGGGAGAAAGTCACCAACTCGGATCGACCCGAGGAAGAGATTGTCGACGACGAACTGAAACTCTTTAGCAGGGAAGTTCTCGAAATGCTTCCCAAGAGGGGAAACATCGTGAAACGAATGAAGAAAAGCCGACGAGACGCGCAGGAGGTGTTGAAAGAGGAACGCGAGTGTAACTTAGCCGTACGACAAGTCAAACACGCTGCCAAGCTTGTCACTGGACAAACCGGAGTTAAGAAACTGGCCGACCCCGATGGCTACCTGTACTACCTGAAACGAGAACACGGCGATGCCCTGGAGTGGATATGTGATAGACAGAGTAAATGCCAGGCGAGGGCAGAGACTGAAGGAGAGCAGATTGTACGACTCATCGGCTATCACTCACATGCGGCTGATGTGGGTCGATGTGAGGCACTCGCCACACTAGACGAGATGAAGGAGAGAGTGGTGTCGGAGGTGGAGGTGGAGATAGAAGACATTATCAGTAGTGAGAAGGCTAAGATGACTGCGGATGGTGTGGCTTGGTTACCATGTCCTGACCTACTGCTTAGCTCCTTACATAAGTTGAGGCAGAGTGGTGCAGGTGGTGCGGGTGGTGGTGGTGATGACTGGTCAGATAGTGATATGGACGAACAAGTACCAACCAACAACAACAACAATGATGATGATGTCGTCATGTCAGAAACTGTGAGAGCTGTAGCTTCTATGGCAATGTCTGAAACAGCGAGAGCAGTGGCTTCAGTAGCTATGTCTGAGACTGTTAGAACAACAGCTACTGCGCCTATGTCTGAAACTGTTAGAGTGGCAGCTACTCTGCCTATGTCTGAGACTGAAACTGTGCGAGCTGTAGCTTCTGTAGCTATGAATGAATCCACTGGATAAACAATTATATCAACTGAAGTGAAGGAGGTGGAATTACTGGGTATTTTATGTTTAAACAATAATTTAATCCACTCACAAAAGTGTCGTCAGTTCGTCCAACTGTTGATAAAGTATAAACTGGGAAATAAATAGTTGGAAGTTGTGTTACAGTGACATGTTATAAAGTTACATTGAAATAAGAGCTAATATTATAAATATAATGAAGGGGTATTGCGACAACTCACATTGGCTCACAGAAATACTCCTTCGGTACAAGGGATTGTTCATTTTTAACCACTGGGGGGAGTGGAGAATTATCAGGAAGGGGCATCTTTTTTTCAGACTCTGAAAGGGGCACCTTTTTAGCGCAGATTCAGAACTACAATGATGTAGGGTGTGTGTGTGTTGGGGGGGGGGGGGGGTGTCATGAAATTTTGCACAAACCTTCAGGGGCGGGGCAAGACATTTTGCACAAGACTTTAAGGGTGGGGGGGGTCATACAATTTTGCACAAGAATTTTTCGCAAATTCTCTCCACACACCCCCCCCTCCCCCACGTGATTAATTATGAACAGTCCCTAAGTACCTGCGTCTGACACATATGGGTCAGATTTTCAGAGAATGTACAATTGGCAGCTCTACATATTTAGTAAATTTGGCTGAAAAATGAAGAATACCAGGTATATCTGAGTATATTTGTTGTCACATTGATTTAAAGTATCAGTTCTGTTATGTTAAACTGTATTTTGAAACTCATTTTTGTCTTAAAATGTGGGCTATTTGAGAGGATTGGTGAAGGTGAATTGTACATTTTCTGAAAGTCTGACCCATATCTACAATCGGTTTGATCTGTAACTGTAATAATAGATTCGCGCTGGTCATGTTTTTCCTGGGTATGATAATAAACTGCCTCCCTCTCAGCTCTCCCGCCCTTGATATAACACTTCAAAGTGTTGATAAGGGCGTAAAGCCACCAATCCCACCCACTGGTCATGTTTTTGTTGTGTTCACGAGAAAACTACACGATAAATGCAATCTGAACTGTTTATAAAAACACATTAACTCTGTCCACTTTACTCCGGATTATATCCTAATTTTAGTATCACTTTCTCAGTATATTTTGTCCTCAAAATTGTAACTGTAAATTATAACTATTCTCAGTTGGATACAACGTAGCTTTATGTTCTACTGGATTCTGCCCACAAGTATGTACATGTACAGCATTGCTTTCCACCCGTGGACAAAGTTCAACACAGAGGTAGCTAAGGCCTAAACATATATCTTTGTTTTCCCTAACCTGATGGGTCAGTAGATCGGTAGATTGATTTTTTTTTAGCTGATGTCATATGAAGCAACGTTGTTATACGGGACCCAAAATATTTATTTTATACTTTTTCATCATACTTTATTTTGGGTCGGTAGGGACCTTTTAATATATTTTCTTTTTCAAATGCCATCAAAACATTTTTTAGGGTCGGTCGGAAACAAAGATAATTTTAATTTAGTGCTGCTAGATATTGGTACTCAATTACTCCTTGTTGCTGCATTGGTCTTGCATTGTACAAAAAGGACGCAGAAGGGACTGGGCTCTACTAGAGATACCCATTGTTTTAATTAGTTTTCATATTGGAATATATTTCATATCCAAACCTTTCGATTTGAAATGTTTCTATATGGGTTAAATCGTCAGAGAATGTACAATTGACAGTTCTACACATTTAGCAAATTCTGCTAAAAAATGATGAATACCGGGTATATCGGAGTATATTTGGGACTGTGCTGATTCTGTAAGGTTATGTTAAACTGCATTTTGTAGCTCATTTCTGTATTCAATATGGGTTATTTGTGAGGATTGGTGAAGGTGAATTGTACAATTTTTGACGATCTGACCCATATATTGTAAATATTTGCCAGCGAACCAAATATAAATTTGTGAGATTGGCTGAAGTTGTGTTGGAGGGTTCTATTGCTGCCTCCTCCATCACCAGGGACTGTACAGGAGGAGGAGTTGGTCACGTGTATTTATGTGTAAATATTGGGGACATGAATTATTGCGTTCCACCTTGTATGCCTTCAACACGTCATGTTTAATTTGCCATAAAAATAAACGTGTTCCATTATCTATGTGTTGGACTTGAAGATGTCTTTATCGCTGAATGAGTCAAACACTCTATGGCATGATTCCCGTGGTCAGTAATTTTGAGTTTGGGTTTTTAAGTACCTTAAAAGTCATTTAATTTAATGTGCTCTGGGCCGCAGGAACCATGTACAGTGGAACCTCTCTATTAAGACCACCCTTGGAGTCCCTAAGCGGATGAGAAAGAAAGAAAATATAGAGAAAATACCAAAAAAATACAAAATATAAAGGTAACGAATATTGAACCTTAGAAGTGTAAGAGCCCAGAAGGCAGGATACTCTGAATAACACCTTTTAAAAAAAAAAAAAAAAAAAAAAAGACCACCCTTGGGACTGAGAGAAACTGGTCTTAATAGCGAGGTGGTCTCATTAGAGGGGCTAATCTATTAAAAGAAAAGCAATTCGGGACTGACAGAAACTGGTCTTAATAGAGGGGTAGTCTCATTAGAGAGGTGGTCTTTATGTGAGATTCCACTGTATTAGGAAACAATGTGTTTGACTTGACTGGTATCATGCGAGTAGAAGATTAGAACAATGCCATATATTCTATCAGTTTGGCTTTTAATTCACTAGAGAAGGAACAACATCCAAGCGGACATAAAAAACAGCAGAAGTATTCTGTATTTTAAGTACATAATCGGTTTATTTACAAAATAGACAAATATAGATTATACAAAATATTCTTTTCCAAAGCATAGAAATAAGGCATAGCCATTGTCATATGACATCTCATCGACTGGTAACCCAATATGCACAATACAATTCTAACAACTTCCCAAGCGTATGTACTTCCCTGGTCATTCAACCTAACCTTACTTGTATTAAGTATTTTGGTATAAGCTACATACTTGGATTGTCCCCACATAGTCTGTCTTTCTCCCTTACCATACAACATCACATTTCATGATCGACCATCATTGGAATGACCAAGGGTAACGTAAAATAAGGACGGAAACTTTACCCTCAATATTTTGTCATGTATGTAAATACAAATTCATGTTTGATATGTAAAATACTAAACTAATGCATTGTCCTAAACATTTTGTTGGTAGATATTCACAAAACCCCAATCCATGAATGATCATCTCTAACCCATAATAGCCCTGGTAGGGAAGACTAGCTTGCTCCGGTACCGGGACAGCCCTGTTGCGCTACCGGGACAGCCCTGTTGCACTAACGGGACAGCCCTGTTGCACTACGGGACAGCCTTGTTGCACTATGGGACAGCCCTGTTACGCTACTTGTCATTCCAAACTGTGGTCACACAAGCATGCATGATCATCCCAAGACTGACATCCATATCAGATAACTCATCATTTAAATTTAAATTTCCAAACTAAATCAACTGAATCTAATGGCAGCGGAATACATGAAGTGGAGATTAAAGCTCGCTTCTCTTCCTTCCCAAATGTAGCAGCGTAAAGCAGAGCAATTTCAGATAGTCATGAATACAAACCTAAATAATTCATATACTAGAAATAATAAATACATTCAACAACCACTTCTAGTTCGTTGGTATCGTCGATGAGTATCATAAATGAATGTACACATTAAAGAATAATCAAGCTTAAACAAATACACAATATTTTCTCATTTCACCGAGCTAGGACATCTCTCAGAAAGTGGAAGGATTTGTCACAGAGTAATACATATGTGATCCGTTTTAGGAAAATAAGTCGCAAAAAAGATATTTTCAAAGTGTTTATTTTATAAGATCACTTTATCAGGATGTTCTGGTTTTGGGAGAGTTTATCAGCTTTACGTTGATCGATGTATCAAATTTCAGGACAATGTATCTAATATTGTATCTAATATATCCTTTCATTTTGAAGGTCCTTATATAGAGAATATTTAGTTACATTACTGATTATTGCCCTCCAGAAATATTGCTAACTTTTTTTTCAAAAATAAAAATATCAAATTTAAAATATGGAAATACTTATTAGAATAATAGACTGTTTACTATCATTGGAATCGGCTTGGTCTCATCTTTTGAGATATGATAATATCTCAAAATCCATTTTTGCGACTTGTGACTCATTTTCCTGAAACACATCACATAATTGTGTCCTAAATAGTACGAAGTATTAGTACAATAAGCTGAGTAGTGCCTTATATATTCTAACAACTTTTTTTTTAACGTTTTACACTTAAAAGTACATATCCCATATAAAAATATCATTTTGAAGTGGAACTCCTTAATGCATACCTTTCATAGAATGCATAAGTTTCGTAGAATATCAAACCCGAAACTCGATAAAATACATTATTCCTCATCACAAATACATTAACAATGATTTCTTTAGTTTCATAAACACTTTAAGTCCAAATATGTGATTATCACGTCGTAAAAAGCTGTCGATTATTATCTATCCATTCACTAACACGTGTGCAAATGTAAAAACCTATTGAATTATATATAATTATATACACCAGATGCACCAGCTTTCATACTCTTCATTTCCCATTAATAAACAGCTAGAAAATCACACCAGGTTGAAATGGAATGTGTAATACTCGAAATAGCGAGGTTGGAATTGTCAGCAGCAAGCATATATATATCAGGCCTTAATTTATATACCGATATATAGAAGAAATTGATTGAAGATTTGAGAAGATCAATTTTTTTTCATAATTATTCACACATAAATAATCAGCAAAATTTAGACTAACAATTGTAATTCTTGAGATCCTCTTTGAAAATGGAAAATGAATCATTAACACAAACAATGGTACAAACCATAGCAGGAAGTAATGTGAGAGACGGGGACTAAATAAAACTGTAAAATTGGTGTGACGTGGTATAAAAATGCAGTAGAAAGTTCTCGAGGAAACCAGAATTACCAACAGACAAATTGCCTCAAATATCACTTAGCATTCGATTGATTATAATTTAGGCCGTATCAAATCAGGTTCACATTACAATTCACTCGTCCCAATTTGTGTCATTTACTGACACCAGATGGCGTCGGCCATCGCATCTGGACTACCCAGTCTTTAAATGATCGGTAAACATTATAAATGAACTTCATCTTATTTAAAGCAGCTTAATCATTGAGAAAAACATTCACATCAACTTACAAAAGGTAGACAAAATGATTTCCAAGATGGAATTTTCATATATCAAGCCCCTCAACGTGTTTGAAATGCCCGCCTCCATTGAGATTGGCCTACAACCAAAGTCACCGGGAGTTTGTGGGTTGAACAAATGGCAAAAGTACCCAAGATACCTGTTGATACACCTTTACACCAGGTGGCGCCGTAGGTATTATGGGAGGAGTGAATTAATCAGCATCCCATAATATCAATACCTTTAAAAGATTACATAATCAAGGGTACCTTCCAGGAAAAGATACATTATTTAAATCTAGTACAGTTATTACTCTAGGTTAGAGAAGCTATAAATAGATTGATACAGTAATAAAGTCAAAGATTAAGTTGGGAGAGAGACAGATTTACAATAAGTTCAAGTAATTCAAGGGATTGTACTGAGACTAATACTGAACTGATCATTGGCTACACTAAATAGACAATAATAACCAAGATAATAACCATAGTGGAATGTAGAATATACAATAATAACCATGATAATAACCAAGGCAATAACCATACTGGAATGTAGAAAAATGTCGGAGATACAAGGAATATTTGGTTCACCAAGAGACAGAATGAATAAATGCATCGAGGCATAAGGATTGAAGTAAGCTAATATATGCTTATACCGGCCAGAGGCGGTTAGCTAATGTATAAAATAGTAAGGCACCTGAACAATGATATAAAATACTACAGTTCATATACGCGTACATCAATTATTTATATCAGAGAAGTGTATAAAACGGTGGTAGTCAAACATGTGTACCGGGTAACGGCGGAACTGCTAAATATATTCAGTTTTATAGGAAATTTCTTCATTTGTATCTGATGTGAATAAGTAGGCACAAAAGTACTTGTTGAAGTATGCAGCGTTTGATAACATTCACAAACTAAATTCAAATTCGTCTACTCGTGGCTTACTGCGGCAACGTTTCCGTACGTAGCGAGGATATAACCTTATAACATTGAGTGAATGATCGGATACGTCTCCCTTAGACCAAGTAGGGAGGTTCAGCAAGTCTAACCTAAACATATCCGTATCTCTGATATACAAACGTACATTAAAAGGAAGAAAGAGGTTCAGCAAAACATGGTGGGAAAAACGTAACGTAACATGTCAAGGAGATTGTTTCATCTAACAATTTATTTTCTATACATAGTAATTCACTGATAAAAAGATACGGATAGGGTTACGTGATTGAGATAAGTTTGCTTGCGGAACCTCCCTATTATCCATCCGTCCCCTTGCCCCCAGGGGCGGAGCATCGAGGGTGTGGGGGGTAATCAAGGCCAGCTAAACGGGCTACGTCTCCCTCAACTCTACCTGTCTGTCTAACGTTACAGTGGTTGTTCAGCAGGACTTACGTTAGCCTTCCTGACGACCCTCCCACCTGCTGCAGGGGGAGGTGGAGTGCACATGGGTTGGTGTCGAGTATACAGCAAACTGTCCCGAGTCAGCCTGGAAAGATGCTTTAAGGACAATGTGCTTCAGCAGTAGGAGGCCTATATAGCATGATTGGTTATTTCCACTTTGACTATGTTAACCCTCTTGGTTCTACTCAAGTTTGGCTAACTAAACGTTACCTCTGATCACGAGGTACTAGCTACTCCTTGCTCGATTAAAAATCTCTTCGTGATTCGTTTTACAAAAAATGAAATACAATGCCCGTGAGATAAATTAGACATCAAATTTTCACGATTTTTAATTTTGACTGCCCCCTGTCCCGCCTCCAACCCCACCAACCTCATGTCACACTCGTGGCCACACCTCTATGGAGGAAATCATTCAGCAGCAGGGTCAATGGACGCTGGACGCACTATATTTTTAGAAAATGTACAATTCACCCTCGCCAATCTTCTCAAATAACCCAAATTTCAGGCGAAAATAAAGTTCAAAATACAGTTCAACCTAACCAAAGAGATTGCTAGAATCAATACAATGCTGAATATACTCGAATTTACCTAGTATTGGCCAAATTGCAGCCTAATTTAGCAGAATTTACTAAATGTGGACAGCTGGCAATTGTACATTTTCTGACAATCTGACCCATGTACACAAGTATGGAATGCCAATAAGTTGTATGATGCGTGTAGGAATATTTATACTAGTTTCAGCATTTCTCGCCAGGGAGGTTCTCCAGGATCTCGTAGAAGTTGTCCGTCATCTGCGCCACCTCCAGGTCGATCTCGGCACCAAGCTGCAAGATTTCCGTCAGGCTTCGGAGGAGATCGGTGAAGGTCGGCCGTTTCCGTGGATCGTGACGCCAACATTCTCGCATCATATTATACCTGGGGTGACATAGGGAATGTGTCATTAAACATGTCTGAATTCAACGGAATAATGTGTTAAATTGTAATCGCATATATGAATTAATTAAATATGTATCTTTATGATGAACATCTCTAGATTAAAACCATATATTATTTTGTTTTGAATTGACGTATGAGAACTATACTATGTGATGAGATTAAGCCTGTGAAACTTCGATCAATAAAATTTATCTTAAAACAAATAAACGATTTCAGTTGTTAGCAGTTGGATTTCGTCCTTTAATGAGAAATGTTGTAGATACAATTTACTCTAATACAATAGGGAGGTTCAGCAAGTCTAACGTAAACGTATCTGTATCTCTGATATACAAACAGACGTGAAAAGGAATAAATAAGTTCAGCCAAACATGGCGGGAACAACGTAACTTTTCCCTCTTCTTAAAGGAACTAAGGAATCCCGTGTCAACTACTTTTTGGACAGACTATATATGTGTATATACTCACAGGCCATCACTACAGAGTTGGACAGACTATATATGTATCTATACTCACAGGCCATCACTACAGAGTTGGACAGACTATATATGTATCTATACTCACAGGCCATCACTACAGAGTTGGACAGACTATATATGTATATACTCACAGGCCATCACTACAGAGTTGGACAGACTATATATGTATATACTCACAGGCCATCACTACAGAGTTGGACAGACTATATATGTGTATATACTCACAGGCCATCACTACAGAGTTGGACAGACTATATATACTCACAGGCCATCACTACAGAGTTGGACAGACTATATATGTATCTATACTCACAGGCCATCACTACAGAGTTGGACAGACTATATATGTATATACTCACAGGCCATCACTACAGAGTTGGACAGACTATATATGTATATACTCACAGGCCATCACTACAGAGTTGGACAGACTATATATGTATATACTCACAGGCCATCACTACAGAGTTGGACAGACTATATATGTATATATACTCACAGGCCATCACTACAGAGTTGGACAGACTATATATGTATATACTCACAGGCCATCACTACAGAGTTGGACAGACTATATATGTATATACTCACAGGCCATCACTACAGAGTTGGACAGACTATATATGTATATACTCACAGGCCATCACTACAGAGTTGGACAGACTATCTATGTATATACTCACAGGCCATCACTACAGAGTTGGACAGACTATCTATGTATATACTCACAGGCCATCACTACAGAGTTGGACAGACTATAATATATGTATATACTCACAGGCCATCACTACAGAGTTGAGGCTTGTCCATCCTGTAGCCTCTCTTCACCAGCTCCATCACATCAGCACCACTCATACCTGGGTACGGACTCGACCCTGAACATGGGGGAAATAAGGGCAAAGTGCATTAGTAAACACCCAAGTCATTCTAGCTATGTGTTCAATTCAATTCAATTCAAAGCATATTTTATTTATACGAGAAAGGTGTACAAAAAGGAGACCCGTATCTGAAAGGTAACTTCCAGGTCTTCCAGCGGGTTCCTGACTAGTTCCTACCGAGAAAAAATAATTTTGATTTTACATTACTATGCCAAAAATAAACTTCAGGGCTATTTTCTAATATCTAATCTAGGAGTATTTAGTTAAAGTGAGAAACAGTTCATAGCAGTTCATGTGTTCATGCAGGTGCATGTCGAAAACCAGCGTCACACTAATAGGGTGCAAACCTACTTAGTTCATGCTTAGAACTAGACTGGGGCTAGTTCTATGTTTCATCTAAGGCAGAATGATACACTTGGTCATTATGTTATCACTGTGGAGAAATCAAAAGTACAAGACAACATAAAACTGCCACTTGCTATGATATCTACCGATATCAAGGAGACTAGCTTTGCCAAACAAAGCAAGGACTAGACGCTAGCCTCCTAATAAACACATCCTTACCTAAAGTAACTATTTCCCAGAGGAGGACGCCAAACGACCAGACATCAGATTTGACACTGTAAATGCAGTCATACAGAGACTCGGGGGCCATCCAGCGGATAGGCAGGCGGTTCTACAATGTGGGCAAACGGTGGCAAACATCATTGTCAGTGTAACCGTTATAAAAAGCAGAATATAAAGAGGTTCAATTATTCAGGATTAATCCACCTTAATTATTAATATTAATATTGTTACAACTGATTTGAAAACGACCTGACTTTGTAGTAACATCGACAAATAAAAGAATCCCTGAATTGAATTGAATTGAATTTTAGATTATTCGATGTGATATTATATAGATCAAGTGTTTTTGTCATTTATGATTCTGATTAACATATTATATAGGTATGATGATTTTAAAATATTTATAAAGATATACAGTAACGTTAGAGTCCCGAATAACGACCATCCCGGTAATGCGATCAACCCATAATTTACACCAGTTTGAACTAATGGGACCATCCAGCGATGCAACGAAATACTCGCTAGTCCCAAATTATATTTTGAAGGTGGTCGCAACAGTGTGACTCTACAGTAAGTGATGTTTGATGTGTACAGTAATGGGTGGTCTCCACTGGCTGCGGTAAGCTCTGCGGTAAGCCTTGCGATGGTGCTGTGTTGGTGAGAAGTGGCGAGGTCCTGCCTACATGGACAGTGAACCATGTAGGCAGGACCTCATCATTCCTCTCCGCCTACAGAACCAGCACAAACCATCGCAAGGCTTACCGCAGAGCTTACCGCAGCCAGTGGAGACCACCCTTAAACGTATTGATTTTCGTGCGGATGAATTCCCGTGCACTAAATACTTTGACATCTTTTACAGGAGTTATTTTCACGCACAAAGATCAGCTAAAACAGTGGAAATAAATACAGCACAAACATTAATGTGAGGTTGTGGTGACGTACCTGCGTCCTGCTCTCATACTGCCGACTCTGCGCGATGTCACGACTGTTGCCAAAGTCTGACACTTTACACACATACTTCTCATCCACCAGTATGTTCCTGGCTGCCAGGTCACGGTGCAGGAACTGAAGGTAACAAATGTAACATTAGTAGTCAGCCAATTTGGGGGAAAGTTCCTCCTGTTTTGGCTTTAATCCTCTCCCCTCGACATCAAGTAGCCGACGTTTTATGACATTTAAATATCACGTAGCCGACGTTTATGATACTTAAATATCACGTAGCCGACATTTTATGACACTTAAATATCACGTAGCCGACGTTTATGACACTTAAATATCACATAGACGACGTTTATGACACTTAAATATCACGTAGACGATGTTTTATGACACTTAAATATCACGTAGCCGACGTTTATGACACTTAAATGTCACGTAGCCGACGTTTTATGACACTTAAATATCACGTAGCCGACGTTTTATGACACTTAAATATCACGTAGCCAACGTTTTATGACACTTAAATATTTTATGACACTTAAATATCACGTAGCCTACTTTTTATGACACTTAAATATCACGTAGCCGACGTTTTATGACACATAAATATCACGTAGCCGACGTTTATGACACTTAAATTACCAAAACATCAAGTCCTTCTCTCTTCCGCCTTCCCCCTTCCCTGTTAGTAATCCAGCACCAAACTTTAGTTACCTCACTGGTTGAAATGTACTCCATGCCTGCAGCAATGTTCTCAGCAAAGCCTATGAGGTCCCTCGAGGTGAGGCGCTTTACGGGCGGCAGGTTGGCATAAGGCAGGTACCTCTCACTGGGGTCGTCTGACCAGGGCAGGCGGTACGAGCGCAGCACATACTGCAGGCTTCCCTTACCCGCATACTCCATGATGATGTAGAGCGGGTCTGGAACATGGGCACAGTGGTTTGGTTTTTTTGATAAAAGTTTTATTGCACACAATTACAGGAAATCCTGGTATTCTCATGTAGTACAAGCAAAATATTATCAAAATGTCGTACAGTATATATTAGCTGATATAGCTTTATCTTGTGTTTAAGCAATACATTTTTTTTGTCAAAATTTAATAAGAATCAGTTTTAAATGCTTGCTCAAGAGCAGCTACAAGTGTAGTTTGCAGTTAGACATCTGGCAATACATGAAAATGAGTCATAAGTCGCAAAATATGGATTTTGAGATTTTATCATATTTGAAAAGAGGAGATCAAGCTGATTCCAATAATAGTAAACATTAGGACATCTAATATGTATTTCTATATTTTAAGTTTGATATTTTTATTTTTGAGAAAAAAAGTTTGCAATGTTTCTGGATGGGTAATTACCAGTAAAGTAACTAAATATACTCCATAAGAAGGGCTTCAAAACACAAGGATATATTTGATACAATGTCCTGAAATTTGTTTCACAGATTTATATGATTATAAGTGCTAAACCCTCTAAAAATCAGAACATTTCAATAAAGAGATCTTAGGATAAAAACACTTTGAAAAATATCAATTTTGCGACTTGTAACTTATTTTCCTGAAACATGACATATGACTGACCTGTGAGTGTGCAGCAGCCCAACAGTGCCACAACATTAGGATGAGGCTGTAAACTTTTCATTGTCTTCAGTTCCCGTAAGATGGCTCTGCGCTCCTCGGACGTGTAATCATCTAGATAACAGACATTCAGTTTTGGGTTACTTATCCTGAATATCATCAGGTTCTAGGACATGAAATAAAGTTCAGAAAAAAAAGAAAGAAAAGAAAAAGAAATTAAAAAAAAAATTAAAAAAAAGTTCAGTATTTTTCTGTGAAGAACTGACCAATGAAGTATTGAATAACAAACCTTTGAGAAAAAAGAAAAGAAAAGAAAAGAAATTAAAAATTTTAAAAATTTAAAAAAATAATAAAAAAAGTTCAGTATCTGTCTGTGACGTCCCAATGAAATAATAATAACAAACCTTTAAGCATTTTGACGGCCACCACAGTCTGGCCGCGTCGACCCATGATGCCCTCGGCGCGGGCCCGCCACACCTCCCCGTACAACCCGTCCCCGATGCGCTGCCTCAGGTTGAGCTTCTCCCGTGGGAACTCATAGAGCTCCTCAGGCAGGGAGTAGGAAGCCTTATTCATAGTCTTTCCAGGCTGACCCCGCACATTGAGGTTAGTCCTGATGGGCACAGTCTCTGGGCCGGGCTGGTTCAAGTCATTAAGCCCAGGCTCCAGCGGGCCTGTAATGTTCAGAGGCTTCAGTATGGGCTGGGCGTTGAGATCTTGGAGGGAGTGGCTTGAGGCCATGATTGGCGGTTGTGGGAGAGGATCAGGGTTTTCCTCATAGGGAGTTTTACTATAAGGCAAGCCAGAAAGTGCCCCCATGCCTGCAATCCCTGATTGTCTTTGTCGCATAGCTTGGGCAACCTTGTAGCTGTCTGGTCTCACTGCTATGGACTGGGGCGGGGCGTATTTGGATCTCATCGCAACCCCTCCTCTTCCTCCACCTGAGGCCCCGCCCATTCTGCCAGCTCCTCCCCATTCTCTTTTGTCTAAGCTGGTCTCAGCTAAAGCAGCTTCAGGACAATAAGCAATGTTATCAAACCCAATCCCAGGTTCTTCTCCATAAGAGTCACTGGTGGATTCCTCCCCAGGAACCACCCCGGACAGTTGGATGTGGGAGGGGCCAGCTGAAGTGGGCGGGGCTTCCTGTGGCATGTTGCTGTTGATTGACACACGGGAGTCGCCTATGTCACTGCCGCGCCACCTGGTTGCCTGTCTGAAACTATCGTGGGTGGGAGGGCGGCGGTTGAGGACGACGTCGCTCCCCTGACCGACAGACGTCGTTGATGCCTGTTTAAAGAGAGAAAAATATGATTTCTGTATTGTGACCTAGTTTAAAAAGAGGTGAATGGAATATGTAGAGGAGATTGAACGGTATTCATAAATTTTACAGGATGCTTATATAATAGTTCAACCTGCATGGGACCCCATCCGGACCCCATTCAACACCTTTCTGTTTTATCAAAACTGTTCATAAATATTGGACAGTAACTATAGGCCTAATATATAGTCCATTATATCATTAAGAAATTAAACTTGTTTTATCCATAGGGGAAGGGAAAACATCTGGTTTGTAATGTGTATGTTCCCCGGCGGATTGTTTCATGTAAAGTATATAAAGAACTGTATTGTATAAAGTATAAAGTATTGTACGAACTATGAGTGTATCTGAGTGGTAACATATGGATGTTCTACCTTGTACCCTTTAAAAGAGGGATAAAATTGTATAAATATTCAAAAACACCCAGAAAATTCAAAATACTGCGATGAACACACCATGGAGTATACCATGTGAAACTATTATATCAATAAGGCAGCTATGTTTGGCCACGATATCTTTATGTCATTTATATCTCCTACGTTAGTTTGATTTGGGGCGCAATGGAAGATCTACATTGGAGAAATGACCGTCACGTTCATGTATCTGTTATTTATTATGTGAATAAAAATTCTATATATGGGTCAGATTTTCAGAAAGTGTACAATTGGCAGCTGTACACATTGAGTAAATTCTGCTAGATTAGGCTGAAATTTGGTCAATGCTAGGTAAATTCGAGTATATTCAGCATTGCATTGATTCTAGCGATATCTTTGGTTAGGTTGAACTGTATTTTGAACTTTATTTTCGTCTTAAAGTTGGGTTATTTGAGAGGATTGGTGAATGCGAATTGTACATTTTCTGGCGACTTCACCCATATATAAAGAGACGGGTATGAATAATGATAAATAGACTTACTCTAAAGCTGGAGTTACGGACACCCTTTTTGGAAGAGTTGGAAGCGGCCGTGGCGGCAGGTTTGGGAGCGCGGCGACATTTCTTACAGCAGCAGACGACAAGCACAAGCACGATAATAACAAACACAGCGCCACCCGCAGCGCCGGCGATTATTGGTACTAAAGGCAGCATTGATTCCTTGTTTACACCATCACCGGTATCTATAAAAATAAAAGTATTATTTTAGTTTCTCTGAATAAATGTACATGTAGTGGTAGTGGTGGTGATAATAGTGATTTATCCGATTAAAGCGTTTCTAAAATTATGTAAGGGACTGTTCATTTTTAACCACTGGGGAGAGAGAGGAGAATATTCAGGGGGCAGCTTTTTTTGTGCAGACTCTGAAGTGTTGGGAGGCCCACCATTTTTTGCGCAGACTCTAAAAGTGTGTGTGTGGGGGGGGGGGGGGGATCTATTTTGCACAGACTCAGAACTACAATGATGTAGGGGGGTCATGAAACTTTGCACAAACTTTCAAGGGAAGCCAGGAAACTTTGGACAAGACTTTACGGGGGGGGGGGGATTATACAATTTTGCACAAGTATTTTTTAGCAAATTCTCCCCCCCCCCCCACACCACCAGCAGTTAATTATAAACAGTCCCCAAGTAGCCTAGACCTTCTTGGTGTTTGGAAATATGTCTTCATATGGATTTTCCCAGATATATCATATACCAACAATACATTGGAAATGCATGGCTTCAGATCTATATATCAAACAGGGTAAAATATGTGATCGCAAAAGTTGCAAAAAATAGATTTTGAGATACCATTATATTTGAAAAGATGACATCAAGCCGATTCCAATGATAGTAAACAGTCTAATAATCTAATAAGTATTTCTAGATTTTAAGTATGATATTTTCGTTTTTGAAAAAAAATGTTTCCACTATTTCTGGGGGTCACTGAATAGTCAAGTAACTAAATGTAGTCCATATGAGGACCTTTAAAACGAAAGGATATATTACATAGATTGTCCTGAAATTTGATACATCGATTGACATAACTACAAGTGACAAACTCTCCAAAAATCAGAACATTCCAATAATGTGATCTTGTGAAAAATATCAATTTTGCAACTTATGACTCATTTTCCTGAAACACATCACATTATCATCGACGGGCACAAAAGGAAAGATTCACCCACTATATAAGCGCGAAAAAATGAACTGATGTAGTGAGTCTGTAAGATAAAAGATCAAATTTATACTGAAATGAGATATAAATAAATATCAAACTCTTAAATAGAAATGTTCATATATGATTGAAAGGAGAGAAAAGGCTGAAACGGTGAAACGCCAGTTTCGTTGATGCAAGATCTAATAATAGTAAAGGCATTTATCTCGTTCTGATACGCAGTTACTTTAGAACCAAACATAAAAAATAAAAGGCTTTTTTTTAAAGTAACAAGTACCGCCACCGACCATATGCCACCTAAAAATGCGATCCTACAATTTGAATAAATGAAATGCAAGAAATAGTAATATTCAGGTTTAAACAACGTATAAGGGTCAGATTTTTAGAAAATGTACAATTGACAGCCCCACACATTTAGTAAATTCTGCTAATTTAGACTGAAAAATCGTCAACACTTAGTAGGTATATTTGAGTATATTTAACATTGCCTTGATTCAAACAATCTGTTTGTTTATGTTGAACTGTATTTTGAACCGGATTTTTGTCTTAAATTTGGGTTAATTTAGAGGATTGGTGAAGGTGAATTGTACATTTTCTGGTGATTTCACCCGTAAAGTCTACACTATGGGTCATGCTTAAATATGGTGGTAACTTACCCCAGGGAACAAACACTCCATCTGTAAGTCATAGTGCATAGAAGACTTAAAATTAAATTATTTAGGACTGCGGGGAAAACAAACTAGCAGCTCAATGTAGCCCTTGACATTTCTATGGCTAATGTTGCAAGCTGGCATAGTGCAAGGGAAGTATATATACAGAGTGAGTAGAAACCACACACTGCTTGTAGCAGGAGATGTGTGTCCACTATATGGTCTAGCAGGGAGGTATATATAGAGGGAGTAGAAACCATACACTGCTTGTAGCAGGAGATGCGTGTCCACTATATGGTCTAGCAGGGAGGTATATACAGAGGGAGTAGAAACCACACACTGCTTGAAGCAGTAGATGTGTGTCCACTATATGGTGTAGCCACTGCATGCCAGGTGATGCTGCAGTGCTGTTGTCGGCACTAGTAGACCTACCCACTAGCCCTGGTACTAGCCCAGGTAGTTTGATTGCCCTTTTCCAGCAACAGCATACTACAGACACTTATAAATAGTTGGCGCTAGTAGTAGTAGTGGCAGTACTGCCAACTATATTTGGTCGACACACATCAACCCTGTTACTACTCCCTCTGTATATACTGCCCTGCATGGAATCAACAAGTTATCCTAAATCCTGATGACAGAGGTGTCTAAGAGCATATAGAAAGCACAGTTTCTATTAGACCACTCTAACTTCACTTGTTATGAACTCGGAGAAAATAAAAGAGCGGACCATGAGCAGACCAGTGGAATGGGTCCTTTAAGGATCTTAAATATAATTTACAGTTTGCCTTATCTAAGAATGAAGAAAATTGGTAATTTCACACATCAAATATCATAGAAGTATTGCTTAAATGGAAAGAGTATGAAAGCAAGGTGAATGATGCATACCTGTAGTTCTTATATAGAGGGCGATGGAGTTCTCACTTCTGCCGTAAGTGTTCTCTGCATAGACACGTAATGTGTAGGACGTGTTGGGGCGCAACTCTCCTACGGTGACCAGCACCTATACACATGGCAAGTACAAACCACAAAGTTTAACCATGTAGTGAGTGCCAAACATTGTTTACATACAATGGAAGCAGTGCCCCATCCCCCCGGTTATACTGGATAAACAATTACTAAGTTTTTTATTTCAAAGTATCCAAAATGAACGGGATCAACACTCAACAACTTGTAAACAATATTAATTGCATTAGTTGTTTGTTAATAAGAACACAATAGAGTAGAAAAGTCTGCTGTACCTCTCCATTATTGGCCTCCTCCACACGGGTGGGCAGTTGTCTGCTGGGTTGTCCAGGCAGACTCTGGTAGACAGGGAAGCTGACCATCTCCCCTCCATCATACCCTGGCAGACAGGTCAGCAGCGCCTCCGTACCGCTCACATTCATACTGCTGCACCCAAACGGGCTGTCAGGCTTGCCTTCACAACAATACAATACTTAGTCATTCTAGTATTCATTGGCTGGTAATGTTCAAAAAAAAATTGTAATAAGTGTACTAAGTACGCTTTAAACATTTTTTTATGATTGTTAACGTTTTACTCTCAATATTTCAAGAAAAATTTTAATGGCTGTTGTAATAAAATTTCAAATACTAAACTAACAGGTAATGATTATACTCTGACTCTATATATAGCAGGGTGCTGCTTGTAGTGCTCCAAACTAATACCCCATATGAATGTTCACAATTAAAAGTACCTCTGATGAATGGCCCAACCTGGCCCGAAACATGTAAGGTTGAGTAATCTTCAAATAAATCAACAACTTCAAATAAAATCTGATGGACAACCATGTTGCTCAGGACATGACACCTAGCAACCCGTTGCTACAACCAGCGCACCACCCAGGTAACACTTTATGTTACCTGGGTGAGAACCGATTGGGATAGAAGCCAGTTGTAACGTCACAGTAGGTGTTACGCCACTCGCATGGTAGCTTTCAAGCTGTGAACAGGGTCTCTCGCACAGAAAAACATTCTATTATTCTTTGTTTTGTTTTTATTCATAAACTCTTGTAATAAATAAGATATATTCAGCTTACATATAATAGAGATAAATTAAGACTTACAACCATTAACTAATTTCACCAGTCAGTTTAGATAGATAAGATAAACAATGTGAACATCAGCTTAACCAAAAGCAATTTTTGGATTTTCCACATATAATAAAACAATGAGGGGCACAATAAAGTGATAAGTGAAAATGAATTTTGGGTGGGAAGATGCTTTTATAAACTTCCTTCATCCCTTTAAGAAGTTTGTCCCTTTAAGAAGAGTTTGTCCCTTTAAGAAGAGTTTGTCCCTTTAAGAAGAGAAGAAAGTGGGCGACTTTTGACTTTGCTAGTTTTTTATAAAAGCAATTACCAGGTTTAAGAAGTTGTACAGCTAGGTTGGCAGAGCCAGCATCGTTGGTAGCATGGCAGGTGTACTCCCCAAAGTGGTCCTCTCTAACTGAAGTGATCTGGTACTCGCTGTAGTAGTCCTGGTTGCGCATGCTCTGTGGGGAGACACCGGTGGCCCTGGCCGTCCATGTGAAGGTCACCTGTGGCCAGGCCTTCACATAGCAGTAGAGGGAGGCGGGTCTGCCTACATGACCTGTGTACTTCCTCAGTGCACCAGGCTTCCACCGCGGCTGGACTGTGGAAGGTAGAAGGATTCAATTCAATTCAATTCAAGTATTCTTTATTATGCTGATCTAGTTGCACAAAGGAGTTCCATGTCTGGTTAACACAAAAATTATATTCCTGAATTAGCCAGGTCTTCCAAAGAATGCCTATACTTGATTTGATAACTTAGTTACAACATTAACAACATGCATCATAAAATAAATTATAGTTAACAGTGAATAGATAAATGGAATGAGATGAGATGTGGTTATAAATAACAGAGTACGAATAATTGAGATATGATGTGCCTAGGAACATAAGAGGTCTTAGGATGACAGATTACAGTTATGTATAAACAACAATTTTTGTGTGGTATGGCAAAAAAAAGGGGCGTGTTTCCGATTTAACCCCCAGTCCTCTACTTAGAAAAACTTCCTCTACCTAAACAATTTTTTTACCATGCCTGATTTTGGGGGATATTTAAAAAAAGAACTAATTAAAGCAGGAACAAAAGGTTTTCCTAACCCGGAACTGTTAAAAAGCACATTTCCCTTGTTTAAAACAACTATTACAACTTATTTAACACAACTAGAAAACACTACTTCACACCTGAAGAAGGGCGTCCATAGCCCAAAAGCTTGTGTAATCAATAAAATCAAAATCAACAACTTTTAATGATATCTACATCGATTCATCATTTCCACCCCAGCCCTAACCGATATACAGCGATATTCACGGGTTCAGTCTGTATTACAAAGCAGATTTTGCCCTGTGTTCTGGCTCACCGCATACAGCGATAAGCTTAACCACATGGCTGTCCTGCATCCTCCTCCTTGTGGGGCTCTCTACCCCAGCCAGGATGGATATGGCGAGCTTCAAAGGCAATGTTATAGAAGGTTGAGATTAGAGCAATGCACGCTCATAAACTATTATTACTGTTAATTCTAAGCATTTTGTACTATTTGGAAAAAATTATCTGCATTCAAACAGTCAAATTTGAATAGAAATTGCTAAAAATATTAACATTGCCTTCCCAACCCATCCATAAAGAGCCTCACTGTAGGCAGAGCGCCGTCCAGAAGAGGCGAGGAGAAGGAAACACCTGGTTCCTAAATTATTTTTTTTTGTTTTGTTTTTTTTGTTCCTAAATCTTGGGGGGGGGGGGGGGTCTCATTAGGTATCGTCTCATATATTTTTCCATGAAGAAATATAACTTACATAGGACAAAGAGTTCGGTCTGTCCTGTTTTAGACCACACGAGTGAGCCCACTGTATTCCTGACCTCGGCCTTACACACATACACGCCTGCATCCCTTGGGCTCACAAACTGGATCACTAGCAGCGGGGCAGTCTGCTGAAATAGTACAAATACAAGACAGCATGAAATCGGTTTTTCAGCATGGAATATTTATCAACGGTCTAATGTCAATATCTGAATATCCATGTGTTTTGCATATTTCTATGTCACAAGTCTCCATCTTTCCCAGCATGCATTTGGTTTTCATAGATCATTTGTACAATTCAACTCACGGTGATAAATTCTGGATCTTCCGGTTTAGTCCACTCAACATCCAGTGTATGGTTCTCGTTCATACCCGTCACGTTACAGAGCACCTGGAGTTTGGCCGTCTCGTGTCTGGTCACCTCCACAGGCACATTCAGCGTCTGACCCTCACCTGTGCAGCAAAAGTCATGTCAAGTCAATTCAAGGCATTTTTTATTTGCAATTAGTGGCCTCTACAAAAAGGAGGTCCCAGTTTTGAAACCTTGGTTCCAAGTCTTCCTGTGGGTTCCTGTGTCTTTGAGTTATTTCCTTTTAGACTTAAGGGTCAGACTTTCAGAAAATGTACAATTCAATTTCGCCAATCTTCTCAAATAACCCAAATTTTAGACGAAAATAAAGTTCAAAATACAGTTCAACCTAGAACCAGACATATTGCTAGAATCAATGCAATGCTGAATACACTCGAATTTACCTAGTATTGACCAAATTGCAGCCTATTTTAACAGAATTTACTAAATGTGTACAGCTGCCGATTGTACATTTTCTAGAAATCTGACCCTTAAAACATAATGAGTGACACTGCACTAAACATTCCCACCTCCCCCCTCTCCTTCTATATGGGGGAATTCGACAGAAAATGTACAATTGATTATTCACCTTCACCAATCATCTCAAACAAGTGACAATCTTCTGACGTGTCAGAAAGATGATTCTGGGGTGTAGTCGCAATTATAAGCAATTATAACTAATTTTTGAATTTTTTATATGTGCAGATATTATCAAATTCTACCAAACTTATGAAAGAAATTTCTCAAAGAGAAAAACATTTTTGACTCTTGATATTTCAGACAAACAATCTCAATATACTTCTGTATTGTACTGACTTGTTCCTGAATAATAATATCAAGGTTATAATATAGAAATAAATAATTTTGAAAAATGTAATGCAGCCATGATGTTCGTTGCTATAGCCTAGGCCTATGTGAATCGAACCTTGCAATAATTACACAATATTACAGATTCTAAGTTCATGTATAGACAAACCAACATGACATATCATTCAACGAGGCTCATAAGAGTTTATATTGAGTGATACTAGCCTATATATTAGCAGATTTCTCACGATTTCAACCATATTTGTTCGTTTATTAACATGTTTATGTTCCTGTCAGTTGATTTGAAGCACGCAGACAGACAAGCCTGTTGCTGTCAGTTCGTCTGTTCGACCAGCTTAAGAATGTGTACAGACGTTCTCTAGGCAAACAGAACTGACATAGGCTTGGACATGGAACGAAATGAAGCATCGAATTAAATCTAACCAACCTTGAGTGATATTATAGCCTATACATTAGCAGATTTCTAGCGATTTCAACCATATTTGTTCATTTTCTAACAGAATTACGCAGTTGATTTCATCACCGTTTTTGTAAGGTTCCGCTGCTTGCGATTAGCCGTGTAATGATTAACCAACGACTGAATATAAATGCTTTTTTAATCTAACCTTGTTTTCAACCTCATATGCCAGGATTATTGTGTAAAATCATTCAAAGCGCTCAGAAAGCCTGTTGATGTTAGTTCGACAGAATGTGTAATGATTAACCATCGGCTGAAAATAAATATATGAACGTCTAAGCTAAGCTTGTCGAAATAAATCTAACCAACCTTTTTATTACGATTTCACCGATCGCACATGCTGCACCATGTTTCCGATCTGTTTCTGGTCGCTGACACAATAATATCCGTATAATCTGCGTAAATGAGCCATGTCGACTTCAAATACTATCCCAACAATAGTTTATGAACATATTAACGTCTGACGATATTCCTTTCGGTGGAAATATCACAATTTCACCACCTCCAACTCTTCGGAACCATGCTTCTGACGCCATGTTTGTTTGCTTTGGCCCATGCGCATGCGCGTTTCTACCTACGGTTAGGCGATTGTGTTGCCGGGGCTTCTCGCTGTACACGCGGTGGTGGGCCTTGTCGCCGGCACGATGGACCTTCGTGCTGGCGGACCCTTATGTCCACCAAGTCATTAGAGCCCCGGCCTATGCTCGTGCATACTACGAAAGCCGTAATGATTAACAAACGACTGAATATAAATGCTTGAACGTTTAATCTAACCTTGTTTTCAACCTCATATGCCAGGATTATTGTGTAAAATCATTCAAAGTGGTCAGAAAGCAGTTTTATTTTCTTGGCTGGGTCGGGATCTGGGTCGGGATCTGGGTCGGGATCTGGGTCGGGATCTGGGTCGGGATCTGGGTCGGGATCTGGGTCGGGATCTGGGTCGGGATCTGGGTCGGGATCTGGGTCAAGGTAATCACGTGATCGGAGGTGTGGTTAGGATCGGGGTCAGGGTAGGGCTTGGGTCTGTCCACGTGGACAATGTGTGATTAGGACGTGCACGTGAACGTGCGCGCCAGCTCGCAATTGGATTGGCTTATACATGGGTTCAAGTGTGGGGTCAAATTATTCTATGACCTACTAGACCGGTATTGGGGTCAACGTCTTGTCGGAGCGGTGTACCACTTCCGGCCCGACCAGCACTTCGTGGACACGGGAAATATCAAGTCCACGGGCCTTGGCACGGACCCATAGTAATTCTGGGGTGGGGTTGGGCCACCCCAGAAAAAAACAAATTTAAGACAATAAATCAGGTTCAAAATACAGTTTAACATAACCAAACAGATTGTTTGAATCAAGGCGTGTGAGGGCACAGAAAGAATATTATCCATTTTCCTGTCTTTCCTTGTAACTGTTTATTGAGGAAATAAAAGCATTTATATATATATATATATATAATATATATAAGGCAATCCTAATTATGTACTCAGATATACCTAGTGTTGACCATTTCTCAGTCTAATTTAGCAGAATTTACTAAATGTGTTGATCTGCCAATTGGACATTTTCTGAAGATCTGACCCTAGTGTATGAATTGTGAATACAGACTATTGTGACGCAACCAAGCAGCACTGCATTGCATGTTTATGAACAAAGGTCGCAACCACTAAACCACATTTCTCTCTTATTTTGAGAAAATTCCAATTATTTCCCGACAGGATGCAGCTAATTATGTTAATAGCGCTCTGTGTGTGTCTGTCTGACAGTTTCATTGGGTGAAATCGTCAGAAAATGTACAATTTGTCTTCACCAATCTTATCAAATAATCCAAATTTTAAAAAAAATACAGTTCAACATAACCAAATAGATTATTTGAATCAAGGCAATACTAAATACACTCAGATATACCTAGTGTTGACGATTTTCCAGTCTAATTTAGCAGAATTTACTTAATGTGTAGATCTGCCGATTATACATTTTCTGAAGACCTGACCCATATAGGATCAAAACAAGTCCTTTTGATTTATCAAAAAATCCCAAATACTAGTTTAAACAGTGGTCCAAGGAATTACTCCATACAACTTGGGACTAAATAGCAAAACAAACCCCTTTCCTGGATGTGGGTGAAGTCGCCAGAAAATGTACAATTCACCTTCACCAATCCTCTCAAATAACCCAAATTTAAGACAAAAATCAGGTTCAAAATACAGTTCAACATAAGTAAACGGATTGTTTGAATCAAGGCAATACTAAATATACTCAGATATACCTAGTGTTGACCATATTTTAGTCTAATTTAGCAGAATTTTACTAAATGTGTACAGCTGCCAATTGTACATTTTCTGAAAATCTGACCCAGGTACTGGAAAGTCATTTCCGACTGGTATCCTTGACGTCCACTCGTCCTTGCCCGTTTCACACGAGTGAATAAGTAGGTCAGAGGACCATTAGTGAAATGGTTCCCCAGGCAACATTCTCATCTAGCCTGGACGTGTTGTCATGGTTACCTATAGCCACAGGGTGTACTATGTACATGAGGCTGGGGTCGGTGGATGGCGTAATGTACTACGTGTTGTAACCTCCTCAGCCAATACAAATAACGGGTTTTTAAAACATTTGTATTAGGCCTTTAGAATTGTTTATATAGTCATGCAGTTCTTGGATAAATAAAATTTATAAATTAGGTTTGGCAACTGAGCGGGAAATGAATCAAGGCAAACACAAAAGGTTATGTTTCAGTACAGAATGAAGAAAAAAAGATGAATCCAATGATGAATTTGGGCTATTTATATATGGATCCACAATCAATGAGTCTGATTGGATCTCCCTGGGTTGACCAATCAATAATTGGGTCAGATTTTCAGAAAATGTACAATTGGCAGCTCTACACATTTAGGAAATTCTCCAAAATAAGGCTGAAAACTGAAGAATACTGGGTATATCTGGGTATATTTGGTATCGCATTGATTTAAAGTATCAGTTCTGTTATGTTAAACTGCATTTTGAAGCTCATTTTTGTCTTAAATGTAGGCGAATGGTGAAGGCAAATTGTACATTTTCTGAAAATCTGACCCATGTGCGTGAGCTGTTAACCCTGGAGTTGACCCCTGACCCTGGAGTTGACCCCTGACCCCGCGTCTACCCCCCACCCACATCTACCTCAGTCATTGTATAACATGTTCGTCAAAACCTGTAAACCTTGATGAATAAAAGATAGTTCTATGCTATTCTATACATGAGTCAGATTTTCAAATGTACAATTCGTCTTCACCAGTCCTCTCAAATAACCCGAATTTAAGACAGAATTTAAGTTCAAAAATAGCCTAAAATAGCAGAATTTACTGAATGGGTAGAGCTGCCAATTGTACATTTTCTGACGATCTAACCCACCTATTAAACTGAGGCTAACAAAAATAGGTGTGTTTCTTATTTATCTAGCTGAAAACTAGGTAGGGGGCGGGGTGGTAACTTTTTTTTTTTACGAAACTACGTTCCAGAAACTGGCCAGAATGTCCATTGTAAAACAATAGTTGTTTTAAACATTTTTGTTAAAAAATCCAAAAAAATATCAGACATGGTCAAAAAATCTTTTAGGTAAGGGAAGGTTGCTTTAGTGTGTGTGTGGGGGGGGGGGGGGGGGAAGCGGGTTCCGACGTGGTTTGCCCTTTATCAAGGATTTTATTATTGTTGGAAGTTATACCACCCCCTCCCCCTACCTAGTTTTCGGCCAGATAAATCGGAAACACGTATTTTATTTGTTTTGGCCTTGTCAATTATGTCTTTATTTGCGGCTAACACTGGCTCCGACATGCGATAGTTTCAGCCCTAAACGTGGAATTTAACAATCATTAAATATTTATAAATACAGATTACACATTTGATTAGTTGTTATTTATAACATGTATCATCTTTTTCGTGTTAACCTAATAGGGGACTTGCATAGCCGCCATTTTGAATCTAGGTTCGCATGGAATTATGGGACTAATGGTACAGTCTAAAATCCATAGAAAACATGCCATGTTCTATTTATCAATGGTCTAATATCAATATCCATGTGTTTTACATGTTTCCCCGACACAAGTCCCAATCTTTCCCACCATGCCTTTGGTTTTCATAGATCATTTATACAAGCTGTGATATTGGTGAAAACATTGTTGCAATTTTCGATAAAAATGTTGCCAAACATTTTATGTCAGATTTCACCAGAATCCATCCCAGCATGCACTGCAGTATACATGCGCAGTGAGACATGCAAATCCCCTATTATCTCCCTCTCTACCTCTTAGTACCCCCCCCCCCCCCCCGCCCCCAGTCCTACATACCAGAAATGAAGTATTCAAGGACTGCATTGTTCACATAGCACGCACCCCCAGCCTACTACATACAGGTGAAGTCGCCAGAAAATGTACAATTCGCCTTCACCAATCCTCTCAAATAAACCACATTTAAGACATAAATCAGGTTCAAAATAGTTCAACATAACCTAACCGATTGTTTGAACCAAGGCAATACCAAATATACTCAGATATACCTATTATTGATCATTTTTCCGTCTTAATTTAGCAGAATTGCCTAAATGTGTAGATGTACCAATTGTACATGTTCAGACTGACCCGCTGTATACCGCGGCAGTCAATGTTGCTATTGTTATGTCATTAATTCCCTGCACACACCAGTTAAGAGTTAATCTTGGCGGTGAAGTTTCACAAGATTATCTCAAATTCTGGTGGATATTAATGGGTTGTTGTTTTATGGGGAGTATAGAGAGTGTGCAACAGTGCAACAGGTGCTATAACATGTATATTATGCACCTGGGACAATACTAATATTAGAGTAGGAGTTGATTAAAGTAGCCGCATGTGTTTAATGTATTTAATGTATGTAATTCCCGGTGGTGCGGGTCAGACCAACGAGGGTACACTTAAATGTACCCTCGTTGGTCTGATGGATATCAGTTAAAATGAGTAGAATATCATACCGTATTCCTCCGTTTATAAGCCCGGGCTTGTATTAATTTCGGTAAGGATTATAGTGCATATTTTGCCATATTTTACCATGTGCTTACCCCTGGCTTATAAACGGGGGCCGGGCTTATAAACTGGGGCAGGCTTGTAACGGGGCAGGCTTATAAACGGGGGCCGGGCTTATAAACGGGGCCAGGCTTATAAACAGAGAAATATGATATTAACAGCCTTAAAGAGTATTAAGAATAATGTTAATGAGGTTAATCCCTTCAACACAAGGAATTTCCTGGAGGGTATACCATTAAAGATTTGGCTTACTAGTCCATATGTATTTTGATAATTATATCATATTAATCTCAAATCTTCATAAATATTAATGCCCAAAGTTGGGTCATGATTAATGATCATGTTTAGCCCATGTCAACTACTTATCTTGATGTCATTTCAACTGAAAAGTATATATTAAACATAAATTTTCCTTCATTGGGGCGATCTGGAAGATCTATTCGTAGAAGCCACTGCCCTGTTCTGTATCATTATTATTACAGAATAAAAGTTTTATATATATATTGGACATACTTGGTTCAAACTTTTATAGTTTTATCAGGTACCCATTAGAATGGTATATCAATATGTTTTATTATATGCGCATTCCATAAGAGAGATGCTATAAGTGGGGTGCTATAAAAATATTCATATGGTATGCGTACTATAAAAATGTAGTTGTCTAAAAATAGCTCTGTTGATATGCTTTGTGGAGCTTTGGCTCTCCGCGAAGCATATAAACAAATCCCCACGATTGGTAATCCACCCGCGATTCTGGTACTATGATTATAGAAATACATAATAAAAACCACATCATTAAATAGAGCATTAAATTCTCTATCGAATGATATAAGTTTTATTAATGTAGCTTAAGAAATGGCCACGATATGAACGTTTTAATTCAACAATATCAGTAAATACTGCATGATCACACAGTGGGCACCATTGTAGGCCTGCTAACGGGGCTCTCAGCGGGGCTCTCTGAGACTTCTTTAATATTTTTTCAGTAATATCTGATGACATATGATCACATTTCATGAACATATAATAAATATAGAATTGAACTTGCCGTTGCAATCGAAAATTTATTGGACTTACACAGAAGAATCTCGTCCAATAAATTTTCGATTACTGCCGGCTTGTTCCATTCTCTCTATATGGGTCAGATTTTTAGAAAATGTACAATTGGCAGATCTACAAATTTAGTCAATTTTGCTAAATTAGACCGAAAAATCGTCAACACTAGGTATATCTGAGTATATTTTGGTATTGTATTGATTCCAGCCATCTGTCTGGTTATGTTCAACTGCATTTTGAAGCTCATTTTTGTCTTAAATGTGGATTATTTGAGAGGATTGGTTAACACGAATTGTACATTTTCTGAAGATCTGACCCATATATGTATGGTTTTGATTCTTAGAGCGATGAATCACACAGTCCACATCCAAAGCCCTGCACTGGGATCATGACATGGGTAAGATTTACAGAAAATGTACAATTGCCAGCTGTACACATTCCATAAATTCTGCTAAATAAGGCTGCAATTTGGCCAATACTTGGTAAATTCGAGTATATTTGGCATTGCATTGATTCTAGCAATCTCTTTGGCTAGGTTGAACTGTATTTTGAACTTTATTTTCGTCTGAAATTTGGGTTATTTGAGAGGATTGGTGAAGGTGAATTGTACATTTTCTAGCGATTTCACCCATGTAAGCACATACATGTATGTGTAATATCCATATGTGTATGTTGTTGGATTGGTTCATCTGTGAAGGATTATCTTTTAATGGCACATATATAACATGGGTAACGGGTTGTACCATTATGTCAAACCATGACCCAGCGCCCTGTTTATGACTGCATGCTCGACATGAAACCATATACTTTGATTCTAATGTGAGCACATCCTCGCTATAATGTGAAATAATCCAGGAAATATTTAAACCGTTATGAAAAGGTGTTCACAGTCTAGGCCCAAAGTTGGGAGAGTCCCTTCAAATGGAGGGAAAGCCTCTCGCCTTAAACCGCAAAGTGCCATTATAATTCCATTAAGACCGCAACATGTCATTATATTTCCATTGGAACGCCTAGTCCTAGCCCAGGAAACCGATTAGTGAAGTAGGCGTCCAATCACTGACATACTATTCTTATCTGATTTGAGGTGTTAGAACCTAGAGTGTTCATGTGTGTCATACATAGGGGGTGTGTATCAACCAATCCTAAAACATCTATCACGAATTGCTCGATGCTATGAAATTCTTGACGCAAGTTCAAAACGTATTAATATATGGGTCAGATTTTCAGAAAATGTACAATTGGCAGCTGTACACATTTACTAAATTCTGCTAAATGAGGCTGCAATTTGGTCAATACTGGGTAAATTCGAGTATATTCAGCATTGCATTGATTCTAGCAATCTGTTTGGTTAGGTTGAACTGTATTTTGAACTTTATTTTCGTCTGAAATTCGGGTTATTTGAGAAGATCGGTGGAAGTGAATTGTACCTTTTTTGACAATTTCTATGTGAATTGTACCTTTTTTGACAATTTTTTTGACAATTTCTATGTTTGTCTACTCAAAGAGCCATGAGCATCTCTACATTAATACAAAGATTATTATTTCGTCCACCGAGTCAGTTGTTGATCTCTATCAGGTAATTCATAAGCCTCTACCTATAAATACCACAACTACTCCATCGAAGGAAATACAATTAATGTTTAATACATAAATATTCATAAAGAGTTAAACATAATAAATTCATATTTAATAATGACTTACATCATGTTGCGTAATCGTATATAATCATATTTAAGAACATTAATCAGGGAAATATGAGTATGACACTACTATCTTCTACGGAATTACTGTAAACGTATTTATTTTCGCGCAGATAAATTTTCGCGTACTAAGTATTTGACACCTTTTCGCGCAGATTTACGCCTTATTTGGGCCAGATTTTCAGAAAATGTACAATTGGCTGCTGTACATTTTTAATCAATTCTGCTAAATTAGGCTGCAATTTGGCCAATACTGGGTAAATTCGGGTATATTCAGCATTGCATTGATTCTAGCAATCTGTTTGGTTACGTTGAACAGCATTTTGAACTTTTTTTCGTCTGAAATTTGTGTTATTTGAGAGGATTGGTGAAGACGAATTGTACATTTTCTGAAAATCTGACCCATTAATGCAATAATTATACCTTTCGCGCAGGATTTATTCTCACGCACAAAGGTGGGTGCGTTAAAATAGCGAAAATAAATACTGCGCAAACATTAATACATTTACAGTATACCACAATATCAAGTAAGGTTTCAGGTATAAAATAACCACTAACTGGTGTATCACATAATATACAACATAATGGTACACTTGGAACCATAGGGGCGGCGGGTGGGGAGCTTTATACGGGTCAGATCATCAGAATATGCACAATTGGCAGATCTACACATTTAGTAAATTCTGCTGAATTAGACTGAAAAGGGATAAATACTAGACATATCTGAGTATAATCGGTACTGTGTTGATTATGAATATAGTTTTTGTTATGGTTAACTGTGTTTTGAACCTAATTTCTGTCTTGATTGAAGTTTATTTGAGAAAATTGGTGAAGGTGAATTGTACATTTTAAAACGATCTGACCCATACATCGCAGGGGGGCATTCCTGCTGTATTACATTCCACCAATGTACACATGGGTCAGATTTTGAGAAAATGTACAATTGGCAGCTCTACACATTAAGGAAATCCTCCTAAATTAGGCTGAAAAATGAAGAATACCGGGTATATCTGGGTATATTGGTATCGCATTGATTTAAAGTATCAGTTCTGTTAAATCAAACAGCATTTTGAATCTCATTTTTCTCTTAAATGTGAGTTATTTGAGAGGATTGGTGAAGGCGAATTGTACATTTTCTGGAAATCTGACCCATAAAACAGCTGGTGTCGCATCGGGATTCCATTACAGTGTTTACAGAAACAATAAAAGCTTTCTATTGTTGATAAGGGTCTATTCTTTCTATTGATATGTCACATTTGGAACGTTTGAAATTTGATTGGCTAATGCAGAGCTTTAAATATGGTTAATTAGAATTAGGTACTGGGAATAAAGTGTGATAATCCAAACAAAAGAAAAAATCATTTTTGTGTATTGTGGAATTGACGTGCCAAGTGTCTGGTGCAAATGCTGCATTGTGTTGCCGTGTAGAGTAAACAATGGGGTTAATACTGGGGGCAAATATTTACATACGGCCAGACAACACAAACTCCCCCCACGGTCATACGCTAATAGGGGCCTGTCAAATAGAGGGTATAAGTTTTAACTATAGGTACTGGAAATAATGGAAGTAGCTTCAGGTACATGTATGCCTCCAAACAAATAAATATAATAATTAATTAATATTAATATGTATATCAGGAGGGTATATTATTATATTATGTTATTTATATATTACATATATATTATATATATATATATATATTATATATATTATATATATTATATATATTATATATATTATATATTGCATATATCATATTATTTATATATTATTATATTTATTACAATATATATTATATATTATATTGCCTGCTTTGCCTTTGCGGGCAAGGGAACGGATACTTTGTCTTGGCCAGAAACTTGAGAAAGGCTGACAAGGACCTGACAAGCAGACATAACTTCGTCCAATAATAAGCCCCCGGGTTAAATGTGCAGACATAACAGAAGATTCTTAATATTGTGAGGTGAACCTGATTGGAACAAATCCAGTCAATTGGAATGGCCTTTTATCTTATCGTATATTTATAGGACAATAGTCACGGTCACAGAAGGTGTGATATACCGGCATTATATTAGCTCTAATATTACCATTATGGGCATTCCCCCATTATATACAGGAGAGTCCCATGGGGAGGTGAGCGTCCGAGTTACATTCCCACAGACCCCCATTTTATCGCCCACTCCACTTACCAAAACTGGGTCACAAATAAAGCTAAATAACATACCTGAGATTCAATAAACCCGTCATCAAATCCCATATAAACTCCATTTAAACAGAAAACACAATAGATTTGTTCACATCAGTCATATAAACAACCCAAACACAAAGACACTACAGTAATCTCCAAGAATGTATACAGGTAAAAGTGGGAAATAGCCTCTAGGTAATTTCAAAACATTGTCGTCGCAGGTAGCAGAGCTATAGCTTCCGATCGCCGGACACTCGACTTCAAATTGTGTCATGATTTAGAGGTTGATTTTACACATTACCTGAGTTAATTCCACACAGGAATATGAGGGAGAGTGGAAGGGTTGTTAGCCACATGGTGGACGGTTTCATCTGCGTAATTCCATGTCTGTTAAAGGTGATTTTGATGAGTTATGTGTGGCTTCCATTTCAGCCGTGTGGACCGGAGCGAAGCCATGAACTACTGTAGTACTGGGGGGCCCTGGGTGGGGGCGCACAGGTACGGACGGTGAGGCGAGGGGCACTGATGGGTTATGCGGGTCCATTGAGCTTTGTGTGTCGGAAAACTGGTATTTTTGTCCAGGTTGTGGTTTGACTCAAAATAAATTGCAAAATTATTTATTTTTTTGCGGGATCCTCTTCCTTAAGCATACCCTTTCAACGTGTCAAAAGTTTACCAATGTTTGCTGCGGGGAAAGTTCCTAAAATTGCCACTAGGGGACCCGACTTTCACATTTAATTTTATAACTCAATAAATATCTTTTCTACGGCTTCACTAGCGTTAAACCAATAAAACAAGGCAAGATTTCCTACCTTTTGAGCTATAAAACATCCATAGCCGCCGATAATTTCCAAAGTTATAGCAATTTTAATATTTGCATAAAATCGCTAATTAGGTCACAGCTATCTTAAATGACCTACATTCACGATAGTGACCAAGCAAAATGATTAGTTCATATTAAATTGATTGAAGCCCATAAAATGTTCTTTCATATGACATGTACCACATAATTCTGTCATGAATATTCTTTTTTTTATGAGTTGTTTAAGGATATAATGTGTAATACATTTTTATGCAAATTCGACAAAGATATAAAATCCTTTTGTAATTTGTTTTTGGTTGAGCCAATATTTCTGTAAGATTGCCTGGACTACTCTAGCAAGTGGGCCGACCTGGCAAAGGCCGACTTGGTTTTGGACCGAATTGAGTCTTGACCAACCACTCTAGGCCCAAAGTTGAAAGAGTCCCTTCAAACGAAGGGAAAGCCGCAAAATGTCATTATATTCCCATTAAAACGCCGAGTTCTAGGCAGGGATACTGATTAGCGAAGTAGGCTGACATGCCATTCTTATCTGATCTGAGGGTTTGGACCTAGAGTGCAACTGTATAATTATATGATAGTAAATATGAGATTTAATTGGTATTCTTGCAAGGGGCTGGTGGGTGGGGGCTTGGGCTGGGCGCTTAAGCTTGTTACCAATAGCAAAACAGCAACGTGACATGGGACCTGAAATGGGAGTTTATTAATCCTTTTAAATGTATTTATAAACCACTGTTCAACAGAAAAAAAAAACGGAATACAATATTTTTTTAAACTTTGCCTCGTTTAAACAACATAATTATGGTCAAGTTTATCTAAAAAGCTGATAAAAACCATTTTTAGAATAAGTTGCTCTATTCTAATGTTTGTTTCGGCAAACACTTGGGGAGCAATTAATGAAGAAGTAAAGATATTTCCTTGCTTTCATTGTTATTATATTCAGGCACAATGTTGGTACTATAGCAAGAACAGCATAGTATCGCGTATGAGGGGGGCTATATTCTCCGAGTATGGCCGAAAACAACGAGGCCATAGGCCCAGTTGTTTTTCGGCCATACGAGAAGAATATAGGCCACCGAGGACGCGATACTGTGCTATTCCATGATTCTTAACTTAAAACAACTTTATTTGCATTAATTTCATCAAACTGTGTTGTCCCCCAAGTCTCGAACGGTCGTGACGTTACTGTACAATACAGGGAATTTATATTGTACACCTTGTGAGTGGCAAGTATATCGATTATATTGTACGCTCACGGCCAAATCATGGAATAAAATAGTAGAGCAAGGCAAGAGTCCTTCTCTATTCACATTCACATGAGCTTTTATAGCATCATATTACGGTGATTTAAAATTGCCTTTAAGATGAGAGAAAAGGGGGGGGACTTTTGACTTCAAACCTTTGCCATCAAGGCAATACCAAATATACTCAGATATACCCGGTATTCATCATTTCTCAGCCAAATTTAACAGAATTTACTAAATGTGTAAATCTGCCAATTGTACATTTTCTGAAGATCTGGCTGGCCCGTTTATATGTATGTGTACACTGCATATGACTAGCGGAGATGTAGCTGAGCCATCAACCCTATATATGGGTCAGATTTTCAGAAAATGTACAATTCATTTTCACCAATCCTTTCAAATAGCCATCATTTAAGACAAAAATCAGCTTCAAAATGCAATTTAACATAACAGAACTGATACTTCAAATCAATATCATACCAAGTATACTCAGATATCCTTTTTCAGCCTAATTCAGCAGAATTTCCCAAATATGTACAGCTGCCAATTGTACATTTTCTGAAAATCTGACCCATATAGTCCGTCTGAAAAGTAGTTGACAAAGGATTATAATGGGAAAAATGTGGGATTTTTCACTTCTATTTATGAAAAGGACCTGTCAACGCTTTGCCCTTGTAGTTGACCAGGATTCCTTCGTCCCTTTAAGAAGAGAGAAAAGAGGTGACTTTTGACTTCAAACCTTTAAAGGCAAACGCTACTATTCACTGCCACGCCCCCTTTTCCCTATACCAAATGTACGGGCATTTTACGTACTATTCCTTTAGCATTGCAGTCTATGGAGAAAAGGCGCATTTTTTCACATTTCATAATATAAAACAAACCATTAATGGCTACTCCTATTGTTCCAAAATTTTCTACACATGTAGTGTGGGTTATATACTACATATGAAGATGAAAAAAAATATATGTCATCGCGTTGAAAAAATAATTGTAGCTGTCTGAAATAGACATGTTTGGGCAACAGAGGTAGCTGTGGGTATTCTCAGTTGTACCCATTAAGTATGCAAGTCTATTGGGAAATGCTGCATTTTTCTTTCACGGTTTGGGGAATAAAACAAAAATGGAAATTCTTAATGTCCCCAAATTTTCTACACATATAGTGCATGTAATATTCTAAATATATTGGGGAAAAAATGTATGTCATCGCGTTAAAAAAATAATTGTAGCTGTCTGAATTAGACATGTTTAGGAAATATAGGACACTTTGAAAGTAGCAGATTTTCGGGTTGTCAGCCATGTTTCAAAGCCCCATAATTCAGAAACTAGCACGGCGACCCATTATTTTTTTTTCAGTTTTATCATCACACATACTTCAAGAATCATATACTAAAGTATCAGAAAAATGACATTTATCTTCGATGGGGAGCAAAATAAAATTGTTTTTATAAAAATAGTGAAAAATAGTGGGTTTTTTTTAGTTTTCATTTTAAAATTCGCATCAGGTATTTCTTGTTTTCAGAATGAAAATAAAGATGCACTCTATAAAAAATAGGCATAGAATTATTGGCCAAATAATACTCTCTCCAAAACTATAAATTATACTTACATTGAGTGAATATAAATAGTAAATATGAACTATGAAGTCGAGGTACTGCAAAATAACCCCCCCTTTTGGTCCTCATTGGTTCTTTTGAGATACCAAATTTTGAAAGACTGTAATTCAAAAATGAGCACGGCGACCCATTGATTTTTTTCCATCTTTATGACCAGAAACACTTCAAGAATCAAATACCAAAGTTTTAAAAAAATGACATTTATTTCCATTTTCCACTAGATAGTAGCGTTTGCCTTTAATTGCTCCCTGGGTCACCGTTTGCGACTGATCATGGCCAAATATACAGCTGTATTATATTGCGCTGTCTCTGTTCCATGTGCAGCAGCCGTTGTTTTGCTTAGATGGAAGGAAGAGCTGGTTATACTGGCCCTGTTTCACCATGGTTGATTGCAATGAGCGGCTCGCTGGGCAAAGGGTTGACAGGTCCTTGTCATAAATAGAAGTCAAAAATCCCCCTCTTTCCCATCCTCTTAAAGGAACTAAGGAATCACGTGTCAACTACTTTTTGGACAGACTATGGTGAATGTGTATGTGTTATTGGTGAGACCAGCTCAACTTAAAATTAGGATAATCAGTGGACAATGGACAGAATTGCTTTGGAACCTCTTAATAATGTTAGATAATATTATCTACCTAACACATTGCATGGTGCAGTAGCTATATTGTAACTGGTGTATATATCTCTCTCCAAAAAAAGAATTAGTGAACACAGGTATTCCAATGGCGGTGGTTCGAGAGAGAGTGAGCAAGGAATGTCAGATCCGGTGGGATACACTAGGGGGCGCGGCGGTTGGTGGTGACTTCTGGTGCTAAGATGAATAAGCCTGATATTTGTAGAAATATAATGGCAGATTTAGAGTTATTCACCTTACCTTTAAATTCACTAAACAAAGATTTACCAATCAATGTTAGGATGCTTGATACCAGTTATATTGCAATTGTACTCATCTTTTGCGACATTGAATGTGAAGATGGAACACTAACACTTCAAAATAGTGGCACAGTGTATCCCCTGGTAATAATAACGATCCCCCACTTCTATAGCACGGACTCTGGTATATGTATATAACAACTTATTGACCCAATATAACCAGTACACTAACACTTGAAACAGTAATACAGTCTATTGTTAACTTTTCTTGAATTGACTCCTGATCTATGTAAAATGATACTCAATCATAATGTCTCGATATAATGGAACACTAACACTTCGAAATAGTGGCAAAGTGTATTCCTTGCCATTAATATTATCTTACTGGACAAAACTAGCCTGACTGGAAAACTAACACTTCGAATCAGTGGCACAGTTCATCCTAGTCATTATCATTATCACATTAACACTGTAAATTCTGTAAATTTTGTGTAAATATTGGATCAAACCTGTGAAATGTAAGACACACCTGGGGCTTAGTGAAAAACCCTAGTTTGGGATTTTTGCACTCCCAGTATAAATAAAGTTTTAAAAAAAAAAAAAAAAAAATGTTGATTGACATAGATATTCTGAAGTAATAGTAAGCACTGAAATAAAGAAACTGTATATAAAAAAGACACATGGAAGCAAAAAGCGTAATGAATTATAATGTCTATTAGTAAGACTGTTCGACTTCTAATTGGATAATGTTTTGAATTATATAGCACATTCAATATTGATAAATTTCCGTATTCTGAAGTATTTTTCACCTAGATGTTCATCATTACTTGTTGGTTGATTATATTATTTTCTATTGAACATACAATGTCAAGTTCATTGTATACTTTTTGATTGATTCTCATTGACCTCATAAAGACACTTTAAAAAAAGAAAATAAAGAGAAGTGAATGAGAAGACAGATTGCTTTGTCGCGCTAGAGTATAATGGGAGCAGTGTGTCAGGATCATCCAGATAACCTCAATGTATACACATTACACCAAGCTTTAGGGACTCTTTAGCCCTTCGTCACTTATTATTGTGTACCAAATCGAGGATTTTGTTGGTTTTAGCTGGGAGCAGAGCTTTGAACTGTATAGCAGAAATTTCTAATTTTCACTATATAGAGAGGGGCTGTTCAAACCACTTTGACATTGCTAGAAAGGTAAATAAAACATAGAAACTATCAATAGATTATGCAAGGTACATATATATATATTATATATATATATAACAACTTTTATTCAATAACAGCTTACATTGAATTCACATATCATTCACTGTTATTTTGGACCGTTGCGTGACGACCTCACATAGTCATGCTGACAAGTACCATATTGGTTATATAACGGTGTGTGTCGTAGTTCTCAGTAAAACTAGCTTACAATCTGCCCGTTCACCACCATACCGCAACCATAATTAGAGTCCCCCATCTTGTTCAGCTTGCCTAGTTCAGAGTTGACACTGTTGAAACACTATATAGAGGGTGGTTGCAGCCTGTCTAGTTCAGGCATGACAAGAGTACCCTATCTAGTTCAGCAAAGCAGGTTCAGACACTATATAGGGGCTGTGTTGCCCAGAAAATTAAGATTTAGGCCTCACCCAGTGCAGGGCAAGATATGAATGAAATTGAAACTCGATATATTTATAATAACATGCATTGTGATTTATTTAGTATTAAGAATATGTGTAGTAGTCGATGTATATAGAACCAATGTATTTATAATATGATTCTAGGCAGGTGGTTTAAACGATAATTATTTGAGATTTTTACTAAACAAAAGTATATCCAAGCCATTTTCGAATGTAACTAGATGATTCAATATATCGTAATTAACCTTTTACAAATCTCAAATAATTTGAGATAATGTCGTATAGCCTTAGGATCCTTCTGATATATTTATACTGTCTCTCTAGCACATTATTATACTATACCTATACCATTTTATTTGTCATTTCTCTCATTCTAGTACAAGACACTTTCAAAATAAAGGTAACTGTCAGTAGAAATGGAATGCTAATTTCATAAAGACATGTCGGCCCATTTGTCTCCTTTATACATGTAATCTCGAACTTTTTTGACAAATAAAAGATTTTCTTATCTTATCTTATCTTAAACATTTATACTGAGGAGACTATCAAACAATAGGTAGAACTATATTCCAACAAGTCCTCAATAGTTGATATAGAGGTGCTAAATCCCTGTCAGGTTCAAAGGTGACACTCTTTGTGGATATATATTGGGGGAGGTTTGTACTTTAGATCTTAACCTAGCCAAGCCCATGCCCACTGGAAACCAACAAAACTCTCTTGGGAACCAAGGTATAGATTGGACACTGGCAGACATTCCCCCACCCATCCAGTTGATATTGCTGTCAACTAAGGAAAATCTCCATACCTTTGTGCCATACGGCAGGTGACAACATGTATTGTTTTCAAATGATAGTGGGGGTATGGGCCGCTACGACCGCAGACGGGGAAACGGTGAGCTACGATATACATTGTGTAACAAACTGTCTACCGAATATCATTTTCAAACGGTGTGTGGCCGTCGCATTGTGGGACAGTGTTGGTTCACATATCAATCATTTACAAAACTGGAAGAGATACTCTGCATAGCAGAACTTCCATACAATCTGTATTAGCTATTTCATGTATTAGAATTGTTCATATAGTTTGTTTATTGTAATTAACTTGATTTTCAAGTAAGAGTGTTCTCCTTATTATTGACTTGGTGGACATAAGATTCCCTGTATCACAAGTGTACTGACCCTTCTATCCAAAAGTCAAAGCACAATTCCTAATCAGTGGAAAACTTATTTTCCACCTGTGCTTAGTTATTCATTGAATACTGCTCAGTCTAGGCCCAAAGATGAGAAAGTCCCTTCAAACGGAGATAAGCCTCTCGCCTCTAACCAGCAAAGTGTCATTATAATTCCATTAAGACCGCAAAATGGCATTATATTCCCATTAGAACTCCGAGCCCTAGGTAAGGAAACTGATTAGCGAAGTAGGCGTCTAATCACTGAGAAACCATTCATATCTGATCTGAGGGTTTGGACCTAGACTGTGCTATAATATGGATCATTACATATACATGATTTCAATGATGTGATATAGGGGTGCCATCTGATAAGTCATATGGCATACCAATGCCATATGGGTTGTTATGGAAGCACGTGACCCAAATAACATAATTTTGTTGTTCCATGATGTTATGCTTCTTAGTGGCGAAAGTGTAGCGCTGCCTTGCATGTTTCAAAAGTTTTCAGACATTATTTTGATAATTTGTCAAGAAAAACAGTACTAAGAAGGTAAATATAACAAATATAACAAATAAATCAATAAATCAGTAAGCAATAAATCGATAAATCAGTATGTAATAAATATCCAATGGCACTCTGTTCAGTTTCAGTTGAAACCTCCATCGTGCCATTAGATATAAACATGCTATGCTTTCCACCAGATCCAGGGAGGAGCATATCTTCCACCTGTTATTAGTCATACATTGAATACTGCTACAATATGTAACATGCTTTCCACCAGATCCAGGGAGGAGCATATCTTCCACCTGTTATTAGTCATACATTGAATACTGCTACAATATGTAACATGCTTTCCACCAGATCCAGGGAGGAGCATATCTTCCACCTGTTATTAGTCATACATTGAATACTGCTACAATATGTAACATGCTTTCCACCAGATCCAGGGAGGAGCATATCTTCCACCTGTTATTAGTCATACATTGAATACTGCTACAATATGTAACATGCTTTCCACCAGATCCAGGGAGGAGCATATCTTCCACCAGATCCAGGGAGGAGCATGGGGACGGTAAAGAATACTGCAGCCCTTATTCTGGTGTTTGTGGACAACGTGCTGGTGTCTGGCTCCCTATTTGGCTGGGCGTCCATGGTCTACATACTGCAGGTGGGTGCATACAATGCAGGATGCATGGATGCCATGTTAGAACATAGATGTGATCTGTTTTAGGTAAATGAGTCATAAGTCACAAAATATGGATTTTGAGATATCATAATATTTGAAAAGAGAAGATAAAGCTGATTCTAATGATAGTAAACACTAGAACACCTAATATGTATTTATATATTTTAAGTTTGATATTTTTATTTTTGAAAAAAGAAATTGCAATGTTTCTGGATGCGTACAATTTTACTAGTAAAGTAACTAAATATACTCCATACAAAGGCCTTCAAAACGCAAGGATACAATATCCTGAAATGTGTTACACGTATTTATATAAATATAAGTGCTAATCCCTCTAAGAAATCAGAACATTGCAATAAAAAGATCTTGTGATAAAAACACTTTGAAAAACTTGAGTTTTGGGACTTGTTACTCATTTTTCGTGGAACTCATCACATTTGTCCATGGCTCTCCCATTGCAGTGATATTAAATTCTGCGGCTATTTTTAATCCACTTGACATTTTTTAAGCTCTGGAATGAAGTTATCGTACTCATGTTGCTAATTATTGATTTATAAAGCAGTGACATTATTCCCTCTAATCCAACTCATTTACCATTTACCATTCCTTTCCCCCATTAGGATTGAATTTGGGTTCATCTGATTATTTCAATTTCGGTTTCAGTTTCAATCTATTGTTGCCTGATCTCAAATTTTTCGTCCTGGGTATGACCATGAAGTGCCTTTCTGTCTCTTTTTCTCTGTCTCTCCCTTCTTCTCTATCTGTCTCTTTACTCTGCCTCTCTCTACCTTCTTCTCTATCTCTATTTCCTAGGTATGATCATAAACTGCCTCCCTCTCAGCTCTCCCATGATATAACCTTCAATGTGTTGATAAGGGCATAAAGCAACCAATCTGACTCTCTCACTCACTCAATCTCAGCTCTCCTGCCCTTGATATAACCTTCAATGTGTTAATAAGGGCATAAAGCAACCAATCGTCACCCACTCACCTGATCTCAAATTTCAGAGTGATGGAATCTACTCATCCCTATGCAAAAGTGGCCTGAATTATTCTGATGTCATCAATAAGACAGGCGCAAATGACGTCATCAGAGAGCAATACAACAATACCATGCCAATCCTAAACCATAATAGATGCATTGCACAGAAAGTAAGTAATAAAATGACAGGTTCAACAATTCTTTTAATTTTAATTTGCTGAACATGCTGCCTTCTTCTTTCATATATATCATATCATATATCTTTCAGTGCAAAAGACCTGCTGTCAGCTCTAAAGCTACCATGCGAGTGGCGTCACGCCTACTGTGACGTCACAATTGGCTTCCATCCCAATCAGTTCTCACCCAGGTAACAACAATTGTTACCTGGGAGGTGCGCTGGTTGTAGCAACAAGTTGCTAGGTGTTATGTCATAGGCAACAAGGTTGCCTTAGGCATGACACTGTTAAACACTACCCCACAAATAGGTTAGATCTGTAATGTTAAAACTTCCACACTCTAGCTGAGTGTGTTTGGCACCACATGGTTTCGGGGTTAGGACCCTCATCAGGCATTAGCTGAATAAAAATAAACCATTGGAATTGTTGATTTGGGATTGGATCAGGCAGAGATAACTGTGGGTTCCTGCCTCATTTTCATTTATGTTAACCTGCTGCAGATTGGATCCTGAATATGTTAAGGCAATTAATTGGCCCAGTCAGGATAAGCCAATCAGACCAATCTATGCACCAATAAATGATTACCAGACCTCTGCTTACTGGCTCAATTCTGATCTTGAAACATAAGCATCTGTGTGTGTTGCGTTGATTAATTTCTCGCCCGACTGCCGCCGACTCAAATTTTATAATGAAGAATGACCATGTATTCTTCACTATAATGAATAGTCTCCAGCACACATGATGGTCTGCACTGACTTTGCCAAATATTTGCCAGACATAGAAACCATCCATGCACTGGGCTAAAAACCTGCTTTAAGGGTGGTCTCCACTGTCTGCGGTGAGGTCTGCGGTAAGGTCTGTGGTACGCTCTGCAGTAAGCCTTGTGATGGTGCTGTGTTGTTGTGGAGTGGTGAGGTCCTGCCTACATGGTTCACTGACCAAGGCAAGGACCTTGTCATTCCTCACCACCTACAGAACCAGCACAAACCATCGCAAGGCTTACCGCAGAGCTTACCGCAACCAGTGGAGACCACCTTTAACTTAATTATTCCATATCCATGCAATAATACACAATATTGTCACACCTCATGTCACATCCACCTTTAACTACTGCTGTAGGTGCAGCTGTCAATAGGATTCACCATAGCCTTGGCAGTAGCGGGGCTTGGAAGTGTGCCTCTAGGTATCATGTTTGATAAGTTTGGTCTCCGTGTACTGAGGACTATTGCAGGGTAAGTCGGTTCTCCACCAGTGTTTTACTATTGAGTTGTTGATGACTTAGTCTTATAATATAGTGAGTATTATAGATAACAGCGAGATAATGCAAGCAATGTATCGAGTACAATGCTAATGTAAATGCATCTAAAGAGGTCACTATGCATAGGTAATGAAAACCAACCCTGTGTATACAACATAAGAAGGGCTGTTAATACGGTTGGACTCCCTATCCTCTTCTAGCCAAAATTTGTCAAATTCATCCTGCAAATAATGGTTCCATTTTAAAGTTTAACATGTTTTCTAAGTATCTGAGTATTGAATTCCTACTTAAATAAGTTTGTTCAATGTTAAAATGGCCAGTTTACTACTGCTATCTGTTCACCAATGGCCTTTACCGTGGCCGACTAAGACCACTATGTGGGTCAGATTTTCAGAAAATGTACAATTCAACTTCGTCAATCTTCTCAAATTACCCAAATTTCAGACGAAAATAAAGTTCAAATCTCAGTTCAACCTAACCAAACAGATTGCTACAATCAATTCAATGCCGAATATACCCAAATTTACCTAGTATTGACCAAATTGCAGCCTAATTTTTCAGAATTTACTAAATGTGTAGAGCTGCCAATTGTACATTTTCTGAAAATCTCACCCATGTAGGGTACCTTAGTGTTTGAACCTAACCAGGTAGGTTTTGGTTAGCGTTGGGAGATGTGTGGCGCTTGTATAATCTCACTATTGATGTAAAGACGTCCTTCTGCTTTTTTAACTAGCCATCTGTGACAGTTGCAGCCCCAAAAAGGATATATATTGTTGATAAATATCTTTAGATATCTGATTCCAAGGCCTATCCCCCTCATCTCACTCCCTCTCCCACTTTTTGATTCCTCCCTCCTTTCTCCCTACCCATCTATCCCTCCAACTTCCACTCCCTCTCACCTCCTCACTAACTTCCCTCTCCCTTGTTATATATGTTTCTCCTTCTCTCCCTCTCTATTTTCCACTTTCTCTCTTCCTTTCTCTCCCACATGTCTCATCCCTGTCATCTCCTTCTCATGACCTTCTGGTCCTTCATCCTCCCTTTCTTCATCCTCCCTTTGATCCTCATGCTAGTCCCCATACATTTTGATCTCTCCCTCTCTGCCCGTCGTCGCCCGCTCCCTTAAATCTCATTTTTGTTATCTGCACAGGTTATCTGGCCTTGCAGCATATCTGCAGCTGGCCTTTGCACAGGAAGGTAAGAGGAATTGTGTAACTGTTAGTCAATGATTGTCCCATATATAGATAGAACTGAACGATAGGTTAGAACTACAAGTGTGATTCAATGTCTCACTTTTACACTTTATTTTGTATCCAACAAACAGCTGCAGGTTGTCCGTGGATGTGAAATAAAGTGTAAACAACCATGCCATGTTTGTTCTGAATGTGCAGAATCCCGAGTCATGGCTAACAATGCTCATCTGTGATTGGTCAATATCATAGCCGAACCATCAACCCTATACCTTGCTACTGCGTATGCAATCGCTTAAATGGGTTGTATGTACAGCTAGTCAATATCGCTGTCATTGATGATGTCAGACCAATTGATGACATCAATGCTTCCATATTACTTGTGTACAGAAATGAACATATGTAGTGAATTGCAGATTCGTAGGGGCTAGGGTGCTGGGTGGAGTATGAGCGTTCACAAGCTCTAGAGTATGAACACCTTTGGAAGATTTGTGAGAAAGAGCTCCGCGAGAAGCGCATTGCGAAGGAGGCCCCGGAGCAAAGGCTTTGCCAAGAGGAAATTGCACGCCAGAAGGCTAGGGAGGACGAAAAACGTCGCCAAGCCACCCTCCAGAGGCAGGAAGGAGGAACGCCGGCAGGCAGCAGCACATGCCAAGGAGCAGGCTGCTGCGGAAGATCGGCATCGCCGCCATGTGGAACAGCTTGCCCGGGACATAGTGTACTTCCAAGAGCAGGACGAGCTCAAGGAGCGTCAAGCCAAGGAGGAAGCACGTCTGCAGGAGGCTGCTTTGCGAAAGGTTGAGGATGAGATGCAGGAGCTTCAAGAGACAGAACGTCTGCGAGTCGAGGCTCGCAATTTGTGACTGCCCGTCCTTCCCTTGACCTCTGGTCTTCCCCCACTGGGGGCACAAATCATCCAGGTGTTGGACCCTGCGAGAAATCCAATAGTGGTAGATGGTTCTGTGGTCACGAGCATGTTTGATTTAACTCAGGCACACCAAGACATGGACGCGAATGCGTCAAACACGACTCAGATGTTGGCTGCTGAGTGGGGCCCAAATATGCCCATGGACAGTCAGACTGAGGAAAAGTGTTCTGGGGTAGAGCAACCTATGGTGGTAGACTCTACTCCCGTGTTGGTTGCACGGCCAAGGGGTAATACCTCCTCTGCCAAGAAGGGGCTCTCCTTTGTTGAGAGCAAGGCTCTGGTGAGCAAACCTGAACTGCCACCGTGCAATTTGGGCTCACCAAAGCCAGAGAGGCCTCTAGCTTCCGTAGCTGCGGCTACAGAGGAACCACCTACCATGGCTCCATCCGTGGAAAAGGTGTTGACACAACTGAAGCCTGAATCTGTATTCACGAACTCAGCACCGGTTGAAGCCAAGACTGAGGCACAGGACAACCCGATGCTTCCCCCATCCTCCGGGAAGTGGGATCAACCCGAGAACGGGTCGGGCCCCGTAAAGGTGGGTTCAGACAAGTGTGATGAAATATTGGACTCCACTGAACAGGATCTTCTGCGGGAGTTGGACTCGGAGGGGCGATCTACGATTCGTAGATTATGTTCGATGAGGCTCTAATCGGAGGCCTGTCCCTGCATATTTCGCAAGCAGAAGCTGATGCTGGGGAAGAGGATGCGGAGTCTCTCTAGGACTCCTCATGGATAAAAAGGGCTTTGCACAGCGCTGTGCTGAGGCTGCGGTCTTGTGTAGGTTCATCCTACAGCGGGAGGGGAATTGTGAATATACTCTTCTTTGCGGGTGGAGGTTTTTACCCGTAAGATCGGTTTCATTCACCGATCTTGCTTTTAATAATAAAGATCATGCACTGAAATTTGCTATGCTTTAGTGGGTGCTTCCGACCAAGGCCCTCCGCAGGGTCGGAACAGACAGGTATGTCTGCTGGCCTCTTTAGGCTATTAAAGGCTGCGACCCTGGGGCGAGCAAAGGCCTTGCTCTAGGACATGTGAGGCAGAGTGGCAATCCTTGTGCCCCGCTTCACAAGAAGGTCTAGGGCGGAAGAGATCTCCTTGGTGCCACAGCAGACCCTACATAACTAGTTCTCGTGGACCTCCTTAACTCCAACTAGTGATGGGGCAGTGTAGTGGGTCTGCCCCCCCCCCCCCCCCCCCCCCAAATACATTACTTTGACGCTGTCGTCCAACTACACTGACAACCAGGCTACAACAGCGGGGGCACTTCTACTAGAGCCGGAGACAACCACCAGTTCCAGCCAGTTCCTGCCAGTTCCGTCAGAGGGCGACAACATGTCATTGTGCAGACAGTACTGCAGACACCCTCCGACAGGCGGTAGGTGGAGGATACAACTACCTTCGCAAGGGGATCCAGTCTTTGCTTAACACTATGTACTTGACACTACGGAAATTCTCAAATTTCGTAAACTGCCCACAAATCTGCGGTTCACTACATATGTATGTTAGCAAGTCATTGTAGAACTAACTGCAGTTCAGATATATTTGTCTGAAATATATCATAACTTACTTTTGAATTATTATGATGCATTTATTGTTGAATAATAATGTTTCACATTGAGTGTTATAGCAACTGCTATACTTCAGGTACAGATTGGCTCATCTTGACAGCTGCCTTTTGTCTTGGAATCACTGCCGTCATCACACTCATGACATCCACACATGTAAGTCTTACACTCATGACATCCACACATGTAAGTTATATGTTGGCAGGACCCTCCTGCTTCTCTATTGTTGTACTTGTCTTAATGAAAGAGAAATACAAATACTCCCATTACTTGCAGGTGGCACTTATGGCCAGAAACAAAGCCTCTACGCTTATATCCCTCAACATGAGTGCTATCAACACATCCTTCACATTCCAGGCATTCAAGGTAATGTTTTAAAACATCAGATTTGTGATGTATTTCAGGAAAATGAGTCATAAGTCGCAAAATGGATATTTGTCAAAGTGATTTATTCATGAGATATCTTTGTTGGAATATTCTAATTCTTGGAGTGCTTAATACTGCTAGTAATGTTAATACATGGACGAAATTTCAAGGCAATGTATTAAATATATCTATGCATATGAACTGAGACATGTGGTGAATTAAATGGATTAAAAAAAGATGTTGGTTATTTAGGTGAGAATGCATGTTTATTCTTGTTATTGCTACAGTTGGTGCATAATGCTGGGTACTCAAGGAGGGACATCCTGCTGGTGGCATGTGGAGGCTGGGTGCTGCATCTATTCACTACCTTTGTACTGTTGCCCAGGTACAAGGTGGCAGAGATAGAGAACCATGGCAAACTGTCAGCAGCAAACAGTGGGGAGGATGGCAGTAGTAAAGGTAAGGCATTAGATAGTATCGTCCCACAGGTACAAGGTGGCAGAGATAGAGAACCATGGTAAACTGTCAGCAGCAAACAGTGGGGAGGATGGCAGTAGTAAAGGTAAGGCATTAGATAGTATCAGAGATAGAGAACCATGGTAAACTGTCAGCAGCAAACAGTGGGGAAGATGGCAGTAGTAAAGGTAAGGCATTAGATAGTATCGTCCCACAGGTACAAGGTGGCAGAGATAGAGAACCATGGCAAACTGTCAGCAGCAAACAGTGGGGAAGATGGCAGTAGTAAAGGTAAGGCATTAGATAGTATCGTCCTACAGGTACAAGGTGGCAGAGATAGAGAACCATGGCAAACTGTCAGCAGCAAACAGTGGGGAGGATGGCAGTAGTAAAGGTAAGGCATTAGATAGTATTGTCCTACAGGTACAAGGTGGCAGAGATAGAGAACCATGGCAAACTGTCAGCAGCAAACAGTGGGGAGGATGGCAATACTAAAGGTAAGGCATTAGGTAGTATCGTCCTACAGGTACAAGGTAGCAGAGATAGAGAACCATGGCAAACTGTCAGCAGCAAACAGTGGGGAGGATGGCAGTAGTAAAGGTAAGGCATTAGATAGTATCGTCCCACAGGTACAAGGTGGCAGAGATAGACCCCCATGGTAAACTGTCAGCAGCAAACAGTGGGAAAGATGGCAGTAGTAAAGGTAAGGCATTAGATAGTATCGTCCCACAGGTACAAGGTGGCAGAGATAGAGAACCATGGCAAACTGTCAGCAGCAAACAGTGGGGAGGATGGCAGTAGTAAAGGTAAGGCATTAGATAGTATTGTCCTACAGGTACAAGGTGGCAGAGATAGAGAACCATGGCAAACTGTCAGCAGCAAACAGTGGGGAGGATGGCAATACTAAAGGTAAGGCATTAGGTAGTATCGTCCTACAGGTACAAGGTAGCAGAGATAGAGAACCATGGCAAACTGTCAGCAGCAAACAGTGGGGAGGATGGCAGTAGTAAAGGTAAGGCATTAGATAGTATCGTCCCACAGGTACAAGGTGGCAGAGATAGACCCCCATGGTAAACTGTCAGCAGCAAACAGTGGGAAAGATGGCAGTAGTAAAGGTAAGGCATTAGGTAGTATCGTCCTACAGGTACAAGGTGGCAGAGATAGAGAACCATGGTAAACTGTCAGCAGCAAACAGTGGGGAGGATGGCAGTAGTAAAGGTAAGGCATTAGGTAGTATCAGAGATAGAGAACCATGGCAAACTGTCAGCAGCAAACAGTGGGGAGGATGGCAATACTAAAGGTAAGGCATTAGATAGTATCGTCCCACAGGTACAAGGTGGCAGAGATAGAGAACCATGGTAAACTGTCAGCAGCAAACAGTGGGGAGGATGGCAGTAGTAAAGGTAAGGCATTAGGTAGTATCGTCCCACAGGTACAAGGTGGCAGAGATAGAGAACCATGGCAAACTGTCAGCAGCAAACAGTGGTAAAGATGGCAATACTAAAGGTAAGGCATTAGGTAGTATCAGAGATAGAGAACCATGGTAAACTGTCAGCAGCAAACAGTGGTAAAGATGGCAATACTAAAGGTAAGGCATTAGGTAGTATCAGAGATAGAGAACCATGGTAAACTGTCAGCAGCAAACAGTGGGAAAGATGGCAGTAGTAAAGGTAAGGCATTAGATAGTATCAGAGATAGAGAACCATGGTAAACTGTCAGCAGCAAACAGTGGGAAAGATGGCAGTAGTAAAGGTGAGGCATTAGGTAGTAGTGACATTAAGCAACCGACCTATCCTCCTCCACCCTAACCTATCTCCGCTTAACCAGGTCACTATGTTAGGGTATGGATAGGTAATGAGGGAGATAGGGAGGTTGTCGATGTAAGAACCACCAATCTTAGGTCGACTCCCATACCTATCAACATGGCCTGCCCCTATGTCATTAGTGAACAAACTATGCATTTCTGTTAAATCCTAATTGGTGATTCAGAATCCTACATATCTTGGCTGTACTAGTAGAAAGAGTTATGTCTGAAATCATGAATTTAGTTGTATAAAAGTTGTATTGTACCAGCCATTATATACTCGCCCAGGAGCATGACTCCTCCCATGACAGGCTGCCACGCCTGCACCAGTTTATTGCCATCATGACTGACTGAAGGTAGCCGCAGTTGATAAGGACAGGGGAACTTATATGCTTAATCTCATTTGGCCTTACCTACCTACGTCTGGACCCGATAGGGTTTGGTTAGCGTTCAGTGGAGATAGGTAGCGGTTGCTTAATGTCACTAGTATCTTCCCACAGGTGCAAGACCAAATATGGACCTGAACTAAATGCTACATGCAATCACCATACAATTTACAATCAGTTATTTACTTGACACAGGTGAGAAGGTTGAAGATGGCAAGTTGAGTGAACTGAAAACATTAGTGTTCTCCCCTTCCTTCATACTCTACGTCTTGTGGAACTGTTGTGTCCATGTTAGGATAGCGATGATGGTTAATGGATATGATGCTTGGATCACACATACAGTGGACAGAGACCTCAGCAAAGGTAACTTTCAAAATTTTATTTTCCTCTTTGGTATGAAGGTAGCCAAGGATCATGGAAACAAATTTATCCAAAGACACAAGTGAGATCGAAAATATATGGGTTTCCATAGCAACAGTCAATATTCTTTTTGCTGTTTTCAGTTTCCAATTTAAAGTGACTTGGAAAGCATCGATAAAATTCAAATTTATGACTCAATTTTTTTTCCATTTTCATGATTTAAAGTGTGTGTAATGAATCTACCAATTGTTTGTTTCTCACGAGTGTCATTTCAGTGAGCCACTTTACCGACTACATGGCTTATGGAAGCATAGTGTTGGGCATGTTGTCTTCTCTACTTCCTGGCATCATCATGGATGTGGGCAGGAACAAGCTGTGTAAGTAGAAACCATTTCATGAAGGTGTTTGTGTTTGATCCCACGCCCTAAAGGTAGGGCCCTGCAGACAGGCGTAAAATAAACACAGACACTTTTTGACCACCACCTGTGAGACACTTTTATAGAAACATGTCTTGGCATTTTGTACTGGTTTACATTGGCTTTTAGGTCACACTATTACTCAGTGCTGCCCCTATGGTTAGGAAATACAACTAAAATGTAGCCAAGTTTGAATCTGTGTCAACCGATTGAAATTCAACTATTTGATCTGGTCTTACTGTCTTCAAAATATAATGAAATCAAATCAAACTTGTGGCATAAGGTCGGGCATGGTATTAGTGATCTAAAGAAATAGGATAGAAGTCAACTTTGAGATTAGTATCACACACAGCAGGGAGTTCAACTTTAAGCCATTTTTGTGGTCCTAAATCTGTCTTGGAACAAATATATATCCTTGACATATCTGCATAGGATATAAATAGACATCACCTCCATCACTGCTAGTGAAAGACAAGCTGTAGAAGGTGAACTAGAAACATCCAGATAAACATTGTACCAACATTTATATTTGTTCAGATTTTCAGAAAATGCACAATGTCCAGTTCTACACATCTATCAAATAGAGTGAAAAATGATAAATAAAGGTGTATTTGGGTATATTCTGTATTGTATTCATTCAATAGTCTGTCTGGTTATGTTGAACTGCATTTTGAACCTAATTTTCTTCATGAATTTGGTTTATTTGAGAGGATTGGTGAAGGCCAATTGTGCACTTTTTGAAAATCTGACCCAACAATGATGAAATGGTGTGTTTACAGGTGCCATAGACAAGGATGCTGGGACGGTGATGTCCATGATGCCTCCCATCCTCATCACTTCCTGTCTGACGCTAGCTCTGTCTGTCCCACTCTACATTAAGACAGAAGCATCCATCTACACCGCCATTGTCATTTTCAACATAGCTAGGATATTTGCATATGCCACAGCAGGTGCATATGTAGGAATAGTGTAGGTGATCTCTATTAAAGTAATGTAAACATAATGTTTGCTGCCACCTAGTGTAAGGTGTGTTAAATTAGAACAAACCAGTAGCGACTAGATACTAGGCGCCAGGATACTAACACAGCAATGTTACCATTGTGCACTGTATTTTCATGTGTTCTGTGAAGTGGAATAGAGTACATGGATTGATACCAATGCTAACTATAACCCTAAACCTAACCTTAAATGTGTGGTCCTAAGTCAGTACAGGTAGTAGGTATACCCCATTAACATCCTGGTGCCTAGTATTTAGTTGATACCATGAAAATAGGATTGAATGACAGTGACTATACATGGACTCAACATTGAATTTCTTGATTTATTTTAAAATGCATGTTTTTTGACAGTTGAGGTTTATGCTTTATACATAGGATTTATGGGTTCGAGAGGATTACATTATCGTTTGTGATCCATTTTAGGAAAATGGGTCGCAAAAAATAGATTTTGAGATATTATTGTAGTGATCTCGCAGGTTCGTATCCCTTAACCTTACCGATGTATAAAACAAATGGAACAAAAGGCAGTCACTACCTATTCGCAAAGGGTTTTATTCTCGTGAGGAATTGCAAGCTGAGCGTCAGTTCACACAATCCTGCCCAAGTCTGAGGATCTCGGGCCTCCTAGCCAGCTAGGTGACTCATGACCACAGGTGTCTTAGGCAACATGCAGGTTTAAGTAAACATGGCACAAGCCAATATAAGAGTAACAAGGTACTAGTTACAAGAACAAGAACATTCATAACCATTAGCAAAATAAGGTTAACCCAGGTTGCCGTTACTCTGGCAACAACAGCTGGACTGCTGTTATATGTAAAATGCAACAGGTAAAAGTTAATACATAGCCTAAAAAGTCACTGCGGACCAGTACTGCCCACTGGGGTAGATTGGCTGAACTAACCCACAGCAGACAGCACCTAGAGATAAACACTAGTAAAACCCAATATCACCACAATATCCCTTCTTTTCTTTTAAGAGTTTGAAAAATACGTTTTTAAAACTCGACAGGGTATTAAAAAGTTGCAAAATGTCTACATACAGGAGCATAAAGTGTCCTCATGAAAATGAACAACAAATGATTCTTATGAAAACTTCAGGTTGAGCGACAACATAGGAGCATTCAGTGTCCTAACTAATATTAACAATCTCCGAAGTAAGAAAAATTTTATGAAAAACCTTTTTGTTCGACAAGCAGGAGCTTACTGTGTCCTCACTAACAAGCAAACAATCATTTTCTGTAAAACAGAAATTAAAAGGAATTCACGTTCAATTTGTAGACATTTTAGAATCATCGGCGCCTCACACCAAGGTTGCGATCCTGGATCCAGGGCGTCCGAGCAGTGTCTGAAGTGGCTTCAAGGGGTCAAGGGGCGGTCCGGTCATCATCCATCCATACGCTCATCCAGTTTAGTCCATCTTCGCGTCTCCAGGGTTGGTCTTCTTGTCCACGGGCTTGTCCTGAGGAGAAGGTCTTTCTGGCGCGGCGAACATTCCACCCAGCATTTTGCTTCCACCATCAAGAGGGGCCCGGCCCAGCGCAGCCGAGGCCACAGTTTGCCAAGGCTGTGGTGGCTGACGTTGGGACTTGAACTGGTCCAGGAGATTGGTGAGGAAATTGATTTGTTGATCATCAACTTCAAACATCCCACCAGCTCGACTGGACACCACGGTCAAGGCAGGAGCCGTACTCAAGCCAGCAGAAGGTTCAGCCCGAGCAGTCTCAACTGCCTTGTCAGGTGGAGTCGACGGATTTCCACTGAGGGAACTGTCCGTCCGACTCGGACCTTGGTTGGACTCATCCGAATCATCCAACAGCAAACCCTGAAGTCTAGTGTTCTCCTCGAGGAGCTTCAGAATCCGCTGCTCTTTCTCTTGGTTGGATGCCTTCAGAGTCCGAATGAGGAGAGCTTGCTGACTGATGGTTTCCTTCAGCGAGCCTACCTCATCCACCTTAGCCCTCACTGCCTGAAGCTTTTCAGAGGAACTACAAGGGCAGTCTCCAGGGTGCAAGGCAACTCAGCTAGAGTCCCGTCCACCCATTTCTGAGCCTTCTTCGAACGTCTGCTCTTCTTTGCAGGAAGAGCAGCCGACTCAGTTGCCTTTGACTGGCTCTCGGACCTCGGTCGCTTGTTGGCTCCGCTGGCCTTCAAGCTAGAGCTAGCACTTGGTTTGCCCTGAACCAATGTGCTACTCTTAGCCGGGATCGGAGTGGACTTGGATCTTCCGTCACCAGACTTGGAAGAGCCAGAGTCACCAGCCTTTCTGAGGATCTGGAGATAAGCCGGCGAAAGATGAGTGGTCCAATTGAAAACACTGACAGGTTTCCACACAGCCTTCACTCTCGCAGCTTTCTCCATAGCCTTACTTCTACCTTGTTTTTCCAACTGCACCCACATCTGCATGGGCCAAGTGTGCAGGGATCTCGGATCCTTCGAGGACCTTAGCCTCCTCGGACTCGGACAACACTTCGCAGTCCGAACCGTCCAGATCAAGATCTGCATCCGATTCGGCCAGCTTGGTGTTGAGAGACTCGGCTAACTGGTCGTCAGTCATGTTGTCGTATTCACCTGATATTGACATTGTTCAAACTAGTGGATCCTGAAAGAATAAACAATGACAAGGTAATGACAAGCAAGTAGACATACCTGTTCCAATGCAGATACCGTTTGGACAGTTCTCGGACACACCCTTGCTGTGGCTGTCAGCTTCTACACACATAGAGCATAGGGGTATCGAGAAATCCAAACCTGTTTACTACACAAGCATACCCACGCCTAAGGCAATGTGTATTGGTTGATTACTCCAAAACACAAAGATTTAACGTTTATTGGTAGATCGGTAGCAAAGACGCTTCTCAAGTTCGGTCTAGCACCTTCGGACAGGAACCTTCATTCATTCTATACCAATGGCGCGACCAACATGGCCGCTATGGGGCTCACAACAGCCTGTTCAATACCAATGTGTCCCAAACACAGTTAATATATGACCCGTAGCGTTCATGCAACTTGACTACTCGAGCAAAGGGACTACAAACACGGGGCAATATATTTCACAAAGTTCATCACTTAGTAAAACTTACTGCACGTTTCTCTTTCAAAGAGATAGTCTCGAGGCTTTGCTTCGCGGAAGCAGGAAGTAGACTGACTGAAATGGTGAAACACTCACGTACTTAACCATTGCAACACCAGAGTTGTGCTCAGTCGCCGCAGTGCCAATGTTCCTTCCCGCGCTCACCTTCTGAGCTGAAAATAGCTTGGGGTGCGTGTTCCCACTCAGCTATTCCGGGTCTCTGCTGAGACAATACAGAGGTTTAATCATTCTCTGATTTCCTCAAACCCACCTCGGGTGTAAGCAACATTCTATTTGTCCATAAATAGATTCTGATGTTCCACCAAAGTCCGTGGCCCTTAAGACGTTTTGGATTTTCGGTTTACCATGCAAGCGGCCTGTTCTTGCTTCCGGAATTCTGGTGCCCGATTCAAGTTAACTGCTTGAATTGGCCCGTTCATCGAATGCTGGCTTCAGGTAATCGATATGGTATCGCATTAGACCTTCGGCTGTCTCCAGTTCACAGGTGGTACCTCCTATAAACCTTCTGATCTTATAAGGCCCGTCCCACTTGGGTCCGAGCTTCTTATTCGCTTTGGGGGGGACAGAATCAATACACCACCTCCCCCTCCTCAAAACTGGGGGGCCTAGAACGCTTGTTATAATCTCTTATCTGTTGAACTGCAGATACTCCGAGATTATCCCTCACGTACTGGTGTCCTTTTCTCATCCACTGTTTAAGGTTCTCAACAAAAGCAACCTTGCAGGGGAAATCTTGAGGACGTTCAGGACAGGCACATATCCATTGCTTCAGATCATATCTCATACCTAGCCAAGAATATCTCATCTTTGCTGACAAGACATTTTTAAGGTTCTGAAGTGACCCGAAGCTTTGGCACCATGAATGCCCTTGAAGATGCTCATTTCCTCATGGAAACAGGGACAATTTTCCTCCAGTATATCCTATTGGTGGCTAGTCTTGTCCAACCCAGACATAGCACACCATCTTTTAACTTCATATTACCAAGATGCTTCACAAATGTCCGAAACTCATCCGACTCACCAGCAAGGTCTTCCTTGCTAGGAATTGATTTGGTTCCATCTAACATTGCAAGCAATCTTTTACAAGTGGATTGGTTTGCAGAGCTTCTTGCAACACATTCTGCTGAGTCCCTAAGGAAACAACATTAGTGGCAATAATAGCATCATGCACACGGCAATCTAGGCAATCTGATCTTCCAAATTTTCTGGTAGGTAAACGAGACAGTGCATCAGCACTATCATGCTGCTTCCCTGCCCGATGCAATATCATGCTCTGATCCAGCCCGAATTCCTGTAAGGTTAATAGCCAACGAGCTAACATATCGGTCAGATCCTTGAAATTGAGCAACCAACGCAAAGAGGCATGATCTGTCCAACAAAGAAGCTCTTATTACCCAGTAATAATGTTGAAACTTCTGTAGGTATGTTAAGACAGCGAGTAGCTCACATTTTGTTACACAATAGTTTCCCTGTGGCTTCGAGAGTCTATTGCTTGCAAAACTTAGAACCATTTCTTTTCCATCTTGAACCTGGGACAGAATCCCGGCCATGCTAAAACTACTTGCATCCGTATCTATGATGAACCCACCCACCGAAATCTGTTGCCACCTTTTGTATTTCGGACAGGGATATCACAGAATAGGTGCAGAGATCAGCAAGTCTTTGCATGTATCAAGTGCATCTTGGCAACGAGGAGTTCACTCTATAGGTTTAGTATATCGTTTATCCTTGCCTGCCGTGGTTACAATTCCTTGCAAAGGAATCCCTAATTTACCCAAATCTTTCATGAAGTCTCGGTAATAGGAGGCAAATCCGATGAATTGCCTTATATCCCTTGCATTACTAGCGATTGGCCAGTCCTTGACTTTCTGGATCTTCTTCAGATCCACCTGAATGCCTTGGCCTGACACAAACCGACCCAAGTATTCCACTTTCTGGCAGAAAAATTCACATTTCTTGGGTTTCGAACGAAGACCATAATTCCTAATACGCTCAAGGACGAGTCTCAGGTTATCTAGGCACTCATCAAGAGTTTTCCCCAAAACCACGATATCATCCAGATAAACCAGACATGATTTCCATCGAAGGCCATCCAACATCTGATCCATCATGCGTTGGCAAGTGGCGGGGGAATTACACAATCCAAAAGCCATAACTTTGAATTGAAATAACCCAACACTGGATAAGAATGCAGTTTTTGACTTGCTCTCTTCATCCATCGCTACTTGCCAGTACCCACTTTCAAGATCAAGAGTACAAAACCACTGGTTTCCACCAAGTGATTCTATGCACTCATTGATCCGAGGTAGTGGAAAGCTATCCTTTATAGTGACAGAGTTCAGCTGACAATAGTCAACGCAAAATTGTTGAAAGAGCGATCTTTCTCTCATTTTGCTCGGACGAATCCGAATCGTTGACCAATTTCTTCAGGGGACACTCTGCACTTGGTGGTACTAAGATGTCAGGGGCTATCAGATCATCATCCGCCACAGTTGATTCTGTAACCTGTATTGAATTGACAATTGCCTCTCTGATAATATTGCTATCGCCATCTCCAGATAAGACAGAGTTCTTGGCCACTAGAGTAACGCGGCTCATCTTGCCCACCACCCTACTTTTGCCAATTTTCATTGGGCTGCCGGACGGATTGCTAAACGCTACCAAAGCGGTTGAACCTCCACCTGAAACATAAGTATTCAGGCTCCCTTAGGCAAAGTCTTTTAGCAATCGTTGGTCTGGCTCGAACATCCAAGCATCTGATGCGTCTGAGCCACTATCAAAGTCCAATTCTGCAAGTGTGATAGACCTGGGGTCCATGATCACCGCTTTCCTAAGTGTCACAGATCGACCAGTATCCACACTACTCACATTCATGGTCTTAATAGAGGAAACTTATTCCCGGAAACTTATTCTTTATTCCCGCTGTGCTTTTTCCATTGCTTGCACATGGCAGAATATCCGAAATTCTCCAAATAAAGAAGTCCTGACCAATCCAGATTACATCGGGTAAAAATCTGCACCCAGAATCTTGTCTTTAGGGCTACACTGACTACAAGACATGTAATCATATACGTCCGACCTAACACTTCATATGGACAGAGCACACTCCCATATGTAGTTATAGGCGTTCCATTACCCATCGAGCACGCCATATGTACCGAAACCATAGGCGGCACATGTGGAAGGGAAACATAGAATTTTTTTTGGCAATCAAGCTTGTTGTAGCACCCGGATATACCAAGAAAAATCCATTTTCCCCGCCTATGCCTACAGGGGCATACCATCTCTTCCTTACTAATAACTTAGAAGGAATCTCCAGAGTTTCCAGTTGTTGAACAGATACTTTCCGAATCCAAGCAGACTTCTCCTGATCTCTATCTACCAGAATGACCTGCCCTAACTCAGCTTGGTACTCAGGCTACCCCCAACGGATATAAGGGCCCTTACCTGAGCCTTCCTCTACCATAGGAAGAAATCCACCGTCCAGCAGCGGCCGCAGACCTCCAGCTATCGGATCGAGTAGCTTCTTGTCACTAAGCTTTAACCCTATCTTACACACTGGTGCCTGGGCTGGATTCCCAGTCTCTGTACTACTACCAAGATCCTCGCGGACTATGGTACTAAGAAGCATGTTATCCCAGGCTCCTGTCTCGCTTTCTACAGGAGCCGAACCTAGTTTCCTGAAGTAGCACGCTTCTCATTAGAAGCGTCTGCCTTCCTCAGGAGTTCGAAAAGAGCTACCTTCTTGGGACAAGCCGAGGCGAAATGTCCCTCATCACTACAGAAGTAGCACCTCCGAACCTGCCAGGTTTTTTCCCCTTAGCTCCAGCAGTTGTCATCACCTGCTGAGCAGAGGAACCAGTTTTTTATTCTTTCCTTGCCAAGCCTGGACAGCTTGCACTATGGTATTGCTAAGATCGTCGGACTGATTATCATCGTCAGAATCCTGCAAAGCTAGTGCCTGGCTGACCTGAACCATGGCCTTTTCTTTGGCGTTCACATTTCTGCGTCTCTTCAACTGGGAAGCTTCGGCTGCAGCTATTTCCAATGGAATAACTACAGCCTTCTGACCCATGAAGGCGGCTTGTAGAGCAGCGGCAGGAACTAAGTCCAAACTACAACTTCCCATACTTCCGCCCAGTGAATAGCCTGGAGAAGGTCAAACGGCTGTTTTAGCTTCATCCAAGCAGCTTTATACTGGTCGATTAAGCCCCTAAGAAAAATTCTTAGGCACAGAGTACGTAGAGTATTGTCCAAAACCACTCCATGAATCCTTCGGATCCCAGTCCCTAATTATTGCCAGCTTCGGGGCAAAATTAGCTTCCTACGCCAGCAACTGACACCTAAAGGTGAATTCTGATCCCATTGCTCCTTCATAGCTGAAGCCCTGCACCCTTGGGGCAGGATTTTCCGAAATCCGAAATTCCATAAATCCGAAAATCCGTCCGAAATTCTGTCCGAAATTCTGTCCGAAAATCGTCCGAAATTCCGACCGAAATTCCAACCGAAATTCGTCCAAAATTCGTCCAAAATTCTGTCCAAAATTCCGTCCGAAATTCAATGGCGGGCCAATCCGATAATTCACCATCCAAGACTTTAGTAGTAACAGAATTCTCATACAATGCCAGGCCCAATGGTTGAAATTGGCTCATGGAAGCCTTGTACGATATATATGCTAGATGATCAACATATCCTTGGACTCTATCTCCGATTTTACACATATGCTGAGCCACTTTCGTGCAACCGTACAAAAGCTCGAGCAATAGAATTCAGGTCTTAGCTTACTTATTTCATCCGGACTGCGACCACCAGTAGCACCTTGGTCACCACCGAAGCCGCCGAAGCTTGTATTCCCCATGAATTGCTGACTGCTGTCACTGTCAGAGACGTGGACCCGAGTCAGGTGACGATGAATGTCATTTAATTCCATTTCCAGCTTCAAGGTCTTGTACGAGCCGTCTGATTTCGTAAGTTTATCCTTCTGTTCTCCTAATACCTTACCCAACAATGTCATATATTCTGGGTCTTCACGTGCAGGCAGCTCGTCAACTTTACAATTCGCCATAGTTGCCAGCAAACCTTTGCTAAGCGCCATCTTTGTCTTACCGGTGGTAGTGGTAGACGTTCCAGGTGGTATCGATATTCTTGCAGCTAGGTTTGTAGTGCCTATCACAGCAGCCACTACAATTGATTATCCGGGGCATACGCTTTTCTTATGTTTTTTGCTTTGAATCCAACCAAAAAAACAAAAAAAAACAACTCAAAGTCTCTTCTAGTTTCAATGCGTCCAACCTTCCCGGTGTCTAGCTGGCCTCTGCTTGAGGTAAGGCGGGAGCAAGCAAGGGCTGTTGGGAGAGTCTAAATATAACTTCATAATGAACAAGGCAGCCGGCACATGGTCCCACATTTATACGCGGATTAACCGCAGTCAATCCTTCCGAAATTCCGTCCGAAATTCCGTCCGAAATCCGTCCGAAAAATCGTTCTGCTATCATTCTGCTATCCTTTCAGATCAAGCAGATACCCAGGAATGAAGTGAGCTCGGTGCCTAGTGGATTGTGAATCACAGTGCTACCCATTGGCATAGCAAAGATCTACCACTAGAATATAGCCCACTGCCCAGGCATAAGCTTGGTCTTTTCCAGAAATCCGCAATAGGTCCGAGCAAGTGAAGTCAATACTTCAGTGCCATCAAATCGGTTGGTTAAGTTTGGTCACGGCACCAATTGTAGTGATCTCGCAGGTTTGTATCCCTTAACCTTACCGATGTATAAAACAAATGGAACAAAAGGCAGTCACTACCTGTTCGCAAAGGGTTTTATTCTCGTGAGGAATTGCAAGCTGAGCGTTAGTTCACACAATCCTGCCCAAGTCTGAGGATCTCGGGCCTCCTAGCCAGCTAGGTGACTCATGACCACAGGTGTCTTAGGCAACATGCAGGTTTAAGTAAACATGGCACAAGCCAATATAAGAGTAACAAGATACTAGTTACAAGAACAAGAACATTCATAACCATTAGCAAAATAAGGTTAACCCAGGTTGCTGTTACTCTGGCAACAACAGCTGGACTGCTGTTATATGTAAAATGCAACAGGTAAAAGTTAATACATAGACTAAAAAGTCACTGCGGACCAGTACTGCCCACTGGGGTAGATTGGCTGAACTAACCCACAGCAGACAGCACCTAGAGATAAACACTAGTGAAACCCAATATCACCACATTATCATATTTAAATAGATGAGCTCAAGCCGATTCTAATGGTAGTAAACATCAAGGACATCTTAGTAGTGTTTCTATATTATAAGTTTGATATCTTTATTTTTGAAAAAGAAATTATTGATATTTTTGGGTGGATAATTACTAATAAAGTACCTAAATATACTCTATAGGATGACCATGGAAATGTATAGATATATTTAATACATTGCCTTGAAATTTCGTGTATTAATATTACTAGTAGAATTAAGTACCCCAAAGATATTACAATAGAATATTCCACCAAAGATATCTTATAGATAAATGATTTTGCAAAATATCCATTTTGCGACTTATGACTCATTTTCCTGAAACACATCACATTTGTGACAAAAGGCGACGCATGAAAACATCCATAATGGATAAAGCGTGTTTTTAATCCTATGTATTTTATTAAATTGATTGTAAACTAAACTATCACGGTATAACTGTATTATATTGAATTACTCCGTCCTTAATTTTTGGACTGGCCGGAAGATCTATCCGCCCGCACGAATAGAGGATCTAAGCCCATTTCATCTCTGTAACTGTGCCTTGATTTATCTGAATAAAAATTCTGATATATATATAAATATTATATAGGCCTTCAAGTGAATAAAAAAAATTTAAAAAGTTACTTTTGCAGTTCTAAAAAAGATCAAATGAATGTTATTCATGAACACTACCATTGTTTAATTCATTTCAGGGTGCCCGTTCGCTGGTTTGGCATTGCAAGCGGCATAGTGAAGTTGGTTACAGGGATATCATCACTTATCATGTACCCTTACTTACTCTGGGTGGAGTATACAGGATCCTTCATTCAGGTAAAAGGGTCAGATTTTCAGAAAAATGTACCATTGGCAGCTGTACACATTCACTAAATTCTGTTAAATTAGGCTGCAATTTGGTCAATATTAGGTAAATTTGAGTATATTCAGCATTGCATTGATTCTAGCAATCTGTTTGGTTAGGTTGAACTGTATTTTAAACTTTATTTTTGCCTGAAATTTGGGTTATTTGAGAAGATTGGCCAAGTTTAATTGTACATTTTCCGAAAAATCTGACCCATAACCTCAGTCTCTATCATTCCCTAGTGGGTTCAACATCTTTTCCATATAATTATCATTCTCGGTATGAATTCACAACCCTTAGGAATGAGTAGTGAATGACAGAAGTCTTTGATTTCATGTTAATTCTATTATTCATTATTCATGTCTGGCTCATTGTGCGTTTGTGGGTTTTTCGACTAGTCAGTTTCGTTATGGGTTATAGTTGAATTTTGTGACTTGTTACTCATTTTCCTAAAATACATCACATTATGTATTCTCTCTTCTTTTTACAGGTCAATACAGTGATGGTGGTCACTCTGGTGTTGTCTCTGCTATGTCCCCTCAAGATGATAGTGGACTGGCGAAACCGACCACAAAATAAAAAATCAGAACCTGAAATTGAAAAATCCCAACCATACCCAGTTGGAGCTATTACTTGCATCTCAAAGACAACACATTTATGAAACTACTAATGTAGGTACAGAAGAGGAATTAATATACCTCCTAGCTCTGCTCATCTCCTGTTTTATTCCTTCCTGATCTAGTGCAACAACATCTCAAATGGATAAACTATGGCGGGATGACATTTATTTGAGTTTTAGTTTGAACGAAGGAGAACAAAGATTATTGAAATGGTACCACTGGCATCAATGCAAGACAAAGTTTGAACAAGAATATCGTGCCTCCTTTATATGTCATGCATTAGTTTTCTGAACTTCCCCCTGCAGCAGTGCATATGTGGGGTGTTTCAGGGAAATCAGTCACAAATCACAAAATTGATATTTTTTAAAATGTCTTTTTCTCAAGATTTCTTTATTGAAACGTTTTGATTTTTAGGGGGTTTAGCACTTATAGTCATATGAATTTGTGTACCGAATTACAGGATATTGTAACAAATATATCCTTGTGATTTGAAGGCATTTTTCAAAGTAGATTATTTATAAGAACCCTTGCTTAGAATGTTTTCATTTTTGGAGTTCTCGGAGCTGCTAGGAGCATGAATACAGGTACCAAGTTTCAACCATGTACTCTTATGTATCAACCAATTGTTCCACAAACTGTAGTATTTTCTATTATCATTATTAATCAAGTAGACTGCAGCAGCAGGTAGAACGCCACAGAGTTGTATTGTGTTACCTGTTCTCGACTGTATCGTGAATATATGTTTGGAGAAGCTGGATAAATAAAATCATTAAAAAAAAGAAGTTTCAGGACAGTGTTATAAATATATCTTGCATTACTAAGGTCATCTTATAGAGTATATTTAGCTTCTTTACTAGTAATTGTCCACCCAAAAATATTGCAAACTCTTTTTTTTAAAATATCAAATTTACAATATAGAAATACTTATTAAATGTCCTTAATGTTTATTATCATTGGAATCGGCTTGATCTCATCTTTTCAAAAATGATGATATTTCAAGTAGAGTATTTGTAAAGAGTATATTTAGTTACCTTACTCATAATTACCCATCCAGAAACATTGCAAACTTCTTTTTTTTAAAATAAAATTATCAAACTTAAAATATAGAAATACATATTAGGTGTCCTAGTGTTTACTATCATTGGAATCGGCTTGATCTCACAAAATTTTATTACCGTTCACTACAGAAGGCTATGGGGAAAAGTAACATTTGGTTGATTTGGTTCGATGAGTTAAAAACGGGAACATAATTGAAGATTTTCAAAGCTAGATAATATCTTCCAAACTCTGTTCTTTCATGAATGACAGTTTAGACAGATTTTCATGAAAAAAAAATATGATTTATCTGACTGAAACCATTAAAAAACTGAGAAAATATCCTTTTTCCTTCCTGACTTAACAATTGTAAATGTCGGTGGTCCCTAAAATGAAAAAAAAATATGGTCTGATCCTTTTATTTTGGCCTTTTGTTTTCACCCAACCAGGTTATTTCTCAAGACAAAGTTTTAGATAATATTGCGAATCATTTTCCATGCATTAGTTCCCCGAATTCCCGCTTGCAACAATGCATACGGGTGAAGTCGCCAGAAAATGTAAAACTCGTCAGACTTCACCAATCATCTCAAATAACCCAAATTTCAGACGAAAATACCAAAATACCAGTAATACAGTAATGTCAGTAATACACAATAAGGTCAGGCTACTTCAGGCTAAATTCAATTATAGAGAATGTGTCTAAATCTATATAAGGTGACGGTGTGACCTCATTTTGGTGCTACATGCACTGGACGAAAAAAGCACTTTACACTTAGCGTATAACAGATCCTTTTAGCAGCTTGTAACACACAATAGCAAAGCACATGGATAGTAGCTGCTATTCGCTACAAATGCTATAAGCTAGTGGACAGCCACTCCTTCCCTAATCGTTATCAAAACAACTGTCCATGAATCAATTACACTCCTGTGGGTAGAAATGACGCCAATCAAGCTGACCCTGAATGCTATATAATTAATGTTAGGGCTAATCCTCTCATCTTTTTGGTTTTAAATTGTGCATGTTCTAACTCAGCTTTCCAGATATTTGTAGTACTAAAACCATCATTCACCAGCACTCCAGACATTCTATTTATTCTCAAGAATGATTCGAATAGTAATGTATAAGGATGTATGGATGTTTTGGAATGTAATTTTTTTTATTGTAATGGTAAGGGTCGTTTAGATCCAATAGTTTGTTTTATTTATTTAATAGATATGAGTCATTTAAAAGACGGGACACATGGAAATATTCGTGGAGAATACTGCATTTTTAGCAGACTAATTGGAGGTTCTCTTGTCAACATACCTATATGGTAATTATTTGATACCCAACCCAGCCGGGTTATACGTCATCCACTGTCTTAATCCTATAATAGCCTCATCCCAGATTGCATAACTGGTGGGGAAAGTTATGACAGTAAACTTGGTGTTCTCTTTGAGTAAAAGGAAGCTGGGCTGTAGCGGACTTATTGTTCAGAGGTTCTCTTGTTAACATACTTAGATGGTAGTAGTAGTTAAGTAGTTACTCTGTCTATGTAATTTTTTTAATCGTGATATTGTTCACAGATTCTGATTACTTTGAAGAATTAGACATATCCCTTCTGTGCAAATTCTGTCAATAGAATTTATTTGAAAAAAATATGGTACATCTATATGGTCAATTCTATTTTTTGGCGTCCATGAGGTTTTTACATGATATCTTCAGGGTTATTGAACAAGATATCTCCTGTTTATGTTCTCAAAACACATTTAAAATAAATATCAAGATCGTTTAAAACATGCCATGCGTATGCCTATACCATGCGTATGCAAATAAAGGAGAAATGAGAAATATCAGACAATTGTACGTCATATTCTAATAAAAGTATATAAGTATATATAACTATAAATGCTAAGGCATTCTAGCTACTTTAAGTTACCATGAAAGTTACCACACTACCGCTCCTCTGTGTTTGACAGTCGCGTTACTCCCGTCACTGTGCGCGAATCTTTTATGTTCACTTCAACTCACTCAAATTAATAGTTAAAATTGCTTCACAAAAAAAGTTTACATAGTTTTCAAGCTATTTTTCTCAGCTTTCTCATGGTGTAAATGGTTTTTTGATATTTGCATTTTGAAGTGAGCCACGATCAGTTACGCGCGGCAAAAATTTGCGGCGGTTTATTCACTCAAAACTCCCCGCTGGGAACCCCCATTCCACCTATTTTGGGCGACGCACTTTGGGAAAACCCTTGTGGCTCATACATGGATATGACTAATTAATAGTTGACAATCAACATGAAATTAAATTTATGCAAAGTTGTATTCAAAATGGCGGACTAATTATGCAAATAGTCATAAGATGTGGCAAATATGGCCAATTAATAAAGGACAATCAGGTGCAAAATAATAATTACAGTAATTAAAGAAGGTGACATTAATTACCCATTGTTCTTATGAAGTGGCCGTAAAAGATTTGGTTGTTTTTGGAACCTTACTTTTAATGATTACATTCCCACACTAGACCAGATCTAGACATCTGTAATGATTAGAATGTATATGATTAAAAAGTGAACTTTTTTTGATGTGGTAATGCTACTGTAAGTGGTATTTTTTTCTATTTAATCTCATCCAGATATAGGTATTTAAGTTTGATATTCTATTGTGATACAAATGATAATACTAGATAATCTGATTAGACAAAGAATACTAATGATAAAGAATAATACGGCCTAACAATCTCAGTTGCTGTAAGGTATAATGCTGAGATTTAATTATATAGTATAGGGGTAGTTCAGGCCTAAAGTTAATGAAGATCTATCAATATATAGGCTATGGTGATGAAGCGAATGCTCGCTCATTATATAATAATGCAATATAATACAATGAATCACCAATTAATATTCAATACCCGAGTATCTAAAGGAGAAGAATTAGACCCGTTCCATATATAAATGGGCAGGATTATAATCTGCTGGACACGGGAAGTATAGAAAGAGGAGAATCGTTTTCTCTAGAAAGACGAGCCAACTTCTTACATGGACAGTTTGTGTTTATGGAGCAATTGGCCTGATTGGCCCGAGACCCAAATACTTCACTGTGGTTCACTGACTTACACCAGCTTCTGTATCTATACTTTCAGCTATAGTCATGGTTCATTGAACACTGATGATAAAACATGTGTACATGTAATACATGTGATGTGCCACAGAAAAAGGAGTCTTAAAACTGAGTCCCTCTGTGCTTACATATCAATGCAATATTTGGCTTTTTAAAAATAAGAAACGAATACATACAAGATTATTCATTTAGATTGATAAATGAAAATAGGTTTAGGTATACAGTACCACTAAATATATACGCACATGCATCACATACACAGGGATCCTCTCACTGCAGATGCACTATATAACAAGTTTCCTTCAAGTTCAAGGGATTATAGATTAATGGTTAGTCCCCATGTACAGGGAGAGCATCGGTATTGTTTGTTCTGCAATCACATGCCTGAATACCTAGTAACATGACACCATGCACATGAGGTTCCTGCTTTAAGCTTAAGTACACTGGTAGCGAATAGCAGCTACTATCCATGTGCTTTTCTATTGTATGTTACAAGCTGCTAATAGGACCTGTTATACGCTAAGTGTAAAGCGGATTTTTTGTCCAGTGATGTATAATATCTGGGTAAAAAAATGTACAATTGGCAGCTTTACACATTTAGTAAATTCTGCTAAATTAGGGTGCAATTTGGTCAATCCGTGTATATTCTGCATTGCACTGATTCTAGCAATCTGTTTTGTTAGGTTGAACTGTGTTTTGAACTTTATTTTCATTTGAAATGTGGGGTATTTGAGGGGAATGGTAAATATGAATTGTACATTTTTTGACGATCGGACCCAACTGTGTATATTACTGCCAACTTCAATGACATACAATTCGGTGATTTAAAAATTTCATAATTGGTTCCTCATGCTCTGATAATATTCCACTAGAGCTCCCATTTTAAAGTGTGATCTATATATAGCGACTATTAGAATAATAATATTAGAAAACGGAGGTAGGAAACTGGGTGTCAGTAAATATCGGGATTCTGTAAAGGTAGGTAGCAACTTATTTGTACCCACATTTCCCTAGTACTTTAGGATTTCTCTTCTTCCCTATAGTCTGTCCAAAAAGTAGTTGACACGTGATTCCTTAACACCTTTAAGAAGAGAGAAAAGGGGGTAAATAAATATACTCCATACGAAGGCCTTCAAAACGCAAAAATATATTTAATACAATGTCCTGAAATTTGGTACATAGATTCATATGACTATAATCATGAGACCCCCTAAAAATCAGAAGATTTCAATGAAGAGATCTTGTGATAAAAACGCTTTGAGAAATATCAATTTTGCAACTTGTGACTCATTTTCCTGGAACACATGTATCATATATAATAACTGAGTAGACTGATGTCCGAAAGGTACAAGAATTGTATTCTGTATAATGGGGGAAAGCTGTGGAATAATAATATGGATAACAATCTGTAAATGATAAAGGAGAGTTGCCAACTGAAACTAGCTCTTAACAACTTATATAGAAATGAATTGCTGACTTAAAAATTGATCTCTTGTTTTTAAATGTCTGACTGTTTTTGGGATTGTATTGCGGCGATGTTAGAACTTAATCTTGAGAAACTGTAGGTGATTCCTATGATCTAATTAAAGGGTCTAAGGTATATAATATGAGATGGAAACATAGAAAAAAAAGCTTAATGAACTATAATGTCTATTTGTAAGACTGTTCGACTTGTAATTGGATAATGTTTTGAATTATATAGCACATTCAATATTGATAAATTTCCATAGAAATCTGTTTATATATTCATGGCAACTCACGAAATATAACTGCATCTTGTCAGTCATGCGTCTTTCTTTATATCACAAGAGCCTTCGGCTGAGGCCCCTCCATCAGAAAAACAGATCATATAAAATAAAGGATCTGAAGAAGAGAGATCAATTAAAGGATTGAATTAATTAAAGCCCCAATTTATTACATGTAGGGACTGAGAGCTTATTTTTAAATAATTGTATTTATATTGATAGGTTTTGACCGGGAGTAGGCTAATGGCGGAAAGTTGATGCCTTGTAATATATTTTAATAAATAACATCTTTGTCAATGTTGCAAACAAAAGTTAAATTGTTCTAAATACTATCTGATAATTAAAAATGAGATATTTTCAACTTAATAGGCCTACATCTAAATATCCTAGGCCTATATCCAATATTAAGTGATGCCATTCATAATCTATCACTAATTTTCAATGCCAAAAAATCACCTCTAGGTCCTAGAATTGACATAAAATACAACAGAATTGGGCTGGCGGTTTAACATACATCAGGTTCGTGCAACTAGATTCTTATCGAAAAGAAGAGAAGAAAGTGGAAATACAGTGGCACCTCGCATAAAGACCACCCCTCTATTAAGACCAGTTTCTCTCAGTCCTGAATTAGTTTCCTCTTATTAGATTAGCCCCTCTAATGAGACCACCCTCTATTAAGACCAGTTTCTCTCAGTCCTGAATTAATTTCCTCTTATTAGATTAGCCCTTCTAATGAGACCACCCCTCTATTAAGACCAGTTTCTCTCAGTCCTGAATTGATTGAGGTTATAGTGTAGACAATGAACCGAGAGAACATTTAGAGGTGCTGATATTCTATTTAATTGTTGTTATATTCTAGTAGAAAACGATGTACCAAGGTATGTCAATCTTAGTGTTATGGGGACATAGTAGTTAGTAGTTTTTATCAATGAAAGTAAAAGTAACTCTGGGTTTCTTGGAAGAGCTGTGAGGGCACAGAAAGAATATTATCCATTTTCCTGTCTATTGTAACTGTTTATTGAGGAAATAAAAGCATTAATATATATATATATATATATTAGCCCCTCTAATGAGACCACCTCGCTATTGAGACCAGTTTCTCTCAGTACCAAATTGATTTTCTCTTATTAGATTAGCCCCTCTAATGAGACCACCCCTCTATTAAGACCAGTTTCTCTCAGTCCTGAATTGCTTTTCTCTTATTCGATTAGCCCCTCTAATGAGACCACCCCTCTATTAAGACCAGTTTCTCTCAGTCCCAAGGGTGGTCTCAATAGAGAGCTTCCACTGCATTTGGATGACAAAACCTTCGTATAACAAAGTATCCGTTCCATTCTATTTAGCAAGCAGGATTGAACTAAGGAAAACGTATTTACAGTTTTAGAAGCAGCAGAAGACAGATGGCTTTGTTGTGCTAGAGTTAGTAATGGGAGAAGTGTGTTGGGGTCATCCAGATAACCTCAACACACATTATACCAAGCTATTTTTATTTTTTTGAATAGTTTTATTTCGTTACACATTTCACTATATGTGATACATTTCATTGTACGAAATAGTTACTGGAAATATAGACAATGTCAAGAAATTACATTAAGTTCAGTTTAGTTACAAATTCAATGTTTTCGACTCTTTTATAGGTCATTTGTATCATACTTCATACTAACTAATGTAGGAGGACTCTTTAGCTCTTCATCAGGTATTATTATATGGGTCAGATTTTCACACAATGTACAATTGGCAGCTGTACACATTTAGTAACTTCTGCTAAATTAGACTGCAATTTGGTCAATACTAGGTAAATTCGGGTATATTTGGCATTGCATTGATTCTAGCAATCTGTTTGGTTAGGTTGAACTGTATTTTGAACTATATTTTCGTCTGAAATTTGGATTATTTGAGAAGATTGCTGAAGGTGAATTGTACATTTTCTTGAAATCTGACCCATGTACCAAATCGAGGATTTTGTTGGTTTTAGCTGGGAGCAGAGCATATAGCAGAAATTTCTATTTTTCACTATATAGAGAGGGGCTGTTCAGACCACTTTGACATTGCTGGTAAGGTAAATGACTCATAGAAACCCCATTAGGACTATATGAATTAGACACAACGCTGGGATTGGATTTTAATATATTTATTACACTTTTAAATTGTATCAAGGTGAGTGGGAATATCGCTTTATGCCATGATAGCTGTGCCACAAAAACATGGCCAGATTGGCCCATGGCATATGCGTGCATAGTTTGCACTAGCGGAATCCGCTTTTCGAATGCAGCCAATTCACTCCTGCTATTTTGATAGGTTACGTAAATCTAGCTGCGCCAATCAATGACGCTCATTTCATGACGCAACATTGTAGGCGCTTGTTTTTGCTGAGTCCGAGGGTTGCACGACATGCAATGAAGGTAAATAATGATTAAATAACTCTTAAACATAAACCATGGCATAAAAATAGAACTAAACTTGAGCTGCATATGCAGCAACGCATTCACAAAACGCTTGTGTCTTTTGGTGAGTGTCTTTCATGCGTGCCTTCGGCACTTGTGAAAGACACTCACGAAAAGCCACTTGTGTTTTGTGAATACGTTGCCGCATATGCAGCTCGCATTTAGTTATATCTTAGTATATCGTTAAGCCCGGTAGGTTGTTTGTGGTATGATAGTAGATAGGAAATACACCCCTTTATGTTGGATTTTGTTAATTCTATCACACTTTTAAATGCCTATGTGCCAGGCTCTTAGAATTTGTAAATTATTCGAATATCATAATATTTGTAACAAAATATCTTATGATCCTATGTAAAATGCTTGATTATTACATCTAACGAACCATTTTTGTATATTAAATCAGCACGTCCTGAGAAAATTGTAATTGTTACATAATGTTCTATTGCTGAATAAAAATCTTTAAATACAAATACAAACTGTGGATAGATTATGCAAAGTACATAAGATTCCCTGTATTACAAGTGTACTGACCCTTCCATGTTGTCATGGAACCATGTGACCCAAATAACGTAATTTTGTTGCTCCATGATGTCGTGCTTCTTAGCGGCAAAAGTGTAGCGCTGCCTTGCATGTTTCGAAAGTTTTCAGATATTATTTCGATAATTTGTCAAGAAAAACAATACTAAGAAGGTAAATATAACAAATAAATCGATAAATCAGTATGTAATAAATATTCAATGGCATTCTGTTCGGATTCAAATCGATCTTAACGTCAGGCCAAATTGCACTCCAACGTCAGGTCAAATTGCACTCCACCCCTGTGGGGTGTTATGCGATTTGACACTCCGTCTTGATCAATTTGAAACCTTGATCGTGCCATTGGATATAAACATGGTATGCTTTCCACCAGATCCAGGGAGGAGCATATCTTCCACCTGTTATTAGTCATACATTGAATACTGCTACAATATGTAACATGCTTTCCACCAGATCCAGGGAGGAGCATATCTTCCACCTGTTATTAGTCATACATTGAATACTGCTACAATATGTAACATGCTTTCCACCAGATCCAGGGAGGAGCATATCTTCCACCTGTTATTAGTCATACATTGAATACTGCTACAATATGTAACATGCTTTCCACCAGATCCAGGGAGGAGCATATCTTCCACCTGTTATTAGTCATACATTGAATACTGCTACAATATGTAACATGCTTTCCACCAGATCCAGGGAGGAGCATATCTTCCACCTGTTATTAGTCATACATTGAATACTGCTACAATATGTAACATGCTTTCCACCAGATCCAGGGAGGAGCATATCTTCCACCTGTTATTAGTCATACATTGAATACTGCTACAATATGTAACATGCTTTCCACCAGATCCAGGGAGGAGCATATCTTCCACCAGATCCAGGGAGGAGCATGGGGATGGTAAAGAATACTGCAGCCCTTATTCTGGTGTTTGTGGACAACGTGCTGGTGTCTGGCTCCCTATTTGGCTGGGCGTCCATGGTCTACATACTGCAGGTGGGTGCATACGATGCATGGATGCTATGTTAGAACATAGATGAGTAGGTTTCCTTGTTGATCTATATTTTAGCTTTATTATAAATCAAAACATATTGAAGGTTGTAGGCGATAGCAAAAAGAGTAAAAATGAAACAATGATAAAAAGCAATACTGTCAGATGGTGTGAACAGTGTTCGTTAGAATGCTCTCGACCCACCTGACAACCAAATGCTGAGGTTCAAGCATAGACCCGGTGTCTGTCAGAAAATGCTAGTGTCCAATGTACAACTATATGTGATATATATTTATATACCTGTAGAATACGAGAACAGAATGTAAATAATGACTAAAAATTGTATATGGAACTGGACAATTTGGCAGCTGGGCTGACAGTGGGACACCGTGTTCGTTAGAATGCTGGTGGTCCACTTTGAACAGCTTGTTTTGAGTTGCACCGAAATACTGCCGGATCTGAAAAGGAAAAAGGGTGGGCGCACTGCCAAACCTTCTTTAAGCTTTCTCTCTCAACCGGAAGTCATCCATGTTGCTAATTATTAATACATAAAGCAGTAAATGTCACCTCCCTCAATGTTCCCTCTAATCTAACTCATTTACCATTTACCATTCCTTTCCCCCATTAAGATTGAATTTAGGTTCATCTGATTATTTCAGTTTCAGTTTCAGTTTCAATCTATTGTTGCCTGATCTCCAATTTCAGAGTGATGGAATCTACTCATCCCTATGCCAAAGTGGCCTCAATGATGCTGATGTCATCAATAACACAGGCATTAATGACGTCATCAGAGAGCAACACAACAATACCGCACCTATCCTACACCATGATAGGTGCATTGCACAGAAAGTAAGTAATATACTATAAGTGCTAAACCCTCTGAAAATCAGAACTTTTCAATCAAGAGATTTTGTGAAAAAATATTTATGAAAAAAGTATTTATTTGTTATATTCATGCAATAATACACAATATTGTCACACCTCATGTCACATCCACCTTTAACTACTGCTGCAGGTGCAGCTGTCAATAGGATTCACCATAGCCATGGCAGTATTGGGGGTTGGTGGTGTGCCGCTAGGTATCATGTTTGATAAGTTTGGTCTCCGTGTACTGAGGACTATTGCAGGGTAAGTTGGTTATCCACCAATGATATACCAATGAGTTGTTGATGAATTATAATATAGTGAGTATTATAGACAATGATGTAAATATGTCATTCTGCTTTAGAATTCCAGTCTCTACTGGATATTTATGAATGACTCATACATGAGCAAAGAATTGAGATTGAGAAACGTTTTATCTGGTAGTCTGGGGACATTTCTCCTTGTCTATCAGGAGGTTTCCAAGCCCCCATCCCAGTGTTACAGTGATTATAAAAAGCAATGGAACAATACCACCTTCATCATTGACTGAAGGGGGTTCACTGCTTATTTTTCAATTTATTCTCTTACTCTTGTAAGAGTGGCAGGTTTACACTGTAGGTTAATGTATGTATATTGCTCACCGGAGTGAGGGCATTCCAATATTGGTCCTATTGGCTGAGAGGGTTGGGGCTACACCTCTCATTTATATGTTTAACTAGCCATCTGTGACAGTTGACAGCCCCAAAAGGATATGTTGTTGGTAATAATCTTTAAATATCTGTATTCCAAAGCCTATCCTCCTCTTCCTGCCACTCCCTCTCCCACCTTTTGATTCCTCCCTCCTTTCTCCCTACCTAGCTCCCTGCCTCTTCCACTCCCTCTCACCTCCTTGCTAACCTCCCTCTCCCTTGATATTATATAAGTTTCTCCTTCTCTCGCTCTCTATTTTCAACTCTCTCTCTTCCTTGCTCTCTCATACATCTCATCCCTGACGTATCCTTCTCATGACCTTCTGGTCCTCCATCCTCCCTTTCTCTGTCTCGATCCTCATGCTAGTCTCCATACATTTTGATCTCTCCCTTTCTGCCTGTCGTCGCCCTCTCCCTTAAATCTCATTTTTTTTTATCTGCACAGGTTATCTGGCCTTGCAGCATATCTGCAGCTGGCCTTTGCACAGGAAGGTAAGAGGAATTGTGTAACTGTTAGTCAATGATTGTCCTATATATATTTAGATAGAACTGAACGAGGGGTTAGAACTACAAGTGTGATTCAATGTCTCACTTTTACACTTTATTTTGTATCCAACAAACAGCTGCAGGTTGCACATGGATGTGAAATAAAGTGTAAACAAGAGCCATTGAATTACATGAATAGTTTGACAGCCATGTTTGTTCTGAATGTGCAGAATCCTGAGTCACAACTATCAATGCTCATCTGTGATTGGTCAATATTGTAGCCGAACCATCAGCCCTATACCTTGCTACTGTGTACCAGTCACTTGAATGGGTTTTATGTACAGCTAGTCAATATCCGTATTACATGTGTACAGAAATGAACACATGTAGTGAATTGCAGATTCATAGGGGCTAGATTTCTGTGAAAGGATAACAATAATGAAGCGATATTTGTTAGCACCAGTTTTTATTACTCAAACACCAGGTCAAAGCAACAGTGTAGTTACAGCTTGATTTGAACAACAGAGATCTGAAATCTGTAGTGTCAAGAGAAGGCCCAAACCCCTTGTGGAGTATGTATACTCTGCCTACTGTCCGCAGGAGGGTGTCTTCAGTAGTATATGACAGTTTGTATGATGTCGCACCCTGCTGGTTGGTGGAACTGGTTGGCACTAGGTGGACATTCCTCCATGCTACCTACAATGATAGCTATGTAGACATGCCCTGAGGATCTGTCTGTCCACCTGATGGTATAACAATATGTATGTTAGCAAGTCATTGTAGAACTAACCGCAGTTTAGATGTATTTGTCTGATATATTTCATAACTTTCTTTTGAATTATTATGATGTATTTATTGTTGAATAATAATGTTTCACATTGAGTGTTATAGCAACTGCTATACTTCAGGTACAGACTGGCTCATCTTGACAGCTGCCTCTTGTCTTGGAATCACTGCCGTCATCACACTCATGACATCCACACATGTAAGTTATATGTTGGCAGGACCCTCCTGTTTCTCTATTGTTGTACTTGTATTAATGAGAGAAATACAAATACTCCCATTACTTGCAGGTGGCACTTATGTACTTGTATTAATGAGAGAAATACAAATACTCCCATTACTTGCAGGTGGCACTTATGTACTTGTATTAATGAGAGAAATACAAATACTCCCATCACTTGCAGGTGGCACTTATGGCCAGGAATAAAGCCTCTACACTTATATCCCTCAACATGAGTGCTATCAACACCTCCTTCACATTCCAGGCATTCAAGGTAATTTTTTAAAACATCAGATTTGTGATGTATTTCAGGAAAATGAGTCATAAGTCGCAAAAAATAGATTTTGAGATTCCATTATATTTGAAAAGTTGAGATCAAGCCGATTCCAATGATAGTAAACAACCTAATAATCTAATAAGTATTTTTAGATTTTAAGTTTGATATTTTTATTTTGAAAAAAAAAAGTTTCCAATATTTCTGGGGGGTAGTAGATAGTAAAGTAACTAAATGTAGTCCATATAAGGACCTTTAAAACGGAAGGATATATTCGATACATCATCCTGAAATTTGATACATCGATCAATATAACTATGAGTGATAACTTTCAAAAATTCATAACATTCCAATGAAGTGATCTTGTAAAAAATACACTTTGAGAAATATCACTTTTGCAACTTTTGACTCATTTTCCTAAAACACATCACATATCATAATAATAATAGATTTGTATTTCCATAAAACATCTACAAATGTAAATAAAAGTGTGAACTAGAGGTTTGATGTAAAGAGATGGAAAAAGGAGCATTTTCAGTAATGTGTACTGGTCTTCCAAGTACCCCTGAATTTGGAATATGATCTAGACTAGATAATATACATACATATGGAATATAAAAATACAAACACAGCCAAGTAAATAAAGCAAAGAGACATGAATCATAAGTGTATGTGGTGGCTTTGTCAATTGGTCAGAGCCAATGGATATTCATCCAAGTTGGTACTTTAGCATTATAGGCTAGACATTGATTCATGATTAAAGAGAGATTTATTGCTACTATAAATTGCTGTATGCGGGCAAGAGCTGTTAATTTGGCATTGACCGATCTCATGATATGTTTTTTTGGCCTCACAATTGAGTTTGGAATCTATCATTCCAACTATTCAACTTCTTGTGGTGGGACTGGGCCTAGTTTGTACGTGGAGGGAGTGGTGGTCGTGGGATTTTTGGTGCACTTCTTAAAGGCACATACTTTGTTTCAGAGGCATTGACAGGGAGTTTGTTTTTTTCGCAGTATTCTGCTAGAGAAAAAAGGAGGTCTTGGAGTGCAGAGTAAGTGTGAGCAGGGAACTTGTCAGAATAGTATAGAATGATGTCATCAGCATAGAGTTGAACTGAGACATGTGGTGAATTAAATGGATTAAAAAAAGATTTATTTATTTATTTAGGTGAGAATGCATGTTTATTATTATTATTGCTACAGATGGTGCATAATGTTGGGTACTCCAGGAGGGATATCCTGCTGGTGGCATGTGGAGGCTGGGTGCTGCATCTATTCACCACCTTTGTACTGCTGCCCAGGTACAAGGTGGCAGAGATAGAGAACCATGGTAAACTGTCAGCAGCAAACAGTGGGAAAGATGGCAGTAGTAAAGGTAAGGCATTAGATAGTATCGTCCCACAGGTACAAGGTAGCAGAGATAGAGAACCATGGTAAACTGTCAGCAGCAAACAGTGGGGAGGATGGCAGTAGTAGAGGTAAGGCATTAGATAGTATCGTCCCACAGGTACAAGGTGGCAGAGATAGAGAACCATGGTAAACTGTCAGCAGCAAACAGTGGGAAAGATGGCAGTAGTAAAGGTAAGGCATTAGATAGTATCGTCCCACAGGTACAAGGTAGCAGAGATATAGAACCATGGTAAACTGTCAGCAGCAAACAGTGGGAAAGATGGCAGTAGTAAAGGTAAGGCATTAGATAGTATTAGAGATAGAGAACCATGGTAAACTGTCAGCAGCAAACAGTGGGGAGGATGGCAGTAGTAAAGGTAAGGCATTAGGTAGTATCAGAGATAGAGAACCATGGTAAACTGTCAGCAGCAAACAGTGGGGAGGATGGCAATACTAAAGGTAAGGCATTAGGTAGTATCGTCCCACAGGTACAAGGTGGCAGAGATAGAGAACCATGGTAAACTGTCAGCAGCAAACAGTGGGGAGGATGGCAGTAGTAAAGGTAAGGCATTAGATAGTATCGTCCCACAGGTACAAGGTGGCAGAGATAGAGAACCATGGTAAACTGTCAGCAGCAAACAGTGGGGAGGATGGCAGTACTAAAGGTAAGGCATTAGATAGTATCGTCCCACAGGTACAAGGTGGCAGAGATAGAGAACCATGGTAAACTGTCAGCAGCAAACAGTGGGGAGGATGGCAGTAGTAAAGGTAAGGCATTAGGTAGTATCGTCCTACAGGTACAAGGTAGCAGAGATAGAGAACCATGGTAAACTGTCAGCAGCAAACAGTGGGGAGGATGGCAGAAGTAAAGGTAAGGCATTAGATAGTATCGTCCCACAGGTACAAGGTGGCAGAGATAGAGAACCATGGCAAACTGTCAGCAGCAAACAGTGGGAAAGATGGCAGTAGTAAAGGTAAGGCATTAGGTAGTATCGTCCCACAGGTACAAGGTAGCAGAGATAGAGAACCATGGTAAACTGTCAGCAGCAAACAGTGGGGAGGATGGCAGTAGTAAAGGTAAGGCATTAGATAGTATCGTCCCACAGGTACAAGGTAGCAGAGATAGAGAACCATGGTAAACTGTCAGCAGCAAACAGTGGGGAAGATGGCAGTAGTAAAGGTAAGGCATTAGATAGTATCGTCCCACAGGTACAAGGTAGCAGAGATAGAGAACCATGGTAAACTGTCAGCAGCAAACAGTGGGAAAGATGGCAGTAGTAAAGGTAAGGCATTAGATAGTATCGTCCCACAGGTACAAGGTAGCAGAGATAGAGAACCATGGTAAACTGTCAGCAGCAAACAGTGGGGAGGATGGCAGTAGTAGAGGTAAGGCATTAGATAGTATCGTCCCACAGGTACAAGGTGGCAGAGATAGAGAACCATGGTAAACTGTCAGCAGCAAACAGTGGGAAAGATGGCAGTAGTAAAGGTAAGGCATTAGATAGTATCGTCCCACAGGTACAAGGTAGCAGAGATATAGAACCATGGTAAACTGTCAGCAGCAAACAGTGGGAAAGATGGCAGTAGTAAAGGTAAGGCATTAGATAATATTAGAGATAGAGAACCATGGTAAACTGTCAGCAGCAAACAGTGGGAAAGATGGCAGTAGTAAAGGTAAGGCATTAGATAGTATCGTCCTACAGGTACAAGGTAGCAGAGATAGAGAACCATGGCAAACTGTCAGCAGCAAACAGTGGGGAGGATGGCAGTAGTAGAGGTAAGGCATTAGATAGTATCGTCCCACAGGTACAAGGTAGCAGAGATAGAGAACCATGGTAAACTGTCAGCAGCAAACAGTGGGAAAGATGGCAGTAGTAAAGGTAAGGCATTAGATAGTATCGTCCTACAGGTACAAGGTGGCAGAGATAGAGAACCATGGTAAACTGTCAGCAGCAAACAGTGGGGAGGATGGCAATACTAAAGGTAAGGCATTAGGTAGTATCGTCCCACAGGTACAAGGAGGCAGAGATAGAGAACCATGGTAAACTGTCAGCAGCAAACAGTGGGGAGGATGGCAATACTAAAGGTAAGGCATTAGATAGTATCGTCCCACAGGTACAAGGTGGCAGAGATAGAGAACCATGGTAAACTGTCAGCAGCAAACAGTGGGGAGGATGGCAGTAGTAAACGTAAGGCATTAGATAGTATCATCCCACAGGTACAAGGTTGCAGAGATAGAGAACCATGGCAAACTGTCAGCAGCAAACAGTGGGAAAGATGGCAGTAGTAAAGGTAAGGCATTAGATAGTATCAGAGATAGAGAACCATGGTAAACTGTCAGCAGCAAACAGTGGGGAGGATGGCAGTAGTAAAGGTAAGGCATTAGGTAGTATCGTCCTAAAGGTACAAGGTAGCAGAGATAGAGAACCATGGTAAACTGTCAGCAGCAAACAGTGGGGAGGATGGCAGTAGTAAAGGTAAGGCATTAGATAGTATCGTCCCACAGGTACAAGGTGGCAGAGATAGAGAACCATGGCAAACTGTCAGCAGCAAACAGTGGGAAAGATGGCAGTAGTAAAGGTAAGGCATTAGGTAGTATCGTCCCACAGGTACAAGGTAGCAGAGATAGAGAACCATGGTAAACTGTCAGCAGCAAACAGTGGGGAGGATGGCAGTAGTAAAGGTAAGGCATTAGATAGTATCGTCCCACAGGTACAAGGTAGCAGAGATAGAGAACCATGGTAAACTGTCAGCAGCAAACAGTGGGGAAGATGGCAGTAGTAAAGGTAAGGCATTAGATAGTATCGTCCCACAGGTACAAGGTAGCAGAGATAGAGAACCATGGTAAACTGTCAGCAGCAAACAGTGGGAAAGATGGCAGTAGTAAAGGTAAGGCATTAGATAGTATCGTCCCACAGGTACAAGGTAGCAGAGATAGAGAACCATGGTAAACTGTCAGCAGCAAACAGTGGGGAGGATGGCAGTAGTAGAGGTAAGGCATTAGATAGTATCGTCCCACAGGTACAAGGTGGCAGAGATAGAGAACCATGGTAAACTGTCAGCAGCAAACAGTGGGAAAGATGGCAGTAGTAAAGGTAAGGCATTAGATAGTATCGTCCCACAGGTACAAGGTAGCAGAGATATAGAACCATGGTAAACTGTCAGCAGCAAACAGTGGGAAAGATGGCAGTAGTAAAGGTAAGGCATTAGATAATATTAGAGATAGAGAACCATGGTAAACTGTCAGCAGCAAACAGTGGGAAAGATGGCAGTAGTAAAGGTAAGGCATTAGATAGTATCGTCCTACAGGTACAAGGTAGCAGAGATAGAGAACCATGGCAAACTGTCAGCAGCAAACAGTGGGGAGGATGGCAGTAGTAAAGGTAAGGCATTAGATAGTATCGTCCCACAGGTACAAGGTAGCAGAGATAGAGAACCATGGTAAACTGTCAGCAGCAAACAGTGGGAAAGATGGCAGTAGTAAAGGTAAGGCATTAGATAGTATCGTCCTACAGGTACAAGGTGGCAGAGATAGAGAACCATGGTAAACTGTCAGCAGCAAACAGTGGGGAGGATGGCAATACTAAAGGTAAGGCATTAGGTAGTATCGTCCCACAGGTACAAGGAGGCAGAGATAGAGAACCATGGTAAACTGTCAGCAGCAAACAGTGGGGAGGATGGCAATACTAAAGGTAAGGCATTAGATAGTATCGTCCCACAGGTACAAGGTGGCAGAGATAGAGAACCATGGTAAACTGTCAGCAGCAAACAGTGGGGAGGATGGCAGTAGTAAAGGTAAGGCATTAGATAGTATCATCCCACAGGTACAAGGTTGCAGAGATAGAGAACCATGGCAAACTGTCAGCAGCAAACAGTGGGAAAGATGGCAGTAGTAAAGGTAAGGCATTAGATAGTATCAGAGATAGAGAACCATGGTAAACTGTCAGCAGCAAACAGTGGGGAGGATGGCAGTAGTAAAGGTAAGGCATTAGGTAGTATCGTCCCACAGGTACAAGGTAGCAGAGATAGAGAACCATGGTAAACTGTCAGCAGCAAACAGTGGGAAAGATGGCAGTAGTAAAGGTAAGGCATTAGATAGTATCGTCCTACAGGTACAAGGTGGCAGAGATAGAGAACCATGGTAAACTGTCAGCAGCAAACAGTGGGGAGGATGGCAATACTAAAGGTAAGGCATTAGGTAGTATCGTCCCACAGGTACAAGGAGGCAGAGATAGAGAACCATGGTAAACTGTCAGCAGCAAACAGTGGGGAGGATGGCAATACTAAAGGTAAGGCATTAGATAGTATCGTCCCACAGGTACAAGGTGGCAGAGATAGAGAACCATGGTAAACTGTCAGCAGCAAACAGTGGGGAGGATGGCAGTAGTAAAGGTAAGGCATTAGATAGTATCATCCCACAGGTACAAGGTTGCAGAGATAGAGAACCATGGCAAACTGTCAGCAGCAAACAGTGGGAAAGATGGCAGTAGTAAAGGTAAGGCATTAGATAGTATCAGAGATAGAGAACCATGGTAAACTGTCAGCAGCAAACAGTGGGGAGGATGGCAGTAGTAAAGGTAAGGCATTAGGTAGTATCGTCCTAAAGGTACAAGGTAGCAGAGATAGAGAACCATGGTAAACTGTCAGCAGCAAACAGTGGGGAGGATGGCAGTAGTAAAGGTAAGGCATTAGATAGTATCGTCCCACAGGTACAAGGTGGCAGAGATAGAGAACCATGGCAAACTGTCAGCAGCAAACAGTGGGAAAGATGGCAGTAGTAAAGGTAAGGCATTAGGTAGTATCGTCCCACAGGTACAAGGTAGCAGAGATAGAGAACCATGGTAAACTGTCAGCAGCAAACAGTGGGGAGGATGGCAGTAGTAAAGGTAAGGCATTAGATAGTATCGTCCCACAGGTACAAGGTAGCAGAGATAGAGAACCATGGTAAACTGTCAGCAGCAAACAGTGGGGAAGATGGCAGTAGTAAAGGTAAGGCATTAGATAGTATCGTCCCACAGGTACAAGGTAGCAGAGATAGAGAACCATGGTAAACTGTCAGCAGCAAACAGTGGGAAAGATGGCAGTAGTAAAGGTAAGGCATTAGATAGTATCGTCCCACAGGTACAAGGTAGCAGAGATAGAGAACCATGGTAAACTGTCAGCAGCAAACAGTGGGGAGGATGGCAGTAGTAGAGGTAAGGCATTAGATAGTATCGTCCCACAGGTACAAGGTGGCAGAGATAGAGAACCATGGTAAACTGTCAGCAGCAAACAGTGGGAAAGATGGCAGTAGTAAAGGTAAGGCATTAGATAGTATCGTCCCACAGGTACAAGGTAGCAGAGATATAGGACCATGGTAAACTGTCAGCAGCAAACAGTGGGAAAGATGGCAGTAGTAAAGGTAAGGCATTAGATAATATTAGAGATAGAGAACCATGGTAAACTGTCAGCAGCAAACAGTGGGAAAGATGGCAGTAGTAAAGGTAAGGCATTAGATAGTATCGTCCTACAGGTACAAGGTAGCAGAGATAGAGAACCATGGCAAACTGTCAGCAGCAAACAGTGGGGAGGATGGCAGTAGTAAAGGTAAGGCATTAGATAGTATCGTCCCACAGGTACAAGGTAGCAGAGATAGAGAACCATGGTAAACTGTCAGCAGCAAACAGTGGGAAAGATGGCAGTAGTAAAGGTAAGGCATTAGATAGTATCGTCCTACAGGTACAAGGTGGCAGAGATAGAGAACCATGGTAAACTGTCAGCAGCAAACAGTGGGGAGGATGGCAATACTAAAGGTAAGGCATTAGGTAGTATCGTCCCACAGGTACAAGGTGGCAGAGATAGAGAACCATGGTAAACTGTCAGCAGCAAACAGTGGGGAGGATGGCAATACTAAAGGTAAGGCATTAGATAGTATCGTCCCACAGGTACAAGGTGGCAGAGATAGAGAACCATGGTAAACTGTCAGCAGCAAACAGTGGGGAGGATGGCAGTAGTAAAGGTAAGGCATTAGATAGTATCATCCCACAGGTACAAGGTTGCAGAGATAGAGAACCATGGCAAACTGTCAGCAGCAAACAGTGGGAAAGATGGCAGTAGTAAAGGTAAGGCATTAGATAGTATCAGAGATAGAGAACCATGGTAAACTGTCAGCAGCAAACAGTGGGGAGGATGGCAGTAGTAAAGGTAAGGCATTAGATAGTATCGTCCTACAGGTACAAGGTAGCAGAGATAGAGAACCATGGTAAACTGTCAGCAGCAAACAGTGGGGAGGATGGCAGTAGTAAAGGTAAGGCATTAGATAGTATCGTCCCACAGGTACAAGGTTGCAGAGATAGAGAACCATGGCAAACTGTCAGCAGCAAACAGTGGGAAAGATGGCAGTAGTAAAGGTAAGGCATTAGATAGTATCGTCCCACAGGTACAAGGTGGCAGAGATAGAGAACCATGGTAAACTGTCAGCAGCAAACAGTGGGGAGGATGGCAATACTAAAGGTAAGGCATTAGGTAGTATCGTCCCACAGGTACAAGGTGGCAGAGATAGAGAACCATGGTAAACTGTCAGCAGCAAACAGTGGGGAGGATGGCAGTAGTAAAGGTAAGGCATTAGATAGTATCGTCCCACAGGTACAAGGTGGCAGAGATAGAGAACCATGGTAAACTGTCAGCAGCAAACAGTGGGGAGGATGGCAATACTAAAGGTAAGGCATTAGGTAGTATCGTCCCACAGGTACAAGGTGGCAGAGATAGAGAACCATGGTAAACTGTCAGCAGCAAACAGTGGGGAGGATGGCAGTAGTAAAGGTAAGGCATTAGATAGTATCGTCCCACAGGTACAAGGTGGCAGAGATAGAGAACCATGGTAAACTGTCAGCAGCAAACAGTGGGGAGGATGGCAGTACTAAAGGTAAGGCATTAGATAGTATCGTCCCACAGGTACAAGGTGGCAGAGATAGAGAACCATGGTAAACTGTCAGCAGCAAACAGTGGGGAGGATGGCAGTAGTAAAGGTAAGGCATTAGGTAGTATCGTCCTACAGGTACAAGGTAGCAGAGATAGAGAACCATGGTAAACTGTCAGCAGCAAACAGTGGGGAGGATGGCAGTAGTAAAGGTAAGGCATTAGATAGTATCGTCCCAAAGGTACAAGGTGGCAGAGATAGAGAACCATGGCAAACTGTCAGCAGCAAACAGTGGGAAAGATGGCAGTAGTAAAGGTAAGGCATTAGGTAGTATCGTCCCACAGGTACAAGGTAGCAGAGATAGAGAACCATGGTAAACTGTCAGCAGCAAACAGTGGGGAGGATGGCAGTAGTAAAGGTAAGGCATTAGATAGTATCGTCCCACAGGTACAAGGTAGCAGAGATAGAGAACCATGGTAAACTGTCAGCAGCAAACAGTGGGGAAGATGGCAGTAGTAAAGGTAAGGCATTAGATAGTATCGTCCCACAGGTACAAGGTAGCAGAGATAGAGAACCATGGTAAACTGTCAGCAGCAAACAGTGGGAAAGATGGCAGTAGTAAAGGTAAGGCATTAGATAGTATCGTCCCACAGGTACAAGGTAGCAGAGATAGAGAACCATGGTAAACTGTCAGCAGCAAACAGTGGGGAGGATGGCAGTAGTAGAGGTAAGGCATTAGATAGTATCGTCCCACAGGTACAAGGTGGCAGAGATAGAGAACCATGGTAAACTGTCAGCAGCAAACAGTGGGAAAGATGGCAGTAGTAAAGGTAAGGCATTAGATAGTATCGTCCCACAGGTACAAGGTAGCAGAGATATAGAACCATGGTAAACTGTCAGCAGCAAACAGTGGGAAAGATGGCAGTAGTAAAGGTAAGGCATTAGATAGTATTAGAGATAGAGAACCATGGTAAACTGTCAGCAGCAAACAGTGGGAAAGATGGCAGTAGTAAAGGTAAGGCATTAGATAGTATCGTCCTACAGGTACAAGGTAGCAGAGATAGAGAACCATGGCAAACTGTCAGCAGCAAACAGTGGGGAGGATGGCAATACTAAAGGTAAGGCATTAGGTAGTATCGTCCTACAGGTACAAGGTGGCAGAGATAGAGAACCATGGTAAACTGTCAGCAGCAAACAGTGGGGAGGATGGCAGTAGTAAAGGTAAGGCATTAGGTAGTATCGTCCCACAGGTGCAAGACCAATATGGGATGTGTTTCAGGAAAATGAGTCATAAATTGCAAAAAAAGGATTTTGAGATACCACTATATTTGAAAAGATGAGATCAAGCCGATTCCAATGGTAGTAAACAGTCTAATAATCTAATAAGTATTTCTAGATTTTAAGTTTGATATTTTCGTTTTTGGAAAAAAAAGTTTCCAATATTTCTGGGGGTCAAAAAACAGTAAACTAACTAAATATAGTCCATATGAGGAACTTTAAAAGGAAAGGATATATTACATACATTGTCCTGAAATTTGATACATCGATTGATATAGCTATAAGTGATCAACCCACCAAAAATCAGAACATTCCAATAATGTGATCTTATGAAAAAAACACTTTGAAAAATATCAATTTTGTGACTTATGACTCGTTTTCCACAGCACAAATATCGACCTGAACTAAATGCTACATGCTATCACCATACAATAGGGGATTTGTATGTCTCACTGCGCATGTTTACTGCAGTGCATCCTGGGATGGATTCTGTTGAAATCTGACATACACATAATTGGCAACATTTTTTTTATCGAAAATAGCAAGAATGTTTTCACCAATATCAGGGCTTGTAAAAAGTATCTATAAAAACCAAATGCATGATGGGAAAGATGAGAACTTGTGTTATGGAAACATTTATAACAAATGGATATTGGCATTAGAGCACTGATAAATATTCCATGCTGAACATGGCATGTTTTTTACAGATTTTACGCTATACCATTAGTCCCGTAATTCCATGTGAATCCAGATTCAAAATGGCGGCTATGCAAATCCCCTATTTACAATCAGTTATTTACTTGACACAGGTGAGAAGGTTGAAGATGGCAAGTTGAGTGAACTGAAAACATTAGTGTTCTCCCCTTCCTTCATACTCTACGTCTTGTGGAACTGTTGTGTCCATGTTAGGATAGCAATGATGGTGAATGGATACGATGCCTGGATAACACATACAGTGGACAGAGACCTCAGCAAAGGTAACTTTCAAATTTAAAAAGAGAAAATCAGTATAAAGTAATTAAATGTGATGTGTTTCAGGAAAATGAGTCATAAGTCGCAAAAAATAGATTTTGAGATAACATTAGATTTGAAAAGAGGAGATCAAGCCAATTCCAATGATAGTAAACACTAGGGCACCTAATTAGTATTTGTATATCTTAAGTTTGATATTTTCATTTTTGAAAAAAAAGTTTGCGATGTTTCTGGATGGGTAATTACCAGTAAAGTGACTAGATATACTTCATATGAAGGCCTTCAAAACGTAAGGATATATTTTATACAATGTCCCGAAATTTGTTACACAGATTTATATGACTATAAGTGCTAAACCCCTAGAAATCAGAACATTTCAATAAAGAGATCTTGTAATAAAGACACTTTGAAACATATCAATTTTGCGACTTGTGACTCATTTTCCTGAAAAATTTCCGCTTAGGTATGAAGGTAGTCAAGGGCTATAGAAACAAATTTATCCAAAGACACAAGTGAGAGTGAGTGAGCCCTTTGAATCGAAAATATATGGGTTTCCATAGCAACAGTCAATATTTTTTTTGCTGTTACCAAAAAATAAGTTTTCAATTTCCAATTTAAAGTGACTTGGAAAGCACCGGTAAAATTCAAATTTATGACTCAATTTTTTTCTATTTTCATGATTGAAAGCATGTATAATAAATCTTTTAACTAACTCGTTGGTTTCAGTTGCTTAGAATATTGCACTCGTAGCTACTCAGCTCATGCAATATTCACGGTCCTTCAACCAACTTGTTAGTTAGCATGTATGTAGCATCTATAGGTCCATGATATACAGGGAAGTGCAGGAGGGAAGGAAATAAGAATACTGTGACCCCAAGGAATGATAAATTATTATTTCTTTAAACATGTGAAACAGCGCCACACTACTGTAAGTGATTATCCCTAGCTTAATGTAGTTTAATAGAGTATTCTACATGCTTTCCTACAATTATGGGTGGATCTTTTTGTGTATCCTGGGCCCATTAGAACACCCTGTTGTTGTGGGAAATGTGGTCCCAGTATGAATAACATCAATAAAAAAAAATCCAAAATGTTTGTTACCCTACATCTTCATAGGCCTCAAAAGGCAATATTTCAAAATGTATTAAGAAAATGACCAGATATATAAGATACATTTGTCCCACCACCTGTTATGTTGCTAATATAAGTAGTGGGATTCTTTGTACACAAAAATACAGTGAACATTTTAATGCTGAAAAATGTGACTTGGAATGCTTGAAACATTGTTGAACTCTGGTCCAAATATAATTATAATTAATCTGCCAATTTACATGATACCTGTGATAAGAAATTATGATATGTGGCAAGTTAACATGGTTTTAAGTGAGAGCACGGACTTGAATTGAACATTACATTAATTGATCATTACAAGTCCGTGGTGAGAGTAATAATATTTTTAATAATATCAATAAATTTCTTTTGATAAATTTTATTGAGTTCATTTTCACATTACATAATAATCTCATGAAACTCAAGTGACAAAACAAATTTCGATGAAGGTATACGAAAGATGATAGAATCTAAGCCATTTAATGAGGTATTTTTTAAATGAGATTGGGTGATTGAAATAATGGCGTCTTAAAAGTTAGGTAGAATTGCAACACTAAGTCAATATTTTATCTTATTTTATCATTTATTTATTAAGTAGCTTTAGACATAGAACTCTTTAGTCACTTGAACCTTATTCCAAAACATGGTAATTGCCGGAAGAAATGGGTCAATTCATCAGAATTTTCCCATAAGGTATATCGACCAGTTTGTCTTCCTCATAAGCAAAATATTTTTGTACATCTTTAAAGACAAATTAAAAACCTCTTATCTTATCTTATCTTATCTTAAATGTGATGTGTTCCAGGAAAATGAGTCATAAGTCGCAAAAATAATATTTTTCAAAGTGTTTATTTTACAAGATCACTTTATTGGAATGTTCTGATTTTTTGAGAGCTTATCACTTATATATATATATCGATCGATGTATCAAATTTCAGGACAATGTATGTAATATATCCTTTCGTTTTAAAGGTCTTTATATGGTCTATATTTAGTTACTTTACTGTTTACTACCCCGCAGAAATATGCCAAACTTTTTTTCCAAAATAAAAATATCAAACTTAAAATCTACAGATACTTATTGGATTATTAGACTGTTTACATTCATTGGAATCAGCTTGATCTCATCTTTCCAAATATAATGGTATCTCAAAATCTATTTTTTGCGACTTATGACTCATTTTCCTGAAACACAGCACAAATACATTTCAGTGAGCCACTTTACCGACTACATGGCTTATGGAAGCACAGTGTTGGGCATGTTGTCTTCTCTACTTCCTGGCATCATCATGGATGTGGGCAGGAACAAGCTGTGTAAGTAGAAAACCATTTCATGAAGGCCATAATACGTCCATGGTGGACAGTGCGTTTTTTTCATGTGAATGTTCAAATATCATATAGGCCTCAAATAAATAAAAAAAGAAGAAAAGGCTTTTTGTGTTTGATCCCACGCGTAGGGCCCTGCAGACAGGCGTAAAATCAACACAGGCACATTTTGACCACCACCTGCGAGACACTTTTATAGAAACATGCTCAGAAAAACAACAAACATTGCAGACTTTTGACTAGTGTCACAAGTATATATAAGGGACAGTTCATAATTAACCAGTGGAGGGTTAAGAATTTGCAGAATTGTATGACCCCCCTTAAATTTGTGTAAAATTTGTTGCCCCCCCCCCCCCCCCCCTGAAAATTTGTGCAAAATTTCATGAACCCCCCTACATCATTGAAGTTCTACTCATAATATGTGCAAAAAAGATGCCCCCCCCCGCCAAGGAGGTCAGGTTTGTAATTATCTTGATAAATCCAGGGAGGTATATATACAAGGGAGTAGCAACGACTCATTGACTGCACTAAAATATCTGCAACTGAGCCTTAATTTAGCCACTGCATGCCAGGTGACACTGCGGTATTGTTGTCGGCAATCGTACCACATATAGCCAAGGTAGTTTGATTGCCCTTTACCATAGAAGAGCATACTAGCGATGCACTTATAAATGGCGCTAGTAGTAGTAGTGGCAGTACTTTCAACTAAATGCCACCTGCGCATATTGTTTGTTGCTACTCCCTTGTTTATACCTCCCTGATAAATCTTGATAAATGACCATAAACTAAGTTAGAGACATATCTGACTACCAGCAAATAAACCTCAACAAAATTTCTCATTCTCATGTAAGGATTTCTTGCTGTTTCTTGCTATTTGATAACAATACCAAATAAAGACCAAATAAAGACCTACAAAATCCAATACCATGGTTTGTTTCAGTTGAGTTGCCTTCAAATCAATCAACTGACAATTGTTATTTTTTGGTCTTAACATATAAACACTTCATAGTACAGTCTGTATTGATAGTACAAACTTGATCATTTTTGTGGTCCTACATTTGTTTTGGAACATATATATCCTTGACATATCTGCATAGGATATACATAGACATCACTGCTAGTGAAAGACAAGCTGTAGTGTAGAAGGTGAACTAGAAACACCTAGGTAAACATTGTACCAACAAATAGATTGACCTTTGGCCTTACTTTAGACTTTGTTCGGTAGACTTAGGTCTAGATAGACACAGCGGTGGGTGGAAGACCATGGTTATTCTGTATCAAATCATCATCTGTGAGCCCATAGAAATGTTAATGTCCTCAATTAATTATTAGAACTTAATTGTACAATGCACTTGTTTGTTGATAACTCAACTGTCGTTATTATAGAAGATGTGCTGTATAAAAATACTGAATTAAAAAAAAGTGAAAAGATAACAATGATGAAATGTTGTGTTTACAGGTGCCATAGACAAGGATGCAGGGACGATGATGTCCATGATGCCTCCCATCCTCATCACTTCCTGTCTGACGCTAGCTCTGTCTGTCCCACTCTTCATTAAGTCAGAAACATCCATCTACACCGCCATAGTAATCTTCAGCATAGCTAGGATATTTACATCTGCCACAGGAAATGCATATATAGGAATAGTGTAGGTGATCTCTATTAAAGTCGGGAGGTATATACAGAGGGAGTGGAAGCTACAGGCTGATCCTACAGGACCATGCTTGTCAGGGTTGTGTTGTAGGGAGGTATATACAGAGGGAGTGGAAGCCACAGGCTGATCCTACAGGACCATGCTTGTCAGAGTTGTGTTGTAGCTACTGAATACCAGGTGGCGCTGTGGCTGTTGTTGACACTAGTACCATTTAATCATAAATCAGTAAATAACAGCTAAGTTGTTCCATCAGCATACATAACTTTGACACATTGGTAGCCCAGGTAAATTTGATTGCCTTTTCCCAGCAGTACCATAACAGTCACATACTTAAAAATAGCTATACAATTGTTAGCTATTGGACGGGGGTGGGGTGGGTGGACCTGATTCACTGTAACATAGTAATAGACACAAATGTCTATTTCTATGTGTCTATTTCTATGAGTGTAGTTAGCGCCACAAGCTGTAGTGGCATTACTCTTAACTATGGAGGTACCAAACATGGAACCTGGCTTCCACTCCCTCTGTATATACCCCCCTGATTAAAGTAATGTAAACATAATGTTCGCTGCCACCTAGTGTAAGGTGTGTTAAATTAGAACCATGAAATATAGGATTGAATGACAGTGACTATACATGGACTCAACATTGAATTTCATCATTTATTTTAAAATGCTGAGTACATGTTTTTTGACAATTGAGGTTTATGATTTATACATAGGATTTATGGGTTCGAGAGGATTACATTGTCATTTGTGACAAAAGGCGACGCATAAAAACACCCATAATGGATAAAGCGTTTTTTTTAATCTTATGAATCTTATTAAATATTATATAAGCCTTCAAGTGAATAAAAAAAAATTAAAAAGTTGCTTTTGCAGTTCATGAACACCACCATTGTTTAATTCATTTCAGGGTGCCCGTTCGTTGGTTTGGCATGGCAAGCGGCATAGAAAAGTTGGTTACAGGGATATCATCACTCATCATGTACCCTTACTTACTCTGGGTGGAGTATACAGGATCCTTCATTCAGGTAAAAGGGTCAGATTTTCAGAAAAATGTACAATTGGCAGATCTACACATTTACTAAATTCTGTTAAATTAGGCTGCAATTTGGTCAATATTAGGTACATTTGAGTATATTCGGCATTGCATTGATTCTAGCAATCTGTTTGGTTAGGTTGAACTGTATTTTAAACTTTATTTTTGCCTGAAATTTGGGTTATTTGAGAAGATTGGCCAAGTTTAATTGTACATTTTCCGAAAAATCTGACCCATAACCTCAGTCTCTATCATTCCCTAGTGGGTTCAACATCTTTTCCATATAATTATCATTCTCGGTATGAATTCACAACCCTTAGGAATGAGTAGTGAATGACAGAAGTCTTTGATTTCATGTTAATTCTATTATTCATTATTCATGTCTGGCTCATTGTGCGTTTGTGGGTTTTTCGACTTGTCAGTTTCGTTATGGGTTATAGTTGAATTTTGTGACTTGTTACTCATTTTCCTAAAATACATCACATTATGTATTCTCTCTTCTTTTTACAGGTCAATACAGTGATGGTGGTCACTCTGGTGTTGTCTCTGCTATGTCCCCTCAAGATGATAGTGGACTGGCGAAACCGACCACAAAATAAAAAATCAGAACCTGAAATTGAAAAATCCCAACCATACCCAGTTGGAGCTATTACTTGCATCTCAAAGACAACACATTTATGAAACTACTAATGTAGGTACAGAAGAGGAATTAATATACCTCCTAGCTCTGCTCATCTCCTGTTTTATTCCTTCCTGATCTAGTGCAACAACATCTCAAATGGATAAACTATGGCGGGATGACATTTATTTGAGTTTTAGTTTGAACGAAGGAGAACAAAGATTATTGAAATGGTACCACTGGCATCAATGCAAGACAAAGTTTGAACAAGAATATCGTGCCTCCTTTATATGTCATGCATTAGTTTTCTGAACTTCCCCCTGCAGCAGTGCATATGTGGTGTGTTTCAGGGAAATCAGTCACAAATCACAAAATTGATATTTTTTAAAATGTCTTTTTCTCAAGATTTCTTTATTGAAACGTTTTGATTTTTAGGGGGTTTAGCCCCTAAATATAGTCATATGAATTTGTGTACCGAATTACAGGATATTGTAACAAATATATCCTTGTGATTTGAAGGCATTTTTCAAAGTAGATTATTTATAAGAACCCTTGCTTAGAATGTTTTCATTTTTGGAGTTCTCGGAGCTGCTAGGAGCATGAATACAGGTACCAAGTTTCAACCATGTACTCTTATGTATCAACCAATTGTTCCACAAACTGTAGTATTTTCTATTATCATTATTAATCAAGTAGACTGCAGCAGCAGGTAGAACGCCACAGAGTTGTATTGTGTTACCTGTTCTCGACTGTATCGTGAATATATGTTTGGAGAAGCTGGATAAATAAAATCATTAAAAAAAAGAAGTTTCAGGACAGTGTTATAAATATATCTTGCATTACTAAGGTCATCTTATAGAGTATATTTAGCTTCTTTACTAGTAATTGTCCACCCAAAAATATTGCAAACTCTTTTTTTTAAAATATCAAATTTACAATATAGAAATACTTATTAAATGTCCTCAATGTTTATTATCATTGGAATCGGCTTGATCTCATCTTTTCAAAAATGATGATATTTCAAGTAGAGTATTTGTAAAGAGTATATTTAGTTACCTTACTCATAATTACCCATCCAGAAACATTGCAAACTTCTTTTTTTTTAAATAAAATTATCAAACTTAAAATATAGAAATACATATTAGGTGTCCTAGTGTTTACTATCATTGGAATCGGCTTGATCTCACAAAATTTTATTACTGTTCACTACAGAAGGCTATGGGGAAAAGTAACATTTGGTTGATTTGGTTCGATGAGTTAAAAACGGGAACATAATTGAAGATTTTCAAAGCTAGATAATATCTTCCAAACTCTGTTCTTTCATGAATGACAGTTTAGACAGATTTTCATGAAAAAAAAATATGATTTATCTGACTGAAACCATTAAAAAACTGAGAAAATATCCTTTTTCCTTCCTGACTTAACAATTGTAAATGTCGGTGGTCCCTAAAATGAAAAAAAAATATGGTCTGATCCTTTTATTTTGGCCTTTTGTTTTCACCCAACCAGGTTATTTCTCAAGACAAAGTTTTAGATAATATTGCGAATCATTTTCCATGCATTAGTTCCCCGAATTCCCGCTTGCAACAATGCATACGGGTGAAGTCGCCAGAAAATGTAAAACTCGTCAGACTTCACCAATCATCTCAAATAACCCAAATTTCAGACGAAAATACCAAAATACCAGTAATACAGTAATGTCAGTAATACACAATAAGGTCAGGCTACTTCAGGCTAAATTCAATTATAGAGAATGTGTCTAAATCTATATAAGGTGACGGTGTGACCTCATTTTGGTGCTACATGTATAATATCTGGGTAAAAAAATGTACAATTGGCAGCTTTACACATTTAGTAAATTCTGCTAAATTAGGGTGCAATTTGGTCAATCCGTGTATATTCTGCATTGCACTGATTCTAGCAATCTGTTTTGTTAGGTTGAACTGTGTTTTGAACTTTATTTTCATTTGAAATGTGGGGTATTTGAGGGGAATGGTAAATATGAATTGTACATTTTTTGACGATCGGACCCAACTGTGTATATTACTGCCAACTTCAATGACATACAATTTGGTGATTTAAAAATTTCATAATTGGTTCCTCATGCTCTGATAATATTCCACTAGAGCTCCCATTTTAAAGTGTGATCTATATATAGCGACTATTAGAATAATAATATTAGAAAACGGAGGTAGGAAACTGGGTGTCAGTAAATATCGGGATTCTGTAAAGGTAGGTAGCAACTTATTTGTACCCACATTTCCCTAGTACTTTAGGATTTCTCTTCTTCCCTATAGTCTGTCCAAAAAGTAGTTGACACGTGATTCCTTAACACCTTTAAGAAGAGAGAAAAGGGGGTAAATAAATATACTCCATACGAAGGCCTTCAAAACGCAAAAATATATTTAATACAATGTCCTGAAATTTGGTACATAGATTCATATGACTATAATCATGAGACCCCCTAAAAATCAGAAGATTTCAATGAAGAGATCTTGTGATAAAAACGCTTTGGGAAATATCAATTTTGCAACTTGTGACTCATTTTCCTGGAACACATGTATCATATATAATAACTGAGTAGACTGATGTCCGAAAGGTACAAGAATTGTATTCTGTATAATGGGGGAAAGCTGTGGAATAATAATATGGATAACAATCTGTAAATGATAAAGGAGAGTTGCCAACTGAAACTAGCTCTTAACAACTTATATAGAAATGAATTGCTGACTTAAAAATTGATCTCTTGTTTTTAAATGTCTGACTGTTTTTGGGATTGTATTGCGGCGATGTTAGAACTTAATCTTGAGAAACTGTAGGTGATTCCTATGATCTAATTAAAGGGTCTAAGGTATATAATATGAGATGGAAACATAGAAAAAAAAGCTTAATGAACTATAATGTCTATTTGTAAGACTGTTCGACTTGTAATTGGATAATGTTTTGAATTATATAGCACATTCAATATTGATAAATTTCCATAGAAATCTGTTTATATATTCATGGCAACTCACGAAATATAACTGCATCTTGTCAGTCATGCGTCTTTCTTTATATCACAAGAGCCTTCGGCTGAGGCCCCTCCATCAGAAAAACAGATCATATAAAATAAAGGATCTGAAGAAGAGAGATCAATTAAAGGATTGAATTAATTAAAGCCCCAATTTATTACATGTAGGGACTGAGAGCTTATTTTTAAATAATTGTATTTATATTGATAGGTTTTGACCGGGAGTAGGCTAATGGCGGAAAGTTGATGCCTTGTAATATATTTTAATAAATAACATCTTTGTCAATGTTGCAAACAAAAGTTAAATTGTTCTAAATACTATCTGATAATTAAAAATGAGATATTTTCAACTTAATAGGCCTACATCTAAATATCCTAGGCCTATATCCAATATTAAGTGATGCCATTCATAATCTATCACTAATTTTCAATGCCAAAAAATCACCTCTAGGTCCTAGAATTGACATAATATACAACAGAATTGGGCTGGCGGTTTAACATACATCAGGTTCGTGCAACTAGATTCTTATCGAAAAGAAGAGAAGAAAGTGGAAATACAGTGGCACCTCGCATAAAGACCACCCCTCTATTAAGACCAGTTTCTCTCAGTCCTGAATTAGTTTCCTCTTATTAGATTAGCCCCTCTAATGAGACCACCCTCTATTAAGACCAGTTTCTCTCAGTCCTGAATTAATTTCCTCTTATTAGATTAGCCCTTCTAATGAGACCACCCCTCTATTAAGACCAGTTTCTCTCAGTCCTGAATTGATTGAGGTTATAGTGTAGACAATGAACCGAGAGAACATTTAGAGGTGCTGATATTCTATTTAATTGTTGTTATATTCTAGTAGAAAACGATGTACCAAGGTATGTCAATCTTAGTGTTATGGGGACATAGTAGTTAGTAGTTTTTATCAATGAAAGTAAAAGTAACTCTGGGTTTCTTGGAAGAGCTGTGAGGGCACAGAAAGAATATTATCCATTTTCCTGTCTATTGTAACTGTTTATTGAGGAAATAAAAGCATTAATATATATATATATATATATTAGCCCCTCTAATGAGACCACCTCGCTATTGAGACCAGTTTCTCTCAGTACCAAATTGATTTTCTCTTATTAGATTAGCCCCTCTAATGAGACCACCCCTCTATTAAGACCAGTTTCTCTCAGTCCTGAATTGCTTTTCTCTTATTCGATTAGCCCCTCTAATGAGACCACCCCTCTATTAAGACCAGTTTCTCTCAGTCCCAAATTGATTTCCTCTTATTAGTTTAGCCCCTCTAATGAGACCACCCCTCTATTAAGACCAGTTTCTCTCAGTCCCAAGGGTGGTCTCAATAGAGAGCTTCCACTGCATTTGGATGACAAAACCTTCGTATAACAAAGTATCCGTTCCATTCTATTTAGCAAGCAGGATTGAACTAAGGAAAACGTATTTACAGTTTTAGAAGCAGCAGAAGACAGATGGCTTTGTTGTGCTAGAGTTAGTAATGGGAGAAGTGTGTTGGGGTCATCCAGATAACCTCAACACACATTATACCAAGCTATTTTTATTTTTTTGAATAGTTTTATTTCGTTACACATTTCACTATATGTGATACATTTCATTGTACGAAATAGTTACTGGAAATATGTGAGGCGCTCCATCAAAAAGAGTCCCATGTCGGCAACTTTCATTTTGAGATATAGGGCTCCAAAGGTGGTATAGGACTTTTTCGGTCGAAAACTTTTTTTCCCGTAATATTAATCTTTATTATGTTTTTTTTGAGACTGGAAAATATTTTGTACCAAAAACAATTATTTACGCTTCATAACGGCCGGTAAACATTTTCCTAACATGGTTGGATGGGTTTAAACAAAGGAGCCGAAGGCTATTTTTCACTAAATTCACTCGTACGCCGTGGACATTTGATCGTAGGGTACCCCAGCACATTTGGTATCCTCGGAAAGCCGCGAATCTCCTCTAGCCAATGGGATTCTTCCCTTTTGAATCGCCGCGTAAGTAAACCAATCACAGAGCTCTCTCCAAGTGCATTCGGCGTAAACAATGGTTGCTAGGGTCGTCAAGGGAGCCCACGAGGGGTCGATACAGCCCTGTGATTGGTCCAGCCGCTTTAAAAGATCAACTTCCGGCTGACGCCATCTTCTAGCGTGGTCTTGGATTTGAATCGAAGCGACCAGTTATTCCTCGATTCCAGACGATACAAGACGTGTTTTACTCTCCAACAAAGTTTTAAATGGACCAAGGTTTATTATTTAAACATGGAAGCTGAGGCCACCGTCGCAGAAGCTCTTAATGGCATCGCTCGAGCCAATTTGGGAGGTGTTGTCGACAACGCCGAATGGCGTAACCTCATCGAAGAGTATTTTGTGTTCAACGAGGAAACAGAGACGGTGGAATCTGACTCAGATGGAGAACCAGACGTCCCTGATCAGCCTGAAACTCCGGAGACGAACGAAGAAGAAGTTGAGGAAGCATCAGAACCTATTCTTATTATTGATCACATGCAGGCAGTCGTGGACAAGGAACGGGAAAAGTGCTCCACGTTTCGGTAAGTGTTGGTGCTCTGCAGCCATCTTTTCTATCGTGTGTGTTGACATGCTGGGGGACGCGATCTGAAAACTATGCTATGTACATCCCTGGAAATCATTCCAAATCTATAATCCAATGCTGTTATATGTGCTAGATACCTTGTGGGTATATTTAGAGGTTCTAAAATTTAATTGGTGTATGTTTTAAGTCGCATGGTGTTGTTCGTGCGTGGGGAGTTTAAGGCCTTCGAGATCTGGGGAGTAGCTATTTACTTGGGACGTCTGAGATTCCTTACTCATCTCGTGTGGAATGTAGGGTTAAAAATACATTGTTTGTTTGTGTCATTATGGGCAAATTAAAATCTAGGATTTTGTCCATTTCAGATGTAACTGCCGATTGTTTAACGGCGGGCCATGCATAGACCAGTTCACTGTGGAACAGCGCATCTCTCATCGGTCGGAACATGACCAAATCCATCGAGGTAATTTCAAAATAATGTTTTTCTCTATTGCCTCATTGCCCATACATGCCTGTATAATACTCATTCAGTATTTTAATCAGTATTTTAAGCTGTAGCTTGTTAAATAATGAGGACACGTGCTACCCAATTACATAGGATAACTAATTACGTAGGATAACTGTAGGGACTCAGACTAAGATTGGTGTCGGTGATATTAGTCAGTCACAAATTCATTTTTACATTATTGTTATACTGTCGTTTCAGATGAGCTCGACATGGCACTCTTTGGCGTTTTCAATACTGTTACTGACAACAGTGATCGATGCAGTCCAACCAAGAAGGGGCGCCAGTGGAAGGGAGAGAGAAAACACCCAAAGAGCCACTACAGGATGCATAACAAGCCTATTTGCAAAGCTACCTTTAAATTCCTTTACAAGTGAGTGTTATCATGAATCTTGTGGTGCCCATTAATACTGAACATTAGATAGCTATTCATAATAACATGATTATTTGCTAAGAATCAATATTTTGGTATTGTCATTTTAAGATCCTGCATTATGTTCAATTTCTTCCTTTGTCAACGATTAAATTATTATTAATTATTTTTTCTATTTCTTTTCTCTCCCTTCACTTCTAGGATTAGCCAAAACTTGCTGACAGTTTTGCTAAAATCCTTCGCTGAGGATGGTCTGGCCACTCGTTCACGACAGGGTGGTGGTCACCGTGCTGTGAGGTCTTTGCCAATAGATGACCTGAAGAACACTATCAACTTCATCACATCTTATGCCGAAACACATGCTCTTGTCTTGCCAGGCAGAGTATCTTCTCACCACAGAGACGACATCTTAATTCTCCCCTGCCGTTCTACAAAAGCTGAAGTTCATCGTCTTTACACACAAGCCATGCAAGAGACTGGCAATAGGGCTGTTGCCTACTCCACTTTTGGTCATTTATGGCGCAAGTATCTTCCTAAAATAGTCACAAGTCGTCCCATGACAGACCTCTGCTGGGAGTGCCAGCGTAATAACAGAGACATTTCCTGTAGTAGTAATTTACCTGATGTTGTGAAAGCTGCCAAGTTAAAGAAACAGCAGAAACATTTAGACAGTGTAACCGCCGAAAGAACTCTTTATCAGAAATTTTGAATGTGACATTCGAGTACATCTCAGTTTTGACTTTGCACAACAAGTGCATTTACCTTCTTACCCGATGCAACCAGGTCCCCTTTATTTTCTCACCCCGAGGAAGGTAGGCCTGTTCGGTATTTGCATGGAAGGAATGCCTAGACAAGTTAACTACCTTATAGATGAGAGCCATTGCACCAGTAAGGGGTCAAATGCAGTTATTTCTTATCTGAATCATTACTTTGAAAACTATGGTCTGGGGGAGAAAGATTTAGATCTTAACTGTGACAATTGTAGTGGCCAGAACAAGAACCGGTATGTTTTGGCCTATTTGATGTGGCGTGTCCTTACTGGAAGGCACAGGTCTATTACACTTAACTTTTTGATTACTGGGCACACTAAGTTTGCCCCCGACTGGTGCTTTGGTCTCTTGAAAAAACAATTTCGTCGGGACAACGTTTCTTCTCTTCAGCAATTAAAAGCCAGTGTGCAGCGCAGTACGCCAGGGGGGGTCAACCAGGCCCAACTTGTAGGTGATGAAAGGGGTACTGTTTTTGTTCCATTGTACGACTGGCAGGCATTCCTGTCACCTTTCTCCAAATCTTTTCCAGGTATCAAAGGGTATCATCATTTTGAATTTTCTAGTGACAAACCTGGTGTTATTTCTTTCAGGCCATTTGTAGGCCCTGAAGATAGTGGTACTTTTAAAATGCTTACTGTTGATGTGGGTGATGTCCCTCAGGACAACCCACCCATTGTACCTTCTCCTGGACTGTCTGCATACAGACAGTGGTATCTTTTTAATTCTATTCGTGATTTTTGTACCGAAGAAACCAAAGACATTATGTGCCCCAAACCAACTGTACCTGAAGAAGGGCCAGGGAGGGGGGGGGGGGGGGGGGGGGGGATGGCTACATTGTACAGGCTCCTGCAGTCGCCCCAGTAAGAGGTAGAGGGAGGGGAAGTGGAAGGGCTAGAGGAAGAGGGAGGGGTAGAGGAAGGGGAAGGGGAAGGGGAAGGGACAGGGAATCTTCTTCTGATGAATCATTAGAATTAGGTGGTGATGAATCTTCTGAGGAGGAGGAGGAGGAGGAGGAGGAACCTCAAGAGGAACCTCAAGCTAGGGGTAGGGGTAGGGGTAGGGGTAGGGGTAGGGGTAGGGGTAGAGGAACAGTAAGGGGAAGGGGCAGGGTAAGGGAATCTTCAGAATCTTCTTCGGATGGGGAGGTTGCACCTCCTCCAGCAAAGAGAGGTAGGGGGAGGGGGAGGGGAAATGTTCAGCAACGCCGGCCAGGGAGGGGTAGGGGTAGGGGTAGGGGTAGGGGTAGGGGCTGACTGCTATTTTATTGATTTTATTACTGATTTTATTACTGATTTTATTACTGGTGAATACTGTTGTACATTTTGTTTTGTTAGAATGAATAGGTGTGTTATCATGTATATATTGCAAGCACTGCACCGAAGAATTTTGTACAGAATTATTATACTCGTGTTAACAGGGTAATAAAATAAAAAATATTAAATGAAATGCACTGATTTTTTTATATATTGTGGCCCTACTAGTCTATAATACCTGCCCCAAATCTGAGAAAAATCCAATCATATGAACTGGTCATTTTGCATGACGACGCGTCCGACATAAATCCCACAAAAGTCTCCTAGAAATGTATTTTGCCCAAATTTCACCCAATTTTCATCGCGCGATAAAATGATAAGTTACTAAGTAAATGAACTGAATTTGGTATATGTTATGGCTATGGCAGTTAGTAAAGTGTGTCCCAAATTTCATAGAAATCGCTTGATAACAAATGCCCGTAACCAAGGATGGCGCGCCGAAGGTCACTCACCGAACTTAAACAGGCTGTATCTCAGTTTCCGGCTCCTCCAGTAACCGCGTCCCTTAAATACTCACCGCAACCATAGAATTATACCCAATAGGCCTAAAATTAAGCTCTATACATCATTGGAAAGCTCTTTCCTGCTGCTTACCCATCCAATAGCTAACTCCAAAATCGATTTGGCCGACATGGGACTCATTTTGATGGAGCACGTCTCATATAGACAATGTCAAGAAATTACATTAAGTTCAGTTTAGTTACAAATTCAATGTTTTCGACTCTTTTATAGGTCATTTGTATCATACTTCATACTAACTAATGTATGAGGACTCTTTAGCTCTTCATCAGGTATTATTATATGGGTCAGATTTTCACACAATGTACAATTGGCAGCTGTACACATTTAGTAACTTCTGCTAAATTAGACTGCAATTTGGTCAATACTAGGTAAATTCGGGTATATTTGGCATTGCATTGATTCTAGCAATCTGTTTGGTTAGGTTGAACTGTATTTTGAACTATATTTTCGTCTGAAATTTGGATTATTTGAGAAGATTGCTGAAGGTGAATTGAGATCCGCTCCATCAAAATGAGTCCCATGTCGGCCAAATCGATTTTGGAGTTAGCTATTGGATGGGTAAGCAGCAGGAAAGAGCTTTCCAATGATGTATAGAGCTTAATTTTAGGCCTATTGGGTATAATTCTATGGTTGCGGTGAGTATTTAAGGGACGCGGTTACTGGAGGAGCCGGAAAATGAGATACAGCCTGTTTAAGTTCGGCGAGTGACCTTCGGCGCGCCATCCTTGGTTACGGGCATTTGTTATCAAGCGATTTCTATGACATTTGGGACACACTTTACTAACTGCCATAGCCATAACATATACCAAATTCAGTTCATTTACTTAGTAACTTATTATTTTATCGCGCGATGAAAATTGGGTGAAATTTGGGCAAAATACATTTCTAGGAGACTTTTGTGGGATTTATGTCGGACGCGTCGTCATGCAAAATGACCAGTTCATATGATTGGATTTTTCTCAGATTTGGGGCAGGTATTATAGACTAGTAGGGCCACAATATATAAAAAAATCAGTGCATTTCATTTAATATTTTTTATTTTATTACCCTGTTAACACGAGTATAATAATTCTGTACAAAATTCTTCGGTGCAGTGCTTGCAATATATACATAATAACACACCTATTCATTCTAACAAAACAAAATGTACAACAGTATTCACCAGTAATAAAATCAGTAATAAAATCAATAAAATAGCAGTCAGCCCCTACCCCTACCCCTACCCCGACCCCTACCCCTCCCTGGCCGGCGTTGCTCAACATTTCCCCTCCCCCTCCCCCTACCTCTCTTTGCTGGAGGAGGTGCAACCTCCCCATCCGAAGAAGATTCTGAAGATTCCCTTACCCTGCCCCTTCCCCTTACTGTTCCTCTACCCCTACCCCTACCCCTACCCCTACCCCTAGCTTGAGGTTCCTCTTGAGGTTCCTCCTCCTCCTCCTCCTCCTCCTCAGAAGATTCATCACCACCTAATTCTAATGATTCATCAGAAGAAGATTCCCTGTCCCTTCCCCTTCCCCTTCCCCTTCCCCTTCCCCTTCCTCTACCCCTCCCTCTTCCTCTAGCCCTTCCACTTCCCCTCCCTCTACCTCTTACTGGGGCGACTGCAGGAGCCTGTACAATGTAGCCATCCCCCCCCCCCCCCCTCCCTGGCCCTTCTTCAGGTACAGTTGGTTTGGGGCACATAATGTCTTTGGTTTCTTCGGTACAAAAATCACGAATAGAATTAAAAAGATACCACTGTCTGTATGCAGACAGTCCAGGAGAAGGTACAATGGGTGGGTTGTCCTGAGGGACATCACCCACATCAACAGTAAGCATTTTAAAAGTACCACTATCTTCAGGGCCTACAAATGGCCTGAAAGAAATAACACCAGGTTTGTCACTAGAAAATTCAAAATGATGATACCCTTTGATACCTGGAAAAGATTTGGAGAAAGGTGACAGGAATGCCTGCCAGTCGTACAATGGAACAAAAACAGTACCCCTTTCATCACCTACAAGTTGGGCCTGGTTGACCCCCCCTGGCGTACTGCGCTGCACACTGGCTTTTAATTGCTGAAGAGAAGAAACGTTGTCCCGACGAAATTGTTTTTTCAAGAGACCAAAGCACCAGTCGGGGGCAAACTTAGTGTGCCCAGTAATCAAAAAGTTAAGTGTAATAGACCTGTGCCTTCCAGTAAGGACACGCCACATCAAATAGGCCAAAACATACCGATTCTTGTTCTGGCCACTACAATTGTCACAGTTAAGATCTAAATCTTTCTCCCCCAGACCATAGTTTTCAAAGTAATGATTCAGATAAGAAATAACTGCATTTGACCCCTTACTGGTGCAATGGCTCTCATCTATAAGGTAGTTAACTTGTCTAGGCATTCCTTCCATGCAAATACCGAACAGGCCTACCTTCCTCGGGGTGAGAAAATAAAGGGGACCTGGTTGCATCGGGTAAGAAGGTAAATGCACTTGTTGTGCAAAGTCAAAACTGAGATGTACTCGAATGTCACATGAGCAAGGGGCATGTTTGCCAAGGGGGGGTTCACCATTGTCTCTGTACGCTTCTTTTGCATCAGCACAAAATTTCTGATAAAGAGTTCTTTCGGCGGTTACACTGTCTAAATGTTTCTGCTGTTTCTTTAACTTGGCAGCTTTCACAACATCAGGTAAATTACTACTACAGGAAATGTCTCTGTTATTACGCTGGCACTCCCAGCAGAGGTCTGTCATGGGACGACTTGTGACTATTTTAGGAAGATACTTGCGCCATAAATGACCAAAAGTGGAGTAGGCAACAGCCCTATTGCCAGTCTCTTGCATGGCTTGTGTGTAAAGACGATGAACTTCAGCTTTTGTAGAACGGCAGGGGAGAATTAAGATGTCGTCTCTGTGGTGAGAAGATACTCTGCCTGGCAAGACAAGAGCATGTATTTCGGCATAAGATGTGATGAAGTTGATAGTGTTCTTCAGGTCATCTATTGGCAAAGACCTCACAGCACGGTGACCACCACCCTGTCGTGAACGAGTGACCAGACCATCCTCAGCGAAGGATTTTAGCAAAACTGTCAGCAAGTTTTGGCTAATCCTAGAAGTGAAGGGAGAGAAAAGAAATAGAAAAAAAAATTAATAATAATTTAATCGTTGACAAAGGAAGAAATTGAACATAATGCAGGATCTTAAAATGACAATACCAAAATATTGATTCTTAGCAAATAATCATGTTATTATGAATAGCTATCTAATGTTCAGTATTAATGGGCACCACAAGATTCATGATAACACTCACTTGTAAAGGAATTTAAAGGTAGCTTTGCAAATAGGCTTGTTATGCATCCTGTAGTGGCTCTTTGGGTGTTTTCTCTCTCCCTTCCACTGGCGCCCCTTTTTGGTTGGACTGCATCGATCACTGTTGTCAGTAACAGTATTGAAAACGCCAAAGAGTGCCATGTCGAGCTCATCTGAAACGACAGTATAACAATAATGTAAAAATGAATTTGTGACTGACTAATATCACCGACACCAATCTTAGTCTGAGTCCCTACAGTTATCCTACGTAATTAGTTATCCTATGTAATTGGGTAGCACGTGTCCTCATTATTTAACAAGCTACAGCTTAAAATACTGATTAAAATACTGAATGAGTATTATACAGGCATGTATGGGCAATGAGGCAATAGAGAAAAACATTATTTTGAAATTACCTCGATGGATTTGGTCATGTTCCGACCGATGAGAGATGCGCTGTTCCACAGTGAACTGGTCTATGCATGGCCCGCCGTTAAACAATCGGCAGTTACATCTGAAACGGACAAAATCCTAGATTTTAATTTGCCCATAATGACACAAACAATGTATTTTTAACCCTACATTCCACACGAGACGAGTAAGGAATCTCAGACGTCCCAAGTAAATAGCTACTCCCCAGATCTCCTTAAGAGGGCCTTAAACTCCCCACGCACGAACAACACCATGCGACGTAAAACATACACCAATTAAATTTTAGAACCTCTAAATATACCCACAAGGTATCTAGCACATATAACAGCATTGGATTTTAGATTTGGAATGATTTCCAGGGATGTACATAGCATAGTTCTCAGATCGCGTCCCCCAGCGTGTCAACACACACGATAGAAAAGATGGCTGCAGAGCACCAACACTTACCGAAACGTGGAGCACTTTTCCCGTTCCTTGTCCAGGACTGCCTGCATGTGATCAATAATAAGAATAGGTTCTGATGCTTCCTCAACTTCTTCTTCGTTCGTCTCCGGAGTTTCAGGCTGATCAGGGACGTCTGGTTCTCCATCTGAGTCAGATTCCACCGTCTCTGTTTCCTCGTTGAACTCAAAATACTCTTCGATGAGGTTACGCCATTCGGCGTTGTCGACAACACCTCCCAAATTGGCTCGAGCGATGCCATTAAGAGCTTCTGCGACGGTGGCCTCAGCTTCCATGTTTAAATAATAAACCTTGGTCCATTTAAAACTTTGTTGGAGAGTAAAACACGTCTTGTATCGTTTGGAATCGAGGAATAACTGGTCGCTTCGATTCAAATCCAAGACCACGCTAGAAGATGGCGTCAGCCGGAAGTTGATCTTTCGGAGCGGCTGGACCAATCACAGGGCTGTATCGACCCCCCGTGGGCTCCCTTGACGACCCTAGCAACCATTGTTTACGCCGAATGCACTTGGAGAGAGCTCTGTGATTGGTTTACTTACGCGGCGATTCAAAAGGGAAGAATCCCATTGGCTAGAGGAGATTCGCGGCTTTCCGAGGATACCAAATGTGCTGGGGTACCCTATGATCAAATGTCCACGGCGTACGAGTGAATTTAGTGAAAAATAGCCTTCGGCTCCTTTGTTTAAACCCATCCAACCATGTTAGGAAAATGTTTACCGGCCGTTATGAAGCGTAAATAATTGTTTTTGGTACAAAATATTTTCCAGTCTCAAAAAAAACATAATAAAGATTAATATTACGGGAAAAAAAGTTTTCGACCGAAAAAGTCCTATACCACCTTTGGAGCCCTATATCTCAAAATGAAAGTTGCCGACATGGGACTCTTTTTGATGAATCGGATCACAATTGTACATTTTCTGAAAATCTGACCCATGTACCAAATCGAGGATTTTGTTGGTTTTAGCTGGGAGCAGAGCATATAGCAGAAATTTCTATTTTTCACTATATAGAGAGGGGCTGTTCAGACCACTTTGACATTGCTGGTAAGGTAAATGACTCATAGAAACCCCATTAGGACTATATGAATTAGACACAACGCTGGGATTGGATTTTAATATATTTATTACACTTTTAAATTGTATCAAGGTGAGTGGGAATATCGCTTTATGCCATGATAGCTGTGCCACAAAAACATGGCCAGATTGGCCCATGGCATATGCGTGCATAGTTTGCACTAGCGGAATCCGCTTTTCGAATGCAGCCAATTCACTCCTGCTATTTTGATAGGTTACGTAAATCTAGCTGCGCCAATCAATGACGCTCATTTCATGACGCAACATTGTAGGCGCTTGTTTTTGCTGAGTCCGAGGGTTGCACGACATGCAATGAAGGTAAATAATGATTAAATAACTCTTAAACATAAACCATGGCATAAAAATAGAACTAAACTTGAGCTGCATATGCAGCAATGCATTCACAAAACGCTTGTGTCTTTTGGTGAGTGTCTTTCATGCGTGCCTTTGGCACTTGTGAAAGACACTCACGAAAAGCCACTTGTGTTTTGTGAATACGTTGCCGCATATGCAGCTCGCATTTAGTTATATCTTAGTATATCGTTAAGCCCGGTAGGTTGTTTGTGGTATGATAGTAGATAGGAAATACACCCCTTTATGTTGGATTTTGTTAATTCTATCACACTTTTAAATGCCTATGTGCCAGGCTCTTAGAATTTGTAAATTATTCGAACATCATAATATTTGTAACAAAATATCTTATGATCCTATGTAAAATGCTTGATTATTACATCTAACGAACCATTTTTGTATATTAAATCAGCACGTCCTGAGAAAATTGTAATTGTTACATAATGTTCTATTGCTGAATAAAAATCTTTAAATACAAATACAAACTGTGGATAGATTATGCAAAGTACATAAGATTCCCTGTATTACAAGTGTACTGACCCTTCCATGTTGTCATGGAACCATGTGACCCAAATAACGTAATTTTGTTGCTCCATGATGTCGTGCTTCTTAGCGGCAAAAGTGTAGCGCTGCCTTGCATGTTTCGAAAGTTTTCAGATATTATTTCGATAATTTGTCAAGAAAAACAATACTAAGAAGGTAAATATAACAAATAAATCGATAAATCAGTATGTAATAAATATTCAATGGCATTCTGTTCGGATTCAAATCGATCTTAACGTCAGGCCAAATTGCACTCCAACGTCAGGTCAAATTGCACTCCACCCCTGTGGGGTGTTATGCGATTTGACACTCCGTCTTGATCAATTTGAAACCTTGATCGTGCCATTGGATATAAACATGGTATGCTTTCCACCAGATCCAGGGAGGAGCATATCTTCCACCTGTTATTAGTCATACATTGAATACTGCTACAATATGTAACATGCTTTCCACCAGATCCAGGGAGGAGCATATCTTCCACCTGTTATTAGTCATACATTGAATACTGCTACAATATGTAACGTGCTTTCCACCAGATCCAGGGAGGAGCATATCTTCCACCTGTTATTAGTCATACATTGAATACTGCTACAATATGTAACATGCTTTCCACCAGATCCAGGGAGGAGCATATCTTCCACCAGATCCAGGGAGGAGCATGGGGACAGTAAAGAATACTGCAGCCCTTATTCTGGTGTTTGTGGACAACGTGCTGGTGTCTGGCTCCCTATTTGGCTGGGCGTCCATGGTCTACATACTGCAGGTGGGTGCATACGATGCATGGATGCTATGTTAGAGCATAGATGAGTAAGTTTCCTTGTTGATCTATATTTTAGCTTTATTATAAATCAAAACATATTGAAGGTTGTAGGCGATAGCAAAAAGAGTAAAAATGAAACAATGATAAAAAGCAATACTGTCAGATGGTGTGAACAGTGTTCGTTAGAATGCTCTCGACCCACCTGACAACCAAATGCTGAGGTTCAAGCATAGACCCGGTGTCTGTCAGAAAATGCCAGTGTCCAATGTACAACTATATGTGATATATATTTATATACCTGTAGAATACGAGAACAGAATGTAAATAATGACTAAAAATTGTATATGGAACTGGACAATTTGGCAGCTGGGCTGACAGTGGGACACCGTGTTCGTTAGAATGCTGGTGGTCCACTTTGAGCAGCTTGTATTGAGTTGCACCGAAATACTGCCGGATCTGAAAAGGAAAAAGGGTGGGCGCACTGCCAAACCTTCTTTAAGCTTTCTCTCTCAACCGGAAGTCATCCATGTTGCTAATTATTAATACATAAAGCAGTAAATGTCACCTCCCTCAATGTTCCCTCTAATCTAACTCATTTACCATTTACCATTCCTTTCCCCCATTAAGATTGAATTTAGGTTCATCTGATTATTTCAGTTTCAGTTTCAGTTTCAATCTATTGTTGCCTGATCTCCAATTTCAGAGTGATGGAATCTACTCATCCCTATGCCAAAGTGGCCTCAATGATGCTGATGTCATCAATAACACAGGCATTAATGACGTCATCAGAGAGCAACACAACAATACCGCACCTATCCTACACCATGATAGGTGCATTGCACAGAAAGTAAGTAATATACTATAAGTGCTAAACCCTCTGAAAATCAGAACTTTTCAATCAAGAGATTTTGTGAAAAAATATTTATGAAAAAAGTATTTATTTGTTATATTCATGCAATAATACACAATATTGTCACACCTCATGTCACATCCACCTTTAACTACTGCTGCAGGTGCAGCTGTCAATAGGATTCACCATAGCCATGGCAGTATTGGGGGTTGGTGGTGTGCCGCTAGGTATCATGTTTGATAAGTTTGGTCTCCATGTACTGAGGACTATTGCAGGGTAAGTCGGTTATCCACCAATGTTTTACTATTGAGTTGTTGATGAATTATAATATAGTGAGTATTATAGAATAGACAATGATGTAAATATGTCATTCTGCTTTAGAATTCCAGTCTCTACTGGATATTTATGAATGACTCATACATGAGCAAAGAATTGAGATTGAGAAACGTTTTATCTGGTAGTCTGGGGACATTTCTCCTTGTCTATCAGGAGGTTTCCAAGCCCCCATCCCAGTGTTACAGTGATTATAAAAAGCAATGGAACAATACCACCTTCATCATTGACTGAAGGGGGTTCACTGCTTATTTTTCAATTTATTCTCTTACTCTTGTAAGAGTGGCAGGTTTACACTGTAGGTTAATGTATGTATATTGCTCACCGGAGTGAGGGCATTCCAATATTGGTCCTATTGGCTGAGAGGGTTGGGGCTACACCTCTCATTTATATGTTTAACTAGCCATCTGTGACAGTTGACAGCCCCAAAAGGATATGTTGTTGGTAATAATCTTTAAATATCTGTATTCCAAAGCCTATCCTCCTCTTCCTGCCACTCCCTCTCCCACCTTTTGATTCCTCCCTCCTTTCTCCCTACCTAGCTCCCTGCCTCTTCCACTCCCTCTCACCTCCTTGCTAACCTCCCTCTCCCTTGATATTATATAAGTTTCTCCTTCTCTCGCTCTCTATTTTCAACTCTCTCTCTTCCTTGCTCTCTCATACATCTCATCCCTGACGTATCCTTCTCATGACCTTCTGGTCCTCCATCCTCCCTTTCTCTGTCTCGATCCTCATGCTAGTCTCCATACATTTTGATCTCTCCCTTTCTGCCCGTCGTCGCCCTCTCCCTTAAATCTCATTTTTTTTTATCTGCACAGGTTATCTGGCCTTGCAGCATATCTGCAGCTGGCCTTTGCACAGGAAGGTAAGAGGAATTGTGTAACTGTTAGTCAATGATTGTCCTATATATATTTAGATAGAACTGAACGAGGGGTTAGAACTACAAGTGTGATTCAATGTCTCACTTTTACACTTTATTTTGTATCCAACAAACAGCTGCAGGTTGCACATGGATGTGAAATAAAGTGTAAACAAGAGCCATTGAATTACATGAATAGTTTGACAGCCATGTTTGTTCTGAATGTGCAGAATCCTGAGTCACAACTATCAATGCTCATCTGTGATTGGTCAATATTGTAGCCGAACCATCAGCCCTATACCTTGCTACTGTGTACCAGTCACTTGAATGGGTTTTATGTACAGCTAGTCAATATCCGTATTACATGTGTACAGAAATGAACACATGTAGTGAATTGCAGATTCATAGGGGCTAGATTTCTGTGAAAGGATAACAATAATGAAGCGATATTTGTTAGCACCAGTTTTTATTACTCAAACACCAGGTCAAAGCAACAGTGTAGTTACAGCTTGATTTGAACAACAGAGATCTGAAATCTGTAGTGTCAAGAGAAGGCCCAAACCCCTTGTGGAGTATGTATACTCTGCCTACTGTCCGCAGGAGGGTGTCTTCAGTAGTATATGACAGTTTGTATGATGTCGCACCCTGCTGGTTGGTGGAACTGGTTGGCACTAGGTGGACATTCCTCCATGCTACCTACAATGATAGCTATGTAGACATGCCCTGAGGATCTGTCTGTCCACCTGATGGTATAACAATATGTATGTTAGCAAGTCATTGTAGAACTAACCGCAGTTTAGATGTATTTGTCTGATATATTTCATAACTTTCTTTTGAATTATTATGATGTATTTATTGTTGAATAATAATGTTTCACATTGAGTGTTATAGCAACTGCTATACTTCAGGTACAGACTGGCTCATCTTGACAGCTGCCTCTTGTCTTGGAATCACTGCCGTCATCACACTCATGACATCCACACATGTAAGTTATATGTTGGCAGGACCCTCCTGTTTCTCTATTGTTGTACTTGTATTAATGAGAGAAATACAAATACTCCCATTACTTGCAGGTGGCACTTATGTACTTGTATTAATGAGAGAAATACAAATACTCCCACTACTTGCAGGTGGCACTTATGTACTTGTATTAATGAGAGAAATACAAATACTCCCATCACTTGCAGGTGGCACTTATGTACTTGTATTAATGAGAGAAATACAAATACTGCCATCACTTGCAGGTGGCACTTATGTACTTGTATTAATGAGAGAAATACAAATACTCCCATTACTTGCAGGTGGCACTTATGTACTTGTATTAATGAGAGAAATACAAATACTGCCATTACTTGCAGGTGGCACTTATGTACTTGTATTAATGAGAGAAATACAAATACTCCCATTACTTGCAGGTGGCACTTATGTACTTGTATTAATGAGAGAAATACAAATACTCCCATTACTTGCAGGTGGCACTTATGTACTTGTATTAATGAGAGAAATACAAATACTGCCATTACTTGCAGGTGGCACTTATGTACTTGTATTAATGAGAGAAATACAAATACTCCCATTACTTGCAGGTGGCACTTATGTACTTGTATTAAGGAGAGAAATACAAATACTGCCATCACTTGCAGGTGGCACTTATGTACTTGTATTAATGAGAGAAATACAAATACTCCCATCACTTGCAGGTGGCACTTATGGCCAGGAATAAAGCCTCTACACTTATATCCCTCAACATGAGTGCTATCAACACATCCTTCACATTCCAGGCATTCAAGGTAATTTTTTAAAACATCAGATTTGTGATGTATTTCAGGAAAATGAGTCATAAGTCGCAAAAAATAGATTTTGAGGTTCCATTATATTTGAAAAGTTGAGATCAAGCCGATTCCAATGATAGTAAACAACCTAATAATCTAATAAGTATTTTTAGATTTTAAGTTTGATATTTTTATTTTGAAAAAAAAAAGTTTCCAATATTTCTGGGGGGTAGTAGATAGTAAAGTAACTAAATGTAGTCCATATAAGGACCTTTAAAACGGAAGGATATATTCGATACATCATCCTGAAATTTGATACATCGATCAATATAACTATGAGTGATAACTTTCAAAAATTCATAACATTCCAATGAAGTGATCTTGTAAAAAATACACTTTGAGAAATATCACTTTTGCAACTTTTGACTCATTTTCCTAAAACACATCACATATCATAATAATAATAGATTTGTATTTCCATAAAACATCTACAAATGTAAATAAAAGTGTGAACTAGAGGTTTGATGTAAAGAGATGGAAAAAGGAGCATTTTCAGTAATGTGTACTGGTCTTCCAAGTACCCCTGAATTTGGAATATGATCTAGACTAGATAATATACATACATATGGAATATAAAAATACAAACACAGCCAAGTAAATAAAGCAAAGAGACATGAATCATAAGTGTATGTGGTGGCTTTGTCAATTGGTCAGAGCCAATGGATATTCATCCAAGTTGGTACTTTAGCATTATAGGCTAGACAGATTGATTCATGATTAAAGAGAGATTTATTGCTACTATAAATTGCTGTATGCGGGCAAGAGCTGTTAATTTGGCATTGACCGATCTCATGATATGTTTTTTTGGCCTCACAATTGAGTTTGGAATCTATCATTCCAACTATTCAACTTCTTGTGGTGGGACTGGGCCTAGTTTGTAGGTGGAGGGAGTGGTGGTCGTGGGATTTTTGGTGCACTTCTTAAAGGCACATACTTTGTTTCAGAGGCATTGACAGGGAGTTTGTTTTTTTCGCAGTATTCTGCTAGGGAATAAAGGAGGTCTTGGAGTGCAGAGTAAGTGTGAGCAGGGAACTTGTCAGAATAGTATAGAATGATGTCATCAGCATAGAGTTGAACTGAGACATGTGGTGAATTAAATGGATTAAAAAAAGATTTATTTATTTATTTAGGTGAGAATGCATGTTTATTATTATTATTGCTACAGATGGTGCATAATGTTGGGTACTCCAGGAGGGATATCCTGCTGGTGGCATGTGGAGGCTGGGTGCTGCATCTATTCACCACCTTTGTACTGCTGCCCAGGTACAAGGTGGCAGAGATAGAGAACCATGGTAAACTGTCAGCAGCAAACAGTGGGAAAGATGGCAGTAGTAAAGGTAAGGCATTAGATAGTATCGTCCCACAGGTACAAGGTAGCAGAGATAGAGAACCATGGTAAACTGTCAGCAGCAAACAGTGGGGAGGATGGCAGTAGTAGAGGTAAGGCATTAGATAGTATCGTCCCACAGGTACAAGGTGGCAGAGATAGAGAACCATGGTAAACTGTCAGCAGCAAACAGTGGGAAAGATGGCAGTAGTAAAGGTAAGGCATTAGATAGTATCGTCCCACAGGTACAAGGTAGCAGAGATATAGAACCATGGTAAACTGTCAGCAGCAAACAGTGGGAAAGATGGCAGTAGTAAAGGTAAGGCATTAGATAGTATTAGAGATAGAGAACCATGGTAAACTGTCAGCAGCAAACAGTGGGGAGGATGGCAGTAGTAAAGGTAAGGCATTAGGTAGTATCAGAGATAGAGAACCATGGTAAACTGTCAGCAGCAAACAGTGGGGAGGATGGCAGTAGTAAAGGTAAGGCATTAGATAGTATCGTCCCACAGGTACAAGGTGGCAGAGATAGAGAACCATGGTAAACTGTCAGCAGCAAACAGTGGGGAGGATGGCAGTAGTAAAGGTAAGGCATTAGGTAGTATCGTCCCACAGGTACAAGGTGGCAGAGATAGAGAACCATGGCAAACTGTCAGCAGCAAACAGTGGGGAGGATGGCAGTAGTAAAGGTAAGGCATTAGATAGTATCGTCCTACAGGTACAAGGTGGCAGAGATAGAGAACCATGGCAAACTGTCAGCAGCAAACAGTGGGGAGGATGGCAGTAGTAAAGGTAAGGCATTAGATAGTATCGTCCCACAGGTACAAGGTAGCAGAGATAGAGAACCATGGTAAACTGTCAGCAGCAAACAGTGGGAAAGATGGCAGTAGTAAAGGTAAGGCATTAGATAGTATCGTCCTACAGGTACAAGGTGGCAGAGATAGAGAACCATGGTAAACTGTCAGCAGCAAACAGTGGGGAGGATGGCAATACTAAAGGTAAGGCATTAGGTAGTATCGTCCCACAGGTACAAGGTGGCAGGGATAGAGAACCATGGTAAACTGTCAGCAGCAAACAGTGGGGAGGATGGCAATACTAAAGGTAAGGCATTAGATAGTATCGTCCCACAGGTACAAGGTGGCAGAGATAGAGAACCATGGCAAACTGTCAGCAGCAAACAGTGGGGAGGATGGCAGTAGTAAAGGTAAGGCATTAGATAGTATCATCCCACAGGTACAAGGTTGCAGAGATAGAGAACCATGGCAAACTGTCAGCAGCAAACAGTGGGAAAGATGGCAGTAGTAAAGGTAAGGCATTAGATAGTATCAGAGATAGAGAACCATGGTAAACTGTCAGCAGCAAACAGTGGGGAGGATGGCAGTAGTAAAGGTAAGGCATTAGATAGTATCGTCCTACAGGTACAAGGTAGCAGAGATAGAGAACCATGGTAAACTGTCAGCAGCAAACAGTGGGGAGGATGGCAGTAGTAAAGGTAAGGCATTAGATAGTATCGTCCCACAGGTACAAGGTTGCAGAGATAGAGAACCATGGCAAACTGTCAGCAGCAAACAGTGGGAAAGATGGCAGTAGTAAAGGTAAGGCATTAGATAGTATCGTCCCACAGGTACAAGGTGGCAGAGATAGAGAACCATGGTAAACTGTCAGCAGCAAACAGTGGGGAGGATGGCAATACTAAAGGTAAGGCATTAGGTAGTATCGTCCCACAGGTACAAGGTGGCAGAGATAGAGAACCATGGTAAACTGTCAGCAGCAAACAGTGGGGAGGATGGCAGTAGTAAAGGTAAGGCATTAGATAGTATCGTCCCACAGGTACAAGGTGGCAGAGATAGAGAACCATGGTAAACTGTCAGCAGCAAACAGTGGGGAGGATGGCAGTACTAAAGGTAAGGCATTAGATAGTATCGTCCCACAGGTACAAGGTGGCAGAGATAGAGAACCATGGTAAACTGTCAGCAGCAAACAGTGGGGAGGATGGCAGTAGTAAAGGTAAGGCATTAGGTAGTATCGTCCTACAGGTACAAGGTGGCAGAGATAGAGAACCATGGTAAACTGTCAGCAGCAAACAGTGGGGAGGATGGCAGTAGTAAAGGTAAGGCATTAGATAGTATCGTCCTACAGGTACAAGGTAGCAGAGATAGAGAACCATGGTAAACTGTCAGCAGCAAACAGTGGGGAGGATGGCAGTAGTAAAGGTAAGGCATTAGATAGTATCGTCCCACAGGTACAAGGTGGCAGAGATAGAGAACCATGGCAAACTGTCAGCAGCAAACAGTGGGAAAGATGGCAGTAGTAAAGGTAAGGCATTAGGTAGTATCGTCCCACAGGTACAAGGTAGCAGAGATAGAGAACCATGGTAAACTGTCAGCAGCAAACAGTGGGGAGGATGGCAGTAGTAAAGGTAAGGCATTAGATAGTATCGTCCCACAGGTACAAGGTAGCAGAGATAGAGAACCATGGTAAACTGTCAGCAGCAAACAGTGGGGAAGATGGCAGTAGTAAAGGTAAGGCATTAGATAGTATCGTCCCACAGGTACAAGGTAGCAGAGATAGAGAACCATGGTAAACTGTCAGCAGCAAACAGTGGGGAGGATGGCAGTAGTAAAGGTAAGGCATTAGATAGTATCGTCCCACAGGTACAAGGTAGCAGAGATAGAGAACCATGGTAAACTGTCAGCAGCAAACAGTGGGGAGGATGGCAGTAGTAGAGGTAAGGCATTAGATAGTATCGTCCCACAGGTACAAGGTGGCAGAGATAGAGAACCATGGTAAACTGTCAGCAGCAAACAGTGGGAAAGATGGCAGTAGTAAAGGTAAGGCATTAGATAGTATCGTCCCACAGGTACAAGGTAGCAGAGATATAGAACCATGGTAAACTGTCAGCAGCAAACAGTGGGAAAGATGGCAGTAGTAAAGGTAAGGCATTAGATAGTATTAGAGATAGAGAACCATGGTAAACTGTCAGCAGCAAACAGTGGGAAAGATGGCAGTAGTAAAGGTAAGGCATTAGATAGTATCGTCCTACAGGTACAAGGTAGCAGAGATAGAGAACCATGGCAAACTGTCAGCAGCAAACAGTGGGGAGGATGGCAATACTAAAGGTAAGGCATTAGGTAGTATCGTCCTACAGGTACAAGGTGGCAGAGATAGAGAACCATGGTAAACTGTCAGCAGCAAACAGTGGGGAGGATGGCAGTAGTAAAGGTAAGGCATTAGGTAGTATCGTCCCACAGGTGCAAGACCAATATGGGATGTGTTTCAGGAAAATGAGTCATAAATTGCAAAAAAAGGATTTTGAGATACCACTATATTTGAAAAGATGAGATCAAGCCGATTCCAATGGTAGTAAACAGTCTAATAATCTAATAAGTATTTCTAGATTTTAAGTTTTATATTTTCGTTTTTGGAAAAAAAAGTTTCCAATATTTCTGGGGGTCAAAAAACAGTAAACTAACTAAATATAGTCCATATGAGGAACTTTAAAAGGAAAGGATATATTACATACATTGTCCTGAAATTTGATACATCGACTGATATAGCTATAAGTGATCAACCCACCAAAAATCAGAACATTCCAATAATGTGATCTTATGAAAAAAACACTTTGAAAAATATCAATTTTGTGACTTATGACTCGTTTTCCACAGCACAAATATCGACCTGAACTAAATGCTACATGCTATCACCATACAATAGGGGATTTGTATGTCTCACTGCGCATGTTTACTGCAGTCCATCCTGGGATGGATTCTGTTGAAATCTGACATACACATAATTGGCAACATTTTTTTTATCGAAAATAGCAAGAATGTTTTCACCAATATCAGGGCTTGTAAAAAGTATCTATAAAAACCAAATGCATGATGGGAAAGATGAGAACTTGTGTTATGGAAACATTTATAACAAATGGATATTGGCATTAGAGCACTGATAAATATTCCATGCTGAACATGGCATGTTTTTTACAGATTTTACGCTATACCATTAGTCCCGTAATTCCATGTGAATCCAGATTCAAAATGGCGGCTATGCAAATCCCCTATTTACAATCAGTTATTTACTTGACACAGGTGAGAAGGTTGAAGATGGCAAGTTGAGTGAACTGAAAACATTAGTGTTCTCCCCTTCCTTCATACTCTATGTCTTGTGGAACAGCTGTGTCTATGTTAGGATAGCAATGATGGTGAATGGATACGATGCCTGGATAACACATACAGTGGACAGAGACCTCAGCAAAGGTAACTTTCAAATTTAAAAAGAGAAAATCAGTATAAAGTAATTAAATGTGATGTGTTTCAGGAAAATGAGTCATAAGTCGCAAAAAATAGATTTTGAGATAACATTAGATTTGAAAAGAGGAGATCAAGCCAATTCCAATGATAGTAAACACTAGGGCACCTAATTAGTATTTGTATATCTTAAGTTTGATATTTTCATTTTTGAAAAAAAAGTTTGCGATGTTTCTGGATTGGTAATTACCAGTAAAGTGACTAGATATACTTCATATGAAGGCCTTCAAAACGTAAGGATATATTTTATACAATGTCCCGAAATTTGTTACACAGATTTATATGACTATAAGTGCTAAACCCCTAGAAATCAGAACATTTCAATAAAGAGATCTTGTAATAAAGACACTTTGAAACATATCAATTTTGCGACTTGTGACTCATTTTCCTGAAAAATTTCCGCTTAGGTATGAAGGTAGTCAAGGGCTATAGAAACAAATTTATCCAAAGACACAAGTGAGAGTGAGTGAGCCCTTTGAATCGAAAATATATGGGTTTCCATAGCAACAGTCAATATTTTTTTTGCTGTTACCAAAAAATAAGTTTTCAATTTCCAATTTAAAGTGACTTGGAAAGCACCGGTAAAATTCAAATTTATGACTCAATTTTTTTCTATTTTCATGATTGAAAGCATGTATAATAAATCTTTTAACTAACTCGTTGGTTTCAGTTGCTTAGAATATTGCACTCGTAGCTACTCAGCTCATGCAATATTCACGGTCCTTCAACCAACTTGTTAGTTAGCATGTATGTAGCATCTTTAGGTCCATGATATACAGGGAAGTGCAGGAGGGAAGGAAATAAGAATACTGTGACCCCAAGGAATGATAAATTATTATTTCTTTAAACATGTGAAACAGCGCCACACTACTGTAAGTGATTATCCCTAGCTTAATGTAGTTTAATAGAGTATTCTACATGCTTTCCTACAATTATGGGTGGATCTTTTTGTGTATCCTGGGCCCATTAGAACACCCTGTTGTTGTGGGAAATGTGGTCCCAGTATGAATAACATCAATAAAAAAAAATCCAAAATGTTTGTTACCCTACATCTTCATAGGCCTCAAAAGGCAATATTTCAAAATGTATTAAGAAAATGACCAGATATATAAGATACATTTGTCCCACCACCTGTTATGTTGCTAATATCAGTAGTGGGATTCTTTGTACACAAAAATACAGTGAACATTTTAATGCTGAAAAATGTGACTTGGAATGCTTGAAACATTGTTGAACTCTGGTCCAAATATAATTATAATTAATCTGCCAATTTACATGATACCTGTGATAAGAAATTATGATATGTGGCAAGTTAACATGGTTTTAAGTGAGAGCACGGACTTGAATTGAACATTACATTAATTGATCATTACAAGTCCGTGGTGAGAGTAATAATATTTTTAATAATATCAATAAATTTCTTTTGATAAATTTTATTGAGTTCATTTTCACATTACATAATAATCTCATGAAACTCAAGTGACAAAACAAATTTCGATGAAGGTATACGAAAGATGATAGAATCTAAGCCATTTAATGAGGTATTTTTTAAATGAGATTGGGTGATTGAAATAATGGCGTCTTAAAAGTTAGGTAGAATTGCAACACTAAGTCAATATTTTATCTTATTTTATCATTTATTTATTAAGTAGCTTTAGACATAGAACTCTTTAGTCACTTGAACCTTATTCCAAAACATGGTAATTGCCGGAAGAAATGGGTCAATTCATCAGAATTTTCCCATAAGGTATATCGACCAGTTTGTCTTCCTCATAAGCAAAATATTTTTGTACATCTTTAAAGACAAATTAAAAACCTCTTATCTTATCTTATCTTATCTTAAATGTGATGTGTTCCAGGAAAATGAGTCATAAGTCGCAAAAATAATATTTTTCAAAGTGTTTATTTTACAAGATCACTTTATTGGAATGTTCTGATTTTTTGAGAGCTTATCACTTATATATATATATCGATCGATGTATCAAATTTCAGGACAATGTATGTAATATATCCTTTCGTTTTAAAGGTCTTTATATGGTCTATATTTAGTTACTTTACTGTTTACTACCCCGCAGAAATATGGCAAACTTTTTTTCCAAAATAAAAATATCAAACTTAAAATCTACAGATACTTATTGGATTATTAGACTGTTTACATTCATTGGAATCAGCTTGATCTCATCTTTCCAAATATAATGGTATCTCAAAATCTATTTTTTGCGACTTATGACTCGTTTTCCTGAAACACAGCACAAATACATTTCAGTGAGCCACTTTACCGACTACATGGCTTATGGAAGCACAGTGTTGGGCATGTTGTCTTCTCTACTTCCTGGCATCATCATGGATGTGGGCAGGAACAAGCTGTGTAAGTAGAAACCATTTCATGAAGGCCATAATACGTCCATGGTGGACAGTGCGTTTTTTTCATGTGAATGTTTAAATATCATATAGGCCTCAAATAAATAAAAAAAGAAGAAAAGGCTTTTTGTGTTTGATCCCACGCGTAGGGCCCTGCAGACAGGCGTAAAATCAACACAGGCACATTTTGACCACCACCTGCGAGACACTTTTATAGAAACATGCTCAGAAAAACAACAAACATTGCAGACTTTTGACTAGTGTCACAAGTATATATAAGGGACAGTTCATAATTAACCAGTGGAGGGTTAAGAATTTGCAGAATTGTATGACCCCCCTTAAATTTGTGTAAAATTTGTTGCCCCCCCCCCCCTGAAAATTTGTGCAAAATTTCATGAACCCCCCTACATCATTGAAGTTCTACTCATAATATGTGCAAAAAAGATGCCCCCCCCCCCGCCAAGGAGGTCAGGTTTGTAATTATCTTGATAAATCCAGGGAGGTATATATACAAGGGAGTAGCAACGACTCATTGACTGCACTAAAATATCTGCAACTGAGCCTTAATTTAGCCACTGCATGCCAGGTGACACTGCGGTATTGTTGTCGGCAATCGTACCACATATAGCCAAGGTAGTTTGATTGCCCTTTACCATAGAAGAGCATACTAGCGACGCACTTATAAATGGCGCTAGTAGTAGTAGTGGCAGTACTTTCAACTAAATGCCACCTGCGCATATTGTTTGTTGCTACTCCCTTGTTTATACCTCCCTGATAAATCTTGATAAATGACCATAAACTAAGTTAGAGACATATCTGACTACCAGCAAATAAACCTCAACAAAATTTCTCATTCTCATGTAAGGATTTCTTGCTGTTTCTTGCTATTTGATAACAATACCAAATAAAGACCAAATAAAGACCTACAAAATCCAATACCATGGTTTGTTTCAGTTGAGTTGCCTTCAAATCAATCAACTGACAATTGTTATTTTTTGGTCTTAACATATAAACACTTCATAGTACAGTCTGTATTGATAGTACAAACTTGATCATTTTTGTGGTCCTACATTTGTTTTGGAACATATATATCCTTGACATATCTGCATAGGATATACATAGACATCACTGCTAGTGAAAGACAAGCTGTAGTGTAGAAGGTGAACTAGAAACACCTAGGTAAACATTGTACCAACAAATAGATTGACCTTTGGCCTTACTTTAGACTTTGTTCGGTAGACTTAGGTCTAGATAGACACAGCGGTGGGTGGAAGACCATGGTTATTCTGTATCAAATCATCATCTGTGAGCCCATAGAAATGTTAATGTCCTCAATTAATTATTAGAACTTAATTGTACAATGCACTTGTTTGTTGATAACTCAACTGTCGTTATTATAGAAGATGTGCTGTATAAAAATACTGAATTAAAAAAAAGTGAAAAGATAACAATGATGAAATGTTGTGTTTACAGGTGCCATAGACAAGGATGCAGGGACGATGATGTCCATGATGCCTCCCATCCTCATCACTTCCTGTCTGACGCTAGCTCTGTCTGTCCCACTCTTCATTAAGTCAGAAACATCCATCTACACCGCCATAGTAATCTTCAGCATAGCTAGGATATTTACATCTGCCACAGGAAATGCATATATAGGAATAGTGTAGGTGATCTCTATTAAAGTCGGGAGGTATATACAGAGGGAGTGGAAGCTACAGGCTGATCCTACAGGACCATGCTTGTCAGGGTTGTGTTGTAGGGAGGTATATACAGAGGGAGTGGAAGCCACAGGCTGATCCTACAGGACCATGCTTGTCAGAGTTGTGTTGTAGCTACTGAATACCAGGTGGCGCTGTGGCTGTTGTTGACACTAGTACCATTTAATCATAAATCAGTAAATAACAGCTAAGTTGTTCCATCAGCATACATAACTTTGACACATTGGTAGCCCAGGTAAATTTGATTGCCTTTTCCCAGCAGTACCATAACAGTCACATACTTAAAAATAGCTATACAATTGTTAGCTATTGGACGGGGGTGGGGTGGGTGGACCTGATTCACTGTAACATAGTAATAGACACAAATGTCTATTTCTATGTGTCTATTTCTATGACTGTAGTTAGCGCCACAAGCTGTAGTGGCATTACTCTTAACTATGGAGGTACCAAACATGGAACCTGGCTTCCACTCCCTCTGTATATACCCCCCTGATTAAAGTAATGTAAACATAATGTTCGCTGCCACCTAGTGTAAGGTGTGTTAAATTAGAACCATGAAATATAGGATTGAATGACAGTGACTATACATGGACTCAACATTGAATTTCATCATTTATTTTAAAATGCTGAGTACATGTTTTTTGACAGTTGAGGTTTATGATTTATACATAGGATTTATGGGTTCGAGAGGATTACATTGTCATTTGTGACAAAAGGCGACGCATAAAAACACCCATAATGGATAAAGCATTTTTTTTAATCTTATGAATCTTATTAAATATTATATAAGCCTTCAAGTGAATAAAAAAAAATTAAAAAGTTGCTTTTGCAGTTCATGAACACCACCATTGTTTAATTCATTTCAGGGTGCCCGTTCGTTGGTTTGGCATGGCAAGCGGCATAGAAAAGTTGGTTACAGGGATATCATCACTCATCATGTACCCTTACTTACTCTGGGTGGAGTATACAGGATCCTTCATTCAGGTAAAAGGGTCAGATTTTCAGAAAAATGTACAATTGGCAGATCTACACATTTACTAAATTCTGTTAAATTAGGCTGCAATTTGGTCAATATTAGGTAAATTTGAGTATATTCGGCATTGCATTGATTCTAGCAATCTGTTTGGTTAGGTTGAACTGTATTTTAAACTTTATTTTTGCCTGAAATTTGGGTTATTTGAGAAGATTGGCCAAGTTTAATTGTACATTTTCCGAAAAATCTGACCCATAACCTCAGTCTCTATCATTCCCTAGTGGGTTCAACATCTTTTCCATATAATTATCATTCTCGGTATGAATTCACAACCCTTAGGAATGAGTAGTGAATGACAGAAGTCTTTGATTTCATGTTAATTCTATTATTCATTATTCATGTCTGGCTCATTGTGCGTTTGTGGGTTTTTCGACTTGTCAGTTTCGTTATGGGTTATAGTTGAATTTTGTGACTTGTTACTCATTTTCCTAAAATACATCACATTATGTATTCTCTCTTCTTTTTACAGGTCAATACAGTGATGGTGGTCACTCTGGTGTTGTCTCTGCTATGTCCCCTCAAGATGATAGTGGACTGGCGAAACCGACCACAAAATAAAAAATCAGAACCTGAAATTGAAAAATCCCAACCATACCCAGTTGGAGCTATTACTTGCATCTCAAAGACAACACATTTATGAAACTACTAATGTAGGTACAGAAGAGGAATTAATATACCTCCTAGCTCTGCTCATCTCCTGTTTTATTCCTTCCTGATCTAGTGCAACAACATCTCAAATGGATAAACTATGGCGGGATGACATTTATTTGAGTTTTAGTTTGAACGAAGGAGAACAAAGATTATTGAAATGGTACCACTGGCATCAATGCAAGACAAAGTTTGAACAAGAATATCGTGCCTCCTTTATATGTCATGCATTAGTTTTCTGAACTTCCCCCTGCAGCAGTGCATATGTGGTGTGTTTCAGGGAAATCAGTCACAAATCACAAAATTGATATTTTTTAAAATGTCTTTTTCTCAAGATTTCTTTATTGAAACGTTTTGATTTTTAGGGGGTTTAGCACTTATAGTCATATGAATTTGTGTACCGAATTACAGGATATTGTAACAAATATATCCTTGTGATTTGAAGGCATTTTTCAAAGTAGATTATTTATAAGAACCCTTGCTTAGAATGTTTTCATTTTTGGAGTTCTCGGAGCTGCTAGGAGCATGAATACAGGTACCAAGTTTCAACCATGTACTCTTATGTATCAACCAATTGTTCCACAAACTGTAGTATTTTCTATTATCATTATTAATCAAGTAGACTGCAGCAGCAGGTAGAACGCCACAGAGTTGTATTGTGTTACCTGTTCTCGACTGTATCGTGAATATATGTTTGGAGAAGCTGGATAAATAAAATCATTAAAAAAAAGAAGTTTCAGGACAGTGTTATAAATATATCTTGCATTACTAAGGTCATCTTATAGAGTATATTTAGCTTCTTTACTAGTAATTGTCCACCCAAAAATATTGCAAACTCTTTTTTTTTAAATATCAAATTTACAATATAGAAATACTTATTAAATGTCCTCAATGTTTATTATCATTGGAATCGGCTTGATCTCATCTTTTCAAAAATGATGATATTTCAAGTAGAGTATTTGTAAAGAGTATATTTAGTTACCTTACTCATAATTACCCATCCAGAAACATTGCAAACTTCTTTTTTTTTAAATAAAATTATCAAACTTAAAATATAGAAATACATATTAGGTGTCCTAGTGTTTACTATCATTGGAATCGGCTTGATCTCACAAAATTTTATTACCGTTCACTACAGAAGGCTATGGGGAAAAGTAACATTTGGTTGATTTGGTTCGATGAGTTAAAAACGGGAACATAATTGAAGATTTTCAAAGCTAGATAATATCTTCCAAACTCTGTTCTTTCATGAATGACAGTTTAGACAGATTTTCATGAAAAAAAAATATGATTTATCTGACTGAAACCATTAAAAAACTGAGAAAATATCCTTTTTCCTTCCTGACTTAACAATTGTAAATGTCGGTGGTCCCTAAAATGAAAAAAAAATATGGTCTGATCCTTTTATTTTGGCCTTTTGTTTTCACCCAACCAGGTTATTTCTCAAGACAAAGTTTTAGATAATATTGCGAATCATTTTCCATGCATTAGTTCCCCGAATTCCTGCTTGCAACAATGCATACGGGTGAAGTCGCCAGAAAATGTAAAACTCGTCAGACTTCACCAATCATCTCAAATAACCCAAATTTCAGACGAAAATACCAAAATACCAGTAATACAGTAATGTCAGTAATACACAATAAGGTCAGGCTACTTCAGGCTAAATTCAATTATAGAGAATGTGTCTAAATCTATATAAGGTGACGGTGTGACCTCATTTTGGTGCTACATGTATAATATCTGGGTAAAAAAATGTACAATTGGCAGCTTTACACATTTAGTAAATTCTGCTAAATTAGGGTGCAATTTGGTCAATCCGTGTATATTCTGCATTGCACTGATTCTAGCAATCTGTTTTGTTAGGTTGAACTGTGTTTTGAACTTTATTTTCATTTGAAATGTGGGGTATTTGAGGGGAATGGTAAATATGAATTGTACATTTTTTGACGATCGGACCCAACTGTGTATATTACTGCCAACTTCAATGACATACAATTCGGTGATTTAAAAATTTCATAATTGGTTCCTCATGCTCTGATAATATTCCACTAGAGCTCCCATTTTAAAGTGTGATCTATATATAGCGACTATTAGAATAATAATATTAGAAAACGGAGGTAGGAAACTGGGTGTCAGTAAATATCGGGATTCTGTAAAGGTAGGTAGCAACTTATTTGTACCCACATTTCCCTAGTACTTTAGGATTTCTCTTCTTCCCTATAGTCTGTCCAAAAAGTAGTTGACACGTGATTCCTTAACACCTTTAAGAAGAGAGAAAAGGGGGTAAATAAATATACTCCATACGAAGGCCTTCAAAACGCAAAAATATATTTAATACAATGTCCTGAAATTTGGTACATAGATTCATATGACTATAATCATGAGACCCCCTAAAAATCAGAAGATTTCAATGAAGAGATCTTGTGATAAAAACGCTTTGAGAAATATCAATTTTGCAACTTGTGACTCATTTTCCTGGAACACATGTATCATATATAATAACTGAGTAGACTGATGTCCGAAAGGTACAAGAATTGTATTCTGTATAATGGGGGAAAGCTGTGGAATAATAATATGGATAACAATCTGTAAATGATAAAGGAGAGTTGCCAACTGAAACTAGCTCTTAACAACTTATATAGAAATGAATTGCTGACTTAAAAATTGATCTCTTGTTTTTAAATGTCTGACTGTTTTTGGGATTGTATTGCGGCGATGTTAGAACTTAATCTTGAGAAACTGTAGGTGATTCCTATGATCTAATTAAAGGGTCTAAGGTATATAATATGAGATGGAAACATAGAAAAAAAAGCTTAATGAACTATAATGTCTATTTGTAAGACTGTTCGACTTGTAATTGGATAATGTTTTGAATTATATAGCACATTCAATATTGATAAATTTCCATAGAAATCTGTTTATATATTCATGGCAACTCACGAAATATAACTGCATCTTGTCAGTCATGCGTCTTTCTTTATATCACAAGAGCCTTCGGCTGAGGCCCCTCCATCAGAAAAACAGATCATATAAAATAAAGGATCTGAAGAAGAGAGATCAATTAAAGGATTGAATTAATTAAAGCCCCAATTTATTACATGTAGGGACTGAGAGCTTATTTTTAAATAATTGTATTTATATTGATAGGTTTTGACCGGGAGTAGGCTAATGGCGGAAAGTTGATGCCTTGTAATATATTTTAATAAATAACATCTTTGTCAATGTTGCAAACAAAAGTTAAATTGTTCTAAATACTATCTGATAATTAAAAATGAGATATTTTCAACTTAATAGGCCTACATCTAAATATCCTAGGCCTATATCCAATATTAAGTGATGCCATTCATAATCTATCACTAATTTTCAATGCCAAAAAATCACCTCTAGGTCCTAGAATTGACATAAAATACAACAGAATTGGGCTGGCGGTTTAACATACATCAGGTTCGTGCAACTAGATTCTTATCGAAAAGAAGAGAAGAAAGTGGAAATACAGTGGCACCTCGCATAAAGACCACCCCTCTATTAAGACCAGTTTCTCTCAGTCCTGAATTAGTTTCCTCTTATTAGATTAGCCCCTCTAATGAGACCACCCTCTATTAAGACCAGTTTCTCTCAGTCCTGAATTAATTTCCTCTTATTAGATTAGCCCTTCTAATGAGACCACCCCTCTATTAAGACCAGTTTCTCTCAGTCCTGAATTGATTGAGGTTATAGTGTAGACAATGAACCGAGAGAACATTTAGAGGTGCTGATATTCTATTTAATTGTTGTTATATTCTAGTAGAAAACGATGTACCAAGGTATGTCAATCTTAGTGTTATGGGGACATAGTAGTTAGTAGTTTTTATCAATGAAAGTAAAAGTAACTCTGGGTTTCTTGGAAGAGCTGTGAGGGCACAGAAAGAATATTATCCATTTTCCTGTCTATTGTAACTGTTTATTGAGGAAATAAAAGCATTAATATATATATATATATATATTAGCCCCTCTAATGAGACCACCTCGCTATTGAGACCAGTTTCTCTCAGTACCAAATTGATTTTCTCTTATTAGATTAGCCCCTCTAATGAGACCACCCCTCTATTAAGACCAGTTTCTCTCAGTCCTGAATTGCTTTTCTCTTATTCGATTAGCCCCTCTAATGAGACCACCCCTCTATTAAGACCAGTTTCTCTCAGTCCCAAATTGATTTCCTCTTATTAGTTTAGCCCCTCTAATGAGACCACCCCTCTATTAAGACCAGTTTCTCTCAGTCCCAAGGGTGGTCTCAATAGAGAGCTTCCACTGCATTTGGATGACAAAACCTTCGTATAACAAAGTATCCGTTCCATTCTATTTAGCAAGCAGGATTGAACTAAGGAAAACGTATTTACAGTTTTAGAAGCAGCAGAAGACAGATGGCTTTGTTGTGCTAGAGTTAGTAATGGGAGAAGTGTGTTGGGGTCATCCAGATAACCTCAACACACATTATACCAAGCTATTTTTATTTTTTTGAATAGTTTTATTTCGTTACACATTTCACTATATGTGATACATTTCATTGTACGAAATAGTTACTGGAAATATAGACAATGTCAAGAAATTACATTAAGTTCAGTTTAGTTACAAATTCAATGTTTTCGACTCTTTTATAGGTCATTTGTATCATACTTCATACTAACTAATGTAGGAGGACTCTTTAGCTCTTCATCAGGTATTATTATATGGGTCAGATTTTCACACAATGTACAATTGGCAGCTGTACACATTTAGTAACTTCTGCTAAATTAGACTGCAATTTGGTCAATACTAGGTAAATTCGGGTATATTTGGCATTGCATTGATTCTAGCAATCTGTTTGGTTAGGTTGAACTGTATTTTGAACTATATTTTCGTCTGAAATTTGGATTATTTGAGAAGATTGCTGAAGGTGAATTATTGTACATTTTCTGGAAATCTGACCCATGTACCAAATCGAGGATTTTGTTGGTTTTAGCTGGGAGCAGAGCATATAGCAGAAATTTCTATTTTTCACTATATAGAGAGGGGCTGTTCAGACCACTTTGACATTGCTGGTAAGGTAAATGACTCATAGAAACCCCATTAGGACTATATGAATTGGACACAACGCTGGGATTGGATTTTAATATATTTATTACACTTTTAAATTGTATCAAGGTGAGTGGGAATATTGCTTTATGCCATGATAGCTGTGCCACAAAAACATGGCCAGATTGGCCCATGGCATATGCGTGCATAGTTTGCACTAGCGGAATCCGCTTTTCGAATGCAGCCAATTCACTCCTGCTATTTTGATAGGTTACGTAAATCTAGCTGCGGCAATCAATGACGCTCATTTCATGACGCAACATTGTAGGCGCTTGTTTTTGCTGAGTCCGAGGGTTGCACGACATGCAATGAAGGTAAATAATGATTAAATAACTCTTAAACATAAACCATGGCATAAAAATAGAACTAAACTTGAGCTGCATATGCAGCAACGCATTCACAAAACGCTTGTGTCTTTTGGTGAGTGTCTTTCATGCGTGCCTTCGGCACTTGTGAAAGACACTCACGAAAAGCCACTTGTGTTTTGTGAATACGTTGCCGCATATGCAGCTCGCATTTAGTTATATCTTAGTATATCGTTAAGCCCGGTAGGTTGTTTGTGGTATGATAGTAGATAGGAAATACACCCCTTTATGTTGGATTTTGTTAATTCTATCACACTTTTAAATGCCTATGTGCCAGGCTCTTAGAATTTGTAAATTATTCGAATATCATAATATTTGTAACAAAATATCTTATGATCCTATGTAAAATGCTTGATTATTACATCTAACGAACCATTTTTGTATATTAAATCAGCACGTCCTGAGAAAATTGTAATTGTTACATAATGTTCTATTGCTGAATAAAAATCTTTAAATACAAATACAAACTGTGGATAGATTATGCAAAGTACATAAGATTCCCTGTATTACAAGTGTACTGACCCTTCCATGTTGTCATGGAACCATGTGACCCAAATAACGTAATTTTGTTGCTCCATGATGTCATGCTTCTTAGCGGCAAAAGTGTAGCGCTGCCTTGCATGTTTCGAAAGTTTTCAGATATTATTTCGATAATTTGTCAAGAAAAACAATACTAAGAAGGTAAATATAACAAATAAATCGATAAATCAGTATGTAATAAATATTCAATGGCATTCTGTTCGGATTCAAATCGATCTTAACGTCAGGCCAAATTGCACTCCAACGTCAGGTCAAATTGCACTCCACCCCTGTGGGGTGTTATGCGATTTGACACTCCGTCTTGATCAATTTGAAACCTTGATCGTGCCATTGGATATAAACATGGTATGCTTTCCACCAGATCCAGGGAGGAGCATATCTTCCACCTGTTATTAGTCATACATTGAATACTGCTACAATATGTAACATGCTTTCCACCAGATCCAGGGAGGAGCATATCTTCCACCTGTTATTAGTCATACATTGAATACTGCTACAATATGTAACATGCTTTCCACCAGATCCAGGGAGGAGCATATCTTCCACCTGTTATTAGTCATACATTGAATACTGCTACAATATGTAACATGCTTTCCACCAGATCCAGGGAGGAGCATATCTTCCACCAGATCCAGGGAGGAGCATGGGGACAGTAAAGAATACTGCAGCCCTTATTCTGGTGTTTGTGGACAACGTGCTGGTGTCTGGCTCCCTATTTGGCTGGGCGTCCATGGTCTACATACTGCAGGTGGGTGCATACGATGCATGGATGCTATGTTAGAGCATAGATGAGTAAGTTTCCTTGTTGATCTATATTTTAGCTTTATTATAAATCAAAACATATTGAAGGTTGTAGGCGATAGCAAAAAGAGTAAAAATGAAACAATGATAAAAAGCAATACTGTCAGATGGTGTGAACAGTGTTCGTTAGAATGCTCTCGACCCACCTGACAACCAAATGCTGAGGTTCAAGCATAGACCCGGTGTCTGTCAGAAAATGCCAGTGTCCAATGTACAACTATATGTGATATATATTTATATACCTGTAGAATACGAGAACAGAATGTAAATAATGACTAAAAATTGTATATGGAACTGGACAATTTGGCAGCTGGGCTGACAGTGGGACACCGTGTTCGTTAGAATGCTGGTGGTCCACTTTGAGCAGCTTGTATTGAGTTGCACCGAAATACTGCCGGATCTGAAAAGGAAAAAGGGTGGGCGCACTGCCAAACCTTCTTTAAGCTTTCTCTCTCAACCGGAAGTCATCCATGTTGCTAATTATTAATACATAAAGCAGTAAATGTCACCTCCCTCAATGTTCCCTCTAATCTAACTCATTTACCATTTACCATTCCTTTCCCCCATTAAGATTGAATTTAGGTTCATCTGATTATTTCAGTTTCAGTTTCAGTTTCAATCTATTGTTGCCTGATCTCCAATTTCAGAGTGATGGAATCTACTCATCCCTATGCCAAAGTGGCCTCAATGATGCTGATGTCATCAATAACACAGGCATTAATGACGTCATCAGAGAGCAACACAACAATACCGCACCTATCCTACACAATGATAGGTGCATTGCACAGAAAGTAAGTAATATACTATAAGTGCTAAACCCTCTGAAAATCAGAACTTTTCAATCAAGAGATTTTGTGAAAAAATATTTATGAAAAAAGTATTTATTTGTTATATTCATGCAATAATACACAATATTGTCACACCTCATGTCACATCCACCTTTAACTACTGCTGCAGGTGCAGCTGTCAATAGGATTCACCATAGCCTTGGCAGTATTGGGGGTTGGTGGTGTGCCGCTAGGTATCATGTTTGATAAGTTTGGTCTCCGTGTACTGAGGACTATTGCAGGGTAAGTTGGTTATCCACCAATGATATACCAATGAGTTGTTGATGAATTATAATATAGTGAGTATTATAGACAATGATGTAAATATGTCATTCTGCTTTAGAATTCCAGTCTCTACTGGATATTTATGAATGACTCATACATGAGCAAAGAATTGAGATTGAGAAACGTTTTATCTGGTAGTCTGGGGACATTTCTCCTTGTCTATCAGGAGGTTTCCAAGCCCCCATCCCAGTGTTACAGTGATTATAAAAAGCAATGGAACAATACCACCTTCATCATTGACTGAAGGGGGTTCACTGCTTATTTTTCAATTTATTCTCTTACTCTTGTAAGAGTGGCAGGTTTACACTGTAGGTTAATGTATGTATATTGCTCACCGGAGTGAGGGCATTCCAATATTGGTCCTATTGGCTGAGAGGGTTGGGGCTACACCTCTCATTTATATGTTTAACTAGCCATCTGTGACAGTTGACAGCCCCAAAAGGATATGTTGTTGGTAATAATCTTTAAATATCTGTATTCCAAAGCCTATCCTCCTCTTCCTGCCACTCCCTCTCCCACCTTTTGATTCCTCCCTCCTTTCTCCCTACCTAGCTCCCTGCCTCTTCCACTCCCTCTCACCTCCTTGCTAACCTCCCTCTCCCTTGATATTATATAAGTTTCTCCTTCTCTCGCTCTCTATTTTCAACTCTCTCTCTTCCTTGCTCTCTCATACATCTCATCCCTGACGTATCCTTCTCATGACCTTCTGGTCCTCCATCCTCCCTTTCTCTGTCTCGATCCTCATGCTAGTCTCCATACATTTTGATCTCTCCCTTTCTGCCCGTCGTCGCCCTCTCCCTTAAATCTCATTTTTTTTTATCTGCACAGGTTATCTGGCCTTGCAGCATATCTGCAGCTGGCCTTTGCACAGGAAGGTAAGAGGAATTGTGTAACTGTTAGTCAATGATTGTCCTATATATATTTAGATAGAACTGAACGAGGGGTTAGAACTACAAGTGTGATTCAATGTCTCACTTTTACACTTTATTTTGTATCCAACAAACAGCTGCAGGTTGCACATGGATGTGAAATAAAGTGTAAACAAGAGCCATTGAATTACATGAATAGTTTGACAGCCATGTTTGTTCTGAATGTGCAGAATCCTGAGTCACAACTATCAATGCTCATCTGTGATTGGTCAATATTGTAGCCGAACCATCAGCCCTATACCTTGCTACTGTGTACCAGTCACTTGAATGGGTTTTATGTACAGCTAGTCAATATCCGTATTACATGTGTACAGAAATGAACACATGTAGTGAATTGCAGATTCATAGGGGCTAGATTTCTGTGAAAGGATAACAATAATGAAGCGATATTTGTTAGCACCAGTTTTTATTACTCAAACACCAGGTCAAAGCAACAGTGTAGTTACAGCTTGATTTGAACAACAGAGATCTGAAATCTGTAGTGTCAAGAGAAGGCCCAAACCCCTTGTGGAGTATGTATACTCTGCCTACTGTCCGCAGGAGGGTGTCTTCAGTAGTATATGACAGTTTGTATGATGTCGCACCCTGCTGGTTGGTGGAACTGGTTGGCACTAGGTGGACATTCCTCCATGCTACCTACAATGATAGCTATGTAGACATGCCCTGAGGATCTGTCTGTCCACCTGATGGTATAACAATATGTATGTTAGCAAGTCATTGTAGAACTAACCGCAGTTTAGATGTATTTGTCTGATATATTTCATAACTTTCTTTTGAATTATTATGATGTATTTATTGTTGAATAATAATGTTTCACATTGAGTGTTATAGCAACTGCTATACTTCAGGTACAGACTGGCTCATCTTGACAGCTGCCTCTTGTCTTGGAATCACTGCCGTCATCACACTCATGACATCCACACATGTAAGTTATATGTTGGCAGGACCCTCCTGTTTCTCTATTGTTGTACTTGTATTAATGAGAGAAATAATACTGCCATCACTTGCAGGTGGCACTTATGTACTTGTATTAATGAGAGAAATACAAATACTGCCATTACTTGCAGGTGGCACTTATGTACTTGTATTAATGAGAGAAATACAAATACTGCCATTACTTGCAGGTGGCACTTATGTACTTGTATTAATGAGAGAAATACAAATACTGCCATTACTTGCAGGTGGCACTTATGTACTTGTATTAATGAGACAAATACAAATACTGCCATTACTTGCAGGTGGCACTTATGTACTTGTATTAATGAGACAAATACAAATACTGCCATTACTTGCAGGTGGCACTTATGTACTTGTATTAATGAGACAAATACAAATACTGCCATTACTTGCAGGTGGCACTTATGTACTTGTATTAATGAGACAAATACAAATACTGCCATTACTTGCAGGTGGCACTTATGTACTTGTATTAATGAGACAAATACAAATACTGCCATTACTTGCAGGTGGCACTTATGTACTTGTATTAATGAGAGAAATACAAATACTCCCATCACTTGCAGGTGGCACTTATGTACTTGTATTAATGAGAGAAATACAAATACTCCCATTACTTGCAGGTGGCACTTATGTACTTGTATTAATGAGAGAAATACAAATACTGCCATCACTTGCAGGTGGCACTTATGTACTTGTATTAATGAGAGAAATACAAATACTGCCATCACTTGCAGGTGGCACTTATGTACTTGTATTAATGAGAGAAATACAAATACTGCCATCACTTGCAGGTGGCACTTATGTACTTGTATTAATGAGAGAAATACAAATACTGCCATCACTTGCAGGTGGCACATATGTACTTGTATTAAAGAGAGAAATACAAATACTCCCATTACTTGCAGGTGGCACTTATGTACTTGTATTAATGAGAGAAATACAAATACTCCCATTACTTGCAGGTGGCACTTATGTACTTGTATTAATGAGACAAATACAAATACTGCCATTACTTGCAGGTGGCACTTATGTACTTGTATTAATGAGAGAAATACAAATACTCCCATCACTTGCAGGTGGCACTTATGTACTTGTATTAATGAGAGAAATACAAATACTCCCATTACTTGCAGGTGGCACTTATGTACTTGTATTAATGAGAGAAATACAAATACTGCCATTACTTGCAGGTGACACTTATGTACTTGTATTAATGAGAGAAATACAAATACTGCCATTACTTGCAGGTGGCACTTATGTACTTGTATTAATGAGAGAAATACAAATACTCCCACTACTTGCAGGTGGCACTTATGTACTTGTATTAATGAGAGAAATACAAATACTCCCATTACTTGCAGGTGGCACTTATGTACTTGTATTAATGAGAGAAATACAAATACTCCCACTACTTGCAGGTGGCACTTATGTACTTGTATTAATGAGAGAAATACAAATACTCCCATTACTTGCAGGTGGCACTTATGTACTTGTATTAATGAGAGAAATACAAATACTGCCATTACTTGCAGGTGGCACTTATGTACTTGTATTAATGAGAGAAATACAAATACTCCCATTACTTGCAGGTGGCACTTATGTACTTGTATTAATGAGAGAAATACAAATACTCCCATTACTTGCAGGTGGCACTTATGTACTTGTATTAATGAGAGAAATACAAATACTCCCATTACTTGCAGGTGGCACTTATGTACTTGTATTAATGAGAGAAATACAAATACTGCCATTACTTGCAGGTGGCACTTATGTACTTGTATTAATGAGAGAAATACAAATACTGCCATTACTTGCAGGTGGCACTTATGTACTTGTATTAATGAGAGAAATACAAATACTCCCATTACTTGCAGGTGGCACTTATGTACTTGTATTAATGAGAGAAATACAAATACTGCCATTACTTGCAGGTGGCACTTATGTACTTGTATTAATGAGAGAAATACAAATACTCCCATTACTTGCAGGTGGCACTTATGTACTTGTATTAATGAGAGAAATACAAATACTCCCATTACTTGCAGGTGGCACTTATGTACTTGTATTAATGAGAGAAATACAAATACTGCCATTACCTGCAGGTGACACTTATGTACTTGTATTAATGAGAGAAATACAAATACTCCCATCACTTGCAGGTGGCACTTATGTACTTGTATTAATGAGAGAAATACAAATACTCCCATTACTTGCAGGTGGCACTTATGTACTTGTATTAATGAGAGAAATACAAATACTGCCATTACTTGCAGGTGGCACTTATGTACTTGTATTAATGAGAGAAATACAAATACTGCCATTACTTGCAGGTGACACTTATGTACTTGTATTAATGAGAGAAATACAAATACTCCCATTACTTGCAGGTGGCACTTATGTACTTGTATTAATGAGAGAAATACAAATACTGCCATTACTTGCAGGTGGCACTTATGTACTTGTATTAATGAGAGAAATACAAATACTCCCATCACTTGCAGGCGGAACTTATGTACTTGTATTAATGAGAGAAATACAAATACTCCCATCACTTGCAGGTGGCACTTATGTACTTGTATTAATGAGAGAAATACAAATACTCCCATTACTTGCAGGTGGCACTTATGTACTTGTATTAATGAGAGAAATACAAATACTCCCATCACTTGCAGGTGGCACTTATGTACTTGTATTAATGAGAGAAATACAAATACTGCCATTACTTGCAGGTGGCACTTATGTACTTGTATTAATGAGAGAAATACAAATACTCCCATCACTTGCAGGTGGCACTTATGTACTTGTATTAATGAGAGAAATACAAATACTCCCATTACTTGCAGGTGGCACTTATGTACTTGTATTAATGAGAGAAATACAAATACTGCCATTACTTGCAGGTGGCACTTATGTACTTGTATTAATGAGAGAAATACAAATACTCCCATCACTTGCAGGCGGAACTTATGTACTTGTATTAATGAGAGAAATACAAATACTCCCATCACTTGCAGGTGGCACTTATGTACTTGTATTAATGAGAGAAATACAAATACTCCCATTACTTGCAGGTGGCACTTATGTACTTGTATTAATGAGAGAAATACAAATACTGCCATCACTTGCAGGTGGCACTTATGTACTTGTATTAATGAGAGAAATACAAATACTCCCATTACTTGCAGGTGGCACTTATGTACTTGTATTAATGAGAGAAATACAAATACTCCCATCACTTGCAGGTGGCACTTATGTACTTGTATTAATGAGAGAAATACAAATACTCCCATCACTTGCAGGTGGCACTTATGTACTTGTATTAATGAGAGAAATACAAATATTCCCATTACTTGCAGGTGGCACTTATGTACTTGTATTAATGAGAGAAATACAAATACTCCCATCACTTGCAGGTGGCACTTATGGCCAGGAACAAAGCGTCTACACTTATATCCCTCAACATGAGTGCTATCAACACATCCTTCACATTCCAGGCATTCAAGGTAATTTTTTAAAACATCAGATTTGTGATGTATTTCAGGAAAATGAGTCATAAGTCGCAAAAAATAGATTTTGAGATTCCATTATATTTGAAAAGTTGAGATCAAGCCGATTCCAATGATAGTAAACAACCTAATAATCTAATAAGTATTTTTAGATTTTAAGTTTGATATTTTTATTTTGAAAAAAAAAAGTTTCCAATATTTCTGGGGGGTAGTAGATAGTAAAGTAACTAAATGTAGTCCATATAAGGACCTTTAAAACGGAAGGATATATTCGATACATCATCCTGAAATTTGATACATCGATCAATATAACTATGAGTGATAACTTTAAAAAATTCATAACATTCCAATGAAGTGATCTTGTAAAAAATACACTTTGAGAAATATCACTTTTGCAACTTTTGACTCATTTTCCTAAAACACATCACATATCATAATAATAATAGATTTGTATTTCCATAAAACATCTACAAATGTAAATATAAGTGTGAACTAGAGGTTTGATGTAAAGAGATGGAAAAAGGAGCATTTTCAGTAATGTGTACTGGTCTTCCAAGTACCCCTGAATTTGGAATATGATCTAGACTAGATAATATACATACATATGGAATATAAAAATACAAACACAGCAAAGTAAATGAAGCAAAGAGACATAAATCATAAGTGTATGTGGTGGCTTTGTCAATTGGTCAGAGCCAATGGATATTCATCCAAGTTGGTACATTAGCATTATAGGCTAGACATTGATTCATGATTAAAGAGAGATTTACTGCTACTATAAATTGCTGTATGCGGGCAAGAGCTGTTAATTTGTCATTGACAGATCTCATGATATGGTTATTTTGGCCTCACAATTGAGTTTGGAATCTATCATTCCAACTATTCAACTTCTTGTGGTGGGACTGGGCCTAGTTTGTAGGTGGGGGGGAGTGGTGGTCGTGGGATTTTTGGTGCACTTCTTAAAGGCACATACTTTGTTTCAGAGGCATTGACAGGGAGTTTGTTTTTTCCGCAGTATTCAGCTAGGGAATAAAGGAGGTCTTGGAGTGCAGAGTAAGTGTGAGCATGGAACTTGTCAGAATAGTATAGAATGATGTCATCAGCGTAGAGTTGAACTGAGACATGTGGTGAATTAAATGGATTAAAAAAAGATTTATTTATTTAGGTGAGAATGCATGTTTATTATTATTATTGCTACAGATGGTGCATAATGTTGGGTACTCCAGGAGGGATATCCTGCTGGTGGCATGTGGAGGCTGGGTGCTGCATCTATTCACCACCTTTGTACTGCTGCCCAGGTACAAGGTGGCAGAGATAGAGAACCATGGTAAACTGTCAGCAGCAAACAGTGGGAAAGATGGCAGTAGTAAAGGTAAGGCATTAGATAGTATCGTCCCACAGGTACAAGGTAGCAGAGATAGAGAACCATGGTAAACTGTCAGCAGCAAACAGTGGGAAAGATGGCAGTAGTAAAGGTAAGGCATTAGATAGTATCGTCCCACAGGTACAAGGTGGCAGAGATAGAGAACCATGGTAAACTGTCAGCAGCAAACAGTGGGAAAGATGGCAGTAGTAAAGGTAAGGCATTAGATAGTATCGTCCCACAGGTACAAGGTGGCAGAGATAGAGAACCATGGTAAACTGTCAGCAGCAAACAGTGGGAAAGATGGCAGTAGTAAAGGTAAGGCATTAGATAGTATCGTCCCACAGGTACAAGTTGGCAGAGATAGAGAACCATGGTAAACTGTCAGCAGCAAACAGTGGGGAGGATGGCAGTAGTAAAGGTAAGGCATTAGGTAGTATCGTCCCACAGGTACAAGGTGGCAGAGATAGAGAACCATGGCAAACTGTCAGCAGCAAACAGTGGGGAGGATGGCAGTAGTAAAGGTAAGGCATTAGATAGTATCGTCCTACAGGTACAAGGTGGCAGAGATAGAGAACCATGGCAAACTGTCAGCAGCAAACAGTGGGGAGGATGGCAGTAGTAAAGGTAAGGCATTAGATAGTATCGTCCCACAGGTACAAGGTAGCAGAGATAGAGAACCATGGTAAACTGTCAGCAGCAAACAGTGGGAAAGATGGCAGTAGTAAAGGTAAGGCATTAGATAGTATCGTCCTACAGGTACAAGGTGGCAGAGATAGAGAACCATGGTAAACTGTCAGCAGCAAACAGTGGGGAGGATGGCAATACTAAAGGTAAGGCATTAGGTAGTATCGTCCCACAGGTACAAGGTGGCAGAGATAGAGAACCATGGTAAACTGTCAGCAGCAAACAGTGGGGAGGATGGCAATACTAAAGGTAAGGCATTAGATAGTATCGTCCCACAGGTACAAGGTAGCAGAGATAGAGAACCATGGTAAACTGTCAGCAGCAAACAGTGGGGAAGATGGCAGTAGTAAAGGTAAGGCATTAGATAGTATCGTCCCACAGGTACAAGGTAGCAGAGATAGAGAACCATGGTAAACTGTCAGCAGCAAACAGTGGGGAGGATGGCAGTAGTAAAGGTAAGGCATTAGATAGTATCGTCCCACAGGTACAAGGTAGCAGAGATAGAGAACCATGGTAAACTGTCAGCAGCAAACAGTGGGGAGGATGGCAGTAGTAGAGGTAAGGCATTAGATAGTATCGTCCCACAGGTACAAGGTGGCAGAGATAGAGAACCATGGTAAACTGTCAGCAGCAAACAGTGGGAAAGATGGCAGTAGTAAAGGTAAGGCATTAGATAGTATCGTCCCACAGGTACAAGGTAGCAGAGATATAGAACCATGGTAAACTGTCAGCAGCAAACAGTGGGAAAGATGGCAGTAGTAAAGGTAAGGCATTAGATAGTATTAGAGATAGAGAACCATGGTAAACTGTCAGCAGCAAACAGTGGGAAAGATGGCAGTAGTAAAGGTAAGGCATTAGATAGTATCGTCCTACAGGTACAAGGTAGCAGAGATAGAGAACCATGGCAAACTGTCAGCAGCAAACAGTGGGGAGGATGGCAATACTAAAGGTAAGGCATTAGGTAGTATCGTCCTACAGGTACAAGGTGGCAGAGATAGAGAACCATGGTAAACTGTCAGCAGCAAACAGTGGGGAGGATGGCAGTAGTAAAGGTAAGGCATTAGGTAGTATCGTCCCACAGGTGCAAGACCAATATGGGATGTGTTTCAGGAAAATGAGTCATAAATTGCAAAAAAAGGATTTTGAGATACCACTATATTTGAAAAGATGAGATCAAGCCGATTCCAATGGTAGTAAACAGTCTAATAATCTAATAAGTATTTCTAGATTTTAAGTTTTATATTTTCGTTTTTGGAAAAAAAAGTTTCCAATATTTCTGGGGGTCAAAAAACAGTAAACTAACTAAATATAGTCCATATGAGGAACTTTAAAAGGAAAGGATATATTACATACATTGTCCTGAAATTTGATACATCGACTGATATAGCTATAAGTGATCAACCCACCAAAAATCAGAACATTCCAATAATGTGATCTTATGAAAAAAACACTTTGAAAAATATCAATTTTGTGACTTATGACTCGTTTTCCACAGCACAAATATCGACCTGAACTAAATGCTACATGCTATCACCATACAATAGGGGATTTGTATGTCTCACTGCGCATGTTTACTGCAGTCCATCCTGGGATGGATTCTGTTGAAATCTGACATACACATAATTGGCAACATTTTTTTTATCGAAAATAGCAAGAATGTTTTCACCAATATCAGGGCTTGTAAAAAGTATCTATAAAAACCAAATGCATGATGGGAAAGATGAGAACTTGTGTTATGGAAACATTTATAACAAATGGATATTGGCATTAGAGCACTGATAAATATTCCATGCTGAACATGGCATGTTTTTTACAGATTTTACGCTATACCATTAGTCCCGTAATTCCATGTGAATCCAGATTCAAAATGGCGGCTATGCAAATCCCCTATTTACAATCAGTTATTTACTTGACACAGGTGAGAAGGTTGAAGATGGCAAGTTGAGTGAACTGAAAACATTAGTGTTCTCCCCTTCCTTCATACTCTATGTCTTGTGGAACAGCTGTGTCTATGTTAGGATAGCAATGATGGTGAATGGATACGATGCCTGGATAACACATACAGTGGACAGAGACCTCAGCAAAGGTAACTTTCAAATTTAAAAAGAGAAAATCAGTATAAAGTAATTAAATGTGATGTGTTTCAGGAAAATGAGTCATAAGTCGCAAAAAATAGATTTTGAGATAACATTAGATTTGAAAAGAGGAGATCAAGCCAATTCCAATGATAGTAAACACTAGGGCACCTAATTAGTATTTGTATATCTTAAGTTTGATATTTTCATTTTTGAAAAAAAAGTTTGCGATGTTTCTGGATTGGTAATTACCAGTAAAGTGACTAGATATACTTCATATGAAGGCCTTCAAAACGTAAGGATATATTTTATACAATGTCCCGAAATTTGTTACACAGATTTATATGACTATAAGTGCTAAACCCCTAGAAATCAGAACATTTCAATAAAGAGATCTTGTAATAAAGACACTTTGAAACATATCAATTTTGCGACTTGTGACTCATTTTCCTGAAAAATTTCCGCTTAGGTATGAAGGTAGTCAAGGGCTATAGAAACAAATTTATCCAAAGACACAAGTGAGAGTGAGTGAGCCCTTTGAATCGAAAATATATGGGTTTCCATAGCAACAGTCAATATTTTTTTTGCTGTTACCAAAAAATAAGTTTTCAATTTCCAATTTAAAGTGACTTGGAAAGCACCGGTAAAATTCAAATTTATGACTCAATTTTTTTCTATTTTCATGATTGAAAGCATGTATAATAAATCTTTTAACTAACTCGTTGGTTTCAGTTGCTTAGAATATTGCACTCGTAGCTACTCAGCTCATGCAATATTCACGGTCCTTCAACCAACTTGTTAGTTAGCATGTATGTAGCATCTTTAGGTCCATGATATACAGGGAAGTGCAGGAGGGAAGGAAATAAGAATACTGTGACCCCAAGGAATGATAAATTATTATTTCTTTAAACATGTGAAACAGCGCCACACTACTGTAAGTGATTATCCCTAGCTTAATGTAGTTTAATAGAGTATTCTACATGCTTTCCTACAATTATGGGTGGATCTTTTTGTGTATCCTGGGCCCATTAGAACACCCTGTTGTTGTGGGAAATGTGGTCCCAGTATGAATAACATCAATAAAAAAAAATCCAAAATGTTTGTTACCCTACATCTTCATAGGCCTCAAAAGGCAATATTTCAAAATGTATTAAGAAAATGACCAGATATATAAGATACATTTGTCCCACCACCTGTTATGTTGCTAATATCAGTAGTGGGATTCTTTGTACACAAAAATACAGTGAACATTTTAATGCTGAAAAATGTGACTTGGAATGCTTGAAACATTGTTGAACTCTGGTCCAAATATAATTATAATTAATCTGCCAATTTACATGATACCTGTGATAAGAAATTATGATATGTGGCAAGTTAACATGGTTTTAAGTGAGAGCACGGACTTGAATTGAACATTACATTAATTGATCATTACAAGTCCGTGGTGAGAGTAATAATATTTTTAATAATATCAATAAATTTCTTTTGATAAATTTTATTGAGTTCATTTTCACATTACATAATAATCTCATGAAACTCAAGTGACAAAACAAATTTCGATGAAGGTATACGAAAGATGATAGAATCTAAGCCATTTAATGAGGTATTTTTTAAATGAGATTGGGTGATTGAAATAATGGCGTCTTAAAAGTTAGGTAGAATTGCAACACTAAGTCAATATTTTATCTTATTTTATCATTTATTTATTAAGTAGCTTTAGACATAGAACTCTTTAGTCACTTGAACCTTATTCCAAAACATGGTAATTGCCGGAAGAAATGGGTCAATTCATCAGAATTTTCCCATAAGGTATATCGACCAGTTTGTCTTCCTCATAAGCAAAATATTTTTGTACATCTTTAAAGACAAATTAAAAACCTCTTATCTTATCTTATCTTATCTTAAATGTGATGTGTTCCAGGAAAATGAGTCATAAGTCGCAAAAATAATATTTTTCAAAGTGTTTATTTTACAAGATCACTTTATTGGAATGTTCTGATTTTTTGAGAGCTTATCACTTATATATATATATCGATCGATGTATCAAATTTCAGGACAATGTATGTAATATATCCTTTCGTTTTAAAGGTCTTTATATGGTCTATATTTAGTTACTTTACTGTTTACTACCCCGCAGAAATATGGCAAACTTTTTTTCCAAAATAAAAATATCAAACTTAAAATCTACAGATACTTATTGGATTATTAGACTGTTTACATTCATTGGAATCAGCTTGATCTCATCTTTCCAAATATAATGGTATCTCAAAATCTATTTTTTGCGACTTATGACTCGTTTTCCTGAAACACAGCACAAATACATTTCAGTGAGCCACTTTACCGACTACATGGCTTATGGAAGCACAGTGTTGGGCATGTTGTCTTCTCTACTTCCTGGCATCATCATGGATGTGGGCAGGAACAAGCTGTGTAAGTAGAAACCATTTCATGAAGGCCATAATACGTCCATGGTGGACAGTGCGTTTTTTTCATGTGAATGTTTAAATATCATATAGGCCTCAAATAAATAAAAAAAGAAGAAAAGGCTTTTTGTGTTTGATCCCACGCGTAGGGCCCTGCAGACAGGCGTAAAATCAACACAGGCACATTTTGACCACCACCTGCGAGACACTTTTATAGAAACATGCTCAGAAAAACAACAAACATTGCAGACTTTTGACTAGTGTCACAAGTATATATAAGGGACAGTTCATAATTAACCAGTGGAGGGTTAAGAATTTGCAGAATTGTATGACCCCCCTTAAATTTGTGTAAAATTTGTTGCCCCCCCCCCCCCCCTGAAAATTTGTGCAAAATTTCATGAACCCCCCTACATCATTGAAGTTCTACTCATAATATGTGCAAAAAAGATGCCCCCCCCCCCGCCAAGGAGGTCAGGTTTGTAATTATCTTGATAAATCCAGGGAGGTATATATACAAGGGAGTAGCAACGACTCATTGACTGCACTAAAATATCTGCAACTGAGCCTTAATTTAGCCACTGCATGCCAGGTGACACTGCGGTATTGTTGTCGGCAATCGTACCACATATAGCCAAGGTAGTTTGATTGCCCTTTACCATAGAAGAGCATACTAGCGACGCACTTATAAATGGCGCTAGTAGTAGTAGTGGCAGTACTTTCAACTAAATGCCACCTGCGCATATTGTTTGTTGCTACTCCCTTGTTTATACCTCCCTGATAAATCTTGATAAATGACCATAAACTAAGTTAGAGACATATCTGACTACCAGCAAATAAACCTCAACAAAATTTCTCATTCTCATGTAAGGATTTCTTGCTGTTTCTTGCTATTTGATAACAATACCAAATAAAGACCAAATAAAGACCTACAAAATCCAATACCATGGTTTGTTTCAGTTGAGTTGCCTTCAAATCAATCAACTGACAATTGTTATTTTTTGGTCTTAACATATAAACACTTCATAGTACAGTCTGTATTGATAGTACAAACTTGATCATTTTTGTGGTCCTACATTTGTTTTGGAACATATATATCCTTGACATATCTGCATAGGATATACATAGACATCACTGCTAGTGAAAGACAAGCTGTAGTGTAGAAGGTGAACTAGAAACACCTAGGTAAACATTGTACCAACAAATAGATTGACCTTTGGCCTTACTTTAGACTTTGTTCGGTAGACTTAGGTCTAGATAGACACAGCGGTGGGTGGAAGACCATGGTTATTCTGTATCAAATCATCATCTGTGAGCCCATAGAAATGTTAATGTCCTCAATTAATTATTAGAACTTAATTGTACAATGCACTTGTTTGTTGATAACTCAACTGTCGTTATTATAGAAGATGTGCTGTATAAAAATACTGAATTAAAAAAAAGTGAAAAGATAACAATGATGAAATGTTGTGTTTACAGGTGCCATAGACAAGGATGCAGGGACGATGATGTCCATGATGCCTCCCATCCTCATCACTTCCTGTCTGACGCTAGCTCTGTCTGTCCCACTCTTCATTAAGTCAGAAACATCCATCTACACCGCCATAGTAATCTTCAGCATAGCTAGGATATTTACATCTGCCACAGGAAATGCATATATAGGAATAGTGTAGGTGATCTCTATTAAAGTCGGGAGGTATATACAGAGGGAGTGGAAGCTACAGGCTGATCCTACAGGACCATGCTTGTCAGGGTTGTGTTGTAGGGAGGTATATACAGAGGGAGTGGAAGCCACAGGCTGATCCTACAGGACCATGCTTGTCAGAGTTGTGTTGTAGCTACTGAATACCAGGTGGCGCTGTGGCTGTTGTTGACACTAGTACCATTTAATCATAAATCAGTAAATAACAGCTAAGTTGTTCCATCAGCATACATAACTTTGACACATTGGTAGCCCAGGTAAATTTGATTGCCTTTTCCCAGCAGTACCATAACAGTCACATACTTAAAAATAGCTATACAATTGTTAGCTATTGGACGGGGGTGGGGTGGGTGGACCTGATTCACTGTAACATAGTAATAGACACAAATGTCTATTTCTATGTGTCTATTTCTATGACTGTAGTTAGCGCCACAAGCTGTAGTGGCATTACTCTTAACTATGGAGGTACCAAACATGGAACCTGGCTTCCACTCCCTCTGTATATACCCCCCTGATTAAAGTAATGTAAACATAATGTTCGCTGCCACCTAGTGTAAGGTGTGTTAAATTAGAACCATGAAATATAGGATTGAATGACAGTGACTATACATGGACTCAACATTGAATTTCATCATTTATTTTAAAATGCTGAGTACATGTTTTTTGACAGTTGAGGTTTATGATTTATACATAGGATTTATGGGTTCGAGAGGATTACATTGTCATTTGTGACAAAAGGCGACGCATAAAAACACCCATAATGGATAAAGCATTTTTTTTAATCTTATGAATCTTATTAAATATTATATAAGCCTTCAAGTGAATAAAAAAAAATTAAAAAGTTGCTTTTGCAGTTCATGAACACCACCATTGTTTAATTCATTTCAGGGTGCCCGTTCGTTGGTTTGGCATGGCAAGCGGCATAGAAAAGTTGGTTACAGGGATATCATCACTCATCATGTACCCTTACTTACTCTGGGTGGAGTATACAGGATCCTTCATTCAGGTAAAAGGGTCAGATTTTCAGAAAAATGTACAATTGGCAGATCTACACATTTACTAAATTCTGTTAAATTAGGCTGCAATTTGGTCAATATTAGGTAAATTTGAGTATATTCGGCATTGCATTGATTCTAGCAATCTGTTTGGTTAGGTTGAACTGTATTTTAAACTTTATTTTTGCCTGAAATTTGGGTTATTTGAGAAGATTGGCCAAGTTTAATTGTACATTTTCCGAAAAATCTGACCCATAACCTCAGTCTCTATCATTCCCTAGTGGGTTCAACATCTTTTCCATATAATTATCATTCTCGGTATGAATTCACAACCCTTAGGAATGAGTAGTGAATGACAGAAGTCTTTGATTTCATGTTAATTCTATTATTCATTATTCATGTCTGGCTCATTGTGCGTTTGTGGGTTTTTCGACTTGTCAGTTTCGTTATGGGTTATAGTTGAATTTTGTGACTTGTTACTCATTTTCCTAAAATACATCACATTATGTATTCTCTCTTCTTTTTACAGGTCAATACAGTGATGGTGGTCACTCTGGTGTTGTCTCTGCTATGTCCCCTCAAGATGATAGTGGACTGGCGAAACCGACCACAAAATAAAAAATCAGAACCTGAAATTGAAAAATCCCAACCATACCCAGTTGGAGCTATTACTTGCATCTCAAAGACAACACATTTATGAAACTACTAATGTAGGTACAGAAGAGGAATTAATATACCTCCTAGCTCTGCTCATCTCCTGTTTTATTCCTTCCTGATCTAGTGCAACAACATCTCAAATGGATAAACTATGGCGGGATGACATTTATTTGAGTTTTAGTTTGAACGAAGGAGAACAAAGATTATTGAAATGGTACCACTGGCATCAATGCAAGACAAAGTTTGAACAAGAATATCGTGCCTCCTTTATATGTCATGCATTAGTTTTCTGAACTTCCCCCTGCAGCAGTGCATATGTGGTGTGTTTCAGGGAAATCAGTCACAAATCACAAAATTGATATTTTTTAAAATGTCTTTTTCTCAAGATTTCTTTATTGAAACGTTTTGATTTTTAGGGGGTTTAGCACTTATAGTCATATGAATTTGTGTACCGAATTACAGGATATTGTAACAAATATATCCTTGTGATTTGAAGGCATTTTTCAAAGTAGATTATTTATAAGAACCCTTGCTTAGAATGTTTTCATTTTTGGAATTCTCGGAGCTGCTAGGAGCATGAATACAGGTACCAAGTTTCAACCATGTACTCTTATGTATCAACCAATTGTTCCACAAACTGTAGTATTTTCTATTATCATTATTAATCAAGTAGACTGCAGCAGCAGGTAGAACGCCACAGAGTTGTATTGTGTTACCTGTTCTCGACTGTATCGTGAATATATGTTTGGAGAAGCTGGATAAATAAAATCATTAAAAAAAAGAAGTTTCAGGACAGTGTTATAAATATATCTTGCATTACTAAGGTCATCTTATAGAGTATATTTAGCTTCTTTACTAGTAATTGTCCACCCAAAAATATTGCAAACTCTTTTTTTTTAAATATCAAATTTACAATATAGAAATACTTATTAAATGTCCTCAATGTTTATTATCATTGGAATCGGCTTGATCTCATCTTTTCAAAAATGATGATATTTCAAGTAGAGTATTTGTAAAGAGTATATTTAGTTACCTTACTCATAATTACCCATCCAGAAACATTGCAAACTTCTTTTTTTTTAAATAAAATTATCAAACTTAAAATATAGAAATACATATTAGGTGTCCTAGTGTTTACTATCATTGGAATCGGCTTGATCTCACAAAATTTTATTACCGTTCACTACAGAAGGCTATGGGGAAAAGTAACATTTGGTTGATTTGGTTCGATGAGTTAAAAACGGGAACATAATTGAAGATTTTCAAAGCTAGATAATATCTTCCAAACTCTGTTCTTTCATGAATGACAGTTTAGACAGATTTTCATGAAAAAAAAATATGATTTATCTGACTGAAACCATTAAAAAACTGAGAAAATATCCTTTTTCCTTCCTGACTTAACAATTGTAAATGTCGGTGGTCCCTAAAATGAAAAAAAAATATGGTCTGATCCTTTTATTTTGGCCTTTTGTTTTCACCCAACCAGGTTATTTCTCAAGACAAAGTTTTAGATAATATTGCGAATCATTTTCCATGCATTAGTTCCCCGAATTCCTGCTTGCAACAATGCATACGGGTGAAGTCGCCAGAAAATGTAAAACTCGTCAGACTTCACCAATCATCTCAAATAACCCAAATTTCAGACGAAAATACCAAAATACCAGTAATACAGTAATGTCAGTAATACACAATAAGGTCAGGCTACTTCAGGCTAAATTCAATTATAGAGAATGTGTCTAAATCTATATAAGGTGACGGTGTGACCTCATTTTGGTGCTACATGTATAATATCTGGGTAAAAAAATGTACAATTGGCAGCTTTACACATTTAGTAAATTCTGCTAAATTAGGGTGCAATTTGGTCAATCCGTGTATATTCTGCATTGCACTGATTCTAGCAATCTGTTTTGTTAGGTTGAACTGTGTTTTGAACTTTATTTTCATTTGAAATGTGGGGTATTTGAGGGGAATGGTAAATATGAATTGTACATTTTTTGACGATCGGACCCAACTGTGTATATTACTGCCAACTTCAATGACATACAATTCGGTGATTTAAAAATTTCATAATTGGTTCCTCATGCTCTGATAATATTCCACTAGAGCTCCCATTTTAAAGTGTGATCTATATATAGCGACTATTAGAATAATAATATTAGAAAACGGAGGTAGGAAACTGGGTGTCAGTAAATATCGGGATTCTGTAAAGGTAGGTAGCAACTTATTTGTACCCACATTTCCCTAGTACTTTAGGATTTCTCTTCTTCCCTATAGTCTGTCCAAAAAGTAGTTGACACGTGATTCCTTAACACCTTTAAGAAGAGAGAAAAGGGGGTAAATAAATATACTCCATACGAAGGCCTTCAAAACGCAAAAATATATTTAATACAATGTCCTGAAATTTGGTACATAGATTCATATGACTATAATCATGAGACCCCCTAAAAATCAGAAGATTTCAATGAAGAGATCTTGTGATAAAAACGCTTTGAGAAATATCAATTTTGCAACTTGTGACTCATTTTCCTGGAACACATGTATCATATATAATAACTGAGTAGACTGATGTCCGAAAGGTACAAGAATTGTATTCTGTATAATGGGGGAAAGCTGTGGAATAATAATATGGATAACAATCTGTAAATGATAAAGGAGAGTTGCCAACTGAAACTAGCTCTTAACAACTTATATAGAAATGAATTGCTGACTTAAAAATTGATCTCTTGTTTTTAAATGTCTGACTGTTTTTGGGATTGTATTGCGGCGATGTTAGAACTTAATCTTGAGAAACTGTAGGTGATTCCTATGATCTAATTAAAGGGTCTAAGGTATATAATATGAGATGGAAACATAGAAAAAAAAGCTTAATGAACTATAATGTCTATTTGTAAGACTGTTCGACTTGTAATTGGATAATGTTTTGAATTATATAGCACATTCAATATTGATAAATTTCCATAGAAATCTGTTTATATATTCATGGCAACTCACGAAATATAACTGCATCTTGTCAGTCATGCGTCTTTCTTTATATCACAAGAGCCTTCGGCTGAGGCCCCTCCATCAGAAAAACAGATCATATAAAATAAAGGATCTGAAGAAGAGAGATCAATTAAAGGATTGAATTAATTAAAGCCCCAATTTATTACATGTAGGGACTGAGAGCTTATTTTTAAATAATTGTATTTATATTGATAGGTTTTGACCGGGAGTAGGCTAATGGCGGAAAGTTGATGCCTTGTAATATATTTTAATAAATAACATCTTTGTCAATGTTGCAAACAAAAGTTAAATTGTTCTAAATACTATCTGATAATTAAAAATGAGATATTTTCAACTTAATAGGCCTACATCTAAATATCCTAGGCCTATATCCAATATTAAGTGATGCCATTCATAATCTATCACTAATTTTCAATGCCAAAAAATCACCTCTAGGTCCTAGAATTGACATAAAATACAACAGAATTGGGCTGGCGGTTTAACATACATCAGGTTCGTGCAACTAGATTCTTATCGAAAAGAAGAGAAGAAAGTGGAAATACAGTGGCACCTCGCATAAAGACCACCCCTCTATTAAGACCAGTTTCTCTCAGTCCTGAATTAGTTTCCTCTTATTAGATTAGCCCCTCTAATGAGACCACCCTCTATTAAGACCAGTTTCTCTCAGTCCTGAATTAATTTCCTCTTATTAGATTAGCCCTTCTAATGAGACCACCCCTCTATTAAGACCAGTTTCTCTCAGTCCTGAATTGATTGAGGTTATAGTGTAGACAATGAACCGAGAGAACATTTAGAGGTGCTGATATTCTATTTAATTGTTGTTATATTCTAGTAGAAAACGATGTACCAAGGTATGTCAATCTTAGTGTTATGGGGACATAGTAGTTAGTAGTTTTTATCAATGAAAGTAAAAGTAACTCTGGGTTTCTTGGAAGAGCTGTGAGGGCACAGAAAGAATATTATCCATTTTCCTGTCTATTGTAACTGTTTATTGAGGAAATAAAAGCATTAATATATATATATATATATATTAGCCCCTCTAATGAGACCACCTCGCTATTGAGACCAGTTTCTCTCAGTACCAAATTGATTTTCTCTTATTAGATTAGCCCCTCTAATGAGACCACCCCTCTATTAAGACCAGTTTCTCTCAGTCCTGAATTGCTTTTCTCTTATTCGATTAGCCCCTCTAATGAGACCACCCCTCTATTAAGACCAGTTTCTCTCAGTCCCAAATTGATTTCCTCTTATTAGTTTAGCCCCTCTAATGAGACCACCCCTCTATTAAGACCAGTTTCTCTCAGTCCCAAGGGTGGTCTCAATAGAGAGCTTCCACTGCATTTGGATGACAAAACCTTCGTATAACAAAGTATCCGTTCCATTCTATTTAGCAAGCAGGATTGAACTAAGGAAAACGTATTTACAGTTTTAGAAGCAGCAGAAGACAGATGGCTTTGTTGTGCTAGAGTTAGTAATGGGAGAAGTGTGTTGGGGTCATCCAGATAACCTCAACACACATTATACCAAGCTATTTTTATTTTTTTGAATAGTTTTATTTCGTTACACATTTCACTATATGTGATACATTTCATTGTACGAAATAGTTACTGGAAATATAGACAATGTCAAGAAATTACATTAAGTTCAGTTTAGTTACAAATTCAATGTTTTCGACTCTTTTATAGGTCATTTGTATCATACTTCATACTAACTAATGTAGGAGGACTCTTTAGCTCTTCATCAGGTATTATTATATGGGTCAGATTTTCACACAATGTACAATTGGCAGCTGTACACATTTAGTAACTTCTGCTAAATTAGACTGCAATTTGGTCAATACTAGGTAAATTCGGGTATATTTGGCATTGCATTGATTCTAGCAATCTGTTTGGTTAGGTTGAACTGTATTTTGAACTATATTTTCGTCTGAAATTTGGATTATTTGAGAAGATTGCTGAAGGTGAATTATTGTACATTTTCTGGAAATCTGACCCATGTACCAAATCGAGGATTTTGTTGGTTTTAGCTGGGAGCAGAGCATATAGCAGAAATTTCTATTTTTCACTATATAGAGAGGGGCTGTTCAGACCACTTTGACATTGCTGGTAAGGTAAATGACTCATAGAAACCCCATTAGGACTATATGAATTGGACACAACGCTGGGATTGGATTTTAATATATTTATTACACTTTTAAATTGTATCAAGGTGAGTGGGAATATTGCTTTATGCCATGATAGCTGTGCCACAAAAACATGGCCAGATTGGCCCATGGCATATGCGTGCATAGTTTGCACTAGCGGAATCCGCTTTTCGAATGCAGCCAATTCACTCCTGCTATTTTGATAGGTTACGTAAATCTAGCTGCGGCAATCAATGACGCTCATTTCATGACGCAACATTGTAGGCGCTTGTTTTTGCTGAGTCCGAGGGTTGCACGACATGCAATGAAGGTAAATAATGATTAAATAACTCTTAAACATAAACCATGGCATAAAAATAGAACTAAACTTGAGCTGCATATGCAGCAACGCATTCACAAAACGCTTGTGTCTTTTGGTGAGTGTCTTTCATGCGTGCCTTCGGCACTTGTGAAAGACACTCACGAAAAGCCACTTGTGTTTTGTGAATACGTTGCCGCATATGCAGCTCGCATTTAGTTATATCTTAGTATATCGTTAAGCCCGGTAGGTTGTTTGTGGTATGATAGTAGATAGGAAATACACCCCTTTATGTTGGATTTTGTTAATTCTATCACACTTTTAAATGCCTATGTGCCAGGCTCTTAGAATTTGTAAATTATTCGAATATCATAATATTTGTAACAAAATATCTTATGATCCTATGTAAAATGCTTGATTATTACATCTAACGAACCATTTTTGTATATTAAATCAGCACGTCCTGAGAAAATTGTAATTGTTACATAATGTTCTATTGCTGAATAAAAATCTTTAAATACAAATACAAACTGTGGATAGATTATGCAAAGTACATAAGATTCCCTGTATTACAAGTGTACTGACCCTTCCATGTTGTCATGGAACCATGTGACCCAAATAACGTAATTTTGTTGCTCCATGATGTCATGCTTCTTAGCGGCAAAAGTGTAGCGCTGCCTTGCATGTTTCGAAAGTTTTCAGATATTATTTCGATAATTTGTCAAGAAAAACAATACTAAGAAGGTAAATATAACAAATAAATCGATAAATCAGTATGTAATAAATATTCAATGGCATTCTGTTCGGATTCAAATCGATCTTAACGTCAGGCCAAATTGCACTCCAACGTCAGGTCAAATTGCACTCCACCCCTGTGGGGTGTTATGCGATTTGACACTCCGTCTTGATCAATTTGAAACCTTGATCGTGCCATTGGATATAAACATGGTATGCTTTCCACCAGATCCAGGGAGGAGCATATCTTCCACCTGTTATTAGTCATACATTGAATACTGCTACAATATGTAACATGCTTTCCACCAGATCCAGGGAGGAGCATATCTTCCACCTGTTATTAGTCATACATTGAATACTGCTACAATATGTAACATGCTTTCCACCAGATCCAGGGAGGAGCATATCTTCCACCTGTTATTAGTCATACATTGAATACTGCTACAATATGTAACATGCTTTCCACCAGATCCAGGGAGGAGCATATCTTCCACCAGATCCAGGGAGGAGCATGGGGACAGTAAAGAATACTGCAGCCCTTATTCTGGTGTTTGTGGACAACGTGCTGGTGTCTGGCTCCCTATTTGGCTGGGCGTCCATGGTCTACATACTGCAGGTGGGTGCATACGATGCATGGATGCTATGTTAGAGCATAGATGAGTAAGTTTCCTTGTTGATCTATATTTTAGCTTTATTATAAATCAAAACATATTGAAGGTTGTAGGCGATAGCAAAAAGAGTAAAAATGAAACAATGATAAAAAGCAATACTGTCAGATGGTGTGAACAGTGTTCGTTAGAATGCTCTCGACCCACCTGACAACCAAATGCTGAGGTTCAAGCATAGACCCGGTGTCTGTCAGAAAATGCCAGTGTCCAATGTACAACTATATGTGATATATATTTATATACCTGTAGAATACGAGAACAGAATGTAAATAATGACTAAAAATTGTATATGGAACTGGACAATTTGGCAGCTGGGCTGACAGTGGGACACCGTGTTCGTTAGAATGCTGGTGGTCCACTTTGAGCAGCTTGTATTGAGTTGCACCGAAATACTGCCGGATCTGAAAAGGAAAAAGGGTGGGCGCACTGCCAAACCTTCTTTAAGCTTTCTCTCTCAACCGGAAGTCATCCATGTTGCTAATTATTAATACATAAAGCAGTAAATGTCACCTCCCTCAATGTTCCCTCTAATCTAACTCATTTACCATTTACCATTCCTTTCCCCCATTAAGATTGAATTTAGGTTCATCTGATTATTTCAGTTTCAGTTTCAGTTTCAATCTATTGTTGCCTGATCTCCAATTTCAGAGTGATGGAATCTACTCATCCCTATGCCAAAGTGGCCTCAATGATGCTGATGTCATCAATAACACAGGCATTAATGACGTCATCAGAGAGCAACACAACAATACCGCACCTATCCTACACAATGATAGGTGCATTGCACAGAAAGTAAGTAATATACTATAAGTGCTAAACCCTCTGAAAATCAGAACTTTTCAATCAAGAGATTTTGTGAAAAAATATTTATGAAAAAAGTATTTATTTGTTATATTCATGCAATAATACACAATATTGTCACACCTCATGTCACATCCACCTTTAACTACTGCTGCAGGTGCAGCTGTCAATAGGATTCACCATAGCCTTGGCAGTATTGGGGGTTGGTGGTGTGCCGCTAGGTATCATGTTTGATAAGTTTGGTCTCCGTGTACTGAGGACTATTGCAGGGTAAGTTGGTTATCCACCAATGATATACCAATGAGTTGTTGATGAATTATAATATAGTGAGTATTATAGACAATGATGTAAATATGTCATTCTGCTTTAGAATTCCAGTCTCTACTGGATATTTATGAATGACTCATACATGAGCAAAGAATTGAGATTGAGAAACGTTTTATCTGGTAGTCTGGGGACATTTCTCCTTGTCTATCAGGAGGTTTCCAAGCCCCCATCCAAGTGTTACAGTGATTATAAAAAGCAATGGAACAATACCACCTTCATCATTGACTGAAGGGGGTTCACTGCTTATTTTTCAATTTATTCTCTTACTCTTGTAAGAGTGGCAGGTTTACACTGTAGGTTAATGTATGTATATTGCTCACCGGAGTGAGGGCATTCCAATATTGGTCCTATTGGCTGAGAGGGTTGGGGCTACACCTCTCATTTATATGTTTAACTAGCCATCTGTGACAGTTGACAGCCCCAAAAGGATATGTTGTTGGTAATAATCTTTAAATATCTGTATTCCAAAGCCTATCCTCCTCTTCCTGCCACTCCCTCTCCCACCTTTTGATTCCTCCCTCCTTTCTCCCTACCTAGCTCCCTGCCTCTTCCACTCCCTCTCACCTCCTTGCTAACCTCCCTCTCCCTTGATATTATATAAGTTTCTCCTTCTCTCGCTCTCTATTTTCAACTCTCTCTCTTCCTTGCTCTCTCATACATCTCATCCCTGACGTATCCTTCTCATGACCTTCTGGTCCTCCATCCTCCCTTTCTCTGTCTCGATCCTCATGCTAGTCTCCATACATTTTGATCTCTCCCTTTCTGCCCGTCGTCGCCCTCTCCCTTAAATCTCATTTTTTTTTATCTGCACAGGTTATCTGGCCTTGCAGCATATCTGCAGCTGGCCTTTGCACAGGAAGGTAAGAGGAATTGTGTAACTGTTAGTCAATGATTGTCCTATATATATTTAGATAGAACTGAACGAGGGGTTAGAACTACAAGTGTGATTCAATGTCTCACTTTTACACTTTATTTTGTATCCAACAAACAGCTGCAGGTTGCACATGGATGTGAAATAAAGTGTAAACAAGAGCCATTGAATTACATGAATAGTTTGACAGCCATGTTTGTTCTGAATGTGCAGAATCCTGAGTCACAACTATCAATGCTCATCTGTGATTGGTCAATATTGTAGCCGAACCATCAGCCCTATACCTTGCTACTGTGTACCAGTCACTTGAATGGGTTTTATGTACAGCTAGTCAATATCCGTATTACATGTGTACAGAAATGAACACATGTAGTGAATTGCAGATTCATAGGGGCTAGATTTCTGTGAAAGGATAACAATAATGAAGCGATATTTGTTAGCACCAGTTTTTATTACTCAAACACCAGGTCAAAGCAACAGTGTAGTTACAGCTTGATTTGAACAACAGAGATCTGAAATCTGTAGTGTCAAGAGAAGGCCCAAACCCCTTGTGGAGTATGTATACTCTGCCTACTGTCCACAGGAGGGTGTCTTCAGTAGTATATGACAGTTTGTATGATGTCGCACCCTGCTGGTTGGTGGAACTGGTTGGCACTAGGTGGACATTCCTCCATGCTACCTACAATGATAGCTATGTAGACATGCCCTGAGGATCTGTCTGTCCACCTGATGGTATAACAATATGTATGTTAGCAAGTCATTGTAGAACTAACCGCAGTTTAGATGTATTTGTCTGATATATTTCATAACTTTCTTTTGAATTATTATGATGTATTTATTGTTGAATAATAATGTTTCACATTGAGTGTTATAGCAACTGCTATACTTCAGGTACAGACTGGCTCATCTTGACAGCTGCCTCTTGTCTTGGAATCACTGCCGTCATCACACTCATGACATCCACACATGTAAGTTATATGTTGGCAGGACCCTCCTGTTTCTCTATTGTTGTACTTGTATTAATGAGAGAAATAATACTGCCATCACTTGCAGGTGGCACTTATGTACTTGTATTAATGAGAGAAATACAAATACTGCCATTACTTGCAGGTGGCACTTATGTACTTGTATTAATGAGAGAAATACAAATACTGCCATTACTTGCAGGTGGCACTTATGTACTTGTATTAATGAGAGAAATACAAATACTGCCATTACTTGCAGGTGGCACTTATGTACTTGTATTAATGAGACAAATACAAATACTGCCATTACTTGCAGGTGGCACTTATGTACTTGTATTAATGAGACAAATACAAATACTGCCATTACTTGCAGGTGGCACTTATGTACTTGTATTAATGAGACAAATACAAATACTGCCATTACTTGCAGGTGGCACTTATGTACTTGTATTAATGAGACAAATACAAATACTGCCATTACTTGCAGGTGGCACTTATGTACTTGTATTAATGAGACAAATACAAATACTGCCATTACTTGCAGGTGGCACTTATGTACTTGTATTAATGAGAGAAATACAAATACTCCCATCACTTGCAGGTGGCACTTATGTACTTGTATTAATGAGAGAAATACAAATACTCCCATTACTTGCAGGTGGCACTTATGTACTTGTATTAATGAGAGAAATACAAATACTGCCATCACTTGCAGGTGGCACTTATGTACTTGTATTAATGAGAGAAATACAAATACTGCCATCACTTGCAGGTGGCACTTATGTACTTGTATTAATGAGAGAAATACAAATACTGCCATCACTTGCAGGTGGCACTTATGTACTTGTATTAATGAGAGAAATACAAATACTGCCATCACTTGCAGGTGGCACATATGTACTTGTATTAAAGAGAGAAATACAAATACTCCCATTACTTGCAGGTGGCACTTATGTACTTGTATTAATGAGAGAAATACAAATACTCCCATTACTTGCAGGTGGCACTTATGTACTTGTATTAATGAGAGAAATACAAATACTGCCATTACTTGCAGGTGGCACTTATGTACTTGTATTAATGAGAGAAATACAAATACTCCCATCACTTGCAGGTGGCACTTATGTACTTGTATTAATGAGAGAAATACAAATACTCCCATTACTTGCAGGTGGCACTTATGTACTTGTATTAATGAGAGAAATACAAATACTGCCATTACTTGCAGGTGACACTTATGTACTTGTATTAATGAGAGAAATACAAATACTGCCATTACTTGCAGGTGGCACTTATGTACTTGTATTAATGAGAGAAATACAAATACTCCCACTACTTGCAGGTGGCACTTATGTACTTGTATTAATGAGAGAAATACAAATACTCCCATTACTTGCAGGTGGCACTTATGTACTTGTATTAATGAGAGAAATACAAATACTCCCACTACTTGCAGGTGGCACTTATGTACTTGTATTAATGAGAGAAATACAAATACTCCCATTACTTGCAGGTGGCACTTATGTACTTGTATTAATGAGAGAAATACAAATACTGCCATTACTTGCAGGTGGCACTTATGTACTTGTATTAATGAGAGAAATACAAATACTCCCATTACTTGCAGGTGGCACTTATGTACTTGTATTAATGAGAGAAATACAAATACTCCCATTACTTGCAGGTGGCACTTATGTACTTGTATTAATGAGAGAAATACAAATACTCCCATTACTTGCAGGTGGCACTTATGTACTTGTATTAATGAGAGAAATACAAATACTGCCATTACTTGCAGGTGGCACTTATGTACTTGTATTAATGAGAGAAATACAAATACTGCCATTACTTGCAGGTGGCACTTATGTACTTGTATTAATGAGAGAAATACAAATACTGCCATTACTTGCAGGTGGCACTTATGTACTTGTATTAATGAGAGAAATACAAATACTGCCATTACTTGCAGGTGGCACTTATGTACTTGTATTAATGAGAGAAATACAAATACTCCCATTACTTGCAGGTGGCACTTATGTACTTGTATTAATGAGAGAAATACAAATACTCCCATTACTTGCAGGTGGCACTTATGTACTTGTATTAATGAGAGAAATACAAATACTGCCATTACCTGCAGGTGACACTTATGTACTTGTATTAATGAGAGAAATACAAATACTCCCATCACTTGCAGGTGGCACTTATGTACTTGTATTAATGAGAGAAATACAAATACTCCCATTACTTGCAGGTGGCACTTATGTACTTGTATTAATGAGAGAAATACAAATACTGCCATTACTTGCAGGTGGCACTTATGTACTTGTATTAATGAGAGAAATACAAATACTGCCATTACTTGCAGGTGGCACTTATGTACTTGTATTAATGAGAGAAATACAAATACTCCCATTACTTGCAGGTGGCACTTATGTACTTGTATTAATGAGAGAAATACAAATACTGCCATTACTTGCAGGTGGCACTTATGTACTTGTATTAATGAGAGAAATACAAATACTCCCATCACTTGCAGGCGGAACTTATGTACTTGTATTAATGAGAGAAATATAAATACTCCCATCACTTGCAGGTGGCACTTATGTACTTGTATTAATGAGAGAAATACAAATACTCCCATTACTTGCAGGTGGCACTTATGTACTTGTATTAATGAGAGAAATACAAATACTCCCATCACTTGCAGGTGGCACTTATGTACTTGTATTAATGAGAGAAATACAAATACTGCCATTACTTGCAGGTGGCACTTATGTACTTGTATTAATGAGAGAAATACAAATACTCCCATCACTTGCAGGTGGCACTTATGTACTTGTATTAATGAGAGAAATACAAATACTCCCATTACTTGCAGGTGGCACTTATGTACTTGTATTAATGAGAGAAATACAAATACTGCCATTACTTGCAGGTGGCACTTATGTACTTGTATTAATGAGAGAAATACAAATACTCCCATCACTTGCAGGCGGAACTTATGTACTTGTATTAATGAGAGAAATACAAATACTCCCATCACTTGCAGGTGGCACTTATGTACTTGTATTAATGAGAGAAATACAAATACTCCCATTACTTGCAGGTGGCACTTATGTACTTGTATTAATGAGAGAAATACAAATACTGCCATCACTTGCAGGTGGCACTTATGTACTTGTATTAATGAGAGAAATACAAATACTCCCATTACTTGCAGGTGGCACTTATGTACTTGTATTAATGAGAGAAATACAAATACTCCCATCACTTGCAGGTGGCACTTATGTACTTGTATTAATGAGAGAAATACAAATACTCCCATCACTTGCAGGTGGCACTTATGTACTTGTATTAATGAGAGAAATACAAATATTCCCATTACTTGCAGGTGGCACTTATGTACTTGTATTAATGAGAGAAATACAAATACTCCCATCACTTGCAGGTGGCACTTATGGCCAGGAACAAAGCGTCTACACTTATATCCCTCAACATGAGTGCTATCAACACATCCTTCACATTCCAGGCATTCAAGGTAATTTTTTAAAACATCAGATTTGTGATGTATTTCAGGAAAATGAGTCATAAGTCGCAAAAAATAGATTTTGAGATTCCATTATATTTGAAAAGTTGAGATCAAGCCGATTCCAATGATAGTAAACAACCTAATAATCTAATAAGTATTTTTAGATTTTAAGTTTGATATTTTTATTTTGAAAAAAAAAAGTTTCCAATATTTCTGGGGGGTAGTAGATAGTAAAGTAACTAAATGTAGTCCATATAAGGACCTTTAAAACGGAAGGATATATTCGATACATCATCCTGAAATTTGATACATCGATCAATATAACTATGAGTGATAACTTTAAAAAATTCATAACATTCCAATGAAGTGATCTTGTAAAAAATACACTTTGAGAAATATCACTTTTGCAACTTTTGACTCATTTTCCTAAAACACATCACATATCATAATAATAATAGATTTGTATTTCCATAAAACATCTACAAATGTAAATATAAGTGTGAACTAGAGGTTTGATGTAAAGAGATGGAAAAAGGAGCATTTTCAGTAATGTGTACTGGTCTTCCAAGTACCCCTGAATTTGGAATATGATCTAGACTAGATAATATACATACATATGGAATATAAAAATACAAACACAGCAAAGTAAATGAAGCAAAGAGACATAAATCATAAGTGTATGTGGTGGCTTTGTCAATTGGTCAGAGCCAATGGATATTCATCCAAGTTGGTACATTAGCATTATAGGCTAGACATTGATTCATGATTAAAGAGAGATTTACTGCTACTATAAATTGCTGTATGCGGGCAAGAGCTGTTAATTTGTCATTGACAGATCTCATGATATGGTTATTTTGGCCTCACAATTGAGTTTGGAATCTATCATTCCAACTATTCAACTTCTTGTGGTGGGACTGGGCCTAGTTTGTAGGTGGGGGGGAGTGGTGGTCGTGGGATTTTTGGTGCACTTCTTAAAGGCACATACTTTGTTTCAGAGGCATTGACAGGGAGTTTGTTTTTTCCGCAGTATTCAGCTAGGGAATAAAGGAGGTCTTGGAGTGCAGAGTAAGTGTGAGCATGGAACTTGTCAGAATAGTATAGAATGATGTCATCAGCGTAGAGTTGAACTGAGACATGTGGTGAATTAAATGGATTAAAAAAAGATTTATTTATTTAGGTGAGAATGCATGTTTATTATTATTATTGCTACAGATGGTGCATAATGTTGGGTACTCCAGGAGGGATATCCTGCTGGTGGCATGTGGAGGCTGGGTGCTGCATCTATTCACCACCTTTGTACTGCTGCCCAGGTACAAGGTGGCAGAGATAGAGAACCATGGTAAACTGTCAGCAGCAAACAGTGGGAAAGATGGCAGTAGTAAAGGTAAGGCATTAGATAGTATCGTCCCACAGGTACAAGGTAGCAGAGATAGAGAACCATGGTAAACTGTCAGCAGCAAACAGTGGGAAAGATGGCAGTAGTAAAGGTAAGGCATTAGATAGTATCGTCCCACAGGTACAAGGTGGCAGAGATAGAGAACCATGGTAAACTGTCAGCAGCAAACAGTGGGAAAGATGGCAGTAGTAAAGGTAAGGCATTAGATAGTATCGTCCCACAGGTACAAGGTGGCAGAGATAGAGAACCATGGTAAACTGTCAGCAGCAAACAGTGGGAAAGATGGCAGTAGTAAAGGTAAGGCATTAGATAGTATCGTCCCACAGGTACAAGGTGGCAGAGATAGAGAACCATGGTAAACTGTCAGCAGCAAACAGTGGGGAGGATGGCAGTAGTAAAGGTAAGGCATTAGGTAGTATCGTCCCACAGGTACAAGGTGGCAGAGATAGAGAACCATGGCAAACTGTCAGCAGCAAACAGTGGGGAGGATGGCAGTAGTAAAGGTAAGGCATTAGATAGTATCGTCCTACAGGTACAAGGTGGCAGAGATAGAGAACCATGGCAAACTGTCAGCAGCAAACAGTGGGGAGGATGGCAGTAGTAAAGGTAAGGCATTAGATAGTATCGTCCCACAGGTACAAGGTAGCAGAGATAGAGAACCATGGTAAACTGTCAGCAGCAAACAGTGGGAAAGATGGCAGTAGTAAAGGTAAGGCATTAGATAGTATCGTCCTACAGGTACAAGGTGGCAGAGATAGAGAACCATGGTAAACTGTCAGCAGCAAACAGTGGGGAGGATGGCAATACTAAAGGTAAGGCATTAGGTAGTATCGTCCCACAGGTACAAGGTGGCAGAGATAGAGAACCATGGTAAACTGTCAGCAGCAAACAGTGGGGAGGATGGCAATACTAAAGGTAAGGCATTAGATAGTATCGTCCCACAGGTACAAGGTGGCAGAGATAGAGAACCATGGTAAACTGTCAGCAGCAAACAGTGGGGAGGATGGCAGTAGTAAAGGTAAGGCATTAGATAGTATCAGAGATAGAGAACCATGGTAAACTGTCAGCAGCAAACAGTGGGGAGGATGGCAGTAGTAAAGGTAAGGCATTAGATAGTATCGTCCTACAGGTACAAGGTAGCAGAGATAGAGAACCATGGTAAACTGTCAGCAGCAAACAGTGGGGAGGATACCAGTAGTAAAGGTAAGGCATTAGATAGTATCTTCCCACAGGTACAAGGTTGCAGAGATAGAGAACCATGGCAAACTGTCAGCAGCAAACAGTGGGAAAGATGGCAGTAGTAAAGGTAAGGCATTAGATAGTATCGTCCCACAGGTACAAGGTGGCAGAGATAGAGAACCATGGTAAACTGTCAGCAGCAAACAGTGGGAAAGATGGCAGTAGTAAAGGTAAGGCATTAGATAGTATCGTCCCACAGGTACAAGGTGGCAGAGATAGAGAACCATGGTAAACTGTCAGCAGCAAACAGTGGGAAAGATGGCAGTAGTAAAGGTAAGGCATTAGATAGTATCGTCCCACAGGTACAAGGTGGCAGAGATAGAGAACCATGGTAAACTGTCAGCAGCAAACAGTGGGGAGGATGGCAGTAGTAAAGGTAAGGCATTAGATAGTATCGTCCCACAGGTACAAGGTGGCAGAGATAGAGAACCATGGCAAACTGTCAGCAGCAAACAGTGGGGAGGATGGCAGTAGTAAAGGTAAGGCATTAGATAGTATCGTCCTACAGGTACAAGGTGGCAGAGATAGAGAACCATGGCAAACTGTCAGCAGCAAACAGTGGGGAGGATGGCAGTAGTAAAGGTAAGGCATTAGATAGTATCGTCCCACAGGTACAAGGTAGCAGAGATAGAGAACCATGGTAAACTGTCAGCAGCAAACAGTGGGAAAGATGGCAGTAGTAAAGGTAAGGCATTAGATAGTATCGTCCTACAGGTACAAGGTGGCAGAGATAGAGAACCATGGTAAACTGTCAGCAGCAAACAGTGGGGAGGATGGCAATACTAAAGGTAAGGCATTAGGTAGTATCGTCCCACAGGTACAATGTGGCAGAGATAGAGAACCATGGTAAACTGTCAGCAGCAAACAGTGGGGAGGATGGCAATACTAAAGGTAAGGCATTAGATAGTATCGTCCCACAGGTACAAGGTGGCAGAGATAGAGAACCATGGTAAACTGTCAGCAGCAAACAGTGGGGAGGATGGCAGTAGTAAAGGTAAGGCATTAGATAGTATCAGAGATAGAGAACCATGGTAAACTGTCAGCAGCAAACAGTGGGGAGGATGGCAGTAGTAAAGGTAAGGCATTAGGTAGTATCGTCCCACAGGTACAAGGTGGCAGAGATAGAGAACCATGGTAAACTGTCAGCAGCAAACAGTGGGAAAGATGGCAGTAGTAAAGGTAAGGCATTAGATAGTATCGTCCCACAGGTACAAGGTGGCAGAGATAGAGAACCATGGTAAACTGTCAGCAGCAAACAGTGGGGAGGATGGCAGTAGTAAAGGTAAGGCATTAGGTAGTATCGTCCCACAGGTACAAGGTGGCAGAGATAGAGAACCATGGTAAACTGTCAGCAGCAAACAGTGGGAAAGATGGCAGTAGTAAAGGTAAGGCATTAGATAGTATCGTCCTACAGGTACAAGGTGGCAGAGATAGAGAACCATGGCAAACTGTCAGCAGCAAACAGTGGGGAGGATGGCAGTAGTAAAGGTAAGGCATTAGATAGTATCGTCCTACAGGTACAAGGTAGCAGAGATAGAGAACCATGGTAAACTGTCAGCAGCAAACAGTGGGGAGGATACCAGTAGTAAAGGTAAGGCATTAGATAGTATCGTCCCACAGGTACAAGGTTGCAGAGATAGAGAACCATGGCAAACTGTCAGCAGCAAACAGTGGGAAAGATGGCAGTAGTAAAGGTAAGGCATTAGATAGTATCGTCCCACAGGTACAAGGTGGCAGAGATAGAGAACCATGGTAAACTGTCAGCAGCAAACAGTGGGGAGGATGGCAATACTAAAGGTAAGGCATTAGGTAGTATCGTCCCACAGGTACAAGGTGGCAGAGATAGAGAACCATGGTAAACTGTCAGCAGCAAACAGTGGGGAGGATGGCAGTAGTAAAGGTAAGGCATTAGATAGTATCGTCCCACAGGTACAAGGTGGCAGAGATAGAGAACCATGGTAAACTGTCAGCAGCAAACAGTGGGGAGGATGGCAGTACTAAAGGTAAGGCATTAGATAGTATCGTCCCACAGGTACAAGGTGGCAGAGATAGAGAACCATGGTAAACTGTCAGCAGCAAACAGTGGGGAGGATGGCAGTAGTAAAGGTAAGGCATTAGGTAGTATCGTCCTACAGGTACAAGGTAGCAGAGATAGAGAACCATGGTAAACTGTCAGCAGCAAACAGTGGGGAGGATGGCAGTAGTAAAGGTAAGGCATTAGATAGTATCGTCCCACAGGTACAAGGTGGCAGAGATAGAGAACCATGGTAAACTGTCAGCAGCAAACAGTGGGAAAGATGGCAGTAGTAAAGGTAAGGCATTAGGTAGTATCGTCCCACAGGTACAAGGTAGCAGAGATAGAGAACCATGGTAAACTGTCAGCAGCAAACAGTGGGGAGGATGGCAGTAGTAAAGGTAAGGCATTAGATAGTATCGTCCCACAGGTACAAGGTAGCAGAGATAGAGAACCATGGTAAACTGTCAGCAGCAAACAGTGGGAAAGATGGCAGTAGTAAAGGTAAGGCATTAGATAGTATTAGAGATAGAGAACCATGGTAAACTGTCAGCAGCAAACAGTGGGAAAGATGGCAGTAGTAAAGGTAAGGCATTAGATAGTATCGTCCTACAGGTACAAGGTAGCAGAGATAGAGAACCATGGCAAACTGTCAGCAGCAAACAGTGGGGAGGATGGCAATACTAAAGGTAAGGCATTAGGTAGTATCGTCCTACAGGTACAAGGTGGCAGAGATAGAGAACCATGGTAAACTGTCAGCAGCAAACAGTGGGGAGGATGGCAGTAGTAAAGGTAAGGCATTAGGTAGTATCGTCCCACAGGTGCAAGACCAATATGGGATGTGTTTCAGGAAAATGAGTCATAAATTGCAAAAAAAGGATTTTGAGATACCACTATATTTGAAAAGATGAGATCAAGCCGATTCCAATGGTAGTAAACAGTCTAATAATCTAATAAGTATTTCTAGATTTTAAGTTTGATATTTTCGTTTTTGGAAAAAAAAGTTTCCAATATTTCTGGGGGTCAAAAAACAGTAAACTAACTAAATATAGTCCATATGAGGAACTTTAAAAGGAAAGGATATATTACATACATTGTCCTGAAATTTGATACATCGACTGATATAGCTATAAGTGATCAACCCACCAAAAATCAGAACATTCCAATAATGTGATCTTATGAAAAAAACACTTTGAAAAATATCAATTTTGTGACTTATGACTCGTTTTCCACAGCACAAATATCGACCTGAACTAAATGCTACATGCTATCACCATACAATAGGGGATTTGTATGTCTCACTGCGCATGTTTACTGCAGTGCATCCTGGGATGGATTCTGTTGAAATCTGACATACACATAATTGGCAACATTTTTTTTATCGAAAATAGCAAGAATGTTTTCACCAATATCAGGGCTTGTAAAAAGTATCTATAAAAACCAAATGCATGATGGGAAAGATGAGAACTTGTGTTATGGAAACATTTATAACAAATGGATATTGGCATTAGAGCACTGATAAATATTCCATGCTGAACATGGCATGTTTTTTACAGATTTTACGCTATACCATTAGTCCCGTAATTCCATGTGAATCCAGATTCAAAATGGCGGCTATGCAAATCCCCTATTTACAATCAGTTATTTACTTGACACAGGTGAGAAGGTTGAAGATGGCAAGTTGAGTGAACTGAAAACATTAGTGTTCTCCCCTTCCTTCATACTCTATGTCTTGTGGAACAGCTGTGTCTATGTTAGGATAGCAATGATGGTGAATGGATACGATGCCTGGATAACACATACAGTGGACAGAGACCTCAGCAAAGGTAACTTTCAAATTTAAAAAGAGAAAATCAGTATAAAGTAATTAAATGTGATGTGTTTCAGGAAAATGAGTCATAAGTCGCAAAAAATAGATTTTGAGATAACATTAGATTTGAAAAGAGGAGATCAAGCCAATTCCAATGATAGTAAACACTAGGGCACCTAATTAGTATTTGTATATCTTAAGTTTGATATTTTCATTTTTGAAAAAAAAGTTTGCGATGTTTCTGGATGGGTAATTACCAGTAAAGTGACTAGATATACTTCATATGAAGGCCTTCAAAACGTAAGGATATATTTTATACAATGTCCCGAAATTTGTTACACAGATTTATATGACTATAAGTGCTTAACCCCTAGAAATCAGAACATTTCAATAAAGAGATCTTGTAATAAAGACACTTTGAAACATATCAATTTTGCGACTTGTGACTCATTTTCCTGAAAAATTTCCGCTTAGGTATGAAGGTAGTCAAGGGCTATAGAAACAAATTTATCCAAAGACACAAGTGAGAGTGAGTGAGCCCTTTGAATCGAAAATATATGGGTTTCCATAGCAACAGTCAATATTTTTTTTGCTGTTACCAAAAAATAAGTTTTCAATTTCCAATTTAAAGTGACTTGGAAAGCACAGGTAAAATTCAAATTTATGACTCAATTTTTTTCTATTTTCATGATTGAAAGCATGTATAATAAATCTTTTAACTAACTCGTTGGTTTCAGTTGCTTAGAATATTGCACTCGTAGCTACTCAGCTCATGCAATATTCACGGTCCTTCAACCAACTTGTTAGTTAGCATGTATGTAGCATCTATAGGTCCATGATATACAGGGAAGTGCAGGAGGGAAGGAAATAAGAATACTGTGACCCCAAGGAATGATAAATTATTATTTCTTTAAACATGTGAAACAGCGCTACACTACTGTAAGTGATTATCCCTAGCTTAATGTAGTTTAATAGAGTATTCTACATGCTTTCCTACAATTATGGGTGGATCTTTTTGTGTATCCTGGGCCCATTAGAACACCCTGTTGTTGTGGGAAATGTGGTCCCAGTATGAATAACATCAATAAAAAAAAATCCAAAATGTTTGTTACCCTACATCTTCATAGGCCTCAAAAGGCAATATTTCAAAATGTATTAAGAAAATGACCAGATATATAAGATACATTTGTCCCACCACCTGTTATGTTGCTAATATAAGTAGTGGGATTCTTTGTACACAAAAATACAATGAACATTTTAATGCTGAAAAATGTGACTTGGAATGCTTGAAACATAGTTGAACTCTGATCCAAATATAATTATAATTAATCTGTCAATTTACATGATACCTGTGATAAGAAATTATGATATGTGGCAAGTTAACATGGTTTTAAGTGAGAGCACGGACTTGAATTGAACATTACATTAATTGATCATTACAAGTCCGTGGTGAGAGTAATAATATTTTTAATAATATCAATAAATTTCTTTTGATAAATTTTATTGAGTTCATTTTCACATTACATAATAATCTCATGAAACTCAAGTGACAAAACAAATTTCGATGAAGGTATACGAAAGATGATAGAATCTAAGCCATTTAATGAGGTATTTTTTAAATGAGATTGGGTGATTGAAATAATGGCGTCTTAAAAGTTAGGTAGAATTGCAACACTAAGTCAATATTTTATCTTATTTTATCATTTATTTATTAAGTAGCTTTAGACATAGAACTCTTTAGTCACTTGAACCTTATTCCAAAACATGGTAATTGCCGGAAGAAATGGGTCAATTCATCAGAATTTTCCCATAAGGTATATCGACCAGTTTGTCTTCCTCATAAGCAAAATATTTTTGTACATCTTTAAAGACAAATTAAAAACCTCTTATCTTATCTTATCTTATCTTAAATGTGATGTGTTCCAGGAAAATGAGTCATAAGTCGCAAAAATAATATTTTTCAAAGTGTTTATTTTACAAGATCACTTTATTGGAATGTTCTGATTTTTTGAGAGCTTATCACTTATATATATATATATCGATCGATGTATCAAATTTCAGGACAATGTATGTAATATATCCTTTCGTTTTAAAGGTCTTTATATGGTCTATATTTAGTTACTTTACTGTTTACTACCCCGCAGAAATATGCCAAACTTTTTTTCCAAAATAAAAATATCAAACTTAAAATCTACAGATACTTATTGGATTATTAGACTGTTTACATTCATTGGAATCAGCTTGATCTCATCTTTCCAAATATAATGGTATCTCAAAATCTATTTTTTGCGACTTATGACTCATTTTCCTGAAACACAGCACAAATACATTTCAGTGAGCCACTTTACCGACTACATGGCTTATGGAAGCACAGTGTTGGGCATGTTGTCTTCTCTACTTCCTGGCATCATCATGGATGTGGGCAGGAACAAGCTGTGTAAGTAGAAAACCATTTCATGAAGGCCATAATACGTCCATGGTGGACAGTGCGTTTTTTTCATGTGAATGTTTAAATATCATATAGGCCTCAAATAAATAAAAAAAGAAGAAAAGGCTTTTTGTGTTTGATCCCACGCGTAGGGCCCTGCAGACAGGCGTAAAATCAACACAGGCACATTTTGACCACCACCTGCGAGACACTTTTATAGAAACATGCTCAGAAAAACAACAAACATTGCAGACTTTTGACTAGTGTCACAAGTATATATAAGGGACAGTTCATAATTAACCAGTGGAGGGTTAAGAATTTGCAGAATTGTATGACCCCCCTTAAATTTGTGTAAAATTTGTTGCCCCCCCCCCCCCCTGAAAATTTGTGCAAAATTTCATGAACCCCCCTACATCATTGAAGTTCTACTCATAATATGTGCAAAAAAGATGCCCCCCCCCCCCCCCCCCCGCCAAGGAGGTCAGGTTTGTAATTATCTTGATAAATCCAGGGAGGTATATATACAAGGGAGTAGCAACGACTCATTGACTGCACTAAAATATCTGCAACTGAGCCTTAATTTAGCCACTGCATGCCAGGTGACACTGCGGTATTGTTGTCGGCAATCGTACCACATATAGCCAAGGTAGTTTGATTGCCCTTTACCATAGAAGAGCATACTAGCGATGCACTTATAAATGGCGCTAGTAGTAGTAGTGGCAGTACTTTCAACTAAATGCCACCTGCGCATATTGTTTGTTGCTACTCCCTTGTTTATACCTCCCTGATAAATCTTGATAAATGACCATAAACTAAGTTAGAGACATATCTGACTACCAGCAAATAAACCTCAACAAAATTTCTCATTCTCATGTAAGGATATCTTGCTGTTTCTTGCTATTTGATAACAATACCAAATAAAGACCAAATAAAGACCTACAAAATCCAATACCATGGTTTGTTTCAGTTGAGTTGCCTTCAAATCAATCAACTGACAATTGTTATTTTTTGGTCTTAACATATAAACACTTCATAGTACAGTCTGTATTGATAGTACAAACTTGATCATTTTTGTGGTCCTACATTTGTTTTGGAACATATATATCCTTGACATATCTGCATAGGATATACATAGACATCACTGCTAGTGAAAGACAAGCTGTAGTGTAGAAGGTGAACTAGAAACACCTAGGTAAACATTGTACCAACAAATAGATTGACCTTTGGCCTTACTTTAGACTTTGTTCGGTAGACTTAGGTCTAGATAGACACAGCGGTGGGTGGAAGACCATGGTTATTCTGTATCAAATCATCATCTGTGAGCCCATAGAAATGTTAATGTCCTCAATTAATTATTAGAACTTAATTGTACAATGCACTTGTTTGTTGATAACTCAACTGTCGTTATTATAGAAGATGTGCTGTATAAAAATACTGAATTAAAAAAAAGTGAAAAGATAACAATGATGAAATGTTGTGTTTACAGGTGCCATAGACAAGGATGCAGGGACGATGATGTCCATGATGCCTCCCATCCTCATCACTTCCTGTCTGACGCTAGCTCTGTCTGTCCCACTCTTCATTAAGTCAGAAACATCCATCTACACCGCCATAGTAATCTTCAGCATAGCTAGGATATTTACATCTGCCACAGGAAATGCATATATAGGAATAGTGTAGGTGATCTCTATTAAAGTCGGGAGGTATATACAGAGGGAGTGGAAGCTACAGGCTGATCCTACAGGACCATGCTTGTCAGGGTTGTGTTGTAGGGAGGTATATACAGAGGGAGTGGAAGCCACAGGCTGATCCTACAGGACCATGCTTGTCAGAGTTGTGTTGTAGCTACTGAATACCAGGTGGCGCTGTGGCTGTTGTTGACACTAGTACCATTTAATCATAAATCAGTAAATAACAGCTAAGTTGTTCCATCAGCATACATAACTTTGACACATTGGTAGCCCAGGTAAATTTGATTGCCTTTTCCCAGCAGTACCATAACAGTCACATACTTAAAAATAGCTATACAATTGTTAGCTATTGGATGGGGGTGGGGTGGGTGGACCTGATTCACTGTAACATAGTAATAGACACAAATGTTTATTTCTATGTGTCTATTTCTATGAGTGTAGTTAGCGCCACAAGCTGTAGTGGCATTACTCTTAACTATGGAGGTACCAAACATGGAACCTGGCTTCCACTCCCTCTGTATATACCCCCCTGATTAAAGTAATGTAAACATAATGTTCGCTGCCACCTAGTGTAAGGTGTGTTAAATTAGAACCATGAAATATAGGATTGAATGACAGTGACTATACATGGACTCAACATTGAATTTCATCATTTATTTTAAAATGCTGAGTACATGTTTTTTGACAGTTGAGGTTTATGATTTATACATAGGATTTATGGGTTCGAGAGGATTACATTGTCATTTGTGACAAAAGGCGACGCATAAAAACACCCATAATGGATAAAGCGTTTTTTTTAATCTTATGAATCTTATTAAATATTATATAAGCCTTCAAGTGAATAAAAAAAAATTAAAAAGTTGCTTTTGCAGTTCATGAACACCACCATTGTTTAATTCATTTCAGGGTGCCCGTTCGTTGGTTTGGCATGGCAAGCGGCATAGAAAAGTTGGTTACAGGGATATCATCACTCATCATGTACCCTTACTTACTCTGGGTGGAGTATACAGGATCCTTCATTCAGGTAAAAGGGTCAGATTTTCAGAAAAATGTACAATTGGCAGATCTACACATTTACTAAATTCTGTTAAATTAGGCTGCAATTTGGTCAATATTAGGTAAATTTGAGTATATTCGGCATTGCATTGATTCTAGCAATCTGTTTGGTTAGGTTGAACTGTATTTTAAACTTTATTTTTGCCTGAAATTTGGGTTATTTGAGAAGATTGGCCAAGTTTAATTGTACATTTTCCGAAAAATCTGACCCATAACCTCAGTCTCTATCATTCCCTAGTGGGTTCAACATCTTTTCCATATAATTATCATTCTCGGTATGAATTCACAACCCTTAGGAATGAGTAGTGAATGACAGAAGTCTTTGATTTCATGTTAATTCTATTATTCATTATTCATGTCTGGCTCATTGTGCGTTTGTGGGTTTTTCAACTTGTCAGTTTCGTTATGGGTTATAGTTGAATTTTGTGACTTGTTACTCATTTTCCTAAAATACATCACATTATGTATTCTCTCTTCTTTTTACAGGTCAATACAGTGATGGTGGTCACTCTGGTGTTGTCTCTGCTATGTCCCCTCAAGATGATAGTGGACTGGCGAAACCGACCACAAAATAAAAAATCAGAACCTGAAATTGAAAAATCCCAACCATACCCAGTTGGAGCTATTACTTGCATCTCAAAGACAACACATTTATGAAACTACTAATGTAGGTACAGAAGAGGAATTAATATACCTCCTAGCTCTGCTCATCTCCTGTTTTATTCCTTCCTGATCTAGTGCAACAACATCTCAAATGGATAAACTATGGCAGGATGACATTTATTTGAGTTTTAGTTTGAACGAAGGAGAACAAAGATTATTGAAATGGTACCACTGGCATCAATGCAAGACAAAGTTTGAACAAGAATATCGTGCCTCCTTTATATGTCATGCATTAGTTTTCTGAACTTCCCCCTGCAGCAGTGCATATGTGGTGTGTTTCAGGGAAATCAGTCACAAATCACAAAATTGATATTTTTTAAAATGTCTTTTTCTCAAGATTTCTTTATTGAAACGTTTTGATTTTTAGGGGGTTTAGCACTTATAGTCATATGAATTTGTGTACCGAATTACAGGATATTGTAACAAATATATCCTTGTGATTTGAAGGCATTTTTCAAAGTAGATTATTTATAAGAACCCTTGCTTAGAATGTTTTCATTTTTGGAGTTCTCGGAGCTGCTAGGAGCATGAATACAGGTACCAAGTTTCAACCATGTACTCTTATGTATCAACCAATTGTTCCACAAACTGTAGTATTTTCTATTATCATTATTAATCAAGTAGACTGCAGCAGCAGGTAGAACGCCACAGAGTTGTATTGTGTTACCTGTTCTCGACTGTATCGTGAATATATGTTTGGAGAAGCTGGATAAATAAAATCATTAAAAAAAAGAAGTTTCAGGACAGTGTTATAAATATATCTTGCATTACTAAGGTCATCTTATAGAGTATATTTAGCTTCTTTACTAGTAATTGTCCACCCAAAAATATTGCAAACTCTTTTTTTTAAAATATCAAATTTACAATATAGAAATACTTATTAAATGTCCTCAATGTTTATTATCATTGGAATCGGCTTGATCTCATCTTTTCAAAAATGATGATATTTCAAGTAGAGTATTTGTAAAGAGTATATTTAGTTACCTTACTCATAATTACCCATCCAGAAACATTGCAAACTTCTTTTTTTTTAAATAAAATTATCAAACTTAAAATATAGAAATACATATTAGGTGTCCTAGTGTTTACTATCATTGGAATCGGCTTGATCTCACAAAATTTTATTACCGTTCACTACAGAAGGCTATGGGGAAAAGTAACATTTGGTTGATTTGGTTCGATGAGTTAAAAACGGGAACATAATTGAAGATTTTCAAAGCTAGATAATATCTTCCAAACTCTGTTCTTTCATGAATGACAGTTTAGACAGATTTTCATGAAAAAAAAATATGATTTATCTGACTGAAACCATTAAAAAACTGAGAAAATGTCCTTTTTCCTTCCTGACTTAACAATTGTAAATGTCGGTGGTCCCTAAAATGAAAAAAAAATATGGTCTGATCCTTTTATTTTGGCCTTTTGTTTTCACCCAACCAGGTTATTTCTCAAGACAAAGTTTTAGATAATATTGCGAATCATTTTCCATGCATTAGTTCCCCGAATTCCCGCTTGCAACAATGCATACGGGTGAAGTCGCCAGAAAATGTAAAACTCGTCAGACTTCACCAATCATCTCAAATAACCCAAATTTCAGACGAAAATACCAAAATACCAGTAATACAGTAATGTCAGTAATACACAATAAGGTCAGGCTACTTCAGGCTAAATTCAATTATAGAGAATGTGTCTAAATCTATATAAGGTGACGGTGTGACCTCATTTTGGTGCTACATGTATAATATCTGGGTAAAAAAATGTACAATTGGCAGCTTTACACATTTAGTAAATTCTGCTAAATAAGGGTGCAATTTGGTCAATCCGTGTATATTCTGCATTGCACTGATTCTAGCAATCTGTTTTGTTAGGTTGAACTGTGTTTTGAACTTTATTTTCATTTGAAATGTGGGGTATTTGAGGGGAATGGTAAATATGAATTGTACATTTTTTGACGATCGGACCCAACTGTGTATATTACTGCCAACTTCAATGACATACAATTCGGTGATTTAAAAATTTCATAATTGGTTCCTCATGCTCTGATAATATTCCACTAGAGCTCCCATTTTAAAGTGTGATCTATATATAGCGACTATTAGAATAATAATATTAGAAAACGGAGGTAGGAAACTGGGTGTCAGTAAATATCGGGATTCTGTAAAGGTAGGTAGCAACTTATTTGTACCCACATTTCCCTAGTACTTTAGGATTTCTCTTCTTCCCTATAGTCTGTCCAAAAAGTAGTTGACACATGATTCCTTAACACCTTTAAGAAGAGAGAAAAGGGGGTAAATAAATATACTCCATACGAAGGCCTTCAAAACGCAAAAATATATTTAATACAATGTCCTGAAATTTGGTACATAGATTCATATGACTATAATCATGAGACCCCCTAAAAATCAGAAGATTTCAATGAAGAGATCTTGTGATAAAAACGCTTTGAGAAATATCAATTTTGCAACTTGTGACTCATTTTCCTGGAACACATGTATCATATATAATAACTGAGTAGACTGATGTCCGAAAGGTACAAGAATTGTATTCTGTATAATGGGGGAAAGCTGTGGAATAATAATATGGATAACAATCTGTAAATGATAAAGGAGAGTTGCCAACTGAAACTAGCTCTTAACAACTTATATAGAAATGAATTGCTGACTTAAAAATTGATCTCTTGTTTTTAAATGTCTGACTGTTTTTGGGATTGTATTGCGGCGATGTTAGAACTTAATCTTGAGAAACTGTAGGTGATTCCTATGATCTAATTAAAGGGTCTAAGGTATATAATATGAGATGGAAACATAGAAAAAAAAGCTTAATGAACTATAATGTCTATTTGTAAGACTGTTCGACTTGTAATTGGATAATGTTTTGAATTATATAGCACATTCAATATTGATAAATTTCCATAGAAATCTGTTTATATATTCATGGCAACTCACAAAATATAACTGCATCTTGTCAGTCATGCGTCTTTCTTTATATCACAAGAGCCTTCGGCTGAGGCCCCTCCATCAGAAAAACAGATCATATAAAATAAAGGATCTGAAGAAGAGAGATCAATTAAAGGATTGAATTAATTAAAGCCCCAATTTATTACATGTAGGGACTGAGAGCTTATTTTTAAATAATTGTATTTATATTGATAGGTTTTGACCGGGAGTAGGCTAATGGCGGAAAGTTGATGCCTTGTAATATATTTTAATAAATAACATCTTTGTCAATGTTGCAAACAAAAGTTAAATTGTTCTAAATACTATCTGATAATTAAAAATGAGATATTTTCAACTTAATAGGCCTACATCTAAATATCCTAGGCCTATATCCAATATTAAGTGATGCCATTCATAATCTATCACTAATTTTCAATGCCAAAAAATCACCTCTAGGTCCTAGAATTGACATAAAATACAACAGAATTGGGCTGGCGGTTTAACATACATCAGGTTCGTGCAACTAGATTCTTATCGAAAAGAAGAGAAGAAAGTGGAAATACAGTGGCACCTCGCATAAAGACCACCCCTCTATTAAGACCAGTTTCTCTCAGTCCTGAATTAGTTTCCTCTTATTAGATTAGCCCCTCTAATGAGACCACCCTCTATTAAGACCAGTTTCTCTCAGTCCTGAATTAATTTCCTCTTATTAGATTAGCCCTTCTAATGAGACCACCCCTCTATTAAGACCAGTTTCTCTCAGTCCTGAATTGATTGAGGTTATAGTGTAGACAATGAACCGAGAGAACATTTAGAGGTGCTGATATTCTATTTAATTGTTGTTATATTCTAGTAGAAAACGATGTACCAAGGTATGTCAATCTTAGTGTTATGGGGACATAGTAGTTAGTAGTTTTTATCAATGAAAGTAAAAGTAACTCTGGGTTTCTTGGAAGAGCTGTGAGGGCACAGAAAGAATATTATCCATTTTCCTGTCTATTGTAACTGTTTATTGAGGAAATAAAAGTATTAATATATATATATATATATATTAGCCCCTCTAATGAGACCACCTCGCTATTGAGACCAGTTTCTCTCAGTACCAAATTGATTTTCTCTTATTAGATTAGCCCCTCTAATGAGACCACCCCTCTATTAAGACCAGTTTCTCTCAGTCCTGAATTGCTTTTCTCTTATTCGATTAGCCCCTCTAATGAGACCACCCCTCTATTAAGACCAGTTTCTCTCAGTCCCAAATTGATTTCCTCTTATTAGTTTAGCCCCTCTAATGAGACCACCCCTCTATTAAGACCAGTTTCTCTCAGTCCCAAGGGTGGTCTCAATAGAGAGCTTCCACTGCATTTGGATGACAAAACCTTCGTATAACAAAGTATCCGTTCCATTCTATTTAGCAAGCAGGATTGAACTAAGGAAAACGTATTTACAGTTTTAGAAGCAGCAGAAGACAGATGGCTTTGTTGTGCTAGAGTTAGTAATGGGAGAAGTGTGTTGGGGTCATCCAGATAACCTCAACACACATTATACCAAGCTATTTTTATTTTTTTGAATAGTTTTATTTCGTTACACATTTCACTATATGTGATACATTTCATTGTACGAAATAGTTACTGGAAATATAGACAATGTCAAGAAATTACATTAAGTTCAGTTTAGTTACAAATTCAATGTTTTCGACTCTTTTATAGGTCATTTGTATCATACTTCATACTAACTAATGTATGAGGACTCTTTAGCTCTTCATCAGGTATTATTATATGGGTCAGATTTTCACACAATGTACAATTGGCAGCTGTACACATTTAGTAACTTCTGCTAAATTAGACTGCAATTTGGTCAATACTAGGTAAATTCGGGTATATTTGGCATTGCATTGATTCTAGCAATCTGTTTGGTTAGGTTGAACTGTATTTTGAACTATATTTTCGTCTGAAATTTGGATTATTTGAGAAGATTGCTGAAGGTGAATTGAGATCCGCTCCATCAAAATGAGTCCCATGTCGGCCAAATCGATTTTGGAGTTAGCTATTGGATGGGTAAGCAGCAGGAAAGAGCTTTCCAATGATGTATAGAGCTTAATTTTAGGCCTATTGGGTATAATTCTATGGTTGCGGTGAGTATTTAAGGGACGCGGTTACTGGAGGAGCCGGAAACTGAGATACAGCCTGTTTAAGTTCGGCGAGTGACCTTCGGCGCGCCATCCTTGGTTACGGGCATTTGTTATCAAGCGATTTCTATGAAATTTGGGACACACTTTACTAACTGCCATAGCCATAACATATACCAAATTCAGTTCATTTACTTAGTAACTTATTATTTTATCGCGCAATGAAAATTGGGTGAAATTTGGGCAAAATACATTTCTAGGAGACTTTTGTGGGATTTATGTCGGACGCGTCGTCATGCAAAATGACCAGTTCATATGATTGGATTTTTCTCAGATTTGGGGCAGGTATTATAGACTAGTAGGGCCACAATATATAAAAAAATCAGTGCATTTCATTTAATATTTTTTATTTTATTACCCTGTTAACACGAGTATAATAATTCTGTACAAAATTCTTCGGTGCAGTGCTTGCAATATATACATAATAACACACCTATTCATTCTAACAAAACAAAATGTACAACAGTATTCACCAGTAATAAAATCAGTAATAAAATCAATAAAATAGCAGTCAGCCCCTACCCCTACCCCTACCCCTACCCCTACCCCTACCCCTACCCCTCCCTGGCCGGCGTTGCTCAACATTTCCCCTCCCCCTCCCCCTACCTCTCTTTGCTGGAGGAGGTGCAACCTCCCCATCCGAAGAAGATTCTGAAGATTCCCTTACCCTGCCCCTTCCCCTTACTGTTCCTCTACCCCTACCCCTACCCCTACCCCTACCCCTAGCTTGAGGTTCCTCTTGAGGTTCCTCCTCCTCCTCCTCCTCCTCAGAAGATTCATCACCACCTAATTCTAATGATTCATCAGAAGAAGATTCCCTGTCTCTTCCCCTTCCCCTTCCCCTTCCCCTTCCTCTACCCCTCCCTCTTCCTCTAGCCCTTCCACTTCCCCTCCCTCTACCTCTTACTGGGGCGACTGCAGGAGCCTGTACAATGTAGCCATCCCCCCCCCTCCCTGGCCCTTCTTCAGGTACAGTTGGTTTGGGGCACATAATGTCTTTGGTTTCTTCGGTACAAAAATCACGAATAGAATTAAAAAGATACCACTGTCTGTATGCAGACAGTCCAGGAGAAGGTACAATGGGTGGGTTGTCCTGAGGGACATCACCCACATCAACAGTAAGCATTTTAAAAGTACCACTATCTTCAGGGCCTACAAATGGCCTGAAAGAAATAACACCAGGTTTGTCACTAGAAAATTCAAAATGATGATACCCTTTGATACCTGGAAAAGATTTGGAGAAAGGTGACAGGAATGCCTGCCAGTCGTACAATGGAACAAAAACAGTACCCCTTTCATCACCTACAAGTTGGGCCTGGTTGACCCCCCCTGGCGTACTGCGCTGCACACTGGCTTTTAATTGCTGAAGAGAAGAAACGTTGTCCCGAGAAATTGTTTTTTCAAGAGACCAAAGCACCAGTCGGGGGCAAACTTAGTGTGCCCAGTAATCAAAAAGTTAAGTGTAATAGACCTGTGCCTTCCAGTAAGGACACGCCACATCAAATAGGCCAAAACATACCGGTTCTTGTTCTGGCCACTACAATTGTTACAGTTAAGATCTAAATCTTTCTCCCCCAGACCATAGTTTTCAAAGTAATGATTCAGATAAGAAATAACTGCATTTGACCCCTTACTGGTGCAATGGCTCTCATCTATAAGGTAGTTAACTTGTCTAGGCATTCCTTCCATGCAAATACCGAACAGGCCTACCTTCCTCGGGGTGAGAAAATAAAGGGGACCTGGTTGCATCGGGTAAGAAGGTAAATGCACTTGTTGTGCAAAGTCAAAACTGAGATGTACTCGAATGCCACATGAGCAAGGGGCATGTTTGCCAAGGGGGGGTTCACCATTGTCTCTGTACGCTTCTTTTGCATCAGCACAAAATTTCTGATAAAGAGTTCTTTCGGCGGTTACACTGTCTAAATGTTTCTGCTGTTTCTTTAACTTGGCAGCTTTCACAACATCAGGTAAATTACTACTACAGGAAATGTCTCTGTTATTACGCTGGCACTCCCAGCAGAGGTCTGTCATGGGACGACTTGTGACTATTTTAGGAAGATACTTGCGCCATAAATGACCAAAAGTGGAGTAGGCAACAGCCCTATTGCCAGTCTCTTGCATGGCTTGTGTGTAAAGACGATGAACTTCAGCTTTTGTAGAACGGCAGGGGAGAATTAAGATGTCGTCTCTGTGGTGAGAAGATACTCTGCCTGGCAAGACAAGAGCATGTATTTCGGCATAAGATGTGATGAAGTTGATAGTGTTCTTCAGGTCATCTATTGGCAAAGACCTCACAGCACGGTGACCACCACCCTGTCGTGAACGAGTGACCAGACCATCCTCAGCGAAGGATTTTAGCAAAACTGTCAGCAAGTTTTGGCTAATCCTAGAAGTGAAGGGAGAGAAAAGAAATAGAAAAAATAATTAATAATAATTTAATCGTTGACAAAGGAAGAAATTGAACATAATGCAGGATCTTAAAATGACAATACCAAAATATTGATTCTTAGCAAATAATCATGTTATTATGAATAGCTATCTAATGTTCAGTATTAATGGGCACCACAAGATTCATGATAACACTCACTTGTAAAGGAATTTAAAGGTAGCTTTGCAAATAGGCTTGTTATGCATCCTGTAGTGGCTCTTTGGGTGTTTTCTCTCTCCCTTCCACTGGCGCCCCTTCTTGGTTGGACTGCATCGATCACTGTTGTCAGTAACAGTATTGAAAACGCCAAAGAGTGCCATGTCGAGCTCATCTGAAACGACAGTATAACAATAATGTAAAAATGAATTTGTGACTGACTAATATCACCGACACCAATCTTAGTCTGAGTCCCTACAGTTATCCTACGTAATTAGTTATCCTATGTAATTGGGTAGCACGTGTCCTCATTATTTAACAAGCTACAGCTTAAAATACTGATTAAAATACTGAATGAGTATTATACAGGCATGTATGGGCAATGAGGCAATAGAGAAAAACATTATTTTGAAATTACCTCGATGGATTTGGTCATGTTTCGACCGATGAGAGATGCGCTGTTCCACAGTGAACTGGTCTATGCATGGCCCGCCGTTAAACAATCGGCAGTTACATCTGAAACGGACAAAATCCTAGATTTTAATTTGCCCATAATGACACAAACAAACAATGTATTTTTAACCCTACATTCCACACGAGACGAGTAAGGAATCTCAGACGTCCCAAGTAAATAGCTACTCCCCAGATCTCCTTAAGAGGGCCTTAAACTCCCCACGCACGAACAACACCATGCGAAGTAAAACATACACCAATTAAATTTTAGAACCTCTAAATATACCCACAAGGTATCTAGCACATATAACAGCATTGGATTATAGATTTGGAATGATTTCCAGGGATGTACATAGCATAGTTCTCAGATCGCGTCCCCCAGCGTGTCAACACACACGATAGAAAAGATGGCTGCAGAGCACCAACACTTACCGAAACGTGGAGCACTTTTCCCGTTCCTTGTCCAGGACTGCCTGCATGTGATCAATAATAAGAATAGGTTCTGATGCTTCCTCAACTTCTTCTTCGTTCGTCTCCGGAGTTTCAGGCTGATCAGGGACGTCTGGTTCTCCATCTGAGTCAGATTCCACCGTCTCTGTTTCCTCGTTGAACACAAAATACTCTTCGATGAGGTTACGCCATTCGGCGTTGTCGACAACACCTCCCAAATTGGCTCGAGCGATGCCATTAAGAGCTTCTGCGACGGTGGCCTCAGCTTCCATGTTTAAATAATAAACCTTGGTCCATTTAAAACTTTGTTGGAGAGTAAAACACGTCTTGTATCGTTTGGAATCGAGGAATAACTGGTCGCTTCGATTCAAATCCAAGACCACGCTAGAAGATGGCGTCAGCCGGAAGTTGATCTTTCGGAGCGGCTGGACCAATCACAGGGCTGTATCGACCCCTCGTGGGCTCCCTTGACGACCCTAGCAACCATTGTTTACGCCGAATGCACTTGGAGAGAGCTCTGTGATTGGTTTACTTACGCGGCGATTCAAAAGGGAAGAATCCCATTGGCTAGAGGAGATTCGCGGCTTTCCGAGGATACCAAATGTGCTGGGGTACCCTATGATCAAATGTCCACGGCGTACGAGTGAATTTAGTGAAAAATAGCCTTCGGCTCCTTTGTTTAAACCCATCCAACCATGTTAGGAAAATGTTTACCGGCCGTTATGAAGCGTAAATAATTGTTTTTGGTACAAAATATTTTCCAGTCTCAAAAAAAACATAATAAAGATTAATATTACGGGAAAAAAAGTTTTCGACCGAAAAAGTCCTATACCACCTTTGGAGCCCTATATCTCAAAATGAAAGTTGCCGACATGGGACTCTTTTTGATGAATCGGATCACAATTGTACATTTTCTGGAAATCTGACCCATGTACCAAATCGAGGATTTTGTTGGTTTTAGCTGGGAGCAGAGCATATAGCAGAAATTTCTATTTTTCACTATATAGAGAGGGGCTGTTCAGACCACTTTGACATTGCTGGTAAGGTAAATGACTCATAGAAACCCCATTAGGACTATATGAATTAGACACAACGCTGGGATTGGATTTTAATATATTTATTACACTTTTAAATTGTATCAAGGTGAGTGGGAATATCGCTTTATGCCATGATAGCTGTGCCACAAAAACATGGCCAGATTGGCCCATGGCATATGCGTGCATAGTTTGCACTAGCGGAATCCGCTTTTCGAATGCAGCCAATTCACTCCTGCTATTTTGATAGGTTACGTAAATCAAGCTGCGCCAATCAATGACGCTCATTTCATGACGCAACATTGTAGGCGCTTGTTTTTGCTGAGTCCGAGGGTTGCACAACATGCAATGAAGGTAAATAATGATTAAATAACTCTTAAACATAAACCATGGCATAAAAATAGAACTAAACTTGAGCTGCATATGCAGCAACGCATTCACAAAACGCTTGTGTCTTTTGGTGAGTGTCTTTCATGCGTGCCTTCGGCACTTGTGAAAGACACTCACGAAAAGCCACTTGTGTTTTGTGAATACGTTGCCGCATATGCAGCTCGCATTTAGTTATATCTTAGTATATCTTTAAGCCCGGTAGGTTGTTTGTGGTATGATAGTAGATAGGAAATACACCCCTTTATGTTGGATTTTGTTAATTCTATCACACTTTTAAATGCCTATGTGCCAGGCTCTTAGAATTTGTAAATTATTCGAATATCATAATATTTGTAACAAAATATCTTATGATCCTATGTAAAATGCTTGATTATTACATCTAACGAACCATTTTTGTATATTAAATCAGCACGTCCTGAGAAAATTGTAATTGTTACATAATGTTCTATTGCTGAATAAAAATCTTTAAATACAAATACAAACTGTGGATAGATTATGCAAAGTACATAAGATTCCCTGTATTACAAGTGTACTGACCCTTCCATGTTGTCATGGAACCATGTGACCCAAATAACGTAATTTTGTTGCTCCATGATGTCGTGCTTCTTAGCGGCAAAAGTGTAGCGCTGCCTTGCATGTTTCGAAAGTTTTCAGATATTATTTCGATAATTTGTCAAGAAAAACAATACTAAGAAGGTAAATATAACAAATAAATCGATAAATCAGTATGTAATAAATATTCAATGGCATTCTGTTCGGATTCAAATCGATCTTAACGTCAGGCCAAATTGCACTCCAACGTCAGGTCAAATTGCACTCCACCCCTGTGGGGTGTTATGCGATTTGACACTCCGTCTTGATCAATTTGAAACCTTGATCGTGCCATTGGATATAAACATGGTATGCTTTCCACCAGATCCAGGGAGGAGCATATCTTCCACCTGTTATTAGTCATACATTGAATACTGCTACAATATGTAACATGCTTTCCACCAGATCCAGGGAGGAGCATATCTTCCACCTGTTATTAGTCATACATTGAATACTGCTACAATATGTAACGTGCTTTCCACCAGATCCAGGGAGGAGCATATCTTCCACCTGTTATTAGTCATACATTGAATACTGCTACAATATGTAACATGCTTTCCACCAGATCCAGGGAGGAGCATATCTTCCACCAGATCCAGGGAGGAGCATGGGGACAGTAAAGAATACTGCAGCCCTTATTCTGGTGTTTGTGGACAACGTGCTGGTGTCTGGCTCCCTATTTGGCTGGGCGTCCATGGTCTACATACTGCAGGTGGGTGCATACAATACAGGATGCATGGATGCTATGTTAGAACATAGATGAGTAAGTTTCCTTGTTGATCTATATTTTAGCTTCATTATAAATCAAAACATATTGAAGGTTGTAGGCGATAGCAAAAAGAGTAAAAATGAAACAATGATAAAAAGCAATACTGTCAGATGGTGTGAACAGTGTTCGTTAGAATGCTCTCGACCCACCTGACAACCAAATGCTGAGGTTCAAGCATAGACCCGGTGTCTGTCAGAAAATGCCAGTGTCCAATGTACAACTATATGTGATATATATTTATATACCTGTAGAATACGAGAACAGAATGTAAATAATGACTAAAAATTGTATATGGAACTGGACAATTTGGCAGCTGGGCTGACAGTGGGACACCGTGTTCGTTAGAATGCTGGTGGTCCACTTTGAGCAGCTTGTATTGAGTTGCACCGAAATACTGCCGGATCTGAAAAGGAAAAAGGGTGGGCGCACTGCCAAACCTTCTTTAAGCTTTCTCTCTCAACCGGAAGTCATCCATGTTGCTAATTATTAATACATAAAGCAGTAAATGTCACCTCCCTCAATGTTCCCTCTAATCTAACTCATTTACCATTTACCATTTACCATTCCTTTCCCCCATTAAGATTGAATTTAGGTTCATCTGATTATTTCAGTTTCAGTTTCAGTTTCAATCTATTGTTGCCTGATCTCCAATTTCAGAGTGATGGAATCTACTCATTCCTATGCCAAAGTGGCCTCAATGATGCTGATGTCATCAATAACACAGGCATTAATGACGTCATCAGAGAGCAACACAACAATACCGCACCTATCCTACACCATGATAGGTGCATTGCACAGAAAGTAAGTAATATACTATAAGTGCTAAACCCTCTGAAAATCAGAACTTTTCAATCAAGAGATTTTGTGAAAAAATATTTATGAAAAAAGTATTTATTTGTTATATTCATGCAATAATACACAATATTGTCACACCTCATGTCACATCCACCTTTAACTACTGCTGCAGGTGCAGCTGTCAATAGGATTCACCATAGCCTTGGCAGTATTGGGGGTTGGTGGTGTGCCGCTAGGTATCATGTTTGATAAGTTTGGTCTCCGTGTACTGAGGACTATTGCAGGGTAAGTTGGTTATCCACCAATGATATACCAATGAGTTGTTGATGAATTATAATATAGTGAGTATTATAGAATAGACAATGATGTAAATATGTCATTCTGCTTTAGAATTCCAGTCTCTACTGGATATTTATGAATGACTCATACATGAGCAAAGAATTGAGATTGAGAAACGTTTTATCTGGTAGTCTGGGGACATTTCTCCTTGTCTATCAGGAGGTTTCCAAGCCCCCATCCCAGTGTTACAGTGATTATAAAAAGCAATGGAACAATACCACCTTCATCATTGACTGAAGGGGGTTCACTGCTTATTTTTCAATTTATTCTCTTACTCTTGTAAGAGTGGCAGGTTTACACTGTAGGTTAATGTATGTATATTGCTCACCGGAGTGAGGGCATTCCAATATTGGTCCTATTGGCTGAGAGGGTTGGGGCTACACCTCTCATTTATATGTTTAACTAGCCATCTGTGACAGTTGACAGCCCCAAAAGGATATGTTGTTGGTAATAATCTTTAAATATCTGTATTCCAAAGCCTATCCTCCTCTTCCTGCCACTCCCTCTCCCACCTTTTGATTCCTCCCTCCTTTCTCCCTACCTAGCTCCCTGCCTCTTCCACTCCCTCTCACCTCCTTGCTAACCTCCCTCTCCCTTGATATTATATAAGTTTCTCCTTCTCTCGCTCTCTATTTTCAACTCTCTCTCTTCCTTGCTCTCTCATACATCTCATCCCTGACGTATCCTTCTCATGACCTTCTGGTCCTCCATCCTCCCTTTCTCTGTCTCGATCCTCATGCTAGTCTCCATACATTTTGATCTCTCCCTTTCTGCCCGTCGTCGCCCTCTCCCTTAAATCTCATTTTTTTTTATCTGCACAGGTTATCTGGCCTTGCAGCATATCTGCAGCTGGCCTTTGCACAGGAAGGTAAGAGGAATTGTGTAACTGTTAGTCAATGGTTGTCCTATATATATTTAGATAGAACTGAACGAGGGGTTAGAACTACAAGTGTGATTCAATGTCTCACTTTTACACTTTATTTTGTATCCAACAAACAGCTGCAGGTTGCACATGGATGTGAAATAAAGTGTAAACAAGAGCCATTGAATTACATGAATAGTTTGACAGCCATGTTTGTTCTGAATGTGCAGAATCCTGAGTCACAACTATCAATGCTCATCTGTGATTGGTCAATATTGTAGCCGAACCATCAGCCCTATACCTTGCTACTGTGTACCAGTCACTTGAATGGGTTTTATGTACAGCTAGTCAATATCCGTATTACATGTGTACAGAAATGAACACATGTAGTGAATTGCAGATTCATAGGGGCTAGATTTCTGTGAAAGGATAACAATAATGAAGCGATATTTGTTAGCACCAGTTTTTATTACTCAAACACCAGGTCAAAGCAACAGTGTAGTTACAGCTTGATTTGAACAACAGAGATCTGAAATCTGTAGTGTCAAGAGAAGGCCCAAACCCCTTGTGGAGTATGTATACTCTGCCTACTGTCCGCAGGAGGGTGTCTTCAGTAGTATATGACAGTTTGTATGATGTCGCACCCTGCTGGTTGGTGGAACTGGTTGGCACTAGGTGGACATTCCTCCATGCTACCTACAATGATAGCTATGTAGACATGCCCTGAGGACCTGTCTGTCCACCTGATGGTATAACAATATGTATGTTAGCAAGTCATTGTAGAACTAACCGCAGTTTAGATGTATTTGTCTGATATATTTCATAACTTTCTTTTGAATTATTATGATGTATTTATTGTTGAATAATAATGTTTCACATTGAGTGTTATAGCAACTGCTATACTTCAGGTACAGACTGGCTCATCTTGACAGCTGCCTCTTGTCTTGGAATCACTGCCGTCATCACACTCATGACATCCACACATGTAAGTTATATGTTGGCAGGACGCTCCTGCTTCTCTATTGTTGTACTTGTATTAATGAGAGAAATACAAATACTCCCATTACTTGCAGGTGGCACTTATGTACTTGGATTAATGAGAGAAATACAAATACTCCCATCACTTGCAGGTGGCACTTATGTACTTGTATTAATGAGAGAAATACAAATACTCCCATTACTTGCAGGTGGCACTTATGTACTTGTATTAATGAGAGAAATACAAATACTGCCATTACTTGCAGGTGGCACTTATGTACTTGTAATAATGAGAGAAATACAAATACTCCCATCACTTGCAGGCGGAACTTATGTACTTGTATTAATGAGAGAAATACAAATACTGCCATTACTTGCAGGTGGCACTTATGTACTTGTATTAATGAGAGAAATACAAATATTCCCATCACTTGCAGGTGGCACTTATGTACTTGTATTAATGAGAGAAATACAAATACTGCCATTACTTGCAGGTGGCACTTATGTACTTGTATTAATGAGAGAAATACAAATACTGCCATCACTTGCAGGTGGCACTTATGTACTTGTATTAATGAGAGAAATACAAATACTCCCATTACTTGCAGGTGGCACTTATGTACTTGTATTAATGAGAGAAATACAAATATTCCCATCACTTGCAGGTGGCACTTATGTACTTGTATTAATGAGAGAAATACAAATACTGCCATTACTTGCAGGTGGCACTTATGTACTTGTATTAATGAGAGAAATACAAATACTCCCATTACTTGCAGGTGGCACTTATGTACTTGTATTAATGAGAGAAATACAAATACTGCCATTACTTGCAGGTGGCACTTATGTACTTGTATTAATGAGAGAAATACAAATACTCCCATCACTTGCAGGTGGCACTTATGTACTTGTATTAATGAGAGAAATACAAATACTGCCATTACTTGCAGGTGGCACTTATGTACTTGTATTAATGAGAGAAATACAAATACTCCCATCACTTGCAGGTGGCACTTATGGCCAGGAACAAAGCGTCTACACTTATATCCCTCAACATGAGTGCTATCAACACCTCCTTCACATTCCAGGCATTCAAGGTAATTTTTTAAAACATCAGATTTGTGATGTATTTCAGGAAAATGAGTCATAAGTCGCAAAATGGATATTTGTCAAAGTGATTTATTTATGAGATATCTTTGTTGGAATATTCTAATTCTTGGAGTGCTTAATACTGCTAGTAATGTTAATACATGTACGAAATTTCAAGGCAATGTATTAAATATATCTATGCATATGAACTGAGACATGTGATGAATTAAATGGATTAAAAAAAGATGTTGGTTATTTAGGTGAGAATGCATGTTTATTATTGTTATTGCTACAGTTGGTGCATAATGCTGGGTACTCAAGGAGGGACATCCTGCTGGTGGCATGTGGAGGCTGGGTGCTGCATCTATTCACTACCTTTGTACTGTTGCCCAGGTACAAGGTGGCAGAGATAGAGAACCATGGCAAACTGTCAGCAGCAAACAGTGGGGAAGATGGCAGTAGTAAAGGTAAGGCATTAGGTAGTATCGTCCCACAGGTACAAGGTGGCAGAGATAGAGAACCATGGCAAACTGTCAGCAGCAAACAGTGGGGAGGATGGCAGTAGTAAAGGTAAGGCATTAGATAGTATCGTCCTACAGGTACAAGGTGGCAGAGATAGAGAACCATGGCAAACTGTCAGCAGCAAACAGTGGGGAGGATGGCAATAGTAAAGGTAAGGCATTAGATAGTATCAGAGATAGAGAACCATGGCAAACTGTCAGCAGCAAACAGTGGGAAAGATGGCAATACTAAAGGTAAGGCATTAGATAGTATCGTCCTACAGGTACAAGGTAGCAGAGATAGAGAACCATGGCAAACTGTCAGCAGCAAACAGTGGGAAAGATGGCAATACTAAAGGTAAGGCATTAGATAGTATCGTCCTACAGGTACAAGGTAGCAGAGATAGAGAACCATGGCAAACTGTCAGCAGCAAACAGTGGGGAAGATGGCAGTAGTAAAGGTAAGGCATTAGATAGTATCGTCCTACAGGTACAAGGTGGCAGAGATAGAGAACCATGGTAAACTGTCAGCAGCAAACAGTGGGGAGGATGGCAGTAGTAAAGGTAAGGCATTAGATAGTATCAGAGATAGAGAACCATGGCAAACTGTCAGCAGCAAACAGTGGGGAAGATGGCAATACTAAAGGTAAGGCATTAGATAGTATCGTCCTACAGGTACAAGGTGGCAGAGATAGAGAACCATGGTAAACTGTCAGCAGCAAACAGTGGGGAAGATGGCAGTAGTAAAGGTAAGGCATTAGATATTATCGTCCCACAGGTACAAGGTGGCAGAGATAGAGAACCATGGCAAACTGTCAGCAGCAAACAGTGGGGAAGATGGCAATACTAAAGGTAAGGCATTAGGTAGTATCAGAGATAGAGAACCATGGTAAACTGTCAGCAGCAAACAGTGGTAAAGATGGCAATACTAAAGGTAAGGCATTAGGTAGTATCAGAGATAGAGAACCATGGTAAACTGTCAGCAGCAAACAGTGGGAAAGATGGCAGTAGTAAAGGTAAGGCATTAGGTAGTAGTGACATTAAGCAACTGACCTATCCTCCTCCACCCTAACCTATCTCCGCTTAACCAGGTCACTATGTTAGGGTATGGATAGGTAATGAGGGAGATAGGGAGGTTGTCGATGTAAGAACCACCAATCTTAGGTCGACTCCCATACCTATCAACATGGCCTGCCCCTATGTCATTAGTGAACAAACTATGCATTTCTGTTAAATCCTAATTGGTGATTCAGAATCCTACATATCTTGGCTGTACTAGTAGAAAGAGTTATGTCTGAAATAATGAATTTAGTTGTATAAAAGTTGTATTGTACCAGCCATTATATACTCGCCCAGGAGCATGACTCCTCCCATGACAGGCTGCCACGCCTGCACCAGTTTATTGCCATCATGACTGACTGAAGGTAGCCGCGGTTGATAAGGACAGGGGAACTTATATGCTTAATCTCATTTGGCCTTACCTACCTACGTCTGGACCCGATAGGGTTTGGTTAGCGTTCAGTGGAGATAGGTAGCGGTTGCTTAATGTCACTAGTATCTTCCCACAGGTGCAAGACCAAATATGGACCTGAACTAAATGCTACATGCAATGCCATACAATTTACAATCAGTTATTTACTTGACACAGGTGAGAAGGTTGAAGATGGCAAGTTGAGTGAACTGAAAACATTAGTGTTCTCCCCTTCCTTCATACTCTATGTCTTGTGGAACTGTTGTGTCCATGTTAGGATAGCGATGATGGTGAATGGATACGATGCCTGGATAACACATACAGTGGACAGAGACCTCAGCAAAGGTAACTTTCAAAATTTTATTTTCCTCTTTGGTATGAAGGTAGCCAAGGATCATGGAAACAAATTTATCCAAAGACACAAGTGAGATTGAAAATATATGGGTTTCCATAGCAACAGTCAATATTCTTTTTGCTGTTTTCAGTTTCCAATTTAAAGTGACTTGGAAAGCACTGATAAATTTCAAATTTATGACTCAATTTTTTTCCATTTTCATGATTTAAAGTGTGTGTAGTGAATCTACCAATTGTTTGTTTCTCACGAGTGTCATTTCAGTGAGCCACTTTACGGACTACATGGCTTATGGAAGCATAGTGTTGGGCATGTTGTCTTCTCTACTTCCTGGCATCATCATGGATGTGGGCAGGAACAAGCTGTGTAAGTAGAAACCATTTCATGAAGGCCATAATACGTCCATGGTGGACAGTGCGTTTTTTTCATGTGAATGTTTAAATATCATATAGGCCTCAAATAAATAAAAAAAGAAGAAAAGGCTTTTTGTGTTTGATCCCACGCCCTAAAGGACAGGCGTAAAATCAACACAGGCACATTTTGACCACCACCTGCGAGACACTTTTATAGAAACATGCTCAGAAAAACAACAAACATTGCAGGCTTATGACTAGTGTCACAAGTATATGTGCTGTGTTTCAGGAAAATGAGTCATAAGTCGCAAAAAATAGATTTTGACATATATAAGGGACTGTTCATAATTAACCACTGGTGGATGAAGAATTTGCAGAATTGTATGACCCCCCCCCCCCCCCCTTAAATTTGTGTAAAATTTCTTGGCCCCCCCCTCCCCTTGAAAGTTTGTGCAAAATTTCATGAACCCCCTACATCATTGTAGTTCAGAGTCTGTGCAAAAAAAATGCCCCCCCCCCCAGGAGGTCAGGATAGAATCTTTCAAATCTTTGTAATTATCTTGATAAATCCAGGGAGGTATATACAAGGGAGTAGCAACGACTCATTGACTGCTCTAAAATATCCGCAACTGGGACTTAATTTAGCCACTGCATGCCAGGTGACACTGCGGTATTGTTGTCGGCAATCGTACCACATATATCCAAGGTAGTTTGATTGCCCTTTACCATAGAAGAGCATACTAGTGATGCACTTATAAATAGTTGGCGCTAGTAGTAGTAGTGGCAGTACTTTCAACTAAATGCCACCTGCGCATATTGTTTGTTGCTACTCCCTTGTTTATACCTCCCTGATAAATCTTGATAAATGACCATAAACTAAGTTAGAGACATATCTGACTACCAGCAAATAAACCTCAACAAAATTTCTCATTCTCATGTAAGGATTTCTTGCTGTTGCTATTTGATAACAATACCAAATAAAGACCATATAAAGACCTACAAAATTCAATACTGTGGTTTGTTTCAGTTGAGTTGCCTTCAAATCAATCAACTGACAATTGTTATTTTTTGTTCTTAACATATAAACACTTCATAATACAGTCTGTATTGATAGTACAAACTTGAGGTGGATACCGAAAAGGACCTTGATCATTTTTGTTGTCCTATATTTGTTTTGGAACATATATCCTTGACATATCTGCATAGGATATACATAGACATCACTGCTAGTGAAAGACAAGCTATAGAAGGTGAACTAGAAACGCCCAGGTAAACATTGTACCAACAAATAGATTTACCTTTGGTCTTACTTTAGATTTTGTTTAGTAGACTTAGGTCTAGATAGACACAGCAGTGGGTGGAAGACCATGGTTATTCTGTATCAAATCATCATCTGTGAGCCCATAGAAATGTTAATGTCCTCAATTAATTATTAGAACTTAATTGTACAATGCACTTGTTTGTTGATAACTCAACTGTCGTTATTATAGAAGATGTGCTGTATAAAAATACTGAATTAAAAAAAAGTAAAAAGATAACAATGATGAAATGTTGTGTTTACAGGTGCCATAGACAAGGATGCAGGGACGATGATGTCCATGATGCCTCCCATCCTCATCACTTCCTGTCTGACGCTAGCTCTGTCTGTCCCACTCTTCATTAAGTCAGAAGCATCCATCTACGCTGCCATAGTAATCTTCAGCATAGCTAGGATATTTGCATATGCCACAGGAAATGCATATATAGGAATAGTGTAGGTGATCTCTATTAAAGCCGGGAGGTATATACAGAGGGAGTGGAAGCCACAGGCTGATCCTACAGGACCATGCTTGTCAGGGTTGTGTTGTAGGGAGGTATATACAGAGGGAGTGGAAACCACAGGCTGATCCTACAGGACCATGCTTGTCAGGGTTGTGTTGTAGGGAGGTATATACAGAGGGAGTGGAAGCCACAGGCTGATCCTACAGGACCATGCTTGTCAGAGTTGTGTTGTAGCTACTGAATACCAGGTGGCGCTGTGGCTGTTGTTGACACTAGTACCATTTAATCATAAATCAGTAAATAACAGCTAAGTTGTTCCATCAGCATACATAATCTTTGACACATTGGTAGCCCAGGTAAATTTGATTGCCTTTTCCCAGCAGTACCATAACAGTCACATACTTAAAAATAGCTATACAATTGTTGGCTATTGGACGGGGTTGGGTGGGTGGACCTGATTCACTGTAACATAGTAATAGACACAAATGTCTATTTCTATGTGTCTATTTCTATGACTGTAGTTAGCGCCACAAGCTGTAGTGGCATTACTCTTAACTATGGAGGTACCATGCATGGAACCTGGCTTCCACTCCCTCTGTCTATACCTCCCTGATTAAAGTAATGTAAACATAATGTTCGCTGCCACCTAGTGTAAGGTGTGTTAAATTAGAACCATGAAATATAGGATTGAATGACAGTGACTATACATGGACTCACCATTGAATTTCATCATTTATTTTAAAATGCTGAGTACATGTTTTTTGACAGTTGAGGTTTACGCTTTATACATAGGATTTATGGGTTCGAGAGGATTACATTGTCATTTGTGACAAAAGGCAATTCATGAAAACACCCATAATGGATATAGCATTTTTTTTTAATCTTATGAATCTTATTAAATATTATATAAGCCTTCAAGTGAATAAAAAAAAATTAAAAAGTTGCTTTTGCAGTTCATGAACACCACCATTGTTTAATTCATTTCAGGGTGCCCGTTCGCTGGTTTGGCATGGCAAGCGGCATAGAAAAGTTGGTTACAGGGATATCATCACTCATCATGTACCCTTACTTACTCTGGGTGGAGTATACAGGATCCTTCATTCAGGTAAAAGGGTCAGATTTTCAGAAAAATGTACAATTGGCAGCTGTACACATTTACTAAATTCTGTTAAATTAGGCTGCAATTTGGTCAATATTAGGTAAATTTGAGTATATTCGGCATTGCATTGATTCTAGCAATCTGTTTGGTTAGGTTGAACTGTATTTTGAACTTTATTTTCACCTGAAATTTGGGTTATTTGAGAAGATTGGCCAAGTTGAATTGTACATTTTCGAAAAATCTGACCCATAACCTCACAGTCTCTATCATTCCCTAGTGGGTTCAATAACTTTTCTATGTAATTATTATTCTCTGTATGAATTCACAACCCATAGGAATGAGTAGTGAATGTTTAGAGTAATGTTGCTTAACGACAGCTTGATTTACCCACTAGGTTTTAGAATTCAAGCAAAAATGTAAAAACAAAACAATATAGATAAAAATATCAAACTTAAAATATGGAAATACTTATTAGAATATTAGACTGTTTACTATCATTAGAATCTGCTAGATCTCATCTTTTCAGATATGATAATATCTCAAAATCAATTTTTTCGACTTGTGACCCACATTATGTATTTTCTCTTCTTTTTACAGGTCAATACAGTGATGGTGGTCACTCTGGTGTTGTCTCTGTTATGTCCCCTCAAGATGATAGTTGACTGGCGAAACCGACCCCAAAATAAAAAATCAGAACCTGAAATTGAAAAATCCCAACCATACCCAGTTGGAGCTATTAGTTCCATCTCTCAGACAACACATTTATGAAACTACTAATGTAGGTACACAAGAGGAGTTAATATACCTCATTACCACTTCAATCTTTGAGGACAAAATATTCACAGGATCCTTCACAGATCAAAATACAGGTTATCGTTTACGTGGAGGTAATCTAAGAAAAGTTAAAGTAGTTTTTTTTTGTTTTTGCAACTGACTTTATTTCTGATACCTGCCGACTGGGCTTTTACAATTCTAATATTCATCTCTGAAAGGAAAGGACATATATAAAGGAGTTATTTTTTTAGTTCGTTAATTTGTTCCTCAATATCTTCAGCCATACGCCGCCATATTATTTTTTCTTTTGGGCATATCTTCCTAATCTTGAAGGAGTATATTACCACCTTTGCCCTCATTCTCAGTTCGTACATTGCTGATAAATAGTCCACTCTTCCTTCCTCGAACAATTTTTGTCTGTAAATGAATGATTTTAACTGAAGTATGATCCAATTGACAATTTTTGAGTTAACATTTGTAATCTCTATACCCAAGACAATGTCTTCTGGTTTTATCACAATATTTCTACCTCTTTGATTAAAGATTACCTTGCCATCCGCATCCTTATTAAGGTATCCACTATCGCAGATCCACTTCAAGATATATTTCCACAATGCTTTGGTTTTAGAACATGTTACCAAGAAGTGAGATATGTCGTCCTTATTTTTACAGAAGGAACAAGTATCTTTTTTAATAACGTCTATTTGTTTCAAATACGCATTACATACAAGGACACCATGTAAAACTTTGTATTGGAAAATGTGGATTCTTGCCTTCAAAGTTAAAGTAGTTAGGTGGAAAAAGAGCAGGCTAAGCAGATGTATAGCGGGCAGAGTTAACAATATATGGGACGGCCTTCCGGAGAAAGTCAGGATAGAGACTGACACAAATTTATTGAAAACAACAATCAAGAACAGGTATCGAGAGAGCTTTATTCAATCTGGTCGGGTTGACATGTAAGATCAGAAATTAACGGATATGATGAAATGTACAATAGCAACAAAATTTCCCCTTGACATAAGAGCCTATTTATAACGATATTCTCAGGACAAACAAATAGTCTGGTAACAATGTTGAATATTTTGTTATAGATATACGATACATAATGGTTTACGTGTGAGAGCACGGTGCAGGTGGTGGGTTATTTTTATTACAGCACTCCAAATATATACCGATATTGTTATAAAGGTATACTATACTGGTCTGCTATATCATTTTAAACATGTCATATAACTTACAAAACAAACATTGTTATTTTGTTGTTGGAACTAGAACCGAATTAATTAATTAAATACCTTAATGTTAAACTTAATAATTTAAATCAGGCTAGTCTGAGAATATTTATGCTCGATGTATGAAAATGTCTACTTGACCTGAATAAAATATTTTTAAAATCAAATCTAAGCGATCGGTGATGAAAATATCATGCTTTAGTTTGAGAAGTTAGCCTCTAATTTTTCTGAAAATTATTGGTCTTTTCAAATATTGTCCTTATTTTTATTTCTCCCTTAATAAAAGCCTAATCTTTTTTATGGCTATTATGGCAAGAGGTAATATTCTTGTCACATTGTACGTAGATCTCCTTAAGAGGTATGATTTTGTCATTTTATAGGCACCGTATGAAGCATGTCCATGGCGGACAATACGTCATTACACTTGAATATTGTTTGTTAAATGTCTTTGCCTGTAAGTGAATACTAATAAAAAGAATACATCGCCCATACTGGTAGTACCAGATGGATGGAAGTGGCTTTCTCACATTTAAAGGAAAAGACAAGAGATGCTTTTTCTTTTCATTGATAGCAAGGGATAAGGTTAGACATGACACCTGTAAAATCCCAACTGTCTAATTTAATTCTGAGGTCGGAAATGTGAACCATGTGAATAACATAAGTTAACTCTAGCTGTTACAGTAAAGAAAACAGTGAATGAGGAAATCGCTTGTCTTTCCCTTTAAGTGCGAGTGTGTCATACGCTTGGCGACTTTAACGCTCTGCTAAATTGTTTATGGAATGTAGGCTACACTATTTACTGGTAATCTTGGTCATAATTAACACATTTGTTAAACCGTGCTAATGACATGAAACAATATCAACCACTCAAATCTTCAAGGGAGACCTGGGAGATCTGGATTTCCAGAAAAATTGTATATAGTCTGTATAATTCCGAATAAGGTATAACCGCTGGAAGATATACATTGGATTCTGATTCGATGCATGAGAATGTCGACCTGTTTGTCTACAACTCACTGTAATTGTACTTACTAAATTAGACAAATAAAAGATGTTCTATTCTATTCTGTATATCTCTGTTTCTTTTTTTCCGGTGGAAATGTATCGGTATAAACGGAAATAAAAATAGTACATACATACATACATACATACATACATACATACATACATACATATGTATACATACGAAAAAAACATACGAAAAAAAAATAAAACAAAACAAAAAAAACGTAAAACCTGTGACCATTATTTTGAAGGTAGTTCCTGCAAGACACAGGTAAGGATATGAAACAACTTATCAGAGTAAAACTTGTGGAAAGAAGTAATGCTCTTCCTTGTTTTACTGGGCCACATTTTCATTCTGGTGAATATTCGTGAAATATGTTTATAAATTATGCTCGAGGTGGGACTGACCGGAAGAGGAAATCGTGTGCTGGGGTCAACAGAGTTCAAACGCATTCCCCGTGCAATTTGAAAGACTGCTCGGTCGATCTTTTTTTTCTAGCCAGTGTTATCTCCCCCCCCCCCCCCCCTCTCTCTCTCTCTCTCTCTCTCTCTCTCTACCCCCCTCTCACTATCCTCTCACTATCCCCTTTTCAGGACTGATGGATCAGCCTTTTACGTTTGTCAATCATTGAGTTCATCTTGTATTACACTATACTGACTCACATCGAAACGAAACTCACGCCGCTGCTGCCCTCTCGCGGACAACTCGGCCTCACTCTGCGCGTATTATATTTAACGATTTTCATTTAATGGTAGATTGTTCCCTTATTTCTCATGTTAACATAGACTCACTGACAGGGCTTTTGTCAAATATAGTAGAACAAACATACAGCCACACCGAGGGGCCAGCCCCGTCGGGAGCCCGCCTAGGCTTGGTCCGTCTACCCGGCCCCGCACGGCTGCGAGCGGTCTCCCTGCTCACGCGCCAAAACTGGGTCAGAGAAGTATGATGGCTGCCGTGGTTGGTGCAATACAGATCCGCCTCTCCACTTGGATGGACAGGCCTCAGAGTGACCTCCGTGACCACTCCGTACACATTCACTCTGGGGCTAGCATGTGTTAATATCTCCTCACCATAGAGTCTGGCCCACATCTGGCCTGAGTTTATTCATTTATAATTATTCATGGTTATTTGAATGATTAATAGAAAGAGTGGGTGGGGCTGACTAAGGGGTTCTATATATAACACTTTTATTCAAGAAAACAATTACATTTGCAATATTATGACTCACAAGTGTTATAAAATCTAGGAAGTGGTTTAGGACCTCTGCATTAATGCAGGTCTTCCAACGACCTCCCATTTATATACCGTGTTGCGGCTGGGATATTTAACATTCTTAATTGGAGTTAGTTCATTTTGTTCACATTATTATAACACAGCCCTCATGATATAGTTCATGTGGTTTTGGTGCCTGTCTGTAATATATCTACTTCATTGAACATTAATATCAAAATGAATAAGTTGAATTTGATTTGATATTTTGTACTCAACCCACGATGAATTTAATTATAACATTCAGGGGTTATAAGGGGCCCGTTGCATGAGTTTTGGGGATATTGTATCACTACAATTATTATAGGGATCCGTTTGTGATCCATTCTCGATCCAATTGTGTTGGTGTTGCATGACAGCCTGCGTTATCAGATCGTTGATTTAGGTTGAGGTGAGAACTATGATGGCCCACGAATAACTCCCGAATATTTTGTATATCATAAGAAGGTAAATAAAAGTCCAATATATCAATTTTTCAAAAGAGATGAAATCAAGATTCTGTCCCAAAAGAGCACTTTCTTCTACTCGGCAATCCGTTCGGGGGTGCCCCCATTGCACGACATTAATCAACAGCCTTTAGTGTTCCGTAGGACGACTTTTTGAACAACCATACGGACTTCAGTTAACGCAACCTCGTGAATATATTTAATACACTAAGGTCATCCCATAGACTAATTTTAGCTACTAGTAATTATCCTCCCAAAAATATTGGGTTTTTTTTCAAAACTAAAAATATCAAACTGAAAAATAGAAATAGTTATAAGGTGAACTAATGTTTATTATCATTGGAATCGGCTTGGTCACCTAGATTATTCATACGCTATCTTCCAAATTTTGGTAACAACCGGAAGAAATGGTACCTCGCTGTATCTTAAAGGCATGTCGACCAATTTGTCAATTTATGTAGTTACTCGTTTGTACTCTTCTGTACTCATCGAAAATGACAAATAAAAAACAACTTATCTCATCTCATCTGTTCGAATATGATGATATCTCAAAATCGTTTTTTTAAGACGCGACTCTTTTCCTAAAACACATCACATATGCAAATTAAGGTAGTGGCTGGGAGAGCTGGATCTTATTTGGATGTCTGCATACCTGCTTCATCTGTTTTACTTGCAATGTCGGTTTTATAATGTAGGCCTATATTGTGAATCTTGATAAATAAAGTAGTGTCTTATTATATGTGCACAGGAAGAAAGTAATGAGATTCTAGAGTCAAGGACAAGTAAAGCACACAATTGTTGATCACATTACATCAAGGCTTTATTACGAAAATATAGCATTTATGAATAGTGTATATTTCACAATATCCCCGGCTCCATATGAACGTCATTATCTCAAACGCTCCATCGTAATAACTTAGGAATAAGAAACAAAACAACGAAATGTACAAAACATAACCGGAATCATTACAAGTTAGTTCATAATGTTCAATATATATTCACGTGAGCTTTATGAGGAAATCACCGTTTTTCATTCTTATATATATATATATATATATAAAATTCCATTTTTTCGATTACATTGCTCCTTAATATCTCAATGTGTCATAAATGAGTTGATTAGAAATGAATTAAGGCACATTCTATCGGCAAGTTAAGGCACTATCGGCGAGTTAAGGCCATTCTGTCTCTGATCTCTTCCCTTCATTTCTTCTCCTCTGGTGCTTGCCCTGATGCACGGACTGGATGGTAGGAAACAAAGGTTAAATTAGGTTGTTGTAATAAATTAATGTATTAATAGGGGAATTTGCATAGCCGCCATTTAGAATCTTGATTCCATGGAATTATGGGACTAATGGTACGGTCTAAAATCTATATAGAAAACATTCCATGTTCAGTATGGAATATTTATCAATGCTCTAATCTCAATATCCATGTGTTATTTATGTTTCCATAACACACGTTACCATCTTTCCCATCATGCATTTAGTTTTCAAAGATCATTTATAAAAGCTATGATATTGGTGGAAACATTCTTGCAATTTTTGATAAAAATGTTGTCAAATATTTGTTTGTCAGATTTCATCAGAATCCATCCAAGGATGCACTGTGACAAAATGAATGGGGGCAAAATATGAATAAGTTGATCGAGTCAGTAAACAGGTTTGTTATTTGCTTTATATGAAGTACAATATGGTATATAAGACACAGTGAGAGCCAGAACCGTGATTTCGCGGCTCTGACGGGCCGATTATGTAATACCATTCGGCGAATGTATATTATGTATAACAGGCCATTACAGCACCACGACCGAGTGCACTGTCACACCTAACCAACACCATATGTTTCACCATTGAGGCATCCCTCTCTCTCTTCTCTCCCTCTCTTAATACCTAGCCTCTCTCCACTCACAGTCACACCATAAATACAAAGCTTTAATATCTTTCCTCATAGTCGTCACACATTGATGAAATAAAGATGAGAATAGTTCTTATGGCCAGGAGAATACTTCCAAAATGATTAAGTTAGTATATTTTACAATTTAAAAAAAAGTTTAAAGATGAGTGGACCACCTGCTGACTGATACTGACACCACTTGCAGATGGGTATTAATTGATATATATTTATGTTAGGGATTAGAGTCAAGGAACACTTCGCCATACCGATATGCCTGTGCGGATGGAGCTAAGACTGGACATGTTATGAACTTATATGAAGTACAATATGGTATATAAGACATGTTATGAACTTGTGACTTATTTATTTGCTTTATGTGGGGAAGCAGAATTTGGTATGTAGGGAAAACACTCACCTGAAATTTACTTGGTTTCTTGAGCTAACAAATAAAAGAAATAGGAATTTCTGAATATCAGGACATGAACTGGGGAACATTCTGGATCTTTATAGTCAACAAATTGTGGTTAATTTCCACAGGTAGATATCATTATTTTATTTGACCAGGAGGGAATACATTATGATGGCCTTTGCCATCAGGTTCAACTGTTTAAAGATACTTGTATGGAGAATCAAATATGTGATGTGTTTCAGGAAAATGAGTCATAAGTCGCAAAAAATAGATTTTGAGATAGCATTATATTTGAAAAGATGAGATCAAGCCAATTCCAATGATAGTAAACAGTCTAATTAATAATCTAATAAGTATTTCTATATTTTAAGTTTGATATTTTCCTTTTTGGGAAAAAAAGTTTCGAATATTTCTGGGGGTCAATAAACAGTAAAGTTGCTAAATGCAGTCCATATGAAGACCTTTAAAACAAAAGGATATAATAAATGGATTGTCCTGAAATTTGATACATCGATTGATATAGCTAGAACTGATAAACCCTCCTAAAATCAGAACATTCAAATAATGTGATCTTGTGAAAAAAACACTTTAAAAAATATCAATTTTGCGACTTATGACTCATTTTCCTGAAACACGTCACACATAGCTATAACCTATACCCTATACCGGTACCTGCATCACACCTGTCCTACATACAGGCAATGTCTACATTTGATTCTCCATAGATATGTGAGCTATGTAAACAAAAACATGACTTTATATTGGTGCGCACCTGAAAACTTCTTTGGCTAATTCCTTGCTTTTACTAACTTGACACTGCATAGAAACCAATGCACATGTTCATACTCATTATCAGCTATGTATCCACACATCACACACATTTAGATTATTTGTGACGTGTTTCAGGAAAATGAGTCACAAGTCGCAAAAACTGGATTTTGAGATATCATGATATTTGGAAAGATGAGATCAAGCCGATTCAAATGATAGTAAACAGTCTAATAATCTTATAAGTATTTATAGATTTTAAGTTTGATATTTTTATTTTTGAAAAAAAGTTTCTGGGAGGCAATAACCAGTAAAGTAACTGAATATACTCCATATGTGGACCTTTAAAATGAAAGGATATATTATATATAATGTCCTGAAATTTGATACATTGATTGATACGACCATAAGTGATAAACTCTCCAAAAATCAGAACATTCCATTGAAGCAATCTTGAAGAATAATACTTTGAAAAAATTTTTTTTTGCGACTTATGACTCATTTTCCTAAAACGGATCACATTTGCACAAGTATCAACTATATTTTTCTCAAGAATTTTTCGCAAATTTTCCCTCCCCCACCAGTGGTTAATTATGAACAATCCCTTAGAAGGAAATCCTAAAACACTTACCCAGCTGAAGTAACTGTTCCAACACTGAAAGACAAAATGGTAATAGTTTTATATCTGATGTATGGAAGTTTGGATCTTAAAGACGCAATTGTTGATCTATCAAATTTGATTTTAACCATCAAAGTGAGTATTGTTGATCACAAATTGTGTTTGTGACATACCTCTGCGCACTTCATTTGTCTCTACATCAGTAGATCCTTCTTCTTGGTCACCAGAATGTTCTTCTTGGCTTCCACTATAGCCTGATCCAGACATGTCTTCTTCACTACTCTTTCCCTTGCCACCTTTTCCCTTGCCACCTTTTCCCTTTCCACCCTGTCCGCCATTCTGCCCTTGAGCTTGTCCTCCTTTGCCTGCTTTACCGCGCTTCTCCTCTGGTGCTTCCCCTGATAAACGGACTGGATGGTAACAAACAAAGGGTCAATTAGGTTGTTGTAACAAATTAATGTATTAATAGGGGAATTTGCATAGCCACCATTTAGAATCTTGATTTGCATGGAATTATGGTAGCAAACAAACGTCCAATTAGGTTTGTCGTAACAAATGTATTAATCACATTCCCAATTTTGTTAAGTTGGTCTAGAAGAATAAATAGTGGCTACCTTTACTTATTTCGTGAAAACATAATACTTGATATTTTGTCTTTACTCTTATCAGAAAGTGTAAAATCGTGTGCGAAAATCTTTTCAATTTAAGGAGGAAGCAGAGAACAGATGAAATTTAAACCAAACAATGAAACCAAGCATCAAGGTCAATATGTGATGTGTTTCAGGAAAATGAGTCATAAGTCACAAATTTGATATTTTTCAAAGTGTTTTTTTACAAGATCCCATTATTGGAATGTTCTGATTCTTGGAGAGTTTGTCACTTATAGTTATGTCAATTGATTTATCAAATATCAGGACAATCTATGTAATATATCCTTTCGTTTTAAAGGTCCTCATATGGGGTATATTTAGTTACTTTACTGGTTATTGCTCCCCAGAAATATTGCAAACTTATTTTTCAAAAATACAAAATCAAACTTAAAATCTGGAAATACTTATTAGATTATTAGACTGTTTACTATCATTGGAATCGGCTCGATCTCATCTTTTCAAATATATTGATATCTCAAAATCCATTTTTGCGACTTATGACTCATTTTCCTAAAACATCCCATATTTACATGAACTAGATGAGCTAAATAATTAAGGCCGAGTGTTGCTGCATATGGGTCAGATTTTCTGAAAATGTACAATAGGGGAGTTGCATAGCCGCCATTTTGAATATTGATTCGCATGGAATTATGGGAGTAATGGTACAATGTAAAATCTATAGAAAACATGTCATGTTAATCATGGAATATTTTGTAATGCTCTAATGTCAATATCCATGTGTTATAAATGATTCCATGACACAAGTCCCCATCCTTCCCATCATGCAATTGGTTCTTATAGACCATTTACAGAAACTATGATATTGGTAAAAAGATTCTTGCAATTTTTGATAGTAATGTAGCTAAATATCTGTATATCAGATTTCAACAGAATCCATCCCAGGATGCACTGTGACAGGCATGCATGCACAGTGGCACATGCAAATCTCCTATTGGCAGCTGTACACATTTAGTAAGTTCTGCTAAATGAGGCTGCAATTTGGTCAATACTGGATAAATTCGAGAATATTCAGCATTGCATTAATTCTAGCAATTTGTTTGGTTAGATTGAACTGTATTTTGAACTTTATTTTAATCTGAAATGTGGGTTTTTTTTAGTAGATTGGTGAAGTTGAATTGTACATTTTCCGAAAATCTGACCCATATATGCAGTGCAACTTGACAACAAGAAGCACAGTGCTGGTCATTCTGAAACACATGTTAACTTATAATGTTGCTCCTAAATCAATTGCTTCAAAATGATTTGAATAACTATTCATGAAACAGTTCCTTTTTCGGTTTGATAGATAACATTTGAGGTCTATATTTACAGCTAAATTGGGGGAACATTACGTATGTTTGTGCAATATTGCATGGACAGTGACAAAAATTCTTATTCAAAATGACTGAAGGAAAATATGAATGTGTTGATTGAGTCAGTAAATCTGGTTTGTTATCTCCTTTATATAAAGTACAATATGGAATATAAGAGATGTTATGAACTTGTACTTATTTATCTGCTTTATGTGGGGATGCAGAACTTGGGTATGTAGGGAAAATGGAGAGAATACTCACCTGAAATTTCCTTGGTTTCTTGAGCTAACAAATAAAAGAAATAGGAATGTCTGAATATCAGGACATTTTATTTATTTATTAAGAGTATTTGTCAATCGATACAGGAACAAGTACATGTATAAGTAAACATAACAAAGTCAATATACATAGGATATCACCTGTATACAAGAGATAGGAAATAGCCTCAGTCCTAGTGAAACTAGGTCTGGTATGATTGGCCATTACCTGATGGTAAAACATAACTATAACTTGTAGCATACACATAGAAAAAAAATAGGGCTATCTAGGTGGCTATAAGAAAACTATGGTGAAAAGGTGATGGATGAAGAATAGGAGTAGTAAGTGACATTATAAGTACAATGGTACCAAGCTTTCGGCCTTGGTTAAGGCCTTAAAATTTATATAAGATTCGATATTTCTCGATTCAGCATCAAGGTTATTCCATAGTATTGCTGTTTTTCTTTGAACACAGTGAAAGTCATAAGAAGTAGATTTAGGTCTCTGTGTTAAAAGAATAGGACCATCCCATAATCTAGTATTTCGGTTGTTATTGTTGAGGAAGTTTGGCTTTCTACTCCTCTTGAAAGCAAAATTTAGTACATGAGCTTTTCTACGGTCGTCTAGTTTGGGCACACAGGCCAAGCGATGAACAAAAAGAGTGTCAGTTAACCTAGGTAGTTTTAGAGCCACCTTTAAGCATTTGTTTTGTAAGATCTGTAGTCTGTCCAGTTCACCTGCTACACATCCACTATAGATAACATCACCATAGTCAAATAGAGGTAAGAGATGAGCCTTGAAAATTTTCATTAAGACATAATTCGGAACCATCTTAGCAATTCTTCTCAACAAATAAAGTTTGTGACTGACATTTTTGTGGGTTTCTCTAACTTGTACATTATATTTCAGTGCAGTATCAAGCGTGATGCCTAGATATTTATAATTTGTTACATTTTCTAGTTGGGTATTATTTATAAAAAGGTTTGGTTCGACATGACCTACTCTCGATCGAGGGCCTCTGAAGTGCAAACATTTGGTTTTTGATATGTTAAGTGTGAGCTTGTTGGCCTGGCACCAATTGAAAAAGTTTTTCACATCCACTTGTATTTTAGCATTTAGAGAGTTAACATTATTTTCAGTACAGTAGATAACAGTGTCGTCAGCAAATAGTTTAACCTTACAGTGCACAAGACATGAACTGGGGAACATTCTGGATCTTTCTAGTGAACCAATTGTGGCTAATTTCCACAAGTAGATGATATTATTTCATTTAACCAGGAGGGAATACATTATGATGGCCTTTACAATTTTGCTCAAGAATTTTTCGCAAATTTTCCCCTCCCCCACCAGTGGTTAATTATGAACAATCCCTTAGAAGGAAATCCTAAAACACTTACCCAGCTGAAGTAACTCTTCCAACACTGAAAGACAAAATGGTAATAGTTTTATATCTGATGTATGGAAGTTTGGATCTTAAAAACAGAATTGTTGATCTATCAAATTTGATTTTAACCATCAAAGTGAGAATTGTTGATCACAAATTGTGTTTGTGACATACCTCTGCGCACTTCATTTGTCTCTACATCAGTAGATCCTTCTTCTTGGTCACCAGAATGTTCTTCTTGGCTCTCACCTGATCCAGACTCATGATTTTCCTCCTCACTGCTTTCATCACTATGGCCTGATCCAAACTTGCTGCCTGATCTAAACTTGCTGCCTGATCGAAAATCGCCACCTGATCCAAACTCACTGCTTTCATCACTATGGCCTGATCCAAACTTGCTGCCTGATCTAAACTTGCTGCCTGATCGAAAATCGCCACCTGATCCAAACTTACTGCTTTCATCACTATGGCCTGATCCAAACTTGCTGCCTGATCCAAACTTGCTGCCTGATCGAAAATCGCCACCTGATCCAAACTCGCCGCCTTTTCCCTTGCCGCCTTTTCCCTTGCCGCCCTTTCTACCTCTTCCCATTCCTCCATTCCTCCATTTTCGTCCTTTACCTTTTCCTTTCATGAAATAATAATCATTTTTTATTTTCATAAGACATTATATAATTTTGCAAAGGTAAATATAAGTGTTTTCCCTCCTTTACCACGTTTTCCTGTGAGAACAATAAATTTATGAATAAATAATGCTATGAGTTGCTTTGTGATAAATCCCAGCATAAAATCTGATTGGAAACTTTAGATACTTACCAACAGTATCTCTAAATTGGCGCACAGCTACAAATAAAGCAAACTTTTATTAGTCTCGTTCTCAGCAATCATTTGACAATACAACTTCAACAAAGTGAGAAAATTATGATATGAGAGATCCGAGGCGGGACCTTATTGCTACAAATTACACATGGGTCAGTTTTTCAGAAAATATACTATTGGCAGCTGTACAAATTTAGTAAATTCTGCTAAATTAGGCTGCAATTTGGTCAATACTAGGTGAATTCGGGTATATTTGGCATTGCATTGATTCTAGCAATCTGTTTGGTTAGGTTGAACAGTATTTTGAACTTTATTTTCGTCTGAAATTTGGGTTATTTAAGAAGATTGGCGAAATTGAATTTTTTGAAAATCTGACCCACATATCTAACATTAATGGATAATATGCAACCCCTTCTCATAGAATTATACATTAAGATGGCAGAGAGGCTTTTCATTTTGTTTTGTTTGCTTTAAATATATTTATTAAACTTAATCTGAAGTTGTTAGTTAATGGATAAGTCAATATTAAAGTTATACCTCCCTCTTGCAAATTTGAAATAGGAAATAAACTCCAGTAATAAACAAATCCATTAGAAATGTGTATAGGCTTGCTTACCTTCAAGAAGTGTCTCCGCCGCCTCCTCCTCCTCATCCTCCTGCGATTCAACAGATGCACTTTCTTCTACAGATGCATCCTCTTTCTCTCCCTCCTTCTCTCCATGATGTCCCTCCTTCTGACCCTTTCCCATGCCACCGTTTCCTTGCTGGGGACCGTTTCCTTGCTGGGGACCATTTCCTTGCTGCTGGGGACCGTTTCCTTGCTGGGGACCGTTTCCTTGCTGGGGACCATTTCCTTGCTGCTGGGGACCGTTTCCTTCACCTCCCTTTCCTGTAAGAGACTACATTAGCTCAATTTTCTAGGAAATATTTGAGTCATTTCTTATCCCATCCTTTTTCTAGAAACTAGCTGCAAAATGGACCCAGACCATATTTTAATCTGTAGTGTACCAAAACCTGTTTTCTATTTTGTAGTTTCATGGCAAAAGAAAGAATTACACTATCATCATTATTTTAGATGAACATTCATTGAACATTATCTCTCAAACTGTCACGTTTTCCTATTCGTATTCTAGGTAGTATCGGAGCAGAAATATAATTTGAAACCAACTTATTTATATTTGTCATGAATGATAACTTACCTTTACCAAATTTTCCCCCAAGCCTGCGCACTGCTGCAGTTAAAACGTAGGCAATACAGTTAGTTATCAACCCAGAAGGCAATACAGTTGTTATCAACCCAGAAGGTAATACAGTTGTTATCAACCCAGAAGGCAATACAGTTATTATCAACCCAGAAGGTAATACAGTTAGTTATCAACCCAGAAGGCAATACAGTTGGTTATCAACCCAGAAGGTAATACAGTTGTTATCAACCCAGAAGGCAATACAGTTGTTATCAACCCAGAAGGCAATACAGTTGTTATCAACCCAGAAGGTAATACAGTTGTTATCAACCCAGAAGGCAATACAGTTATTATCAACCCAGAAGGTAATACAGTTAGTTATCAACCCAGAAGGCAATACAGTTGGTTATCAACCCAGAAGGTAATACAGTTGTTATCAACCCAGAAGGCAATACAGTTAGTTATCAACCCAGAAGGCAATACAGTTGGTTATCAACCCAGAAGGTAATACAGTTAGTTATCAACCCAGAAGGCAATACAGTTGTTATCAACCCAGAAGGCAATACAGTTAGTTATCAACCCAGAAGGCAATACAGTTAGTTATCAACCCAGAAGGTAATACAGTTGTTATCAACCCAGAAGGTAATACAGTTGTTATCAACCCAGAAGGCAATACAGTTAGTTATCAACCCAGAAGGTAATACAGTTGTTATCAACCCAGAAGGTAATACAGTTAGTTATCAACCCAGAAGGTAATACAGTTGTTATCAACCCAGAAGGTAATACAGTTATCAGCCCAGAAGGTAATACAGTTATCAGCCCAGAAGGTAATACAGTTGTTATCAACCCAGAAGGTAATACAGTTGTTATCAACCCAGAAGGCAATACAGTTGTTATCAACCCAGAAGGTAATACAGTTATCAACCCAGAAGGTAATACAGTTATCAGCCCAGAAGGCAATACAGTTAGTTATCAACCCAGAAGGTAATACAGTTAGTTATCAACCCAGAAGGTAATACAGTTAGTTATCAACCCAGAAGGTAATACAGTTAGTTATCAACCCAGAAGGCAATACAGTTAGTTATCAACCCAGAAGGTAATACAGTTTTTATCAGCCCAGAAGGCAATACAGTTAGTTATCAACCCAGAAGGTAATACAGTTACCAACCCAGAAGGCAATACAGTTAGTTATCAACCCAGAAGGTAATACAGTTAGTTATGAATAAAGATATCAAACTTAAGTATAGAAACATATATTTAGTGTCTCAGTGTTTACTATCATTGGAATCACATTGAACTCCTCTTTTCAAATATGGTGATATCTCAAAATCCATATTTTGCGACTTGTGACTCATTTTCCTAAAACGGATCACAAATATATTTACCGGTGCGTAGTGTCTCCTCTATGATCTCAGAACTGTGCTCAACGTCTCCCTCTGATGATGTTGTCTGGCCACCAGGGGCGGGGTGGGGCTTTCCTTGCTTGTCATCATCACCAGCTGTCGAGGAATGAATTTTTTGTATTTGATTTTTTTTTAAACGTTTTTATTTTCATATTCAAAAACAGGAAAATATCTGCAGGAAAGATACCGAGATATCTTTGTTGGAATATTCTAATTCTTGGGATGCTAAATACTGCTAAAGTAGTGAAGCATGAATCACAGACACTTATACATATATGTGATGTGTTTCTGGAAAATAAGGCATAAGTCGCAAAATTGATATTTTTCAAAGTGTTCTTTTCACAAGATCACCTTATTCGAATGTTCTAATTTTTGGTGGGTTGGTCACTTATAGGTGTATCAATCGATGTATCAAATTTCAGGACAGTCTATGTAATATATCCCTTCGTTTTAAAGGTCCTCATATGGATTACATTTAGTTACTTTACTGTTTATTGACCCCCAGAAATATTGGAAACTTTTTTTTCAAAAACGAAAATATCAAACTTAAAATCTAGAAATACTTATTAGATTATTAGACTGTTTACCATCATTGGAATCCCCTTGATCTCATCTTTTCAAATATAATGGTATCTCAAAATCTATTTTTTGCGACTTATGACTCATTTTCCTGAAACACATCACATATTGAGACATTATGGTAAATAGTATTGAACTCCATACATAAGTCTTGATAGGTTATAGTTACATTGATCATGTAGATTGATGAGATATAAAAGCAATGGCTTTAGTAGTACTACAAACAGTAATGACCTCTGTTGTTATTCAGCAGAACTAATCAACAGGACCAAATGTAAAATACAATGACACTTAGAGTATTGTATATCACTACACTAGCAATATTAATACATGTAGGAGATTTCAAGGCAATGTATTGAATATATCTATGCATTTCTAAGGTCATCTTATGGAGTATATTTAGGTACTTTATTAGTAATTATCCAGCTAAAATTATCAATAACTTTTTTTTCAAATGATAAAGATATCAAACTTATAATATAGAGACACTACTTAGGTGTCCTAATGTTTACTACAGTTAGAATCGGCTTGAGCTCATCTATTCAAATATGATGATCTCAAAATCCATTTTTTGCGACTTGTGATTCATTTTCCTGAAACGCCTCACAAAATGTTCAAATAAAAAGATGAGGACGACAGGTCCGTCTTACTTACGTTTGGGGCCTTTAGGGCCTTTGGGACCGTTAGGGCCGTAAGGGCCTTTAGGGCCTTTTGGGCCGTGGGGGCGCTCCTCTAAATGGTCAATGGTCCCTGCTCCTTTAGGCACTGTTATCTCAGGTCCAACTTGGCCCTTGGACTCCTCGGCCTCATCTGCTCATGAGAAGGTTTTATTAAACAGTTTTTCTAAATCTTTTTTAAGATATTTTTTTTAACAGATTTTTAGTAAATTCTGTAAAATTAGGCTGGTAAATGGTCAATACAACGTATATATGTTATGAGGGAGGCAGTATATAATCATACCCAGGAAATAGAGATAGAGAAGAAGGGAGACAGAGACAGTGATAAAGAGACAGAAAGACACTTTATGGTCATACCCAGGACCAACCTATGGTATGGAGAGTGAGATACAAATATTATCTTAAAGGCAATAGACAGGAGAAGTAGGGTCAGATTTCCAGAAAGTGCACAATGTAAAATAATTCTACACATCTATCAAATTCTGCTAAATTAGAGTAAAAAGGGATAAATACTGAGTATATCTGAGTACGGTATATTCTGTATTGTATTCATTCAATAAATCTGTCTGAACTCTATAACTCTATTTTGAACCTAATTTTCTTCTTAAGTTTGGGTTATTTGAGAGGATTGGTAAAGGTCAATAGGGGAGTTGCATGTCTCACTGCGCATGTCTGTCACAGTGCATGCTGGGACGGATTCAGTTAAAGTCTGCCATACAACTATTTGGCAACGTTTTTATCAAAAATTGCAAAAATGTTTTCACAATTATTATAGCTTGTATAAATCATCTATGAAAACCAAATGCATGATGGGAAAGATAGGGACTTTGTGGTGGAAACATGTATAACCGTTATACATAAGATCACTGATAAATAGTCCATGCTGAACATGACATGTTTTCTACAGATCTTACACTGTACCATTACTCCCATAATTCCATGCGAATCAAGATTCAAAATGGCGGCTATGCAACTCCCCTATTGTACATTTTCCCAGTAACAAGAATCGCGACTACCCACCTAGTAGAGCACGAAGCGTTTCAGCGATGCTGGCGCCTCCAGCTGTGAGAAAACAAAGCATTGACATCGGTTATACATACATTTTGGTGAAGGGTAAATGTGATGTGTTTCAGGAAAAATGAGTCACAAGTCGCAAAATTGATATTTTCAAAGTGTTTTTATCACAAGATTTCTTTATTGAAATGTTCTGATTTTTAGGGGGTTTAGCACTTATAGTCATATGAATCTATCTAACAAATTTCGGGACATTGTATTAAATATATCCTTGCGTTTTGAAGGCCGTTGTATGGAGTATATTTAGTTACTTTATTGGTAATTACCCATCCAGAAACATTGCAAACTTTTTTTTTCAAAAATAAAAAATCAAACTTAAAATATAGAAACACTTATTAGGTGTCCTAGTGTTTACTATCATTGGAATTGTCTTGATCTCCTCTTTTCAAACATGGTGATCCCCATTTTGCGGCTTGTGACTCACTATCCAACATGGACATTTTCATCGCCGTCACGTTAAAAATAAATTGTAATACAAATATCAACAAAGAAACATTTCCTGGGCTTCAATAACAACTAATCAGTTACGTAACACCACTAAGTCTAAACATTACATTTCCATTCTAACCTAAGTCGGGGTCTAATACCTTATTACAAGTATGCTTTGAGGTAGGGGGAACCACAGGTATAGTAGTAGTAATCTAAATTCATTTATATATAGGGGTAATGTGGGCGTATCGAGGTATGGGGAAGGGGGATTAGTCTATTATATGTAGGGGGATAGGGGTATCCAGGGTACTCCAGGGGCCCCAACACCAGGTATAAAATATATGATGGTCGATAATTAAAAGACTTTGGAAATACTCCGCCTTGTCTCTTTCATTGAGTTGCCTTTACGCCTTTACTCCAGCAATATTATTATTATTATTATAAGATTGTATTTCCATTTCACAATCATTGTCATACAAATTAAATAAATGAATGGAAAAGGAATATTATCTGTGACTGTCACAGCTCTTCCGAACACCCCTTTTCACCAATATACTATAATGCTACTCTAAGCTGCCTCGAGATCCAAGCCTAGAGCAGCTCTCTCTCTCTACTATGCAATGACATCTCTACTTCTATAAGCCTCTAAGCGGATTCTAAGTCTAAATCACACTTAACTATAAGATCTACAAGATCATGATCGTAACACAAGTCCATTCTAACCTAAGTCGGGGTCCAATAGGGGAGTTGCATGTCTCACTGCGCATGTCTGTCACAGTGCATGCTGGGATGGATTTTGATGAAATTTGACATACAAATTTTGGGCAAAATTTATATCGAAAATTGCAAGAATGTTTTCACCAATATCTTAGCTTTAATAAATGATCTATGAAAACCAAATGCATGATGGGAAAGACGGAGACTTGTGTAATACAAACATGTATAACATGGATATTGACATTAGAGCATTGATAAATAGTCCATGCTGAATATGACATGTTTTCTATAAATTTTATACTGTACCATTGGTCCCATAATTCCATGCGAATCAGGATTCAAAATGGCGGCTATGCAAACCCCCCTATACCTTATTTCACCCACCAAGTACCTACTCATGGTCCAAAATTAAATCTATTTACTGGCCAACTTCTGTAACTTCCAATAAATCTGTCTGGTTATGTTAAACTCTTTTTTTTAACCTGATTTTTGTCTTAAGTGTGGGTTATTTGAGAGGATTGGTGAAGGTGAATTGTGCATTTTCTGTCGATTTTACCCACAAACGATCCATATTTAGTTCTGTAGTTTCATGCGTTCTTTTCTTTTGATGTAAATTAAATGTGATCCGTTTTAGTAAAATGAGTCATAAGTCGCAAAATATGGATTTTGAGATATCACCATATTTGAAAAGAGGAGATCAAGCCGATTCCAATGATAGTAAACACTAGAACACCTAATATGTATTTTTATATTCTAAGTTTGGTATTCTTATTTATTAAAAAAAAAAGGTTTGCAGTATTTCTGGATGGGTAATTACCAGTATAAAGTAATTAAGTGTACTCCAAAACGGAAGACCACTGCGAGGTAAGCTGGGTTGAATTGAATTGAATTGAATTGAAAAAAAACATTTTATTGCAAGATTTCATTGCCAATCAAAGGGGATCTCCTGCAAATTGGGAGGTTTCAATTCCCCTTCTGACTTGTCATACATTCTTCTGAGGTAGAGTAACAATATCATCTCAGTCATTGACTGCCGATGATTCTCTACATGAGCACAATAGTGTTATAAAGAAAATAGTCAATTGTAAGAAGGCGCAATATTTTTCAAGTGGTTACACTCGAGTAATTGTTTCTGCTTTTCAATGCTTGGTTAACCGTTCTTTGTTGGTTGTTTTACAGTCATTCATACTATACAGGGATCAGACACAACATGGCAATACAGGGCAACTTAGTGTGGTACAATATAATTGGCCAAAAAAAAGTTTAAGTAGTGAAGATGTGAAGATGGTAATCCTGAGATGGAGGTAAGCCGTTGTCTGAACAAAGAATTGAAACAAGAATATTCATAGTGTTCACGTGACGCCTGGAAAACCTCTGCCCAAAATAACACACAATAGCACCCTCGAATGGGAACCTGAATGGCCCGATTACATACGGTGGAAATGTTGGAGACTTGAGGCTTTATTCTTATTGCACCCCTTCTACGGGAGCGCTCTACGCATTCCCCAACCTGATCCCACTAATGCTGGGGTACTAGGGACGTGGTATGTACGTGGGTGAAACCTCAAAAAAATGTACAATTCGCCTTCACCAATCCTCCCAAATAACCCAGGTTTAAGACGAAAATAAAGTTCAAAATACAGTTTTTGTTGTTTTTTTAAAAAACATTTAATGAGGCCTGCAATGCAGATGCCCTCGGCCTAGCGCCTCTCGAGATATCCCCACAGCGGTAGTAATGTACAAATAGTTAGTGGATGCGTATATCTAGTGTTGTGTTGGTGCGTTGTGGTTGCTAAATCTCACTATTGATCAACGCAAGAAGTGGCTGAGCTTCAGTCCAGAGCGAGAGAAAGGACGAATCCACTTTACTCAGTGTTATTTATACATCAGATACTCGCTAGGTGCGCTTATACATGACCATTCTAAATAAAAACACAAAGCCTACTTGACCACTTTACAACGTGGGTCAGATTTTCGAAAATGAGCGTCAAAATACAGTTGACCATACCCAAACAGAAATATTTAATCAATGTAATACTAAATGTACCTAGATACACCCGGTATTGACTATTCTTCAGCCAAATTTAGCAGAATTTACTAAATGTGTAGAGCTGCTGATTGTACAGTTTCTGCTGCTGACCCTGTAAATGAAGCATTTTAATAACAATCGGTTCTGTTCACTCCACAAAGCGAATCCAACGCGAAACAAAGCGTATTGTACAATCCACCTCAAGTAGGAGATTTCTATAAGTCTAATTTCAGATTACAGATATGGATTAGATTTCAGAAAATGTACAAACGGCAGCTCTACACATTTAGTAAATTCTGTTAACGTGAAACTCTTTCATAAACCAGTTCGCGACGATTCAATTCACTTCGATTTGATTCTCTTCGGTTGTGTATTTGCATTTAAATGTGTTTATTTAGCCTAAACATGATCTTTTTTAAAAACTTATTCTTAGTTGAAGCTAAGCAAGACAAAATCGACATAAGGTCTACCGCTTACTACGTGTACTTGAATATAAGAAGAAAAGTTAAAACAAACAAAATAAGGTTGAAATGCACAAGTTTCACCCGTATGTGATGTGTTTTAGGGAAATGAGTCATAAGTCGCAAAAAATGGATTGTGAGATATCATCATATTTGAAAAGATGAGATCGAGGGGATTCCAATGATAGTAAACACTGGGACACTTTATTTTTATTTTTGAAAAATAAAGTTTGCAATGTTTCTGGGTGGGTAATTACCAGTAAATTAACTAAACATCATCAATATGAAGGCCTTCAAAACTCAACGATATATTTAATATTATGTCCTGAAATATGGCACATAGGTTTATATGACTAAGTGTGCTAGACCCTTCGAAAATCAGAACATTTCAATAAAGGAATACTTCGAAAAAGTCACTTTGAAAAATATCAATTTTGCGACTTGTGACTCATTTTCTTAAAACACATCACATATGGCGACTCGTACTCATACCAGCAGGGCAGAATAAAATACAAAAGACAAGATAAAATAATGTGTGAAATAAAGAACATAATAAAGAATTTAATAATTTGAATCACAAGCATTATCAGTCATCAATAACTGGACCCAGTAGAAGAACTTGAGTCTGTATATTTTTTTTATTTTTTTTTTAAAGGATTTTATTTTCACTTGGTTGCCAACTCCCCTATACGGGGTTCGTTCTGTTGGACCAAGCTTTTCACAACAGGTAACATATTTTACATTCTATTACTCGTATTTCTGTATATTTATAAATTATAGTCACTGTGCCACTCAGACAAACTTCAGATTTACTGAAAATGTACAATTCACCTTCACCAATCGTCTCAAATAAACCAATTTAAGAAGTAAATCAGGTTCAAAATGCAGTTCAACATAACGACACAGATTTATTGAATGAATGCAATACAGAATATACTCAGATATACTTAGTATTTACCATTTCTCAGTCTAATTTAGCAAAATTTCCTAAGTGTGTAGAGCTGCCAATTGTACATTTTGGGAAAATCTGACCCATATACCTCCGAGGTTAGAGTACAGTGCTTCAACACGTACAACAATGGTGTGCTATATTTAGGGCAATAAATGAAGTTATAAATATACCTTGGTATGTGTTTATCAAAACAGACTTTTCAGTAGAGGCATACTTATTTATAAATGACTCTGATCCGACAATTGGCACTTAAATTCAATCAATATGTCCAATACTGAACTAGACACCCAGTGCCTGTTGTATGAGCTAAGGAAAGTCATATTCTTATGGCAATTCCTTCCCCTGTAGGGAAGAAAAAAATCCTTCCTATGTGGGTCATATTTTCAGAAAATGTACAATTCATCTTCATCAATTCTCTCAAATAAACCCAATTTCAGACGAAAATAAAGTTCAAAATACAGTTCAACCTAACCAAACCAATTGCTAGAATCAATGTAATGCCAAATATACTCGAATTTACCTAGTATTGACCAAATTACAGCCTAATTTAGCAGAATTTACCAAAATGTGTACAGATGCAGATTGTACATTTTCTGAAAATCTGACCCATGTGTGAAATTCCGAGCTTATGTATAGGCATATGTACACTCAATGGTGGCATAGGAATTTGTATTCCAACCCATCAAAGGAAGGGAAGAAAGTGTAGCCCCGAATTCCCACAAATAATTCCTTCCTTAGCTTATACAACAGGCCTGTAATGCCTTATTGCCTATGTGGTAATGACGAAACGAAAACAATCGAAAACGAAAATTTACGACTCAAATACTTTTCAAGTTTACCTCTAACTTGAAAAGTAAAATGTAACATAACAATGCCCTGACATTTGGTACATATATTCATATGGATAGAGGTGCTAAACCCCATAAAGCATCCGAACGTTGCAATAAAGAGATTTTGTGAATAAAACACTGAGAAATAGCATTCTTGCGACTTGTGACTCGTTTCCCTGAAGCACATCACAAATATGATACAAGTTGTAAGATAACAAGACGTACCTAAATGTGATGTGTTTCAGGAAGATGAGTCACAAGTCGCAAAATTGATATTTTTCAAAGTGTTTTTTTGACAAGATCACATAATTGGAACGTTCCGATTTTTGGAGAGTTCATCACTTACACCTATATCAATCGATGTCTCAAATTTCAGGACAATCAATGTAGTATATTCTTTAGTTTTAAAGGTCCTCATATGGACTAAATTTAGTTACTTTACTGTTTATTCACCACCAGAAATATTGGAAACTTTTTTTTTCAAAAACGAAAATCAAACTTAAAATCTAGAAATACTTATGAGATTATTAGACTGTTAACTATCATTGGAATCAGCTTGATCTCATCTTTTCAAATATAATGGCATCTCAAAATCCGATTTTCGCGACTTATGACTCATTTTCGGAAAACAAATCACAAATGTACCCAGTACAAGAACTTCAGTTTGTATATAGCTAGAGTACAAGCCTTCAGTATAACAATGGTCTGGAATATTTGGGTCAGATTTTCAGAAAATGTACAATTGGCCTTCACCAATCCTCTCAAATAGCCAACATTCAAAATGCAGTTTAACATAACAGAACAGATACCTTAAATCAATGTGATACCAAATATACTCAGATATACCCGGTATTCTTCATTTTTCAGCCTAATTGAGGAGGATTTCCTAAATGTGTAAAGCTGCCAATTGTACATTTTCTGAAAATCTGACCCATTTATGGCAATACATGTAGTTATAAATATACGAGGACGTACCTGCGTGAAGCACTGTGAGGCAGAGAAGTGGAAGGAGAACCTGTGCGACCTTCATCTTGAGAAACTTTGATTCCAAAATCTTCTACTGCCGGCCTTATATAGGCTGGCTGGTGGGGTGTGTGTGTGGGGGGGGGGGGGAGGGTGGCTAGCTGGTGGGGGTGAGAGCGGGGGTGGGGGTTATATATGCTAGCTGGTGGGGTGGAGTGGGGGAGGGGTTATTAGCTGGTGGGGTGTGGGGGGAGGGTATTCCTGGATCGCGGGAGTGGACATTAGGGTGGGGGAAGGGGTTGTGAGATGGTGGTCACGATGTCGGGTACTATTGGGTGCCACCTGAAAATGTACCACTGGCAGCTCTACACATTTAGTAAATTCTGCTAAATAAGGCTGCAATTTGGTCAATACTAGGTAAATTCCAGTATATTCGGCATTGCATTGATTCTAGCAATCTGTTTGGTTAGGTTGAACTGTATTTTGAACATTATTTTTGTCTGAAATTTGATATTTTTGAGAGGATTGGGCAATTTGAATTGTACATTTTCTGAAAATCTGACCCATGTAGGATCTATAGGGTGCACACGCCGGGAACACGTGACATGTCTTCTCTTGGTGTTTGTGCACCAATCAGAATGTACATGCTGACGTAGCCATTTTGATTTGATTTAAAAATAGTTTATTCAGGTTCATATACATTGCCTTACATACGTATGTTCTCAGTATAGCCTGATTTTTAACATAATATAAGTTTTACATAAGTCCCATAAGAAGAGATGGAAAATTGCAATACAGAAATATAAAAAAAAAACATATACAAAAAAGTTACATCTGCTGGTATATGTTATAAATCAACACACACTGCAGATATTTGATTGTGTCAAGCCCTGCACACACACAGCCGATTTGCCACCCAATTGTCCCCCGATTTAGGTCTCCTGATGAATCCTATGATTTCATTTCCAATCCTTGTTTATGTTTTTGAAATCACATGAACCAGCATTGGAAATGAAATCATAGGATTCATCTGGAGACCTTCATCGGGGGACAATCGGGGGGCAAATCGGTCATCTGTGGGCAGGGTTTAAACCGAATAACGAAGATAAAAAAAATCAGGTTTGGATTGAATCGTTCTTTCTACTTTAAAAAGGTAGAAATCATTTTAATAAAATACGACTAAACGCGAGATAGTACAGTTATTTCATCCTCAGCAGGAAACATGCTTAATTGCATAAGGGTCAGATTTTCAGAAAATGTACAATTGGCAGCTGTACACATTTAGTCAATTCTGCTAAATTAGGCTGCAATTTGGTCAATACTGGGTAAATTAGAGTATAATTGGCATTGCATTGATTCTAGCAATCTGTTTGGTTAGGTTGGACTGTATTTTGAATTCTATTTTCGTCTGAAATGTGGGTTATTTGAGAGGAATGTTGAACAAAATGGTGAACAAAATGGATTTTGCGATGTCATCATATTTGATGAGATTAGATGAGATCGAGCCGATTCTAATGATGATAAACATTATAGGACAATATTTTAAGTTTGATATTTTTAGTTTTGAAAAATAAAGTTTGCAATATGTCTGGGCGGACAATTACCTGTAAAGTAATTAAATATACTCCATAACATCACCTTTGAAACTCAAGAATATATTTCTTGAGATTTGGTACATGTATTTATATGACTTACAGTGCTAAACTCCCAAAAAGTGAAAACCTCCCGACAAAGAGATCTTGTGAATAAATCACTTTGTAAAATATCAATTTTGCGACTTGTGACTCATTTCCCTGTAAGATATATATTCTAAATTAAACTGTCTATATATATATATATATATATATATATATATATATATATATATATATATATATATATATATATATATCTATGTTTATTTCATATTCAAATGGGAGCATTTATGCAGGTTACCAGTTTCTTAAATACGTCCACGTCCTTGCATACGGGTCAGATTTTCTGAAAATGTACAATTGGCAGATCAACACATTTATATTTCAAAATTATTCAACCTTCATGGTATTATTCAGTCTGGAAGAAAACAATTTTTCAACACATTTAGTCAATTCTGTTAATTAAACTGAAAAATCATCAACACTAGGTATATCTGAGTATATTTGGTATTGCCTTGATTTAGACAATCTATTTGGTTATGTTGAACTGTATTTTGTCCTGACTTTTATCTTAAATTCGGATTATTTGAGAGGATTGGTGAAGGTGAATTGTACATTTTCTGGCGATTCCATTTTAGTAAATTCTGCTAAATTAGGCTGCAATTTGGCCAATACTAGGTAAATTCGACTATATTCGGCATTGCATTGATTCCACCAATCTGTTTGGTTAGGGGGAACTATATTTTGAAGCTCATTTTCGACTTAAATATGGGTTATTTGAGAGGATTGGTGAAGGTGAACTGTACATTATCTGGTGGTTTGACCCGTGTGTGTAGGGGGTGGGTGTCCACCCACTTTATTGCCACTAGTAAACAGTAGTAAATGTTACGTCACTCCCAAACGCCACGTCCATGTAAACACAAACGGGTCAGATTTTCAGAGAATGTACAATTGGCCCTCACCTATGGTCTCAAATAAACCAAATTTAAGAAGTAAATTAGGTTCAAAATGCAGTTCAACATAATTAACCACACAGATTTATTGAATGAATGCAATACAGAATACACTCAGATATACTTAGTATTATACCATTTGTCAGCCTAATTTAGCAGAATTTACTAAATGTGTGGAGCTGCCAATTGTACATTTTCTGACGATCTGACCCAAACACGTGCACCATTTGGCTTCAATGCTTACAAACGCTTCAAGATGTCAGGTGGAATCACTAGTAAATGTACAATTCACCTTCACCAATCCTCCATAACCCAAATTTATGAAATTGCCCTTGAAAAGTTACTGAGGTGCACATTATTGTTTTTTTGGTAAACACATGGCATTGTTTTAAATTTCAGTCAACAACCTTCAATAAGGAAGTCTATATATGGGTCAGATCTTCAGAAAATGTACAATTCATCTTCACCAATCCTCTCAAATAACCAACATTTAAGACAAAAATCAGGTTCAAAATACAGTTTAACATAATATAACATGATAAATTGTTTGTATCAAAGCGAGTAATGTTATCGTGATCTGATCTGATCTGATCTTTTTAAAAAAAATGAACACTTTGAAAAATATCATTTTTGCAACTTATGACACATTTTCCTAAAACGGATCACATATTGGTTCCAATACGCCGATATATGTGATGTGTTTCAGGAAAATGAGTCATAAGTCGCAAAATTGATACTTTTCAAAGCGTTTTTTTCTCAAGATCACATTATTGCAATGTTCTGATTTTTGAGGAGTGTGTCACTTATAGTTATGTCAATCTATTTATCGAATTTCAGCACAATCTATGTAATATATCCTTTGGTTTTAAAGGTCCTTATATGGACTATTTTCCTGAAACACATCACATATGTCTAATCTTTGGGGATTTAACAGTAGCGTTTGAAGAATCTACACACTAGACGAACCCTTACAGCCATAAGCTGTACTGCGCATTGGTTGCGGCTTTGGTAACATATGGGTCAGCTTTTCAGAAAATGTACAATTGGCAGCTCTACATATCTAGTAAATTCTGCTAAATTAGGCTGCAATTTGGCCAATATTAGGTAAATTTGAGTATATTTGGTCTTGCAGTGATTCTAGCAATCTATTTGGTTTGGTTGAACTGAGTTTTCAGCTTTGATTTCGTCTGAAATTTGGGTTATTCGAGAGAATTGGTGAAGGTGAATTGTACATTTTCTGAAAATCTTACCCATATATGTAATAAGACCAACTGACCGTGTCGGGACCAATGTACGTGACATAAATAACACGCTGGCCTCGTGTACCCACACAGTAGTGGGTCAGTTTGGGGAACGCCTATTCATTGGATCTTTCATGGGTCAGATCTTGAGAAAATGTACAATTCACCTTCACCAATCCTCTCAAATAACCTACAAATTAAGACAGGGCTTCAAAATGTAGTTTAACATAGCAAAACTGATACTTTAAATCAATGCGATACCGAATATACTCAGATATACCCAGTATTCATAATTGTTCAGCCTAATTTAGCAGAATGTATGTGTAGAGCTGGCAATTGTACATTTTCTGTCCTAGATGTGGGTTATTTTAGGGGATTGGTGAATGTGAATTGTACATTTTCTGAAGATCAGACCCTCATTGTCCACTATTTGTGCCTAGGTCGGCAGTTTGTCCAGTCCTATATGGGTCAGATTTTCAGAAAATGTACAATTAACCTTCACCAATCTTCTCAAATAACCTAAATTTCAGACAAAAATAAAGTTCATAGCCCAATTCAACCTAACCAAACAGATTGCTAGAATCAATGCAATGCCGAATATACTCCAACTTACCTAGTATTGACCAAATTACAGCCTAATTTAACAGAATTTACTAAATGTGTACAGCTGCCAATTGTACATTTTGGGAAAATCTGACCCGTATAGTGACCAGTCCGTGTACATTGTACCCTTATGAGAAGTGCTAAGAATAGTTCTCTTCTGTTTGATATCGCCTCAGATGTTAAGTTCTGTTGATAGAGGCATGTTTTGGGTTGTTTTATTTAATGTTTATTCGACAAAGTTTCGCATGGTGTGATATATTTGATTCGCCGACAAAAATACAATCATAGATACTAGTTATGTTTACAACCAAAACTCAAATCACTTATTTCACGTCTTTTAACACATTTTACCCCAGAATGATCTCATTTATTTTACTCTAGTTTTACAGTTACAATCATTATCATCTCAATGTATTATTTAAAACAACTCCCAACATCGTCTTCAAAATTGGAGGAGGGGACATAGCAGATGTACCGGTCAACTTTGTAAAGATTTTTTTTTAAAAATATTCATTGGCTGAAACAGTTTAACAATTGTTGTCGATATAAAGAAAGACGCATGACTGACAAGATGCAGTTATATTTCGTGCGTTGCCATGAATATATAAACAGATTTCTATGGAAATGTATTAATATTGATGGTGCTATATCGTTCAAATACATTATCCAAATTACCAGTCTTACAAGTAGATATTATTATTCATCAAGCTTTTTTTCTATATGTGATGTATTTCAGGAAAATGAGTCATAAGTCCCAAAAATTAGATTTTGAGATAACATTATATTTGAAAAGATGAGATCAAGCCGATTCCAATGATAGTAAACAGTCTAAGAAAATAATAAGTATTTCTAAATTTTAAGTTTGATATTTTCGTTTTTGAAAAAAAAAGTTTCCAATATTTCTGGGGGTCACTAAACAGTAAAGTAACTAAATGTAGTCCATATAAGGACCTTTAAAACCAAAGGATATATTACATAGATTATGCTGAAATTTGATACATCGATTGACATAACTATAAGTGACACACTCTCCAAAAATCAGAACATTGCAATAATGTGATCTTGAGAAAAAAAAACGCTTTGAAAAGTATCAATTTTGCGACTTATGACTTATTTTCCTGAAACACATCACATATTTCCAATCTCATCTATACCTTAGACCCTTTATTTTAGATGGCATCAATTCACCTGCCATCCCCACCCCACGCTTAGAACTCCAATTGTTACACATTAGATGTGTTTCAGGAAAAGGAGTCATAAGTCGCAAAAAATAGATTTTGAGATATCACCATATTTGAAAAGGTGAGATCAAGCCGATTCTAATGATGGTGAACATTAAGATGTCTAATAAGTATTTCTATATCTTAAATTTGATAGTTTAGTGTGTAGACCAAAAATTTGCTGTGTTACATGGAACTTTTAAACATCATTCTATCTGCTCTATGAGTATATGGGTCAGATTTTCAGAAAATGTACAATTTAACTTCATCAATCTTCTCAAATGCCCCAAATTTCAGACGAAAATCAAGTTCAAAATTCAGTTCAACCTAACCAAACAGATTGTTAGAATCAATGCAATGCCGAATATACCCGAATTTACATAGTATTGACCAAATTGCAGCCTAATTTAGCAGAATTTACCAAACGTGTACAGCTGCCAATTGTACATTTTCTGAAAATCTGACCCACATAGGCCTACAGCCCATTCAAGTGACTGGGCTGTAGAGCACCCTATGCACTATTTCCCAAAACGCCACTTTGTGTATACATATAACTTTCAAAACATCACAACTAGAAATACTCATGTCTATGTAAAAGTTGCACAACACAACACAACACTAACGCATCCAGTAATAGGGAGATTTAGCAACCACAACGCACCAACACAACACAAACGCATCCAGTAATAGGGAGATTTAGCAACCACAACGCACCAACACAACACTAGCGCATCCAGTAATAGGGAGATTTAGCAACCACAACGCACCACCACAACACTAGCGCATCCAGTAATAGGGAGATTTAGCAACCACAACGCACCACCACAACACTAGCGCATCCAGTAATAGGGAGATTTAGCAACCACAACGCACCACCACAACACTAGCGCATCCAGTAATAGGGAGATTTAGCAACCACAACGCACCACCACAACACTAGCGCATCCAGTAATAGGGAGATTTAGCAACCACAACGCACCAACACAACACTAGCGCATCCAGTAATAGGGAGATTTAGCAACCACAACGCACCACCACAACACTAGCGCATCCAGTAATAGGGAGATTTAGCAACCACAACGCACCAACACAACACTAACGCATCCAGTAATAGGGAGATTTAGCAACCACAACGCACCAACACAACACTAACGCATCCAGTAATAGGGAGATTTAGCAACCACAACGCACCACCACAACACTAGCGCATCCAGTAATAGGGAGATTTAGCAACCACAACGCACCACCACAACACTAGCACATCCAGTAATAGGGAGATTTAGCAACCACAACGCACCAACACAACACTAACGCATCCAGTAATAGGGAGATTTAGCAACCACAACGCACCAACACAACACTAACAACTTTTATTCAGTATCAGCTTACATTGAATCAATATTTCAATCTTGTACTGAACTGGAATGAAAACTCTGCGAAGTAGATCTTCCGTATTATCCAAAATTACATTATCTATATTAAGCATTGTTCAATAGTTCTTTCCAATTGTTACTTGATTTCCAAGTATGAGTGTTCTCCTATATGGTATTGGTGTTTTGTATTTATTTTGCATAGGCTGCTCTTCAACCCTATTCACGCGTACACAGTAGCCAGGTATAGGGTTGATGGTTCAGCCAGTCACTTGAATGGGCTGTATGTAGCTAGTACTGAGTGTGCTGGAACCCAGGTGCAAGGCTCTATCCCACACATGGGTGAAGTCACCAGCAAATGTACAATTCACTTTAAAATGCTGTAATGCCCTGTTGTACAATTCACCTTAACCTATCCTCTCAAATAACACAAATCTAAAACAAAAATAATGTTCAAAGATTAGTTCAACATAACCTAACAGATTGTTTTAATCAAGGCAATGTCAGATATACGTGGTGCTGACCATTTTCCAGTCTGATTTAGCAGAATTTATTAAATGTGTAGATCTGCTGATTGTGCATTTTCTGAAGATCTGACCCATAAGATAAGATAAGATAAGATAAGATACTACTTTATTTATCGAATTCTCACATGACATAAGAATAATCACATATATAAAAGACAAATAGGTATACAGTCATCTAGATTAAATCCAGTTCTCCCAGACGTTACCATTATAATTTTGAAACAGAGTAAACTTATTATAGTTGGGTAAAAATAAAATCAAGTCATCAAATAAGACATGATAAGGTGTAAGTAAGTGACAAACGAGTAAAATAAATAGAGACTCTGGGTCACTACATTCCAAGATTTGCTTGGCAGAGATGATATCTTATGGCATTTGATACAATATGAAATACAATACAGTGAAATAAAATAAAATAAAATACAATAATATAGTCAGATCTTGTTTGGATACAATCCTAGACATTATAGTACATTTTCAATCTGTTTATTAAATTCAAACTTGGAGGTTGCCTTGTGAGCACTAGTTGATAGCCCGTTCCATTGTGACTGAGCTTTGTAGAGGAATGAATTTTTGTAGAATGTTGTTTTTGGAATATTAATTTTGAAATTTGTTCTGCTTTGAGCATGACTTCTTGTCGAAATTTGTCTCAGATCAAGATTTTCTTCTTTCTGTGATAAATAAAAGGCAGCCTCAAGAGTGTGTAGGTTTGTCCTTTTTTCATTGTTTAGTATTTTTAATTCTGAATATTTTTTGTCAACGTTTTCTCTCTTTTGTAATGTAAATATATACCTTATTGCAGTATTCAAAAGAGTGTGAAGTCTATTTAGGAGTTTTTTACTTGCTGTTTGGTAGAATATATCTCCAGATTCGATGACTGGTATAATCAACATTTTGACTATATCAGTTTTTATTTTCTTGTTAAGGACATAGTTTGATTTTCTTAATGAATTTACCTTCCATCTGACCTTATTGATGACACTGGTTGTGTGATCGTTGAAGGCAAGTTTTTCATCCATTAATAAACCTAAATACTTGTACTGGTTTACCTGGGTGAGGGTATCGTTTCCAAGTTGGAGACAGTGTGTGGTGTTTTCTTGTTTTTTTCTGCCTATATTAAATTGAATGTATTGGGTCTTAGAGGCATTCATGGATATTTTATTTAACTTACACCACGTGTTTACATGGTCCAAGTTTTTCTGGAGTTCTAGATATAATTTTGTTTCATTTTTGTTGCTATTAAAAATAACCGTATCGTCAGCATAGTGTTGAATAACTGAGTTTTCAATTACTTCATGTAGATCGTTAATATATATGGAAAACAAAATATAAATTCCATATAGAGGGGGTAAAGGTCAATATTGATGTCCACGCGTCCACTAGGTGCCCATGGATACTCATAATGTGCAAGGTCAGCAGGTTTGTCCCAGCGGTAGACCACAAACAGTATATGGGTGAAATCGTCAGAAAATGTACAATTCACCTTCATTTATCCTCTCAAATAACCCAAATTTAAGACAAAAATCAGGTTCAAAATACAGTTCAACATAACCAAACAGATTGTTTGAATCAAGGCAATACTAAATATACTCAGATATACCTAGTACTGATGATTTTTCAGTTTAATTAAGCAGAATTTAATAAATGTGTTGATCTGCCAATTGTAAATTCTCAGAAAATCTGACCGGAAACCTCCCATATGCTGGAGATCCTCTCTGATGGCAGTATATGGGTCAGATTTTCAGAAAATGTACAATTGGCAGCTCTACATATTTAGTAATTTCTGCTAAATTAGGCTGAAAAATGAGGAATACCAGATATACCTGAGTATATTTGGTATCGCATTGATTTAAAGTATCAGTTCTGTCATGTTAAACTGCATTTTTAAGCTCAGTTCTGTCTTAAATTTGGGTTATTTGAGAGGATTGGTGAAGGTGAATTGTACATTTTCTGAACATCTGACCCACATCTGTAATAAACGTTTTCCAATCCAATATGGCACGGAGTCGCCACCTGGTGCCGGGGACTGGACTCAACACCAGTTCCTCATGTATTATTACATAATTTGTATCAATTCTTTCTCTTCATAACCAATATTTGGGGCAGATGAAAAAACCCCAAACAGTGATATGCATACGGTTTTTTTTAAATATTTTATTGGCTGAAACAGTTTAACAATTATTATTTGTATAAAGAAAGACGCATGACTGACAAGATGCAGTTATATTTTGTGCGTTGCCATGACCAAGTAAATAAGATTCTACAGAAAATTATCATCATGGCATGTGCTATATCGTTCACATTCACATTAAAGAAAAATTCCAAATTATACGGTCTTACAAGTCAAGTCTTACAAGTTACCAAGTCTAAATAAAAAAATTTAAAAGCAAATCTACCCAGTAGCAGTTTAGACCCATGCCCAGGGGCTCGAATGACTCTCTCATATAGTTTATGACAGGATAATTAAACAACGGTGTTTTCTCTCTGATGTTGATGCGTGGAAGAAGGAATACCATTAGTTCCTGTTAATCAGTTAACATCCTCATAAAAACCAGCTGGGCCATGGGGTCCGCTCGCCTCCCAAACCCAATTTGGGGTAAAGTTCCTCCTGTCTTGGCTTTAATCCTCTCCCCTCGATATCATATAGCCGACGTTTTATGACACCTAAATATCACGTAGCCGACGTTTTATGATACTTAAATTACCAAAACATTGGGTCTTTCACCGCCTTCCCACTTTCCCCTTCCCCCTGTTAAGGAATACAGCGCCAAACTATACCAAGAGTTGATCTGAAACCCACGGTTAGTGTTAGGAGTAGGTTGTAGCACTAAGTGAAATGGAATAGAGTACATGGATTCATACCAATGCTAACGATAACCCTAAACCTAACTTTAAATTTGTGGTCCTAAGTCAATACAGGTAGTAGGTATACCCCATTAGCATCCTAGCTGACACCTAGTATTTAGTTGATACCAGCTCGTGTATTATTATATAATTTGACACTTTTGTATCACTTCTTTCTGTTCATAACCAATATTTGGGGCAGATGAAAAACCCCCAAACAGGGATCTGTATACAAAGTCTAAATTTTAAAAAATTAAAAAAATCTACCCTGTAGCTGTTTAGAGCCATGCCCAAGGGCTGGAATGACTGCCTCATACCAAGAGTTGGTCTGAAACCCAGGGTTAGTGTTAGGAGTAGGTTGTAGCACTAAGCAGTAGACTAGATGCTGCTATATATAGATGCTGCACTCACCACGGCAGCCATCATACTTTTGCTGCCTGGGAAGGATGGCGCTTGCAGCAGCAGCCAGTGGAAACTGTGCCGTAGACAAGCTACAAGATGGTCGTGCCTGGAGGAGCTGGTCCCTGGAGTAGCTACAAGATGGTCGTGCCTGGAGGAGCAGGTCCCTGGAGTAGCTACAAGATGGTCGTGCCTGGAGGAGCAGGTCCCTGGAGTAGCTACAAGATGGTCGTGCCTGGAGGAGCTGGTCCCTGGAGTAGCTACAAGATGGTCGTGCCTGGAGGAGCTGGTCCCTGGAGTAGCTACAAGATGGGTGTGCCTGGAGGAGCTGGTCCCTGGAGTAGCTACAAGATGGTCGTGCCTGGAGGAGCTGGTCCCTGGAGTAGCTACAAGATGGTCGTGCCTGGAGGAGCAGGTCCCTGGAGTAGCTACAAGATGGTCGTGCCTGGAGGAGCTGGTCCCTGGAGTAGCTACAAGATGGTCGTGCCTGGAGGAGCTGGTCCCTGGAGTAGCTACAAGATGGTCGTGCCTGGAGGAGCAGGTCCCTGGAGTAGCTACAAGATGGTCGTGCCTGGAGGAGCAGGTCCCTGGAGTAGCTACAAGATGGTCGTGCCTGGAGGAGCAGGTCCCTGGAGTAGCTACAAGATGGTCGTGCCTGGAGGAGCTGGTCCCTGGAGTAGCTACAAGATGGTCGTGCCTGGAGGAGCTGGTCCCTGGAGTAGCTACAAGATGGTCGTGCCTGGAGGAGCAGGTCCCTGGAGTAGCTACAAGATGGTCGTGCCTGGAGGAGCAGGTCCCTGGAGTAGCTACAAGATGGGTGTGCCTGGAGGAGCTGGTCCCTGGAGTAGCTACAAGATGGGTGTGCCTGGAGGAGCTGGTCCCTGGAGTAGCTACAAGATGGTCGTGCCTGGAGGAGCAGGTCCCTGGAGTAGCTACAAGATGGTCGTGCCTGGAGGAGCTGGTCCCTGGAGTAGCTACAAGATGGTCGTGCCTGGAGGAGCAGGTCCCTGGAGTAGCTACAAGATGGTCGTGCCTGGAGGAGCTGGTCCCTGGAGTAGCTACAAGATGGTCGTGCCTGGAGGAGCAGGTCCCTGGAGTAGCTACAAGATGGTCGTGCCTGGAGGAGCTGGTCCCTGGAGTAGCTACAAGATGGTCGTGCCTGGAGGAGCTGGTCCCTGGAGTAGCTACAAGATGGTCGTGCCTGGAGGAGCAGGTCCCTGGAGTAGCTACAAGATGGTCGTGCCTGGAGGAGCAGGTCCCTGGAGTAGCTACAAGATGGTCGTGCCTGGAGGAGCTGGTCCCTGGAGTAGCTACAAGATGGTCGTGCCTGGAGGAGCTGGTCCCTGGAGTAGCTACAAGATGGGTGTGCCTGGAGGAGCTGGTCCCTGGAGTAGCTACAAGATGGTCGTGCCTGGAGGAGCTGGTCCCTGGAGTAGCTACAAGATGGTCGTGCCTGGAGGAGCAGGTCCCTGGAGTAGCTACAAGATGGTCGTGCCTGGAGGAGCTGGTCCCTGGAGTAGCTACAAGATGGTCGTGCCTGGAGGAGCTGGTCCCTGGAGTAGCTACAAGATGGTCGTGCCTGGAGGAGCAGGTCCCTGGAGTAGCTACAAGATGGTCGTGCCTGGAGGAGCAGGTCCCTGGAGTAGCTACAAGATGGTCGTGCCTGGAGGAGCAGGTCCCTGGAGTAGCTACAAGATGGTCGTGCCTGGAGGAGCTGGTCCCTGGAGTAGCTACAAGATGGTCGTGCCTGGAGGAGCTGGTCCCTGGAGTAGCTACAAGATGGTCGTGCCTGGAGGAGCAGGTCCCTGGAGTAGCTACAAGATGGTCGTGCCTGGAGGAGCAGGTCCCTGGAGTAGCTACAAGATGGGTGTGCCTGGAGGAGCTGGTCCCTGGAGTAGCTACAAGATGGGTGTGCCTGGAGGAGCTGGTCCCTGGAGTAGCTACAAGATGGTCGTGCCTGGAGGAGCAGGTCCCTGGAGTAGCTACAAGATGGTCGTGCCTGGAGGAGCTGGTCCCTGGAGTAGCTACAAGATGGTCGTGCCTGGAGGAGCTGGTCCCTGGAGTAGCTACAAGATGGTCGTGCCTGGAGGAGCAGGTCCCTGGAGTAGCTGCAAGATGGGTGTGCCTGGAGGAGCAGGTCCCTGGAGTAGCTACAAGATGGTCGTGCCTGGAGGAGCTGGTCCCTGGAGTAGCTACAAGATGGTCGTGCCTGGAGGAGCTGGTCCCTGGAGTAGCTACAAGATGGTCGTGCCTGGAGGAGCAGGTCCCTGGAGTAGCTGCAAGATGGTGGTGCCTGGAGGAGCAGGTCCCTGGAGTAGCTACAAGATGGTCGTGCCTGGAGGAGCAGGTCCCTGGAGTAGCTACAAGATGGTCGTGCCTGGAGGAGCAGGTCCCTGGAGTAGCTACAAGATGGTCGTGCCTGGAGGAGCAGGTCCCTGGAGTAGCTACAAGATGGTCGTGCCTGGAGGAGCAGGTCCCTGGAGTAGCTACAAGATGGTCGTGCCTGGAGGAGCAGGTCCCTGGAGTAGCTACAAGATGGTCGTGCCTGGAGGAGCAGGTCCCTGGAGTAGCTACAAGATGGTCGTGCCTGGAGGAGCTGGTCCCTGGAGTAGCTACAAGATGGGTGTGCCTGGAGGAGCAGGTCCCTGGAGTAGCTACAAGATGGGTGTGCCTGGAGGAGCAGGTCCCTGGAGTAGCTACAAGATGGGTGTGCCTGGAGGAGCTGGTCCCTGGAGTAGCTACAAGATGGTCGTGCCTGGAGGAGCAGGTCCCTGGAGTAGCTACAAGATGGGTGTGCCTGGAGGAGCTGGTCCCTGGAGTAGCTACAAGATGGTCGTGCCTGGAGGAGCAGGTCCCTGGAGTAGCTACAAGATGGGTGTGCCTGGAGGAGCTGGTCCCTGGAGTAGCTACAAGATGGGTGTGCCTGGAGGAGCTGGTCCCTGGAGTAGCTACAAGATGGGTGTGCCTGGAGGAGCAGGTCCCTGGAGTAGCTACAAGATGGTCGTGCCTGGAGGAGCTGGTCCCTGGAGTAGCTACAAGATGGTCGTGCCTGGAGGAGCAGGTCCCTGGAGTAGCTACAAGATGGTCGTGCCTGGAGGAGCAGGTCCCTGGAGTAGCTACAAGATGGTCGTGCCTGGAGGAGCTGGTCCCTGGAGTAGCTACAAGATGGGTGTGCCTGGAGGAGCAGGTCCCTGGAGTAGCTACAAGATGGTCGTGCCTGGAGGAGCTGGTCCCTGGAGTAGCTACAAGATGGTCGTGCCTGGAGGAGCAGGTCCCTGGAGTAGCTACAAGATGGTCGTGCCTGGGGGAGCAGGTCCCTGGAGTAGCTGCGGGGGCTATCGATGGTGTGGTGTGGGACTGTTTATTTTTAACCGCTGGGGGGGGGGGGGAGGAGAGGAGAGATTTCAGGGGACCACCTTTTTTTGCGCAGACACTGAAGTGTGTGTGTGGGGGGGGGGGGGGGGGGGGGGGGGGGCGGGGGGATGCATCTTTTTTGCACAGACTCAGAACTACAGTGATGTAGGGGGCATGAAATTTTGCACAAGACTTTAGAGTCAGACAATTTTGCACAAAATATTTTGGCAATTTCCCATACCCCCCCCCCCCCCCCCGCCCCGTGTGGTTAATTATGAACAGTCCCTTGTGTTAGGGCGGATTTTTCAGCCAATATTCACAAACCATGTGTTCATCCCTTGCATATGTGATCCCTTTTAGGATAATGAGTCATAGGTCGCAAAAATTATATTTTTCAAAGTGTTTATTTTATAAGATCACTTTATTGGAATGCTCTGATTTTTGGAGAGTTTATCACCTATAGTTACGTCAGTCGATGTATCACATTTCAGGACAATTTATTAAATGTATCCTCTCTCGTTTTAAAGGTCCTCAGATGGAGTATATTTAGTTATTTTACTGGTTATTGCCCCGTAGAAATATTGCAAACTTTTCTTTTAAAAAAAATATCAAATTTAAAATCTAGAAATACTTATTAAATTATCAGACTGTTTACTATCATTGGAATCGGCTTGGTCTCATCTTTTTATGGTGGATATTTATCGTGAGAGAAATGTGTGTATAAATATATATGGTGGTGACACCTCAGACTGTTTACCTCGTTACCAGTGGTAACAACGGACTCACAGAAAGCTCAGCTGTCGTCGAGAACAGAGGTTGAAAGTTTTTACTGACTTTTTACTGACCAAATGAAGTCATGTTGGCTGGTCAATAAAGGCTTGATGGTTGAATAGTCAGTATAGGCATAACATGTTTTCCCCTGGCTATTTACAAATGTATGAAAAAAAAGTATGAAAGTTTCTATTGTAAGTTGTGTGATTATCAGGTTTTTGTGAGCTTTCTAATGTTGAAGCCCTTGCTACGATTATGCTCGATGGCGCTCAGATCAACATTTTTTTATTTTTTTTGCTCAGATTGAAAATTACTGCTGTATGTCCCTCCTGCATGCCCAGTATGAAAATAATCCAAGTATTCTTATTATTTTTGCCTTGAATCTCAAAATCGCACTAACATTTCTGGAATTGACAATTATATTCAGGGTTTTTCACGGGATTTAAGTCTAGGGTGGTATTGGATGAAATTCACTGATATAGCAGGAATTTCTAAGATTTAGGTGCAAATTGGTGAAGTCTGATGCAAATTTCGATTTTTTTTTAGCTGATTAGTGCTCTAAAGTTGGTCAGGAAATTATGTATATTTTGGGGAATAATCTGCCAAATGTTGTGAATAATCTACCAAATGATGATGATAGTATATTTTGCGCTTTTTCAAACAATTTTGTCACCTGCTAAAATTTAAGGCAAACCTGTCTCTAGTGGAAAATAGAAATAAATGTCATTTTTTGAAAGCATGTGTAATAAATCTGTTAACTCGTTTGTTTCAGTCCGTCGACCAACGCGTTAGTTTACCTGTATACTGTAAACGTATTAATGTTCGCGCAGTATTTATTTTCGCGCACCCACCTGTGTGTGTGAAAATAAATCCTGCGCGAAAGCTATAATTATTGCATAAACAAGGTGTAAGACTTCCTTGCTGCGTGAATTTAAATCCACATGAAAGTGTCAAAGGTCAAATCCACATGTAAAAGGTGTCAAAGGTGCGCAAAAATTTATCTGCGCGAAAATAAATATGTTTACAGTATATATTATCATTCGAGTCTAGGTGGACTGTTGCGTTACTGTGTATTTTATAAACTGGCTGTCAGCAGACAAAAATACAAGTCGTCTCAATGATTGGGCATTTTATCGACCGATTTTATTGAAGAACATTTTTACTTAAAAAGTCAGTCATACAACGCTGTAAACAATTCCTCTCAGACAAGGCACTCTTTGACAACAAGTGTTTCGTAATAAACAAATTATTTAAACGCACAATGGAATTTTAACGACTTTTGAAGTCGTATTTAACATTCTACCATCCTTCATCCGCCTTCCTTACTCATGTACTCATTCATTGCCACTATTTACTATAAAATAATATGTACTGGAAGCAAAGTGAAGCCTAGATTGGTGTCGTATCGTATTAGTTATATGGGTGAAATCACCAGAAAATGTACAATTCACCTTCACCAATCTTCTCAAATAACCCAAATTTAAGACAAAAATGCCTTTTAAAATGCAGTTTAGCATAATCAAACCGATCGTTTGAATCAAGGCAATATCAATTATTGTTCAATAACTTACATGAACTCCACAACAATTCAAAGTTCATTTAATAGGTAATATTTGCCGAAATTGAGAAACAAATAAAAATGCCTTATAGCTGGATTCCACTAGAGGAAAAACAGCGGCAATAAATTTTGTCGATTTCACCCATGTCCCCACTATGTTTAATGACAAAATACAACCATTCAAATGGTTAAAACTGAGGCTCATTTCCTACCAATTATACACATGTCACTGTACTCTGCAAGAATAGATTGTATATTGTCATATTATGTTGTGTATCGATTAATAAACGTTTCTAAAAAACCCAAAAAACTATACAAAATAAATTGTTTTATCAGGGAACAATAACAATAACATCAAGATATGGAACATATTGTGAAATTGTCAATAAAATTTGTTAAAAAAAAAATTGTTTTATGCCTCAATGTCAGTTAATAGATAGAACCTAATGAGAGTGTGTATCGGCTCGGGGGCCACGGGAAAAACCCAAACATCTCATGACAGTGCAATAGTGTCCTCACACCACATTGTCACTAGGTTCTATATTTACTCCCACGTTGCTATGTATAAGTATATAGCTGTGTACTGCGGGGAGGAAGAGGGAATGGCAATGTCATACCACACGCGTTGAACTGGTGCAAATTACCACACTACTCCCGCCCTTACAAATAGCATGTGGTATATGGGTCAGATTTTCAAAAAATATACAATTGGCAGCTGTACACATTTAGTAAATCCTGCTAAATTATGCTGCAATTTGGTCAATATTAGGTAAATCTGAGTATACTCGGCATTGCATTGATTCTGGCAATGTGTTTGGTTATGTTAAACTGCATTTTGAACATTATTTTCGTCTGAAATTTGGGTTATTTGAGAGGATTGGTGAAGGTGAATTGTACATTTTCTGAACATCTGACCCACATACACCAAGGTGGAGTAAAATACCACTGAATGCATTCCATCCTTTCCAGAACCGGCTACGCTATGATTTGCACATCCTTAAGGAAGGAAAGGGTGAGTAGTTACAAAAACATCTGTGGAATAATAATTAGAAAGTACAGTAGAACCTCCTCTAAAGACCACCTCTCTATAGAGACCACCCCACTATTAAGACCACCTCTCTATAGAGACCACCCCACTATTAAGACCACCTCTCTATAGAGACCACCCCACTATTAAGACCACCTCTCTATAGAGACCACCCCACTATTAAGACCACCTCTCTATTAAGACCAGTTTCTCTCAGTCCTGAATTGCTTTCCTCTTATTAGATTAGCTCCTATTATTAGATTAGCCCCTATAATGAGACCACCTCGCTATGAGACCACAAATCGTTCAGTCCCAAGGGTGGTCTTAATAGAGAGGTTCCACTGTACTCTTTCTCCAGATTAATGTGGAAATAACGTATTGTCCGTTGCCATGGTGATATCATGTGCAGTTTGGTGCAGTACAATATACAGTACATCACTTTAAAACATCAACTCAGAGATAACAATACTAATGGATTGTTACATTGTGGCCAATAGAAATATTTAAAAACAATTCCGAGTATCAATGATTGTAAGCTTTGCACCAAAGTACATGGAAATATAATATTTTTATAGAAATATAAAAACAATAAATCAATAATCGCGACCAATTATTATAATTATAGATTTAAAAATCCAGCTTTCAACTCAATTAAGATTAATAAAAGATTGTGTGAGTGCCTAGACCTTCACTACAGTCTGTAGTAGAAAGCCCTAATGACTCCCTAACTTTTAGGGGTCAGGTGATTCCCATTAACACTTTTAGCCTTAGTCTTAGCCTTGTGGTTAAGCTTATCACTGTATGCGGTGAACTGCAATGCTGGAAGAATGTGGCTTTCTGGACAGGACTGTAAAAGCGACACATAGGACTATGATGTGAATGTTTTCTGTATAAACACAAGAGATATAATCAGTTACTCACTTGAAGCTTTCAACAGCAATCTGCTGTTTCTGCAGCCAAGTTTATTATTATTTATTATACCATTGCTCTGAGAACAACGTATCTAGAACTTTATTACACAAGAATGGTTTCTATAAATATCATTAAAGCATGTATAATAAATCTGTTAACTGACTTGTTGGTTTCAGTCGCTTAGAATATTGCCCTCATTGCATGCCATGTCCTTTACCACCTTGTTAGTTCTTATAGCAAATGGTACAATGAAGGGTTCAAACTGATCGAAACCCATCAGAAAACGGGACCAACCCCAAAGGTGAGTTCCCGTATTCTGATGGTGTCGAGATCAGTTTGAACCTGAACAGAGTGCAATTTGCTATTTATTACACACTGTATTTGGATGATAGAAAGTAAATTTAACTTGTTTAGACTAAAGTTTGGCTCAAGGAAGCTTGATTCACTGCAACTTGTAGGCCTAAGTTACGCAGTCGGGGACGACGTCATTTGTAACAGGTTTGTAGGTCAGGCCTACGCTGTGCCAATGGGATTGCATCATTTAGTCATGTGTAACCATGGAAGCCAAAACTGATCGCGTGAACAGTTCAGATCAACCAAACTGCACCTCAAACTGCACCTTTCTACCTGCTCATGTGTGTAATAAACCTGTATATATACAGAAAACATTCAATCACGTCATCAAAACCAAAGTAAAGCTATTTCCGACATGGAGAGCTCCATAATTGTACTGGGTGAGAAACCCTTTACATTTGTACACAAATAGCCTTCTGTAATAATTACCACACGTCTGCAGCTGTACAGGAGTAAAAAACATGAATATAGTACACATGTACATGGATACAGTACACATGTACATGGATACAGTACACTATGGATACAGTACAATATAGTACGCATGTACACGAATATAGTACGCATGTACACGAATATAGTACGCATGTACACAAATATAGTATGCATGTACACGAATATAGTACACATGTACATTGGGCTATAGTACACATGTACATTGGGCTATAGTACACATGTACATTGGGCTATAGTACACATGTACATTGGGCTATAGTACACATGTACATTGGGCTATAGTACACATGTACATTGGATAGTATTGATACCATTCAACCCTGTGTTGTTTAGAACAACAAACAACAGAAGACTATATAAGAGTCAGGCATCACAAAGGAAAGGAATGTTGGTATTAGGGAGATTTAGCAGCCACAACGCACCAACACAACACTAACGCATCCACTAACTATTACTGGATGCGTTAGTGTTGTGTTGGTGCGTTGTGGCTGCTATATCTCCCAAATAAAAGAATGCAATACTAAAGCTACCGCTCCCGTCTACTGCTCTACAGAGGCACATAAAACTGTGCCTTTCTATGAACTTCACATTCGTCATTAGGGAGGTTCAGCAATTAAACGTAAACATAAACGTATCTCTGATATACAAACATATGCTAAACATGGCAGGAAAAACGTAACGTTACATATCAAGCAAAATGTTTCATCTCACAATTTATTTTCTATACAAAGAAATGCGACGTAATTCACTGATAAAAAGATACACATACGGTTACGTAATTGAGATAAGTTTGCTTGCGGAACCTCCCTATTCTTCATTGTGTATTGCTTAGCTAATCTTAACAAGTATAAACCTCTTCAAGGATGTATACGCTAATCCTTTCGCTGCCATGAGATTTAAGTATGAATTACAATTGCAAATATATATACACGCATTTTAATGTTTATATAGGCAGATGTGTTTTCATTATACCATTCTATGGGTCAGGTTGTCAGAAAATGTACAATAGGGGAGTTGCATGTGCCACTGCGCATGTGTGTAAAGTGCATCATGGGATGAATTTTTATTGAAATTTGATATACGAATATTTGGCAACATTTTTATCGAAAATTGCAAGAATGTTTTCACCAGCTTGTATAAGTGACCTATGAAAACCAAATGCATGATGGGAAATATGGAGACTTGTGTCATGGAAACATGTATAACACATGGATATTAACATTAGAGCATTGATAAATATTCCATGCTGAACATGGCATGTTTTCTATAGATTTCATACTGTACCATTAGTCCCATAATTCCATGCGAATCAGGATTCAAAATGGCGGCTTTGCAACTCCCCTATTGGCAGCTCTACACATTTAGTTATTTCTGCCCAATAAGGCTGAGAAATGGATAAATACTTGCTATATCTGAGTATATTTTGTGTTGTGTTGCTTCCAAATACCTGTCTGGTTATGCTGAACTGTATTTTGAAACTTAATTGTCTTAAATTAAGAGTTATTTAAGAGGATTGTTGAAGGCGAATTGTACATGTTCTGACGATCTGACCCCTATGTGTCTGTGTAAGCCAGGGTGAATTGGCACAGCGCAACGTCAGCAAAAGACTATGAAATTGAATGAAGTTAATTTGGGGGTGGGGCACTGGCTTCTTTTTGGCATATTAGGAAAAAATCAAATTTATGTTCACAAAAGAAGAAATCTGGAAAGTAACCAAGCTGACAAGGGATCATCCAAAATACAAATAGAACATCATGGAAATAAGAGCAGAAATCTGCTTAAACACCTGTGAAATATGCATAACATTTGAAATATTCCACTCTAATTTGCCAGAAGTTACTAAATTTGTAGCGCTGACGATTGTACATTTTCTAAAAAGTCTGACCCTCGAATGGTAAGTTATTAATTATTGTTCATCGTCTGACTCTGAACTGTCGGCGGAGGAACCTTTGCTGCGTTCCTCGTCTGCTTGCTGGGGCGGGGAGGCAGGTGGCAAGTCGTCTCCCTCAGGGGAAACTGCAAACACCTCCTCCCCTTCTTCTTCATCCTCTGCTTCCTCATTCTTCCTGTCGCCTCCCACATTCATGACCACAGCACCATTTTGGTCAAAGTCTGTGTTGATTTCTGAGTACCCACCGCTCGAACACGCATGCTCGGCGGCCATGTGACTCAACATGTTCACGTGACTTGACGTCATCCATGAGCAGTACAGACATTGGTACATCTGAGACGCTGACCTTGACGGCCGACCTTCATTTGACGTTGAGACGTCAGTGGGAGGTGATTTGGAGCCTTGTGACGACATTCCCGACAACTGTTCATCGTCGGTCTTAAAGTCATCGACATAATTATCAAGACACATCTTGCTCTCCTCGTGCAGTTCCGCCTCTTTCAGGTTAAAAGTCGTGAAGTCACAAGAAGAGTTCCAACAGAAGTATATCCTAGATTTCTTTCTGAGAATGCGAGCCCGCGCGTCCACAACCTGCGGCCGACTGTCAATGTGTTTCTCAAGGAAATGTCCTTTAAACTTACTGATGCTACACGCATGTGCATCACACAGGATACACCAGTATCTGTTGTTTATTTTCAGTTCTGCGTTAGTTTTCGGCATGGTTCCTCCCGTAAGAACCCCACTATCTTCCATTTCTACAGTCTGGGAAGCATCACCCCCTCCACTTCCTCCCCCTCCTGATTCCTCGTCCACAGAAACCCTGGGGGATTGCACCACCCTGGGCGACTGCTTGGGAGTATCGTCTTTTAAGGCAGCGACTACTTTGGGTGGGGCTTTGGGAGTGGTGGCCTCTGGGTCGATAGCCACCCGAGGGCGTGTGGTGGTTTTGGGTGAGCTTTTGGGCGGTGTGTCAGTCGTTTCTTTAACAGAACTGTTGAGTCTGGCATCCTTGGGGCAAATTTGCATAATAAGCGACTCAAAGTGAGTCTCGGGGTGCCCCTCTCTCAGGTGGTTGATTATATGCTTGGGGCCATACTCCAAGAAATTACACTCGAGCAGGGGACAGAAAAACAGTCGCGATGTCCTCTTGAGCTCTTTGGATCTGATATCGATGGCGATGGCGGGTTGACCTATGTGTTCTGTTAGCAAATGGTCCTTCATTATTGCAGAGTCGGTGAGTTTGAAGTCCTTGCAGTATTTACATTGTAGCTGAGTGCCTTCCACAAACTTCATACTGTTTTTGTGGGAGAACACGACCGCAGCTACTTTCTGGGTCATGGTGATGCGCTTTTTGGCCACTTGGCGGCGCGAGGGTTTGACATTGACAAGCGGTCTGCTGAGGAACTTGCTATGAACCTTCTTATCAATATCTTCATTCTTCACCAAGGCTGGAAGGGTATCATCATCCCTTCTAGAGGATTGGTTGGACAGGTCTAAACAAGCGGGTTCTAACACAGGCAGCTCCTCTTCTGCGCCAGAATCACTTTCAGATTCAGATTCAGGGCCATGACCTTTGTTTCGCGAGTAGTGGCTGAGGAGATCGTACGGAGAAACTGAGTAGAACACACAGCGGTAACACATATGTACCACCCGCGGGGTCAAGGAACTCTTTCTCACTGCTCTAAGGTCTATACACTTCAACAACATGTTAGGGTGGTTCCACAGTAGGTGCTTCCTCATGTCATAGATGGACTTGTGAGTGTGTGCACAGTACTGACACTGGTACTCTTCATCAGGAATGCACACATTCTGGATGCAATCATCATCAGATTGTTCTGCTTCTAGATTAGCCAACCATTTTCTCTCCTCCACTGCTTCAAGGTTCCTCTGGGCTGTCAGTTCCTGTTCCAGCTTGTCCTCCTCTTTTGCCCGTAAGCTGTAGCGTGTCATGATGTCCGGCACTTGTTGGAGTTTTCTGTCGACTCCATTGAAATAGGGCTGGTCCAAGGCCGGGACATGGTGACAGGCTACTAGAGTCTCTACAGGAGCCAGGTGGACTTTCAGCGAGCGTTTATCATGAGCTTTAGCTGAGCGGAGTTGGCTGAACGCGGTAGGAGCCAGAATCTCCTTCTTGCTGATTCGCTTTCTGACTTTGTGAGGATGTACGTAAGGAATGTGGTTCTCTAACTTGTCCATGGTGCCACGGCGGAAGCAGATGGGGCATTCCCAGAATTCCACAGTGGGAGGAGGCTGCCATTTGTCAACTTTTGTAGGAGACTTGGGTTTTACAGGCGGCGGGGGAGCGGACGATGATCCAGCAGCACCCCACAGCTTTTTCCCAAGTGGAGATTTCTTGAAATGTTTCGGAATTGCGGTGGTGCTTTTCCTCGCTGAAGGATGTGACGATTTCTTCTTGGCCACCATGGACCTAGCTGCCGAAACTCGCTGACTCATCTTAAGAGGGTAATTGAATTTGTTTGAATAAGGAACATTTCTGATCATTTTCAGTTTGAATCCAGGATGTTTTTTCTGAACATGTCTCAAGAGATCGTGTCTCCTGTTGCTCCTGTAGGAGCAGTAGCTACAACTCCAGGTTTTCATTCCAGTATGAGTAGAAATATGGTCGATGATGTGCCCGTAACTTTTGGTTTGGTACTTACAGTGTCGACAGCAATGCACACGCAGTTCCTCACTGTAACTTATATAGTCTGAAGGCTTTAAACTCTCCTTCCTCACTTCAACATCCACATCCTTACTGCCCTCCCCAGTCAGGTCTTCTTCTCCAGCTTCAAAGTCAGCAGTGAAATTTTCCTGCTTCATATTAGCTGCTGCTGGTAGTTCTGGGCTGGGACTTCTCCTCTCTCCCTTTATATCACTGGCTGCTAGTACAGGGCTGCTGTCCAGACTACCCGGGGGCATGTCTAAGTACGATGGAGTGAGCAATGGTGGCTGGAGGTTGAGCTCAGGCATACCACGGGACCGTTCTCTACTGCTGGATGTAGTGTGCTGCAGCTTGCCACCAGTCTTTGATGATGCAGTGGTTGTGGTTGAGCTGGTTTTCACACTGGAGCTGCTGCTGGTGAATATTGCTTGAGCTTTGGGGCTGAGCTGCTCTGCCTGCTGCTTCATGTTGCCACCACCCGGTGATGTGACCAGGCCGCCTGTGATTAAGCTCCGCATGGCGCGGGGTGAAGTGGTGGAGGCGTTGGGTGCTGCTGCTGCTGCTGGAATCTTCCTCACAGTGATTGCACACTTGCCAGACATGATATCCTTGGCACTGCTCCCTTCTGGAATCTTCCACTGTGTTTTCTTGCCCCCACTGAGAACAGGAGATGCATGTTCTTCAGGGCCGGAGCCATAGACACAGTCGATAGTGGAAGAAACGATTTGTTTGAGCAGTAGACTCGCAGCGTTCTCATCAGCGTTCTCGTTAGATTCAACTGCTGCATCCGAGAGCGGGTCATGGCCCGACCCAGAGGCTTCCGACAATATTTTGTTGGCTTTACCAATCACCTTTTTCTTACTGCTGCTGCTTTTGCCTTTGGCTGATCTGTCTTTGCGTTTAGTAGCTCGCTTTTTAGTTGGACTAACTATATCAGGTGTAGTATCAACATCGCTGTTTCTATAAGAAAACGACTGCTGTTGCTGCGGCGAGCCCATGCTGTCGTTCAACATGGAGGAGTTGGATTTATTGGGCCACCGCCACACGCGGATCTTCTCCCCGGGATGGACAGCTTTAATATGCGACACAACAGAAAGTTTAGTTTCAGACTTTGAGCCACAGTAGACGCAGCCCCAAGTGTAGCCTTCAGAATCATTGCTGTTTCCGTCCATCGTAGTGCTGCCAGTGACTGTTAACTTGGACTGGTGGCATCTCTGTATGTGCGCCTCCAGCTCAGACAGACTCTGTAATAAAAAGTTACAGATTGGACAGCGGGCGTGCTTGGCAGAGTCCTTGAACTTTAACACAGGGCTTTCCCTTGCTGCTTGGTTCCCTGAATCACTATTCGTGGTTGATTTAGATGTCGCTGTAGCATCCACAGTGGCGGAAGTTAGATGCGCGTGCGTTCTTATTTGCGCTGGTTTGATTTGTTTCTGTGAGTACGAATCCAAGGCTGTGGGACTAGTGAGTAATGATTTGAGTTTGCCCGACACTGGGCTGGTGGGTGATGAACTGTTTGCTGCTGCGTGGGGTTTGTGCATGCTCTGATGCTCCATGAAATCGTTGAAAATGGTTGTGGTGTAAGCACAGGTTTCACACCGGAACTTGAGAATTGTCTGTTTCTGAGCGCTAGGGGGAGCTGGGGTGCCAGCAGCCTGCTGTTGCTGCTTGTTCCCACCACCTCCACTCTTCCCAGATTTCCCGCTGCCAGATTTCTTTCCCGGGAGAAGAGCTTCCTGAGAAATTTTATCAGTTTTTGAACTGCCTCCTACTCCTGAAGACATGTTTTTCATCATTTGAAGTCCTTTAGTGGAGACGGAACCACTGCCTCCACCCAGCACCACCCCGGCGGACATGCTCATATCCAGGATGGATATATCTCTGATGTTGACATACTCATCAGGCATCTGTCCTGGGTGCTCCTTCTCCAGGTGCTTGACAAACTGTTGGCGGGTGAAGGCCTTGAAGGGGCAGTGCATACAGGTGAACAGGTGGTTCATACAATGCTCCCAGAAAGCACTATTGTCACTGGTTTTGTAACTACAGAAGTTACACATGTAGATCACCAACTTTACTCTCTTGGTGCCTTGGCTTGTGGTTGTTATACTTGATGTGAGCTTAGAAAAGCCAAACAGCGCCCCCGAGATAACGCCATTCTCCCCGGGCATAGGAGTCCCACACAGAAGTGGGTCCTCTGCATCGTTTTCATTAATGCTGATGTTATTGGTGGCTTGGGTGTTGGTGGATGATGATGATGCAGAGATAGGGTTATTGCTGCTGGATGCTCGAGAAGGGGAGGTTCTGTTGATGTTGATTGGCGTGATGGAACGCGGAGGGGTGGAGCTTGTCTGTAAAGGGGGCGTGTGGTTCCTGGAACTAGTTCCATCACTGCTGCCAGAGGGCGCGATGCGAGCGGGGCTGTTGGGGAGAAGGAAGGGTGGACTGGAGTCAGAGTCTGAGGAGGATTCATCTCTCACGACTGCCTTAGTCACGCGGGTAGGAATGCCCTTCCTCCTCTTGCGCCTGTTGGTGATGGGCGCCAACTCGGGAATATCGTCCCCGTTCATGTCTTCGTGGTTGGACGCGGGGCCTTCGTAGTCTAGATCAGGAGGGCCGAGGCGGGAACGACTGCCACTCTCTCCATCACCTGGTGGATGGATAGAAAGATACTTCAGTAATCTGGTTTAAGTTACATTAGAGGTGGATATCCACTAATAATACGAAATATCACAGATTTAAAGTCAGATCCAAAATATATTTTATGCATTAATTTTTTTTATCAGAGCTTGTATAAATGATCTATGAAAACCAAATGCATGATGGTAAAGATAGGGATTTGTGCTATGGAAACATGTATAACACATGGATAAATATTCCATGCTGAACTGTTCAACATGACATGTTTTCTATAGATGTTGAACTGTACCACTCCCCAGATATCAACATTAGTCCCATAATTCCATGCGAATCAAGATTCAAAATGGCGGCTATCCAAATCCCCTATTAGCGGTTTATCAATTTAATATTCAGATATCATAAGTGCGTTAATGCATTTCTAATTAAGCAAGATATTTTCAGTAGTTTATGATTCTACAATGTAGCCAATACCGATCTATATGGTTTACTGATATAGAAAGAGTACATCTATCAATAATATCGATATAAAAATATAAAAAATTTAATCCAACCCATTTGTAAAAGCAAACTTACCATCGCTGGATACAGGTGCTGCCATCTTTTATAAGGAGGAAATTATCTGCAATAAAAAAGAGATTTCTCTTATAAATATTTATATTGAGATAAGATAAAATAATTCTTTATTCGTCATAAGTTGGTTCAGACAATAAGGTTGTAGTCATCTCAAAAAGAGGTTTTCCAGATCATGAGATGATGATGCCTTTCCTTTTTTTTTATTTTTACAAATCCTTTATTCAAAAACACCTGCCATCTGGGCATATACATTGCTAAATCATCATTATTGACAATACTTAAAAGAAATAAAATGGTAATATCCCAGTATTATTTTCACATTTTTCTTATTCGGCTCATGAAAATACTATACTTATGCACTCAAGAAACATAATATTGAATCATATAGCATTACTCTTGTCACAAATGATCTTGGTTGTTAGCGATTTGTCATAAATTAAAATTTGTAATCATGTTCCGATCTCTCCATATCTAATCATTGAAGTATCTTTTTACAAATGATCTACACCAGTGGTGATTTTCATGTTTACAAAATCCATAAAGCATAGGCCTATGATGCCTTTCTTGTTTGTCTTCTCTTGGTTACATAATATCTAATTCTACCTAAACTTTCTGTGCATGTAAATCACACAGTATATCTTATCTATAATCATGAGTCAAAAGAGATCTGAGTTACATTTGTATTATAGTTTTGAGTAAGGCTGCGATTCCACTGGCTCGCTTTTGGTCCGCTCCGCTTTTTTTATTTCCAAGAGCGCCTAACAAGCAAATTTAGAGCGAAACCAGAGCGGTCCAATGGAACCGGTTACTGCCCTTTGTATACATGCTCTTAAAAACTGCTACTTGCACTTCTTTTTCACGTTGCGCTAATATCTGTTGTGTTTGATTTGAGCACAACAGGAAGCCAAGAATAAATCAGTCCAAACAATAATTTCTATTAATTTATCCTCTCACGACATCATTGTATTCACATTGGTGTTCAAATGAACTGTGTTCAAGGGGTATTATTTTGTATGTATTTAATTTGACATTATGATATTTACGACAACAAACATTTACATGTATTTTAACATGGTTCCCGCGGCCCAGAGCACATTGAATTAAATGACTTTTAATGACTAATTTACATGATTTTTAATGACTATTTTAATGACTTGAGTAAAGGGAAATATAACAATGTGTTTCATATTTACTTTAAAAAAAAAGGTTTTATTTAACATGACCTGTTTCCTATTTGGGTCAGATTTTCAGAAAATGTACAATTCATCTTCACCAATCCTCTCAAATAACCCAAATTTCAGACGAAATTAAAGCTCAAAATTCAGTTCAACCTAACCAAACAGATTGCTAGAATCAATGCAATACTGAATAAAATCAAATTTACCTAGTATTGACTAAATTGCAGCCTAATTTAGCAGAATTTACTAAATGTGTACAGCTGCCAATTGTACATTTTCTGAAAATCTGACCCATTTACTTTACACATAAACTTTTCCTCAGAGAAAGCTACCTACTTCCATACAGAGCTACCAACGATAATTCTGACGAATGGGAATTTGAACAAAATTTTGGTACACACCTTTAACTCGTTAAATGGGAGTATTTTGGGGACATAAGAATTGTCAATTTTTCAAAGTATCGGAATTTAGACAATAATCTGAGAACTTACATCGCCGCTTTGGTTTCCCAAACTAGGTGCTGGGTTGTCCAGTTTTTAATGACTTTAAGAAAAAAATACGAAATTTAATGACTTTTAATGCTCGTTAAAAAGGTAAATCTGAATTTAATGACTTTTAATGAGCCTTTTAACGAGGAAGTCAGGACAAAGACTTACAAAAAAGAAGCAATGAGATGAATATACGTGTGTAGATGAGTCCAGGCATCGACAGTTGCTGGTAGAGGAGTCAAGGAAAGGGCCTGGAATAGAAAACCAACATATTAGATGTTTGTAAACCTGGATCCTCGTGGTACATTGGAAGTTAATTCCGACTAAGGGTCTGTACATATTTAACCACTGGGGGGGGGGGGGGGAGAGAATTTGCGAAAAAATTCTTGTGCAAAATTGTATGTGCAATGTAAATTCTTGTGCAATTTTCTTGCCCCCCCCCCCCTTGAAAGTTCGTGCAAAATTTGTCTTCGTGCAAAATTTTATGACCCCCCCCTATATCATTGTAGTTATAAGTCTGCACAAAAAAGTTGCCCCCTGAAAATCCCCCCCCCCAACCCCCCGTGGAAAACTCAGATAGAAATGTGTCGTTTTTTGCAACAACCCCTAGATCCTCGCGGTGCATAGGGAGTTACACTCTGTTTGAGACCTACTTGGAGTAAACATCAAAGCAACCCAATGGTAACCCTACAGCAAGCCGCTCCATGTAGATCTCAAATAGAGTGTAATTCCAACAAAGCGACTGTTCATAGTGAACCACTGGGCCACAATCTCTTGTCCCCCCCCCCCCGCCCCCTCACACCATTGTAGTTCTGAATCTCTGCAAAAAAAGATGCCCCCCCCCCTTCAGAGCCTATGCAAAAAAGGTTCCCCCTGAACCCCCCCCCCCCCCCCCCCTGCCAGTGGTTAGAAATGAACGGTCCCTAAATACAAGGTCATTAACGACTATGAAGCAAGACGTCATATTTCATATCGAGTGTAATATTACCGTAGTCATGACTATTGAAACCAGGTTCATATTATTCTTATTTTTCCTCATAAAATATGTTTTTTCGGTGACAACTTCATTTACTGTACATATTTAGTAAATTCTGCAAAATTGGCCAATACTAGGTAAATTCAAGAATATTCGGCATTGTATTAATTCTAGCAATCTGTTTGGTGAGGTGGAACTGTATTTCTCGTCTGAAATTTGGGTTATTTGAGAAGATTGGCGAAGTTGAATTGTACATTTTCTGGAAATCTGACCCTACTGTATACAAGTTTGATTAACTCTTAACTCGTTCTACTTTCGATTTTACAGCTTATCTCTGTTATCTCAACACCACAGTACTTTATCATGGCTTAACGTCCACTTTCAATATCTTGTGACTTTTCTTGACCCAGTATATGGGTCAAATCTTCTGAAAATGTACAATTTACCTTCCCCAATCCTCTCAAATAATCCAAATCTAAGAGAAAAACTACATTTAAAATGCAATTTAAAACTATAAAAGAGATATTTCAATCAACACCATGCCAATAAGGTACTTAGATATATGCATAGCATTTGAAATATTCCACTCTAGTTAGCCACAAGTTACAAAATTTGTACAGCTGACGATTGTACATTTTCTGAAAATCTGACCCTCATACCATGTTTCCCATTCAACTAATTGTTGAGCTTGTGTTCACCTCGTCCTTCCTATGAATTATCAACACTAATCACTGACATACCATTCTTATCTGATCTGAGGGTTTGGACCTGGACTGATTATTGTGAAATATTCAGTGAAAATAAAATTGAATCAGATTAAAATAGTTAATATATAATTCTGCCTGGTTAAGAACAGTAATTAAGAGTTAACCCATACATCTCTTTTTTGCCTATATTTAATTTTTATTCCAGTATCAAACAATAACAGGGAATGAGGTGATATATTAATACTACATGGTAGATCTTCCATGATTTTCCCCGAAATAATAAAACATACAATGATTATAATATGATTTCAAAAATCTATCACTCAGTACCTATAATTATCGAAGACTCTGATCTTATGTAAAATGTAGTTTTGATTTACAATCTCCAATATATTTTCCGGATTATTCACTAATTACATAACGATTAAGAAATGTCTGGGATCGACTAGCTGTCAATTACTGATTAATTGGAAATAAATACAAATAGTATTTGTATTTTAAATATAGTATTAGATTTGTATTTGAAATACAAATTTAATACTATAGCCAAGTACCAGTCACAACAGACCGACCAATGGTTCAATATTTACTGAGTAAGACATTGTGACAGATTTTCTCCGATCTGAATAATCAATGCTGAATTCCGGAACACAGGAAATGTCAAGGGTCTGCTTGTGTTTTTGCCAGGAATGCTTCCCAGCGGGGACAATGCCTCGACACACTCACCCACACACACACACCCACTGCTGCTCTCTCGCCTTGCATCGCGTGGGAAGTCCGTATCTAGGTCAACCTGACCTACTTTCTCATACATCAACACAGCCCAGCGAGGACCGGGTATTTTCAAAACCAGTACTTCTCATCTAGCTAGACGTTCAAGCATGACTATGTAACACATAAGAGGCGAATTTGTGTTCTCCAGTTGTCCGGCGATCGTTTGGGATATAGGAAAGGGGTTTAATTTGGATTAAATGACAGGACGGGGTTCCGGGCCGACGTCGCGCGCTGCTACAATCGCTCCGCACCGTCGGTCGTCCGTCCGCCATCTTTGTAAAAGCCCGGAGAACGACATTCTCTCTCTCCCTGACTCTCCGCACATCGTCGGCGCTTCGCCCTCCCGATCCCCGAAATGGGCCAAACAACTCACCTTTGAGATCCTGATCGGATCGTGTATGTAATGGTTGCTGCTATGACGTCCTGTGTGTATGTGTGAGAGCGAGATGTGTCAGGTTTTCCTGCCTCTTTACAAAATCCGGCGCTGCTCCGTTCTACAGCGAGGAAATGTTGTTTCCGCCCCGCTGTCGCTCTGCGCCGTAACAGGAAGTGTGGGTGGGAGGGGGCCACGGGGGCGGGCGACGCTGGGGGACGCGGGGGGCAGCGTCCCGTGCACACCAATGGTCGGCGGCGGTAGGAGCGGAGCGAGCGGGGAATGAGGGAGCGGAGCAGACGACAGCGACAACAAGTATTAACCATTCTGTAGGCTAGTTAGTGCATGTAGTAGTCGGGCTAGTGGCGGCATGATGGCCAACCTTCACAATAACACGCAGCGCACGATGAGGGGAAGTGCTTCCTCTCTCGTCTCCCTGCGCGTTCAGTTGGATGTCAGCCATAGACCTGACCCTGCCGACCCTCCACCTCCTCCCCATGACTCCGCCCGACCCTCGCCGCCGCTGCCGCTACCGCCGCCGCCGCCACAAGCCTCCCACTGCCACGTACTAAAGCCAGGACTTGTACAACGACAGCCGTCTGCCAAGGTTTCAATAGAAAGCGGTGCACAAACCACAAGCGCCTGATCTCCCGCTCCTCTCAGTGTTCAGCGTGTAGCATTCCCTTCCGCCTGTGTGGCCGTGTGTTTGTGTGTGTGTCACATTGCTTCACACCCATGTAGGCCTTGGCTATTAAAGCTGCTGGGGTTAGGAGGGAAATGCAGAAACGCAAGATAAAGCAGGTGCATTTCTTGCCCCCTAGCTCCCATCAACATAGGCTTGCACTTAGCCTAGGGGTCAGATTTTCAGAGAATGTACAATTGGCCCTCACCTCTTGTCTCAAATAAACCAAATTTAAGAAGTAAATCAGGTTTAAAATGCAGTTCAACATAACCACACAGATTTATTGAATGAATGCAATACAGAATATCAGAAATACTTAGTATTTACCATTTGTCAGCCTAATTTAGCAGAATTTATTAAATGTGTGGAGCTGCCAATTGTACAATTTCTGACGATCTGACCCGTAGGGTAATTTAAAGCTGCATTAGTAGCTCTATATTGTTCAATATGAGCCTTATTTAAGATAAATAAAAAACAATGTGGTCTAATGATTCCCAATCTATCCGAAAGTCACCAAGATATTATCAACGGATTATTTAACCGTTCTTGTTGAAAAACCAAATCATCCTCTGAATTATTATAATTTCATTTTGATTTTTAATTATAGAACCCCGCTATGTCCATTAGGCTGGGGCATATATGTCTTAGTTAAAACATCCTTGGTTTAACTGTAGAAAGGGAAAACACAAAAATAATGGGGGAAAAAATCGATTTATCATGGGCATTAATGGGCATAGAACGATTATCCAATTTCCTGTATAAAAATTATAAAAGTCATGGAAATAGAATTCAAATCAATTAATAAATGTAGCTTTGAATAAATTACCGCTGGTTTGACAGCACTGGGCTTACCACGGCCCAGCAGACTGGTGTAAGCTCAGTGTAGGCCTACACACGGGTCAGATTGTCAGAAAATGTACAATCGTCCGTTCTACACATTTAGTAAAACCAAATGCATGATGGGAAAGATAATGACTTGTGTTATGGGAACATGAATAATAAATGGATATTGACATTAGAGTATTGATAAATATTCCATGCTGAACATGGCATGTTTTCTATACATTTTAGACTGTAGGCCTACCATTAGTCCCATTCAATGCGAATCAAGATTCAAGATGGCGGCTATGCAATTCCCCTATTAGATGTGTGGGTGTGTGGGTTATTCCTTCTTGTTATAGGCCTATAGCTAGTAGAGGCCAGGCCTACTATAGTAGGCATTCTTCTGAGCACAACGTGGGCCTATGCCTTTCTAGAGCGGGTTCTGCGCAGTGCATATCACACTAAAGTCTTGTGTGTTATGCATGGTAGTCATGGCAACCAATGCGGTTTATTTTTTACCAAGTTTAGCGCCAGAATTCAACTTTATGACTCTAAATTTTTTCTACTTTTATTATGAACCAGCACCCAGAAGATCTGGCCTGAAGGTCACAGCAACATTAATAAAATAGTTTTAGGGTGTGGCTTGGCTGGGAGGACGAAAGACACATCGAATTTGCACAAACATTGATCTGAGAGAGCAATTTAGGGATGTTTTTTTTTAATTTAATTTCTGATTAATATCTTTCAACTTAACTGGGACGTAAGATAGATAACCATTAAATGGGGCAGGGTCGTGAGCAGCCTATGGGAGAGAGGGAAAAGAGGTGGAGATGAGAAAGAGAGAAAAGAAAGCTAAAGAAAGAGAGAAAAGAAGAGAGAGGCGGGGGGAGGGGGGGGGGGGGGGGGAGAAGAGAGAGAGATAGTGTCGTGCGCGGGAACTATATATACTCGTGGCGCCACCAAGTGACTTAGACACACATTGTAAACAAAGATGGCGGCCTGCGTTTACATCAGTTGCAGCTTTCGCAGAATTTCCAAGTGAGTTTTGATTTCTTTACTACTCATTATTATGAAATGTAGTGCTGAGGTTGAATTTCAATTAACATGGTTTATTATTACATCTACTGGTAGGATTTATACCCGGTAGGTGTGTTGGTGCTGAACAATTTTGTGAACAACATCGTGAAACAAACTAAACTGACTCAACTTGTCACAAGTCGTAACTGAACTTGAACGTTAGTCTTTAGACTTGACTTTAGTTAAGGAGAACTTCCATAGGCTTATATGTGATTAGGAAGAGCACGTTTCAAAATCCATGTCGTATTTTGTACGCAACTGTTGCCTAAATTAATGAAGTATGAACAGACTCAATGACTGAAGATTATAAACTGCCCTCCATGATGTCGGAGTCCATGACCATGACAAGGGTCAATAAAGTCTGACTAGACTAGAACATCCTCTGTTCTAGCCATACACAAAGAGACAGAGCTTGATATGTGTGTGTGTGGGGGGGGGGGGGGGGGGGATGGCAATGGCCAAATTATTGCCTAAATAAATCTCCATATCCCTATAGCTTATTATATATACCGTACCATATATAATTAAGCCTAAACTGAAGCTTTTAATTTTATAAGAATTTCACAATTCCTAGGCTCTACTCGCCCAATCATTTTCTGTAACATATATAAGGAAGTTGATCGTTTCATATAATATAGTCATATTATGGGGGAAAAGGACAATGGATGGTATATCTAAGCCAGATGAATAACATTGTTTTCCTATAAATCTCTTCAAATATACCTGACATCAGCAGGTTTGCCCTCACCAAATTTGAAATAAAAGAAAATGGTGTCAACATTCTTCGACAAATATTGATCGGTTTTGAAAATGGCTAATGTCGCCTACCCGTATTTTACCTTATCATAATACAAATCCAGCCAAATATTTATACTCAGTCTGTTTTTAATATTTAATATAGGCCTAGGGGTAATACATACAGTAGGCCTTGAATACTGTTGGAATATATTAAATGGCCTTACAATTCTCAGTTTCTTACTGTACACCTTTTCCCTGACCTGATGTGGAAGTAGAATTGTTTAGTTGATCTTGTTTCCATATCTTTAACTATTTTGTCATTTCATCCAAGTTAATTGGCCTAATCATTATTGGTATATTCTAATACTGTCCTTTCTTGAGATCTCATCCTGACAGTTTCCACCGGGCTTTCCCTGGATCATTTACATCTGCAAAAAATCCAACTTCACTTGGGTACATTACGTACATTCATGGTTTTATCTGCGAACTGTTGTGTATTGTATTTTATCAGGCCACAAACAAATTACAAAAATTATGTATGCATGATGTATGTATTAGAATATACGAAACTGTATTGTTTTGAATTGAAACGATTCAGCGACGTATACCAGAGGGTTGTACACGATCCGCAGACCCTAATAGTAATTAAATGTGTTAAATACCAAATATGCACTAGTAATGAAATTGTGGAGAGTAAGTTATAATATAATGTAAAAGAACTAAATAACATGTAACGGCTAATTAAATTATACGATTTTGTTTTGTACTTGGCGAATGAGAACTATCACTGTGAAACTTTGTCCAATAATTTTTTTTAAAAAAATGGTCAGGTATGACCAGGGACCTATTTAGTTTTATGATAGAGGGGTTGTATCTCTATATTATATCGATGGGGACCGTTCTTTAAAATGATTAACTTGTACTAGAGTTGTAATAAAGTTGTTGTAATGCGTTTATGGCACACACTTTCAAATAACCCAAATCTAAGACAAAAATGAGGTTCAATTTTATATTCAATTGAAGCAAACAGATTGTTTGAAACAAGGCAATACAAATTATAATCAGATATAGGCCTAACCAGTATTGACCATTTTCACCCTAATTTAGCAGAATCTGAGAAATATGTAGAACTGGAGATTGTGCATTTTCTGACGCCTAAATGAATTTCGAAAAAAAAAATCCTCATACCAGTACTAAGATCTGTGGACCAGACTTACACATAAATGCATCAACTCTCATCCTGATCGAAAGAAGGTTAAAAGAATGAATTATGACGGTACCTAAATGAATTCCTTTTTTAATGTTTCAGGTAGAATCAAGACACCACCATGTCATTTGAAACGCAGTGTTTGATCTGCGACTCCCTGGTGGAGGAGGGTCGTCATGGCAACCTCATCAGCATGGAGACAGGTTTGCGGGGTCGTGTAGAGAAGATCTTGGGGCGGAGTTTAGAGCAATCCCCGCGCTGCTGTAGTCTGTGTTTGTCGTGTGAACAGAGCATAAACACCATAGAAGAGTATTACAGACATTTGGAGGAGTTTCAGAAAACATATGCTTCAACCGCCGCCAAATATGGGGAGGCAGTCATCTCAAAACCAGAGTAAGTTCTTTTCTTTTTTTTAACGTTTTTTCTTTTCAAACACATCAGGAAAATTTGCAGTAGAACATATCGCTGACACTCAGCGTTCTTCTAGGTCGGCTGCAAGTTATCTATAAGACGATAACATTTTTGTCTTTTATCTTAAAAAAACGGTGTGAACCATCATTGAATTACATATTACATAAACACAAATATCAGAGGTGATCCAAGTCGATCTTCTGATTAGAAACGAGGCGAGGTGAGAAATAATGAAAGATGAGAGATTGTACCAAACTATAGAGTAAATATTATTATATGAGGTGTGAGCGTAAAACGAGAGCGAGCCTAGTGGAAGGGTTTTAATTAATCTTTTTCCAGATAATATTTTTTTTTGTTTTAATACTTTATTATCCTGGTATTTACTGACATAAGGGTTTGGTATTTTAACTATATTATATGGTTATAGGATGAAACCCTGTATTCTCTCAATTTAATTATCTCCAAACCAGAGTAAGTTCTTTTTTTTTTCGGTGGAAGGGAATGATAACTCAAGTCGACTTCTTAGATGGTTACCTTTATTCCAATATTTCTCCCTGTTGGCGGGGCTTCGTCAGGGATAATACAGTGAACCAACGCGCTACTATTTATATGTGATATGTGTATCACATGTGTAGTTCCCTTACACATAATGTGTAACGGACGTCACATGATATTTTTATTATTTTTTTTTAATACTTTATTATTATTTATCCACTCTATGTATAAACATAAGGGCTTGGTATTTTAACTATATTATATCATGGTTATAGGATGGAACCCTGTATTCTCTCAATTTAATTATCTCCTTTATTTACCACATGATTTCCAAGGTTGACCTGGAAAAACTACAGTGTAGAGGTCTCGTCCGATTTTGTACCATTTATTTGATTACTTTATAAAAGTTGTTATATATATAATTGCCAGCCCTGTTGTATCGAGGATCATGTATGGATGCATGATTTTCACCTCAATCCTGGCTTTATGTCATGATTCACATTATTCTATTTTAGAATATAAAATGGGTGCGCTACATATATTTATAATGTATTTTCCCAAGCCGTTGAAGAAGGGCCCGAAACGTTGAACCGGAATAAACCACACGGAATATAAATAAAAATACAAAGTCCTTCTCATTGGTGTCACAATTTAACCATGGGTTAATATTAGCTCGTAGTAGGCTTTTTGGTGTTCAGGTAACCGATTTATAAATAGAGAGAATGGAACGAGCCAGAAATAATCGAAAATTTATTGGACGAGTTTCTTATGCAGACGAATCAAGTCCAATAAATTTTCGATTATTGCAGGCGAGTTCCATTCTATATTTATTATATGGTCATAAAACTTGATGTGTAAAATATGAAAATAGTAGCCGACTTGGTGACAAAGTAGTTCATATAGTACACGTACTATATGAATATTTTTATAGCACCCCACTTATAGCACCTCTCATATAGAATGCGCATATGGGTCAGATTCTCAGAAAATGTACAATTGGCCTTCACCATTCGTCTCAAATAACCCACATTTAAGACTAAAATGAGCTTCAAAATGCAGTTTAACATAACAGAACTGATATTTTAAATCAATGCGATACCCGGTATTCATCTTTTACAGCCAAATTTAGCAGAATTTCCTGAATGTGTAGATCTGCCAATTGTACATTTCCTGAAAATCTGACCCATATAATAAAGTTTAATATTATTTCTGTGGTACACTTTCAGGTTGGATGATGTTGAGGTGGAGGGTGGGGGTGAGGTGGGTGCACTGCCCTCCTGGACCATCTGTCTCCAGGCTAGTGATGGTAGTCTCGTCCCGCTCCAGCAGAGTGTGCCCGGCATGATCATGGCCGACGACAACCAAGTGGTACTGGAAACAGTTACTGTGGAAAGTAGTGAGGTAAGATTCACCCCATAGTACAGATGTGATCATGTGTTTCAGGAAAAATGAATCACAAGTCGCAAAATTGATATTTTTCAAAGTGTCTTTTTCACAAGATTTCATTATTGGAATGTTCTGATTTTTAGAGGGTAAGATTGACCTCATAGTACATATGGGTCAAATTTTCAGAAAATGTACAATTCAACTTCGCCAAATCTTCTCAAATAACCCAAATTTCAGATGAAAATAAAGTACAAAATACAGTTCAACCGAACCAAACAGATTGCTTGAATCAATGCAAAATGGAAAATGAATCACAAGTCGCAAAATTTTTCAAAGTGTCTTTTTCACAAGATTTCTTTATTGGAATGTTCTGATTTTTAGAGGGTTTAATAATTATAGTCATATAAATCTGTGTTACAAATTTCGGGACATTGTATTAAATATATCCTTGGGTTTGAAAGCTTTCGTATGGAGTATATTTAGTTACTTTACTGATAATTATCCACCCAGAAACATTGCAAACTCTTTTTTTTTTTCAAAAATAAAAATATTTCTTTTTGGTTTTGAATCGTCATGAAATATCTAAAAGCTAAAAGAAAAAAACCCAATTATTGTACACCTACGATAAAAATAGTTTTATTGCACCCCACTTATCACACCTCTCAAATGGAATGCGCATATAATAAAGCCCAATACTTGTATAATCCAATGTTATTCTATACAATGTCAAGTGAACCAGGGAGTGTTAGAGGGCACTGAGTGTGAACAGAGTGTGGTGTATGTTATATAATCCAATGTTATATTATATATACAGGTGAACCAGGGAGTGTTAGAGGGCACTGAGTGTGAACAGAGTGTGGTGTATGTTGTATAATCCAATGTTATATTATATACAGGTGAACCAGGGAGTGTTAGAGGGCACTGAGTGTGAACAGAGTGTGGTGTATGTTATATAATCCAATGTTATATTATATATACAGGTGAACCAGGGAGTGTTAGAGGGCACTGAGTGTGAACAGAGTGTGGTGTATGTTATATAATCCAATGTTATATTATATATACAGGTGAACCAGGGAGTGTTAGAGGGCACTGAGTGTGAACAGAGTGTGGTGTATGTTATATAATCCAATGTTATATTATATATACAGGTGAACCAGGGAGTGTTAGAGGGCACTGAGTGTGAACAGAGTGTGGTGTATGTTATATAATCCAATGTTATATTATATATACAGGTGAACCAGGGAGTGTTAGAGGGCACTGAGTGTGAACAGAGTGTGGTGTATGTTATATAATCCAATGTTATATTATATATACAGGTGAACCAGGGAGTGTTAGAGGGCACTGAGTGTGAACAGAGTGTGGTCTATGTTATATAATCCAATGTTATATTATATATACAGGTGAACCAGGGAGTGTTAGAGGGCACTGAGTGTGAACAGAGTGTGGTGTATGTTATATAATCCAATGTTATATTATATATACAGGTGAACCAGGGAGTGTTAGAGGGCACTGAGTGTGAACAGAATGTGGTGTATGTTATATAATCCAATGTTATATTATATATACAGGTGAACCAGGGAGTGTTAGAGGGCACTGAGTGTGAACAGAGTGTGGTGTATGTTATATAATCCAATGTTATATTATATATACAGGTGAACCAGGGAGTGTTAGAGGGCACTGAGTGTGAACAGGGTGTGGTGTATGTTATATAATCCAATGTTATATTATATATACAGGTGAACCAGGGAGTGTTAGAGGGCACTGAGTGTGAACAGAGTGTGGTGTATGTTATATAATCCAATGTTATATTATATATACAGGTGAACCAGGGAGTGTTAGAGGGCACTGAGTGTGAACAGAGTGTGGTGTATGTTATATAATCCAATGTTATATTATATACAGGTGAACCAGGGAGTGTTAGAGGGCACTGAGTGTGAACAGAGTGTGGTGTATGTTATATAATCCAATGTTATATTATATACAGGTGAACCAGGGAGTGTTAGAGGGCACTGAGTGTGAACAGAGTGTGGTGTATGTTATATAATCCAATGTTATATTATATATACAGGTGAACCAGGGAGTGTTAGAGGGCACTGAGTGTGAACAGAGTGTGGTGTATGTTATATAATCCAATGTTATATTATATATACAGGTGAACCAGGGAGTGTTAGAGGGCACTGAGTGTGAACAGAGTGTGGTGTATGTTATATAATCCAATGTTATATTATATATACAGGTGAACCAGGGAGTGTTAGAGGGCACTGAGTGTGAACAGAGTGTGGTGTATGTTATATAATCCAATGTTATATTATATATACAGGTGAACCAGGGAGTGTTAGAGGGCACTGAGTGTGAACAGAGTGTGGTGTATGTTATATAATCCAATGTTATATTATATATACAGGTGAACCAGGGAGTGTTAGAGGGCACTGAGTGTGAACAGAGTGTGGTGTATGTTATATAATCCAATGTTATATTGTATATACAGGTGAACCAGGGAGTGTTAGAGGGCACTGAGTGTGAACAGAGTGTGGTGTATGTTATATAATCCAATGTTATATTATATACAGGTGAACCAGGGAGTGTTAGAGGGCACTGAGTGTGAACAGAGTGTGGTGTATGTTATATAATCCAATGTTATATTATATATACAGGTGAACCAGGGAGTGTTAGAGGGCACTGAGTGTGAACAGAGTGTGGTGTATGTTATATAATCCAATGTTATATTATATATACAGGTGAACCAGGGAGTGTTAGAAGGCACTGAGTGTGAACAGAGTGTGGTGTATGTTATATAATCCAATGTTATATTATATACAGGTGAACCAGGGAGTGTTAGAGGGCACTGAGTGTGAACAGAGTGTGGTGTATGTTGTATAATCCAATGTTATATTATATATACAGGTGAACCAGGGAGTGTTAGAGGGCACTGAGTGTGAACAGAGTGTGGTGTATGTTATATAATCCAATGTTATATTATATATACAGGTGAACCAGGGAGTGTTAGAGGGCACTGAGTGTGAACAGGGTGTGGTGTATACTGGGGAGGAGGACGTCCAGGCCACAGGCGCTCTCACCGAGAACTCCATGGTCGATGTTTCCATTGAGGTAAGATTTTTTTTTTCAATGATTTTATTTATCCAGCTTCTCCAAACGTATATTCATGATACAATGGAGAACAGGAAACACATTACAATTCTGAGGCGTTCTACCTGCTGCTGCAGTCTACTTGTTTAACAATGTTAATGAAAAATACTACAGTTTGTGGTACATTGAGACATTGCATTACACATTAATTGAGTGAAAATAAAAAATAAGATCAGGAGACAAATACACGGCGGGGAAAAAACATAACTTACTATATCAAGCAAAATTTTTCATCTCGCAATTTATTTTTTATACATAAAAATACGACGTAATTCACAAAAAAGGTACAGATACGTTTACGTAATTGGGATAGGTTTGCTTGCAGAACCTCCCTATTATAAACCAGTTCCCGCATTGAATTCTAATCTTTCTATTGATTCAATTATTACATTTTGCCGTTTCTATTGCCCAATGTGCAGCAGGGTGATGAAGGAGACACCAGCAGCCAGGTGAAGGACGTGGTTGAACCGCTGAGACCCAGCCCCAGCTTTACCTGCGCTCACTGTAACGCACGCTACGAGGAAGCAGACAACTTACAGATCCACGAGCGTAGTTCCGGCCACTCGGGCAACTACAACTACAAGTGTGGCATCTGTGGTAACATCTACGCACGGCTCGACTCACTCCGGGACCACATGTGCCGTCACACGGGACAGAAACCACACAAGTGTGAAGTCTGCGGCGAGTCGTTCAGCTTCAGGAACCAACTCAGCCGCCACCGAGTTGCTCATTACCAACCAGGACCTGCTAACATTGCTGCTATGGTTGGTACAAGTGCAGGCAGTGCAACAACAGACATGTTAGATACAAGTGCTATAAGTGTAGAGGGTGTAGTACAGGTACAGGATGGAAGAGCTTCAGTCACCGGCACTGAAAGCATCATCAGCACTGAACTGGTTCAAGATATTCAGAACATCCTGGGGTCGAGTGAGGTTGTGGAACTGGTACAAACTCCATCAGGGTGTGTTAAACTTGTACAGCAGCAGCAGCAGGTGCAGCAGGAGGAGGAGGCCCCCGGTGCTTCACCCACCCCCGTCCCCGAGTGCCCGCGGTGTAAAAAGACATTCCCCTCCCACACAGGACTCCAGAGACACCAGTGTCCAATGTTCAGACAAAATGCCAAGTTTGAAGAAAGTTCCTTCCCTTGCCCCAAGTGTAAAAGTGTTTTCCCTCGCAGGGTGGGGCTGGAGCGGCATCGCTGTCCTGCCCTCAATGTGGAAGGTATGAGATTCAAGAGTGAAGAAGCTGAGAGACTTGAGGGGCAAGCTATGGCCACATCTAAAGTTATTACCACAGAGGGTGAGAGTGGAGGAGGAGGAGGTTATCAGGTTTTGTCACACTCCCCGAGACAACAGCCAAGTGAGGACGTGAATGGTAACAATTTTTTTATTTATTTATTATTATTTTTTTAAAAAACAAATTCAGGGATGAAAGAGTAAACTGAAATCAGTTTTGAAACCTTATACAAATTATCGAATTTCATACAAATTTTCAGAAAATTTTCACAAGATTTCGTCAAAACTTTGCAAGACTAAAATCCCAAACAATTTTCCTTCACCAATCCTCCCAAATTCAAGGATGAAATCCGGTTCGAATTACAGTTCAACATAACCTGACAGATTGTTTGAATCAAGGCAATACTAAATATATTCAAATATACCTAGTGTTGACGATTTTTCGGTCTAATTTAGCAGAATTTACTAAATGTGTAGATCTGCCAATTGTACATTTACTGACAATATGACCCATACACATAGTTAAAAACAACTCATCATCTATCATACGTATATTTTTTGTATTTCTCTTCATCATTTACATAAATAATCCAAATAAACCTTTCAGCCCAGAGCTGTTTTTCCCAGGTACCCTAGGCATAATTTGTACAAAATTACAAAATCACATTCACAAACGCTTAAACATTCACTGGTAAAATACATGCCAATAATAATTAACAATTTGGTTGAAGATAAATTCTTTAACCTTAGATGATGTCTGACTATGTGACATATAACCGGTTAAAAATGATTAAGCATCCTCTTCATTCTATTTCAGACATTGTAATCGAAGTATCAGCGCCTAATATCTGCGGTGAAGGCGACGACACAACTTATACCTCAGAGGGAATGTATACCACCACCACACCGCAGGTAGATTCTGGTGGTAATGACACATCCATACAACAACCCACACCTGTACCTCACACACCTGCTCCTGCCACTCTAGACACAACCATTAACACTGTTGATCCAGACCTGAGATGTTTAGCCTGTAAGACTGTGTTCACCTCTGAGGAAGAGCTTGCGCTTCACATGGTGGAGTGTGTTAGAAGGTTGAGAACAAGTCTTGGTAAAGATAATAACATTTCCCCAGTGGAGGCGTCGTTAACAGGGCTGGAGGAGGTGGCAGTAGATGTGGAGCCAACAGATGCTTCACGTCCAGTCGATGCAAGACCCGAGGAAGAGAACCTCAAAGATAATGTTATCGACCAGGGAATGTGTGAAGTTGAAACGTCTGCGGTGACAAGGAGTGAGCTGGAGGCGTTGAGACATTTACAAACACAAGGCCAAGTCGCTACTGGTGAGGATCATCCAGAAGTGCTTCTGTATGAAAACCCAACAACATCTGAAGCTGGTGGAGATGTGCCTAAACCTGCCCCGATGGTTGAGGCAGAGGGAGTTGAGGGAGTAATGGAGGGTGATATTGGGGAGGAGATACCCGGTACAGCAGACACAGGCATGGTCAGTGAACTTGATGCAATGTCCAGTACACAGCTGGACAGTACAACAGACTCCTTAATCAGGCGAAGTTCTCGAGCGGCGGGTAAAGTTAATCCCATTTTGGAGATGTTGCGGAAGAAGAAAAGACCGCTTAAACCGAATGACACCACTTCATTCTCTTGTGCCACTCCGCAAGAACTTTCTAGTAAAGAGATTAACAGCGATACAATGTCAAATGAGACGCCCAAGAGGAAGCGAGGCAGACCTCCCAAGGTTAATCCTACCGGAGACCAACAACAAGAGCCTGGTAAAGATGATCCAGAGGCTGAGACTCCAGTTAAAAGAAAGCGGGGACGACCGAGGAAATATGAAAGAATTGAGGAAGCTCCAACTCCTCCTGTTAGAACGACGGAGGGTTGTAATGATGATAAAGAAGACGGGGGGGAAATTCAACCAGAAAAAAGAAAACGCGGTCGACCTAGGAAAGTAGTTCCACTAGAAACCTCCAGGGAGGAGGGGGAGGGGGAGTGTGATAAGGAACATGTGGGTCATCCCCCGCCTGTAGAGGGCAGCACTGATGCTCCTCCAGTAGGTGTTGGTCACACTGGTGGAGAGACTCAAGTAAAGCAAGAAGAGACGGGTAAAGAGAATCTGCCTATTAGAAGAACACGATTACAACCCAAGAGATATAGTGATCATATATTAGGTGAAAGTGGAATCAATTCAGACGATGATGTTGACAATAGCTACGACCCTAGCGATGACAAAGCTGCTATTAAAAGGACTTTGAACAACCACGCGGGGGGCGAGCAGTCAGTCCAAGCTGGGGGTGCTAAGTATAAAGAAGAGTTCTTCTGTGAGAGTTGTGTGAGAAGTTTCAGTTGTGCTGCTGCGCTGAAAAAGCATGAGAAATCGTCGATTCACCTTCGCGGTAAGAACACCCCGGGTAATAGGAAGTACACATGTAAAGTCTGCGGTCGCGGGTTCATGAAGATCGACCATCTCCGCGACCACTCGGTTAACCACACCGGGGAGCTGCCCCACAGCTGCCACGTGTGTGACAAGAAGTTCAAGTTCCGCAGTCAGCTGGCTCTCCATCGCACGTCCGCACACACCCAGGGGGAAATTGAAGCCTCGTTCAAGTCCAATCCCATGTCTCGCCGTCGCAGGCGCTACAAAAATGCAGCTCTGCCACCGGAGGAAGAAAGAGACGATCCCAGGTTCAAACCCGAAGTTTTGGATCCACTGGAGCAGGATGGAGATGTGATGTTCCGCTGTAAGATCTGTAACACGTGGTTCAACGAGTTGAGGCTCTTCAACAGACACGTCGTGTCACACTTCAAGGTCAAACCCTTCAAGTGTGACATCTGCTCTAAGGAGTTTGCTCGTGCAGATACACTCAGGTGCCACAAGAAGGTCCATTATGGAGGCGAGGTCCCTAATGAGTCTGGCATGTATCTGTGTGGTACGTGTGGTCGACAGTTCATGCGGGTCGATGCTCTACGAAGTCATGTAAAAATGCACTACGGCCAGAGACCATGGAAGTGCAAGGACTGCGGCAAGTCATTTGTTGACAGACACACCCTGGCCAGGCATGTCGTCATTCACCAGAGTCAGAAGCCTTTCCTCTGCGCCACGTGCGGACGCGGCTTCAATAGAAAGTCACATCTTGAAGTCCACGAAGCCCAACACTCGGGCATCCATCTCCACAAGTGTGAAATATGCCATCGCACGTTCAACGAGCCCGGCAATCTAACCCGCCACATGATTGTACACTCAGATGCTCGCCCTTGGCCCTGTACCGTCTGTGGCGAGCGGTTCAAGAGGAAGGGAAACCTGGACGAGCACCAGTTGACACATAACAAGGAGCGCCAGGCTGTTTGCGACATCTGCGGTGCCCGCTTTAACACCAAACGCTACCTGAGGATCCACCAGTTGATCCACTCCGGTGACAGGCCACACAAATGTATCACTTGTTTAGCAACCTTTAGACAATTATCTGCGCTAATTACCCACAAACGTATCCACACCGGTCACGCCCCGTATCAGTGCACCAAATGTGAGAAGAAATTCAAGTATTACGACCAGTGGAAAGCGCATGAATACTCGCACTCAGATGCCAAACCTTATAAATGTTCCATGTGCAATGCCACATACAGACAAGCCGGGTCTTTGAGACAACACCGTAAAGTGGCTCACGGCAATCAGAAGCTCAGCACTTTATTCTGGTGCGCTGAGTGCAACAAAACCTTCTCCTCCACAGTCTCATTAGAGAGACACATGAAACGTGTTCACGGAGCTCAGTCAACAATACAAAGCATTCAGACAATTGGTGACATCCCCCAGCAACCAAACACAGCAGTAGTCAGTGATAAAGTCTTTGTGCCCACTTCCACCTCCACCATGGAAACCTCCAATATCGTACACATCACCAACCCACAGGGAGGCTTAGAGACCATCGAACTGACCAACATCTCAGGGGATAACTCCGCAGCTAATATAGTCCAGCTTCTCAATGGTCAAACGCTTACTACTCTTAACGGTAGTGAAGTGACCATGGGTCAAGATGGTAGCGTCCAGTTTGCTGATGGCCAGCGGTTCTACCAGTTGGTCAATGGTCTGGGAGATGGTAGCCAGGTTATCAACATATCAGGGGGTAATGGTCAAGTGATCAGTATAGCTGGACTGACCCAGGAGGAGGGAGCGACTGGAGGAGTGGTCAGTGATGACCACCACCAGGGTGGAGTGGCGGTCAGTGGGGAGGATGGAGTGTTGCAATATGCAGAAACTGAAACCAACCCACAGCACACCACCGTTGTGCAGGCCTTTGTGGAAGCAGTGTCACACCTGGAGCCTACTGAAGGCCATAGCGGTCCTGTAGAAGAAGTCCTAACACAAGAGATCCAAGTGTCCCAGGCCGCTAACGAGGAAACACATGATAATATACACATACAGACCATAGCACCTAAGTCCTCTATTCCCTGTGTGGTGGAGGTTAACGTACCCACAACCACCTTAGACTCAATGAGCGATAATATGCAACATCAGATAGCTTCCACTCAATCATTAGTGCCTATAGAGGTGGTTCCCATGGAGACGACCATTACCACCATGGAGGAAGGTGAGGTACATGGGGATGTGGATATCATGGAGACGGTAGAAACCACTGATACACTGCATGTTATAACTGACGGTCATGGGGAACTTATCACTGATGGAGTCACTCATGAATTGGCTGAGCAAGTTGTAGAAACCGTTTCAATTGCTACTACCTCTTATGAACCCGTTGCTGAAGTATAGCGTAGGATCGGTAGATTGTTATAGAATTGTTGCCATATGGGTCAGATTTTCTGAAAATGTACAATTGGCAGTTGTACACATTTAGTGGATTATGGTAAATTAGGCTGCAATTTGGTCAATACTAGGTAAATTTGGGTATATTTGGCATTGCGTTGATTCTAGCAATCGGTTTGGTTAGGTTGAACTGTATTTTGAACTTTATTTTTGATTGAAATATGGGTTATTTGATAAGATTGGTGAAGTTGTACATTTTCAGAAAATCTGACCCATATAGAACTGAGTGAAGTAATACTTATTAAGAGAATTTGTGTAAACTGATACTATCCCTGACTTTATTCACGATATCAAACTTGATATGTTGAAGTGTAAAATAATGTATAATAAGATGCCGAGTTATAAATGTTTCTGTTCAATGCATGCAGCAACTTGAATTTCCAAAATGGAATGACGTTTGAATAAAATATTGGAATAGGAGTGAAACTGCTTGTTTAATCTTAGGTGTCGATAACAATGTATATTTATAAGGGAAAATTGTTTGATTATCGCTCTAGGTTATTGGTGTAGTTTTCTTTTTCTTAAATAAATAATTTTGAGAAGTGAGTGGAATTTTTTTTTGTTGAGAAGTGAGCTCCAAGCCCCCCACCCTGCTCAACCATTTATAACTGTCTAATATCAAATTCAGCCGTCGCCGATATTATTTTACAAATACTTGGATTTCATACAAAGGTTGAATCTCCGACAGAAATAGCGACCATAGGTTAAAGGGGAGCACCTTGGGACAACTATTAAATATAGGGGCATTTGCATAGCCGCCATTTTGTTCAACATAGAATATTTGTCAATGCTCTAATGTCAATATCCATTTATCATACTCGTTTCCATAACAGGAATCCCCATCTTTCCCATCATGCATTTTGTTTTCATAGATTGTTTATACACACTATGATATTGGGGAAAACATTCTTGCAATTTTCGATAAAATATTGTCAAATATGTATGTCAGATTTCAACAGAATCCATCCCAGGAGGCACTATTACAGATATGCGCAGTAGCACATCCAAAGGTATTACATCCCTTATCTTGAGCATCACTAAATTTACAGATATTCAAACCTAAAGTATTGAAATTGTTAATTTTCAAGGATATTTCTAAAATCCCCTATTCATTAAAAACGGGAAACCAAGTAATTGTTGTAGCTTTTATTACCAATAATGCATTTAGCATAGCACACAAGCTATATCGTCGCCTCATTCAAAGCTCATCAATCTCTAGTGGAACAAGGCGCATATCACAACACGACTCACACCTTTCACGGTCACATTCACTTTGTACATTTTTACAACTAAACACATCCACTAACATTTTCGTTCACTGCATTTATACTTAGCACATATATATATAAACCTACTTGAGCAAATGCTTAGCATTCTCCTGACCACTAATTACACACGATTCACAGCACAATATAATAATGCGATCCATTTAAAGGGGAAGTATCGAGCAACACACTATATTTTATTCAAATACATTGTACTCGGCGGCAGTTCTTCACGTTTTCAATAAATGCAATATCGTCATGAAGGATTAGAAGTAGCATCGGCCACTAAATTTACAAATCTACCTGTACAAGGTAGATATATCTACCTGTAAAGGTAGATATTAGACAACCGACATGTGCAGACCTTAACAGATACATCAACAGTGCCTACTGCTGCTATTTAAGGATCAGATCTTCAGAAAATATACAATTGGCCTTCACCAATCCTCACAAATAACCCACGTTATAAGATGAAACGAGCTTTAAAATGCAGTTAAACATAGCAAACCAGATACTTTAAATCAACGCGATACCAAATATACTCCGATATACCCGGTATTCAACATTTTCCAGCCAAATTCATGAATTTTAGCAGAATTTACTTAATGTGTAGAGCTGCCAATTGTACATTATCTGAAGCTCTGACCTTAGGCTGAACAGGGAAGGCATCAATATTTACAAATAACACTTCATTTTAATGAAGAAGCAGCGGCCATCTTGATTAACCAATATACACATATAGATCCTCATAATAGTTGCATGATCAGGCCTTAATACCATAAACCAGGTACAATAGACAGAAGTCATCGGAGGAATTCTACACATTTCCTTCAAAGCTAAGACAAGCTGCCCTCAAACATCCAGAAACCTGAATTCATATTATAACCAGCAGAGAGCACAAACTGATAGGTATTACATAATCCCTATTTTGTTATATTAAATACCTTAAGCATCGTTAAATCGACACATGGATGAGAGAATCCAATTACACGTGAGTTTCTCCACTTGGGATCGATGCGTAGAGTTGAGTAATGATTTAGTAGACTGGAGAGGTATTACATCCCTTATCTTGAGCATCACTAAATTTACACATAGATATTCAAAGCTAAAGTATTGTCACTCAAGTATTGAAATCTGTTAATTTTCAAGGATATTTCTAAAACTGATAGAATCCAATTACTACATGAACGTTTCTTCACTTGGGATTGATACATAAACAGTTGAGTAGGAATTTCATGGACTGGAGAGGGTCGCTGAACTCCCTGATGCTGTGTCGGCGCAGCACCCACTCTGGCTGTATCTTGGGTACCGCGGGGCGGGAGGACAGCGTGGTGGACAATATGGAACACGACAGACTCTTAGACGCCGCCATCTTGGCCTTGGCCAGGTTCCGCTTCTCCTCCATGGCATACTTCCTCGAGGTCAGCGCGTACAGACTCTGGATTTTGGACACGATCTTGGGCATCCTTATCACCTTCTGTGGGCAGATAATATAATAATTTGATAAGGATGATGTTCCAATAGATTCTTTAGGTCATCTATTCTGATATAAGTCGTCTATTCTGATATAAGTTGTCTATTCTGATATAAGTTGTTTGAGTAACTTAAAATGGTCCGGACATATTAACGTAGATAACTGATGTAAATCTATAATATATAATGATCTTTAAACTTAAATTGTTAAAACTTGCAAGTATGTATATTAAATTATTAACAAGTTTTTTGTACTTGGCAGAATGAGACCTACACAAATTGTGAATGTTTTGTCAAATAAAATTTATTTAAAAAAAAGAAGAGATGATGCTATCTATTATATAAACTTTGAAGTGATTAGTGGGTGATATAGTGAGTGATATAGTAAGGATGGGTGAGGTGTGGTAGATGAACTGGTGTAGGCAGGTATATTTGCCATCAACCCACACTTTGAGGAACGACAGCTGGAGTTATTTAATATGTGGAGATGGAATTGTTGATAATGAAAATAATAGATTAGGATAAATAAGGTTATACTATAGCTATTAGTTAAAATATTGTACAAATTTGAATTGAAATGCATGTAATTAACTTTTTGAAATATATTTTTTGTCAACGAATGAATAGTATCATCACATCCTGTGAAGTTTTCGAATAAACTTTTAAAAAAAATATTTTGGCTGGAATTTTTTAAATGCTATGCATATCCAAGTATCATTGCCATTTTGTGAATTAAAAATATCTCTTTCTTTGTGTTATACTGCATTTTGACCGTAATTTTTCCCTTAGATTTTGATTATTCCGGAGGATTGGGGAAGGTGAACTGTACATTTTCTGAGAACCTGACCCATATAGGGTGGTCTTGCTGAACCTGCAGTGAATGTAAGCTGGGCACGTACCTCTCGCCGTACCGGTGGATAGGAGAGGAGACCAAGGAGCGTACACGTCTTGGTGAACACTGCACCTTTGTCTCTGAATATAGACAAGAGGTTGACGAGGGTATCCACCGACTCCTCCTGCTCAAACACACACCACGAGGTCTTCTCATACTGTGGACAGAGACAAACGCCAATATTTACCTATTGTTGTTGTTGTTACTTTTATTTTACCCAAAACGATACAATCGGTGGGTCTAATCTCCCATCATAGGGAGGATCTCAAGCTCTACTGGAAGTGATTTTTTAATTATAAATATTACATTCTGTGACCAACAAAATATTCACTAAATATTTGTATAGATATTTGTTAAAATTAGAGTCAGCAAATTCGGAGAATAATGTACCTGTTACACAACGCTTTTGTCTGAATACAAATCTTTAAATACAAATACACATTATACTATGTACAAGTTGCACTCATAGTCTTTTCACACACGCAGTGATTTATCAACGTGTGTAAAGGGCACCAGCTTAGTAATACTCTCAATTTGGTAAGTTTTAATAAACAAAAAAAAAGGGAATAAATCATTTTTTTGCGCATTTGTGCACCAAATGTTAAACCTGTAAACGGGTATCAGCAAACCCAGTGAAATTGTAGATTGGTGATTTAGGCATTTTAATCGATGTAATATTTAAATACGTTCTAATCTGTGTTACATCATATTTTACACATTGCAATACAGGTATAGATAAAAAGTCTAAAAAAGAAATGCATGACTACAAAAAACTGTAGTAATTACTATCATTTCGATGTTATTAGTTTGGTTAGGTTAAACTGTATTAGTTAAAACCACACTAGACACAGCACAGCGCCAGGCAGAATATCATTACAGATGCTGTGAGCTTTGGTCTTGACAAATAGTCATGTCTTGCTGTATAAAAATGTTGAATAATAATAAAAAAATATTCAATATTGTAGACGAAATAATCATAAGCATCAAGATCAGCAGGAGGAGAGGCATATGTAAATTTAGATGTCGATATGCCTGGTAAAACGAAGGATTTGTTGACATATTGAATAAAGTTGATGTAAAAACAAAAACAAAAATAATAATAAAATAAAATTACCTTAGTAAGGTTGAGGAGGACGTTGATGGAGTATTTAATGACCTCCATATGTGGCAGGGAGCGGTTACAGCTGCGTATCAGGGTGAATATAACATGTGTGGCATTACTCCCAGCCATTTGTACACAGCACGCGGGCGACCAGCGAGTCGCGACATCTGTGGAACCAGCAGAAAGCATCATGAATTACATGTGAGCCGTTTTAGGAAATGAGACATAAGTCGTAAAAATGGATTCTGAGATATTATCATATTTGAATAGATGAGCTCAAGCCGATTCCAATGATAGTAAACATCAAGGACATCTAAGTAGTGTTTCTATATTATAAGTTTGATATCTTTATTTTTGAAAAAAAAAGTTATTACTATTTGTGGGTGGATAATTACTAATTAAGTACCTAAATATACTCTATAGGATGACCTTAGAAATCCATAGATATATTTGCATATTCTCGAATTCACCGAGTATTAGCCAAATTGCAGCCTAATTTAGCAGAATCTACTCAATGTGTACCGCTGCCAATTGTACATTTCCAGAAAATCTGACCCATATAGAAAAGCAAAAAAGAATCCCAGTAAACACTGTCTGACCAGCGAGTTGCTACATCTGTGGAACCAGCAGAAGGCATCATGAATTACATGACATTCATACATGCATAACAACAAACATGCAGACAGATATATTCTAAAACTAATTTTTAACTCTCATTAGGTCGCAAACATACATAGAAAAGCAAAAAAAATCCCAGTAAACACTGACCTAGCTTCATGAGAGCGTCGAGGATGGCACTGAGTTGAGTGTATCTCAGTAGGAAGTCGAGGGCTGATGTGGTAATGTTTCCCAGCTTCTTGTCCTCAGTGACGGCGGCACTGGCCGCCTGTACCCGCCGCCGCGCCGCCTTCACCTTAGCGCTCCGCACCTTCTTACGCACGATATACCCGCGCCATAATGCCTGAAGACAAAGACAAAGGTACTTATAATATGAATATCGACGTTAGAAATAAGTTCTCTTAAATCTTCCATCTAGATAAATGTTTGTCCAGTGATAATTCTAATGGAAATCTCATTGTATAAATGTACAGGATAACATGATCCGATCTTAACTTTTTATGTAATGTAAGTCAGTTGAATAACTCTCTGAAAGTAATAATGATTAAAAATTTTGTTATGTGATTAATGTCAGCGACGGTCTAAGGCCGGATGGAAGATCTAACTTTAGCTTGTCTAATCTTAGAATTACACGTCCTTTTCTTGTATCTGACAAACTTGAATAAAAAATTCTATGATAATAATGAAAGACGAGAATTTAATTGTAAAATATGGAAGTTGATCGATGTTTGAGATGAGTAGGTCTATTTCTACACACCAGGGCTGCCAACGGTGGCCCACCAAATAACTGAAAAGATTCTTTGTATCAAGGCAATACCAAATAGACTCAGATATACCTAGTATTCATCAATTTTCAGTCCTAATTCAGTAGAACTTAATAGCTAAGTCAAGCTGCCCATTGTAATTTTCAGTCGATCTGACCCATGAACTAAAGGCAGCCAATTTACCTGCATCTTGCTGATGCCTGAGTGAATGCGCTGTATGCGCCTCCTAGCGAGCCAGCCCCGTACTACTGCCTGCACCTTGATGAGGCGCTCGTGTCGCTTGGCGATGTACGCCCGTGCTGCCCTCTGTACACGTACCACACTGGCCACCAGACGGCAGTACCGCAGGCGCACCAACCGGCACCGCAGCCACCTCTGTAGGGAAACAAGTGAAATTAGATTTTATAAAATGATATATGAAAATGTACAATTCACCTTCACCAATCCTCTCAAATAACCCACATTTAAGACAAAAATGAGCTTCAAACACAGTTTAACATAACCAAACAGATTGTTTGAATCAAGGCAATACTAAATATACTCAGATATACCTAGTATTGATGATTTTTCCGTTTAATTTAGGAGAATTTAATAAATGTGTTGATCTGCCAATTGTACATTTTTTGAAAATCTGACCCATATACTTGGGAGGCTCTGGCATATCCATAGAGATAGACATGGGACCTTTGGGCCACATGCAGGTATTTTCACTTGTTAAATACAGATGGTTGATACTTGTATTTGCAAGGGTAGGCATGTCAGCGAGCCTAAACTCCCTTACAATACTGGGGAGATTTTAAGCCCTACATTTAATAAGAAAACAATCCACCATTTAGTTGACGACAAAAAATATCAATGTCCAAAAAGTAAGCAAGCAATTTTTTAAAGAAATGTTTTTCGCATATTTTGGTTTAAAACAGGGTCATTAGAATTCTATTGTTTTTTTATGTTTACTTTTTGTGCTACTTGATCTATAAAACATACCCTACCCTCCTTATTCACTGTATTTAGTATCACTATGTGGGTCAGATTTTCAGAAAATGTACAATTCACCTTCACCAATCTTCTCAAATAACCCAAATTTCAGGCGAAAATAAAAGTTCAACCTAACCAAACAGATTGCTAGAATCAATGCAATGCTGAATACACTCAGATATAACCGGTATTTATCATTTTCCAGCCTAATTTTGCAGAATTTACTAAATGTGTACTGCTGCCCATTGTACATTTTCTGAAAATCTGACCCCATGTAACAAAGATGCGTTGTGACAAATGTTATACCTGTATCTTTATGACGGATTCTACTTGAGCCTGTGCTTTCTTGTAGGACTGGAATCTCCGGAAGCACCGCTGGATCCTGATGACGGACAAATGTCGTCTGGTGACAGAGACCGCCTTCTGGATGTACACCTGTCTGCGTTCTACCCGCAACTGAAATTATAGAAATTAATGACAATGAGAACTACTTTTGGTGAGTGAGTGAGTGAGATTGGTTGCTTTACGCCCTTATCAACACATTGAAGGTTATATCAAGGGCGGGAGAGCTAAGAGCTAGGAGGCAGTTTATGATCATACCCAGGCAATAGAGATAGAGAAGAAGGGAGAGAGAGACAGAGAAAAGAGACAGAAAGGCACTTTATGGTCTTACCCAGGACCCAACTACTTTTGGTCTTCAAAGTGGAGAATTCATCTTGTCGCTAGAAAGCATGTGTGGACACAGGGTTGGAAGCTATTGTAAATGTTAAAATCGTTACTCATGTGTTTTTGTGTGCAGTTTTTGGAGAAGCTTCTGTTTATCCCTTGGAAATATATATTTTGTATTCAAACTGCTTCGGCTGTTTGGCCTCATCAGGTATTTTTTTCCCTAAACATGACATGACATCATCTAAGGATTTAAATTTTAAAATCATTATCTTGAACTTAGTTTCTTTTAGTTTCTACTAGCTCTCTATCATGGCATGTACTGGAAGACCAGATTCTTAAATCTGAAGAGTATTACCAAATTTGTATCTCTTAGTTTTGCAAATAAAGAATTTATCATCATTATTACATTAGTATACTATTACTACTATTATACTATATTAGTATACTATTGGTCATAAAACTTTATTGTGATCTAGAATATAATTTTCTGCTAAATCTGTATACAACGATTAAAAATATACTATGGTATTGTCATAGACGTAACCTTTATAACAGTATTATTTTCTTTACATGAAAGGTATCACGTAATCTGTGACATTGTAAGGAAATATAAATGTGTTTAAAAAAAATTAAAAAAAAAAAAAAAAAACCAAAAAATTCCTCACCTTCTCCAGTTTCTGAAGAGCATTACCCAATTTGTATCTCTTAGTTTTGCAAATAAAAGAATTTATTGTCATTATTACATTAGTATACTACTAAATATAAAAAATAAACTGCTCACCTTCTCCAGTTTCCTGTCTCTGTAACTGCGGTAGTATCGCTGGATGAGTGTAACAGCTCTGGTCCTGTGGACGGCCACCTCGCGCCTCCTCCTGTACACCTTCCTTATCCTGTAGGCCCTGTACACAGACTGGATCTTGGTCACGGCTCTCTGCTCCCTTTGTATCCTTCTCCTGACCAGGAACCCTCTGATGACCGACTGTATCTTGCAGGCGGATTGCTTCTGTACAGTCAAGACCTGCCTGTGTTGTTTCACCGTGCGATAAGAGCGGTAATATCGCTGTAGCACTCTCACAGCTCTGCACCTTCTTACATGCACCTGTCGCACTCTGTAGGACCTATACGGGGGAAATCGGCAGAAAATGTACAATTCACCTTCACCAATCCTCTTAAATAACCCAGACAAAAATAAAGTTCAAAATACAGGTCAACCTAACCAAACAGATTGCTAGAATCAATGCAATGCCAAATATACTCGAGTTTACTAGTATTGGCCAAATTGCAGCCTAATTTACCAGAATTTACTGAATGTGTACAGCTGCCAATTGTACATTTTCTGAAAAATCTTACCTGTACATAGCTTGAATGGCTGTGGCTGCCCTGTGTTTCTCCTCAATGTCTCTGCGCACCAGGTAGCTTCTCACAAAGGCTTGGATGGTCATAGCAGCGCCTTTCTGTATAAGGTACTTCCTCCGGAGCTGCTGGGTTAGAGTATAAGCCCTGAAGTGGGTCTGTATAAGGCACGCAGCTCTTCTTTGTTGGATGAATGTTTTCCTGGCGATGTATTTTCTGAACACAGACTGGACGACAGTAGCTGCCACATGCTGTTCTCCTACATCCAGCCTTGCGGTGTACCCTCTCCACGCAGCCTGAATAGTGATAGCAGCTTGTCTTAACCTGAGGAATTGTCTCCTTTCGTGTTTGGCTTGTAGATAGGAACGTACGTGGGATTGGATGGTCAAGGCAGCAGTACATACACCTCGGTATCTTATCCTTTCTACATAGCCTCTGTATACGGCTTGAATAGCTGTCGCAGCCCGATGCCATTCCTCAATATCTCTCCGCACGAAGTAACTCCGGACGAAGGCTTGGATGGTGACCGCAGCACCTTTCTGGATGAGGTACCTCCTCCTGTGATGCTTGGTCAGGATGCATGCTCTGACATGGGACTGGATCTTGTACACAGCTCGCCTGCGTCTCTGATACTGCTTCCTTGCTAGATACCCTCTGAACACTGACTGCACTACCGTGGCGGCCATGTGTTGCTCTGCTATTTCTTGGCGCGCTATATGAGCCTTCCACGCAGCCTGTATTGTAACAGCAGCTGCTCTTAACTTGAGGAACTCACGTCGCTGATGTCTCACCAAGAGCATGGCTCGAGTGTGCATCTGAAGGGTGATGGTAGCAGAGCGAAGCTTCATGAAGTTTTTCCTCAGTATGTAGCACCTGAATGTGGACTGGATGGAAATAGCAGCTCGTTGTTCCTCGACAGCTTGGCAAGCTTTTCTCTGAAGTCGAATCAGCGTTCGTCTCGCCAGGAAACTTCTGAATGCACACTGTATCTTCAACGTAGCGTCTTTCTGCTCGATCAGCCTCTTCCTTGCTAGGTGACCCCTGACTGCAGATTGGATAGTGATCGTGGCTCGTTTCTGAATCACAAACTCCCTCCGTTTTTCCTTTCTTAATAAATGGGCCCTTATGTGAGATTGGATTATGGTGACGGAAGTCTTTAGGCGTAAGAAATGTTGCCTGGTTACGTAAGATCGGTAGCAGTTCTGAATCACAGACGCGGATTGATGTCTGTGTGCAATATTTCTCCTCACAAGGAAACCTCTAACGGTGGCTTGAATAGTCATTGCTGCTCCTTTTTGAATAAGGAAACACCTGCGTTGCTCTCGTCCAGTGATAAGAGCGCGGTGATATGTTTGAATAGTGCAAGCAGCATGCCTTGTTTTAATATAAGTGTTTCTAGCCTTGAACATCCTAAAGACTGATTGTATTTTGGTGGCAGCATGGCTCTGTCTGGTTATTTCCTTCCTGACAAAGTAAGACCTGACTGCTGACTGTACAACAACACACGCCTCAATCTTCCTCACATAAGATCGTCGCTCTTGGTTTCTCACCAGGATTGCTCTATACCAGGACTGGATCTTGCAGATAGAAGCAATTTTCTTGGTAAAATGTCTTCTACAGAGATACTGCCTGAATGTAGATTGTATGAGGGTTGCTGAATAATGCTGCGTGGCTAGAGTTTTCCTCGCTGAGTATGAACGCCACGTGGATTGGATTCTGATTGCGGAGTGTTTCTTGAGCAGGAAATTCTCCTGCTCTTGTTTCATGGCTAGCACCGACCTGTACCATCTCTGGATGATACAGACTGATGTTTTCATTTGGGTGAACTTGAGTCTGAGTTGGTGTTGCCTGTACATGGACTGAATGGCAACTGCAGCTCGTCGTTGCTTCTTGTAAATCTTCCTTGTGAAATAAGAGCGAACTACAGACTGCAGGAGAATAGCAGACGACTTTTGTCTCAGGAAGTCGTTGCGTACTTGTCTCAAGGTCAAGGTCGCCCTGTATCTTGTCTGAATGACACAGACTGCCTCTCTCTTCCTCTGGAACTCCCTCTGTGCTCTATGTTTTCTGTAGATACTCTGGATGCATGTTGCCGCCTGCCGTTTTTTCTGAAGCTCTTTCCGTACCAAGTAAGATCTCAAGGCAGATTGGATTGTCATGGCGGCACCCTTCCTGATGAGGAATCGTCTTCTCTCTTGTCTCATCAGCAGGGTGGCCCGTAAGTGGTTTTGTATTTTACAGGCGGCAATCCTCAGATCGACAAACGCCTTCTTAGCCCTGTAGCCTCTGAACCCGGACTGAATCACAATCGCTGCATTGGTTTGTCGCCTCAATCGTTTGCGGACAAGATACAACCGGAAGGCTGCCTGGATTGTAATGGTAGCTCCCTTGGTTATCAAGAATTTTCTTCTCTCCCTTCGCTGTAACAGCAGAGCACGATGATATTTCTGGATAACATTTGCAGCTGCTACCTGCCTGCTGAAGTTTCTTCTCGTGATGTAACTTCTGAATGCACTTTGTATCAAGGTAGCTGAATAATTCATCACATGCAATCTTTTCCTGGTGAAGTAGGCCCGCATAGCAGCTTGAATAGTCATGGCGGCCCCTTTGGTAATAAGGAACTGTCTTCTGTCTCTTCTCATGTCAAGCCTTGCTCTGTAGGCGTTCTGTAAAGTCACTGTCGCCCTTCTCAGTCTCAGGAATTTCTTTCTCAAGAAGTAAGATCTAACTGTTGCCTGAAGAGCAATTGCTGCAGAGTGCTGCTTCTCAATGTCTTGCCTTGCTCTAACACCTCTGAACCAGGCCTGAATTTGTATAGCAGCACTTTTTTGCTTTAAGTAACTTTGGCGCTCATTTTTCTGCGATAAATAGGCTCTTGACCGGGTTTGAAGCACAAGAACTGCAGCTTTGGTTCTCAGGAACTGTTTCCTTTGGAGATAAGCTTGTACAGTAGATTGGATCATTGTAGCTGCATCTTGTTTTAATCGCAGCTCCTTCCTGGATAGATAACCTCGGACGAGCGACTGCAAATGGATGACTTTACGTCTTGTGTCAAGGTAATCTATATGAGTTCTGTGAGCTCTGAAGGCTCTTTGGATAACATTTGCAGCTGCTACCTGTCTGCTGAAGTTCCTTCTGGCTATGTAACCTCTGAATGCACTTTGTATCAAGGTAGCTGAATGATTCATCATGTGCAATCTTTTCCTGGTGAAGTAGGCCCGCATAGCAGCTTGAATAGTCATGGCGGCCCCTTTGGTAATAAGGAACTGTCTTCTGTCTCTTCTCATGTCAAGCCTTGCTCTGTATGCATTCTGTAAAGTCATTGTCGCCCTTCTCAGTCTCAAGAATTTCTTTCTCAAGAAGTAAGATCTAACTGTTGCCTGAAGAGCAGTTGCTGCAGAGTGTTTTAATCGCAACTCCTTCCTGGATAGGTAACCTCGGACGAGCGACTGCAAATGGATGACTTTACTTCTTGTGTCAAGGTAATCTATATGGGTTTTGTGAGCCCGGAAGGCTCTTTGGATGGTCACAGCTCCTTGGCGTTTCTGCAAGTAATCCTCTCGCTCCTGTTCTCCACATTTCCTTGCCCTGTAATATCGCTGTAGTACAATCGCAGCATTTTTCTGTTGTAGGAACACGTTGCGTTGTGCATGGGATTTATAACACTTCTGAATAGTTATTGCAGAATTTCTCATTCGCAGGTATTTTCTGCGTTGGATACTGGCTCTGAAGTTACTCTGGAGGATGAGACAAGCTCCTCTGATGATGTGGTAAGAGCAGAACTGTTTCTTGCCACTGCTCCAAGCCCTGAAGTATCTCTGTATCACAACCGCAGCTTCTTCCTTCTCACTCAGTCTTTTCCTTGCAAGGTGACCGCGCACAGCAGACTGAATAGTCACCGCTGCCCGGTTCATCGCCCGCAGTGCATTGGACCACCGTCTGACCTTCCACCCACGATAGAATGCCTGAATGGTTATAAGGGCACCCAGTTTGACAAAGAACTCATTCCTGTCCTTTTCTCCCAGACGACAGGCTCGGTACCACTGCTGTATACAGACAATGGCTCTGGATCTCGCTCCTGCCTCTCGTTGTGCCAGCATCCTGCGGGTGTATTTCTGGATGCATACAGCGGCTTGTTTCTCTTGTGCCAGAGTCTGCCTCGCCTTGTGTCCTCTCCAGGCAGCCTGCAAGGTGACAACAGCCTGTTTCTGCGCCTGGTAGATAGAGGCTTGTTCTCTGCACAGGCGATGTGCCCTGAACCTGTACAAAAGACAATGTTTTGCTTATGTAAGATGATGACTTACAATATCAGGGCTGAAAGTGTGGCCATGGCAAAAATACTGAACTATTTCTGGCAAGGGGAAGGAAGCACCCATAGGGAGACCAACCTCTGGGGAAAATGCGTTCTTATGGAAAGTGGGATGTAAACAGGGCGTAAAAGAAACAGGTGTAAATTGAATTTGAAACCCTTTTAAAACCCGTTTCTGCTAGGAATTCGCTCATAAAACATATTATAGATGTTAATCATGTCCCAAGACCTTGTAGGGAAATATATGTATACAGATTGATGCAATAATTTTAGTCATGACGGAGCCAATAGTTCGGATGTTTTCAGAGTGTTTTTATTTTGCATGGTAGCTATCATGGGGAAGAGTTGTGTGTAGTCACGTTATAAATAACACTGAAAATTATAGAGAAGACATACTAACCTGTGTTGAATGACAAGACAAGCTGTTTGTAGTCTGGTGTAGTGTCTGCGGCACAGGCAGGCCCTCCACATGGCCTGTATACTGAGGGCAGCGGAACGCTTGTGTAAGAACTCCGCCCGCTGCTGTAGGCCCAGTCTGTAGGCCATGTAATGTTCCTCTATGATGCAGGCTGCTGTTTTCTGCATGAGGAAGGCGCGCTGTACCTGCTCCATCCTCCACCAAGCCTGGATGCTGGTAGCCGCAGCTTGCTGACGGTACAGTCTGCACCGAACCAACCACGACCGCACAAGCGCCTGAAACATCATCAAATAAATGAGTCACAAGATGCAAAATTTTAGGTTTCCGTTTCAAATATATTGATTTCAGTAGAAATACTGAAGACTGTCATCCCTGAATTAAAGCAAAAGAATTAGTTTGGCTACATAGGTATTGGGCGGGAAAATATAGAGATCAGCCCTTGTTAGATCAAAATCAATTCATTCACGGCTTTAAGATTGAAAAAAATTTGTCAAGCTAAAAAGAACCAGACGCATTATCACTAGGTGAAACATAAAGCACAGAATGAATACAAAGATTACAACGTTCCGGTAGATTTACCTGTATTTTGGTGACTGAATGTTCTTTAGCAGCCAAGAGGCAGAGAGCTCTCATCTTGGTGACAAGTCTCCTGGCCTTCATTCCCCGGTACGCAGCCTGCAGTTTAAGCGTTGCGGCGTATTTGCGTACTTCTCTACGTTGTGCCAGGAACTTGCGCACAGCTGTTTGGATGGTACATGCAGCCCAGTAGCGTTTCTGAAATTATACAATTTATTCAGTACGGCGAAACCAGGTTTTATCTCCCAGGGATAAAAGTGGGGCCATGGGAAAAATACTGAAATATTTCTTGCAAGGGAAAAGCAGGGGGAAGTTGAAAAGTTATCTTTTATAACATTAATCTTCGAAGGTTTTGAGGAAATTTAATGTTTCCGAAAATTTGAGAATTTTGTGGGAAAAGATGGAAGGTTTTTTGAACAAAAGAAAGTTTAAAAGGTTATTTTAAAAAAAAAAAGCGTTTTTGGTACCGAAAAAAGGTAGTGCTTGGGAGGCCTGTGTTATGCATTACTTTATGTTCTCACCTCCAGGTTATGTTCCTGACCCTGGAGCCTGTACTTCCTCCAGGCCGCCTGGATGATCCTGGCAGCCCGCGCCTCCTGGCGGATGTCCAGTAGACGTGCACACAGGTACGTGACGTAGGTGATGACCACCTTCTCATCCGGGATAGTGTTGGACATGTCTGACCCCCAGATCATATCCGGGATATCTCCCAGCTCCCGCACGCGCTCGTGTAACACTCGGTAGTTCTCTCTCTCATTCACCAGCAGGCCGTCCCACACACTAGATTTACCAGTCGCTGAAATAGAATAGAATATATAAAAGAAATTAAAGCAGTTCTAAAACGACCTGTCGCTTTGCGGCGCTACTACTAATCTGAGATAATGCTCAGAATCTATGTGTTGTTATAGACTATGAAGAGATTAAAGAACAATAATCTCCGGAGATTGCTATTGGTTAATTGCCGGAGTCTGAATCTGAATTCAGACAATAATCTGAGACTTGCAACTCTGCTTTGGTTCTCGAACTAGGTGCTGGGTTGTCCAGTTTTTAATGACTTTTAATGATTTTAAGGGAGAAATACAAAATTTAATGACTTTTAATGAACATTAACAAGGTAAACCTGAATTTAATGACTTTTAATGACCCACGGGAACCATGCAAATCCCTTTCCATTCAGAAACTTACAAGGACTGAAGGAGTTGCTCCAGTATCCCCCAGTGAAGCTGTCGTCTCCGCTCTCAGAGTTGATGGAGTCATTGTGTTCGCCCGGACCCACCGTCTGCGTGGTCTCACACTGGATCTCCTCCGCCCGCAGTAGACGCGGGTGGTAGTGGTGGATGAGGTAACACAACACGCGCCCGTCACTGAACGACACAGTGAAGTTCTCCACCTACAATAACAACAAACTCATACAGCAGGGATCAAAGTAAGGTGATTTTATATTGCATCTTTATTCAGAACAAACAATAACATTCCCAAATTGGATATATAGCCTCGGCCTAAGCAGGTCTTTATGCGAGATCCAGATCCATTTTTGATGGCAAAAATACTTGAATATTTCTGGCAAATGAAAAAGCACCCATAGAGGGTGAAAATCTTAGGTTAAAAATGATGGAATTAGCGGAGGCTACATGTAATGAAGTTTTGTAGTAATTTTGAAACTGGATATTGTTATTGTTAAGAACATTTAATGAAAGGATTTGTTGGGGCTACACTGAAACTGAAAAGAAATGGTGGATTTGGGGGGAGGGAATTCGACAACTTTATAAGTTTTCAAAAATGCTGATTTCAGTATAAGTACTGAAGAATTTCATCCGTGATACAGACATGTAATGAGAAGATATGCCCGTTTTAGGGAAATGAGTCATAAGTCGCAAAGTATGGATTTTGAGATATAATCATATTTGAAAAGAGATCAAACCGATTCTAATGATAGTAAACACTAGGACACTTAATATGTATTTCTATATTTTAAGTTTGATATTTCTATTTTTGAAAAAATAGAAAAAAGTTTGCAATGTTTCTGGCTGGGTAATAACCAGTAAAGTAACTAAATATACTCCATACAAAGGCCTTCAAAACACAAGGATATATTTAATACAATGTCCTGAAATTTGTTACATGGATTCATATGAACATAATTATCTAACCCTCTAAAAATCAGAACATTCCAAATTTGTTACATGGATTCATATGAACATAATTATCTAACCCTCTAAAAATCAGAACATTCCAATTAAGAAATCTTGTGAAAAAGAGACCTTGAAAAATATCAATTTTGCGATTTGTGACTCATTTTCCTGAAACACATCACATATTGGACCACCATCGTGTAGCAATAGGTTGAAGGGCAGCAGATGAAGGGCAACAACCTTACAACTTGTCTCTTACCTTCACATTATAGAAAGCACACACAGCGCGGCACCACTTCAGTAAGAGGCTGAGTTTGGGTGATTTGAAATACATGTCTGTGCCCGTGGACTCCCGCCGACTCTCTGGTATTCCTAGTCAAATATAAAGGAAGGTTTTTTATTAGATTTTATTCATACTAGGTAATAATTTTTCGGGGTTTTTCACCTGCCCCTAGTTCCTTTCAAGAAACAGTTCACCCTGGGATAATATAGCAATACACGAACTCCTTACCATGTTGATAATGATGTATTTAGGGTAAATCGTTCTCTAGTGTCCAACTAATTCCAGTATTACAGAGAGAAAAGAGAACTATTTTGCCTTGTAAGGGCCGCCATGTTCTCTCCTCCAGTGACATATATCATGCCCATTCCCTCTGAGCTCAAAATGCGCATGAATCTACTATACACTAACACCAAGGAAGGCCTGTGATTGGCTGGCTCCTAGCTGGCGGCAAACTCGCACAAGAGACAATGAAGAGATAATCCAAGACAACAACACAGCTTAGAATCTATGCATTTACAGCCAAGCATGGTTGACACACTAATTTGGTCCACTGTTTAGACAGATAATACATTAATCTTGCTTGCCCTAGTACTAGTATGATATTTTCCTTGTCTATATGTTCCTATTCCATGCGTTACATGTTGCAAAGGTTTGGCATGCAGCACCTTGTTTATGATGCCATTTTGTTGCATTGCAGTGTGGGTAGGGGAACTTGGCCAATCACAGTGGGACTGGGAGTCACATGACTCATGACCCAGTTCCACAGCTAGGAGAGAGATGACCGAAGCCCCATGTACACACTGGTAGTGACTGAGATTTGGATTATCCTCAGAGATATTCAGCCATAGATTTGAGTCCTTACATCGTAATTATAATCATTAGATATCTGAAAGTGCTGTGATTCGGATTTGAGGGCTCCTGGGGAGAGAAAGGGAATGGGACCATCGGACCTTTTCCACACCCTCTCACTCAGGCAATGGAGATGAGAGATGCTTGGAGGTGGAAAGCACCATCAGCGGGATCAGGAGGAATACTGTGAAACTAGATAAGAATCCCATTTTATATTTAGCAATAATAAAGGCAAGAAGGCATTGTTGTTTCACAATGCCATGATGAGACAAATAGCAGAGTTCTAGGTCTGAGTATCCACCTCAACTCAACGATCCTATAACCTGTGATGCTAGTATGGGATTGATGGTCAGATGTAAACAAACTGCTGTGAGCCCCGTCGACGTCACAATTCGCAGAGAATCATGGGAGATAAGCCCAAAATGGTGGCCTCCTGGAATGGTGGCTTTTGCTATAATTTGGACACTTTTACATTGTTTTGTGGGGTTATTTGGATACTATCGAATGATTTAAACAAAGGCCTTCTTAAAAGAAGAGGTAAGAAGTTGATGTATAGCTATTTTATCCCAGGGCGAACTGTTTCTTTCAGCAGGGTATTATTAGTTTCTACAGATTCAATGCTTATGATATTTCTACATTGCGAAAAGACTAAGATTTAAGTACATCAACTGATATTTTTAGTAATATATAGCCAAAGGTTACTGGTATAATTCTTATGGTGTTCATTTAAAAGGATATAGAAACCAAGCAATATTAAAATGAAGCCGCACCAGCAAAGGCAAAGTTATTTCAAATTGTCTAAAATGATTCTGTGATTAATGAGCTATAAATATGCATTTTCACTTAAATTCAATTCAAAGTATTTTTTATTTATACAAAAGCGTTGTACAAAAAGGAGACCCGCATCTGGAAATTAATTCCAGGTCTTCCAGCGGGTTCCTTAAATTCTGTGAATAAAATTCTCACCGAGGGCTTCAATATCATCCCGGAGTATGGCGGCCATTTTGTCCTTCACTATGAGGTTGGCGCGCAGGAACTTTATCTCCTGCTCCAGCTGCTTCTCATCCAGCACCAGTCCAACCTAGCAATATATATATAAATATAGAGACTTTTATTCACATGCTGACATAATAGTAATGAAAATACATGAATAGGAAACTAAGCCTCTGAAATCAGGTCTTCCTGGATAGCCCTATGACAAGTGAGGGAGTGAGTGAGATTGGTTGCTTTACGCCCTTATCAACACTTGAAAGTGTTATATCAAGGGCGGGAGAGCTGAGAGGGAGTGAGTGAGTGAGTGAGTGAGTGAGATTGGTTGCTTTACGCCCTTATCAACACTTGAAAGTGTTATATCAAGGGCGGGAGAGCTGAGAGGGAGGCAGTTTAGGATCATACCCAGGAAATAGAGATTCAATTCAATTCAATTCAAAACATTTTTTATTTGCATCAATGGTGATTACAAAAAGGAGGGCCCAGTTTTGAAACCTATGTTCCAAGTCTTCCACTGGGTTCCTGGTGATAGAGAAGAAGGGAGAGAGACAGAGAAAAAAGACAGAAAGGCACTTTTAAGGTCATACCCAGGACCAGCCCTATGACAAGACAGCAAGACAATAGATTATAGATTATTTATACAACTCCTTCGGGTTCTTTATAGAAGCCATTCTACAGCCTCTGCTGGTTTACTGGCAATTAATTCATGGCTTTTCCAGGTCTACTTTCATGCAAAGTGACCCTGTTCAAGACTAGAGGGGTGAAACATTTGTAATGCTTTATAACTTGTTGACCATTATCAGTTCATGGCATTAGAGAGGTCCAGGAAATATGGTTAATGACTACCGTATATAATTAGAAGGATATGCGGCCGAAATATTCCTGATAAATCATAAGACATGAAGTAAAGTTTAATTGGTGCTTACCTGGAAGTTGAAAATTATCTGCCATAGAAGCTGGTGAGTTTTCTCCATATGTCCATCGACAACATCACGGGAATCAATCTTTCCACCTGAGCATATAAATACATACAATATTATAATTTCGATTCTCTGATATCCCTATTCTCTCTAATAACAGTTTGAAACACCTTCAGTAATACACGGCCCTGTCACGTGACCCATATAATATACAGACTAGGCTTTAATTCAAGATGCCACTTTCATATAAATGTTTTAAAATGAAAACTACCAACTGTTCAGATACTCTTATAGTTGAATTCGTGGGTTGATTCAAGTGATGAACAAACATAGGAAAATTCAACTTTTTGTTTTCATTCGACCTCCTGTCTACAGTTTCGGACTCCACAGGGTCCCTTCTTCAGGGCTGGTCAAGGGTATATATTTTTAATTTTTATATATTCATATACAAGGCTGCTTACCCTTGACAGTGCTGAGGTCGAGCCCCATGCCCAGCATGGTACGGAAGGCCACGTCCGTGTTGTGGATCTTCTGAAGTCGACTGATGGCGGGAACCCGCAACTTGTTGGTGAGCGCCCAGTTCTCACTCAGTAGTCCCAGCAACCGCCTGCAGTAGCAACAACCAGATCATCTGTCAGCACATATCTCAATGTTAATGTCCTCAATTGATTATTAGAACTTCATTGTACCAGACATGGTGAAACCTGCCAGACCGCAGTCCTTGACCGGTGGAACTGAAGTTTCGCCGGTCCGACTGTCCAGTGAAAAGCCTATGAAACGTTGGAGAAACCTTTGGAGGACCAGTGAAAGTTCTAAAGTTTTTCGCCGTTTCTGTTGTACAATGTACTTGTTTGTTGATAACTCAACTGCCGTTATTACAGAAGATGTACTATACTAAATATATATAAAAATAAAATTGTCTGAGTAACCGACACGATCAAACATATTCAATGAGGAGTTTCAGCAAGTGTACACGTAGCCGTATCTCTGATATACAAACATACAGTAAAAGGAAGAGATTCAGCAATTAAAACATGGCGGGAAAAACGTAACGTTAAATATCAAGCAAAATGTTTCATCTCACAATTTATTTTTGATACATAAAAATGTGAGATACGGATACATAATAAAGCTTTCAAGCTGTGAAGAGGTCTCTCGCTCAGAAAGACATGAGTTTAGCGTTGTTTATATATTCTCTAATTTATCCTCGATGAATAAGCGGATCCATATAGGTAATTAACTTCCTCCATTGCTTGGGAAAATAAATCTCCAGGGTTTAAACCATTTCTATTTCTGCTATTCTCTTTAAGCTTTTGATGTATTCAATATTATCAACCTCTTGTACACTCTGCATCTGGTTTTGTAGTTCTTTAAAAAAAAAAGTGATATTTGAATGTTGTTAAAGTTTTCTCTAACGCTTATTAGCTTTCGACAGCCTTGACTGAAATAAAATGCACTACTCATAATGTCTTTGCTGAATAAAAATCTTTAATACAATACAATGGTTTGATTTTCTACCAACTGCTTCTGAACTGTAACAGTTACAGTTGACGTTCGAATTCGGGACTTGAAATGAATACTCAATAGATCTAGGAGTTGTTTTTCTGACTTTCTTTATCTGTCTATGATAACCAACATTTCGGCTAATTCAGTTAGCCTTCATCAGGGTTAGACAAAGAAGTGAATACAATACAAACGTACGTGAGTCTTGTGCCATCTCTGAGGTCTGTGGCCAGGTTAGTGACTGCATAATCCAGTTCATCCAGGGCCGTCTGTGAGTGTTTGACTGTATAACCGATATAGGACACGTGCTTACACAGGTCTCCCTCACCACTCAAATAGTCACGCGCAAACACCAGCAACAAGTCTCTGCTGGCCTGCAATACAATAAGATGAATTAAGGTTTTGACAAAATGATTAAAGAGTGAGTGAGATTGGTTGCTTTACGCCCTTATCAACACATTTAATATGGTTATATCAAGGGCGGGAGTGGTCCTGGGTAAGACCTTAAAGGGCCTTTCTGTCTCTTTTCTCTGTCTCTCTCTCCCTTCTTCTCTATCTCTATTTCCTGGGTATGATCATAAACTGCCTCCCTCTCAGCTCTCCCGCCCTTGATATAACACTTCAAAGTGTTGATAAGGGCGTAAAGCAACCAATCTCACTCACTCACTCACTCACTCAAGGGCGGGAGAGCTGAGAGGGAGGCAGTTTATGATCTTACCCAGGAAATAGAGATAGAGAAGACGGTAGAGAGAGAGACAGAGAAAAGAGACAGAAAGGCACTTTATGGTCTTACCCGAGACCACAAATGATTAAAGAATGAATTAGATTTTAAAAAGCAGTTAATGATACATCTACATTATAAACCGATAACATAAGGTCGTCGTGACTTAATGCAGGAAATTGTTGAGTACGAAAAGTGTACAAATTTAACTGAAGAATTATCATTCTGCTTAGATGTAATATTGCTGCATATCGTCTTTTCTATAACATAAAACGTATCACTCCTGTGAAAATGCTTGTCGAAATAAAATGTTTAAAAAAAATATAAGACCATTCCTTCATTTGAAAAAAATAATAATAAACAACGAAAATACACTGCTTTCTTTATACTGAGATGGTTTACCCTCCCTCTCCCTTCATGGTACAGTTGTTTCCTGGGGAAGAATGGGTGCCTGTAACAAAGATGAGGTCAATTTCCCAGCAGTCGTTATGAGGTTGTAATGTAGTTTGGACAAACCTTGTGTTCTGAATCCTTACAGAAGAGACAAGGGTCGTGGTCAATAAGACGCGAGGTTTTGGCCATGTCCAGGAACACAACCAACAGAAGGAACTTCTTGAGGCTGAATTGTGCCAAAGCTTTGTCATATCCTGTAGAGAGGCACAAGAAATACAATGATCGTGTAAGCTAATTAATATTCAGATTAAGGATCATGTCTTTTGAACAAAGAGGATGTATTGATAAATACCATCTTGGGTCAAGATGCCTTTACTCGTTTAAATATTTTTAAAATATCATAAAGTTAGCTAATCACAATGCAGTTAAAAACTTTCCGTGATACCCTATTATAAACTCGTTTAGCAGATTATTTCGGGTATCCGTGATACTATTGATAATAAAGATACCTAAATCCATGTAAAAAGTTTAGAGCAATTCAGTATGGAGAAAAGGTCATGAACAAAATCAATGGTCGTGGTGAAAGGTGGAAAAATTATGTACAAGAAGATTGTACCTGTAATAAGGGGAGAAAATCCCCAATAGTACCTATTGGGAGTATGTTGTTATTCTGAACAAATATTCTGATATTCTAGGCTAGAAAAATAAATAAAATGTCTAAAAAAAAACTAAAAAAACTAAAAGAAAAACAGAGAAAAGAAGTAAAAGATAATAAGATATTGTTTACCTTCCCTGTAGAGGTGTGGGACGCTGGGATGTGCAAACTCTGCAGCTATGTCTGGGTTAGCCAGGACGCGCGTCAGGATGAAGCGAGACAATCCAAGTGCATCAAAGTTGGACGTGAGCGGTAACACCTCACCGTACACAGCCTGCAAGGTCAAAGATAAAATAAGATATATAATCTGAATCAATACCTTTTACTCAATATTGAGCTAGATATTCCTATTGTATTTGTTGCTTTGTATAATGATATAGAATTGTCTTCCTAGTTGTCATATGTCGATTTAGCTTTAACTCTTAACATGAGTTCTATATACCTTTATGTAATATCGGTATTTGGATCAGTATTATTTTCAAACAATGAAAAGTATCACCTATGTGAAATTTGTATCGAAATAAAATCTGTTTTAAAAAAGAAAAAAAATCTTAATTCGTCACAAGATGGTCGATCAAAAAGGTTGTAGTCGTCTCAAAAAGGTCTTCCAGACTATGCCTTTTCAGTTTCACCGGTCCCATATCTGTCTTTCACCGGTCATGGACCGTGGTCCGGCAGGTTCTGCCATGTCTGTGCTAATCAGAGGATAACATATTTTCCCCATATTATACTTGGTATTGAATATTTTCTTGAATTGAAAAGTAAGTGATATATTTACCTCCAGTCCAATGCGTAGCCACAAGGGGTTGTAGGACAGGAGCAAGTCAAGGATCTTCTGCTTGATACCTGCAGGGAAAGCAATGTAATGTAGTTATTTTCTATATTTAGAATTGTAGTTAGCGACGTCCCATTTACGTTAGTATTTTATACCACAATGGGGGTTGTACACGCTGCAAATGAGTGAATTCATGCCATTGTATTTTGCGTGAAAATATGAAACTTTTTTTTTAGCCTAAATCTACGAAGCTTTCTTATTGGTTGATCGGCTTGATCTCATCTTTTCAAATAATGATGACATCTCAAAATCCAATTTTCGCGACATTTTCCTGAAAACCATCATAAAAAGACTACTCACCAACATCAGCATATATCTTGCGATCAGGTCTGATAAGGATGCGCGCACATTCAACCTCAATCTCCAGCTTCTTGTGGAAGTGGACCATGGTGTCGGAGGTGAAGAGCTTGCAGGCCTTGCGCCGCAGCCGGTTGAGCCTGCGCCGCGCGGAGTAGACTCTGAATGAGAGGGTTTCCCGGGAAGGAGCCAACTTGTCCTCAGTCAGGGGACGTCGGAGAATACTGGAGTTGAGACACAGCGTCCCAGCATCAACTGTTGTTGTAGGAGAAACACTTAAGCTTATTTTGAGTAAAATTTGAAATAATTCAACATAAACATTCATGCATTTGAGACTACACTTCCCTATACATAGATTGAAGCCAACTTTAAAAGATTGAAGTATGCGGTATGCAGTACCTTCTCACTACCAAACCAAACTAACATAAAATAAACACAAGTAAAAGTGTAAAAGATTTGGATACTAACTCTTATTGGAGTTAGTATGAAAGCATATGTGTCTGGGGTTGGGGACAGAGGCACTAGGGACGCCAAGAAAGTAATGGGATTCACACCTGCATACATATACACATACATGCATAAATACAGACACCCATGTATACATTTATACATCCAGGAGGAGGAGGAGGATGTCCCAGAGAGAGGAGAGAGGAGAAAGGAGAGAGGAGAAAGGAGAAAGGAGAAAGGAGAAAGGAGAGAGGAGAAAGAGAACCTTAAGAGAATGGACCACAATATTAATTATTAAGCTAATATACATCACACAGCAATGATTCAAACACCCATATTTGTCTCTTCTTTAGTAGAATATTTATGATGGTAAGTTATTTTGGTATATTATAGATTTTTAAAAATTGAAAGAAGTACTGGACAAGCTGTCTGTCAATCTTTCTCAGTTACTAATGGGGCTTAAATAGCTGATAAGATAGGATGAAGAATCAGAAGAAGTGACATCAGACAGTGCGCACACATGGTCACAATTATCTTGGCATGAGACATCGGTGCTAGGATGTTATCTGTTATCACCTAATTAGTGTCAAAGGGGTACAAGGGAGAGAGTGTCAGAAGAGAGCAACTGAAGGGCTACATATTCACTGTGACCACACTGAATGTCCGTTTCGCGCTGCACGTACATCAAAACAATAGCAGATGTTAAGTTCCATTGGTAACTTATTTCACTTTGTTTCTCCAGATTTCGAGCATGGTAGTCCTTCTCAACTCTAGGAGACATATTGAATGGCCTAAGCTTAGTATTGGTGTATAATATATGCTGTAAATCTACGTTATTTTGTCACAATGCCTTCAAAAACAAAAATCATAGATGTCCGTGCTACAATTTTTGTAGCACGGACATCCTCTAAAACCTGCACGGACATCCCACTACAATTTTATACAGGAGTTTTCTCTAACTTGACACACAGCTAAGAGTATATTATGCTGTAATCGAGATGATATATTGGGGTACTAAAGGTGTGTGGGATAGTGCACTGTCATAGATGGTGTAGAAATGGAGATATCTAATAAAATGTTTAGGCAGCATTGATTGGCCTATTCAAAAAGGATGTATGTGCAGCGCGAAACGGACATTCAGTGTGGTCACAGTGATATTACAAGCGCCCTCTAGTGGGCCACCCTCCAGCGGAGGAGGAGGGAAAGGGGGTGAAGAGGGGGAGGAGGAGGAGTATCCAAATCTTTAACACTTTGAATGGCATTTTGCGGTTTGGAGCAAGACCCTAGACAATGTAGATGGAAAAAGAATGAAAAAAAAATAATTTCGTCCTAATGGGATTTTAATGACATTTGCGGTTTGGAGCATTTCAATGGCATTTTGCAGTTGGGAGCAAGGCCCTAGACAATGTAGATGAAAAAAAAAAAATTTCGTCCTAATGGGATTTTAATGACATTTGCGGTTTGGAGCATTTCAATGGCATTTTGCAGTTGGGAGCAAGGCCCTAGACAATATAGATGAAAAAAAAAATGAAAAAAAATTCCGTCCTAATGGGATTTTAATGACATTTGCGGTTTGGAGCATTTCAATGGCATTTTGCGGTTCGGAGCAAGACCCTAGTGTAAAAAGGATATTTTTAAATGACTTTATTCAGCAATAAATATATAAATTAAATGAGAACTTTGCTGATTAACTAAGTTAGCATTTTCGCTACATGTATAAAAGCTAGGGATTAGCACTGGTGAGCGACCAGGGGTTAGCTAACATGTTTTAGCTTGCTGTACTGCCCATTCACAGGTATAAAAGGTGGCTTCATGCTTTGCAAAACGCTCGTGACAGTTATAAAAGTGATCGTCGCTACATTTCCTAATAAAATTACTGGAGACCAATCCATAATTCGTTCCAGTTTTACTGATAAGTAATAAATCCTTTACTCGACTCATCTTGGTAAATCCTGAGTTCCTTCCAGGAAGAGCCATTGGTAAAGTGATAATCTCATAAGGGAGATAAAAACAATTAGATCTGGTAACTGGCCGCCTGTATAGAATGTCTGATGGCTGTTATTCTGAGGCATCAGGCAGGTATCAGTGGTTGCACCGACGGGACGGGGTCAAAGCACGTCACGTGGGTCCCCTGGGTCCCCTATAGCGGACCCTACCGTATCAGCCCCCTACCGTATCACCCACCCTAGCGGACAAGAAAGCAAGCGGAGAGCACGCCACCCTGGACGGGGCTGGACGGGGACCCCTGGGGAGCTCGGCGCAAGGGGAGAGAGAGAGATAAGGCCCACATTTGTACTGATAAGGCCCACATTTGATCAGATAAGAGGAGATCAAACGTGTGTGTGAAATCCAAGTTAAATGTTCATTTATTGCAGAGAAATAAAATCCTGGAAACTCATACTTCTAACAGCATTCCACGGTGCCGTTAAATTAAATCTTAAAAAAAAAATCAGCCCTGCACCATTAATACTTTCTGCAATCTGAACTTTCTTCTCAACCTTGGGGACCCTGGATTTGTAACCTGATATGCCGGCGGACACTTCCGGCGGGACTTTTTCAGTAAACATATAGAAGCAAATGCACACATATGCTTCAATTAGACAACATAGGACCTCCTAAATTCAAAAACAACTCTTAACCATACCAAAAATATGAGTAGAATGGCGTCCCCCTAAAAAGACACACAAACATTCTTGACTAACTGTTTTATGATACCCATGTTTTCTAGGAGTTAGCGTATTTAGACACATCAGTGGGTGGAAGACCACATGGTTATTCTGCATAGAATTGCTGCCCGTGAGCCCATAATCTTGTCTTGCTAATGAACCTCTTTGATTCTTATAGCCAGTGTACTTTGTACCAGTCTACCTACATTCCAATTGTCATTTGCAAAGATTTTTTTTTTTGTCACAAATCGGGTCAGGACCTACTTGCATCGTCTCATTATTAGTCATTTGCAAAGATGTTTGCTGTAAACATATTCTAAATAAAAAAAGATAAAAAAATAGTGGCCTTACTTTTCTTAGGTTTGAGTGCCTCGCAGTACTCCTCTTCATGTGGCGTGAGGACAAAGTTGAGCCAACGTACAAAGCCGCGCTCCTGCTTCTGCTTCCATCTCTCATCGTAGTAAACATTCTTAGCAGCAAACGCCATCGGGTGCTTAGGGAGCGCTAGAGACAAACAGGTCAGATTTTCAGAACATGTACAATTCTCCTTCACCAGTCCTCTCAAATAACCCACATTTAAGACAAAAATGAGCTTCAAAATGCAGTTTAACATAACAGAACTGATACTTTAAATCAATGTGATACCAAATATACTCAGATATACCTGGTATTCATGATTTTTCAGCCTAATTTTCACGCAAATTATTAGTATATCATTCTCAGATTGTGAACTATGTACTGGAACATGTAAAGAACAAGAACTCACCTGTTTTAGCGGTGACCTTTATCAGCTGTAGTTTTGACTTAGCCACCCCAGGTATTATAGTGGCAGCTCTGCCTTTAGGTTTGGCCGCCTTCTTGGCAGCAGTTGCAGATTTATTCTCCTTATTCGTGCCAGACAGGGCGGCTGGAACATAACCAATGGAAACTCATCGTCAAGTTCATAGAAAACCTATTAATGGTAATAACTTCCTTGGGCGGGTAAGGCATAATGGCATTCAATTTCAATTTCAAACATTCTTTATTGTCTTTTTTGGTACAAAACAATATTGGTTATCCAATTCTGGCGTGCCAGATCTTCCTATGGGTGCATAGTGTTTAATTATTCACAACAAAGAAAATCACTTAGATTATTTACTATAATCATATTAATTTGTCAGTCTAAATTTGCTATCATTACTCTCTCTGGTATATCGAAGCTAAAGGAGGTTATGTTTGAAAATGTATAACATCAGGAGTGAAATATGTTCAATGATTCTGTCTATTTCCCTTTTCTGTCGTCGCAGGACATTGTTCCTATTTTATATGTATAAGGTATAGGAGTTGAAAGGGGAAAAAGAAAATACAAAAAAAACCCATAAAATATAAAGGTACTCAACAGTGTTCTTGCTGTTAGAAGTGTATGCGACAAGATAACAGATTAACCTGAATAAAACCATTTTTTTTAAAAAAGTTAAAATAAAAATCGATGATCATTTCTCTCCCTTACCTTGCCTTCTTAGGAGTTGTGTCTTGGTCAGACCAGTCAGGACGGATTTGGGAGCAGCTTCAGCCTTCACTCTCTTGGCGGCGGGTTCTGGCTTTGTTCTGGGGTTGTTTTTCATGCCCACTTGTCTTTCATCGCTCTGATCTCTCTTCTTAGATTCACTCACCGCATCTCTCCTTCTGTTGGTAGCGGAGGTAGGGCGGAGATAGTTGGGCAAGGACGCCAATTTGGGCACAGGTTTCTTTACAGCAGCAGCTTTGGTAACCTGTTATGATATATTTCAGTATATAATCAGGATACTTTGTAAGTACATGTTAGCGCAGGGTAGGGGAGGCTTCTGTTCTTATTCTAGGCATTTTTCTTCATGTCTGCATGTATTTTATTGTGGTCAAACTGTTTATTAATTATCGATAATTGATTGACTGTAAAGACTAGAACGAGTAGCAGGGTGCCACGAAAATCACCCCTAGGGTGAGAGTGTCAATAATTGTTATTAAAGCCTGAATAAAATATGTTCTAAAAAAAAAGAAGCAAAGAATGTTTTTCTTAGACTGAAATTAATTGACTATCTACTATTCTTAAATGTAGTTATCGAGATCATCAGATGTAACAATCAAAACTGAGAATAGTGCCCTTGTTGGCATAATATTTCTGGTAGAATAAACTTTATTAAACAACAAACAAACAAACCTTGTTTTCCCTGGTCGCTTTCCTACTCATCTCCCGAGGAAGAGGAAGAGGAAGAGGAAGAGGTGCTGATATGTGTGCTGCGACCTCAGCTGTAGCCTTTTCCATTGTAGGTTCACCCAATAACAACTCAGTCAAAGTCAGAGGATCATCAGTAGGAGAAAGCTTATCGTTTTCCATATCCTTCTCTTCTTCGTCCATTTCATCGTTAACCATTCCTCGGGCCACAAGGTAGCCATGAGCCTTTTGTGGGGACGACCGACGTCTGAATTGTCCGCTGGACCTCCTCCTGGTTTTCTCCCTCTTCGGGGTTGGTTTTGGTCGCTGTGGGGACGATGTGGGGCTCCACCCGTACTCTTCAACAGGCATCTGTCGAGGCGATCTACTCCCCGGGTAGTTGACTCCGTAGATCTTGATCCTATGCGGTGAGGATCCAGATCCTGAGGGCGACATATTGCCATCACCATAGGGAGATTTCCTACTGACAGGGGAAGGTGTGCGAGGCAGTGGCCTGGCACTCAGTGAATCCCACAAATCTCTCCTGTCAGACCTTGGGGAGAGATGTTGTCTACTTGGACGACTGCTATCACTATTTTCTTGACCAAATGAACGTGGGGGAGTTTGAGGAGGCAGGATATTCTTAGCGATGGTCTTAGCAGGACTTTTCTGGAGTAGTTTATTTGTTGTAGGTTGTTGCTTTGTAACGGTTAAAGTACTGAATCTACGAGGATCAGGAGCAGGGGCCGGTGATCCAGGGACACCACTGAAGAGTTCCCGCTTGGATATGAAATCCACTTCATCACATTGAACTCTAGCAATTACAGGAGCTTCTTTGGTTACTGTTAAAGAGCTGACTCTCCTAGCATCTGGGGCAGGTTGTTTTGCAAACTTGGGTTCAACATTATCTTGTGCTTCCAAGCTATTATCAGACGAGGAATTCTCTTCATGCATGGATAGAAGACTACTGAAGAACCGTCTCGGGCTCGGTCGATGGACTTCTTCATGCTGCAAATTCTGCGTATGCACATGAGGATAAGCATCATGGGCGTTGGAGACGCGATAAGTTTCGGAGAGGGGTCCCGCTGGGTACATGGCCTGGCTCTGGTTAATGCAATGTGTCTCTGATAGAACAGAAATATCCTTTCCAGGCGATTTAACAAAGGTGGCAAAAGTTGTAGAAGGTGCCATCCCTGAAGGTCGACCATCAGTGTGTGAAATTTCAGAATCTCTGCTGCTGATGACACGCGTGGCATCGAAGACATCAAGGTGATGCACGGAGAGTGCGGTGTCTGTTTGCTGAGCTGTGAATAAATGTCTGCCCAGGACATTGTGGGTTCTGTTGACTTCTGTTACTGTATGACCGCTGTTGGGACTATCTGTCACCAAGTATTCAATCATCTCCTCTGACTCTATCACCTCCTGAATATAAAGATGGACATAGAATAACTCATATGTAAACATTAATTCCATGAGGCGCGGTATAGACAATACTAACAGATTTGAAAAACAATACCATCGCTGTTATCATATCATATGAATACTACACAAACTGAAAAGACTGAAACACAAGGACTCTCTAGAAAAAACAATGAGAAAACAGTCATACATATGACTCCTGCTATTATTATTTTAAGTATAACTACTTTAAACGAGATATAATGTTATGTTTTCTTCTGTTCAGAAAGCCCAGAAGACTTGCTTTACAGAGGGTTCCATCCGTTTCTGATGTGTATTTAATGTGAATGTCAGAATAAAGATCTTATTTATACATATAACAACATTGTACAATATTCGTAGAAACCAATATGAAAGTAACATCATTTGAGAGTGTACTAAGCAATTATATGATGTACTGCACGCCGATATCAAACATTGTTATGATTGTAAGATAATTGAAACTGACTACTAGCAGTGAGCCACTTCCAGTCACTGCTTCATCACTGTAAAGAACCAGCGAAGACTGGCAAACCTCCCATACTGCTGGAGACTTGTCTTCAAAGTATCGCAATGAAACCGTTTAAATACAAAAAAAAATACACACCTCCTCCGTGACGGTAGTAGTAACAATCTCTGTCACCTCAGTAGTGCCAGTGGTCTGGGTATACTCCAGGACTGTGTCGTTCTGATCTGAGAGCTGAGGACTGTCGGAGGGACTCTCAAGGAGTTGCGAGGAATCCTGACTCTGATCCATCTTGGAGTAAGTGTTAGAACGCCGCATCTTAGATTTGGCTTTAAAAGAGGCTGGAGTGTTTTCATCCTCGCAGAAGAGAAGGGGAGGGTCGTTTTCTTTAACAGATGAGAGCGGAGATGTCTCCTTACTAGGGATCAACCGTCGTGGCTGCCTCAATCTGGTAAGGTTAAGAGAAGGTACATAGATAAGTGAGGTTGCGCTATCAATGGAGTTGTTGAATACGAATTTATTTCTGATGCGAAGTGTATAAACAGTTGTTATCACACGCAATTCAAATACATAATGTAGGATTCTGGATCAAATAAATATAGATAGTGTATACAATGTACATGAATCATCCATGTACTCATGAATTTAGTTAATTGCGTTATTGATTGATTGATTGTATTCTTTATTTTGTTTCCAAAATGGGTTGTCTATTTCTGATAACTCAGGTCTTCCAATGGATGCCAGATACAATAAAAACAAATATTAACAAAACAGTGATGTCAACAGCAGTTAAAAAATGTAGATCAAAGTACCTTGATTTAGTAAACTTATAAAACATGGTTAAGAATTACTTCACCAAGTTTTTACATATAGTGGAAGTAACTGTTCATAGGTTTAAGTTTGTATGTATTTGTCAATTATGGTGATCGAGATAAATCCCAATAGATTATTTCCATTTTCTCAAATCATAGTTTTTTCTAGCTGTTTTTATGGTCGTCAAAAAAAAAGAATTAGAAAGAGCATAGTATGAAAAGCATTTGTATTTAGAGAGTTAGTTTCATATCAGATCTAACCACTTACACGTGTCTAGAGTGTTCTGGTGGAGTTGTGATAGTCGGTGTGTTGGGGTGTCCAGGGGAGGTTTTCTCAAACGTAGACCTGCGAGTGTGCGAGGGTGAATCAACGGGCGCAAACTCGGCCGGCAGGGCACTCCTGGGCTGCTGAAGACCTTGGAAGATGCTCACTGTATCTTTCTCCATAGCTTTCTGTTATATATATAATTGTTTTTATTTTCCATTATAAGTATATACAGAACAATAGTAGAAAAAGGGCTTCACACAATCTGTTTGGAACAGGTCTTCCATGTGAGCCAAGAAAAAATACAAAAGTACAATAGTATTTAGAGTCGTATTTCCAATCAGGTGACAATATAAAATGAGTTATTTTGTATACAATCAGTATTGGGGAAGTTAGTCAATATTTTGTATACAATCAGTATTGGGGAAGTTAGTCAATATTTTGTATACAATCAGTATTGGGGAAGTTAGTCAATATTTTGTATACTATCAGTATTGGGGAAGTTAGTCAATATTTTGTATACAATCAGTATTGGGGAAGTTAGTCAATATTTTGACTCTAGAAGACTTACAATAACATACTTGGTAATGGTGACAGAGATTCTACAAATTCTAGATTCTATATTCTATTTTTACCTTCTCTATTATTACTGAATTACAGGAATGAATGAAGTTGAGAAGCGGGTTTACATATACTATAGGCTTAGAAGTACTAGTCTTGTATAAGAGTTCGTATTGAAAAACACGATTTCGATTTTGGAGAATTGACACCCAAGTGATCTTTAAAAAACCTCAGATTCACCTGCACAGGAACTGTATCCATCATCAAGTTCTGTTTGTTACGAAGCGGCCTTTGACTTGCATTCTTTACACGAGGTTCAGGTTTCTTGGTCAGTGTTGGTTCGACACGGGTAAGCTTTGGAGCAGCTTCTTTAGTAGGAGCAGGTTGTTGTTGCTGCGCGTTGCTCTTGTTACTCGGCTTCAAAATGCGTGGCGCGATTTTAGGTTTCATTGCCCAAGTTTTCCGCACCTGTTATGATGGTACAAGTAGAACATTCAATTCAATTCAAAAATGCTTTATTATACACTTTGGTATCATGTGAATAATTGGGAGTAAATTATTTGACGGAAACGATGAGTCATTTTGTTCAACGGTGGGAATTCACATAGTTTAATGGGGCGGAGGATAATTTATTTTTCTAATCCTTATATACCATCAGAGAATTACGAACAATATGCTAAAACAGACTCATGTTTCTAAAAAAGAATCGCTATAATTTGTGTTGCCTAGAGTAACATTTACATATAATATTCGCGCAGCAATCCAATCATACAAAACAATACTGAAAATCTACTGTAACAATTACATTAATCTATAAATGCAAGATTTGTTCCTATTTATATAAACTTAATGGTAGAGAACAAGAGGAAAAGATTGAAGTGTTTAACAGGGCTCGAAAAAAAACTACCAATTTCACTTGCCCAGTGGGCAAGTGGCAGCCAAGATTTACTTGCCCAACATCATTTTTCACTTGCCCAAATTCATTTGCAGAATTATAAACGAAATCACATTGATCTCTATGTAACTTATTTCATTGTAAGTAGACATCACAAGAGGGGTTCGAAATCGGAGCCATCGATTTTCACTTGCCCAATCGGGCAACTAACATTAAAGTTTACTTGCCCAGAGACATTGTTTACTTGCCCTGGGCAATTAAACATAGGTTTTTTCGAGCCCTGTGGTTACCTTTTTGGGTTTGGGTGGTTCAATAACTCGTCCCATCAGTGTTGCCTGGAGACGAATCACTCCATCCACCTTGAAGAGCGCCACCTCCCGGTAGTTTCCACTCTCACTTGGGTTCCAGTGAATCGTCACCAACACTTCAGATTCACCTTCAACAGTCACTTGCGTGTCACTGATAGTGAAGTTTTTCTTGGTGGGGAATCGATCGACCACAACTTCTTGCTCATAATCATGAGGGTTTCTCAAACGGAGATACCTAGGATAGATTTAAGATTTAACTTTTATTCAATCAGTGATTGCAATAAGAAGGGATTCTCCAGCAAGCGGGAGGTCTCCCGTCCTTTTGCAAAATTTAGTGTATTTTAAGATCATAGGATCATTTGTATTTAAAGAATTTTATTCAGCGTAAACATTATGTACAGTAGACTATTCTCAGTCCGTGGTGATTTAAAAATGATGAAAACAGTCTGATAAAGTGTACATTGATACATATTCGGCATTAATATTATCCACACAAACGCATAATATATACGAGAAGCATGACAAAATGAAAAGAGTAAAACCTGAATCCCCTGGCATCAAAAAAAGGTAAATCAAACTCTAATTTAGTGAGCTATTTACCAAATCTTTCCACACCATTCATATTTCATATTTACCGCATCTACACATGTGAAGCTGTTATCCTTATAATAGATCAATACAGAAAGACAAAGAACAAAATCAATCAATGATTAGGTCTGCTACAACACAAACATATACCTAGTGACAGATGCACCTGGGCGCAATTCTCCAAAATCTATCTTAGGTGGGCAGGTAAAGTGGGTGAGAACGAGTGTCTCGACTTCTTCCTCTAGTATAGGTTTAGCTTCGGGACTGGGAGGCTCTACTGCCAGTTCTATCATCACAGGTTGTTTGCCAGGTGTGAACCAGGAGCGTCTGCGCTTTCCTGGGCTGGTCGGAGTGCCAGAGTCACTGCCTCCCCCTCCACATGCAGGACCCGGGCTCACGAACGCTGCCATATCAAGTTCTCTGATACTCGATGGAGACTGAAACAGTTAAACAGAACATTGGAGTGATTGACTATGAATGATGGACGGTGTGTAGGTATACCGTATGGGTCAGATTTTCAGAAAATGTACAATTCACCTTCACAAATTCTTTGAAACAACCCAAATTTCAGTCGAAAATAAAGTTCAAAATACAGTTTGACCTAACCAGAGAGGTTGCTAGAATCAATACAATGCCAAATATACTCCAATTTACCTAGTATTGACAAATTGCAGTCTAATTTAGCAGAATTTACTAAATGTGTAGAGCTGCCAATTGTACATTTTCTGAAAATCTGACCCGTATCACCAGACAGGGAAGTACAGCCTCCTACACTGAAGCACTGGCTTTATAAATTATAGCACGATTTCACCAAGTATGGTATACATTAAGGGGGAAAAAAAGTAGGATAAGGTTAGACAAAATATTCGTCCCCTAGCCCCTTGGGCAGAGGAGTTGTTGTTTTTAAAAGAAACGACCTTTCACTTTCCTGGAACCGAAAAGACGTTTAACGGTTTATTTCGTAACATTTCGTTCGGTCCCTGGTAAAAAATACTTATTTTATTTAAACAAGATGGCAAGAGATAAATCATATTTTCTTTTCATGTTTTCAATTTTCACTTTAGTTGTGTATTCTATTGCTACCCTCATTACTCTACCCTATAGCCTCACTAAAATACTATAGGTGTTGTTGTGACTTAGAACAAAATATTGTGACGCTGTTGTTGCTTACATATTCATTACTTAGTCTTTACTTTACAATATCAGACAGTGAGTCTAGAAGACATTTTAGGGGGTCTAAAAAACACAGAAGAAATATTTCTATTTTCATTTTCTTACTATTAATTGGACCGTCTGTTCCATAACATCGCATGGTAGTAGTCTGTCGACTCAATTTATATACACTGTCATTCAAGTTTTTAATAGCCTGCAGAGAAAAACGTTAAAACCTGCCAACGCAATGATACTTTTCTTATTATTTTACCTCTAAACCTAGTAACACATAGTAAATAGCAATACTAGCCTAATACAGTAATAAATACCATACAACGAGGGCCCACTAACTACTAGTGTAGCTAATGACACTAAGTAATGACGTCATGAGTACAGACCCCCAACACTCACCCTCACCAACTAGAAGAGGTAGGTAGCGAGAGAATACACAACCCAAGTGTAAGTGTAAATGAAAACATGAAAAAAAATAATTAGAAATTAAAATAAATTTTAAAATAATAATAAAACAAATACCCCCCCCCCCCCCAACTTGGTTAGGGTGCATTTTAATTCAGTTTTATATATAGAACACTGATGAGTGATGGGTACCGTAAGTAGTCTACTGACTAGGCCTAACTGCTGTAGACGGTGTAGTGTTTGTCTTTAGTTAGACTTTACTGAGTCGGACTCTGAGTCTTCAATGTCTTGAGTTAGGTCTAAACTTAAAGTCGTATTTGTTTACTTATTTTCAGACAGTTAAAATTTAATTGGAAAGCAATGTCAGTCGAAATTGCGTCTTCCCCTCCGTGTACAATCGACTAATATGGAAACAATTACACTCGCCATATTATTAACCACAGTAAATGGTGTGCGGAATTTTAAAAATCAAACGTTGCATAAATGAGATGTGTCAGCTGGGACACCGACATCGCCATCGGGCCGTTTCTCGGTCCTGCATGTGCCATCATGGAGATCGACAAGAGGTTTGAAGAAAGTCCCAGATGCTAATTGATCTGACAACCCATAGTCGAGAGAGACAACTACAACATGAAACAAGACTATACAAAAGCAAGATAAGTTCGGTAGAATATTACCTGCAAATTCCTTCAATTCCCCATGAACCTGTCCCATCTGTGTACATCCAAAATCTAAATTTCGTGCGTTTAAAGATGCTGACCAATCAGCGGCGAGTATTTAAAGGTGCTCGGTGTGTTCAGCCAATCAGAATCCACCTTACATACGCCACCATCGGCTGACGGGAAATATTGGAACTAACCGGAAGTGGGTAATTTCCTCCACTATAGAGGGCGCGCAAGTGTTTCCTGTTTCATGGAAACTGGATTTTGGATTTTATAATTTTGCACATGTGTGCAAATATTATAGCAAGATGATGAGAGTAAGTTCAACAACTGTTTTAACAAATATTCTGAGTATGTTTATCCAGATTCCATTTTGATTTCTTCCAAAAACTTACTAGCTGATGTTGAGAATTAGCATTGTTATTTTGTGGCTGTGGCGAGTTTAGAAATGGTTACCGTACCGTACTACACTGTACAGTGTCTACACAGTACAGAGCCTCCCACTGTTACTAAGTGTTTGTAAAGTTAGTTGTGTTCTTAACGACCAAGTCTTGTAACCGCAGTCTCAGTCACATTATTTGTCCAACCTCAAAGTCAAACTGGGGCTAGCACGAGAGGCCCTGACCGCTCCGTCCCGAGTTCTAGAATCTAGGGTCGCCACCCCGACCAACGAAATCCATGCGGAGAACGACAGAGGGCTAGTAGGGCTATGGGTTTGGTCGATTGGGCCCACAGCTTGCACAAGTCTACCACAGCCGGCCCTTTTGAAGTTTTGTTTAGATACGGTTCGGGAGATATGGCAGTCCGACGCCTTGGTGGAGGGGAGGATGTGGGAGGGGGCCATGCACCTGTAGTAACCGTGGTTAACACGAGAGGGCAGTAGGGTGGGTAGTAGGGTAGGATATGTTTCTTTTACTAAGGCATGCGCTAGGGGAAGGGGAGGGGCCAGAGGGAGGGAAAGGTATCATAGGATAAAGGGTCCACCAATACGGATACCCGACACTCACCCCCCTGGGTATATATACGGGGAACACTTGGGTATAGAGAGACTTGAGACACACATATAGACTGGGATATAGAGAGATATGCAGTATATACCAAGATGTACTAGACGCACTGTGTGCGCTAGAACCATTATATTATATCACCCTAATCTTGGATAGTAATGCCAGTAACAACAGTAAGAATACAGGGAAGGAGTCTCATAAGATCTCATATGATTCGATGTCTACACTAACATAAGAAGGGACTATCAACCTAGCATCTATGTACAGGATAAGATACAATACACAAGTAGTGGCGTACTAAAACTCATCGTGTTGTGTTGTTCATACCGGAAACCTACAGCTACTATATATCACCATGACTCTCTATTCAATATCGCCTACCGTCTCCTAAAATATAATATACTGTATTAAACATCATGAGAAGCAATACCCCGAAGTCCGAGTATATTCGAATGCATATGAACACTAGCTAGATATATTCACCCTGGCCCGATGCACCGCCCAATAGCATAAAGATCCGAAGCTACGCGCACAACACTGGTTGGAGAACCACGGGATTGGAGATAGTGTGCAGAGGGGTGGGGTGAGTATCAATATAAGCTGGTTAAATGTCGAGACAGGAGTCTTCAGTGGCGGACTTGGTGAAGGAAATACAGGAGAACAATGCTCGAATTACACAAAGTGCAAAGAACTTTGCTGAAACAACAGAACGAATCGGCAAAGTGGAGAGGGAAAAGGTGTCCATAATCAAAGATGGAATAAAAAATCTTGCTAAATTAATGGAGAAAAGATTGGCAAGAATGAAGGCGTCCGCAAGACCTAGTGTGGGGGTTCATGTGAATAGGGAGGTGAAGACAGAAAGAGAGAGTACAGAAGATTCATCTCCGGACTCTTCTGTCCAGGGACCACCGAGTTACGCTAACTTGAGCGCTGAGAGTACAGCAGTGGGAGGTGCTAGGCCCAAAAGAAACAATCCATTCGCAGCAGATTTTTGTGATGACCCTAGTGTGCCATTAATACCTGAAGTAACGTGGGACGCTGGTAAGCCGCCATATTACACAGAGCCATTGGTGCCACTCCCTTATAATCCAGACTTTGACTACTTAAGCCCGCAAGGGGCCAAAGAGGAGCTGCTCAGGCAAAGCGTGGATATTGTCAGCAAAGAGTTGCAAAGAACTCAAGCCGCTCTTAAAGCAGCGGAGGAAGATACCCTGAGGGCAGTCCAGGATATGAGAAGTGATTGGGAACGAACGAATGAAAAAATGTTAAAAGATGCCGAAGATAGGCACGAAGCTAGAATAAACGTACTAAAACTAGCATGGGAGGATGGCGCACGACGAAGGGTGAAAACTGCAGAAGACGGAAATAGGGATATAATTATAACGCTGCAAGATGACTGGAAAAATGCACAGCAGAAAATGGAAAAGACAGAACAACAGAGAAACGAATATATGACGAAAGAAAAAGAAAAACATAACAAGGAGTTGGAGGAGCTGAAAAGGGAGCTGGAGGAGGAAAAACGGGCCAGAGCTAGAGCCAATAGGAAGGAAGAAAGCGATCGGGAGGAGTGGGAGAGAGCAGAAATAGCAAGACAAGAAATGGAGGAGGTGAGAGAGGCTAGAAATAGAGAGTGGTGTGAGGAAATGGAAAAGGAAAACCAAATAAGGGAAGCAAGGGCAAACTGGCTAGCAGAAGAGATGGATAAGCTGAAAATAGAACATGAAAAGGAGAGTGCCCTATTTAGAGATGCGTCTGTGCGTTACAAACAAGACAGGAAAAACCTTACAGACATGGTCAGAAATCTCACGAACGTTGGAGGAGTAGAGCAGCCTAAAAATAGCATACTGCGGACACCCCATAGAACAAGCCAGCAAGCAACGAAAATAGGTGCCAGTAGTACGATTTGCTCAGAAGATTCCGGGGATATAACCGAGATGTATAGGCTACCTAATGTGCTCCCAGCGTTTACCCCTGCACAAACAGGAAGATGGTCAGATAAGTCTAACGAAGGGGGAGGGGCAGCAATGAGACACTTCATTAGGGGGCCCGAAAATTTTCGGCACTCAACAGCGACCAGAAATGTGTCTGAATTCCTAACCGAGTATGAGGACTATGCAAGTGCCTTGGGCATACCTGAGATGTACTGGCTGCAGGGGCTGGGTGGTAGATTGGAGGGATCAGCTAAAGCATATTACCAACAAGTCGCATCAGTTGCGGCCAGAAAACGGGGTACACTGTCGTACTCAGATATCAAAAGTAAGTTCTTGACCAAGTTTCAGGAAATGCCGTATAGTGAGGTGAAAGATGACTATTCGCGTCGACGACAGGAGGCAGGTGAGAGTGTGGAAACCTATGCAGACGCCATGCTGGTATTGCTGGCAAGGACATCGCTGCACGAGGATGAGAAACTGAAGGCTTTTATAGCAGGTTTAAAGGATGGATTAGCAGAGAGAGTAATGACAGAAGCTCCTCGCACCTGTGAAGAGGCTAGAAGAGCAGCCAGAAAACATGAGTTGTCGGACGAGCAAAATGAGAAAGCACTGAGACTTCACCTAGTGGGATCTACTCAATCAATGATAGCTTCTCTGGCAATGAAGGGTTATGACGTTACTCCCAGTGATGTCAGATCACACCCTGATCCTGCTAGAAACCTACCAGTAGAAGAGAGAGAATGGACTCCTAGAAGAGGTGGAGGGGAGAGACGCCAGGAGAAAGATAAGAATAAGAGAACAAGCATTCAGTCACCAAAAACAACTGGGGTGGTAAAAAACGGAGTGTATCGGCAGAATTTTCAGTAGATAAGCCGGTTGGAATGTCGCCAGCCATACCGGCAGAAAGGGAGGATCAATCTGAAGAGGATGAAGAGGATGAAAGCGGAAGTTCAGTTTCAATAGATGATAGTGACATGAGTATGAGTCAGGAGAAAGGAACTCAGGAGGTGCAGGAGATGGCCTTTCGGGAGAAGGAGGTGAAAAAAGCAATGAGAAAGAGGTGGAACCAGAAAAGGAGAAGATGGAAATTACAGGAGGAAAAAAAGGAACAGCGTGAAAATGATAGAGCGGCGCAGGAATTGAAACTTCAAAGGAAAAAGGAAAATGGGTTGATGTCCTTAAGTAGACATAAAGAGGTGACACAAAACAGTAGAATTGATAATAAGGAGGGCGATGATCGTTCCTCGCGCCTGGTATTACAGGACAGTGACGCGGGTAAAGTGACAGTCCAACTGGAAAACTGCAGAACAATTTGCACAGTTGGCTCAGCAAAAATTAGCTGCCTGGTGGACACGGGAGCTAGTATCAGTTGTATTTCGACTGATACGTTAAACCAAGTAGTGCAGGAAAAAGGGGCGCTGCTTCGCCGTGTACAGACATATCTGGTTATTTACACAGCCGACGGGGGGCGCCACAAGTCGAATGAAAGGGTGTTGTTGTCTATTAACATTGGAAAAGCTCGCACTAACGCATGGTTTTATGTTGTGAAGGGTTTATCCCTTCAGTGTATCATAGGAGTCGATTTCTTGAAAGCAAGAAAGGCCAAGATTGACTTCCAAATCCAAGATCCTGACCATTACACCGTTAGATTAACTAAGCCTAAATTAATACCTCCAAAATCAGAATTTACTTGCATGGCAGTGGTTTCGGCGCATCAAAACTTAAATCATGCAGTAGGGGTAGTTGACAATTTGAAAAGATGTGTGCAGGTCCCATTTGCGGTCAAGAGAGCCCTCGTGAGGCCACAGCGGGGGGGTAACAATATACCGGTTACCTTATTTAACGCTGCGAACACGCCAATAAAATTGGGAAAGGGTTCTGTTTTGGCAGCATTCTCAGTGGTCAATGAAGATGACTATGTAAAAACTGGGGTTCCCGGTCAATCGGGGCGGCCAATCGAGGAGGTAGGTAGCACAAAATGCAGTGAGACTAGGGTTGATTACACCCTAGGCGATAAGCTGACGACGGAGCAAAAACTAAGTATGGCGAGTTTGCTACAGCGTTACCGCGCGGTCTTCGCCACAAAAGATTCGCCGATCTCGACAACTGACATTTTCGCACATAAAATAGAATTGAAAGAAGATTACGTGGCCCCTATTCGAAGTCCATACCGTACAAACCCTCATATGACAAGGGTACTGGAAACAATGCTGGAGGAGCAGATGCGTTTGGGCATTATTGAACGAACGAATGGCGAGTCTGAATTTGCTGCGCCATGCTTCCTGGTGGAGAAAGGGAAAGCAGCTGCAAGGCAGGACAAAAAATATAGAATTGTCATAGATTACAGAAAAATTAATAAATGTATAAAGAACGAATGTAGGGTCTTCCCTTCAGCAGACGAGACGTTGGAAAACGTCGGGGGACTGGGGGGAAGATTTTTCTCAAAGTTGGATTGCCATTCAGGATTTTTTCAAGTGCCTCTAAGGCCAGAAGACAAGCCCAAGACTAGTTTTGTCACGCCCAGAGGGGTGTTTCAGTACAAGGTCATGCCGATGGGACTTAAAACTTCGCCAAAAGCGTTTCATTCGGTGATTGAGAGCATGTTGAAATATGTGCCAAATGCACTACCCTACATGGATGATGTAATTATAGCATCACAAACATGGGAGGAACATCTGCAGCACGTGGAAGAGGTATTGCAAGCATTCCAGGTGGCGAAGCTTAAGTTCAGGGCAGAAAAATGTGCGTTTGGGTACGAAATAATGCAATTTCTGGGGTTTGTAGTAACGAAAGATGGGCTACAACCAGACCCAGAGAAGGTTCGTATAATTCGTTCATATCCAATACCAAAAACTGTCAGGGAAATGAGGGCCTTTAACGGTCTGGCAAATTACTACAGGACATTCATTCCTGGGTTTGCAGAAAAAATGGTCCCCTTGTACCAGCTGACGAAAAAGCTTGGTAGAAAAGAACGTTTTCAGTGGAATACAGAGGCAGATAAAGCGTTTAAAGCGGTAAAGCGGTCGATGTGCGAAGATGTCGTTCTAAGATACCCTGATTATTCTAAAGGGTTCACTATCTGGTGTGATGCGTCTCGGGTTGGGATTGGCATCGTCTTGACACAGCTCCATGATAATTGCTTCCATAGGCCGGTTGCGTTTGCAGGAAGAAGTCTGTCTTCCGCTGAACAAAATTTCTCGGCGACAGAGAAGGAACTGGTGGCGGTCCGGTATGGCTTGGAAAAGTTTAAGCATTACGTTCTGGGCAGTCACTTTGAGGTATACACTGATCATGCGGCATTATTAGCCTTAAACGCTAAACAGGATCTTACAGGAAGAATGGCTCGTTGGATCGACTGGTTCAGTAATTTTGATTTCACCTTGCGGCACATCAAAGGGAAATGCAACATCACAGCCGATATTTTATCAAGAATGCCATATTTTGGGGATGGCATTACAGCAAAAGAAGAGCAGGGACAGCAGCAGAGGCAGGTAAGATTCAAGGCGGTGAATCACATCCGATTCTTTGATAAGGAGGAGGTACTGGAAGCATCGCCCATCAGGAAGTATAGGAGACCGTCAATCTTAAAAAATGGACGTCTCAGGAATAAGAGGCGAGATGAGAAGGATGACACGCCTATTATCCAGGTAAGTGCACCAGAACCAGAGCAAGACACAGCACCAAGCGAGGATGATGGTAGGGACTTCCCAAGAGTCGATGGCACAGTGGTGACGCGCCTGGGCACGCCAGGAGAGCAAATAATGATGGTTACTAGAAAAAACCCACGTGTAACGAAAAGAATGGCGCTATGGATCGAGGAAAGAGACAAAGCAAGGAAATTAGGTGAGGAAGACTCGGAAGAAGGGGATAGTCAGTCTGACCCTGACAACCATGACACACCAGCACAGGAGGAGCAGACAGAAGCTGAGGAAGAGACACCAGAGGGGACAGACCTAATCCACAAAGGAGTTTCAAGACGGAGGAAGACTTTGGGAGTCCCATCATTGGTTGGTAAGTATCAAAGAGAGAGGAGACGGAAGGGAGTAAGGGTTAGAGAAGTGCAAATCACTGATACTGCGTTCTATGAAAGGCTCATCACTGAGTATGGGACTTTGGGTACGAGAGAAGTGTTCGAGAAGGAGCAAATAACTGACGAGTTTTGCAGCGATATGACAAATTACATTGAGAGAGAAAAGCTCCCTAAGGATAACACGAGAGCAAGGGGAGTTTTATTACAACACGACTGCTTCTTGCTATCAGGCGGCATCCTGTACAGGGTACCACCAAGGACGAGAAAAGCACAGATAGAAGAAAGAGCGCAGTTAGTGGTCCCACAGTCTATGGTGGAAAAGTTATTAAATCAAATACATGACGTCGGTCTGGGCGCGCATTTGGGTATAAAAAAGATGCTTAGCATTGCTTCACCGCGGTACTACTGGCCATCAATGGCTAGGGACATAGGTGAGTATATCGGGTCTTGTCAGAAATGTCTGGAGGTAAAACCAAATCCTAATCCTATCAGGGTGCCTATGACCGTTAAGGAGCTGTCGCAGGTACCATGGGACGCTATCGAGATTGATACCATAGGTCCACTGCCTGAATCGAGCAGAGGCTATAAATATGTGCACACGGTCTGTGATGTAGCCACGAGGTTCTGTGTAGCTTGGCCAACAAAAGACATAAAATCTGAAACCTTGATACCTGAATTCTTTGAGCACGTAGTGGCTGTCTTGGGCGTGCCATGCACTCTTTTCAGCGATAACGGTTCTTCATTTACTAGCAAATTGTTCAGAAATTTCTGCACAGTAATGGGGATTAAGCAGGTCCTGGGATCGAGCTACTATCCTCAGACACAAGGTCAAATCGAGAAATTTAATCGCAGCCTTAAGACAGCCCTGAGAGCATACGTAAATAAAGATCAGAAAAATTGGTGTCAATTTGTGGCCCCGATTGTATTTGCAATGAATGCGTCGGATTCAAGCGCGACAAACTACCCAGCTTACCTGCTAATGTATGGTAGGTTCCCACGACTTCCCCACGAAAATGTTTTAAAGGAATACGAGGGAGAAATGAGGCCCCTTTTGGAGCAGCTGGGCAAGATCGTCGAGAAACAAGAGGTCTATGGGGACCTGGCTCGGGAGGCATTACTGACGTCACAGGCGAAAATGAAAGAATATTATGATAGGCAGGCAAATGCACACAGGTTGAGGTCAGGATCGTTGGTATATATGAAGGTGAATCGCCTCCTGCAACCTGGAACTGCATATAAGTTGCAAAAGAATTTCTGTGGCCCCTTTGTCATCTGTGCAAGACCCACAGGGTACACAGCCAAACTAAGGAGGATGGATACTGGAGCAACACTGCCTAAACCAGTGCATGTGTCTCATTTGAAACCGGTCAGTATATCCAAGACCAGTCACTTTATGGAGAGACTGCTGTCGCCAGATTTACTACCTTTGCACGAATATGAAGAAGAAGGCCCGCTAGATGAGAAGGGGTGGCAAGACATTACCTGCACAGAAGAAATAGGCCACAATTGGCCTGAAGAGGAGGGAGAGAAGGATAACTATGAGATAAGGGATACACAGTAAACTTTCCAGATCCCGTAAAACGTTAATAGAATAGATGGAATGAGTGTAGTAAGTGCCTTGGCAAGGGCGCATCAACAATATATATAAGCATGAAAGCTTGTGCAAGACGCGGTGTTTACGTTCTCAAACAGCTGTGGTGGTTATAGAGCTGTAACCACGAGGTGAGAGCTGCGAGGCAGCGACAGTGGTTTCATGTGAAAGTAATACGGAGGAGTGAATGGGAGCGAGCCGCGCTTGGTAAAACATCACCAGTTGCTGGGGAGTTATCTCAGAGATATGGGGTTTAATCGGGGGTGAATAAAAAAGGAGGTTGGGTTGGAATTAAGAGTAAGAAAAAAGGACACAAAAAACTAGCTAAACAGCTCCTGTGCGGGTTCAGATTCGCGTTGGGTTAAAAAGAAATAGGAGAGTGAGAAACTAGTGCCATGACTATAGCCTGGCATGGGAGAATATCCTCATACATGCCATGATTATTTTCTAAAGGATTAATATCATATGAACGACTAAGGAAGCTTTGCTTATCCGAGAAAAAGGGTAAGCAAAGGGAATTGTCACTAGAAGTTCTCATAGAAAAATAAATGACTTATACTATATGTAGTTGGATAGAAAGAGAAGAAGGGATATGCAAGTGAAATAAGATAGAATAGAGTCGCTTATCGACAGACTATGTGTAACGTTCTTATGGCAATGATACTCGGTTCCAATGAGAAGCCCCGGGCGCAGCAGATACTTGAACTAGAGAAATGATGTTTCACGAAGTTGAAAGGGTATGGTCAGAATACGCATAAGGCATGGTGGGTGAGATATGAGAGACAAATGGTAACAGCAAAATAAGCTGCTCCAATAAGTCAAGCTTGGAGATGAATTATGGGGAAGTGCCAGGGTGTCAGCTGCCCCGGAAGAAGGTATAGGATGAGCAATTAAAAATAAGATGGGAGAAAGGCTGCCCAGTGGCACTGAGTGGGGAGGAAGGAACGCTCATCGCCGTTGTTGTCGAGGCAATGGATACATTGCATGGTGCAGCATTAAGGGTACAGGATATGTACGACATAGAACGTTTAATAATAAGGCTGATAAGACTATTTACCATAAATCCAGCTCACAGGTACGGAGGATGTCCCGAAAGGAGGTTGACAAACGAATGGTACCTGTGGCACATGTATGCGGATCTGCGATTGCCATCCAACGAGGTGAAAAGCATCACAGATGTGTTCCCGTTGGCAAGAACAAAATACCAGCAGCATAAATATATTGCCCACGTATTAATACGTCGGGTAATATGCAATATTTTATCGTTAGAAGCGGAGAAGAAACGAGTGGCATACGAACGGTGTGATAGAGCGATTCTTTATCAATATATAAGTGGCCTAACCTTCATCCCAGCAGATAAAATTCACGCAGTTTTTACGGAAGAGGTGGACCTGCTTAACATTAAGGAGCTGTGTCCAAGCGCATGGGCGAGAGTCAAGGTAAGTGTATTCACTTATAGGCAGTGAGAAGGTATTTTTGGAGTTGGGTGGGGACACAGTGTACAGCTTAATAGGCCTGTGAGCATTGAATACTGACTATCGAGGAAAATGTCTAGACCTATAACGAGGGGAGAGAGAGCAGAAGTGATACAGGTAATTCGATTGGCACGTCTGTACATGCAGAAACCACACCTGAGATTTAGAGGGGCTAACGCTAGGAGGCGAATTGAGATGGAATCACATTTAAAAGATATCTGGTGGGGAGCTTCTCGTTTCTTGGTTAGAGAAATGCCAAATAGGAGGGCGAGAATAGCCATCAATCACATGAGCTGGAAGGATCGATCACGAAAGCAGCAGTACATATACCTGTCAATGTTAAAAAGCTATTTCGTCGGGACGATGTTAAAAATAGAGTCTTGCAACTACCCTAGAGATATTATAATTAAGTTGTTGGCATGTAATACTGGAATGACAGTTAGTGACTTGGAAAGACTGGCGTGTGAACAATGGAGCTGGATTGAGAAAACATTGGAGGAGTGGATTCCGGTGTCTGAGGGTAGGTAATATATCTGACTCAATCATGTTGTGAATAATTAGAGATACGGGGTCTTTGAGATGTTACAGCGGATAGTCATTTCCAGTGGAGGTATATGATGAGCATTTCCAAGACAAGGACAGGTTTATAATCAGGGAAAAATAAATCAGAATGAAATAAATAGGAAAATGAGGCGACTTACCAGTGCGAGGTATAGGCAAGGTTGGGTTTAGGTGCAGACGATGAGGGGATGCAATGGGGGGTAGGAAAAGGTCATAGAGTAAATAGATAGAGTAAAATATGGGTGTTTCTTGAGTAAAATAATGTGGGTTATTATAAAAGAAAAAGAAAAAACAAACTACATAACTACTAAAACTAAGATCGACTATAAGACTAAAATATGTGCTACTCGTTGGCTATAGGGCCCAACGGCGGAACGCCCTGCAAGCAAGGGCATACGCCCGGCCATACACCCACCGAGCGGCCTTCAATGCCAAGCCATAGGCAAGAAGATGAGCCAAATCGCTCAAGCTCCAAACATCACGGGTATCGACGATGACTATGTCATCGTCGATCACCAGGTGTAGTTCCCGACCTGGCATGGTTTCCGACTGGTATAGAAGTTGAAAGGTAAAGATGAAAGAAGGGAAAGCTGGTGTGAGGGGTCGACGGAGGTGGGTGCTGCTGCAAGGGTAAAGCTGGGAATAATGTCTAGAGTGGGGAATTTGCCTAATCAAAGACACCACTCTAATATCATTGTAGGGGAACGCCAATTGGCTAGAAAGATTTGATTGACGTAATGAATGAACAAAGGGGAGGCACCGGGATCGAGTCATGATCGGGTCATGAGATCAGAGACCACGTGACACTCATAGAGATAAGCGGCGAGCGAATAATGAGAAAAATTTTTTTTAGAATCCATGAATTGGAAAACCATATAATTGAAAGAAGATTAGAGCGGGGTATAGTTGATGAGTCACTGATAAGACATAAGTAGATTGGGTGTGAAAATAAACGAAAAGCAGAAAGTTTCTATCACAAGGTGACAGGTGGGCACAAAAAACGCTGAGAAACTAAAGTCGGTGTCAGCTTAATAAGTTTTATAGATATGAATTCGTGGGAACGTGTGGGGTCGTTAGGGCGAGGTACTATGTTGTTCGTCTGCTGATTTGAGATCCGATGTTTACAAAAAAAAAAAAGAGAGGAGATATCGGCGTGTTGACAGAAATTGGGGAGACAAAGATGACTATAGTTAGGGCAGAGTGAACTGAGTCTTGAAATAATCAGGTAGGGGTTACAGGGTATTATCTAGTTCTGTTTCAATATGTGTGAATAACAAGGGTGGTCCAGGGACGGATTGGTATAAAAATAACATGAAGTGAGCATACCAGCGTCTCCGGGAAAACACAAAGCCATATAAGAACAGGCGGGTGAGGTGACTATGGCAACGCGATAAATAGACTGATCTAGACAGAAGAAGGGAGCACGAGGCGGCAGCGACCTAGTATACTAGGTTATACTGATGCATAATTTTAATGACAACAACAATATGAGGGGAATGATCCACCTAGACCCTGGACATAGGATAGACAGATGAGATTATCAGGAGAAAAAGGGCGCTGCCGGATGACAGAAGCGACCGTTTCTGAAGCTTTGCTCGGCTTTGCAATTTGGAAACAATGCTGCAGCATAGTAAAATAAATATCAAGAACGCGTCGGTCTTGTGTATTAAATTGTACTCGTTTTGGCTTTTGGCTCCTTGGATCAGATATCCTATGCAGTTGCCTAATCATCGTTTAGAAGTGGAATGGTACTTGCTAGCTATATACGAGAAATGTGATAAACTCCTACGGCCCCTGAAAGTTAGGCCAGGAAAATTGTACTCTACCAGGCGTTTGCGGGTAATGAGTGATAAAGACAGAATGAATGCAATCTTGCATCAGGTCTATAGGATTTTAGATGTACTGTTAAATTTATACTCAACGGACTATTTGAGAAAGCGCTGTTGCCAGAGAAAAAATCACAGGGATGCGGACACCAAGCGGTTCATGGCATTGTCAGGTTTATCTAAAACAAAGATGCAGGAATTGCTTCAAGAGGCGGTCAACGTGTGGACACCAGTCGAATGGATCAATGGAGATTGGTTGCTGCATGCGGTGGGTCAAGTTTTCTTTCTCTGTCTGTAGTGACAATCTTGGGGGGAGAGAAAGGTGATACATTTGAATCAGATAGAGAGAGGGGTGACGTCACGGGCTAGCCGGCAAATATGGAATGTGGAAAGTGACATATATTATTTTGTAATTCGAGGATTCGGTTTGAATGGATGGAATGCAGAATGATTGTTCTTGTAATCGTTTAATGAAAGGAGACGCCTAATGGTGATTGAGCGGGAGAACGTGTGATACCCAGGGCCTTATCTTATATGGTCGCGTAAAGGTGACATGTTGTGATGAATTTGACTCGTACAGATAACGTTCTGGAAAGCATACATTTCAGATAGAATTAATGAAGGTATGGTTTTCTGTTAAAACACACCGTTGTGGGTCATTTTTGTGTGTATCAGGAAATTCACTTCTTGAGAAACCCTCGAGCTACAAACTATGAGTAGTTATAATAATAAGTATATGTCATAAATAAATGATTGTCGTTGCGGAGGTGGTTGTTTCAGAATAAAAACAAATGAATAACGTTAAGGTGTGGAGCGAAATGTTATTATGTTATGAAGGGAGTGAAAGTGAAGGTGTCAAGTCTTTATCTTGAAGACACAATATGTGCGCTATTAGTTGGAAATTCAGTGAGTGTCTACAAGGAACTCACTGGGGATTGGTAATTGGCCTGGGATTTGGGGTGTGTGTGGCTAGATGTTGTGTGAGCCTGGGGCGATTAGTATCTGTAGATGGTATATAAAGTTTGTGGGATACGAATTTATGTGGACCCAATCGCAATGGTATATGTATAACCAGTAAGAAAACAATAATCTCTCATAAATCCCATGATGGGAGTGGGCTGGTTGGATGGTGACACTCGGCGCGTGTGTGTATTACTGTGAAATATTTATGTCATGTTTTGTGGCTTGAAAAATGAGTAATGAAACATACGCAGAGCCGAAAGTTGCATGTCTGGCAGGGCGGGTGTTACAACATACGTCGCGTGCGCAGGAAGTCGGGTCTGGAAGAGTGACAACTCACAACATTAATTATGAGTGAGCGCCAGAGGTTGGTAAATATGGGTAATAAAGCTTGGCGGAAGAAGTTGGAAGGTAATAAAGGATAATGGGAAAAAGAAAATAACAAAAACACGCGGATCTTAGGGGTGGGTCTGAAGTTTAGGGTCTGAAGTTTAGTGTCTGGAGTTTAGGGTCTGCAGTGGTGTCCTAATATGGCGGTAGTTCTCAACTTTGAATACAATGGAGTTGGAACAGAGACAAATGTGTCGTTTGGAAAAAGCTAGATTGGGAGCAGATGAGCTGAAGATCTTGAAAAATCAGAAGAAAGACATGGGAATCTTGCTGGTCAGGGCTACTAAGTATTTTCTTGTGAACCCCGTGAACAGAGGTGGACCCACACGTATTTCTACTAGAGAGCGATTGGAAAGGGACACGTATATCTATATTCTGAAGGAGCGTTGCAGAATCTATGTTGAAAGCAGGGGTTTTCGGTCAATCGAACGGCTCACGACACGGGGAGGGAGAATGAAAAGTGTTTTCGAAGCCCAACAAGCGGTAACTGTGTCCGATAAATTAATACATTTGACAAAGGCGGTGGGTGAAATGTTACTGAACATCTTGGACGTCTACTGTGCTGAAGAATTCAGATTAGAATGTATAGAAGACAGACAACAGCACAAATTGATTCCTTATCTGCAGGAGCGCACAGGCCTGGCGAGAAGACTTATAGTCGCTAACTTGGAATCGGATTTTGACTTTGCAAACCTTGGCGACGTATTACCAGAGGAATATTTGCCAGACATAACGATGAGAAAGGTGAGTTATATGGGGTCTCACAAATTAGTGGGAGAAAGGGACATCCCCGTGTAAGCATATACTGTCTATATTTGTCGTGGTCGATTGGTAAAACATCACCAGTTGCTAGGGAGTTGGAAAAAACAAGACTAGAATGGGTAGGTGAGGATGGACCTAGGGTATATAAAGCATGGGGGTGGAGGGGGAGGGGACTAGGGATATATAGTGTTGTCACAGGAGATAGACCTGGTATAGTAGGGTTTGCACCACTGTAGTAAAAGATGGATACAAGAAGGGGGAGTGAGATGATTAATGCGGAAATTATTAGGAGAACAGATAGGGCTGCCAGAATGGCAGCCATCTTGAATCAACAAGTCAGGGCCAATTGGTTACTGCTCGAAATCTTAAAGTTTTATATGTTGTCTCCGCATCAGCGATATCCGGAATTTGAGCCCATTAGAAGGCTGCAAAAGGAGACGCATATCGTTCGCTTAAGAAAAGCGGCATTTGATTTTTTAAGAGGCCTACGTTATGAGCCTATTCGGTCCTTGACGATTGATATCTCGCAGAGACATACTCTTACGCCATTAAGAAGGCTACAGGATACGGTGTGCATTATCTCGGATTTAACCTATGAAATTTTAAACATGTTTCGCCCAAGGGTAAGAGGGATATTCCCTGAAAATATGGAGCAAGCGGTAAAATTCCTGGACAAGCTAACGGAAATGTCTGAGGCAACTCTAAGACATCACCTGTCTTTACCAGTGGATGTATATCAAATCGAGCTAAGATTGCCTTTGTCTTGGATGCCCGTGGGCTTGAAGGTGAGTTTCAGGCAGTTGAACCCATAGGTACCCCATAGATATCTGGAATATGCGGGGCTATGTTATGAATATGTATATTAGACTTTATGATAAATTTGGGGCTCTGCTAAATCCACGGTGACAAGGTATACATGTAAGAATTATGGAGGTGTGTGATGCCTACGTGCAATTCAATGGGGTGTCGGGGTTGTTTGGAGAAGCGAATTAAAATTGATGTAATTAAATTGAAGCGAATTGGAGGCGCATTTAGTCTTTTGGTCTAATATAATGTACTATGCTGGATTAAGGTTGGAGTGGATGGAGCCAGTAACCTAAATGGTGAGATTATCGGTATATTTTGATGGGGGCTGGAACGTCTAAGAAGTGGAGCTTGGGAGGCAAGACAGTTAAAATTAGACACAGCAATTGGGCTCAAGCAGTCGAAACCCATAAGTAGCTTGCAAGCGGTTGGGGGGGGTTGTTCTATAAATTGCAAGACAGGCCTCAAACACGATTTAAGTGGCTAGGTGTCATTAGGCAGTATTTCATCTAGTTGAGGCAGGTCATGAGCTGGGACACTCGTACCCTAACTTAATATGGGGATGTGTCGTATGCTTGAGAGGGAGGGGGGAAGGAGCAAGCCCAATAGGTCTTGGACTGGTCTGGTCTCAGATATAAGCTCAGCACAGCCAGAGGGGGAGCATCACTTCACTTTTGTACAGGGATCAGGAACGAACTTGCATATAGAAAGAACGGGGACTAACAAAGTATCTTATTAAAGGACTAAGGATCGCAAGATGTTCGGACTCATCATAGGGTGAGTTTACTAGAACTATATCACTTTTACATAGGCCAGTAAAAGGCTAGTGTGGATTTCTCAGCATTAAGCCGTTTTTCATTCTTGGCTAACTTCTTGTTTTTAGGATCATGATGTGCATGCCATATAGTTGCATGGCTACAACAGTTCTGAGGCATAACTATGGAGTGGTATTCGCTGACCGTGGTACACTTATAGCAGGGGTGGAAACTCTAAGTTTAGGCTTCCGTTCTGAGCTGAATATTAGACCTCCACAGCGATTCAGATAGTTAAGGGGGATTGGCCGGAAGGTTATGAGATGCTAGGGCAGTCTTTAGACAAGTATATCAGGGAGCTACATTCGAGGGCCGCAAGGGAGTATGAGCGTGCAAATCACTTGAGAAATATTTTGCAGCGCCCTAAACGATTAAAAAGAAATTATCTGGCCCCGTTTGGGAAAATTGTAGCTGGAATTTTCGATCTCCCAACTAACTCTGATTTAAGAAACGTAGAAAGACACATTATTCATAGGCTTGCACCAGGGATAATAAGAAACCCACACCTGAGGGATGAGGCTCTCATGAAATTGGTGGCCAATTCTAATATTATATTTAGGTTCCTAAGATCGCATGTAAACGAATCGATAAGCGCCATGGATGAATTAGAAGATAAATGGCTACGCTTTGCGAATAAGACGGCTCAATTATCGGACATAATGCACGGGGAAGTAGAGTCGCAGGGGAAAATCCAACAGCAGCTCCAGGGCTCCATTTTGGAATGCCTGGCGATAAGAAATTACATTGAAGATATAACGATAGTAGGTGATATCTTAGAAACATTAAGAGAGGGAAAAATACATGAGTCACTTGCCAAGGTATTTATGGAAAGTCAGTGGGAAGAAAGAGTGAGACAGGTATTAGGAGATAACAGCACTTTGAAGATTTTGGGGGATTATATCGACTGGAATACTAACGTTGGGGTGCAAATCGGGCCCAATAACACAATCAACATACTGGTGCCAATTTCCCTAGCAAACGACTCGGAGCCCCTTCAGTTGTATGAAATGGAGGTGTTTGATACGCCATTGCATGTGCACAGGGAATCTCAAGATGGTTGCACACGATTGAGATCGGCCACACAACGCATGTTGGCCCAACGCGGTTCAGGGGAATTAATGGAGGTAGACGCCATTGAATTAATGCAATGTACTAAAAAAGGAAGCTATATATGTCCGTTCAACTTCATAGATAATACAGGAAAGGATGAGGACTGCATGATCGCTTTATTTAATGACCATAGTGCCAATGTTCTTAGGTATTGCATGTTTGACATATACTTGAAGAAAAGGGCGCCAGACGTTGTTAAAAACGTGGAGGGGTCAACGTACTTGCTTATAAATAAGGGACCCAAGGGGTTAATGACATGCAAAAATAGTACAAAGCAGGTCAGTATCGTGGGGATCACTGTGTTCGAGGTGTCCTGCGGATGCACCCTGCAGATTGACCACCATAGATTGGCACCAAAGGAGCTGACGTGTAGACAATTGAGCGGGGTGGAGGTTTCCGTGGCGCATGGGTTTAATTTGGCGTTTGCAAAAAGTTTTGGTATACCGGTGGGGAACTTTTCGGGAGAAAGCCTCACTAACTTCTTAGTACATTTAAATTTACCAACAGGTGAGGAACTAGGGAGAATGCTAACAGCAATGTCCCCCCAGCAGTTTGCAAAAGGAATGGAGGTAAATAAGGTTGCGAGAGAAATTAAGAATAACATGGAGCAAGGTGGAGCATGGCAATACAAGGCATGGCGAGATCTAACAGATCTAACTGTAACGCCGCAGGTACCACTGGTATTCTGGCTAATAGAAATGTTACATGTGTTAGTAACCATTTATCTTTGCTATAGAATTTTCAGAATGCTCGCGATCATTGGATCTTTGAAAGGGGCGTTGGCAGGGAAGATCGGCTCAACCCTGGAGCTATTTCCAGAGGATAGTTGGGGCAAGATCGATTGGGGAACACAAGGCCCCGCCCTGAACTCAGATTCACTTGAAGCAGGCAAGTCTGGGGAATGGCCATCATATGGTACGATGCTGGCAGGACTAGTGGTAGTATACGTGTTGGGACAACTGATACGATGGATCTGTAATGGGTGTGGATGTAGAAAAGCTCGAGGCCATAACACGGCAGGACACACAATACTTAGCCTCCGTGTACAGGAGGGAGAGAAGCGGTATGCTCTTTTCCTGTGTAAATTGGTATATCCAGTGGAGGTACTCAGATCGGCCACGCCACCTGTCGTCACGGGAATGGTAGCAAAACAGGTTTGTTGCTCGTTCAGGACCGTTGTTCGACTTAGGTGGCTTGGGGGCCTGGAGGTAGAAAATGCTGGTTCAGCAGAAACGGTCGAGTTGCCAGAAGAAATAGTATTCTGGTCACTAAGACCTGCAGAAAAGATCGAGCTTCTTAACTCCACTTCCAACAGCCGACTCCTGGTAGCCACTAATCTCCATGGAAATGAAGCAGCTGTTGGTTCAAAACTATAAAAACGTAAGTAGGTAGGGTGTTGCGCATGCGAGGGGACCTGCAACTTCTCCAAGTTGGTATCATACAGATTTTCTTTGATTAAGACAGAAATTACTACAGTCATTGGTGGAATATTGCATAATGCATGGCTGCCATAGGCAAAACAAAGGCCCCTCTGGGAATTAAAGAGAAGTAGTAATAATGCATGTAATTATAAAATAAAATCCACAAATTAATGGTTGTAACCTCCCCTGATCTTACCATATGTATGACTGTAGGAGAGTGAATGAAACATTACTTGATGGGATCAGTGTTAGTAATATGGAAATGTGTATGACCTGTCTAAGGATATAAGCGGTGGCTAAATCTTCCCATTTATGACTCATTACAGGAGGAGAACGACCAAGACCCGTTGGACCACATGGCCGGTAACACTCCCAGCGTGAGTCGGTAAAGGACATTTTGCATTAACCTTCATACAGGCAGACACCACGTGACGATACCCGGACGACAAAGATATGCCATGTTGTCCGTTCGCCCCCACGTGGGCTCTCTCCATCCGGCAAACGGGGCGGTCCGTTTGGATAAAAGGAACTTTCCTTGTGTTTAGTGATGATTCCACAACGCGTTTGGCACACACACCCGGCTTAACAGACCACGCGCCACTACTTCACCTTGCCTGACGCTACAACCTAGTCTACATATACTACTACGTTCATCCCAACGTGGCGGAACTTTAACCTAATTTAATGATACTTAGAATACATTATAGGGTACTCATTTTATATTTAGCCAATTGATATCACTTCGTGCTATATATTTGTGTGATCAGGATTATCATTGTTGCTATATTATTGTCTCTTTAATTTGCTTGTGATGTTTCGTTTGAAATCTGCTGCACGGTGGGGCACTTACATATATAGGGCCTCGTGTTATGTTTCTTCTTGTATTATCTTGTATTTGGATTTTATTCATTATAAGAAACAAGGGCCACTGTTTGAGCGAGCAACTATGCAAATATTTGCAGCATGAAGCTGGTTCCTTGTTTTTAGCACCATTTATCCCCAACGTTTCTCCCTATCCTATATATAGATATATATATATTGCACAGGTATCCAACCCTACCCGGTCCCCTTTCCAGACATATTCGAATTAGTTAAGTTATGGTTTTAATTAATTAAGTTTTCTCGCCAACTGCAGGTATCCTTGTGGCATTACCCATAAATTGTTCATGTGATCTGAATGAGGCTGCGTAGGGCCACCTGTCAGTTCCAGCCCAAGGTGCTAATATATATACCTCATGCATGGCTATTCATGCTGGGTTGTTTTTCTTTCATAATGAGGGGGGGGAGGGAGGGGGTGGCGCATGCTTCACCATTGCGGTGGCAAGTCACAATATTCAGGAGGGGGCTGACTTCTTCTAGCACGTCCATGAATGCTGGTGCTATCTGCTAATCCTTTAACCCAAACACACACAACAATTATTTAACTTGAGATTGACCCCCCCCCCTCCCCACATACCCCAAAGTTTGACAATGTCCATTATTAATGTTCAAATGTTTTTGCTGGCAATAGTTATCAACCACTGTCAAGAATGTTCTTATTAGCAACAAATCGTCCATATTATCCCCATACTTTTTGGTTTCTAGTGAGGTTCTGTAAGGCAGTTCCTGGGCACTTAATTTTAGTACAAATCCCTAGCCTTAGTCTTAGCCAGGCGGTCAAGCCTATCGCTGGATGTGGAATTAAGGGATGTGGGTGCCTGGGCATGGCTGGTAGAACAAAAAGGGGTAAGGATGACACCCACGAGTGGGTGTAGGTCTTTAATCTTACGGGATGTGCGGGCTCATCTTAGGATGAAGTCTGCCATCTAGCCGGGATGCGGCTCATTATGTAATCACGCATTCTAGCTTCCAGCACTGTTGTTTGTCTGACGGCCCTCATGACGCTCAGACACATTCCTGCATTCAGTCTGATAGAGTCGTATTGCCGCATTGAACTCGGCATTATTTTTGTGCCAAAACTTGGGGAGGGAATATGGGGTAAAGGGATGAAATGCCTAATATTTGGGACTTCCCCCTTCTTCTAGTACAGAAGGCCGGAACGGGCTTTGTCAATGTCACAAGAAGTTTCTTGTAATACAGTACTTCTTATCAATACAGTATAACATGGGTAGTTCTGGTGGGTCCACGTAGGATTTCTTTACACAATCAATAAATGATAAATTACTTAAAAATAATTAATCTACTTCTCCTCCCATCTAGGACATTGTTTCTCCCATTTAAACTGGATGGTGCCTCCATCCCTCCATTGGCACATAAGATCTTCTTAGGAAATAAGAGAAAATCCCATCCCCATGGTTACCTTCTTTAGAAAGCAACTGCCCTACACACCCGCCAAATCACCCCGAAATAAAATAACAATACATTAGGGTGACCAACATGAGCGGTTTCCATACATGTATGTTGTAAAACAAAAGAAAATGATACAGCATACAGGTTGGAAGATATTGCAAAATAGGTACAAATACGCCCAATTTAACCCACACCCCATAGTTACCCCCACCTAGTTACCAAGTTTGTACGTTCAGATTTATACACGAGCGCGTAGGCGATTTTATTGTTAAGATGACGAGAAAAATGTACTACAAGAGGCAAGAGAATGTATTGTATTTATGAGCTACCATGTATCTTGGATTTTGCGTGCGCGTAAGCGATTCTAATTGTTAAGGGAGGAAAGTGTGTACCTCCTGGAATTGTAATGTGTATTCATTATTTATGGCTATATTTATCGAGTGTCGGGACGAATACAGGGAGAATAAGGTGAAAAAAAAAAAAAAATTTTTTTTTGGGGGGGTTTTCTTGCTTATCGAGTAAAAGGGTAGTGTAGTAACCGTGGTTAACACGAGAGGGCAGTAGGGTGGGTAGTAGGGTAGGATATGTTTCTTTTACTAAGGCATGCGCTAGGGGAAGGGGAGGGGCCAGAGGGAGGGAAAGGTATCATAGGATAAAGGGTCCACCAATACGGATACCCGACACTCACCCCCCTGGGTATATATACGGGGAACACTTGGGTATAGAGAGACTTGAGACACACATATAGACTGGGATATAGAGAGATATGCAGTATATACCAAGATGTACTAGACGCACTGTGTGCGCTAGAACCATTATATTATATCACCCTAATCTTGGATAGTAATGCCAGTAACAACAGTAAGAATACAGGGAAGGAGTCTCATAAGATCTCATATGATTCGATGTCTACACTAACATAAGAAGGGACTATCAACCTAGCATCTATGTACAGGATAAGATACAATACACAAGTAGTGGCGTACTAAAACTCATCGTGTTGTGTTGTTCATACCGGAAACCTACAGCTACTATATATCACCATGACTCTCTATTCAATATCGCCTACCGTCTCCTAAAATATAATATACTGTATTAAACATCATGAGAAGCAATACCCCGAAGTCCGAGTATATTCGAATGCATATGAACACTAGCTAGATATATTCACCCTGGCCCGATGCACCGCCCAATAGCATAAAGATCCGAAGCTATGCGCACAACACACCCCTCCTGCTGGGTGTGTGTGTGTGGGGGGGGGGGGGCGGGGGAAGGGTTTTTTTTACATGAAGAACGGTAGCTTCTGGTGTATTGTCTGCATAATGTCCATAGGGATTTTAGTGTTAAAACTTTATAGGCCTAGGGCGAGTAGTGCAATTTTAGCCATTTATATGACTTGCTATTCATAAATAAAAACATGTTAGTCTACCCCTTTCCTCTAAATTTGCATGTCCACATTAGCCCGGGCCCCCAGACCCTAACCTACGGAGGGTCTGGGAGCAGAACCGAACGACCAGTGGTGTTTACTGAGCCACTTCTGGCCGAGTAGAGATATAATAGAAAAACGCTTTAACCACCGATATTTAATGTCTGCAATGGAATTATATATGTTGACAAATGTGCAGAGCAAAAAATAATACCTGATCGCTGATTAGTTTTAATAAATGAGAATGGGTTCGGAATGGATGACTCTGCCTGTCTCTGGCCAAAGTTGGCGGTAATTTCAAAACAATGAAGCAAAGTGTTATGCCTTATGGGTACCGGAAGTAAACAAAAAATGTTCCAAAATAATTTTGCTAATCTATGAAAATTTCAGTTTATTTTGCTATAAAATTAAACAGAGCAATGTTGACACAAAAAGAAGTAGTCTTTTGGCCTTTTAAATTTAATTCTCGCAAAAAATAAGTTAGTGTTGTAGGAGCTTACAGGTGGCGCTATTGTGACGCAGCACATTGCCGCCATTTTTTTAGGCCTACCTAGCCTACCGTGCGGTGAACATGAGTGTGGAATGTGATGAAATACATTTAGAAATACCACACAAATCATGTGGGTGCTTTATTTATGATGGAAGTAGGTAGGGACCCAAGTATTTAGCCTGAAAAAGTCATCGTTCTAAAGTTTTCAGTGGGGGCTTCGATTTTACTATAGAAAAACATTACTTGCTCTCTGACTGTGTAGCGACCAGCAGTAAAATAGAGCGGAGCCAGTCAGAATTTCTCGGGCTAGTCCACATCAGATTGTGTCTAAATTAGATAATATGCTATTGCTATATTTTTCGGCAAAATTGGCAACAAAAAAACTAAATTTACATATTTTGTGTACAAAATTGTCATTGATTCAGTTTCTCATCCTGAATGAAATGAATGGTTAAATTATAAAAATTGATGAATTTTGAAAATGATTGCTTTAGGATGGTTTCCATGGCAACCCATTCAAATTCCTTTATAATAATATTTACTCGTTTGTGTTTCAACTATATAAAAGTATAACTATATAAGATCCTTGACTTCGCACCTCGGCAACTATATTACCAAGGGGAAACTACGCTATGATTATACAGTAGATCCGCTTTAACAAAAACTGAACTCACTGTATTTATATTTAATTCTATGTTCCAGGACAGCTTCGTATTTACCAGAGATATAAAGAATTTGTTGTTTTATGGATGGACTTCCACTTCAGTCGCAGGTGGGTAGCTTGATAATCCATCACTCAGTCTAGGTCCAAAGATGAGAGAGTCCCTTCAAACGGAGGGAATTAAAGCCTCTCGCCAAAGTGCTATTATGATTCCATTGAGACCGCAACATGTCATTATATTCCCATTAGAACGCCTAGTCCTAGGCCAGGAAACCAATAAGCGAAGTAGGCGTCCAATCACTGATATATCATTCTTATCTGATCTGAGGGTTTGGACCTAGAGTGAAGAGCTGTACATCGTCATTAAAAGAATATTATAGCTTATACTTCTTGAATGTCACGTTCACTGAAATTCTAATAAATTATAATTGTTATAGAAATGGGACAATCATTTGAATATGCTTGCGATCACGTCGAGTTGGAATTTGTACTTCTTGAGTATCGAAACCAACCTATCAAATACCGAAAATATCTATAAGGGTCAAGTCTCCAGAAAATGCACAATTGGCCTTCTTCAATCCTCTCAAATAACTCAAATTCAGGACGAAAATTAGGTTTAAAATACAGTTCAACATTACCAGACAGATTAATTGAATAAATACAATACAGAATACATTCAGATAAACCTAGTATTTGTCATTTTTCACTCTAATTTAGCAGAATTTGCTAGATGTGTATTATTGTAGATTGTGCATTTTCTCAAAATCTGACCCATAAACCAGGGAGATAATTCGTTCACTCGAAGTTGTATTTGTTTTAAATTTATAGGATTGGTGGGGACAGTCATAGCGTCTGCTAGTGTCGCCATCTTGTTGGAAGGAGCCAAAGTTGTGGGTTCTACCTTAGAGCAATGGACGCCACACGTGGTGACGTCACACACGGCCGAGATCCAGCCCTTGAATGATGGCGAGTCGACGCGACCGCCCGCTTTGGTCTCACTTTTATCTCACTCTGAAAACTCTACAAGGCGACGGTAGGTATTGCCTATATTCTAATTAATAGTATTAGACGAATTCTATGATTCTTATTGCTCAATTAAAAATATATATGAAGTGTCTGTATTGCTATAATATGGCTTTTTTCATAACTACGCAGTCCATACATACTTCTTGAATTGGGTTCATTCTTTTTTATTCGTTATCAAAAACCATGTTGCCAGAGAAATAAATACAGGTTAACTAACGAGTTCGTTGAAGGAGCGTGAATAATATTGCACGAGTTGCCTAGCAATATTCTAAGCGACTGAAATGAAACAATACAATTTATTATACATGCTTTCAATCATGAAAAATGAAAAAAAAATCGAGTCATACATTTGAATTTTGGCGTTACTTTTAGTTAAAAGACAGATTGGTTGCCATGACAACCCCACATTACTCACTAGTGAAATGCGCTCTATGCGTAAATCACTCTAGATACGTTGTTCTCTGAGCAATGCGTGTATAATAAAGTATAGTATAATATTTGGCAGTTGTTCCACTAAGCTCATTTTCTAATTTCTTGGTACAAATTCATCATAAAATGTGTTCCTATTTCCATGTTTTGTAGGTTGGCCATTCACCTGACGCGTGCAGTGATTCATTTGTTCAAGTTCCTGCTTGGTTACTTCCTCATGTTGGCGGTGATGTCCTACAATGCCTGGATTATGATTGCTACCGTTCTTGGTGAGTAGTACCTATAAATGCTTTACCTCTCTTTGCTATGCATTCCTTTGTGTGTATTCTATTGTCAGACATCCCTACCATTTGATTTGATTTCTATCTCGAGATCTCTGTAAATCGGCTTCTCCAGCAAAAGGGAGGTTTTCAAGTCGGCTTATGTCTGTTACATAATAAAGTAGATAACAATATCACTTGCGTCAATGACTGGAAGTGACTTATCTACTATAATTCCATTTTGGTATAATCTCGGTTCGCTTGTTTTTATGGCGTTATAAAAAATAGAACACTTACAGTTTTGTTCTCTCTGATGTACATTGTATTTTTTCTTCTTAGTCAATAAAATCTTCATCTGACCAAATCAGTTGTTTGGTGGCATATTTTTTAAATATTTTTGGATCTATGATTTGGTGGGCCACTGTTTGTTTGAAACAATTAGAATAAAATACCTTTAATAAGATTATTATCTATATGATATAAATACCATGCGTGGTTCTGCGCTTCTGTCGGTCCCTCATAAACATTTCCTACTTTTGCGCCGCAGGCTCTGGACTTGGATACTTTGTGTTTGGGTGTTGGAGGAAACACCCGCCGCCTCAGGACGATCCGTCAGACAGCAGGAGTAGAGATGATGAGAGCCCAGGCCGGAGCAGCAACCAATCAGAACTTCTGGATCCTTCCCAAGGAAATGATGGCGATGAGATCCTCCTTGCTCAATGAGGCTGATCGATCGATTGATCGATCGTCAATGTATGTTTGAAATAACATCTTGAGAACTATATGATGAGATTAAGACGCTTATCAGTGGGATGAAAAAAGAACTAGGGAGGTTCAGCAAGTCAAAACTAACCGTAAACGTATCCGTATCTCTGATATTACAAACATGTGTTAAAAGGAAGAAAAAGGTTCAGCAAAACATTGTGGGAAAAATATCAAGCAATGATTCATCTCACAATTTATTTTTCATACATAAAAATGCGATGTAATTCACAAAAAATATACGGATACGGTTACGTAATTGAGATAAGTTTGCTTACAGAACCTCCCTAATATATATATATCGCTTTCGCTCAAGTTTAATCCAGATTACCTGGACGGTCAGGAAGACCAGGTCAGGAAGAAGTAAATAGATCCTACTCTGACGTATTTTCTCAGCCAGTACTGAAATAATGTTATTGTACCAAACGTTTGCTGGCAATGACATGAGATGCCGTCCTCACTTCAAACACAGGATGGTGACATCGTGTTTTGACGGTGATTCAATTGACGGTGATTCATATTGTTCCACTCTACGACAACCATTAGCGCAAGTACTGCAATAATAGTGAGGTTCAGCAAATCTAACGTATATGTAAACGTAAACATATCTGTATCTCTGATATACAAACATACGTTAACAGATAGAAAGAGGTTCAGCAAAACATGGTGGGAAAAACGTAACGTAACATATCAAGCAAAATGTTTCATCTCAATTTATTTTTTATACATAAAAATGCAACGTAATTCATAAAAAAAAAAGAAAAAAGATACGGTCCCGTAATTAAGATAGTTTGCTTGCGGAACCTCCCTAATTTCCTATGTAACTTCTTATTATATATTTTTATCATGGAGATTTCTATACTTGTGGATGGAAATGTATACCTTTTCAGGGGCTTCCACTGATTTATATCTACAGCTTGATGTCCTGCAATGTCCTTAGAATTCCTTATTAATCTGTAAATTTATAGGAGACTTACTTGAAAAACTGCAAGTGAATCAAGAATCTGTAGATACGTAGGTTTCTTACGTGATTTCTGTATATATTATTATAATGGTTCCTATATAATACAATGACTGTCCAGGGCAGTGCTTTCCCATGCTAAAGCTTGCCATGCATTAATTGATAGTATTAGTTATTAATTAGTATTGGTGTTTTTACTTAGTTCTAAAAAGTCCAGCATGTTTTTTTTATACCAAAATGGTGCTCAAAGTATTTACAGAATACCTTGCAGAATACAGCTGTGATTTTACGAATGTATTTAAATATTTACTAGGGTTTAGATTTGTATTTCCTCGCTCACTCATATTGTTACCCTATTATGTATATTCCTGGGTTCGTGATGACCCAAGCAATGAAGCAAATTCTCAAAGTTATAATCTACGATGTAAGTATGTATACGTGTACTTATCGGCCTACCTCGCATGTCTACTGGACAAATTTCAAATTTGGTCCCGATTATCAAAGTCCCAGTTAGATGTCTTGGTAATTATATTGTACCATAAGATTGTAAGATGGAAAATATTTTGATAAGTAAAAAGAAACTCAGTCTAGGCCCAAAGTTGAGTGAGTCCCTTCCAATGGAGGGAAAGCCCCTCGCCTCAAACCGCAAAGTACCATTATAATTCAAAATGCAAATACAAACTGCAAAATGTCATTATATTCCCATTAGAATGCGGAGTCCTAGGGCAGGAAATCGATTCGCGAACTAGGCGTCTAATCACTGATATACCATTCTTATCTGATCTGAGGGTTTGGACCCAGACTGAACTGTTGTTTCATGGGTTGGATCTCGGTTTAGATCGAAGGACATTTTCTCATTGAATCTTAATGGTTTTAGGTTTGACCTTTATGTATATATTTTCTCTACTTGTGTATCGTTAGCGAATAAGTTTTATCATTCCTTATTAATGCTAGTGAGCAGTGAGGTAACACTGCCGTCACGGTTGTGATTCTCAACATTCCATTGGTTGTAACTTGGTCACGTGGTGTATTCACCATCTTGCTTCAATGCCGGGAGAACGATGGTCGATCCGGGCAGAGTGTCGGCCATCACACTCCCATTTAACCCACAAATGCTTCGGTCATTTTAATTCTACTGCACGATTCATTGTTCTTGGATGAGTATAGTGTCGATATTTATATCCACTAAAAGAGCTTGCTGTGTATAGGACACAATGGTGAGGTTCAGCAAGTCTACGTTAACGTATCCGTATCCGTATCTCCGATGTATAAACATACGTGAAAAGATAGAAAGAGGTTCAGCAAACCAAGGCAGAAAAATGTAACATAACATATCAAGCAAAAAGTTTCATCTCACAAGTTTTGTTATATATATAAAAATACCCAAGTCACAAAAAAGATACAGATACGGTTACGTAATTGAGATAAGTTTGCTGGCGGAACCTTCCTATTGTTATTCATCAAGTATACGGTCACATTTGCCTCCCAGTAGTGATGAATGCTCAGCACCCTTATATAGTTATTCCTGATTCTATACAACCACCGAACGGAACAGTGTCTTGAGATAACGTGCCAGTCGGAGATTCCATAACAGTCCACTAATGTATATAAACCTAGGCTCTATCCAAGATTACTTACTTTGCGCCCTTTTCTGGGGTTTTTTCTCCAGTCATACCTGAAAACAAATCGCCGCTCTAGATTTTTATTATGAATTCCCGAAAATGGTAACATCCGTTGGACTTCAGGTCTCCCTAATGATAGTATGTCACGTTTTACTGAGAATGGTAGAAGCGCGGGCTGTGCTTTTTCCGACTACTGTAAACGTATTTATTTTCGCGCAGATAAATCTTCGCGCACTAAATACTTTGACCCTTTTGCGCGGATTTGAATTCGTGCAGCAAGGAAGTCTCACACCTTGTTTATGCAATAAAATTTCGCGCAGGATTTATTTTCACGCACAACGTTGGGTGCGCGAAAATAAATACTGTGCAAACATTATAATTAATATTGTTATATATTGAGATAATTGACTGGTCTATAATTTCTATAATCGTGTCTACTGGAAATGTAAACACTGCTCCAAGTTCACCCACATGACACCTTACCGGTAAAAAATGTCCATTTGGTGTAAAACCATAGAGAGAATTTATTTTAAAAATTATATTATATATGATTATTAACGTTTATGTACAAGCACCCGTCGTTCCTTGTTATCGGGTTTTGTTAAACCAGTGATGAACCGATTGATAAATGTTTTAATTATTTGCTATAGTCATATTTACACGATGCAGATCCGTGTTAATACTAGTATTTTACAACTATATCTTATAACTATGTCCCTGCAGGCTCTTACCATTCACATACATGTGCCTTTTATGGAATACTTGGAATTATTCATATTGTTTTGCAATAAAAGTCGTTTTCACGAAGAATTAATATGTTATTATTATTATTAAACTTTTATTCAGTAAACATATATACATTTGTGATCCGTTTTAGAAAAATGTGTCATAAGTCGCAAACTATTTGAGATATCATCATATTTGAAAAGATGAGATCAAGGTGATTCCAATGATAGTAAACATTAGGACACCTTATAAGTATTTCTATATTTTAAATTTGATATTTTACCAGTATATATTACCAGTAAAGTAACTAAATATACTCCATACGAAAGCCTTCAAAACACAGGGATATATTTAATACAATGTCCCGAAATTTGTTACATATATTCATATGACTAAGTGCAAAACCCTATAAAAATCAGAACATTTCAATAAAGAGATCTTGCGAAAAAAATACTTTGAAAAATAGCAATTTTGCTACTTGTGACTAATTTTCCTGGAACACATCACATTTCTGATCAATGAAGTACTTAAAAGGAATGGTCCTTCTCCATGGATTCATTTACGTGGAGATCTTCCAGGTATGTGTCGGGTAATTCGTTAACCCTATGTGCCATATCACTGTTTATCATAAATTTGGGTCAGATTTTCAGAAAATGTACAATTGGCAGCTGTACACATTTAGTAAATTCTGCTAAATTAGGCTGCAGTTTGGTCAATACTAGGTAAATTCGAGTATATTCGGCATTGCCTTGATTCTAGCAATCGGTTTGGTTTGGTTGAACTGTATTTTGAACTTTATTTTTGTCTGAAATTCGGGGCATTTGAGAAGATTGATGAAGTTGAATTGTACATTTTCTGAAAATCTGACCCATTTAAGAAACAGTACCAAACACTGAACATCCAAATTAAGCCACCACCGGATTGTTTTGGCAAATTAATATCTTCTACATGTTTATGTTAATGTCCCAATGATATTTAACTTGCCTCTAGCAACTTCATATTATTAGTAGTTAGTTTATTATCCTATCACCCATTGCATCAGTTAACTCTAGATCTTTCTACATGATGAAATGGCACTTGGTTCTTGTCATGATTTATGTTTAGCTAAGCTGACGTGGGCCTATGTGGGTAAGATTTTCAGAAAATGTACAATTCAACTTCATCAATCCTCTCAAATAACCCAAATTTCAGACGAAAATAAAGTTCAAAATACAGTTCAATCTAACCAAACAGATTGCTAGAATCAATGCAATGCCAAATACACTCGAATTTACCTAGTATTGGCCAAATTGTAGCCTAATTTAGAGAATTTACTAAATGTGTATCGCTGCTAATTGTACATCTTCTGAAAATCTGACCCATATATTTGCCTTGTGATTCTCTCCCCGGATGATAAAGGATGTGAAGGAGTATCGATGGTTATTCTTAAAATGAAGTAAATCTTGTCCGTTTCTCCTTCATTAGTTATCAATTAACAGATGCCTGTCTCTTATTGGATGATTGGGAAAACAAGATATAGCGTATACATGTTGTCCAAAATTGTCCAAAATTATCCTCATTTCTAAAAAGATTATGTTAGATGTAAAAACATGAATTACATTACTATCTGCAGTTATGCATCCTTGTTTGTACCTAATAATAGGGTACTACTGAATATAATTTGGCAAACTTTTGATCCTCACCCCGAGGTCCTGCTCGTTGGGATCCAACCCCACCATACTCCCACTGCACAAAAAAGATAGCAAAATTACATAGCCTGTAACCATCACCCCACCCCATCTCATAATTTTCAACATCATCAAACCTCGCCAAGATTATCATCAGTAGTAAAAGATTAGTTTCTTATGTCAAAAGCTGTATTTATCATATCATACTGAAATGTTCTGTTATCATATTATATATATTTACGTTCCCTCTGCACTGCAATTTGTAAAAGAAAATCAACATCAGGGCGTACGAAAATCACCTGAATTTGTGAGACCGTGTCTGATGTCTTGTGAATAAAATTATTTTCCAAAACGTGAAAAAAAAAATATACAGCAAAGCGAGTAGTGTGAACAGTTGGGATTTATTTACACTTTCTAGCGATGGGGGAGTAGAATTTTCAGGGGGGGGGGGCCCTTTGGGACTCTGAAGGGGGGCATCTTTTTTGCACAGACTCTGAAGGGGGGGCACTTTGTTTTGCGCAGACTCTAAAAGTAGGGGGCATCATATTTTGCCCAGACTCAGAACTACAATGATGCATGACTTTCAAAGGGGGGGGGCAAATCCTGCTCCCCCCCCCCCCCCCAGTGGTTAATTATGAACAGTCCCTTAAGGTCTTCAACATTTGAGCAGTTGAGCGGTCTAGCGCATCGTGGGGGCGGGGGGCGGGGGGGGGGGCGGAGCGGGGCGGAGCGGGGCGGGGGGGCGGGGCGGGGCGGGGCGGGCATGTTAAGGCTTCTCTACTGTTGTTTGACAAAGTGTTTAGCGGAGGAGGTCACTTTCTTCACAGCTGCCATCATGGCGGGACCTCTCGCCATACACTATCTCTGTTTTACCATCTTCTTCTTGGGTAAGTCGTATAATATATATACTATACTATAATAATGGTTCTCTCTTATATACATACAACATGTATAGATTTTTATTTCCAGAGGAAAAAAAGTACATATCTTCTGTTGATAGACAAGTCTTCCAGAAACAAGGTGGAATGTTATAATAAGAAGCAATAAGATACATTATACAATTTTGGTGATTCATTTGGTATTTTGGTCATTCATTTTGTACATATCTAGTGTCGATTGACAGCTCTTCCAGAAAGTCCTTAAACATGGTGGAATGTTATATAAAGAAGAAATAATTTTAAACTACAGTATACAGTGTGTCGCCTACTGATTTTGGTGATTTATTTTGTATTTTGGTGATTTATTCTATATTTTGGTGATTTATTTTATACTTTAGTGATTCATTTTATATTTTGGTGATTTATTTTATATTTTGGTGATTTATTTTTTGTATTTTGGTGATTCATTTTGTATTTTGGTGATTCATTTTTGTATTTTGGTGATTCATTTTATATTTTACCACAAGTAATGTGGTCTAATGTTTGGATCATGGGAAGGAAAAGAATAATTCCAAAAGGCATACAATGGTTAACATAAGCCTCTATGTTCCATCCAAACAATACATAACCCATTCTCGGAGAGTATGGAAATATTACTCCATTATTCATTGGAGGTGAATAATAAAAAATAAAAAATATTTAAAAATAATCGCAATTAAATTATTAATTACTAACGTTTAGTCGTCGATCTGCAAGGAAAAGAGCAGGGTTGTTCATTCCTTTCTCTCTCAGACAGCATCATCTCAATATGGTAACAAGTTATATACAGACAGTGAACCGTATGCATGACTAAAGTGTTAAAATAGCTTTATGTCTCACTCCCTGAATGTATTTGAATGCAAATGACAATTGTGACATATTATGACAATCCTATATTATTGTTTCACAATGAACCTATAACACGTGTCTCCACTCGATCTATATCAATTTGATGAAATACTATTTTATGTAAGGGATCAGAGTGGATTCGGGATTCGTGTCCAAACTGGACTAGGATTTATTTCTAAAAAATACCAGGCATGCAGGAGATCAAAAGTAGTTTGGCATATAAACCGGTTTCTTCTAAACAGCACAATACAATGTATGTCTGGTTCTACGGACGGTCTTCCTTCACTCCGTATATCCCTCATATTATAAATATGTGATGTGTTCCAGGGAAATGAGTCATAAATCTCAAAATGATATGTGTTTATTGTATAAGATCATTTTATTGGAATGTTCTGAGTTTGGGGGAGTTTATCGCCTATGGTTACGTCAATCGATGTATCAAATTTCAGGACAATGTATCTAATATATCCTTTCGTTTTAAAGGTCCTCATATTGACTTTATTTAGTTACTTTACTGATTATTGTCCCCCAGAAATATTGCAAACTTTTTTTTTTTCAAAAATAAAAATATCAAACTTAAAATCTGGAAATACTTATTAGATTATTAAACTGTTTACTATCATTGGAATCGGCTTGCTCTCATGTTCTTAAATATAATGATATCTCAAAATCCATTTTTGCGACTTGTGATACCTTTTCCTTAAACACTTCACATATGATTCAACAATCGTTATTTCACATTGATATTTACTATAGATTACAATGAAAGAATTTGGTTGAGGCATTTATAAGTAGTGTTCGCTGGAATTTATTTGTCATAATGATTATATGGGCAACGTATGAAAACTTCCCTGAGGGATAGTGCGTTTTTTTCTAAAAAAAATTGTTTAAATATTGTATATTGGCCCGAAATGAAATAAAAAAAAAAAAAAAAAAAAAAATATTATGCGGTAGAAGATGATACTCTATAACAGTACATTAGATGACATCGCTGCTGGTCCATTCAGCTTCACGAGAGTATTATTGTTTTTCTTTTATATGAAATAAGTCCGTACGAACATCTTGATTCATTTGCTGAGATTATATGTGATATGTTATATGAAAATGATGCAGACCTTTTTTTCAACAATAGAAATATCAAACTTAAAATATAGAAATAATTATTAGGTGTCCTAGTGTTTACTATCGTTAGAATCAGCTTTATCTCATTTTTTCAAATATAATGATATCTCAAAATGCATTTTTTTGCCACTTGTAACTCATTTTCTTGAAACACATCACATTTTAGTTTAACCATGCTTGTTATAAGGTCACGTCTACCTGTTGTTGAGTGAATCACCAAAGTATGACAGGATCACGGACCTTAAACCTGTTCACTTTTATCTGGTACCGAATTATATATATTTAAAATATGAACCAAACTGCATTTCTCCCACCCCATGACCTATAATGGAGACCAGGTAAAACATTTATCCACAGGTAATCCTGTATGGGAGGAGGAGGTGGGGAAACCCCTCCAGTAACCAAACCTGTGCATTTACACAGGATTATAAGACAGTCCATTCAACACATCACCTGTACTTGGTCAGATTTTCTAAAAATGGACAATTGGCAGCTCTACATATTAAGTAAATTCTGCTAAATTAGACTGAAACATGGTCAACACTGGGTATATCTGAGTATATTCAGCATTGCCTTGATTCAAATAATCTGTTAGGTTATGTTGAACTGTATTTTGAACTTTATTTTGGTTATTTGGTTATTTGAGAGGATTGGTGAATTGTACATTATCTGGATAAAGATATCATTTTTGTTAAATAAAAATATCAAACTTACAATATAAAAATACTTATTAGGTGCCCTAGTGTTTACTATCATTGGAATCAGCTTGATCTCTTTTCAAATATGGTGATATCTCAAAATCCATAATTTGCGACTTATGACTCATTTTCCTAAAACGGATCATATATGGGTCAGATTTTCAGAAAATGTACAATTCGAATTCACTAACCTTCTCAAATAGCCCACATTTAAGACAGAAATTAATGAGCTTCAAAATGCAGTTTAACATAACATAACTGATACTTTAAATCAATGCGATACCAAATATACTCAGATATACCCGGTATTCTTCTAATTTTTTATCCAAATTTAGCAGAATTTCCTAATGTGTAGGGCTGCCAATTGTACATTTTCTGGAAATCTGACCCACATATGTCTGAGGATGAATTACAGAGTGGACAAGGGGGGAGAAGGACAAACGGTGCCTGTGGCTAACAACAACACACTATTATCAACTGTTTATTGTGCGGCCCTGTGGGCTCCAAGTGCTCTCAGCCTCAATGGCCATTGACATTTTATCCATTCCATTTCAATAAAAGTTTTTTTTAAATGCGAATTTACAAGCAAGAAATTAGTGATCTGTTTCAGGGAAATGAGTCACAAGTCACAAAACTTATATTTTCCAAAGTAATTTTTTCACAAGAACCTTTGATTAGAATGTTCTCATTTTTGTTGTTCTTAGAGCTGGTCACAGGTACCAAATTTCAAGACCGTATACTAGATGTATCCATGCATTTCCAAGGTCATCTTATAGACTATATTTAGTTACTTTACTAGTAAGTGTCCACCCGGAAATATGGCAAACTTCTTTATCTAATTTAAAATATAGAAATACTTATTAAATGTCCTAATGTTTTACCATAATTAAAATCGGCTTGATCTCCTCTTTTCAGATATGATGATATCTCTAAATCCAATTTTTTGCGACTTGTGACTCATTTTCCTTCACATATCGAACATATTCACACTTCACATATCGAATGTATAGGTCATATACTCATATACATAGCTATATGGAGGCGACCAGATTTCCTGATCGGCGATATTTAATCCATATTGTCACAACGATTATGTTTTATCGTGTTTGAATTGCGTTAGTGGTGGGGTATTCTAGAAACATTTCATGGTGGATATAATAGGATTTAAGGGTCTAGTCCACTAAGCCGATTCTCATGCGATTCTCACAGAATTTAGTGGAAAAGAGTCCTCTGCGGCGCAAGATCGCATGAGAATCGGCTTTGTGGATTATACCCTTAATTCTCTCAATTTAATATGAAAGCACGACGATATGCACGTAGGGCCACAACGATTATAAATAGTCTATATGGGTCAGATCTTTACAAAATGCACAATCAGTAATTCTACACATTTAGTAAATTCTGTTAAATTAGACCAAAAAGTCGTCAACACTAGATATATATCTGAGTATATTTAGTATTACCTTGATTCAGACAGTCTGTTAGGTTATGTTGAACTGTATTTTGAACCTGATTTTTCTCTTAAATTTGGGTTATTTGAGAGGATTGGTGAAGATGAATTGTACATTTTCTGGCGATTTCACCCGAATACAAATTAGTTGTATAACAAATTGAAATGATGGGTTGTGTACCATACCAAGAAACATATTGTACTGAGAAAAGATCAAAATATCTTTCAAGTTTACCCGCGGCAAATTCCACTCACGAATCCTCAACCTGGATCGCTTTTTATACTCCTCGCCTCCTCCTGACTCGTGGATTTAAACTATAAACTTGAGAAGAATATTATATTGTTGTGCACTTGTGTAAACGTGGGCGGGGAAAGTATAGCTAAGTATTTTTGTATGGTATATATTAGCATCCTATGGATAAAGACCTCCTAACGGGTCAAGTCGCCAGAAAATGTACAATTCATCTTCACCAATCTTCTCAAATAACCCAAATTTCAGATTCAGATACTATGTATAAAGTACAAAATACAGTTAAACCTAACCAAACAGATTACTAGAATCAATGCAATGCCGAATATACTCGAATTTACCTATAGTATTGACCAAATTGCAGCCTAATTTAGCAGAATTTACTGAATGTGTACAGCTGCCAATTGTACATTTTATGAAAATCTGACCCTCCTAACGGGACTCCCATTACACACAGAATTAACATGTCAATAGAGAGTTTCTATTTTTTTATGTATACAAATAAAATTGTGATATGAAACATTTTACTTGATATGTTAGGTTACGTTCCCCCGCCCCCTGTTTTGCTGAACCTCTTTCTTCCTTTTCACGTAGGTTTGTAGATCAGAGATACGGCTACGTTTACGTATAGGTTAGACCTGCTGAACCTCACTATTAGCCAAGAATGCACTATGCACTTAATTCCTATACAATAATAAAAATCCTATACAATAATAAAAAGTTCTTATAGTATTTCCAAGTACCTCAGAACAATTCAAATAAGAAATAAAGCTTTTTAATTATATCCGTGGCAAATTCTCCTCAGAATCTTCGCCCGATACTGATAGAAACTAATAATGTTACAATAACAAGTATATGACAGGTTATTGGTGAACATATGTGATGTGTTTCAGCAAAATGAGTCATAAGTCACAAAAATTATATTTTGAGATAACATATAACATGGGATCAAGCCGATTCCAATGATAGTAAACAGTCTAAGAAAATAATAAGTATTTCTAAATTTTAAGTTTGATATTTTCGTTTTTGAAAAAAAAAGGTTTCCAATATTTCTGGGGTCACTAAACAGTAAAGTAACTAAATGTAGTCCATATAAGGACCTTTAAAACCAAAGGATACATTACATAGATTGTGCTGAAATTCGATAAATAGATTGACGTAACTATAAGTGACACACTCTCCAAAAATCAGAACATTGCAATAATGTGATCTTGAGAAAAAAACGCTTTGAAAAGTATAAATTTTGCGACTTATGACTCATTTTCCTGAAACACATCACATATTATATCTTGTTCATAAAGTTATGTCTATCCAAGCTTTTAGAACAGTATAACCATCTATTCGATATATGCATAGTATGTTATTACAATCTATTGCAAACATTAGTTTTGTTTGACAACGTACATATGGGTTAGATTTTCAGAAAATGTACAATCAACAGCTTTATCCATTTAGTAAATTTAGCTATATTAGGCTGAAAAATTGTAAATACTAGGTACATCTGAGTGCCTGTATTTTGAACCTCAGTTGTGTCTTAAATATAGATTATGTGACTTCACCCATATATGACATACATAATAAATGTATAGATAAATACAACTCATATGATGCAACACCTGAACCCTATAATTATAGTCTTTGTATGTACCACTACTGTACATGCATGTATTCAAAATAATTGTATACTAACAACAATAACCGGTATCAGATGGTATCATATTGTATCAGATGGTATCATATTGTATCAGATGGTATCATATTGTATCAGATGGTATCAGAATGTATCAGAATGTATCAGATGGTATCAGATGGTATCAGATGGCATCAGATGGCATCAGATGGTATCAGATGGTATCAGATGGCATCAGATGGCATCAGATGGTATCAGATGGTATCAGATGGCATCAGATGGCATCAGATGGTATCAGATGGCATCAGATGGTATCAGATGGCATCAGATGGCATCACATGGTATCAGATGGCATCAGATGGTATCAGATGGCTCTGTTCATTCAACTATAATACCAGAGAGAGGGGATTTACGTAAGAAGAACAATTATGCATGAAGACTTTGGTAGGTGCGAGGTAGGTGGTTATGACATGCTGGTTTAAGTGTCTACTTGACGTGACTGAAAAAAAACATATTTTCCATGCTGCACATGACAAGCTGAATATTGTAGAATGTGATACCAGACCTCTCGCCCAGTGCTCGCCCAGCTAAGCCCATCTTCACCCAGAAGTTAATCTTCAGAGCCAACATTCAGCTCACCTCAGGCGTGAAGCTCTCTGTCTCTCTCTCTCTACTGTCGTTTATAGTCTCCTCTACTGTATATAAACACACACAAGGCCACAAGTCATACAATTGTGTTGTATGTCATCTGCCAGACACAATTCATGTTATTATGCGGAATGTGCACTGCGAAACATATCAGGGCACAGGTGTTGAAAGTCGATGGAGTTTGAGTTTGAAATCTGTTATTGCAAAAGGTTGCCATTTAAGGACACTCTCTCCAGCTTATGGGAGGTTTTTAACCCTCAGTAGTACAACATGTATTTCCTTGTGTAGGGAACGTTGGCTTCTTAGTCAAAGACTGTCGAAGATCCACTACAAATATCGGTATAAGTGTTATATTGTCTGCTTGGACAATATGTGATGTGTTTCAAGAAAATGAGTCATAAGTCGCAAAATTGATATTTTTCAAAGTGTTCTTTTTACAAGATCTCTTTATTGGAATCTTCTGATTCTCAGAAGGTCTAGCACTGATAGTCATATGAATCCATATAACAAATTTCAGGACATTGTATTAAATGTATCCTTGCATTTTGAAGACATTCGTATGGAGTATATTTAGTTACTTTTACTGGTAATTACCCATCCAGAAACATTGCAAACTTCTTTTTTTTTCAAAAATAAAAATATCAAACTTAAAAATATAGAAATACTTATTAGGTGCCCTAGTGTTTACTATCATTGGAATCAGTTCGACCACTCCTGTTCAAATATACTCATTTTCCTAAAACGGATCACATATGACGACATGGTAAATGAGTACATATATGTAACCGTTTATGTGACTAATCGGTTCACTTGATTAGTATTGTGGCTGTATAAAATATTCATCCTTACACATTTAAGTGGCTCTGGCTCTAATTTTAAATACCTTAAATACCTTTTGGAGGAGAACTGTAATGATTACATGAAGGGAAAGTATATTGGGCCTCTTAGGAAAATGTAAAGGGAAATGCCAAAAGGTGAATAATATAAATAAAGTGGCAAAAATATAGGCATTATTTCCCAAAGTTTCCCTATTGTTGGTCTGAATGTATAGGGAAACCAAACACTGACAACAACAAGCTTGGCTCAGGCTGAGAATACAGTGCTGTACGGCATGCAGTGACCTTGACAAAAGGGCAAGGTCACTGCTCAAGGTCTCCAACCACACCTATATAGTCAATCCAAAATGTGTTAGGGAATTGCCAGCAAATTTATAAAAAATATTTGATTGGTTGAAAATATTATATTCAGACTTCCAAAGGTTTAGTAATACATTATGTTATTTCGATTAGATAGAGAAAACAATAGACTTTTTCGATAATTAAGATATATATAATTTAAAATACTCATTTAAAAAAAATATGTAATCCAGATTTTTGGTAATAAATGTAAGCTAGACTCAAATTTATTCGTATTTCCAAAGAAACATTTTGCCTGGTTTTAGTCAAACTAGATAGAAATTATATTCTTAATCAACACAAAAAATGACCATCAACCATGAATTTATTTTACCCCACCAAGGTTTGCTTGGAGTGAGCCAAGCTAAGAAGGCAGCCGCCGGTCCCCAATATGGCGGCCTGGTGCCGGAAGATGTCGCTTCCATCGCGTCCCACAAGGCGTCGCTGAGTGACGGACATTACAAACAAGATGTGGGTGAAGGGGTCTACACGGATGGACATCAGACTGACCATTGTCAACATTATGGTAGGTACTGCCTCCTCAATGCATGTCTTAATGATATACTGTAAACTTATTAATGTTCGCGCAGTATTTATTTTCTCGCACTCACCTTTGTGCGAATTTAAATCCGCGTGAAAAGGTGTTGAAGTACTTAATGCGCGAAAATCTATCTGCGCGAGAATAAATACGTTGACAGTAATATACTTTTATTTTATTTCATTAAAGGGTCAATGCTTTAATTACAATATAGACCACATGGAAAAAAGCAATGTCCTTCAAGGACGTTTTCATACATTGTCTGACTAAACGACATAGGGAGGTAGTATTCCTCTCATCTCAAAAGAAAAACGAAGCCTACATATATTATATAACCAGCCAGTTTCATCGAGAGCTCGGCTAAGCTAGATCATTTAACATTTACATTTACAGTACAGTAAAGTAGTGACAACCATACGTCGACGTAATGAAATAATAAAACAATATTATTCCAACCACTTTGCCACTCTGATCCTTGATGGTTCGAATGTTAGCAGTTTCCATAGAAGTATTTAAACAAATATGTCGGATGGAAAGTACCCACCTCTATAATGTAGAAAGATGCTGGAGTTTCGATATGTTTCTGGCTATAAAGTTGTCAAATTTGATAAATTCCTGAGAAATAATTATTTACGGAAGCAGCTGGAAATATTGTTAGATCTATTTTTAAGCTCTAATATACAGTAAAACCTGTATATGTGGACACCTCTCTAGTCCGGACAGTCATTAAGGACAGATTAATAGAAATCGTCCCGATGGCTTTTCTATATACAGTGGAACCTCGCATAAAGACCAGCTCTCTATAGAGACAACCTATCTATTAAGACCAGTTTCTCTCAGTCCCAAATTGATTTCCTCTTATAAGATTAGCCCCTCTATAAAGAGACCACCTCGCTATGAGACCACACATCATTCAGTCCCAATTAAAGGTGGTCTTAATAGAGAGGTTCCACTGTACACGTTTTTAACCCCTCTTCACTCGGACACCTGTGCCATGTCACAAGGGTGTCTGTAATGGATGAATAGAAAATGTATTGATTACGTAATAGTGTCATGTAACACTATGAACTTTCAAACTCATATAAATGCAACGTACATATTATGTACGGTAGTGGTAAGGAGCCGTGTGAGTAGTATAGGTAATTGGTGATTTACAGCAGGCAAACTTTCACACGGCGGCCGGCCGGGAACACCACTGAAATAAACATAATGCTGCACTCATTTAGAAAATTATTTTTTTTCATTTTATTCATGGCTTTCCCTTGTGGCATACATCACCTCCATTTTTAAAAACATAACTGTAGAACACTTGAAAAACTACATCTTGAAAGGTCCCAGTATTACATACAGAATATATGCATGACCTTTCCTGACAGGTCCTCCGCGGATCGCGGATCGCGAAATCAGAGATAAGGCTATGAATTCTACAACTGAAATCCGCGAAATGCTGGAAAAGGGGTGATTTTTTAATGCCAGAGCATTTGTTTTATTCAATTTGTGGCACAGAATAGCATGCTAGCTATGACAGAAACTCTGCATCAAGTCAACTTTACAAGGGATATTTCGTCATGTTTGTGAATATAGTACTATATTATACAAGACTCCTGGAAATCATTAAAATAAAATAAGGCATAAAGGCATAATTTTTTTTGCGTTTTGCCACCAAAAGAAGGGTAAACTGTTATTATGTTCTAAAAGACTCCTTGAAATCATAAAAATGTGTACTTTTTGGCATAAGTGTTCCACGTTTTGCCGAAAAAAGGGGGGTTAAAGGCGGAAAGGGGGCACTTTTCAAATGCTGGAATGATCATGAGTAGGTCTACACATTTGACCCCTGCGTGGGGCGTGGCCGGGCTTCCAACCGCCATGGTAATATCAATACAGAACTCAAACTACAACCAGAACGCCAAAGTTGTTTATCCTCACGATGAGAAGACGGACAGGTAACAAACACACGCGCATGCGTACTGGCTGTATGGCAGGGCGTGGAAACACCCACAACCCACATATATGGGTTAGAACTTCAGAAAATGCACAATTGGCAGCTCTACACATTTAGTTAATTGTGCTATATTTAGCTGCAATGTGGTCAATATTAGGTAAATTCGAGTATATTCGGCATTGCATCGATTGTTGCAATCTGTTTGGTTAGGTTGAACTGTATTTTGAACTTTATTTTTGTCTTAAATTTGAGTTATTTGAGAAGATTGGTGAAGGTGAATTGTACATTTTCTGACGATTTCACCCATTTAGAGGCAATGTTTGGGGCCCAGTCTTACTCGGGTGACTTTATTCTGACTGTGTGGGTTGTTGCCCCTGACCCGTTGACTTCTTATCCTCCCCTAATCCCTCAGCAAACAGTTCCACTTGGACGAGAAACGCTGAGATAAGCTTCTGGAGTTGGGCTGAAGCGAGACGTACAATCGTACACGGTATTTGCAGCAGATCGCAGCGCCACATAGCGTGTGTGTAGAGCGACGGAGTTCATGGTCACGGGACCAGAAGATAAAAGTTGGTTTGGGGGACTGTTCATAACTAATGTTAATGTCCACTCTGGATTTAACATGTCTCATTACCCTAATTGATTTTTAATGTCTAAACTAATTACAGGGTTATTAATGTTTTATTACCCTAATATTTAAACATGTATGTATTAATGTATTACTCTGAAATGTATCAGTGGATGTGTACAATTGTATTGAATAGTCTGGTGCAATGATTTATGCCAACCACTGGGGACAATTTGCGAAAAATTCTTGTGAAAAATTGTATGACCCCCACCCTTAAAATCTTGTGCAACATGTCATGACCCCCCCCCCCCCCCCTTCATCATTGTAGTTCTGAGTCTGCGCAAAAAAGATGCCCCCCCCCCGACTTAGTCTGCAGAAAAAATGTGCCACGCCCCTCCAGAGTCTGTGCAAAAAAGATGGCTCCCCTTCACTGTTCATTGCTAGCCACTTAGAATTTTCAGGGGGGGGGGGGGTATCTTTTTTGTGCAGACTCTGAAGGTGGGGGAGGGCGGCAATACCCTTGTTTAATTGAGTGGAACAAATGTTTAAGCTGGGGCCTCCACCCCCCCTCCCCCTCCTACACACCACTTGAGTAAGTATAGCTGTTTGTTATGTGTTGCGGCGTAACTATTGAAGGCTGAGGAACCTGTGGCTAGGATCTGGTTCAAGTGAGGATTGATGTGAACCTTAGACTTAACATTGACTTATCCACATCGGCTTCACTCAAAGCCACATTCGTCTCAGAATATAATATACAAGAACGTTTTTTATGATGCGATTAAAGTATTCACATATTGACGTAATATCATGTAATAAATACATGAAACCAATGAGTTAGTTAACAGATTTATAATATATGCTTTCAATCATGAAAATAGGAAAAAAAATCGAGTAATAAATTAGAATTTCAGCGGTAACCTTAGTAAAAAAAACCTAGATTGGTTGCCATGACAACCCCACGTAAATCACAAGTGAAATACACACTATGCGTAACCCACTCTAGATAGGTAGTTTCCAAAGCAATGCGTGTATTATAAGACGGGGAAAGTTTAAAAGTCAGTAAAGCAGAATAATCCGGGCGATAGTCGCAGCGCTGCATGTGTGGTGACCTAGATTCTCGCGCGGTGAAAGTATGATGGCTGCCGTGGTGAGTGCAGTTGGTCCCTCAAACCCTCGGAGCTCGCGTTAAGCTGTAATGACCGCGCGAAGCCTCCTGCCTATACACATACATATGGATAAAGATGTCTAGTCTTTTGAATGAATTGTAAAGCACCGTATTTCCCCTTTATCAGCCGGGTGTAAACACATTCTTTTTCTCTTTTTTTTGACAAGTTTTATTCATCATATCCTGTCTTCTTGGCGCATATATATATATGTGCCAAGAAGATTGTATAATTATATACAAAACATGTTGTTAATTCAGTTTTTCATGAACTCGTTTTTAGTTTTTTTTCTTATGGTAAAGTAAGCACTACAATCCTTACCCCGAATATAAGCCCGCCCAAAACATTTGAAATTAATATAAGCCTGGGCTTTTAAACGGGGAATACATGTAGTACAAAGATTTTTTTTTTAATTACCGGCAAAACTAACCCTGAAAAAGGGCAGCCGGCAACCCAATATCAAATCAATTTTAAAAAAACAAAAAAACTGATAAACCTGTTTATTCGCAATAACAATAATAGATAATAACTGATAAATTTGTTTATTTCAGAATCGTACCGTTATAACGACGGTTCCTTCACGGCGAGTACGGGGCGGCGCGTGCACTACACGTGCAGCTCGCACTGCTCATGTGTGTCGGGCGGCATCAGGTGTGAGAAGGAGAAGTGCACCTATAAGTACTACACACCGTGAGTTAACACTACATCATTGATTAGGGAGGTTCAGCAAGCAAACCTATCTCAATTACGTAACCGTATCTGTTGTTTTTTTGTGAATTACGTCGCATTTTTATGCATGAAAAATAAATTGTTACGTTTTTCCCGCCATGTTTTGCTGAACCTCTTTCTTCCTTTTAACATGTTTGTATATCAGAGATACGTCTACGTTTACGTTATGTTTACGTTAGACTTGCTGAACCTCCCTACTGATCAACGTTTACTTATTGTCCATACTTACTCTATACGCATCTTGTAGGCAGCAGCTTTCCATAGGGTTAACGAGCTTTGATGTTTACTGCCTACAGGACACGTGTAGAGTGTAGATTTATCAACCTTTATTTAATGTCCATATTTAGGGTGCAGCTCTACTTGCATTAAACATAGCTTTTATTTTGCAAAGCGAGTTTATTCAAAATATATCCTGCCTTCTTGCCTTTTACAATGCTAAACATATCAATATTGCATTTATTTCTAATATTCTTTTGAATAGGGGATTTGCATAGCTGCCATTTTGAATCTTGATTCTCATGGAATTATAGGACTATAATGGTACAGTATAAAATCTATAGAAAACATGCTATATTCAGCATGGACCATTTATTAATAATCTAATGTTAATATCCATGTATTTTACATGTTTCCATGACACAAGTCCCCATCTTTCCCATCATGCATTTTCTTTTCATAGATCATTTATAAAAGCTCTGATATTGGCGAAAACATTCTTGCAATTTTCGATTAAAATGTTGCCAAATGTTTGTAAGTCAGATTTCAACAGAATCCATCCCAGCATGCACTGTAACAGACAGGCGCAGTGAGTCATGCAACTCCCCTATTCTTTAGGTTTAACATAGCTTTTTGTTTGTAGCAATGCAGTGTTATAACTGGGGATATTCTCTGCTATAAAGCATATGATAGGCGAGCAGTCAAGTGTGAACAATAAGGGATTTGCATAGCTGCCATTTTGAATCTTGACTCACATTGAATTATAGGAGTAATGGTACAATATAAAATCTATAGAAAACATGCCATATTCAGCATGGAATATTTATCAATACTCTAATGTCAATAGCCATGTGTTGTACATGTCTCCATAACACAAGTCCCCATCTTTCCCATTATGCATTTGGTTTTCATAGATCATTTATAAAAGCTATGAAATTGGTGAAAACATTCTTGGAATTTCCGATAAAAATGTTGCCAAATATTTGTATGTCAGATTTCAACAGAATCCATCCCATGATGCACTGTAACAGACATGCGCAGTGGCACATACAACCCCCCTATTGACAGATTATTGGTAGTTTTGTTGAGATAAAAATGTCCCCCTTCTTAAAGGGACAAAATGTCCCTCTTCTTAAAGGGACAAAATGTCCCTCTTCTTAAAGGGACAAAATGTCCCCCTTCTTAAAGGGACAAAACGTCCCCCTTCTTAAAGGGACAAAATGTCCCCCTTCTTAAAGGGACAAAATGTCCCTCTTCTTAAAGGGACAAAATGTCCCTCTTCTTAAAGGGACAAAATGTCCCTCTTCTTAAAGGGACAAAATGTCCCTCTTCTTAAAGGGACAAAACGTCCCCCTTCTTAAAGGGACTGAAAATGTCCCTCTTCTTAAAGGGACAAAATGTCCCTCTTCTTACAGGGACAAAATGTCCCCCTTCTTAAAGGAATTAAGGAATCCTGTGTCAACTATTTATTGGACAGACTATAAACTAACATAGAATATAAAACCAAGTTATGTTTGGTTTGTGAAGGTATTTCTACCAGAGTTCCCCCAGCCACAGCGGGTTCTTCAGCAGCCAGCGCTACAACCCATTCAGTCATCCCTTCTTCACCAACACAGGATTAGGATCTGGATACAATCCATACAGGTTCTGATATAAGTTACCAACTGTACCTACAGGTGGCAGCACATATGTATAGCATGCCCATATAGTTATAGAGTAACCAATATTGATTAACCCACTCCCAACAATAACAATATTACAACAGGTTCCACCTTCTCTTCTCCCCATTACTGCAGCAACTGTATTGCATGTCTTATAGTGTATTTAACAACCAATACTATTTCTAAGGGACTAAACCTATTTTATTACCAAAGCACAGGTGCATGGATTTTCATTGTCTGATGTATGCACATTGTAGATTGACATAGATGTCTAGGGGACTGTTCATAATTAACCACTGGGGGGAGTGGAGAATTTGCAAAAGATTCTTGGGCAAAGTCATATGACCACCCCTTAAAGTCTTGTTCAAAATTTCTTGGCCCCCTAAAATTTTATGAGCGCCCTACATCATAGTAGTTCTGAGTCTATGCAAAATAGATGCCCCCCTTTCAGAGTCTATGCAAAGAAACGATGCCCCCCCCTGAAATCCCCCCCCCCCCCCCCCCCCGTCGGTGGTTAAAAATAAGCATTCCCTAACGGGTTATTCAAATATTACATAATGCTGAAATAGTGTTTACTCCTTATATTACAATAGTGTAAGTAATCCCATGCTTCTGACCCAATTATTCTGCCAAAACCCTATAGAACACCATTTCCTACACCCAGAAAGATACAACTGTATATTCTCTCTAATTTACATTCTTTCAGACGTGTATATCCTTAAACTAACCCCACATGATCTGACCAGGTATATGGGATGCATGCATAGAGCTACGGATGTTTGAATAGTACTCATCTCTCTCATCTATACGGCATTGTGTAGTTTTGTATGGCCCCTCATGCTGCTAGAGTTGAATGAAACGCCCCCATAATGGTAATAGGGAGATTCAGCAGTCACAACGCACCAACACAACACTAACGCATCCCCTAAGTTTTAGTACATTACTACCGCTGTGGGGATATCTCGAGAGGCCTACATTGCAGATGCCTTCTTGAGATATCCCCACAGCGGTAGTAATGTACAAATATAGTTAGTGGATGCGTTAGTGGTGTGTTGGTGCGTTGTGGTTGCTAAATCTCTCTAATTGTTACATGCATGTATTCTGTAGTTTTGAATCCCCCCTCATGCTAGTATTGAATGAACCTCCCCCATGTTGCCAGAGTGCATCTGTTCTACTCGGCACACGCTGAATGTAAAATGTGATGTGTTTCAGGGAAATGAGTCACAAGTCGCAAAATTGGGGTTTTTTTCAAAGGGATTTATTCACAAGATCTCTGTGTTGGAATGTTCTCATTTTTTTAGGGCTTAGCGCTTTAAGTCAAATTAATGTATATAATGATCTTAAGACATTGTATGATATATATCCTTGCGGTTCAAAGGTAATCCTATAGAGTATATTAAGTGTACTATACTGGCGATCTGAAAACTTTTTTCAAACATGAATACATCAAACATAAATTATAGAAAGACTTCTTAGATGGCCTTAATGTTTACTATCATTGGAATCGGCTTGATCTCATCTTTTCCAATATGTTGATATCTCAAATTCCAATTTTTGCGACTTGTGACTCATTTTCCTGGCCCATATCACAAATATCCTTTAGAATTTGTAGTTTTTGAGAATAATTTATGAGTAAAGCAATAGAAATATGTACACATTTGGATCTAATAACCAATATTAACTAAAATAATAACACTTTATACATTATTTGACAAGACAAATAAATGACTTTTTAACAATAAATTTATTCAATTTAATTCATACGTTTTATTCGTTAATCAATAATATCAACAACTTTCTATTTAAGCTATCCTTACCGCAACAGTGGTTCCAACCTCGGAGGTGGGAGTGGATTTGGGAGGAATTACGGAGGAAACTATGGGCAGAATCATGGGGTGCCAAACTATGGACGCAGACATGGGAACACAAACTATGGGCAAAATCATGGGAGCCCCAACTATGGGCAAAATCATGGGAACACAAACTATGGGCGAAGTTATTCTACAGGATATAGCTATGGTAGTAGTTCCAGCTACAAGACTGGTAACAACGGTAACAATGGTAACAATGGTGGCTACCCTTCCCATGGCAGCTACAACACTGGTAGCCATTATGCTGGAGGTAAGTAAGACATGGTCTTTACATTGATGGGTGAAGACGTCATGGATTAAGGGTGGTCTCCACTGGCTGTAGTAAACTCTGTGGTAAGCCGTGTGATGGTGCTGTGATGGTTCTGTAGGTTGTTTGTTTGTTTGTTTAACTTTTATTCATCTATAAGTGATTGCGTCAGCCGGTCTCCTCCATTTATTTTTGGAGATTTACATGCCGTGCTGGATTAAATCTCAAATAGGTGGAGTGGAATGACGAGGTCCTGCCTACATGGTTCACTGGCCATGTAGGCAGGACCTTGCCACTCCTCACCATCACAGCACCATCGCAAGTTCTTTATCCCAATCACAGCATGTGGTCGCAACAAAAGATCTATCTCCAAGAGATTCCACTAATTTATATTTTTATCATCTTTCTTATAAAGCCTCTTTTCTGTGTAACTTCCTTTTGCTTGCCGATAACAATTAATAAACATTGTCTGTATTAAGCGTAATGAAAATGTGTATGATCGAAGCACCTGGGTTCGTTTTTAAATTTCTCCTATCTATCAATATAATATTGTATTATAACTAATGATAATTGTATTCTCTTGATCGGTTGATTTATTTATATATTAGTATCTCGATATGTGAGTACTCTCATATCTCATACATATGTATCATATAGGCTCGGATATTGTAGAAGGTCATTTTTAAGGAATTGCACATTTACTAACTTCCATTTGATTGCCGATAAAATAAGCCTATCTTATGTAAAATGAATATCATATTCATGAAGCTGGTCCGAATAAAATTTATTTTTAAAAAATCTCATATATTATTGGGGAAGCCCTATTGAATCCTGCGACCCAGGAAATCCCGTCTACAATGGAACCTCGCATAAAGACCACCTCTCTATAGAGACCAGTTTCTCTCAGTCCTGAATTGCTTTTCTCTTATTAGATTAGCCCCACTAATGAGACCACCTCGCTATTAAGACCAGTTTCTCTCAGTCCCAAGGGTGGTCCCAATAGAGAGGTTCCACTGTTACTATGACTTATTATTTATCACAGGTGCAGGGGGTAGCCATGGAGGAAGCTATGGTGGGGGCAGGCCCCACACTGGAGGAAATGGTGGAAGGGGCGGCGGGACGCGCAGTAGCAGCAGCTATTCTGATCCACGCAGTTACCAAAACCACCAAACGTTTGACACCCCGTGAGTACTGTTAAGCTCCGTTTTGTCTTATATTAGTGGTGATAGTTTGTAGATATTAGAGGAAGGACAAGACAACGAATGTGTTACAACTGTATCCTTTTAATGTTCCATTCCAGATGTTGGTCAGTCTCTTGCTCTCCATAGACTCCCAGTCCATATATATATACCCACTGTGAGTGTGCATGGCCCCCTCCCCCTAGACACTGTCTAGACATAGCTTGGACTCCCATTATAAGGGTCACATCCACTATGGGACTCCACTGACCACTGACCATGTGTATGGATAATCGTATGCATCACACTACTAATTAGATGTACACTGTAGGGAGTAATAACATGCTGGATGGGTATTACCAGTAAAGTAACTAAATATACTTCATATAAAGGCCTTCAAAACGCAAGGATAAATTTAATACAATGTCCCAAAATTTGTTACATGCATTTACACGACTATAAGTGCAAAACTACCTAGAAATCAGAACATTTCAATAAAGAGATCTTGAGAAAAAACACTTTGGAAAAAATATCAATTTCGTGACTTGTGAATCATTTTACTGGAACACATCACATTTGAACTAATTCCGGAATAACAAATAAAATGAAAGTAATTGTATCTCTACTTCTTACAATTATTTTAATCCTCAACAAAAAAAATTATTCTAAAACGTGCTTGTCCTCAACCAAATCTTAACAGATTGGAAAGGAACAAAGTGTAAAAGAAATAGGTCCTTGATCGAAGCACCTGGATTGTGTTTTAAAATACCAGTGGGTGAAATCACCAGAAAATGTACAATTCAACTTCACCAATCCTCTCAAATAACCCAAATTTCAGACATAAATCAGGTTCAAAATACAGTTCAACATAACCTAACAGATAGTTTGAATCAAGGCAATACCAAATTTACTCAGATACACCTAGTGTTGACGATTTTTCGGTCTAATTTAGCATAATTTACTAAATGTGTTGATCTGCCAATAGGGGATTTGCATAGCCGCCATTTTGAATGTTGTTCGCATGTCAATATCCATATCTTATACGTGGTTCTTTGACACAAGTCGCCATCTTTCCGATCATGCATTTGGTTAACATAGATATTTTATTCAAGTTAAGATATTGGTGAAAACATTCTTGCAAATTTCGATAAAAATGTTGCAAAATATGAGTTTGTCAGATTTCATGAGAATCCATCCCAGGATACATTGTACAGACATGCACAGTGGCACATGCAACTCCCCTATTGTATATTTTCCAAAAAATTCTGACTCATACATCTATCAATTGCAGATATGACAACGGGCGTGGAAGGGCACATGGGCAGGACGATCAATATGGTTACGAACACAGCCAGACCCAAAACCACAATTCTGGAAATCCTAATGGTCCAAATTTCGAAAGTCGCCAAAGCTACAATCATAACTCGGAGCAAGGACAATCCTACCAGAGGTCGTACCAACATTCTTCTCACAAGAAATAGACCTTTGTGATGAATAAACTTGAGAAATTGTATTTATATGTCAGACTACTGGTCGTTAAAGGTTTGTTTTGATGGAGATAGAGTCACTGTTACTGTATTTGATCTATAAAATATTCAATTCAATTAAACAATTCTTTATTGCTGATGTTATTACAATTCGGACGTTCATTTCTATTACGGCTAATTATTTTGAAGCTATCTTGGGAAATACTGCCAACTGTTTTATTTCTTCTACTTAATGTTGATGTAATGTCTATCACCCTTGTCAGAATCAATTCATTTCTATGATTATGGTCATTAATTGGTCATATTAAGGTGAATATTCTATTTTCGCTATTATAAACTAAGTAAATGAAAATTAACATCAAGCATAATGATTTATAACGTATATATTGGACCAAAGCAGATTAAGGTTATTACCATATGCATGAACAAAACCATTCATTCATCAAGAGTCAGTAAAGATGGTCGTATATATATATATACGTGTATAATTCACATACATATGTTACGTTTGATTTTGTTTAAAGGAGGGTCTATCGCCAGTTAGTTACATTTGATTGTGGTTGAATAAAGGATTTCTTAATTTATTAAAGTATTGTACATTTATTATGGATTACACAGTGATATACGTACATACTCACACCCCCACTCGCCCCACAACCCCACACCCCCACTCGCCCCACAACCCCACAACCCCACTCGCCCCACTCGCCCCACAACCTCACACCCCCCACATCCCCACTCGCCCCACACACCCCACACCCCCACTCGCTCCCCCCCCCGCCCCCACTCGCCCCACACACCCCACACCCCCACTCGCTCCCCCCCCCCGCCCCCACTCGCCCCCACTCGCCCCCCCCCCCCCCCCACAACCCTCACTCGCCCCACAACCCCACTCGCCCCCAACCTTATACTCGCGGACATTGTGGATGACCCAGATTCTCGCGCGGTCACAAGTATGATGGCTGCCGTGGTGAGTGCAGTTACCGCGTCACACCGCGCGAAGTCCCAATAGTTTTAGAACCTCTTTGAGTTCGCCCACTGCATGCTTAGTATAGGCTCATTACCTACAAAACCACCATGTGGCGACACTGTTCTGTTCTGTCATAATCAAGGTAGTTCACTTGATCTATACCTGTATATCTCTGTACATGTCTGTATAGTTTTATTCCAGTACTACACACCCCTAATCACATCCCAACCTGTCCTTTCCTGTCTCTTGGCATCCAAGGATGTGTTGGGTGATGGCTGAGATGCTTTTCTCAATTTTTTAAAATCCTTTATATCTGTGGGAGGAATTTTTGTTGTTGTTGTTATTCATTTCTTTTAATATTCCTTTAAATGTAATGATATAACTCGTTAAGCAGTACCAACTTGATGGAAACAAGTCTGAATAAATTAACCGTAACCAAACTGAAGGCTTCGTCCATGTCGTCGATCTATGTTCAGCAGGTTGATATAAACTAGGAGCTCCAGCGCCATCCAGAGTTTCACTATGCTCTGTCGCATCTCTCTCTATATATATAACGATTTGTATTCAAGTAAATCAGTTACATGAAATGGACAGGAGTCTCTGTGAACAGATCTTCCTGGTCCGCCCATCAGATGATAAATACTCAGATCTCCAGAATAATAAAATAACAAAGCACCACTTCTGGATACAATGATCATCAAGTGTTAACGCTTATCAAATACAGCACCAATTTACGGTGAATACTCATCTAGTATCATGTTTAATCTAATGGTTAACTTATTATTGAAATATAAGTGTCAACTTGTATTGAAATATGTGATCCGTTTTAGGAAAATGAGTCATAAGTCGCAAAATATTGATTTTGAGATATCATTATATTTGAACAGGAGTGGTCGAACTGATTCCAATGATAGTAAACACTAGGACACCTAATAAGTATTTCTATATTTTTAAGTTTGATATTTTTATTTTTGAAAAAAAAAAGAAGTTTGCAATGTTTCTGGATGGGTAATTACCAGTAAAGTAACTAAATATACTCCATACGAATATCTTCAAAATGCAAGGATACATTTAATACAATGTCCTGAAATTTGTTATATGGATTCATATGACTATCAGTGCTAGACCTTCTGAGAATCAGAAGATTCCAATAAAGAGATCTTGTAAAAAGAACACTTTGAAAAATATCAATTTTGCGACTTATGACTCATTTTCCTGGAACACATCACATAATTATGTCCATAAGTCTTGTATGGATGGTAATGTCCTTCTTGGTTATTTCTCACACTGAGTCAGTCTCTTATCATGGACATGGCGCGCTAGTCCGGGGTATTTCTTTAAAAAAACACAAATACGCAAAAGTAAAAATAACAAATAACGATTAAAAAGTAGTATAATACATTCCGGTAACTGTGAGTAGTATATAAACTCAGCTCAATATCAGATAACCTTTATTACGTTTTCGATTACCCGATCAAATTTGTTTTTGATACACCACGCATTAAGAGAAGTCAAATACGTATACGGGCCTTTTGGGGCATAATGTTATACAGAATCATGTGTCATTGTTATGAATATGTACACCCGCATTATTATACTAGTACTAGTGGTTTACAGTCTAGGTCCAAAGTTAAGAGAGTCCCTTCAAACGAAGGGAAAGCCTCTCACCTCAAACCGCAAAGTGCCATTATAATTCCATTAAGACCGCAAAATGTCATTATATTATTCCCATTAAAACGCCGAGTACTATGCCAAGAAACCGATTAGCGAAGTAGGCAGACATACCATTCTTATCTGATCTGAGGGTTTGGACCTAGAGTGTGATCTGAGGGTTTGGACCTAGAGTGTGATCTGAGGGTTTGGACCTAGAGTGTGACCTAGAGTGTGATCTAGAGTGTGGTCACCGCCATCATCAAGGCCTGGATACACATAAGAAAGAACATTTAAGTGGCTAATTAATAGACCACAAGACAAAAACTATCAGAAATGCACTAATACGCATCATCAATGAGAGACTTTCACACAAAGAACAATTGAAGAACTCAAATAGAGACATTAGAACTTAAAAATTATCAATTATTTTCAATACGGTGTCATTATCAATGTCATTTTTTTTATTTAAGGGCTTCCCGGAAGATCTCCGATGGAGAGGGAGCAATAGCCCCATTCTTTATTACCATTATGTATATGTTGATATGGAATAAAAGTTGTATAATAATAATAATCTGAGGGTTTGGACCTAGAGTGTGATCTGAGGGTTTGGACCTAGAGTGTTTAGCCTCAATCTGCACTCTTCACATTTTTCAGGTATTATATCCACTTGGACAGCTTTACAACCAGTGAAAAATTATAGCTGTTATAATTTTAACAGTTGTTGCATGATCGTGCCAACTCATACCCTATCATATATAGAATAGCTTTATATATATTATACAGTACCAACCACGACAATTAGTTTATAATATATAGCTTAATATTATCTTTTCCCAGTATAGATGTATCCTGACTATATTAGTCATGGACATGGGTAGTTCTATTCTTCCTTATAACAGCCTATAACATGTACCCGAGAGTTTTTTTGTCCTAGGGACTGTTCATGTCAAGAATTTGTCGCAAATTCTCCACTCCCCCCACCCCCACACACACCCCATGGTTAATTATGAACAGTCCCTCATGGGCGATGCTGCAGCAGGACGTACGTGGGTTATATTTTCAGAAAATGTACAATTAGCAGCTCTACACATTTAGTAAATTCTGCTAAATTAGGCTGCAATTTGGTCAATACTAGGTAATTTGGCCCAGCATTGATTCTAGCAATCTGTTTGGTTAGGTTCAACTGTATTTTGCACTTTATTTTCGTCTGAAATGTGGGTTATTTGGGAGAATTGGTGAAGGCCAATTGTACATTGTCTGAAAATCCGACCCACATAGATCGCATATTGTAGCTAGCCTACATTGTATTTTATCCAAGTGGAGGTGTTATTCTTGTATGCACCGTTATATAGTCATTCTATCTGGCGCACAGTACGGGGACTATTGTTGTTCTATCCACATTACATCTACCTGTATTCACTTGTTTAATACCTGTGCAACCAAATGTGTTACACCTATTATTATTATTATTATTGAGGTTGCTTTTGGTAACAGCTGGAAGACTTGGATATCACTCCAGAAGCATGCCGACCCATTTGTCACTCCTCCGTATGTGTACTAATTTGGTTAGGCCTAATAAAGTATTTTCAAATAAAATAAAATATAATCTACACGTATGATCCAGTCCTTAATCCTGTACTTGTTTTACCGCCTGAAGGTCCACAGTAAGATATGGCAAAAAAATAGGTGTTTTTCCGATCCCACCACCCCCACCCCCGCCCCCTTACCTAGAAAATCATTCCCCCTACCTAAAAAATGTTGTGACCATACCTGATTTTTTTAAAACCCTATCTTACTTGTTTTGGATTTCTTTAACAAAAAAACAAACTTATAAAAGCAGGAAAGCAGGAAAAGGCACATTTCCCATGTTTAAAACAACTATTGTTATAAAATATTTTTTTCACTTCCTGGGAGGTGGTTTCCTAAAAAAAACTAGTTACCCCGCCCCCCCTACCTAGTATTCGGCCAGATAAATCGGAAACATACCTATATTTTTGTTGGCCTACACTAGAAAGAACTGGGTCTGGTTTCATTCGTACCTCTTGATATAATGATATAATAAGTATAGTCTCAGGTTATTATCTATTTTTTTAGATATTTTTATTGGCCAGTCATTTAACACATTATCAAATACGCATAACCATCAATACAGTTATTTTTCTTGGGTTACCATTCCAAATCATACAACTCTTTATACCAATTAACATGGGCCTATACATGTATAGGGCCAGATCGTCAGAAAATGTACCATTGGTAGCTCTAGACATTTAGGAAATTCTGCTAAATTAATCTGAAAAATGAAGAATACCGGGAAATTCTGCTACATAAGGCTGAAGAATGATGAATACCGGGTATATCTGAGTATATTTGGTATCGCATTGATTTAAAGTATCAGCTCTGTTATGTTAAACTGCATTTTGAAGCTCATTTTTGTCTTAGATGTGGGTTATTTGAGAGGATTGGTGAAGGCGAATTGTACATTTTCTGAAGATCTGACCCATGTAGATTCCCTAACTCTAACGATTGATATTATATATACGTCAAGGGGCCCTAACGTCCCAGTAAATATTATTATTAGTATTATACAACTTTTATTCAGTATATACATGTACATAATGACAATAAAGAATAGGACCATTTGCTCCCTCTCCTAAGGAGATCTTCCTGGTAGCCCTTGAACAAAACATTGATAATAAAACTAAAAATTTGAAAAACTTAAAAGTTGAAAATGTCTCTACTTATATTTTCCCTTATAGAGGGATAGTCCAATGTCTTTCTTAACACCATGTGTCAATTTTCTATGACGTTAGACGATGTGATTTTTGGTATCTCCTGTTAAGTTCATTTCTGTGAGTCTTCTGTTCCATGTGTTTGTGTTTCCGGGTGTTACTTGTGTCTCCGGGTAATAATTGTTATTAAAGTCTTTGACAAGATTTTAAGCTACCGTAAGAATTTCCTTCCTGTTGTCCAACAAATAAAATCCCAAATCACTGCCATTGGCCTTATCTCACCGCGCCCGCCCCCTCGCCAATAATGAACGCGCTTCCCGACGAGCCCCCACGACCTTGACCTTGCACCGCGCGTGACACGGCGCGTACAACACCGCACCTCGCCATTCCACGTTCTACCACTCCAGATTCCATATCTCTCCACTCCATCCTCGGCAAATAAACTATACAAGGTAGGTTAGATTTAATATCAGCCTTACAACGGTACATCTAACTGACTACTATTAGTTTTACCCATTCTACAGATTCCAGCCTGTTTCATATTTTGTCTTCATCAAATATTTTGACGGCAGTTTGTTTAGTCTGAGTGAGAGGAATGGTTGCATTTGTTAGTATCGGTTCACAACCAGAATGACATCCTGGAAGTGGAAGGAGCCGACTCATCTCATTGTCTGGTCTGGGATGGTCCTGGCTATGATTTGCTTTAGATTTGAGTATCTTGCTCAAGTTTCGACCGGTCAGTTTGTCTGATATGTCCCCCATTAATCACTGAATCTTGAATGGTTGTCGATCCCTGCCGATGCCACATCTTGCCTTGTGTCGGCCACTACCGGCCGGTACACAAGCCACAAGTTCTACCTAGGCCTACCTCCCCCCCTAGTATCCTAGTAGTCCTACCTAACCCTTAATTCCTGGGACTAAAGTCTGTCCCCATCCAGCCCATCTTTTAGTATAAGATAGCCTTTATTTCCAGTGGTGATGTCAGCGGTGTCAAATGTAGTTTTAGTTTGGTCTCTCTCCCCCCCCCCCCCCCCCCGAAAGATGTGCATGTTAAAGGGGCAGAAGGAACTCGCCCGCTCATGCCATGGACATGCATTTGTTCACGTACATATCTCTATGAATGTCTGTTCAGTGTAGCACTCGTTGCATTACATGTGTGTATGCTCTGTTTAACAGTTACTATAAACAGTTAGCTACAGTTTCAGAAGGGACCAGCCCCTGCATGCTTCCTCTTTTCTTACAACTACCGTGTATCTCTTTTAGCTTCGTGTAATAAACTGTATGCATGGCTGGAATCCCCCACCCCACCCAAAACCACGTTTAATAATTAACATCCAAGCTGGATCAACTCACGTTTGGCGAATTTGGCAATTGATATCTCATATTTGCTATTCAGTCTAGGCCCATAGTTGAGAGAGTCCCTTCAAACGAAGGGACCATTCGTATCTGATCTGAGGGTTTGGACCTAGAGTGTATTAGGTCTACCGTAGATATAGAATGGTTCACTGTGTACCATACCAATCTATGAAATTTCATTGAGAAAAAGTCTGAGGTCATATTTAAAAATGTGGAGAACCATAGATAGCTATAGATCCTTAACAAGTAATTTAAGCGCTTTTAGTTTCACTTTCGGTTGATAGAGTATTCTTGCTGAATCCATCTAAAACATGGGCTAACATATATAGTATAGGTATAGCCTATACTCATGTATACTAGTGTCATATGGTCTTGCAACTCTTTGCAACGAGATACAGATACAGGATGTACCAAACATATCCTGGAATGCATGTATACCTTTCTTCGCATTCTTGAAATCGGCTCGATATCGTATCGATAAGCAATCAATGTTATCAATTCAATCCTAATCAAATGAAGTATCAATATGTTGTCAAGATATATTCTCTCTTTATTCTTGAAATGATTCATGTGAAATGTTAATCATTATTCAGGGCACATTAGGTTCTAAATCCTTCTAAATAAGCGATGGCTGTTAGGGACTGTTCATTTTTAACCATTGAGGGGGAGGGGAGAATTTTCAAGGCGGAGGGGGTGCCTTCTTTTGAAGGGCGGGGGCATCTTTTTTTGGCAGATTCAGAACTACAATGCACAAGAATTTTTCGCAAATCCCCCCCCCCCCCCCCGCCCAGTGGTTGGTCCTGGGTACTACCATAAAGTGCCTCTGTCTCTTTTCTCTGTCTCTCTCTTCCTACTTCTCTATCTCTATTTCCTGGGTATGATCATAAACTGCCTCCCTCTCAGCTCTCCCGCCCTTGATATAACCATATTAAATGTGTTGATAAGGGCGTAAAGCAACCAATCTCACTCACTCACTCCCCCCCCCCCCCAGTGGTTAATTATGAACAGACCTTTACTTCATTTCTCACTCTAATAATAAGTCACTTGTCAGACGTGGCCCACAGTTCCACACGTTCTGTCCACTGCTCCAGTGTTAACTATGTAAACATATGCACATGTTGGAGGTCTCTATGTATGCACATGCTTCCTGCAGTCCTTAAAAAGTCAGTAAAAGTCAGTTATTTTGAGTTTGGAGGGTCAGTAATTTTCGCTGTGCATCAGTAATAATTAAGTCAGCAATTTTCAATCTGAGCCAAATGAAAAAATACCTTTTGATCTGAGCGCCGTTGAAGCATAATCTTTGTGGACATTCATAGCAAGTAATTTGCAGTAGAGCGAATATTTCAATTGAATTCAAGAATTCTTTATTGCAGCAGATGTTTTTACAATAAGGTGGTCCAACATTCTAAATAAACAAATGTCTAGATAGGTTTTCCGTTGGGTGTCTCAGTATATTTGACACAAACTTGATCACACAATTTGAACTGTTTTTCTTCAGAAAGTCAATATGTGTGACAACGACACAACGCATGGGTCTGAGAGGAAGTGGATGCGCCCTGACCTCGTCAGTAGATGCACGTACAAATTGGGCGAGACCAAGCCCAGCGAATCTCCTCACAAACACAAGACATTGTAAGTCAGGGCTTACTCATGTAGTCCATCAAGATAAGATAAAATAAGATAAATCTTTATTCATCATAAGTTGGTTCAGACTAAAAGGTTGTAGTCATCTCAAAAAGGTCTTCCAGATCATGCCTTTCTTGTTTTGTCTTCTCTTGGTTACATAATATCTAATTCTACCTACACTACGTACAGAACAGTATACATCTACAATCATGATTCAGGGAAGCCTAAAGAGATCTAAGTTATATTTGTAATACAGTTTGGAATAGAGTTGTGTCTTAGAACTAAGCATGTAAATTAGAAGTGAATGAAACTGTTTGTATCAGTATTAATGTTAATAACAATGTCAATATTGATAATAACAGACTTTTTCATAACACTTGCAGTATAGTATCTCTACTAGTCTATATTACATGCCAAGAAATGGGAATCTAGTATTACATAATCTTATGGGACTATCCTAGGCAGGTAGTACTTTCCTAACGTAATATAACGTGGAAGTAACAGTATTCTGTAATAATAATTTAAAAGATAGGCCTTGAAGGAATTAAAAACAAAAGCCCAGCGTGTCAGCTCTTGTTTACTGATGCCAATAACTTGTTATGTTTTGCCTGCTGTATAGTGACGGTCGTGCACAGATTCTGCCAAACATCTTGAAGCATGTGGGCAACACACCTTTAGTACGCGTCAACAACATCGCCAAGAAGGACAATATTCCTTGTGAATTAGGTGAGTAGAATTGTCATGTCAGGGTGCAGATCTATAGAGCTGGTGACTCCCAGGTCTCTCAGCCAATAGGAATACATTGCCTACACTCTGTCCAACCTCTGTAGAACCAAGACTTCAAAGAGTACCGGTATAGGCTAGCTTTGGGGTTTAGGTTCTTCAGAGGCTGGACAGGGTGTATGTTACTAAAAAAAAAAAAATATTTCCTTTAGACCCAACCTTCATCCTGGGTGGGTGTGTTACTGATTACAAGATACAATAATGTTTGTGATATAACAATGGTGGAGAATCCTTATAAGATTGAGGAGTACCTCATATAACACTTATACATCTAAATTATTCCTAAATCTCTACATATATTACAAGTACCTCATATAACACTTATACATCTAAATTATTCCTAAATCTCTACATATATTACAAGTACCTCATATAACACTTATACATCTAAATTATTCCTAAATCTCTACATATATTACAAGTACCTCATATAACACTTATACATCTAAATTATTCCTAAATCTCTACATATATTACAAGTACCTCATATAACACTTATACATCTAAATTATTCCTAAATCTCTACATATATTACAAGTACCTCATATAACACTTATACATCTAAATTATTCCTAAATCTCTACATATATTACAAGTACCTCATATAACACTTATGCATCTAAATCATTCCTAAATCTCTACATATATTACAAGTACCTCATATAACACTTATACATCTAAATTATTCCTAAATCTCTACATATATTACAAGTACCTCATATAACACTTATACATCTAAATTATTCCTAAATCTCTACATATATTACAAGGCCTTCTATAGTTTAGAACAGGATAAGTGAAAAGGGAGGGGGGGAGGAAAGGCCTGTAGTTTTGGTAAGGCATGAAAGAAAATTAACTTTGTTTCCAGTCTGCGACCGACCCAAAGAAAATGCCGCTGACTCAAGCGGTTTTTAAGGCATTGAAGATTTCAAAAAGTCCCTACTGACCCCAAAAATGCATTTGAAAAAAATGTTGTTTTCGTTTATATTTAGATGAATTAATTAGCACCAATTGAATGGAATTAATTAATTAATTGCTACATATAATGCGTCTAAAAAACCTAATTAGGCCTAATTAACCGCGCCACACTGATATGACTGGATGCCTCTGTGGTTAGTAAATACTTTGGAGGGACTGATATGAACTTGTTAATGCTTAGATAGGAGGAGCTGTCCCACAATTGAGTCTCTCCACTGAGCACAACTTGCCACAAGTCATAAACCAGCTGTTATTTTCATTAGGAGGTGAGAGATTAATAGCAATGAATGGTCTCCATACCAACTAATGAATATTTGTTTCTATTGGGGAAAAATTAAATGGTAAATTGTTTATCTTTTCAATGCATAACCCAATCCTTCCGTATCTACTTCCCTCTAGAAAGCTGTTAGGGACAATCATCAAATTAATTTGATCATTTTATGGAAATATTTTATAACAATGGTAGATTCACGTGGCTGCGGACCAAATTTCTCCCGGATTTCAAATGAATCAATCCCTAACATAACTTGAATCAACATGTTTTCATAGCTTACACAATCTTATCTGATAAGGACCTGAAAGATAAGATAACAAAAGTTGAAATTGAATTGAATTGAAAAACATTTTTATTCAGTCATAGGCTGCAATCGAGGGGGGTCTCCGGCAAGTGGGAGGTATCCTTGGCCCTCATGATTTTGTTTACAATAGTATCGGTAATAGAGAACAATACTGCACCCTTCGATGAAGGGTGTCGGCTCTCTGCTATTCTAGTATATGTGTTATGTGTAAATATACTTTTAACAGTTCTTTACATTGCATTGCACTGATGGGTTATCAGGCTTTGTCTAAGTACTTTATCTGCTGTCAGTACAAGGGAGGACTTGAGTGTGAGTTAACGGACATTATTGGGGATTAACAGGTGATGTTATATGACTGAGGTAGATATACCATGTAATAATGAGGCAGATATCCCACACATTGTATCCAATGTAGTTTACTACCCATATGTAGATGTTTAAATGCTCCTTTACATTGCATTGCACTGGTGGGTTATCAGGCTTTGTCTAAGTACTTTATCTGCTGTCACTATGTGGGTGAAGTCGCCGGAAAATGTACAATTCACCTTCACCAATCCTCTCAAATAACCCACATTTAAGATAGAAATAAAGTTCAAAATACAGTTCAACATAACCTAACAGACAGTTTAAATCAATGCAATACCAAATATACTCAGATATAGGTAATATTGACCATTTCTCGGTCTAATTTAGCAGAATTTACTAAATGTGTGGAGCTGCCAATTGTACATTTTGTGAAAATGTGACCCCAGGGAGGACTTGAGTGTGAGTTGACGGACTGTTGGTGCTGAACGGCTGATGTTATATGACAGTGATTATGAGGGAGATTAACATTAACACTATAATTAAAATGCGACATATAGCACTCTGACATTTAGCACTCCGACATTAGCACTCTGACTGCTACATTTCTTACTCTATTTTACAGTTTGTCAGTAGATCGGTTCATCGAATCTAAGTTAAAGATGCATTACCAACTGTGGAAGATCCTGAAATGAAATGACTATCCTTGAGATAAACACTCTAAACCTATCATATGTCCTGGAGAAACGATTTAAATGGAGAAAAACTGATTAAAAGTAACATTCAGTATCGGTTTTTGCTCTGCATACCACTACATCAGTGGCCTGTAAGTGCCCATTCAAGACAGGAGGGGTAGTGGGGAACCCCATGTCACATACATGGGCAGGGTCTATTTTTATATAGTTTGGGTCCAAAGAAGCAAGCTTTATAGAAATAGGCTTTACAGTTTCTAATAGGCAATCAAGTTATTGGTCACAGTTAGAAACAAACAAACATACCCATCAGTTGGGTTTATGCTTCATTAAGCAATGAATCACCAGTAGGGGAATAATTGTAGATATTTATAAATGACTATGGTCTGATGATTGGCACTTAAAATTCAATCAATAAGTCCAATACTTAACTAGACACTAGGGGCCTGTTGTTTAAGCTAAGGAGAGATCTTCCCCTGTAGGGAGGAAATAAATTCTTTCTATATGTGATTCCCAGCTGTTAGAAGTAGCCTATGTACAATCAATGATGGGTAGGAATCTGTATTCTAACCCATGAAAGGAGGGGAAGAAAGTGTTACATAGATTACTTTCATATTGTAGTGTGGGGAGGGATAGAGGTAGGAGCACAGGTGGTATTTATATTTAAATGTAGTTAACAAGTTCAGAACTGAAACAGGCCTGATCTTAAATACTAATGAGCTAGGGGGAGAGAGTGTGTGTGTGTGGGGGGGGGGGGGGGTGGAGGTAACCCAGGAGGAGGGGGGGGGGGGGAAAGCTGCATGGGTAATCAGGGAGGAATAAACCTCTTCCATTGGAAAGAACATAGGCAAGAATCCAACACTTGTACAACAGACCCCTGCTGCAATACCTTATTGCCTATGTGGTAATGATGTAATTTACAACGAAAATAACAAACATCTGTTTTACATGTGGAACGGAATTCCACAAAACGTCACACTATGCTAACGAGGTCAACTGAGATCATAGCATATAGTGCACCCTCATTTCCAATATATGACGTATGCTAACAAGGGAGAAATCCCTGTGAAATCTCTGGTTGAGGGACGATCCAATGGACGTCCATTCGGTGCGCACCGATTGGAAAATGCACCACTTCTTTTGTTATTTACATGCTTTTAATGGGTTCGGAATTCTTAGATATTCAGGGACATGTTTGGGTTGATCATATACATGGTGTATATGGCAAAAAGCAAAATTGCGCAGATTTGCGCATGGATAGCTGGTAATGCATTTTTAAAATTGGTCCCCAATGGTCAAATATCTCACATTAGGGTGAAATCGGCAAAAAATGTACAATTCACCTTCACCAATCCTCTCAAATAACCCACATTTAAGACAAAAATGAGCTTCAAAATACAGTTCAACGTAACCTAACAGATTGTTCGAATCAAGGCACTAATAAATCTACTCAGATATACCTAGTGTTGACCATTTTACCGACTTCTACATTGCTTACTCTATTTTACAGATTGAAGGTAGATCGGTTCATCAAAGCTAAGTTAAAATTGGTTCCCTAATGGTCCAATATGTTCCAGTCATGTACAATCATGTACCATGTAATGAAGACTGGAATGTCTCCTTAGTCATGGTCTCATGACATCACGATCTCTTTTCATTTAAACGGTTAATATTTTTTTTTTTTTAATTATTTTATTTTTCCAGGTATTACAAAAGGGTTTGGCCTTTGCCACCCCTGTTCTAACGAGGATCATTCTCATATAATACAAGTATGATTTACACCTCGCACCTGGCTTGAAGTGTCATTACAGCCCCAACTCCTCACATTCTCAGGTTCAGCAATTATCTAGGTCATTTCAAGGCCTACTTTGGGCCCATTATGTCAGATTTATGTGCGAGATAGTATATAGAGGCACATTGTGCTAAATTGTACACAGCATGTATTTCTTGTTTATTATAAATTTATGTTTTTCATTTAATGATCTATTTATTGTTGGAGTTATATCTGGTAAATTTCAACTGCTTTTATGGGCTTTAATACAACAGTCATTTTCCGTTTCATTGAAAAGTTTCACATGTGTGAAATATGTCACGATATAAAATCTGTTTTAAAAAATAATATATCAATATAATAATATTGCTGGCTTTGTGTGTGTTTAAATATCAATATGGTATAAGATTGACACAATACCAAACAAGACACTGAGAGATAAAGTTTTTTTGTTGTTTATTTATTCACGATCATACATGTTTCGGAAATGGGTTGTCTCCTTCTTCAGTGGTGTCTTGTTAACTGAACATGAGTTTGGTATATTAAATAGGAGCATTACAGTTCGCACCCTGCTCATGTAGAGTCAGGGTTTTGAAAATAGTGATTAGTTTAGTATTTTAACATGAAATTAATTTTTACAACAACCTTTTGATTTTTTCTCATTCAATAATTATAAATATCAATATATTCATACTGCTGGCATTATGTGTGTTTAAATATCAATATATTTATATTGCTGGCATTGTGTGTATATTTCAGTGGCTAAGTGTGAGTTCTTCAATGCGGGAGGTAGTGTAAAGGACCGGATCGGTCTGCGCATGATCGAGGACGCGGAAGCGGAAGGCAGACTCAAGCCCGGGGATGTACTCATTGAACCCACCTCAGGAAATACAGGTATGCACTCATACACATGTGGGTCAGATCGTCAGAAAATGCACAATTCACCTTCACCAATCCTCTCAAATAAACCACATTTAAGACAGAAATAAGCTTCAAAATGCAGTTTGACATAACAGAACTGATACTTTAAATCAAGGCGATAGCAAATATATTCAGATATACCCGGTATTCTTCATTTTTCAGCCTAATTTAGCAGAATTTACTAAATGTGTAGAGCTGTAGATTGTATATTTTCTGATGATCTGATCCATAGGATTGAACCATCATGTCTTGGGTTTGTTGTATACATACAGGTTAAACCCAACAAGTTAGTTAACAGGTGTATTATACATGTATATGCTTTCAATCATGAAAATAGAAGATAATCGAAATAAAAGGGAATTGCATCAATAACTACATGTGTGAGTTTAAAAGAAAACCAAGCCCCAGATGTGAAGATATTAGTAAAATGAAAAAATAGAATGACTCGAAAATGAGACAAATATAAAAGGGCTGTCTGCACTGGGATTCGAATTCACTATGTCCAGTTTGTCCTAGATGCTAACCACTTGGCCACAGTGGACTGTAGAGATCATGCATATAAACACTGGGCATAGCCATTGATGCATCACATTTTAGGTTTACTTTAATCCGCCGCCCCCCCCCCCCCCCCCCCACACCACACACACACACACACACACACATTTTCTCCTCATGGTGATTGAGGAGAATGGGGGAAATAAATCTTGAAGATCCCTGTGTTCACCGCAGGCAATTTAATGATTCAAATTATTCATAAAATATATCTTACATCTGCATGAATCTATTTCTCTAATATGCAAATGCAGGACTTCTAGGTCTGCACGCTTCCTGGACAAACTTAGCCTATATAAGGCTCAAGCTTGGTCGAGGTCATAATCAGGGTTACCATACTCACTTAGCAACAACAATGGTTGCCCAGGTGGGCTCAGGTAGAACGTTTGTACCTGAGGCCAGCCATAGTTGTGGTAACGCTACTCCGGTGTTTACACGTCCAACAAACAGATTTTTTTTACAAAATATTACGCCCAGCCCCGATATATTAACAGATGTCCATCATTTTGTCGTATTTATATAAAAAAATACGCATCTATACATTCTCGCCCTCTCTAATACCATTAGTGCCATTAGTGCACTACCGACCCCGATAAAGGCGGCAGAAACAGAAACGTTGGGTAATTTATCAATAAATAACATCCAAAATCCACTGAAAGTCGTCTCTCTGCCAAACCCACAAACAACCCTTGGTTTCTACAGTTCTACAGTCCAGTTAGTAGTGCGACTCCCCCATCTTATAATACCTGGAGTTGTAGGGATGTGTGAAAGCGCTACCACAACTGAGGCTCAGGCCTCAGATAGAACGATCCACCTTGACTCACCTGGGCAACGTTTGTCGTTGCCGTATGAGCTTGGTAACACCCGATTGTGACATCACCTCAGTTGTTGCGCAACTGAGGTGACGTCATAGGTAAGCTGTGAGGGCTTCAATGACTGGACATGAGAGTAGTCATAGATGAAATGATGAATTGATGATATTTATTTAGGATACCTAATACCTGGAGTTGGTATTTCTGGTCATCAATAGTTTAAGATTGACCCATATCTCACTAGTTATGAACGTAATAATAGCTCTAGGAAATTTCCGCGCTCTGTATGTCCTTGGTCTTATCTCCTTATCTTATCACCGCTGATATACATGTGTAGCTCAAGTAGTGCTGGAATGTGTGCTCTTATTTCCTGGTAGCTTTCCTATATGGGTCAGATTTTCAGAAAATGTACAATTGGCAGCTCTACACATTAAGTAAATTCTGCTAAATTAGGCTGCAATTTGGTCAATTCGGTCTAGGTAAATTCGAGTATATTCGGCATTGTATTGATTCTAGCAATCTGTTTGGTTAGGTTGAACTGTATTTTGAACTTTATTTTTGTCTTAAATTTGCGTTATTTGAAAGGATTGGTGAAAACAAATTGTACATTTTCTGGAGATTTCACCTATATGTCTGGCCCAGATAACCCACGTGTTTGTTGTTCCAATAGAGAACGCATTAATCCATAGATATTTTCCGTCCCTAAATATGGATAGTAGTGTAATTTTTTTCCATGTACTCTCAAATAATTTCCCCCCTCTCGCCACCAGACAAGACCCCATAATTCAAAAACAGCACCCTCGCCCTCAATCTATCACATCAAATCACACTCTAGTCTTTCTTAATTCTGCCTCATAAAAATAAATAACACACATCCTACCATTAAGTTTTGGAAGTGCAAACACGGGAGTAGAGGTACCACTACTGCGAACGTTCTACCTGAGCGCACCTGGGCAACTGTTGTTGTTGCCAAGCGAGTATGGTAACCCTGATTATGACCTCGACCGAGTTGTTGTTGACTCTCTAGAAAAAACAACGAGATGATGGTCAAACAAATCGTACTCTATTCCTTCTTAAATCTGCCCCATAAAAATAAATAACACATCCTAACATGAAACCGAGAGAGAGGGAGACAGAGAGACAGAGACCTGGGTGAGCTAAGTTCGTTCTTGTGGTAGTTCTGTTCGGGCAACAACACGTTCCCAGTTAGAGACAGAGACAGACAGGGGGAAAAGCCCTATAAATGTACTGTGTGTGACATTAGGGCAGCACAGGACTTGAGGACACACATAAGGCTATTGAAATATTTCCACACTCAGTGCTGGCAGCCTATATATCATTGCCTCTGTTTACCATATTTGTATATTGGGAGTGAACCAGCCACAGTGCACTTGTCTCTGACATATATTGGGTGAAATCGCCCGAAAATGTACAATTCACCTTCACCAAACCTCTCAAATAACTCGCATTTAAGACAGAAATGAGCTTCAAAATAGAGTTTAACATAACAGAACTGATATTTTAAATCAAGGCAATACCAAATATACTCAGATATACCCGGTATTCATCATTTTTCAGCCTAATTTAGCAGAATTTGCTAAATATGTAAAGCTGCCAATTGTACATTTTCTGACGAACTGACCCATATATATGTCCCTGATGTGACAGAGGGAAAGTGGGGCAGTGGGTGCCATCACTAAGTTTCTATGGTTAAGATAAGATAAGCTGTTGTTTAGTGGACCATTCATAACACATTGGGATGTTCTAGTCTTCATTGCACGGTAGTCACCAAGCAGATCATGTGTCACCTCGTACTAACTCAAATTCCCCATTTATAAGCCGGGCCCGTTTATAAGCTTGTCCCGTTTATAAGCCGGGCCCCGTTTATAAGCTGGGTCCCGTTTATAAGCCGGGGGTAAACACATTCTTATGGTAAAATAAGTTCTATAATCCTTACCCCGAATATAAGCCTGGTTTATCACCATTTGAAATTGATATAAGCCCGGGCTTATAAACGGGGAAATACGGTACCTCCTATGACTTATTTACACTAGCACATATGGAACTAACGTCCCTTATCCCTGAACATAATCTGAGTTATTAGGACATTGGTTGAATTCCCCAATGGAACCTCTGCCACATTCTTCATTAACAAATATCAATTAATCTAAGGAATATATTCTACACAAATGTTCTTACTTATGCATGTCATCGAAAACTACAAACATATTTCTAAATGACATATAGTCAAATAGTGACCTTAGCCACTTTAAAAGTAATTCAAAATGAAAATAACTTTTTATGGCCCTTAAAAGTCATTAATTTTGGTTTAAGTAATTTTAGAGACAAAAACATCTAACATTGCCAGCAAACTTGAGGATATATGAGACAACACCATGCCCTATCTTCACCTTACTTTATTTTCCTTTGATAATGAAGTGCCTTTGCTGCGGCTAAGCTCAACACTACCATATTTTTTTTATTTTTTTTTTTATTTTTTTTTTTTAGATAACATTTTATTGCACACAATTTCAGACAATCCTGGTATTCTCATGTAGTACAAAAAATATATATCACATCGAATAAAAGTCCTTCTTTCTCCGGATCTACTGCGATTATATGGCCCTTATAGCAGCAGTTGTATAGGGGCAGAGTCAATTCTAAACCAATGTTGTCTTTGTTAGATTCACATGCTGACAGATTGCATACAAACTGAATAAAAGAAACGAAACTATGGTAAAACTGGTATCAGCTGGTATCATTATCATTGGTGCAGAACCGTTCATAGCCACTAGAACCATTCCACTAGAACCAGAATGTATTGATTCTGACTTCTCTGTATACTGGTATATATATTGTGTCTCTCTCGTTAGTGGAATGTCCAGTTATGGCTGCTCGGGTCTTATTCTAGTCTTCATCATGTAGTAGATGTTGGGCCAGTGTTGGCCAGAATGTTACCCACATATAAACCCTCTAGTCCTCAGAAAACATAAAAAAGGATGTATAAACAGCGATGCAGTGTTGGCAAGAATGCCAGGACCTAGCTGATTCTGAAAATGGGATAGACTACCTATGCACCAATTAAAAAACAGACGGCCCATTTTTATTTTATTTTATCCACAAAAAAAACACATAACGGTTTTCACCTTGTTGAAGCTATATCCCATTATAGTAGTGTAGATAACTAGTCACTTTGTATCACTCTATCTTGTAAACTGTAACATAACTAGTAATTTTTTTTTAAAACATTTTTATTAGGCAGATTTCCACAATGTGGTAGGTCTCATCTCCTTTGAAAAAATATACATTTTACAATTACATTAACATCGATATCATTACAAAAATTTACAGTACTCATTACATCTTACACAGTGACAATACAGTTCTGGTGACGAGGTCACAACACAAATTTATTTTTTTTGGTATAGGCCCAGTAGTTAAAAACAAGTAATATTAGGTTTCGCTTAATATAAAAAGGTTTCGTCAACATTTTCACCAATTTTTACTTTGTGATTATTCATACAATCTTTCCATCGATTTATTCAGCTTAATCTTGTTACAGGTGCGAACAATACATTTCATCTCATAACATCCAGTTCTCCTCAGTATAAGTAATATGTAGTATTTGTAATATGAAATAAACGAATTTGAACAAAAAAATAAGGGAGCCTCTGGAAGAAACGATAATTGTAATATAATTATATAGGATGAATTATGTAACTATTCTGCCATATTCCAGGTATTGGTCTGGCGCTGGCTGCGGCAGTCAAAGGCTACAGATGCATCATCGTCATGCCCGAGAAGATGAGCATGGAAAAGGTGGGTTGGATTTATGCAGGTATATATGGGTCTGTCATGCTGGTATCGACAATATGTAAAGTCTACTATTAAGCTTTCATGCATCGTATCACAAGTATGAATGATTGTTAAATCCCAATACTTTATTGACTGTACCCATGGACATTTTTAATTTTAAAAAAATTGTTATTGGCCGATGGTACAATACTTAATACTGTAAATATATTTATTTTCGCGCGGATAAATTTCCGCGCACTAAGTACTTTGACACCTTTTGGCGCAGATTTAAAGTCGGCAGCAAACAAGCTATACACTTTGTGTACTTAATTATACCTTTCGCGCAGGATTTATTCTCACACACAAAGGCAGGTGCGCGAAAATAAATACTGCGCAAACATTAATAATTGAATTAAATTAAAATGAATGTTTTTCCCTTCCCAGGTGGACGTGCTGAGAGCGCTGGGTGCGGAGATTGTACGAACTCCGACCAGTGCTAGTTTTGACTCACCTGAGTCCCATATCGGGGTGGCTAACCGACTACTGAATGAGATCCCTAACGCTCATATCTTAGACCAGTACCGTAACGCTAGCAACCCTCTCGCACACTACGACGGAACCGCTGAGGAAATCCTCCGTGCATGTGATGGTAAAATTATTTTTTTTTCTTATAGGGGCCAAATCTTTAATTTACTATTTAATTCACATGGACAAACGCAATGTCCTTCAAGGACGTTTTCATACTAAATAAACAACACGGGAAAGTAAAATTATTAATTATTTTAAAAGAAACAAAATATACACATACTATAGACCAGCAAGTATTCCCCGAGAGCTCTACTAAACAAGATCAATTCAGCTTTAATTACAACACGTGAAAACACATCTTCACCAACATTTTTTACCTTAAAATTATCTCAAATGAAGCACCTCGGCTTCGCTCCCTGTGATGACGGACCGTCCTCAGGCCCCAAACCTCGTGCATTATTGCTTAAATATACCAGGAATAAATACATATTTAAACTTCATTACTTCTTTACCTTTATGTTACATCCATTATTACACTGTCTACGTTGTATTATGGTTCCGCTACAGATAAGATAAGATAAGAACTACTTTATTCATCAATAATGGACATAAATTACACGATAAACAGGTATACAGACTTCTAGAGTGCCTCCAGTTCTCCCTGACGTTACCTTGGCCTAAAATTTGTTTAGTTTTGACATGGTTTTACTAGACTAATGTATATAAGCTTGATATGATCGTGTGCAGGAACTGGTGGCACCATCACTGGTCATGCTGTAGTACATTACAGGGGTGAAAGTCTTTAGTAATAGTGAGGTTTTATACCCTATTGTCTGTTCAACCGTCTGATAGCCATATTTCCTCACTACAGATAAGCTTGATATGATCGTGTGCGGTGCAGGCACTGGTGGCACCATTACTGGTATTGCACGCAAGATAAAGGAACGCTGCCCCAACTGTATCGTGAGTATATGACGTCATGCTGTAGTACCTTACAGGGCTGAAAGTCTTCTGTAATAGTGAGGTTCAGCAAGTCTAACCTATACGTAAACGTAGCCGTATCTCTCATCTACAAACACACGTTAAACGGAAGAAAAGGGTTTGGGAAAACTTAACGTAACATATCAAGCAAATGTTTCATCTCACAATTTATGTTTTTAGCGATGTATTTGACAAAAAAGATATGGTTACGGTTATACGTAATTGAGATAGATTTGCTTGCGGAACTTCCCTATTTATACTGATATCAGTATTTTTGAAAGCTTTTAAAAAAGTTGTCGAATTTCATCATCCGAATTCCACCATTTTTAACCCAAAACTTTCTGGAAAAGTCTTCAAAATTTTCAAAAACATTTCACAAAATTTCGTTGAACGTTTCCATGATTAAAATCATGAAAATAACTTGTCAAATTTTCCCCAAACCTACCTATGTGGGGATGCTTTTCACATTTCCAGAAATATTTCAGTATTTTTCGCATACACATACCTCATCCTATCATAATTTCTATCCCATAAATATTTATTTTTAGAGAGTTGTGAAATACCGATCTCGCTTTTATAAATAGATAATGCTTGACATGAATAACATTAAATAGATTCAATTCAATAGATTAGCGATAGAATAATGACAGTTTTATATGAGTTGATTAAATAGCTGTATGTGTTTGCATTGTACCACAGACAGTGCGTGTATATGGGTCAGATTTTCAGAAAATGTACAATTCACCTTCACCAATCTTCTCAAATAACCCACATTTCAAGACGAAAATTAAGTTCAAAATAAAGTTCAACCTAACCAAACAGATTGCCAGAATCAATGCAATGCTGAATATACTCGAATTTACCTAGTATTGACCAAATTGCAGCCTAATTTAGCAGAATTTACTAAATGTGTAGAGCTGCCAATTGTACATTTTCTGAAAATCTGACCCATATGTGTTTGTGATACCATCTACACATGGCAGTAGTAACCGGTTAATGATGCGGGCCTACTCTACTGATTTTATTTTTAAATGTTTTATTCATCACGAAATTATGTACAACAGTTAACACTTAGTCTCAGTGCATGATGATTTACATTATATAAGGGAAATATTCTCACAATAACTATTTTTTAGAAATATTAAAATACATAGAATTACCACCACCTGCGCTGTGTCACATCAATTCATGACAAACAAATTATCACTTAATACTTTAGACACATTAATCTTGTTCATATATCTGATGTATTGGCCCTTACACAGGCACTAATACCCTCATGTATATGGGTGAAGTCGTCAGAAAATGTACAATTCAACTTCACCAATCTTCTCAAATAACCTAAACTTCAGACGAAAATAAAGTTCAAAATACAGTTCAACCTAACCAAACAGATTGGTAGAATCAATGCAATGCTGAATGCAAATTGCAGCCTAATTTAGCAGAATTTACTAAATGTGTAGATATGCCAATTGTACATATTCTAAAAATCTGACCCATATAGAATATATGATTTTTATTGTGATTTTCACATAACTAACACACCCTCTGCACAAATAGCAGGTTTACAAACAGAGAAAACAGAAAGTGTTGACGATTAATAAATAGAAAAGGAACTACAAGTTTTTAGCAATTGCCCTATGTATGACCATCTTCTCCATGTTTCCAGGGTGTCCTTGTGTTTCTGTTGTGTCCGTCATATATATTTTTTATTCATTTAAGGCCAATACAATATTTAATATTTAATCAAACCAGACACAAATACGCAGTGGACGTTTGCACGCGTTGCCCAGATTTATTATATAGGAGTTTAATTGTCTATGTTTGTTCCGCGCTCTTTGAGCTAATTTTCTCACCTCTCTATTTGTATATTTTCATTTCGTTATTTAGTTGGTTACAAATTTGTATGGTATGGTCCATGCATTTAACTGTCCTTCCTCATTTGGAGCTCTCATTCATAATAAAACGTAAATTGTATGTAAAGCCTGTATTCTCCCTTCCCCAGGTTGTAGGCGTGGACCCTGCTGGCTCTATTATCGCCCAACCACCAGAGCTCAACAAGACAGACACAACCTTCTATGAAGTGGAGGGCATCGGCTACGACTTCATCCCTACCGTGTGTGACAGACAGGTAAGCGTATTATACATGCAGCCCCTCCCCCTCTTTCTCTCCCTCCCCCTCCTCCTCCCCCTCCCCTCCCCTCCCCCTCTCCCTCCCCCTCCTCCTCTCTCTCTCCCTCTCCCTCTCCCTCCCCCTCCCCTACCGTGTGTGACAGACAGGTAAGCGCTCACATGGGCATGTTTCCCCCTCCCCGTCCCCACCCCAACCCCTCACAACCTCCAAATACAAAAATCTTACAAAACAATCTTTGTTATGTAATGAGAAGTAATAGTAGTTAAGACTCATCCAGGATACAAATGGAAAACACCCAGATGTACAATATTGCACCCTGTTTTTTCTAGATCGGTTTCTTCTTGATAGTAATAAAATATGAAGATAGGGCACGGTGTTGTCTCATATATCCTCCAGTTTGGTCGCAATATTACATGTTTTTCTGTCGCTAAAATTACTTTTAATGAGCTTATGAAGGGCCCTCACTGTGTCCATTGGATCCTATACCCACATAATGTAAACACAGGAGACCATGGCCCCTCTTCCTGTCAAAATTACCCATGACCCTGTACTCTGGCCTCAGTTTCCCAGTCATAAATTCTATTCCAAATCTACCCTATTCCAAATGTTCCCATGGTCCTGGGTATGACCATAAAGTGCCTTTCTGTCTCTTTTCTCTGTCTCTCCCTTCTTCTCTATCGCTATTTCCTGGGTATGATCATAAACTACCTCCCTCTCAGCTCTCCCGCCCTTGATATAACCATATTAAATGTGTTGATAAGGGCGTAAAGCAACCAATGTCACTCACTCCAAATGTTCCCTATTCCAAATGTTCCCTATTCCAAATATTCCCTATTCCAAATGTTCCCTATTCCAAATATTCCCTATTCCAAATGTTCCCTATTCCAAATGTTCCCTATTGCAAATCTACCCTATTCCAAATATTCCCTATTCCAAATCTACCCTATTCCAAATCTACCCTATTCCAAATGTTCCCTATTCCAAATCTACCCTATTCCAAATATTCCCTATTCCAAATATTCCCTATTCCAAATATTCCCTATTCCAAATGTTCCCTATTCCAAATCTACCCTATTCCAAATATTCCCTATTCCAAATATTCCCTATTCCAACTGTTGCCTATTGCATCCCTGACTGATTACTTTCTTTCCCCCACAGTATGTTGACAAATGGTACAAATCCGTCGACAAGGAGTCGTTCATCATGTCCCGGCGGCTTATCAAGGAGGAAGGCTTGCTCTGTGGTAAGTCAAGTTAACGCTTTGGACTTTTCTGATGTCTTGAACTTTTAAACCCCTTTATCCACTAACACTTAACCCAAGAACAAAAGGAAGAACAACTTTATGCGCTGAGCTACTTAAAATATTTCAACTAAGCTAATCAAACATGAATCCATCATTTGCTATAGGGTGCCCTGGAAGACCTGTGTATGTTTCACAGAAGCTTTTGCTTGATATATGTATGTCCACTTTGACCTTTTTTACTGAATTTGTAACTGTTGATAAGATGCGGAAATAAAACTAGTACAGTTCAAATTAGTCCTGGTAAAAGAAAACGTGTCCTTCCTCAAGCCGACAGAAAGCTTGGGCTGAAATGGATATCCCATCTGTTGCTTGGTCAATGAAAATAAAACATTTATTTTAGGTAAAATGAAGTTTATAGTTTCGGGCTCGACAGAAATATATTGAAGAAAATAATAACCAGGAAGCAAAATAGCAATATTATGTAGAGGAATTCCGTAGGTTTTGTGTAGGAAAAAAATCATTAATGGAAATAAACCAAATTCTCATAATTTTTAAAATCTTAAGTGAAAGTTGCTGCTCTAAAATTTAGATAATTTATTATTGATATAGTATTTTTTTAAAGTTTCGTGTTGAGTAATTACTTATGTTTGTTTTAAAATCTTTTCTCTGTTGCCTGGAGGAGAGAGTATGTTTATATTCGTCTGGTCAATGCCACAGAGTTAATGAATTTTTGTTTTAATTACTTCTGTTTATCGCGTGTAGGTGGCAGTAGTGGGTCGGCCATGTACTGTGCACTCCAGGCCATCCAGGACTGTAAACTCCTCCAGTACCTGGGTGGGGGGGGGGACCCACAACACACTCTTACCTTTACTTGTGTTTATCACCTGTAGGTGGCAGCAGTGGGTCGGCCATGTACTGTGCACTCCAGGCCATCCAGGACTGTAAACTCCTCCAGTACCTGGGGGGGGGGGGGGACCCACAACACTCTCTAACCTTTACTTGTGTTTATCGCCTGTAGGTGGCAGCAGCGGGTCGGCCATGTACTGTGCACTCCAGGCCATCCAGGACTGTAAACTCAAGCCGTCCCAGCGCTGTGTCGTCATCCTCCCAGACTCCATCAGAAACTACATGTAAGCCTTCCACCAGCAGTAGTATTTGTTTAATACATTATTGAGACCAATTTCATATTACATAATCATCTCGTGGAGTGAAGTTATCTAAATGATGGACCATTTATTACCAAGTATGTAAGTCTTGGAGAGTCAAAATATAGGCTAACTTCCCTAATACTGATTGTATATAAATTAACTCTTGATTTTGTATTGTCACCTGATTGGAAATCTGACTGTACGACTCTAAAGCTGCGATTCCATTGGTCCGCTCGTGTTCCACTCTTTTTATTTCCCTGAGCGCCTAACAAGCGAAGTTAGAACAAAACCAGAGCGTTTCAATAGAATTGGTTACTGCGCTTTCTATACGCTCTTAAAAGCTGCCATACTACACAGGACGTTCTGCTAATATCTGACCTGTTTGATTTGAGCGCAACTATACAACGCTCTTTCTGCGGATGAAGAGTGAAAGAAATGCTAACTTTGTAGAAGCGAGCCAATAGCGAAGCAGTAGCGCAGATACAAGCGGTCCAGTGGAAGCACAGCTTTATACTATTGTACTTTCATTCTTGGCTCACATGGAAGACCTGCTCCAAACAGATTGTGATGCCCTTTTTCCACTATTGTTCTGTATATACATATAATGGAAAATAAAAACAATTATATATATATATTTATTGGTTGCAGGACTAAATTCCTGAGTGATGATTGGATGGTAGAGCGTGACTTCCTAGAGCGTGAAGTGGAGGAGGATACCAGGAAGTCCAGGTTAGGAGATGAAGCGACAATAGTTGACATATCACTGGCCACTTATTGTCTACTTATTTAAGCTTTGTTCACTTAAGATCTACATTTAGTGCATTCATGGTTCCCGCCCTCAGTAATTTTGAGTTTGGGGTTTTAAGAAGGACCTTAAAAGTCAGTAATTGTCGCTGTGGGTCAGTCAAAAGTCAGTAATTTTCAATCTGAGCAAAAACAAATAAAAAATTTCAATCTGAGCGCTGTAGAAACGTAATCGTAGCAAGGGCTCGAACAGTGGAATTTAAAACTCGCAAAAACCTGATATCCCCCAACTTACAATGGAAACGCTTATAGTCTTTTAATTCAAACCCATTTGTAAATAGCCAGGGGAAAACGTGTTACTTCCACTGACTATTCAAACGTCAAGCCTTTATTGACCAGCTAACATGACTTCATTTCGTCAGTAAAAACTGGGGGAATTGGTCAGTAAAAGTCAGTAATTTTGATAGTGTCTGGGCCGCGGGAACCATGGCATTTGGAGATTCTACATTTAGTGCATTTGGAGACCGGGAGTAGTAAGCTTGTAGTGTCCACCTCTCCGCGCATTCCATCTCTCACAGAGGAGGAGATAGGTTACAATGTTTTCATGAACGAGTTAAGGTGGTCTATATTTGTGATAAGTATAGAATTAATTCAACCCCATCTTTCATTTTGGATTCCACAGCGGAACAAAACCAGGGTACGTACAAAATATTTTCTCAATTATTTCAGTCGATTGAATGTTATGTACGTAAGTAGGAATGCCTTTGAATTTTTGGTATGAATAAGTATAATTTTGTCTTGTTTTAGGGACCTCCTTTTTGCTCTAGCGACCTCCTTTTTATTTTAAAGAAATTTTACACAGCTAATCCCATGCACATTCTATTTCCTAAAAAAAGAGAAAAAGACCATTCTATTTCGTACTTGTTTAGAAAAAAGAAGGTACAAAATCTAACAAGGTTTTTTAACATTGAATGCTGAAAGTTTTAGGGACTGTTCATGTTTAACCACTGCGGGGAGAATCTTAAAGGGAGGTCCATCTTTTTTTGCGCATACTCTAAAAGTGTGTGGAAGCGGGGGGGCATAATATTTGAAAATATTTTTTTGCACAGACTCATAACTACAATGATGTAAGGGGGTCATGAACAAACTTTCAAGGGGGGAGACATTTTGCACACGACTTTAGGGGGTCATAATTTTTGCACAAGAATTTTTCGCAAATTCTCCCCCCCCCCCCTATGGTTAATTATGAACAGTCCCTTGCTATAAATACATTATGTGAAGGGGAAGGAATGAAGGAATGCGACCAGACTAATAACACAAGCCATATTTTAATCTTGTAGCTGTGCTCTCAAGGACACTCAGCCAGTTTGGTAATGATTGTTACGTGGAGTAATGACTGATGGGGGAACAAACGTGTCATGTGTGGGGACAGAACTAATGTGTCATGTGTTTCAGGAAAATGAGTTACAAGTCGCAAAATTGATATTTTTCAAAGTGTTTTATTCACAAGATATCTTTATTAAAATCTACTAATTTTTAGGGGGTTTAGCACTTTTAGTTATATGAATCTATGTACCAAATTTCAGGATATTGTATTGAAAATATCCTTGCGTTTTGAAGGCCTTTGTATGGAGTATATTTAGCTACTTTACTAGTAAATATCCACCGAGAAATATTACAACCATTTTTTTTTTCCAAAAAAATAAAAACATTAAAACTTAAAATAAACATCATATCCCATCATATTTTCAAATATGATATCTCAAAATCATATTTCTTTATTTAGTATTTTTATACAGCACATCTTCTGTAATAACGACAGTTGAGTTATCGACAAACAAGTACATTGTACAGTGAAGTTCCAATAATCAATTGAGGACATTAACATTGAGATATGGGCTCACAGATGATAATCCAATACAGAATAACCATGGTCTTTCGCCCACCGCTGTGTCTATCTAGACCTAACTCTACTGAACAAAGTCGACTTGTGACTTGTGAATCATTTTCCTGAAACATATCACATGTGGGTGTAAGGTTTGGTACATGCGGCAACACTAACTTGAACAACGTCCACCAATACCTGTCAGATATCACGGCCACCGCTTTGTTTCGTTTTCAGTTTTTATTTATGAGCCATATATAATGCTTAGGTGCCCTGATAATTGGAGAAAAACATTGATTTGCTTTGGTTACCTTTCATACATTATTTGTTGTGTCTGTGAAAGCTATTCAATGTGCCTTATTCAATGTGCCTTACCACTTCCACATTGTTTTTAACGTTTCTTTCAAACACTATATCTCAGATCTAGATTGTTTTTAATCCCTACCACAATCCATTTTACCAGTTACATTTTATACAATATATTTTCATATTTGCAAATTTAATTGCGCTCCTTTTGCGTTCGTGTTTTATGTTAAACATTTTCGTTGAGGGGGAGGTGTGTTGGTCGCGGGGGGGGGGGGGGGGGTGTTGGTCGCGGGGGGGGGGGGGGGCACCCATTCGTTGTGAGATTGATGTTCGATTCATGTTTACGTGGTGCAACGATCGCAGTAGTATGTGGCAAATTTCGATTCCATCGTCTCCTTCTCCAAATTCTGCCATCGTAATAAGCTCCGTCTGCACCGATAAATGGGACTAAATTAAATCAAGTTGATTGACTTTAGTCTATGTTACCATTATTATTCTAAGGGTTACTTTAAGTTTAATTATCACTGTTTACTATTCTAAAAGTCTCAAACTGACATTTTCTGTGCAAGAACCTACTGAGAATTAACAAAATTCTGGAATTCAATAAGATGCTATTTTTGCTTTGTGCACGAAAGTAAAAAAAATGCTAAACTTAATCATAATTAGGTTTTATACTCTGTGTAACATATCAATCTGCTCAAATCCATCTTCAGGTCTTCTGCCTTCACTCAACCACTGAGAACTAATAATATTTCCAGTCGTAAGAACAAGTTTATTTTTCTCATAGAACTCGTCCGAAAGGGTGTCGGGCTCATTAGAATGGGCTCCCAAAGTCTTTATTTCCCATCCAATAAGACAATGTGTGTGTTGTCTATACATTGTGTGAATGATATAGGGCCGCCTGGAGCTAAGACCAGACCGCATCTGCTGATAATAACATACTTTCAGATCATGACCGTCTTTATGCACAGAGCTTCATTTTGCTTTTGATATAACACTAACTTATGTTTTCAGATACGGGTGGTCTGCACTGGCTGTGGTAAGCCTTGCGATGGTGTTGTGCTGGTTCTGTAGGTGGAGAGGAGTGACGAGGTCCTGCCTACATGGTTCACTGGCCATCTCTCCACTCCTCTCCACCTATAGAACCATCCCAACACCATCGCAAGGCTGAGCGCAGAGCTTACCGCAGCCAGTGGAGGCCCCGCTTAACTTATGTTTTCAGTTAGTGATGCACACAAACTTTAATATTAAGACAATAATTCTGTGTGTTGTAAAGTATCACAACTAGTCGGAATGAAACATTTCAATTTGGTATTCCACATAGGTAAATCTGAAATAAAATTAAAAGATTTTTTTTTTTTTTAAGTTTTTGTTTTCGTACATGACAGAAAAATTCATGATAAACACTGCTAATTATTAAGCGAATCTCAAGGTTATCTGCTACCATTCTATTATAAAAGGAGATTCAAATTAATATTTTTTAGAAAGATGAGAACTAATTATTGTAAGGTACAATATCAGATGTTTGTAAACTATACATGATACAATGATAGGAATGTGATAATGTTAATAAATGTTAATGTTAAATTGCCAGGTTGACTTATCTCTGTGACTATGTTGTTCCACAGGTGGATGGGGCTGTCGGTGAACTGTCTCAACCTCAAGGCGCCGCTCACCGTCCACCCCAAGGTGACAATACAAGAGACGCTCAATCTGCTCAACCGCGAGGGCTTTGACCAGCTCCCTGTCGTAGATGAGTCCGGGTAAGAAACAGTCATTCTGTCCTTATTAGGATCAGATTGTCAGAAAATATACAATTGGCGGCTCTACACATTTAGTAAATTCTGCTAAATTAGGCTGCAATTTGGTCAATACTAGGTAAATTCGAGTATATTCGGCATTGCAGTGATCCTAGCAATCTGTTTGGTTAGGTTGAACTGTATTTTGAACTTTATTTCCGTCTGAAATTTGAGTTTTTTTTAGAAGATCAGTGAAGTTGAACTGTACATTTAAGTGTATTAGCGAGTTTGTTTTTGTTTTTTGTTTTTATTGCATACAATTTCGTGGACAAGTCACGATATTCTCATCTGGTACAATTAAATATTCGAAAAAACATTGATATTGTTGTACAGAAACTGTATGTTTCGCATGATGATATTAGAACATGTTAGTTGAACCTTAATGGAGTATTAATTGTGATGTTTATTTGCTGTGTGTGTAGGAATGTGGAGGGCATGGTGACGCTGGGTCACATCATGTCACAGATCACCCGGCAGCGCGTGCAGGTCACCGACCCCGTCACCAAGGTCATCTACAAGCAGTTCAAACAGGTCACCCTGGAGACGACGCTAGGCAAGCTCAGCAGGATGCTCGACACTGACCACTTCGTACTCGTCGTCCACGGCCAGCGACAATGTAAGTAAAGCTGTTTAGTGTTGGACAAGTCTAACTCTCTATACTCTGTCCAATAAGTACTAGACATGGGCTAAACGGGCTTCTTTAAGAAGAGGGAAGAGTGGGGGATTTTTTACTTCTATTTATGACAAGTTCCTGTCAACCCTCTGCCCAGCGAGCCGCTCTTTGCAATCAACCATGGTGAAACAGGGCCAGTATAATCAGCTCTTCCTTCCATGGAAGGGGAAACACAGCTGCTGCACATGGAACATAGACAGCGCAATACAATACAGCTGGATATTTGGTCGGTATCAAACGGGCAATGGTTTGAAGTCAAAAGTTCCCCTTTTTTTCTCATCTTAAAGGGAGTAGGGAATCCCGTGTCAACTGATTTGTTTTGGACAGACTAAGGTATATATTGCAGGACAGACAGGAATATATGCAATTAAAACCCTAAAAAAGAATGTGCAACTACAGTGGTTTATTTTATTTCATTTATGATGTTTATACAGCAAGTCAAACAATACAGTGAAACATAAAGTGAAGCAAAGAAGACTTGGTCTTATTTAAAAAAACAATTCCTGATACATTTAGGTGTTTGGTTGTGCTACACAATCACAAGATAAAACCCCGCTAGGATTTAGATGTGTGTAATATAGTAATATATAACCCTCTAGCCCTGTTCCCCATTATTGACTTGTTCAAAATTTCTTGGCTACCCCCTACCCTACCCCGCTTGAAAGTTTGTGCAAAATTACATGACCCCGCTACATCATTGTAGTTCTGAGTCTGCACAGAAAAACGCCCCTCCCCCCTCCCCCCTCCCCCCCCCCCCCCACAAACACTTTAGAGTGCATTAAAAAAAGTTCACAAAAAATGGTCCCACTACCCTACACATAAAAATGCACAGTCCCTTATACGACTTGTGCTGCCAGTAACACATATCTACAGTTATCCAAAAACACACCAGATATTAAACAGTAAAATATCCTTGTTGCGTAGCAACGTCTGTCGGTTCTGTTCCAGGGTTTAAATGCATGTCTATGGGATAGGCAGACCTTGGAAGTCTTTGCGCCGCCATAATGAAAAGATTGGTTGATTTTTGCTGGACATATTTTATTTAGTTTTGAAAAGGAGAGACACGCGCATGAAGCCCCATGGTCTGAATTTGTCCTTTTTTGTCCTCTAATTCTGAAGGTTAATAGATTTTGATCGTGTTATGAAACAAGCATGACCAGGCTTAATAAGTAAATTATTTCATTTTAATTTAGCCTCCAATAAAGGTACGTACCGTTGAGTACCTTATGGCTTGGCTTTTGTTGTGCAACTTAAACATATTTTTTTAAATATATTATATATTTTTATAAATATTTTTTAAGATATATTATATATTTTTATAATATTTTTTAAGATATATTATATATTTTATAAATATTTTTTAGAATTATTATATATTTTATAAATATTTTTAAAATATATTATATATTTTTATATATATTTTTTAAAATATATTTTATATTTCTATATTATTTAGAAATATATTCTAAATAACTGATGGGATTAAGAAGTGGCGAACGGCTGTTATTCTCCTATTTTTCATATAGATTACAGTTCATTAATTTGGTTTGGTGGATCGATGTTACCGCATGCTTGTGGTCGGTTGATTCTTTGAGACGGCCTCCGCTCATCTGGTCACATGACAGTGAACCCACAAGTCTAGCAATAAGCTCATTTTTGGAATATTAAACCATACAATAATTATTTGGAATATTAAACCATACAATAATTATTTCATATAATGAAATCTATTCGTCATGAATGTCAGCAACATTTCAGCAATATTTAGAGCTTACAAATTACGGTAATCGTGAGATTCAACCCATTGTTTACTTCCACCCCACTCCGCCGGGCCGTGGGTGACAACAATCCTTGGCAGCCATAGCAACCAAGGTTAAAATCTCCAAGTTTCCTGCTAAATTTCTTAGATTGTACACAATTGTCAACATAACAGAATAGGTGACTGCAATCTATGAACAATACTTGACATATCCATTGAATTGAATTGAACAATCTTTTATTTGTCCAAAAAGGTATATTTAACATGAAATACTGAAATAGATCAACAAGCCTATTCAATTCCATTTCTTTTGGCTCTTACCATGTGAGATCATAGCATTTTGACCCGTTTATGTATGCTTTCAAGTGAGTTGAAATCGGGTATTTTAACATAGGGTTCAATGAGCCGCGGCGATTGTTGTCACCAATAATCCTGAGGCGTTCTCACCGCCAAACGCAGCGCCACCTGCAAATGCCCGGATTCCCGTCTCAAAGAATACTGATAATAGGTGTCCCTTTACTTGGTATCAAACTGTGCCCAACCCAATGGACACATTAGCTCTTGGCTTAGATGTTATAGTTGTCACACAGTTTATAAGTATGGTTCCACTTACATTTCACACGCTAAATGTCTGAATCTACAACTCACATGCTTTGGGTTGGAAGATAGTTAAAGGGGGTTGGTATCTGGCCCATTCACTGTCCATCGGTCTTGTAGCACGTTGATAATAACTGATGAACAGGCCCCAACATAACCAAATTAGTTTCAGTTTTTATCTGAATTTGTATATCATATGTGCTCTTTATATATAATATAAATTAACAAAATGGACAATAAACCATCCCAAAAGATGGCGAAAGTTCACCAGGCTTCGGCTCCTCTTGATGAATCAAAGACAAAATTCCTTAACACATGGCAAGCAAAGGCTTTCTTGTAAACTAGGTTAAATATTGTCAACATTTGCAGGTACGGAAAGAACAAAGATTTTAGGCCGAAACTGTCTGTGCTCTCTTCATATATAACAGGATTTGATCTTCACGTGCTACTTTCTCTCTCACTGAAACACAACATGTTAGATTATGATACATCCTGAATACATTCAGGGAGGTGTATACAGAGGGAGTGGTCACAGGGTTGATCTACATGGGGAGGTATATACAGAGGGAGTGGTCACAGGGATTATACGTGTCCACCAAATAGTTGGCAGTACTGCCACTACTACTACTAGCGCCAACTATTTATAAGTGTCAGTAGTAGGCTGTTGGTGGAAAAGGGCAATCAAGGCTACCTGGGCTACATGTGGTACTATAGAGCAGACAACAGCACTGCAGCATCACCTGGCATGCAGTGGCTACACCATATACCTGTCACACATCTGCTGCTTGAAGCAGTGTGTGGTTTCTACTCCCTCTATATTTAGACCCAGTTTGGTCAGATTCTGGGGTGTATTTTTTCACAACAGACCACGGCAATCACTTCCGGCAACTTCCGGTAAGGAATGGGGGTTATAGATGTCAAAATAACTGGTAAATAACAGTCGAATCTGACCAAGCCGGGTCTAAAAGCACTAATACCCTTGGTTTTGGGTGGTCTATTGCCTGGTGGAAATTCTCGGGGCTAACGCCCCTCGAATTATCCACCAGGCTATAGACCACCCAGACCATCCAAAACCAAGGGTATTAGTCCCTGCTCTTTCTTACAATACACTCAGCCATTACTTACACATAGCTACATAACCGTCTGTCACTGCCTGTGTATTCTCTCCTTAGTCTGACTCTTTCTCTGTGTAGACACCATTCACTTCCTTTATATAATGATGTTGTATTGTGGTTGTAGATCACTCATGAATCTCTTATTCTACACTGAGTAGTTGTGATACATTAGCCTAACTCCCAGGTAAACTACCGAGGTGTATCTCTTTTAGAAGATGGACGCAATTTTTCATGGATTGTTTTAGGAAGGACTTGACCATTCATATTTCTCCGCCTTCAAATCTCCCATCCTTGTGGATGGAGTGCTGATCGGGCCTTTAGGAAATTCGCTGAACCATAACTTGACTATAAACAAACAAAATAAGGAGTCTATCCCCAAACACATACCTTTCTAGTAAGACAGCTATGTTGTCTGATTGACCTCAACCTGTTATTTTAAAAAAAGCCGAAACAAAAAGAAGTTTGCTACTCTGCTTTTTAGATGGTGTCTAACAGCTTATATGGTTGTTTCGGCCACACATATTTTATAGACATTAAATGTTGGTGTATAATTCAGGCACATCACTACACACTACAATAACTCTACCACCATTTTACCATTTAATCCTATGATAATTCCCCACCCACGGGCATGCACTAGTACATGGGGAGGTGGATTGTATCCAAATGATATCAATATGTAGTGGATTTATGTTAAATAGATGTTTTAAAGACTTGAATATCTCATTCAGAAGTGTATTTCCTATTTGGTTATAACTAAATATATAAATAAAAAATATTCTGGTACCTCAAACACTACACATTGCAATAAGAAAAGTGGCAAGTGGTACTTGTATGACATATGACCCGGTATCAAACTTTAGAAATTGTAACTAATCTCTAATTTACTTGTTAATCTCTAATTTAATTGTTAATCTCTAATTTAAATATTAGGCCAAGTGAAAAAAAATCCCGTACAGGGGACTTGGACACCCAGTCAAAATAAAAAAATTTAAAAAAAATTCATTCAACCAATTATCTTTTTATCATTGTTGTTTTATAAATTTTATTGACAAATTTTCACAATTGTGATATATCTCATCTGTGTATGACTTCACAATGTATAATAATAATAACAATAATAACAATAAATGTAACTAAGGCTAAACTGGCCCTGTTGTTGTGTGTTTCAGACCAGGTGGATGGCTCGGAGGTTACAAAGAAGATGATATTCGGCATCGCTACAAGAATTGATCTCCTCAACTTCATCACCAGGAATGATTCCCAGCCTGACGCCTAAACACCATCCAACTCATGCTCCTCCTGCTCCTCCTGCTGTATACTGAGGGACCAGAACCCTTCCTGCTCACTCTACAACCCTCTACACATGTGGCTCAGATCGTCATAAAATGTACAATCACCAGATCAACACATTTAGTCAATTCTGCTAAATTAAACTGAGAAATCGTCAATACTAGGTATATCTGAGTATATTTGGTATTGCCTTGATTCAAATAATCTGTTAGGTTATGTTGTACTGTATTTTGAACCTCGTTTCTGTCTTAAATGTGGGTTATTTGAGAGGATTGGTGAAGGTGAATTGTACATTTTCTGGTGATTTGACCCGAATACTGCTACACAAGTCGGGGCTCCACTGCCCCGCACTCACCACATGGTAGGCCTACACATGGGACTGGTAGGCCTACACATGGGACTGGTAGGCCTACACATGGGACTGGTAGGCCTACAGCAAACAGCTCGTGACATTTTTTGGGGAAAATATGAAACCATTTGAAGTATTAGCGATTGTTAACGTTTGCATTTATTTCATTGAATTCTTGGTGCGCGTATGGTATAATTATATATTATTATTTACTTCAATTTTTTAAATCTTGTATTCAATGGTCCCTAATGTGAGCTCTGTATGTATAATCACGGATTCACCATGTATTCAGTCCTATCTAAATATATTGAAAGTCCCTAAAAAGAGGCAAATTTTGTGTTGTTAATCCACTTTCTGATCAAATTTTTATTGCCGTATTTCGTAGCCCGGGCTTATATTAATTTCAAATAGAGAACAGACCAGGCTTATATTTGGGGCAGGCTTATATTACTTTTTTTACAGTAAGAATGTGTTAACCCCCCTCGGCTTATAAACGGGGAAATACGGGACTGGATGCATTGGGTGTAGATGCATGTCGTGTGTATGTAATTTCTCTACAGCATGAAGGGCATTTCACACGTGTATAACTGATGTTGATTCATCAAAACGTCACTTAAGGGTGGTCTCCACTGGCAGCGGTAAGCCTTGCGATGGGGTTGTTATGGTAAGGAGTGGCGAGGTCCTGCCTACATGGCCTGTGAACCATGTAGGCAGGACCTCGTCATTCCTCTCCACCTACAGAACCAACACAACACCATCGCAAGGCTTACCGCAGAGCTAACCGCAGCCAGTGGAGACCACCCTTTAAGTTCTTCATATTGTGAACCATTTAACAGTTGAGTGTAATACGGTTGTCTTCTCGCGGGAATGTTTTGATGCAATAAATCCGCCCTATCTGTAAAAAAAGAAAATAAACCGGTGATCTTTTGATAAAGAATGCCTCCGAGATATCTGGCATATCTGTGTACACAAAATACTATGACTGGAGCGAGAGTGTTTCCCTCGTGTTCTCCTGTAGTTTTAAGGGATCTCCCGCGGTTGTTTTCGGTATGTGTGATTAGAAAAGTTTTCTGAATAGGGGAGTTGCATAGCTGCCATTTTGAATTTTTATTCGCATGGAATTATGGGACTAATGGTACAGTGTAAAAGCTATAATAAACATGTCATGTTCAGCATGGACTATTTATCAATGCTCTAATATTTATGTCCGTGTTTCTATGACAAAAGTCTGTATCTTTCCCATCATGCATTTGGTTGTTATAGATCATTTATACAAGCAATGACATTCATGAAAACATTCTCTGCTAAATATTTGTATGTCAGATTTAATCAGAATCCATCCCAGGATGCACTGTAAGAGACATGCGCAGTGGCACATGCAAACCCCCTATTGTGATCTCTCCCTGTGATAAATGTATAACCCATATAATAGAGGGATTGGCATGCCAGAGGTTCTACTCAGTCAGGTCCAGAAGGCAGTTTTAGACCCCTAAGTTTTAGGGGTCATTAACACTTTTAGCCTTAGTCTTAGCCTTGTGGTTAAGTTTATCGCTGGATGTGGAATCGAGGAATGTGGCCTTCTGGACAGGACTGTACTGAGAGTTTATACTGTCATCAACTTGGTATTGGTTAAGTGTATGTTTCCTCATCCATCGTGATTTAAACGAGACAGGAACAAACCTGTTTAATCTGTTTGGGTTTATTCTTTGTAGCGAGCATTTGATGCATTTTTAATACATTATTGTTTTTCATCCAATGTGTTATCCATGGAATTAATGAACTCCATTTTCGGGCCTAAAACTGAATCTATATGACAATATTATTATGTGTCTGCACGATACAATTATTATGATCGTTGTTGGTCTATTGCTAACAAATATTAATAAATTACAGGGCGAGTCTTGATTCTAAATTGCACAAATACAGATCGCCCTCTCAGCTAAGGTTGTGTTTCCTACTTATTAAGGTTCATATTGACAGCCATATCTCAATAATTGACTGTTCGGTGCAGGCAGTTATCGACTAGTGAGGTTCAGCAAGTCTAACCTACACGTATCCGTATCTCTGATATACAAACATACATTAAAAGGAAGAAAGAGGTTCAGCAAAACATGGCGGGAAAAACGTAATGTAACATTTCAAGCAAAATACGGCGTAATTCACAAAAAAAGATACGCAAACGGTTACGTAATTGAGATAAGTTTGCTTGCGGAACCTCTCTATTATAAAAAAAAATAGACTGATGTTATTGCAGGGTTTGATGGCAACCGATATAAAGTTTCTTGTTTATTTTAATTAATGAGAGGTTTAGTATTTGTTAGCAGACGTCTTTACGGTGCAGATTCCTTGGGTTGTGCACCATATTGTCATATCTCTATATTGATAACACAATGGCTTTCACTTTTACTCTTGACACCAATATTCTGCCTCTTTCACTGTATGCAGTATTGTCCATAAATATACACTTGGTCAGTGCGCCAGGGTTTGCAAGATGCTAAGTAAAGGGGGGTCTCCACTGGCTGCGGTAAGCCTTGCGATGTTGTGGTGAGGACCTGCCTACATGGCCAGTGTAGAGAGGACCTCGTCATTCTTCTCCACCTACAGAACCATCGCAACACCATCGCAGAGCTTATCGCAGCCAGTGGAGACCACCCTTTACCCACATATATGTGATACACGTTATAGAGAATAAGTTCTTCTGGGAAGTTCTGTCTCCGCTGCTGCCAGCGCCACCTCATGTGATGAGATCTACTTTAGCTTGAGAAATAAACTGCAAATTTGGAAGTCGTATAATCCTGTCTCAGTTCTATTGTGTTGCATTAACTAGACTCATGTTTAGATTGATGAGATGACATCAATCTAAATAGATTGGGGTGATGTCTGTCAATCATTGACCTCTCTCTTGAACTTTACATTTAACTGACATCAATCTTCGTTTCCTTTGGAAACGCAATCTTCTGCATGAATCGGAAATAAATAAATGTAAACTGATCACTGTTAACTAATTCTTGTTTTTTTCTTGAAAAACCTTTATTCAATTTTCCTGCCATCTCGGTGCATACAATACTAAACATCCTGTTTTAAAATGCGACAAAGAAGATAAATATGTCTCTCCGGCAAAAAAAACATTAAGACTAATTAGAACCACAAGGATTTTTAAAAAGTAAACCTTACTTTGAACACAAGTTGCCATTGATGTCATGGCATCCAGTGGGCACGGAATGATGTCATAGCAGCAGCAGCAAGCTCACCCTTAACCTCTTCACAATTAGTGAACCAAGCAACTTTATTTACTTATTCAAAGTTATAATGAAAAACACCAAAACTGTAATAAAGACAAGTGGAGGATAATGTAGTGCTTTGAGGTTTATTCAAGATACTAGTACCGACGTTTCCGAGTTCACATTTCACCTTCAGGGTATCTTCATTTACTTCCTTACATGTATAGAATAGAACTATCTTTTAACATGTTGGGAGGGGGCTGCCAACCGTTTGAAATTCCAATTGTTGAGTAGGATACTTGAGTTGAAAAGAGAGGGCTGTGGATTGGATGTTACACTTTTTTATTGGACCTTAATCTTTTATTCTGTTAGACGTGTTTCCACCTCCTTCCAGCGCTACCACAAATGCGATCAGGATCTCATCGAACGTTCTATCCAGGCTCTCTTGGCAACGTGTTGACGTTGCTAATTTAACTTGGTAACTCTTATTGTTGCGTCAGAGTTATGGCTGTTGCCTCTCAAGAATTTGTGTAAAAAAAACCCAATCTTTTATTCATCAAGGTTTACAAGTTTTGACGAACAGGTCGACAGGCTTCTGAGAAAAAAAAATAACTATACTCATTAGTGTATTTAGAATTTATTGCACGTTGAAGCTCTGGGATGAATCCAATTATTATTATTATTATTATCCAAAATTTATTTCTCTATTTGAATAGATGTGTTCCCCACAGGACATGGTTCATTAAAAAGTCAGTAATTTTGAGTTTGGGTTTTTAGGGATAAAAGTCAGTAATGTCGCTGTGGGTCATTAAAAAGTCAGTAATTTTCAATCTGAGCAAAATAAATATAAAAAATCGAAATAAATGGATTTCTGTGTAAATAACTTTAACTACATATATCGTTTGTCATTTCATGGTCATAAATTGCGAATTAGAGTGAAGTCCTAAGACAAATCCTTGCGTTTTGAGCGCCTTCATATGGAGGAAGAGTGGGTTTCCGAAAGGACCGCCAGGTGGCAGCACAACTGGATGCCGCTTCCATAGATACGCTTCTATTCGGATCCATATGTACTGTAAACATGTATTCTCCTTGCTTGCTCCAAGAGCTCAGGTGTATTCTCTATACCATTCAAAGAAAGAAGCCAATGAACAATATTACACCTAGGCCTATATGTATTATTTTTTGGTCGGGAAATGGTTAACATGGTTCCATGGCATATTTCCACTTTATTTATTTCCATATTTGTCCCAAACCGACCATATTTATTTGATCCAAAAACATTTTGTTATATAAAAAAAGAATACTTTGATATAAAAAACATGCTTGGATGTTAATAACGAATGGATTGATTGTTCTTCATTTCACTCGTGAGATAATTTTGACACATCCTGAAAATTTAAACTGAAGTTAGTAGCTGCTGCTAGTAGCTGCTGGTGTGAGGCGTCCGTACGTACGGCAGCCATTCACGCAGAGCCGCGCGTGGGCCGTGCGTAGGCTGGAGGCAGGCGACCGTGGTGTGCACGGTGGTGATTATGTGCGCATCGTGGGGCGGACGGTGGTGTTTGTCAGCCAAGCGTCGTACACACGGAGGTGCGGTGTAGGCTGCCAGTGTACATCTGGTGCATAGTTTGTGTTGGATGTCCCCAGGACATCACCACCCCCCGGCCATACCCGATGGGCAAGATGTGCAATGCTGTGTGCAATATAGATATGCAATGCAACCGCAATAAGCTGCAATGCAAAGTCTGTTGCACATGTATTGCGGATCCATTGCAGACAGGAGAAAAAATGACTGCAAAGTTATTTGCAAAATCTTTTGCACTTGTTTTATTTTTGGAGAAAATAAGGACTGAAAGAAAATATGATTCATACTCTTAAGTTCCTTTTGATTGATATAAAAATCAATATCCGGCCTGCTTGTATCAATGCCCAAGTTAGTTACCTCCGTCTTCTATAAATCTATATTATTTATTGCTCTTTCAGAATTTCTACCCTGTTTTGTGATCCATTTTGTGAGAAAATTGCTTCTCCATCTTATTTTTTGTCCGACACAGTTAAGAAATCTTAAATTCTGATCAATGCAACTTAAAGACTTGACTTGAAATGATATTATAGAGTGACACAAATATAAGTCGACCACCTATTTGTCATGTTATTGCGTTATGGCAAGTATAACGTTTGATTAATTGAACAATAATTGTACATTTGAGTACTGTATCTTTGCAATGGTTCTGACTTTTTGGTATTATTATTAAAATTAATTAACTTGTTGAACGTGTTCTTTACTGAGAAGATTTCGAGCTTCGTTACAAAAAATATACCGTGCTGAAATAGCAAATATTTTTTATAACAAATCAAGAGTAGATATAATACATATTATTATATATTTATGACTTGATGTCAGTTTATGGAAATGACCTTTCGTTTCGTTTCTAGGACGTCGACAAATATATAGAAGAGAACCTATGTACATATTAATTCGAGCCATTCATAACTAATGCCATAAGGACAAATACACTGAATATTCATAAGGACGATTATTATTAGTATCATAGTAATGTAAAATGAATTATATAAGATCTCTATCATTAAATGAATTAAAATCAAATTGTCTAGATGTCTAAATGTTGGTTGATATATTTTGTAAATTGGCAAATGATAAAATTATGTTATAATTTAGTAACCACTAGTAATTATTATTATTTTGATCTAATGCTAGAATTTGTTTCTTCTCGCATGAAACGTATCACATTTTGTGAAATTATCGGTTATAAACATCTTAAAAAAATGTGTAGTCATTGACAACAAAACCAAATTTGATTTCAAAGAGTTCTTTTTATATAAATTCTAGAAGCATTTTTACATAGTATTTATATACAAAACAAGAAATTGTCGTCTGGGAGCAATAGTGACGTCACATATATAATACTTAACATGTTTCTGCTATAGATGGAGACATGAAGGAGGGGCAGATGTAGTAAATAATCTATAGACCTGCACAACTGAACCACATGGGGACGGAGAATTTTAATCATAGCAGATGCTGTATACACGAAAATGATTATCAATTCTTCTTCTTCTTCTGCTTTTTCCATCTTGACACGCAAATATGCATATATTACGAGGGGACATGTATAATAATTCAAGTAGCATATTGTTCAACCGGGGGGGGGGGGGGGGGGGGGGGGTGAGCCAAAATAATATTAATTAATGCCATCAGTTGCAATGATGGAGAGAAACTAGTCATAATTTTGAGATTGAAGTCCATAGGTCATCATACACTTTAGTAATCATAAATAGACCTTATTTCACATCGATGTGGATCAGATCTATAGAAAATGTACAATTCGCCTTCACTAATTCTCTCAAATAAACCACATTTAAGACAGCAACGTCCAGGGGCTGTGCAAATGACTTAAAAAACCGGCACAGAGAATGGATCAGATCAACTCATTTAGTAAATTCTGCTAATTTAGGCTGCAGTTCGGCCAATACCAGCTAAATTTGAGTATATTCAGCATTGCATTGATTTTTTGTCTTAAATGTGGGTTATTCTAGAGGATTAGTGAAGGTGAATTATACATTTTCTGGCGATTCACCCTAATACTTCTTACGGAGAGAATGTGCATTTCATGGCACTATACATTAGGATATTCATACTTTTCTTTGATTCAAATGTTTTACAAGCAAAACTTCGAATTTTCAGACCAAACTGCAACATGCAGAAATTGATTTAGAAGATTAATTAATTAATTAAAGACTGGGGAGTCATGCATACACACATATATACATTCTGGGAATAGGTCACATCGACTATTTGCCCATTCAAGAGAGTCACATCGAAAATAACACTTTTTATACATCATCGTCTGGGTGTGGAATAGTAAAAATATAAAGATATCAACATTTTCCACAAATATATACATATATTTCATCATTTTTATATAATAATATACTTATTTTACATGTAGATCTATGTAAAAGTTAAAATAAAACGTTCGCAGTGCGTTGGCAACTAGTGCAGGAATTAGGATCAGATTGTCAGAAAATGTACAATTGTCAGCTCTACACATTTACGAAATTGTGCTTAATGTGGCTGAAAAATTATGAATACCGGGTATATCTAAGTATATTTGGGATCGCATTGATTTAAAGTATCAGTTCTGCTATGTTAAACTGCATTTTAAAGCTCATTTTTGTCTGAAATGTGAGTTATTTGAGAGGATTGGTGAAGACGAATTGTACATTTTGTGAAGATCTGACCCATGAGTAGTAATCTAGAGCTGCTGCTATAAGATTCAATGTCAGTTCAATGTCACAAATATGGATGACAACAATCCGGGACGCAGCAGCTGCATATTCTCTAGCATAAAGAAGACAAGTCAAAAAAATAAAGAATAAAAAAAGGACAAGTCCGGCTACAGAAGCTTGGCTTCCGTACAGGTAGCCCTTAATTTAATAGTTAACAAATAAAAGCATGAATTTACGGGTGAAATATGTCAGAAAATGGAAAATGTACAATTCGCCTTCACTAATTCTCTCAAATAACCCATGTTTAAGACAGATATGAGCTATAAAATGCAATATAACATAACAGAAACTTTAAAACAACACAGTCCCAAATATACTCAGATATACCCGGTATTCATTACTTTTTAGTAGAATTTACTAAATGTGTAGAGCTGCCAATTGTACATCTTCAGACGATTTCACCCATATAATAACAGAGCCCAAAATAGATTGAGAGATTGAACACCAACAAAATGATAAAATACCAAGTTCTTTCATCAAAATAGATGTTTAACACCGTGGTATATAAAGTTCCTTCATTAAAATAACCTTTACACAATGATTCTGTGCAAAGAAAAATAACTAAACAAAAACAATCTTTCGGTCTCTAAGAAGAGCAAGAAATAAGACGAGAAAGAATGACGTCAGATATAGCGTCTAAAAGGAGAAGAAATATCTGATTGTTAGTTTTTGTTTTCTTCTAAAAATAAGTGATCTAAACGAAGCACCGCATTGACAGAATACAATAATAATTAGGTGGTTACTGTAAACGTATTTATTTTCGCGCAGATAAATTTTCGCGCACTAAGTGCTTTGACACCTTTTCGCGGGGATTTAAATTCGCGCAGCAAGGAAGCCTCACACATTGTTTATGCAATAATTATACCTTTCGCGCAGGATTTATTTTCGCGCACAAAAGGGGGTGCGCGAAAATAGATACTGCGCGAACATTAATACGTTTACAGTATACAATATGTGATTAAGCACATGGTAACCAGCAATGCTTCTAGAAATTTGTAAAATCCTTGAATATGTAGATCATATATAATGTATAACTTTGATAAACACCTTATAACATGTGTACACAGTCCCACCAAATACTTCAGCAAAATCTCAGCAAACTACTACCAATAATGTTACTATGTACACGGATTAATTAATCAACCTCTTTATTTCATCTTAATTTAATTGATTTAATTGTGATAAATGCCAGCATTCTGTTTTATCTGTTAACATACTTCCTGATAAAAATGCATCATCTTAGAGAAGATTCTTGTTCTCTTTCATATTAATGTAATCAACCTGTGCAATATATGATAGTCCTTTCACAAAGGCTAAGCTAAGGTTGAATTAGCCTTTAATGTAGCTTACTTCAACATTCCTCCCAGGTTGGATCCACTGTAAGATAAGTCAACACCCACACGCTATAGTCTGTCCCAAAAGTAGAAGACAGAAAAGGGGCGACTTTTGACTTGAAACCTTTGCCCCCTGAGTCGCCGTTTGCGACCGACCATGGCCAAATATACCGCTGTATCATACAGCGCTGTCTCTGTTTCGTGTGCAGCAGCTGTTGTTTTGCTTAGATGGAAGGAGCTGGTTATACTGGCCCTGTTTCCCAATGGTTGATTGCAATGAGCGGCTCGCGGGGCAAAGGGTTGACAGGTCCTTGTCATAAATAGAAGTAAAAAATCCCCCACTTTTCCCTCTTCTTAAAGAAGTGTGTTTAGCCCGTGTCTACTACTTGTTGGACAGAGTATAGCAGGGCAATGGGATGCTTATGAACTGGCAATAAACTGTATACATTATATACAACGCCGCCGCTAGGAATGTACACAAATGTCTCCTTCACTAAACTTTATTTAATTCATAGGCAACTTTCTCTCCAGAACCACTCCCTCCTCCTCCTCCAGAGATGTGGTGGTGACCTAGTTATTGACCTATTGACCTTGCTATAATAAGTAACCAACCATTGGATGTAGTCCCAAGGGCAGAGGGATAAAATGTCCTTGAAACACTTGTTGCTGGTTCTATTTGATCACTCTCTGTATATTATAGATATTTGATATAAACCCGTGCTAAGAGCAGTAAAGATCCATACAGCTCTATGTACTATAGACTACAGTACGATGCTGCTCGTACTATGTACTACCAGGATAAATAAGCAGTGCTGGTGATGCCCTGGTAAATCTTCTGTGTAATTACTCATCACCTTAGCTAACACATAACAATAGTATAGTATAAGTATATATACACAATATCTGCTGGAGGTGTTTGCATATCAAGTCTTTTTAGGTACAGAAAATATAGAGCCCCCACTTTTTGATTCCGGCTATGTAAGCCTCACCACCTGCTATATACCATTAATGCATATATATAAGGAGTACATGGATATAATAAAGATGTTAAGCGCAGTGATGGTACATAGTGTTCTTGCACAAGCAATCATAGCAAGTTTCTTTTAGTAACATTCTTCAAAAATCACTATCACATGCAAAGGGGACCAACCAATCATATGCTCAAGTTTCTATGGTGATTTTATTAAGATATTAAAATATCTAATTCCCAGATAAGAGATATTCAGGAAAAAAAAAATATATTCAGAAAATAAATTTTGATAGCTGTCCAAAGCCCCTGCTGCCTTGGTACTTGAAAATATACTGTACAGAGGTCATCGTCATCGTCGAGATCGGGTCGTGACGTCGTGTAATGGACGCAACCAAACGGTGAAGAAGAAAAACTAGTGGCGGCCAGCCTCCTAATAATCAGATCACTAGTAGGGGTATATATGGGTCACATTTTTTATGACTGTGTCTGAGTGTCGCATGATAAGAATTTTTTCCATGTCCCATGTCACTTTTTAAAACAATTCAATGATGTCTCGTGTCACTTTTTAAGCTATACATTAATTATATTAACGGTTGATACAATGCCGTGTGTCGCCTGTTAAATAAATCACTGTCTCATGTCTATTTTTAATACATTTCTGGATGTCTCATGTCAAATTTTATCAGCCTTTTGGAAGCTGTGTGTGTCGCATGTTAAGGGGAGCGTGTCGCAGTGTCGCCTGCGATTTAGTGGCCGTGTCGCGTGTCAATCGTGTCAAATTTTACCCATATGTACCCATACTAGAGGCCGGCCTCCTAATAATCAGATCTGGTATTTGATAAGTGGGAATAAAACATGGCAAGATGCTGTCATCTTCTCAGCAACAAATGCATTAAGGTCAGAACATGTGCTTGGTCAACAATAATATGTCAACAGAAAAGTGTCAGAACTGTAAGTTATCTTGATTTATACTAACTGACATTGTACAAGTCCACAACAATTTTCTACTACGTGTAGCAAGAGGCTGAATTACTGCAAGTAGGCATTGCTGGGTCTGGAGTCCTCTATATATGCTAAAGGTTATCAATTATATTATAGCAGATTTTACCTCGCAGATTCAGTCCCTTCTTCAATAAATTCAACATTAGGGGTAGATTTTCAGAAAATGTACAATTGGCAGATCAACACATTTAGTAAATTCTGTTAAATTAGGCTGGGAAATCGTCAACACCAGGTATATCCGAGTATATTTAGCATTGCCTTGATTCAAACAATGATTTAGATTATGCTGAACTATTTTGAACCTGATTTCTGTCTTAAATTTTGGTTATTTGGGAGGATTGGTGAATTGTACATTTTCTGGCGGTTTCACCCATATCATTAAGTCCCATGCAACACTTCTTCAAGCTATAATCAAAATACAGAGTAGAAATAGTAACAATAGAATTATCTGAACATTGCTGAGACCGTCCAGTCGGTGTGAAATGGCGAGTTCTTTTGTCCTTGGCAGTTCGACATTGACCGACACACTCAAGGATCAGATCATCAGAAATATGTACAATCGCCAGCTCTACACATTTAGTATATTCTTGTAAATTAGAGAGAAAAAAACGACAAATACTAGGTATATCCGAGTATATCTGACATTGTGCCGATTAAAACATCATCTGTTTTGTTAAGTTCATCCAGATTTTGAACCTCATTTTTGTCTATAATGAGTTATAATTATCTATACTTGGTGAAGGCGAATTGTACAATTTCTGACGATCTGACCCACAACCAGATTTAGTTGCCTCAACAAGGGAGTAAGTCCTCCTTATGGTCCTTGGTAAGATTAGGATTCCTCCTCCTCCTCCTCCTCCTCTTCCTTCCACACTCTTTCCCCGTCCGTAAGCACAACATAAAATGTCCCATGTTGAGATGAAAGCATATGATATAAGTCTGCAGTCTGCTCCTGGTGAGCCAGCACTGGGTTAGAACAACGGCAAGTAATGGTTGTTAGTAGATATTGCACAGTCACTGATAGATTCACCACCACCATGATAATGATGGATGATGATGGGTCGCTATGTTATAGTATAGCAGACATGGGTTATTCTCCTCCACAGACAGTCCTCAGGTTCCTCAGACAGTCCTCAGGCTTTTCAGACAGTCCTCAGGCTTTTCAGACAGTCCTCAGGCTTTTCAGACAGTCCTCAGGCTTTTCAGACAGTCCTCAGGCTTTTCAGACAGTCCTCAGGCTTTTCAGACAGTCCTCAGGCTTTTCAGACAGTCCTCAGGCTTTTCAGACAGTCCTCAGGCTTTTCAGACAGTCCTCAGGCTTTTCAGACAGTCCTCAGGCTTTTCAGACAGTCCTCAGGCTTTTCAGACAGTCCTCGGCTTTTCAGACAGTCCTCGGGTTCCTCAGGTTCCTCAGACAGTCCTCGGGTTCCTCAGACAGTCCTCGGGTTCCTCAGACAGTCCTCAGACTTTTCAGACAGTCCTCGGGTTCCTCAGGCAGTCCTCAGGCTTTTCAGACAGTCCTCAGGCTTTTCAGACAGTCCTTAGCTTTTCAGACAGTCGTTGGTTCCTCAGACAGTCCTTAGCTTTTCAGACAGTCGTCGGTTCCTAAGACAGTCCTTAGCTTTCAGACAGTCGTTGGTTCCTCAGACAGTCCTTAGCTTTTCAGACAGCAGCCTGTTTCATAACCAGGTACTGGTGACCTGGCGTGCAGCACACGGGTGTATGTATGTATGTATGCGTGTATAAGTGTGCGTATAATCAAGGTGCAGCATGTGTGTGTAGTAGATGCATGGGTAGTAGTAGTGATGACAAGCCAACAATAGCCTCAGTCTACAATACTCCATCCCTAATGGCAAACTATGACGAAGCATTCACTAATGGATTTCTTCTTCTTCTTCCTCTTCTACCCACTGATGGTTGTGTGCTGCTGCTGAGGGCTGCTGCTGCTGCTGAGGGCTGCTGCTGTTGCTGAGGCTTCACCGACAGGCCACATACGGCGGCCGCGACTTCTCACCCAGTCTTGGAGGCCTGCACAACAAAAATGATATATTTATATAATTGTTTTTATTTCCCATCAAGAGTATATACAGAACAATAGTGGAAAAAGTGCTTCACAATCTGTTTGGAACAGGACTGGTTGGTGTACCATGTGAGCCATGAACGAAAGTACAAAAGTCGTAGAGTCAGCGAAAATACAAAAGTAGTCATAAAGTCAGATTTTCAATCAGGTGATAATACAAAATCAGAGTTAATTTGTATACAAATGATTAGGAAAGTTGGTCAATATTTTGACCCTCCAAGACTTACATACTTAGTAATGGTGACAGAGATTCTATATTCTATGTTTACACTCTCTATTATTATTATTATTGAATTACAGGAAAGAAATGAAGTTGAGAAGTGGGTTTACATATAGCCTTAGAAGTACTAGTCTTGTATAAGAGGTTGTAATGTAAAACACAACTTGATCAGGCTGTTATATATACAGTGGAATCTCGCTATTAAGACCACCCTTGGGACTGAACGATTTGTGGTCTCATTAGAGGGGCTAATCTAATAAGAGGAAAGCAATTTGGGACTGAGAGAAACTAGTCTTAATAGAAAAATCAAATTTCGAATTTTCATCATATTTTAACTGGTAGACGTAACAACAGGTGGCAGTCCTGTATAGCCCTGTGCTGTACAGTACTGCCACCTGTTGGTGGTTATTAGAAGTAACCTGGATCCATTGAACCTGGATCCGTTTAAAAATCTCCAGTAAGAGATGCTCAATAGTGAGGTTGTGAACCAGTCTGAATGTATCTGCCAAAGCTATGGATAGCTGACATAGCAACACTTGCATGGTACCACAGCTTTAAAATATACATTATACGCTAATATATTAGGCAAAAACAAAATAGGTGTGTTTCCGATTTACCCTGCTACCTATATTAGAAAAAACCTTCCCCCACCTAAAAATTAGTTTGACCATACCTAATTTTGGGGGATCTTTTTTTGTCCTTTTTTTCTTTTACAAGAAAGCTAAGAAAAGCAGGAAACCAGGAACTGTCAAAAAGCAAATTTCCTTTGTTTAAATAAACTATTGTTATAAAATAGATTTTTTTTTCAATTCCTGGAAGGAGGTATCCTACAAAAACCCTAGTTTTCAGCCAGATAAATGGGAAAGACCTATTTGTTATTGTCATTAAGTGGCTTACATTTGGTTTGCGGTATCTGTGAGTGCAGACACAGAGATCTGCTTGTGGCTGCTGCTGAGGGTCGTAGAGTTGTTGGTCAGACTCTTGGTCTTCTCATCCAGACCACAGTCACCCAGTGAACTGGACACCAGCTGTGGGTGGCTCGCATCTACAACAACAACAACATTTCACATTATTGTAAAAGTGGAACAAAACATTTCACATTATTGTAAAAGTGCAACAAAACATTTCACATTATTGTAAAAGTGCAACAAAACATTTCACATTATTGTAAAAGTGCAACAAAACATTTCACATTATTGTAAAAGTGCAACAAAACATTTCACATTATTGTAAAAGTGCAACAAAACATTTCATATTATTGTAAAAGTGCAACAAAATATTTCATATTATTGTAAAAGTGCAACAAAACATTTCAGATTATTGTAAAAGTGCAACAAAACATTTCACATTATTGTAAAACTGGAACAAAACATTTCACATTAAGTTTAATTATGGGTGATGTAATGTAACATTGCTTTGGGATATTGAACATGAAGTCTATAAATAACAATTTACTATTTGTCATGTTAATAGGTGCTAGGACTATTGGAGGTTATATCGTCATCAACTTTAGACTAAGCAGGTAGGGAGAGTGGCATGTGATGGCTCGGGGAGTTATGAGAACAGGGGTGACCTATGAGTAGAGTGGCAAGACCAGATGTTTGTGAGATAATCAGTCATGCAATCTCATGTACATAGGCTCCATCTTAAAGCCATGCCTCTGTCCTACCAATTTCCCGAAAATCAACACCAACAGCAGTGATATCAGATGTCACATGGAGGGGAGTGAGTGAGTGAGTGAGATTGGTTGCTTTACGCCCTTATCAACACTTTGAAGTGTTATATCAAGGGCGGGAGAGCTGAGAGGGAGGCAGTTTATGATCATACCCAGGAAATAGAGATAGAGAAGAAGGGAGAATGAGACAGAGAAAAGAGACAGAAAGGCCCTTTAAGGTCTTACCCAGGACCAGTGTCACATGGAGGGGACCAGATTCTAATCAATGATTGACGTTTATCTACAACATCCACTTATTTCTTATACAAAATAAAAACCTTACAACAAACAGTTATATAATAATTGTGAGACTCACTGGCCAGAGAAGCTGGAATGAGATGAGTGATGGCGTGGCGGCGAGCTTTACGCTTGCGGCTCCCACTGATGGTGCCACCAGGGGGCGCCTCCTCCCTGATGACTGGTGCTGCTGCGGTGGGCGGGTTCTCCTTGTCTGTGTCGCTACAACTGCCTCCTCCACCCACGTGCTGCCGGTCCCGGTCACGCACAAAGTGCTGCAGCTGCGCTACATTCAACATGTGACCTGCAGGGAAGAGCAAACAATTATTATCTTTATTTCCACATCATAACAGTTAACTTTGCATTATGTACATTTTCATCTTCTATATTATACACGCATTGCTCTGAAAACAATGTGAGTTACGCATTGTGCGTATTTCACTAGTGATTTACGTGGGGTTGTCATGGTAACCAATGTGTATTTTTTAAAACTAAGATCAGTGTGCAACATAACCCAGAGACCGACGCCCAGGTCTCCGTTGAATTTTTGTTGGTCTCTGAAATTGATAATTGTCAGGGCCCGACGGTCTCCAATGAAATATCCAAGTGATAAAATGTTCAAACTGCTCTGGACCACTATGACCCAGACTTTTCTTTCAGTCTCCACTGTTACAATTTGGCAGAGACCGACGGTCTCTCATCTCCAAATTCACTATGTTGCACACTGCAAGATTACCAGTAAAATTCAAATTTATGACTTAATTATTTTCTATTTTCATGATTGAAAGCATGTATAATAAATCTGCTAACTAACTCGTTGGTTTCAGTCACTTAGAATAGTGCACTTGTTGCGTAGTGCAACTCGTGCAATATTCACACTCCTTCAACCAACTCGCTAGTAAACCTGTATTTCTTTACGGCACATCTGTAAGAACTGTCATGCAGAAGATGCTGGCCCTATTGCCTTATACTTTGCTTTAAAATAAAATAAAAACTGCTACTAGTATATATGTGATGTGTTCCAGGTAAATGAGTCACAAGTCGTGAAACATGGATTTTGAGATATCATTATATTTGAAAAGATGAGATCAAGCCAATTCTAATGATAGTAAACAGTCTAATAATCTAATGAGCATTTCTAGATTTTAAGGTAGATATTTTTATTTTTGGAAAAACAAGTTTGCAATATTTCTGGGTGCAATGACCAGTAAAGTAACTAAATATACCATATGATAACTTTTAAAACGAAAGGGTATATTAAATACATTGTCCTGAAATTTGATACATCGATCAATACAACTATTATATATGTGATGAACTCTAGAGCATTCCAATTAAGTGATCTTGTAAAATAAACACTTTAAAAAATATCATTTTTGCGACTTGTGACTAATTTCCCTGAAACACATCACATATTGTATACATATATCAGTATTAGTTCTCCTCACCACTGGCAGTGATTTTCTTCATGGCTGAGCTGTCGCTGTGGTGGCGTACTTTGGCCAGTTTGTGTTTACTGCCCTTTTTACCGAAGTCTGTGATGGAACATGGCGGTAGGGAAGCCAAGTGAGCCTCCAGATCAAAATCACTGAAATCAAATTACAAAATAATTACTTTTATAATTATAATTACCTCTTTTAGTTCAATTTCATGCCAAATTACCTCTCAAGGGACAGTTTGTTGTGCAACAGGTTTCTTCTCCAACTACAGGATAAATTAACTTTTATTTTAAGATCGGGTTTTTAATATCAGTAGGAATCTTTTCTTTATAACGTCGAGAACTTAACAAAACCACCAGAAATTAAAAACAAGTCTTAAAAACTTAGGGTTGGAACATTGCAGACAATACGGAGCTTCTGCAAGCAAACCTATCTCAATTACGTAACCGTATCTGTATTTTTTTAAAAAAAATTACGTCACATTTTTATGCATGAAAAATAAATTGTGAGATGAAACATTTTGCTTCATATGTTGCGTTACGTTTTTCCCGCCATGTTTTGCTGAACCTCTTTCTTCCTTTTAAGATATGTTATTGTTAGTAGATCAGAGATACGGATACGTTTACATATAGGTTAGACTTGCTGAACCTCACTAATGTGTAACTCAGCCAATTATCATGCCTGGCTAGGGATCCTTGTATGTTTAAACAAATATTTTAAAGAGAAGTTTAATCTTACCCAGCTTTGAATCGTTTTGTCTCCTGAGAACCGCAGTCGCTCTCGGACATGGTTCGTTTTCTAGGATTAGGGACCGGCTCTGGTCTGCAGAATGTGTCGTCCACCGAGGCGTGTGTCACCGGACTGCAAGGTAGGAAATAATCTCTCAATACAACACAAATGTCACAATCTTTTCTTTGTAAATTGCCATTTACATATTTATTCATTGTTTTAATGATTATTTTTATGCACATTTCTTTATTGTCTTAGTTTTCATCTTGCTTGATGAGCCTATTTTGAGCGAAACCATTTACAGTCGTCTTTATTGTCCCTTTCTCGGGGGTTCTCTCGAAATGAAAGTGAAACGAAATATTTACACGGATATTACCATAATAAATAACCACCCCTTTAACAAAGCTGAGTCTAGGGAGTTTGACAATTACAAAACAACAAAATAACTGTTTTAATAGAATTCAAATCAAATCAAATTTTAAAACACAACATGTTCACTTATAAAACACAACATGTTCACTTCACCTCATAATCTGCTAAGCTTGCATCTACAAATATCATTTCTTGATCCATTTTATTTCATCCGCACTTTATAATTCAGCAGGTAAACTGCACACACGCTTCATCAAACCCATTATTAATGATCCCACCAAAGTGGGGAATTGCTCAGTAAAAGTTCGTAATTTTGATATTCAATATCAAAATTACTGACTTTTACTGACAAATTCCCCCAGTTTTTACTGACCAAAATGAAATCATGTTAGCTGGCTACTAAAAGCTTGAAATGTTTGAATAGTCAGTGGATGTAACACGTTTTTCCCAGGCTATATACAAATGTGTTTAAATTAAAAAAACAATGAAAGTTTCCATTGCAAGTTTGGTGATAATCAGGTTTTTGTGAGCTTTCTAATGTTCGAGCCCTTGCTACAATTACGTTTCTACAGCGCTCAGATCAAATTATTTTATTTGTTTTTGCTCAGATTGAAAATTACTGACTTTTTACTGACACACAGCGAAAATTACTGACTTTTAAGATCCTTCTTAAAACCCCAAACTCAAAATTACTGACTTTTAAGTTCCTTCTTAAAACCCCAAACTCAAAATTACTGACTTTTAAGTTCCTTCTTAAAACCCCAAACTCAAAATTACTGACTTTTAAGGTCCTTCTTAAAACCCCAAACTCAAAATTACTGACTTTTAAGATCCTTCTTAAAACCCCAAACTCAAAATTACTGACTTTTTAATGATGGCGGGAAGCATGCAGAGAACACTAGAGATGAACTTACCCTTGTGTTGGCTTCTTGATACCTGCTGCCTTGTCACGTGACGACTGCAGGTAGCCCTGTTCAATCAACTCTTGGTACTTGCGACCGCGATTAGACCGTTGTGATTTGCGCACCACATAGTCCTCGCTGTCAGGCCAGTCTCCGTCCTCCTCCCGGCTCTCCCCCGACCAACTCTGCACCTCCGAGTCACAGAGCAGGGCATTGGGCGACTCAGGCTCTAGGGTGCTTGGGGAGTCCACTGGAGGCCCTGAGGACCAGCAGACTTTTGGGGTATTATTATTGTTCTGTTTTTCATTGTTATATGATGAATACAAGCTAGCTGATTCTGAGTAGGGCGGAGAGGGGCAATTATTACCATTACCACTCACACTACCTCCTCCCCCTCCATTGCTACCAAGTTTCTTCTTTTTCTTTTTTGAGGAGGAATTTTCTAAGGATTCGCTGCCGTTTGACAGAAGTTTGTCTGAGTCTGGTTTGGAAACCTTTTCCACTTTCTTCCCCCCGTTGTTACTACTGTTCATACTATCTTTGAGTTTGGAACTCCTGAATTTTTTTGGAATATATTCTATTTCATTGGATGTCGGCACATCGGTAAATGCATAAGGGTCGTTTTCTTCTTTGATTTCCTCTTTTTTGATGTTTTCCTTGTCCAGTTCCTTGCCCCCTGGTGGGAGAAGCTCACTTTTACTGTTTCTCAATTTGGCCCATAAATCACTGGTAACTCTTGAGTCTAGAATATTGTGGTGGTGCGAGGAGGAGGAGGAGGACGACTCCTCGCCCCGATCACCGCCACCAGCCGTATTTCCAAAACCCGAAGAATCCGAGGTGAGATTCAGTTCATAAGAATTCTCCACTGCCCTACGAATCAATGTCTCTTGTATTTGGCCAAAGGTCAAGGAAGTTTTATCATAAGTAGTAGTAGTAGACCCCGCCCCATCTAAGTGCCCCCCATGCTCACTGGCACCTGTACCACCCCTTAGCTTCACCTTACTCACTGTGTCATTCTGGGACTTGGATATCAAGGCCGGTGAAGCAGAGAAGGCCTTGGAAGGGCTCATGTGATGACTGCTCTTGCCGTTGTTGCCATCGTTGATGGTCAGTTCCTTGGAGTACATAGACTCTATGACGTGGTCAACAACGAGCCGACTGCATGTAGCCAGGTCTGTGTCTTTACCCGCTGCCACACTCTTGATGCTGCGCCCACACGAGGAGTTGTTACCACTATTGTTACCATTGGCTGCAACATCCTCACTTTTACTGTTGTTACCAGAAGACGCGGCGGGTGACCTACCCGGACCTGTAACTACACCAGCAGCTGCTGCTGAAGAAACATTTTGTGATTTGTTCTTTTTGAACTTCATCTTCATTTTCTTGGGTGTTGTTGCTTCTGAGGTGGTTTTGTGCTTGCTCTCATTCTGCTGTTGTTGATGTTGTTGTTGGGTGAGTCTAGTGCTGGAGGAGGAGTAATGGGGGGAGTCGTATCTGGTAGAGTTAGATGAGGAGGAGGAGGAGGATATGTGGGGAGACCGCACCCTATTCTCCCCCCCAGTGTTGTCTGTAGAGTGATGCTGCTTGGATTCAGCTGCTGTTTTTAAGGGACTTGTGTCGGGCAGTTGTTCTGCTGCTGCTGTGTTGGAGGAGGAGGCAATGGTGGGACTTTGGTTCATGGTCTGTTTGGCAGCTGCAGCAGCAGCAGCACTGCCTTTATAGGCTGCTTTAGGGGGAACATGAGCCTCCAGCTGTGTGGAGCACATCTGGAACAAAGACAAGATGAAAGGTAATGTTTTACATGTATAGAATAGCTTCAGTGTGTGGAAGAAAGACAAGTAAGATGAAAGGTAATGTTTTACACGTATAGAATAGCTTCAATGTGTGGATGAAAGACAAGTAAGATGAAAGGTAATGTTTTACACGTATAGAATAGCTTCAATGTGTGGAAGAAAGACAAGTAAGATGAAAGGTAATGTTTTACACGTATAGAATAGCTTCAATGTGTGAAAGAAAGACAAGTAAGATGAAAGGTAATGTTTTACACGTATAGAATAGCTTCAATGTGTGGATGAAAGACAAGTAAGATGAAAGGTAATGTTTTACACGTATAGAATAGCTTCAATGTGTGAAAGAAAGACAAGTAAGATGAAAGGTAATGTTTTACACGTATAGAATAGCTTCAATGTGTGGAAGAGAGACAAGTAAGATGAAAGGTAATGTTTTACACGTATAGAATAGCTTCAATGTCTGGAAGAAAGACAAGTAAGATGAAAGATAATGTTTTACACGTATAGAATAGCTTCAATGTGTGGATCAGAAATCAAATATTAAACAGATATTAGTCTTTATAATTCTGTGGCCACAGAGTTATAAAGATTTCGCTACCTTGTGATGTAGGCAAAGAGTGGCGCCTTGAATGGAGTGTTAAACTCTGGAACTACTTTTTCCCTCCTTTAAATGGATAAGACTCACTAAATGTTAGGTTGCATTAAATAAAACTGGGGCAGTTACATTTGAAAAATAGCAAAGATATTGATTTTCTCATATTTTGGGGTTTAGCGACTCTTTAAACAACAATGTCCATCAGATGGGTATTCTCACCTTGGCTAACTCTAGCAGGGCCATGTTGCCCTCTTTACGCTTCTTCTCAGCCAGTTCAGCCGGGGTGAGGCCCTCGTCCTCCGCCGTCTTGGTCAGCTTGACCTCCGCGGCCGTGGCATAACTCTGTGCAAGGGTCATCCGCGACTCTATCTTGGAGTCTGCGGTGGAACTGAGGGTGGCAACCAGTGGGGCAACCGCAGTGGACTGTTGCCCTCCCAGGGACACCACCGAGGCGCCACCCTGTGGCCACTGCTGGAGGTAGGCAACACTGACTGGCGGAGGGGAGATGTAGCCCACAGTAGAAGCATTGACGGCCACAGGGAGGTTATACTGTAGGGTGGTGGTGGTGGCAGGGGCAGTCACAGTGGACAGTGGGGCAACCATAGTGGCAGGCATACTGGTGGTACTGGCCATTAGCTTCCTCACACTCAAGTCTTGGGGAGCCTCCTGTATATTGTGTTGTATGCTGGAGGAGGATGAGGCAGAGGAGGAGGAGGAGGAGCCCTGGGCCTGCTGCTGCTGCTGCTGCTTGTTGCCCTTGGTGGTAGGAGCAGGCGAAATCTTACTTATTGTTTCTGTAGTTTTGAGAGGAGGCGGGCGATGGACTCGTTTCTTCTTGCCTTCGCCATCTTTTTTACCTGTTGAATGAAGATTACATAAAATGGTATTAGTGAATGTGTATGAAGCATTGGGGTGAGATGATCTCCTCCCACCCTTAACACAACACACCCCATAAATATTCACAAACATTACAATTTGTTCATTTAAGTTTATTCTTTATTAAGATGCAAATAACAAAAATATAAGTGTATACTGTTGTTTGACAAGGTAATAATTATATACTCAATAGTACAATACAAATTGAAAATGAGAAAAAGAACCCATAATTATACAAGTAAATAGCCTAAGACTTCCCCTATGGGCATCTTGCAGGCACACCTAGCTTCATATCAAAATGTCCCCAACAATGTCTGATTAAGGTATTTTCGTGGTGCCGGGCACTCGCCCACTCTATCTATATACAGTGGAACCTCTCTATTGAGACCACCTTTGGGACTGAGAGAAACTGGTCTTAATAGAGGGGTGGTCTCTATAGATAGGCTAATCTAATAAGAGAAAAGCAATTCGGGACTGAGAGAAACTGGTCTTAATAGCGAGGTGGTCTCATTAGAGGGGCTAAGTACAGTGGAACCTCTCTATTAAGACCACCCTTGGGACTGAGAGAAACTGGTCTTAATAGAGGGGTGGTCTCTATAGATAGGCTAATCTAATAAGAGAAAAGCAATTCGGGACTGAGAGAAACTGGTCTTAATAGAGGAGGGGTGGTCTCATTAGAGGGGCTAAGTACAGTGGAACCTCTCTATTAAGACCACCCTTGGGACTGAGAGAAACTGGTCTTAATAGAGGGGTGGTCTCTATAGATAGGCTAATCTAATAAGAGAAAAGCAATTCGGGACTGAGAGAAACTGGTCTTAATAGAGGAGGGGTGGTCTCTATAGAGAGATGGTCTTTATGTGAGGTTCCACTGTACTTGGATCAATGAGTATAAAATGACTCATTGATTGGGTCGATGATGGAATGAGATAGGTCTACTGGTACCTTGGTTATTCTGTGCTTGGTGAGATCGGTTTCCACTGCGGTCAGGACTGCACCATTTATAGTCGGGATGTGCTTTCAGGAAGGCAGCTTTGTACTGGAATAGAGCAACACACGTGTTGGTTATATAGTATATATGGGTGAAGTCACCAGAATATGTACAATTCACCTTCACCAATCCTCTTAAATAACCCACATTTAAGACAGAAATGAGCTTCAAAATACAGTTTAACACAGCAAAACAAATACTTTAAAACAATGCGATACCAAATATACCCAGATATACCCGGTATTCATCATTTTTCAGCCTAATTTAGCAGAATTTACTAAATGTGTAGAGCTGCCAATTGCACATTTTCTGACGATCTGACCCATATGGGTGAAGTCGCCAGAAAATGTACAATTCACCTTCACCAATCCTCTTAAATAACCCAAATTTCAGACGAAAATACAGTTCAACCTAATCAAACAGATGGCTAGAATCAATGCAATGCCGAATATACGCAAATTTACCTAGTATTGACCAAATTGCAGCCTAATTTAGCAGAATTTACTAAATGTGTACAGCTGCCAATTGTACATTTTCTGACGATCTGACCCATATATGGGTGGCTTGCACAACAATAGGCAATACAGTCAGAGAGCACATGACATCATCTATTGTACACTATAAACATACTATACTTGATCTCAGAGACCACAAGGAGTATAACAATTATTTTTTTATTTTTTTTTAAGATTCGTATGATATTTAATGATTTTGCACTGTATGACAATTATTAATAATCCACTACATCATGGGACTATAAGCATTTTAATATGGAAACAGTAACAAACAAGTTACAATAAGACCTTTGAAGGCTGTAAACTCTTCTGTACTACTTAGTAATAAGATGATTTTATCTCGATGTTATTTCAACTGGATTTTATATGGTAAAGATTAATTTTCCCTTCTTTGGGGCGATTTTGAAGATCTATTCGTAGAAGACATATTCCTGTTCTGGATCATTATTATTACTGAAAGAAGACTTGGATGCACCCTTTTCAGAAACTTTACGCTTCCAAATTGTATTTTTACTTTGAATGCAAATTAAGAATTAATTAATTTAATTTAAAAACAGTCATGTTGGTGCTTTGAAAGAGCAGTACATGATGCACAAGGCATAGGAGGGGAAGGTTGCATGTCAGGACAGTGCATGAGGCAAGTCCCACACGCAAATAGTTGAAAACATGGAATATGGGCAGAACGTTTTTCCCTCCTAGGCCAAAAAAAAATAGGTGTTTTTCCGATTTACCCCCCCCCCCCCCCCCCCTACCTAGAAAAACCTTACCCTACCTAAACAAATTTTTACCATACCTGATTTTTCCCCCATCATATCTTACTTTCTTTGGATTTTTTGACAAAAATAGGAAAACTGGTTTTCCTAACCCAAAACTGTCAAAAAGCACATTCATTTCCCATGTTCAAAACAACTATGGTTTCCAAACAAAATAAAATTAACAAAAAAAAAAAAGTTACCACCCCCCCTACCTAGTTTTCAGCCAGATAAATCGGAAACACACCTATTTTTTTCCCCTCCCATTATTGCCTCCACAAAGGATACCAGGAATACACGGGGACAGACTGGCAACAGTTAGAGTTGTTTTCAGGGAATGGGGCCATAGCAACTATTTCTGGCAAGGGAGAAAACACCAAAATATGTTATTTTTTAGTATTTTATTTTTGAAAGTTGCGACGAAATTTGGTAAATCAAATGTTGTAAAATGTTTTTTTTTGAAAATCTGAGAATTTATTAACATTTCAATTTAACTGTTTTTGCTCTCGAAATACTGGGCCAAGTGAAAAACCCTGTACAAGGGACTTTGAAACCCAGTCAAAATAAAATCTTTTAAAATAATTTACTTATTACCTCATTGGCGAGGGCAGTATAATAGGCCTTCCCGTTGGTGGGCAGGTTGGCCCAGAGCTGCGCTTTTTCTATCATATTACTTAAACAATATATATATAATAAAAGCTTTCTGTAATATTTTCACTTGGATGCCGGAAAAATGAATGTTCAGGTTTGTTTTTTTCTTTTTGACAAAATAAAAATGTAAGCTAGAGTTAGTAATTTATTTATTCTTTATTTTTTTAACTTTTTTTTAAAAGGATTTTATTCATACTTGGGATACAGGATCCCCAAATTGGGGTTTTCATCTGCCCCACAAAAAACATTGAGTATCAGAAGTCGGTCATTAACTTGAAATAATCATAATCAAAGTCTTGGATATAAGGATCAATACACAAAATTACCTCATTGGCGAGGGCAGTATAGGAGGCCTTCTCGTCGGCGGGCAGGTTGGCCCAGAGTTCGCCCAGTATGCGGGTGACGGACCGGTTGTCCAGGTGCGGGTTCTTCTCACGGACGAGGCGGCGGTGGCGCTTGCAGAATATGAGGAAGGCATTCATGGGCCGCCTCACTCCACCTTCCTTACCTCCTTCTTCCTTCATACTCCACGTGTCTCTGTAACAAACAATGATGGGTCAGTATTAGATGAGTATTAGACCATGTATTCATACAGTGACTGAGTCTGAAACAATCATAATTAATTACAATATATTACACATGCCCTCACACCATCTTCCTTCATACTCCACGTGTCTCTGCAACAAGCAAGACATTAGTCATTAGGGAGGTTCAGCAAGTCTACGTAAACGTAAACGTATCTCTGATATACAAACATATGTGAAAAGGAAGAAAGAGATTCAACAAAACATGGCGTAACATAGCATATCAAGCAAAATGTTTCATCTCACAATTCATTTTTTATACATAAAAATACGACCTAAATCACAAAAAAGATACGGATACGGTTACGTAATTGAGATAAGTTTGCTTGCGGAACCTCTCTAATATTAGAGGATGTTTCAGGTGCTCATTGTACAACACAAGATCATGTACCATGTATTCCTACCGTCTGAAATAATCAAAATTACTATATATTACCCATGATGGAGCATAGTCTGGCACAATCATTACTTGTCTTAGTTCATTTGATGTCACCCACACAACATGTATAACGATGCTACTGACTACTGTCATATTGGCATTGATCTGCAACATATTCTAGCCAATCATTAAACAAGATGAATTTACTGTAAAGGCTTAAGCAACACTATTACCTATAATATCAAACAGTATCATAACGAACATTCTACGACTATGATTTGTTTTGTTTTTTGTTTTTTAGGCGGGTGGGGTTGGGGTGGGGGGGTTAAAGCCGATTGAGTGTTGGAAATTGGAGGATCCACTGTCGGACTGTCCAATAACTAGTTGACTGGCGCATGTGTCTCAGCGGGTGAAGACGGGAGGCAAGAGGTGAATATATGGGACACGAGTGTCACACAAACTGACCTCCCGTTAGACTTATGTCTATTTCATCCTTCTATATTATTTCTGAAGGGAAACCGGGAAGACCTCAGCGTAATTGTACATTGAGAGGGAACATTCCACTTCAGTATGACATTTACAGAAATATAACATGTTTTATTGAATAAGTTTTATAATAATAATAATAATAATAATAATAATAATAATAATAATAATAATAATAATAATAATAATAATAATAATAATAATAGTTCACAACGCCTCCATAGTAAATGAAGGGTTTCATCTGTAGCTCGCAAATTATATTCACCATCAAAATGGTCAGGGAATGGAACAGTTATCGTCTCTCTCACGTCATGAGTAGTTATAATTGTCAGCAGATCTCAATATTATATGCTTTATGAAATATATGAACAATGAATGAAGACACGAACATATGGGTCAGATTTTCAGAAAATGTACAATTGGCAGATCTACACATTTAGTAAATCCTTTTAAATTAGACCGAAAAATCGACAACACTAGGTATATCTGAGTATATTTAGTATTGCCTTGATTCAAACTATCTGTTAGGTTATGTTAAACTGTATTTTGAACATGATTTATGTCTTAAACTTGCGTTATTTGAGAGGATTGGTGAAGGTGAATTGTACATTTTCTGGCGATTTCACCCATATAGCACTGACATGAATGACAGCACGTAGGTTTACCACAATGTTCTCCCACTATCAGATGAAAACGTCACTATATTCCCATTAAAACACCAGGAAACCGATTAGCGAAGTAGGAGTCTAATCACTGGCATACCATTCTTATTTGATCTGAGTGTTTGGGTCTATAGGATCGTTGCCTAGACTGTATCAGATGCAAACCGTACACGGTGGGAATCATGCAGAACACAAGGACTTTATTCATTGTTTACGATATTGAAACACCTTGAAAATAATACGAAATTACATGGCGTTTTGGAGCATACTAGTGCGATGTACATCACAATATCGCCTCTAAGTGATCCCTGTATAATCCAGGGGTGAATAAAGTAGCACGGCCATGCTAGCACACCACTACACCATTGTGGAGGTCGGATTTTCAGAAAATGCACAATCGGCAGCTCTACAAATTTGGTAAATTCTGTTAAATTAGGCAGAATTATTTTTGAGACGTACCGTAGGGGAGGTGAAGTTTAATTTAAATTTAATCGAGGACACCACAAGTGGCCGAGATTTAATTATAAATAATGGACATAACAGAGTATCTTTGGCATTGCGTTGAATAAAAATATCTCTTTTATTGTGTTAAACTGCATTTTGAACGTCACTTTTCACTTAAATGTGGGTTATTTGAAAGGATTGGTAAAGGTGAATTGTACATTTTGTGCTGATCTGACCCATGGAGGTGTGTGTGTCGTGGGTGTGTTTGGGGGTGGGTGGGGAGGGGAGGGGGAGAGGTTATCTGAGGACTAAAGACTATATCTTGTCCCCACCATTAACTCCATTAAGACTCCTCTGTAGTTGAGGACACGGGTCCTGTAATGTAATCTCCAAGACAACTAGTATAGCGGCGTCTCCTTTACATCATCGTGCTCACAACACCAAATACCGGCAATGGAAAATTGAATGACAATTGGTTCCATTTCAAAATTACCTGTTTACATGGGAATTAGGTAATGTCTGAAATTATGATGACAGTTAATGATCGAATTGGCATCTGTTTGTCTCATTAATATACTGATACACCAATTTATAATGCTCTGCACCTAATTAATAAACTTCCAAGCTAGTCAAAGAACATAACTATTAGCCATATTGCCAACAAGAACAGTTTATATTAACTGAACCATAAACCTTTGTAAGAAGCCTATAAGCAGTCTATGACTGAGTTGGTATTGTTTCTTGCCTATACCACATTTGTAAAAATCCACAGAAGAGAATGAAAACCTCCCGTTTGCTGGAGATAGCGATCTTTGATCTCAATAAAATGTTTTTCAAATTCAAATTCAAATTCCACGACATCCTAGAGCAGTATACTACCGGGAGTTACCCAATATCCCTGCCATTATCCTATTGGAACAGTATACTACCGGGAGTTACCCAATATACCTGCGATTATCCTATGTGAACAGACTGAAAGATAGCCTTTACAGCTGCACACGATCCAGCAGAGGTTAACTTCCATGTGGGTCAGATCGTCAGAAAATGTACAATTGGCAGATGTACACATTTACTAAATTGTGATAAATTAGGCTGCAATTTCGTCAATACTAGGTAAATACGAGTACATTCGGCATTGCATGGATTCTAGCAATCGGTTTGGTTAGATTGAACTGTATTTTGGGGTCAATGCCCTCCACATAAGTATGTTGATTGTTCTTGTATGCACCGGGGACAGGTGAGTGAGTCTAAGCCTTACACGATGACTGAGGTTTGCTTGAGTCATGGCTGAAACTACTGCTTGTGCATAAACCATGGTTGGTAGTTCAGTCATGGCGGCCCAGAATTTTAATGACTTTTTGGTTCTTAATGTGTTTCATATTTACTTTATACATGATAACCTTTTCCTCAGAAAATTATAGCCACTTCCACATAAAGCTACCAACGAGTATTCTGACAAATTGAGAAAATTGTGGTGCTATTGTCCACTAACTCCAGGCGTAGTATAGTCATCTATTCATCTATTGCTGAGAGGAAACATGCTAACGGTTGCTATACCCTGCTCCAATGGATCCATAACGGGCCACAGCTATAGTACACACGACTGGCCATTGATAGTGGAGTGAGGGTGTAGGAGAAATAGCACACCTGCTGCCTACGGTGGGGTTCGAACCCACAACACTCCAAGTTGCCTCTGGGTGCAGAACCTGTAGGCCACTGTGCCACCCCTCTGCCCTCCAGGTCCAAACCCTCAGATCAGACTTAGAGTAAAAGGAGACAGAGGAGAGTCTCGGGGAGATGAAGGGTTCCATCATCTCCGCCGCCCAGCAGGGTGATTAGCTCCTATCTTGTCATTAGCAGTGGGGTGCCTCTGCCTGTTTCCACCCGATTTAATTACTATTTTAAAAAGTCATTTTAAAGTTTTGAGTTTTTTTTACACCAATATCAGGATTACCCCAATACGATATCAAGAGCAGAAAAACTATCTTTTTTCGGTTCAAATACATGCAGTACAAGTGAAGATATCAAGTACCAACTACACAAAATTCATTATTTTTACTTGCATATTTTCCACATGCGACATTGTGCGACACCTTAACCACATATACCACATGAAAGCTGCATTTCTCAAGAATCACATACTCAAATCCCAATAATTAGGACGGATTAGGAAATGTATAGATTTTGAGAAGAAAAAGTCATTCCAAATGAGTGTTCCAAAGAAATTTAAGTGTAACTTGATTTGTAAGTATAGTAGAGAGATAAATCGAATACCAAAATCATGCTTGCAACATGGGGAATATAATTCTGGAAGAGTGCAATGTGTATGAATGATAGTTTGTATTAATCATGTACCAATAATTAATATCCAGCAATTAGGTCATGAGGTTCTGGAGAGGGGTGGGCATCAGCGGTGACCATCATGGTGCACAAAGCCCTCCTGCACCACAGGTGGTCCCCCTCATCTTTGGGCCGGGAATCAGCAGGGTGCAAGCAATAAAATTCCGAGAACTTAATCTGTTTCTTTTAATCTAAGGATCAGATAAGAACGGTATGTCAGTCTGCTTCGCTAATCGGTCTCCTCGCCTAAGACGTTTTAATGGGAATATAATGACATTTTGCGGTCTTAATGGAATTATAATAATTTATTAGGAACGTGTTGGGAAAAATTCTCAATTTTTTGGTAAATGCCACTCCCACATCAACCTGGGAGCAGACATTTGATGATTACTCCAATCATATATGGGATCTCAGCCTTTAAAAAGCTGAAAGCTCTACCTAACTCCACCTCCTCACCTTTGGGATTTGAAACAATCCATCGGAGTTATCAGCATAAAATTTCGAGCTGAAGAAACACTTATGAAAAATTGGCCCAGTGTTACAATTATTTTTTAACCAATGTGGCCACACTCGTGCCTGATGAGACCGCTGTTGGTCGAAACCACCTAAACCCCAACCAAGGTGAATATAATTGAACAAATTTTATTAGTTCACATCAATTTCATCACTTATTGGATTCGAACTACTTCAGAATCCAAAAGGGAATCCCTCCAGAATCCCACAAAGCCAGGGCATCCCCACCCGGGGATGCCCGATGACGTAACAATAGGGGTTACCATGTTCTCTATGCAACAATCAACGTTGCCATAGAATGAGCTCGGGTAGAACACTCGATAGAGGCACAGCCTCAGTTGTGGTAGCGCGATCGAGGCGTCAACACGTCGAAATTCAGTGGAATTATAATAATGGCACTTTGCGGTTTGAGGCGAGAGGCTTTCCCTTCGTTTGAAGGGACTCTCTCATCTTTGGGCCTAGACTGGTCAGCCCAAGCAACCATTCCAGAGGACCACTAACTAATTCAGTACGAGATTTCATACCATCCCTTGCATTTCACTTACATTAATAGCATTTATTTTCCTTAAATCATAACTAATTATGGCTTGTTCTTGTGGAGTCACCCAATTCTACAACATTCCTGGGGGTGTTTTCCCTCCTTTTGGGCCTCTTCCTGCCACAACAGAGGGAATCTCCTTGTCCACGTTATTAACTGCATTCACACAGGTGCAGTCCCATCTCATGGAGAACACAGTCACAACAAACTTACACAAATGGGTCAAATTTTCAGAAAATGTACAATTGGCAGCTGTACACATTTAGGAAGTTCTCCTAAATTAGGCTGAAAAATTAAGAATACCGGGTATATCTGAGTATATTTGGTATCACATTGACTTAAAGTATCAGTTCTGTTATGTTAAACTGCATTTTGAAGCTCATTTCTGTCTTAAATGTGGGTTATTTGAGAGGATTGGTGAAGGGGAATTGTACATTTTCTGAAAATCTGACCCATATGCATGCTTGGTCGCCTCTTCAACCACCACAACTTCACCAGTTGGTCAACTTCACATGACAGCTCTACATCTATGAATTACGTAGTCATGTCCACAGCTTTCCAGGTGGGAACATAGATTTTCCGATTCAGTAGGATTTCAAAGTTCACTTAGTTCCCGATTGGATGCAACGAAAATCATTCTCTAGCCACATTTTTCAGGCCCCTGCTTACGACCTAATATATAAGTGCGTTCCTAATAGCATCCTTCACCGAATTTACTCTTACAGTGACTGTAATGTATGATATTTGTAATAATAGTAATATCACTCCAGCCTCAAAAAAAAGAAGAAAAAAGAGAGAGACCCAACTGATAATGAATAACTATACTCAAACTTGTTGGAATTGGATCGCCTGAAAGATCTGCTTTAAGTATCAGAGGGTATTATTTCTATCTCAATTAATTTAAACATCCTTTTCTGGAAATAAATAGACGAATGTGTATGTTTTACTGCTAGAATAAAAATATTACAAACAAACAAACTGTGTACTCAGTTAGAACATGGGGATATCCCAGGGAAAACACCCCCCCCCCCCCCCCCCACACACACACACCTTATGAGCGAAATCTCTTACTAAAGACTTTTACTGATCTACAGAATGACTTAGTGCAAGGCTATTGTTTGCGCAACCATAACAATATGAATATTGCTTATCAAACATCAATGACTTGAATATATTGCCACTAGTATATTGAATAATTTAGTTCTTTAAATTTGATCAAACAGATTATTTTGTATGATGTATTTTGAATATGAGAAGAGATCAGATTATGTAGAAAATGATGAATTATACAGCAGTTCTGAGAATCCATTTTTTCCTCCTGAGTTCTGCGAATCCATGAATAATTTACAGTACAGTATTTAGTCCTATTGAAATAATGGAGGAATAAAACGAGATGTCTGTC